>CM064059.1:17124297-18374297 GCA_032594955.1 Panicum miliaceum | reverse complement strand
AGACCTATCATAATTATACTTTTAATCTTGTTTTACTGCCCCTCCTCAGGTTGTATCCGGTGCTAATCTTGGATACCCCCCCCCCCTCCCGAAGAATACTCCCCCTCAGAAGGAGAGGGACATCCCATTCTATTTTTAGCATCGTCTTTTACTTTATTTCTCTCCCTTTTCTTATTAGATACCACTTGGAAACCATCGTCATTAGAGTTATGGGAGTGCCACTCAATATATTCCATCTCCTACAAGGGGAGAGAAGTTTCTTCACTATGAACACAACCCGCCTCCATTTTTTCTTTCTTCTCATTTAAACTTGCCCTTGCTTTCTCTAAATCTTTCAACAGAACAATTTTTTCAAAAGTCAAATTCTGTGTCTCAACCTCCAATTTACCAGCTCTAATTATTAGTTCATTATTGCTAAGAACTGCAAAGGAGTTCTTGAATGGAATATAATTACCTTCCACGTTCTTCTTTTCTAGAAGAGCTTCAGCCTTGTTAGCAATCTTCATATTACCCAGACCTTGTTTCTTTAATCTATCACTTTGCCTTGTATTAGTTTGTGAGATGATTGCTTTACTTGGATCACTGATCTCCTCCATACTATTGTGGATGACTTCAGCTTTCCCGGGACCATCCATTTGTGGTACTTCCAACTCTATTTTTTCAGCATCATCCTCTTCCATCATATCTTCCCATATGGGAGAATTATGTTTCTCTCCTTCCACAGTGTACTTCTTGACCTCATTATCCAACCCCTAATCTTATTGGCTTGACCACATCCTAATGGGAGCCTCCTGGGTCCCACAGTAAGGGCTAGGTACTGAAGCACTTTTAGTCACAGCATTTTCCTTCACTTCCACTTTTTCTTCCTGAATGGATTCTAGCAGCTTGCAAAAGCTGTCGGTTGACTTCCCCAATTCCAGAAGTTTAGAGTAGTTCCCAGTTGTTAAAGTATGCTTTGTCTCAATCATAGATAGAGAGTCAAATTTGGACTTAAACAGGTCGGTGCCATACTCATTAAAGAATGCTGATACATTTTCTCTTAGTCGCATCGACCACAAGTGTTTGATTTCTACATTCTTGAAGGGTCCAAAGTTCAAGTGTTCTCCCCCTAGAGAAATTCTGTCATCAAAGCACAGACCTTGTTCAGAACTTTCTCTATCACTTTCTAGAACCTCTAAGGCTTTATATTTTCCTTTATCCCCAGCAGTCATGTGATTTTATCATCAGATTTCTTGGACTCTCTATTTACAGGTTCCACATCTTGCCTGATATCTTGTGTTTTACTACCTTCAGCTTGTATTTGATTATTTCCAGGGGCTCCCAACTTTTCAGGTTGCCTCTGTCCACTTCCAGTGGTAAACCCACTAGGGATGCCACAAAGCCTACTTTCTTGTCAGTTCTCTTTTCTAAAGGACTTCCAAAAATTCTAAACCAGGCTGACTCTAACTTAGCTTTAGCCCCAGCATTTGGATTCCATTGTTCCACCTGAATGTGACATCAGGCACAGTACCCATCTGCATTTCTGTGAAGATAGTTCCTCCACCTTCTTAGTAGTTGGAACCTCATTTGAAAGTTCCTGTTAGAAAGTCTTTTAGCAAACCATCTCCAATTGGAATGAGGACCAGCCTGTTCATTGAATTCAGTCTCCAACTATTTTGCAGATACTATACCCTTGATGATTTTTTTGAGGCCACAATTGGTTGTTTCTTTTGCACTTTCCTCAAAGTTTTCATTCTGCACAACATGAAATCCTTGTCCAAGAGAGCTGCAAAGCCTACAAAGGGGGCTATGCATTCCTAAGGCATAACTTCCTCACAGATCCTAGGGACATGACCTTCCCTCTTACATCTGCTACATATCAAAGGTCTTAAGCACTCATCTAGCTTATGCCCCACTCTTCCACATGTGTTACACTGTCCACCACTAACAGAGTTTTTAGAGTCCTCATTCTCCTTATCAAACTCACTCTTCTCAGCTTGATCAGTTTTTTTTTGCATTGTTTATCCCTCTCCCAAAAGTCTCATTGTTATAAGACTAAGCAGAGTCTTATTGAATAGTTTCTTCCTTTGGAGTCTTGAGATCATTCTCCCCAACTCTCCTGTACTGATTCAGATTATATTGTAGGGCAAAATGGGACTCTCTATGCGGATTCTGAAAATTATGCCTTCCCATGCCTCTTGGCCTCCACTACAGGTTAGGATGTCTTCCCCCTCTGAAATCACTTTGGCCATAACCACCACCTTGGTGGAATCGCTGATCAAATCCATAGAATCCATCAACCCTTTCACCACCAACACCACTCCCAAATCTACCACCTCCTCTTGAGGCTCTTTGCCCCACAAAAAAGCCCCTATCAGCCATGTGGTTCCAACTAGATTTGGTCACCTGTGTAGATGATGTTGTATCACCACCAAGAGTCGACCACTTCGTCGCATCAAATCTACGAGCAGGGGCAAAATTAGGGCTTAACCTCTTCACAACAGGAACCGAGATCGTGGCGCACACTCCTACCAGTGTTCGCCTAAACGGCCGTCGAAATGGAAATTAAATGATAAACAAAGGGTATCTATCTTGTTTAGGCCCTAAACGGTCGGCTAAACAGTGAATGGTCAAAAACGGGAAAAACGGCCTAAACGGGCTACATGGGACAGTCTGAAACGGGTCTAGACAGCCTAAACGGGCTATTTAGGCATTAAAACATGCATAAACTTGATTTTTTACATATATGATATATATATACTTAATTCATTACCTGCATAAATATGTATATTTTACATGCATTAATATGTATACTTGAATCTTGACATGCATAAATATATATATTTGATTTGTTACATGCATAAATATGTATTTTATTAGAATATTTGATTATTTTACCTACACAAATATGTGATCTTATTTGAGTATTGGATTTTTTTAATGCATAAATATGTATATTTTAGCATTACATTACAAAACCGTTTAGACCGTGTAACTCGGTTTAAACACCGTCTAAACCGTTTAAATGGTAAACAAAGGGTGACCGACTGTTTACCGTTTAGCGTCTATGATAACATTGATTCCCACTAATTCACTCCATCTCCAGATGTGCTCGAATCTCTCCCCTAGATCAGCATCCACCTCTTCTAGATGAGAACACCGAGGGTTCTCAGAATTCGCTTCCTCACGCTAAGAGCTCGAAGGGCTCCCCGAGAGGGTAGAACTAGGTCTTGAAATCTCTCTAAGGGGAGACCTTGCGGCGGAAGGATCAGGAGTGAAATTTGGAATCTCACTTGCTCTCCCCCCTCCCAATCCGTGGCCATCTCACTGACTCCCATGGCCCAAGGGTCGGAGGGGAGGGGAACGTGTTCGAAGTCTAGGGCGCACCTACTACGCTCGGTCCAGCACAAGCCCCTGCTCCCTGAGCCCTCGTGTCGAGATGAGGATGCCGCAGAGGCATCAGCGTGGACAAAATCCCGACGGTTGATTGTCGGCGAGGTCATCGGGCTCTCATAGGGGGGGAGCCTCACCATCTCTCCACCCATTTAGTTGCCTTCTGGTCACCCTCCCCTCTCAATGTCAGGGATGGCAATGGGGACCCGCAACCTGACAACCCACTAGTAAAAACCCCATTAGGGTGCAGGTATGGATATTTTCTGCCCTCACGGATCCGTTCTTTCTTTTTTTTACCAAAGTCAGTAGGGGAAGCCCCCGCCTATTTTTTATTCCTGGACCATTTAATTCACTCCCACGGGGAGTCGAATCCAGGCCTAATTGATGCTACTCAGATGCTCTAACCACTAGGAACTGTTAATAAGGTTTTTCCTTACCCATCGCGTGAAGCAGGTGTGGGTACGTTCTTCCATACCCCAGACCCGTTGCCGATGGGGCACCCATTTAGTATGACATGTAGACCCAGATTCTAATCCTGCATATATAATCACCACAAATCCTAATTTAATCACCAATTTCCTGTTCCTATCCTCCAGCTGCCAGGTGCTAGGCGCATGCCTGCACCCCACTCAGGCCTCGATGTCTCGGCCGCTAGGGCCAGGCACGGGCGCACGGCACCCCTCCCGTCCGGTCATCCCTATCCTGTCGCCACCACTCGCCCCGACCTCACCTGCTCGCCCATCGCCAGACACCAACCCCGCACACACGCTGCCACGGCGGCGCCCTCTGCTGACGGTCGATGCCCCGACCGCGACCCCTCCCCGATCCAGCGATGCCCGCCCGTGCCCCTGCTGCCCTGATGGCGTCGGTTCTTGGGGTTGGCAGCTCGAGCCCAACGCTGGCGAAAAAAGGAGTGCAGGGCTCCAGCTCGTCGTCATTGCCCTGCAGATCCAGGCCAGGGGCAGTAGCTCCTCACCGTTATGTGGGGTTGGGTCACCCGATGGGTACCCGTTACCTGCGCGGGTGGCGGGTATGGGGAAAATTGAGACCCGAGATAGGTCGCCGGTGCGGGTGGCGGGGAGTTTCAACCCAGATGGGGCGGGTGGCAGGGAGTTTCAACCCAGATGGGGCGGGTGCGTTCCCTACCGGGGGGGGGGGGGGGGGTTATTTCTCATCCGATGCCATCTCTACTCATCACCTCTAGCTGAAGGTGTGCTACTTGATTGCCAAGCTCAGGAGATAGTGGAGAAGGGGCTATGAACTTAGCCGCCGGCGACGGCCCGAGATGTGTTTGCGGGGAAACCACATTCTTTTAACTTAGCTGCCTATTGTCTTGCCCTTATAACTATTTTAAGTCATAAAACATCTTTCGAAGTTACTACTTAGCATATATATGAGCATTTTAATCTTTGTACAATACCAGCATCGAAGTGTTGAACTTAAAAGTTAAAACTCATCAAGATCAATGTGGTACCATTCCAATCCTAAAACTTAAAAGTTAAAATCCATCAAGATCAATATGGTGCCATCTCGCAACTCCACACCTTCATGGACAAGTCCTGCCCGCCTTGAACAAGAGTCCACGCACGCAAGCGCGGGTCCCCCCATCCACCACCTTATAAACCCAGCCCACAACTCCCGCCCATGCACCAGCTCACGCTGCCGCCGCAGGGCCCACGTCTCTTGAATCTTGACCCCACATGTCAGTGACGGGCGCCCTACCAGACTAATACAACTGCGTCCCCGTACACCGAGCTCACCTCATTACACCTTCGTCCCTCTCCCCTCTCCTCTCCTCTCTCTTCTCTCTCTAACCCCCTCGCTCGCACGAGCTCATCGGCGGCGAGACAGGCGGCGGCGGGAGTTGTGTGTGAGGAAGCCTAGGTCGTCGCCGCGGGGCGGCGCCCCCCGTGGGGATGGGGATCTCG
Source organism: Panicum miliaceum (assembly GCA_032594955.1). Lineage (NCBI taxonomy): Eukaryota > Viridiplantae > Streptophyta > Magnoliopsida > Poales > Poaceae > Panicum > Panicum miliaceum. Next base: position 18,368,997 of record CM064059.1, on the reverse strand, counting down.
TTCAAGCTATCCAAGGTCGGCGTCCGCGTGCACCCGGCCGCGCGCTCGGCGTCCGCATCGCCGGCGCAGGCGGAAAAGCCGGCTGCGGTCGAGACGGAGGGGTCCGTGTCCGATTCCAGACGCGAGGTGGGGCGCTCGGTACTTTCTGTCTCATTGCGGTCTTGGGTTTCTGTCTCGCTGCGAGATGGTCTGGGTGGCAACGGCGGGGGTGGGGATCTGGACGCGTAAAGACGGGAGCTTTATGCGCCGAACTAGTGAAAAATCGAGTTTTGTTTGGGGCTTGATGCTTCTCCCCCAGAATTTTCATTGATTTACAAGTAGGTCGCATCTTTCCGGTGATTTCGATTCGAAAGCTTCTGTTCGACGCCCAATCGCGTTGTCGTTCGGAATGCTCAAGTCCTTTGGACCGATTGGATATTCAATTGAATTTTGGGGTTTGTGCTCTTCGGTTGCAGATCGAACTCTGCTCGAGTCTGAGGGTGGTTTTTGAGGGAGGGGGGGGGGGGGGGGGGGGGGGGGATCGATACTTTTTCTCTGTGCAACTAATTTGTGCGAAAAGCTTGTTTTCTTGGGTGCGTATGTGCGTCAATTGGGCTATGGCCAATTGAATTTAGAGGAAAGGAATTTGGGCTGCTACAACTCCAGAATGGACCAAAGAAGTATTTATCTTGTGATGAAATGAAATACCCTAATCAATTTCTTATCCTTTATTACCCTTGCTCTGATTGTCATTTAACCCACATGGATTGTTGCTGTAGTGCTTGAGTAGCATATAATTGGGAGCCAAGCCATACCATTTGGGTTCACCCTTTGTGGTATAGCAAGGTGAAATTAACAAGTGTTGGCTTTGGTAAATGTACCTTGGTGTTAGACTTCAAGTGGATAGTAGAGGGTCTAAATCTCGTTGCCAGATTTTTGTTTTTAACCCAAAATTGTTCCGTGAAGAACTTATTTAGCTTTTTTATGTACTTTGTTTGATTTTCCTTTTGTTTTTGCTTCTATTAATTTGATTTTGACTTGTAATGTTCTTTTCTTCATAATAACTTGGTTTTCGTATGATGGAATGCTCATTTAATCTCTTTATGACAGAGAGCAAAAGATGTCAATGGCATCAAAATTTCACCAGTGTGCTCCAGGGAAATTTTGCCAGGTACGTTGAAGAGTTGAAGAAAACATTTTATTTGTACCAGTTTTAGTATTTATGCTTCATATTAAGCATTCAACGTCATTCGCAGAGCATGAAGTTTCTTTCACGTTCAGCCTCTATGACAGAGGTTATCTCATTTCAAAGTCAGCATCTGTGAGTTCTCTTCTGGAAATTTATGTAGTGAATTTCGTAACTACTCTTGCTGGCATTGTTTTTCAGTAATTTGAGAGAAATACGCAACTAGGAATACGTTCCTGACATAAATACATATATCTTCAGATGGATCCCAGCCAGACCTCAATTCAGGATGGCAAAACACTGCATCCCTATGATAGAGCATCAGAAAAATTATTCTCTGTGAGTATGGTACCACTTGCTTAGAAGCGTCTTGTTAGTTTTGTACTCTGATGACATGTCCACAGTTTCTGCAATGTTGTGGCTAAAATTTAGAGCCAAATTAGTGGTGAAAACGGACCAATTGGATTCAAAATACATATACTTAATCTTTAAGGCAAACATGGATTTGAATATGCTTGACATAAGAATTCTTGTACATTGCAATGCTGGTAGAGTTGGGGCAATATTTATGCCAATCAGTTAGATACAAAATCTCAGGTGATTTTAAGATACTGATGAGATTTTGTCCTAATATACTCATTCCAATTTATTTATTTCATTCTTGAAACCAATAAGGCATATGACAGTGAAATAAGTATATTATTACTTTACCAAATTTGAATGCAAATAATTGCATAAACTAAAATTTTGGATGGGAAAATTTATGTACCATGTTTGCATCGATAGTGTCAATGCAAACTTGAAAATATTTTCAGATTGGTGTGAAGTTATAAATTAGATTCGAAGAAACCAACATATCAGTATCCTATTGTGTATGGTAAAGTAACACTCTTCCTTTTGCGCTCTCAACTGAGAATGTTGAGTCCCATCCAAAAAACCCGAAGAATGGTTCAAGACAGTTTTCAGATCAGCACCTCTTACATGCTGATAAAGTTTTGTTCGTCTATAATAACATGACTGCAATACTGTTGCTGTAGTTTTTACCTAAGCATCCTGTAGTTCAAGTTTGCTGTGGATGATCATTTTTCATGTACTACCATATTATGAGTGGCAATGTTTCTCAAAAGTGTGCTGACTTTTTTTGTGTACAAGACAATTATTTTCTGCTTTGTTTTTGTCAGTCTCCTAACTGATTTGACCAGGTTTATCCTATTAGCTGGCTAAAACTAATAACATGTTAATTGCAATATACGACTCTAATTACAGTTACATGAGTTTCCTCATGATCTGCAGGCTATTGAAGCTGGGAGGCTGCCTGGCGATATTCTGGATGAGGTACCAAGCAAGTACTATAATGGATCAGTTGTTTGTGAGGTGAGTTGTTTTATCACACTTAAGAAATGGTATGCTAGCAATGTTATTGAACTGTAACATGCAAAAACCTTAGGAATTTTATTCTCTTAAGTCATGTTTGATTTCTCTCTGATACATGATTAAAAAATCATAGTCACAAATTCTGTACCGAATGTTTACCCTATATGGGAGAAATCCTTTCTTTAAAAGAAAAACTGTAAGTTCGGCTAGCTGTATTGCAAACACTACATTGTACCTACCTACCAGTAAAATCTTATTCCTAACAACTTCTCAAAACAATCATTATGCATTACTGTGAAGCATCATGCGACCCTATTGATAAGAGGCCATTGATTCTTTAGCAGTAATTCATTGTCCTACGCCTTATCTTTCTATTATATATTTTTATATTACATAAACAATAGAAGTAATGAGAATTCTTTCTAGATACGTGACTACCGGATGCATGTATCCAATCAAGTTCCTGCATCATCTGCTGAGCTAGGACTACCTATCGTGAATAAAGTACGGCTGCGAATGACCTTTGAGAATGTTGTAAAGGACATTACGCTGCTATCTGATGATTCCTGGAGTTACAGGGGTTTTGTGGTAAGTATTGTTGTGGTTACATTCTGTATCGATTGAAATTTGTCATTTGAGCAGCTAATACCTAGTAATTGTAAAGTTAGTTCTTCAACAACTGACTGTAACACTGGAGCATAGCATGATAAAGAAAATTAAATGTGAAATACATGCATGGTTGGATATCTAAAGGAAAAATAGACGTTTTAGTCCCTCAACTTTGATCCAAGGGTCAAGATCATCCCTCAACTTTCCGATCGGCCAATATAGTCCCTCAACTTTTATTTTTGTGTCAGACTCATCCTTATCCTGATATTATACTCCATAATAACATGATATTTATGCAAAAAGTCCTCTTTGCCCGTGTCTCCTTCCCCTTCTAAATTCATTTAGGAGCTGAACATCACAAGTGTTTAATTTGGAACATATAATTTTATTTACCCATGCATCGTATTATATTATGGACGCATGGAGAGTAAAATTAAAGCTACTTATTGCATAACTACGTACCACCATATAAAATATTGCGGACAGTTGAGCGAACAGTGATACAAACAATGAAATTGAGGAGGAAAAAACCAAGGGTAAAAAGGACCTTTTGCATTTATCTCATGTTATTATGGAGTATAATATCAGCACAAGGATGAGTTTGACCTCAAAACAAAAGTTGAGGTACTATATTGGCCAATATAAAAGTTGAGGGACGAACTTGAACCCTCGGTATAAAGTTGAGGGACCAAAATGCCTATTTTGCCATATCTAAATTAACTTTTGCTGAAATAGAGGGACCTGGAATTTCAGTTCATGCGATTGATTTTGCTGAACTATACTGACTCATATGCTATACGTGTTTCTCTAGGAAGCTGAGGCTCGTATTGTGAGAGCCCTACAACCAGAACTTTGCTTAGACCCTACTCCTAAACTGGATCGACTTTGTCAGGATCCTATTCCTCATAAGGTTCGTATGCATGCTGAACAGAAAATGCTACCATGGTAGGTATATCTTGATGCAAACTAAGCCTCTTGCGTTTCTTGCAGTTGAGCCTTGGTATTGGAAAAAAGAGGAGGCTGAGGCAAAATCCTGAAGTTGTCATCACATCCAGTAACATGTCTCATGGTAAAAAGGTTTGCATTGATAGGTTACCTGATAATGCCAAAACAGATGAGATGGGCATCACAGGTGGTAATGCAGCTCACCAGGTTGTTGATAACATTACCGTCCAAAATGTTTCGGGCGGTTCTCAGCAACTTAGACCAAATAATTGTTCACAAGATGCTGCCAGAATGCTGATGTCCCAATCTGGTATACAGCAAACTGTAAGTTATTCAGCTGTTGGTAGTGATCGTGTGGCAGGATCACCTGCCAATTTTGCTGGAATCAATTCAAGCATTTCCTCTCCTCAGAGCATGATGGGTTACAATGACTCTGTTACTGCCAATGGCCTTCTATCTGTGAAGAGGGAAATGCAAGATGCTCCGCTTCAAGATCCTAAGAGAATAAAGCCAAGTGGTGGTATTGATGATGTACAGCAGCAGCACATAAGGCCTCAACCCCTCGGTGCGCAGGAGATGCAATGGAAGAACCCACAACTGCATCCACAATTAGATGTCAAGGGGATGCAGTATGCTTCTTCATTGAGTGGTCAGAGATATCCTCCTTCGATGATGAACAACATGCAAGATTCAGGATCTTCTTTCTATTTCAATCAGCAAGGTTTGAGATACGGTGCCAAGCAAGAGCAGATGGATGGTTCTGATAGGTCGAAAGACGCATTGCAGTCTATGGCACCTGAAAATTCTGTGCTGGATCAACAGCAACCCCAGGCTCAGCATTTATCACAGCAATCAACGGCAAGAAATAATCTTCCAAACATGGCACAGTGGCAGAATACTCGATTTGCAGCTGAGAAGGACTTGAAAAAAGATGAAATAATTCAGAGAAGAAAGTTAGCACCTAGCTCTCGTGCCCCTTCTGGGCCAATGGTCCAGTCTCCAGTATCCTCTAAATCAGGAGAGATATCAAGCAGTTCAATGGGTGGTCAGTTTGGTTCTGCTGTGACATCGGCTGTAATTGGGGCACAGAAAGATAAATTTGCTGCAAATTCCAATGCTGCAGTTGGATACCCTTCTGTAGCTTCCAGCCCTAGTGATTCTATGCACAGAATGCAGCAACCTGCTGTTGCTCCTTCAAAGAGAAAAACAAATTCTGTCCCCAAAACTCAACCACCTGTTAGTGCTGTTGGGTCTCCAGCCAGTGTTTCAAATATGCACGCTCCACTAAATGCTAGCAGCCCATCAATTGGGACCACACCTATGGGAGACCAAGCAATCCTGGATAAATTTGCGAAAATTGATAATCTTTCCCATCGGTATGGCATAATATTCAATATCTGCTAACTTTTTTTTGTGTTTTCCTTCTGTCCTTCATTTCTTTGGAAGTCTGTTACAGGAGGCACTTTGTAGAAAGTTTTGAGTTGCACTATGAGAATTTGACATATAGGATATTTTAGAGTTGACATCCAACTCTATTACTTCCACTGGCCACAAAAGAAGTGTCAACCTAGAATGTGGAAATAAACTGCTTCATGTTTTTACTTAAATTATCATCATTTCAACCTAAGTAACTACCTAACGAAATATTACCTCCGTTCTTAAATATATGACATTTAGGACATGCTAGTTAGTTCAAAAATGAACTAATTGGCATGTACGTCATATATTCAAGAAACAGAGGGAGTATACAGCAAAGAAGTAAAGCATCCTTTTTTTACTGGAGTTTCTCAATGAAATAAAAAAAAAAACTGGACAAAGCTTTGCAAGTCTAAATTTTTAGTACTAAATCTCATTTACTTATGTTTTCATCTGTTATTACGAGTGTGGATTATAGTCAATTTTATCTGTCATTTTGTATATATGTTCGGCTTTATGTTGGTTTAAATATATAGCACTTTGTGAATCAAAGTCTACAACAACAACAACGAAGTCTTTTAGTCCCAAGCAAGTTGGGGTAGGCTAGAGCTGAAACCTTGTGATGCATATAAGTTTTTCATTCAATATAGATCTTATTATGAAGTATTGTATAGCTGACACTGAGATTTGGTCATGGTGGACGATTTGAAATGTTTCTCTCTTGGCCACTGCATTGAGATAGTAATTTGTTTTCATATAGTTATAATTGCTGCTGTAATCTGCTGCAGGTACCAGCTTCACAGTAAGAAGAACAAGGTTGATAAGATACCTCAAAGGAAACCCATGATCAATGCAAGCCAAGATGTAGCCAGATGTCTCTCCAGTTGTTTCCACACTGAGGATTATATAGATACAATAAGACCTCTTTGTAATTCTATGATTAGTGGAACAATAAACACGTGCAAGGCTAGGGTAATAAATTTTGTGAGCTCAAACCGCATGTACCAAGGTATGTTTTACAGACATTTTGCTAAAAAGGTCTCCGGTGAAGAAAAACCACAGCACCTCCAATTAATCTGATTTACATTGTCACAGGTCATCCAAGGCCATTCCAGGTTGTTTTCAAGGAAATGCCTGATGAAACTGTAAGAATGCAATATGGAGATCTAGAAGATTTTGATGGTCCGAATTCATACGATTGTGTATTCATATTACCGACGAAGGTGGTTTGTTATGTCTCATATTTTGACTCACTAGGTCATACTATTCAATTGTCATATTACTGTCCTAACTATCAATTGTTTCATCTGGCAGTACTGTGCTGACTTGCTGGCAGAGCAGCTTATTCCCCTGGTAAGTCCAATTAACCTAATTACTTGAATAGTAAGGTGCCATGTTAATGTTCTGAATTTTCGGCCTTTCCATGAACAAACCCTAGATGTTGCAAGATGGGTATTCTAAAGCTGACGATAAAGTTGTGCGTGGCACCCCTCCTGCTAACCTCAATACACTATCAGGAATTTTACCAGATAACTTAGCAAGTGATGTGAAGCAGGAGGGAGGTGTGAGCCAGCAACTTAATGCTGCAGCCCATGCAAATGTTGCACCTGGAACACCAATGCAGCAGCTTCCTGTCAACAGGATGCTTTCATCTGCAAATAGCAACCAGGTTCTAGCAATGCAGCAAGGGTATATGCAAGGGGCAGCCATGCCTCCGAGGAGCCAGCAACTTGACCAAACTTTGGTTCAGCAGCCACAGCAGCAACAGACCCAGCAGCAACCACTGCAGCAAAATGCCCAAGCACAGATGCAGCAACCATCATCTCTTCCACTCAACCAGATGCAGAGACCTCAACTTCTACCAACAAGCCCGTTATCTCAGATGTTGGCGCCTGGTTCAAATCTCCCAATGGGAAGTCAGATGGGAAACAATAAGGCTACTCCAACTTCCTTGCAGCTTCAGATGCTACAGCAGCAGGCACAACAGCAGCAACCTATGTCTAGGAAAGTGATGATGGGGCTTGGTTCAGCCATGAACATGGGCAATATGGTTAACAATGTCGTCGGTATAGGTGGCCTAGGAAACGTTATGGGAATGGGCAATGTGCGGCCAATATCCTCCCCCATGGGATCGATGTCAGGCTTAGGCAACAGTTCCAATCCAATGAACATGGGCATGGCATCCAACCTTTCTGCAGCTGGACTTCGGCCAGGTATGAACCCTGCTGCTCTTGCCAAGATGCGTATGGGATTGGCACCGCAAAGGGCAGCAGGCATGTATCCTCAGACTGGAATGGTTGGAATGCCGGGAAGTAGCTCTCCAATCCTTCCTAGTTCAGCTGGCTTGTCCATGATGGGCCATCCGCTAAATAGAAGCAACCTCAGCCCCCTGCAGCGGGCCATGATGTCTTCTATGGGCCCTCCAAAGATGCCAGGAGGTAACTTTCAGCTGAACCCCCAACAGCAAATGCAGCTCCAGCAGCAGTTGCAGCAGCAGCAGCAGCAGCAACTCCAACAGAACCCACAGCAACAGCAGCAGCACCAACAAAACCCACAGCAGCAGCAGCAGCAGCAGCAACTGCAGCAAATACAACAGCAGCAGCAGCTACAACAACAGCTACAGCAGCAGCAGCTGCTGCAACAACAACAGCTGCAGCAGCAGCAACAACAAATGGGGTCTCCATTACAGCAGGCGCAGGTGGGCTCACCTGCTGGCTCACAGCAGTCAATGATGATGCAGCAGCAGCAGCAGATAAGCCCACAGCAAATGGGTCAACATGCTGCAATGAGCCCCCAGTTGAGCTCAGGAACTCTGCAGCAAATGAGCAATAACATGGTGAACCCGGTAGCCACTCCAGGCCCACCCCCAAGCCCGCAGTTGAGCTCACAGACCCATGGGTCTGTCAACAGCATCGCTAACTCACCGATGGAGCAGCTGCAAGGCTCAAATAAGGGAGGTCCTGGTAGCATGTAGTAACTGGAAATACTTGGTTCTCTTCTTTGGCCTATACAATAAAGGAAGGTGTAAAACACGGGCCAAGATCTCTGGGGTTTCTTGTTTGTTGTGGTAAATGGGGTCAAATGGGGTGTATTGTAAGTTATAGCCCATAGATGATAAATTGTGGAAGAGCAGCTTTATGCTTGGATTTTGATGTTGTAGATTGTAGTTAGTAGGAACGGTGTGTGTAGGATCTTGGTAATCCATAGCTGGGAGCAAGCATTGTTCAATTGGACAGTTCTCTTTTCACGTTTAAATTAAAATGATCAAAATTGTGGAACTTTTATGTAACCATTGTGCTTATTAACATCATTTGCTCGGCAGTAAGTTTGCTATATTCTTATCTTGCGATGTGTTGAGATTCTGCAAATGTTTCTTTGATCAAGTGTCTTGTAATATGTTGAGATTCCTAATGACATTTTACTCTTGATAAAATAGTTAACATTCTTGCCACAGGTGGTATCGTGTAATGGTTCAATCTGTTATCGTCTTTTGCGTCGACTTATTTGCCATAGCTTGTATCGTGTAATGGTTCAATCTGTTATCGTCTTTTGCGTCGACTTATTTGTTATTCTGCCTAGAAAAATGTGTGTTTTATTCTGCCTAGCACATGTGGCGAGGCATATTAGCAGTTTCCTTGTGATTCTTATGAACAAAACTCCCAGCAGAGGGAGCGGTCAAACCACGATGCGAGGTCATCAATTCAACCTGCAGACAAACAAAATCCCCTCTGATACTGCGGTAGGTTGGTATGGATCAATGGCAGCGACCTTAATGCATTGCATTTTCAGGACAATTCAAATGCATGATGAAGCAGTTTGGATATGCATATGCCCGTTTAACTCTTAAAACTTGGTAATTTCTTTTGCATTGCATCTTCCAACTTACAGGGAAAAAAATGTTCATTTCCTCCTTGAGTATAGGAACATTTTGTACATGCTTCAACTGAAAATGCATAGGAGCTGGCCTTTCACTTGAACAAGTTTTTTGTGATCAAGTGCAACAGAATCAAAAACTCATCAGTGCAGTGCTGTGTAATCGGCAGAATATCTTATCCCCTCCCCCCCCCCCCCCCCCCCCCCCCCCCCCCCCCCCCACCCAATCGGTGACATGCTGGGATTGAACTATTTCAACAAAAACCCAGAGGGAGCTGGGGGTCACTCAACAGAACCCTCTTCCCACACATAATCATCTTCGTCATCACCAGATTCTTGGGCCTCCGCATTTAAATCTGCCAATTTGTATTGCTCGGTTGCATTCCCTACACAATTTTAAACAGATTAAACACAGCAGTTAGATGCAAAATCAACTTTGGTATATTAACTGCATAATTGGAGGTTGACACGACACATTATTGTTCTTTAACTGAAACAGATGATAAATTTTTTAAAAATCCAAAGGATAAAAATAGTTCCCAAGTAATTATGGCATTCCTAAAGCCCAGTCATGGACTTTACCCAAGAGCTGAACAGTGTCATCTTAAAGATACTACGATAGTCATCTTAAAGATCATGATCAGGGTAGCTGATGATATGAACTTGCTAAAAAGGTAACAGATGATTGATGTCACAGAGATGTATGGATTGATCAGAAGCTATGAGAAAACATGTCTTAATTGTTATTAGAGCAGTATTTAAACAAGGTTCATAATATGTAGAAACAGAGGAAAAAAATGCCAGAAATCCATATGGGAATTTTATTTGAGGAAGAGTCAAAAAGGCCAGTCGGACTTATTTTTCAAATTGGTGGCAGTACCATGTTCTATTTAAAATACATGGATCTCAATGTGCACTAGAATCAATTCACTATTTGGTAGACACTAATTCAGGTTTAGTTTGAAGATAGGTTAGAAAAAATATATAGGAAGGACTTGATTTTACCATTCCTAGTTTCTATAAAGCATTGATATATAGACAAATCAAATGACTAAAGCTGACAAAAATGAATAACTAAAAGATAAGGTTGCTGCTCTTCCCATTCAATACCTTCATCTTCATCCTCCCGCTTGTATTTCTTGCCCACCTGGCGTTCAGATTGAGAATCAGAGACAATAGTCTCACCTTCTTGCTGCATTCTCCTTTTTGCTTCATCCTCTTCCTGCTTTTTCCTCAAGGCCTCATAATAAGCCTTTATGTATTCCTCCTTTACAAGATAAAAAGTATTTAATATAATCATTTCATAATAGTACATTGTTTGCTGCAGAATCCAGTTTATGTTCATTGCCAAGCTGACCTGTATAATTTGATCATCTTTCGAGTCCTGTTTTTTGTCATCCTTGGCTTCTGATTTTTCATCAAGTTTTGATGCCTTGCTGGTCTCTCCTCTTTGTTCCTTTGTAAGATTCATGCCATCTTTGATCATCCATGGAGGTAAGACTTTCAGTTCCGAACCATTTTTACCTGATTCAGTACCTTCTTCTTTCACACCATCACCTAACATTTCAACTTCAACCTGAAAAGATAAACAGATATCTGGTCGATCAAGCAAAGGTGCCTGTAAAGTACAATAACTATATGCTACACAGGCTAGCATCGGCATGGGACTCCATGTTAACCACATAAACAACATAAATCCATTCGTGAGAAAATTTTGATGGAGACATCATAACATCACTCCACAAAAGGTACAAATCTGAAAACTTCTGGTTCAGCTCTATAAGTTTTTTTCTGTGTAGATGAAGATGGACTAAAGTGATCGAGAAGATATTGAAAAGGATGTAGGTCAAACTTAATTATATCTGTGCATATTACTTAACCAAGAAGATAAAGCAGCATTCATAGCTATCGGACGGTCCTACCTTTGTCTCACCCATGTATGGCATTGGTGTACCATACTGCCCTTGTGAGTTTCTAGATGAATCAGCTACACTAGGGTCACCATGTGCAAAAGCGCCAATATTTGCTCTTTCCCATGTCTGCAGACTCCCAAACTCAGGCGCAGGTAGATTTTTCACTCTTTCAAGTTGTGCCACCAATGGCTTCAATTGCTCCTAATGTAAGATAACCAAGACTCTGAGACACTAGTTGAAGTATCGATATACATGGCAATACTACCAAAAAGTTGCATATAGAACATGATTCATTCTTTTTCCCAAAAGAGAGAATACATCAATCATTTTACCAAAGAGACTAATATTCTGAATTTCTCATCCAAGCACTTCTAGGTGTATTGGCCAAACTATTTCTTGAATAATATGGCATAGTATTACATAATTACATTGGTATGGCTATATATGCGTGTTGATGAGCATGCAGCGTATCTGTGTAAGCAACATTCTCAAAAGCAAAAGTATTTCTTAAGGCAAAAGCAAAGAGAATAGTTTATGCATCATTGAGAAAGTCAGCCAACAGTTTGGAATTTTATTCTCTTGAGTTTTGATGTTAAGAGTTCACAATTGAATACTTACTTCAATTCTTTGTTGCATGTCCTTCAATTTCTCACGCCTACGCTTTCTAACATTGTCGTCGCCATCTCCCATTTCCTCAGAAGCGAGCTTGTCACTCTCTGCAACCAGTTCACCGTTGCATGTTTCACAATGGAAGTACTCATCTGTGTAGCTTACCAGTTGCAGTGCATCAAAGGCTGAATACCTGCAGATCAGAAGAAAGTTAACTGAGCGCCCCAGTTTTCTGCCAGCATGAATAAACTAGACAAACACCTACTACCTTTTATTACAGCTAGGACATATGTAGTGTTGAATTGTATTTCTGCTGTCCAATTCATCCTTCAATTTTTTCTTCATGCGGTGAATCCGGTACCTTACAACATCACAAATCTGTGTTTCGGAAGGGTAAACATCTGTCAACGATAATTTATAATGGATTATAAAAAAGCAACAGAGGAAAGACGAATGTGGACACAATGTTCTTAATTAGTAGTAAGCTTCATACATAGTATTTGTCAACCAATGAATGAAAATGTAAATGATAATTACACTCGAGCAAATGACTAATTAAAGTCTTTGTATTGATCAAAATACAAATGAGCTAAGAAAACTTCAGAACAAGATAAATGTCCTCAATATCAACTGCACACATGTCCAAAAGAGAATACTAACGTATCAATGCTATCTATAGATGAGAAGGTCCGTCCATTCACATATCATTAAAAAAACAGAGAGGGTTGTCAACAGTTCCTTTAAAACAGGAAAGAAGTTCTAGAGAGTTTTTGAAGAAGTTCCGTCCATTCACATGTCAGGAAAGAAGTTCTAGAGAGTTCTGGCTGAGAAAGCAGTTCATGAGATGGTTTTCAACATGTGTCACTACAGGTGCAAAACAGTTAATTCGACATTAATTGATGTAATCAATGGCTTAAACTTGAAGAGTCATGTTGCTTGACAGCAAGCAAAGAGGGAGATGTAAATCCAAATTAAAAGTAGGTGCCTATACAGTAGCATATATATGTCAAGCTACATTAGCTTTTCTACAGATATGTCTATGTATGATTCTTTAATATCCCTTTTGCACTCACCCCATAGAACCCAGCACAGAGTAGACTAGGCCTAATTGAAGCTTTCTTTAAAGGGAAACATTACAACATAATGTACACCAAACTTTTTCCTCCAAGACTAACAGTTATCAAACAGAAAGCAAGATTAACTCACGATAACATAACAATAATAGAATTTCTCCCTCTTTGCAATCAAGGCCAATCATAAAGGTGAAATGAAAAGGGGAATCTGAAAGCATCATCAGAATCATAAGTCTATAAAATGGATGTGTTACCATGAGAAAATAATATAAATAAAAGAACTTTCTACAAATAAACAAAGGCAATATAGAAATATCTTGTTACTTTTAATTAAAAACGTTCTTTTATCCGTAAAAGCGATAATAACTTAATGGCATAGGTTTCGGAAATGGACCTGAGCATAATCCAAGCAACAGTATGAATGTGTGTGCATCTTTATTTTCTCTTCTCCCTCCTTAGTGACTGGAGGACCATCACTGGCAACTGCAGCAGCCGCAACATTATGTGCTTTTGCTCCTTTTGCAGACTGTAGCAAAAGAATTCCAAGGTATAAAAAACATAGAAACATCAGAAAATAAGACAAGGAACCACAGCCAGAGGAAACAAGATATATGAAATCATAAGATAGTCTCTGACATGCTTTCAGATATCGAGAAACATAACTATTTAAACAACTGTCATAATACATATTTGGCATGTATCCACAGCCTGCAGCTAATGTTCAACTTGATGGCGGAGGATTTCAGGTGAAGAAATTTCTGTCCAACTACATACCCTAGTTACTTGATAAGTTTAATATGTCAAATTTAAAAGGCTCCAAACAAATGTTGAACTATCTTCTTTACAGCTTAACGCCATTTAAGTATTACAACAAGGACATTTCACCAGCTAGCAGTTAAGGTTAATAAATTATACCACAAAAAGTCGGAATGACAGCGATGCAAGAGCAACAACAGATCAATACACATGAATAGAACCAACCTCCTTCCGGTGATCCCTTGTGACTAGCTTCTCCTCTTCAAAGAAGCGGAGAATGCGCCGCAGCTGTTTCGAGTGGAGCTTCAACGCTTTAGCCAAATCTTCCTCCCGGACCCACTGCCGCCTAAGGTGGAAGCAGAGTAGATTTTGTGTAAATCAACAGACCCAATAATCAAAGAGGCAGTCAGACGTACACCAAATGGAACTAATGAAGCATTCAAACGAGATAGAACAAAGAGCAGTGCCGCTGGATGGGCAGGCGTGATGTGTTGATGGCACATGAAGGCAGGGTGCGCGTGCAAACTAGAAGACTAGCAGCAAATCATTTGTTCAAAGCAACCATCCACCACGCCAAACATATTGTAACCGATCTTCGCGTGTACACACAGGAAGACTTCATTGAGGAGACACAACAGTTCAACAGAAATCATTGGGCAGTACCTGGTGAGCGCGTCGAGGACGACGACGGCCATGCCGCGGTTATCCCCGCGGGAGGTCTTGGGCTGGTTGTCGCCCTTCATGGAGATGTCGTCGTAGAAGGCGCGCGCCGCCAGCCTCACCAGCCTGCCGCAAAATCCCGCGGAGGTCAGGTACGGCTGCTGCTAGGGTTACGAGAACGGAGCAGGGTCGGGGCTCACCGGTTGAAGGGCTCGATGGAGGCCATGGCGAAACCGGCACGTCGGGGTTCGGATTGCGCGTTCAGGGCATAGGGGGCCAGGCGGGTGCCTGATCGCGCTGGCCGCCGGCCGACGCCGCAGCCGCCACCGGTTGGATCGAAGCGATGGATTGGCGAGCAATGGAACGAGAGAGAAAGGGGGTGTTCATAGATTTGGGATCAGACCTGGGAATAAGTTGAGGAGTTAGGCGGTTAGGGGCTTAGGGCCTTGGGGGACTCTGATTGAGCGGTTGGGCTTTTTTTTCCCCAATTTGGGGTGGTTGGGCTCGGGCCCATACAACGGATATTTGGGCTGTGCTGTGAGCCCCTTCTCAAGTCATTCTTTCGAGTATTCTGTGCTAAAAAAAAAGAGTATTCCGTGCTCAACATTTTTCCCTCACTTTTTATCGCCTGTAATAACATTCTTATCGTTGATATGACAGAGCTAATGGTGCCCCATTCATGCGTGCTCTAGAAATGATCACAACGTCTTCTCCATAAATCAGAAGTTGATCCAATTGAGTCCGCTGGCCAAAGCTGTGAGCGAAAATGGAGTGAAAAAGTGAAAAAGATGACTTGCAATTCACCAACTTGGCCTACTCTTGTGTCAAAGTTTGTTCACATTGTTTTTTATCCTATTTTAGTTAAATATTACTCCCTGCAGTAACAATAAGTGATGTTTTGAGGGTAGTCTTAACAATTTCGAACTCTGGTTATATACTACTTTTGTACGCTGAGTATGGATGTACTAGTAGATTTGTCTCGAACTGTAGTTTTATAAAAGTATACTTTTGTTCTATTTTGCAATACTTGTAACAAAAAAGCATTAGCCAAAATTATATTTTGGAGACGGTGTCAATGTCATTGTCCAAAACATCACTTGTAAGCTTCTAGGTGGCGGTTCAGATTTTTCCACACTTGTTTGGCAGTTGCCATGATTTCTACAGTAGTTCATAATAGCAAGGAACATGAATACTGAATTGTCCACTAAAATCAGCGAGGAATTAACATTACATTACCTCACTGAACTTTCTGTAATTGCAAAACCGTAATGAAACAGATTATTAACTTAGATTTGGATCCTCAGAAAATCAGAGCACTATCCCAATTCCTATGTAATATGATCTATTTTCATGTAAAATCTCTATGAAGTTTCCATAAATCATATCACAATGATATATTCATTAACCAATTATCAACAAATGGAGTTGATATTTATGACTGCAGTAGGTAAGGTTATTCAAACTTTAGCTGAACACCTAATACAAGGGCGTGAGGTAGACCCATGTGGCTAAAGTTTCACACAGCACCTCAATGCAAAATTCCCACATTACTCGCACCAAAAAAGTTAGTGTTTCCCCTGTTACTTGAAAGACTTCAACTTAGCTGAGGTCACAGCACTGCAGCACAACATATTGCCTTCTCCGTTAACACTCAGATGTCGTGGGAAAACCAGCAGCCTTCCCCGTAGGGACACCATCTGTCTTGATAGTAGTAGCGGCATGGCCGCGGTTGTGGTTGCTGTTCCAGAAACTGCAGAGGTTGGTTCTGTCTAGGGTGATACTGGTTCTGGTTCATTTTCCTGTGGCCATTGTAATTCTGATGATGGTTTCGTTGGGTTCGATACTGGTCTTGAGTCATGGGCCTGCAGCCATAGTAATTTTGATTCCGGCTCTGTTGAGGATGATACTGGCCACGAGTGATTCCCCTGTAATCATGGTATCCTTGATGGTGGTAATCCTGGCCATAAGATTGGCCGCTTGAATTGAAATCCTGATTTCTTGGTCTCAGAGGTTGGTGATTAACTTGGGCATATTGATGAGAATTGGAGCCACGCTGGTATGCATTTGCATGCTGAGTTAACTTCCCTCGAGTCTGGAATGAGGAGTCATTACATTTTGGGGTATAGTAAGCGTTATTCTCATCTTGATTTCTGGGTCTTTGGGGTTGACGTGCTTGGTGACCACCTCGGGCATTTTGATGAAAATTGGAGCCATGCTGAGTGAACTTCCTTTGAGGCTGGAATGAGGAGTCATCATATTCTGTGGAATTGTAAGCGTTATTCTGATGATCAAACAATTGTTCTCTGTAAGTACTCTGTAGACCATCCTCTTCATTGTGGTTTTGATGTTTGGGGGGCTATTGTGGATACTTCAACATTGAAGGAGTGTGCTTTGAAGATATCTGATGGTGATTGGTTTTTCCCAATCCACCATTGTGTTGGGAAGGGGCCTGATGATCTACGAATGCTTTCCTGGAAGTTCTCATTGGAACCTCCTGAGGCAGAACTTCATTTCTTTGTTGATAACCGTGGTGGTGATCCTTGAACATTTGCTGTGTATGAGTGGGATCTGAAAGCACTTTTGGCTGCGATCCTCCATGTTGATTGGAAGAGATCTGATGACCGTTGAACTCTTGCTTGAAAGTTCTTGTTGCACCCTTCTGTGGAAAAACTTTATTGTGGTGTGAAGTAGTAGCCTTTGAAGATATATGCTGCTGCCTTGTATTCCCTGGTTCACCATTTTGGGGTGAAGGGTCTTTCCTCTCACTGACCCTAAAGGATGAAACAAAAATTATATAGGCACAGTTGAAGTAAATGCCCAAGAACACTCTAAAACATACAGTTATATGCCATTTTCTTTTTAGTAAGAATTTACCATGTATTAGATGCAAATAGACTGTACCTTGCTTAATGTAAATATGCCAAGCAATGGAAAAGCAAGGTCAGCCTAGTACAGGAGGAGGATGGCATAAAAAAACAGTATTTTCTTTTACTAATTATCTACCATATATTAGATGCAGATGGACAGCACGTATTTCGACAGTACAGCTTAGTGTAAATATGCTAAGCAGTGACGCAAGATAACCCTTTTCATGCAATAGGAGGGCATCATAGTAATTGCAACATTATGAACCTGTTGACATACCTTTGCTGAAGAATATTTGTGGATTTGACATTTTGACTTTGTTGTGGCTCTTGAGGCTGTTTTTGGTTCATATTATGCTCTTCTTTGATCTTATTGTCCTTGATCCTGTTCCTGAAACGTATTAGCACCTTTCTTAAACAGTACTACTGACCATGATCTCCCATCATGGATATTAGCGCAAATATCATGTCAAAATACACACCATCATAGTATTTCAGTTTACCTATTTAAGCTCAGCAGCTTTTTATTCTCTTTCTCATGAATCCTGGCTGCTCTTGACTTGCGTGCCAAGTCCCCTCTTTCATGTTTTTCTTGTATGACCCTGTTTCTTTCCACTTCATCGGGCCATGGCTGTGGATGTAAAAAATATCAGTGCACCTCAGTCAATAATAAGGTTTCTTTTCATATGCAAAGAACCTTGCTAGAGAATGCACCTGTCTCATGGTCTTATCCTTGTAAAGATTTCTGCCCTTGATGAGGAGCGGATGAAGGGGAGGCCACGGCTTGTATCCTTTACTCCATAAAATCTCAATCTACATTATATATTTTTAGCACATAAAGTGGACTCCAAAGATCATTGTGCTTGGCTTCTAGCTATATTGTAACCGAAGGAAGAATGCATGCTCATCGAAGAACCAAGGACTTACAGTGAATGTATGCTGTTGCTTTGCGGTGCCATAGCTTTCTTTTATTATTCAACCGGCATTGATCCTTTGACCACATAGGCGGCCCTTGACTTCACGAGGAGCTCCCTTTTTCCTACATCAATACTCAATAGAAATTAAAAAATGAAATTAATTTAATGATTGAAGATTCATGATTCTTGATAAATACCAACAAAGTTTACGCTTGATAATTACCTTCTGTAAATGTTTTGCTCAAACATCACAACATCACCTTTGCATGCATCACCTACATGAATTATGTGATATGTAAGGAAGACGAAATTTGCATATAAACGGCATAGGAAGGCAAAAGTCATCAAATTATTATAGGTTTTCTATTCTATAGAAGTCCTAAATTAAGGTCATGTAGATGCCTGGACCAGCACAAAGCTATGAGGCTCATTTTCTATAAGCACTTGAACTTTGTGCAAACATCTAAATAAGTCAACAAATCTTTTTAAACATTGGCTCAATTTCTCATCCATGTTGCAATGTGTTTAATTCTAGGTTAGAAATAGTTTGTTTCACCTTTACAGTTAAGAACAAAGCTTGACACTGGGTACTTCTCCTCGCCATCATTTTTCACCCTGAGTGTATGTGAAGCACATGAAAGTGTGAGTACATCAATGGGCATCGGATATGATCTAACAAAGTCAATAGTCTGCCTGTGTTATGGAATGTCAACAACTGAACTTCAAGATTAAAATGTTTAAAAAAGGATATCACAATAGGGTTGTAGTTCATACTCTATATGCTCTCTGATTCGACTTAGGAGCACTTCCTTCTTGCCTGTCAATCTTAACTTGTGCATCCGCAAATATGCTTTACATTCTTAAACCTTCAGTCTCTCCAGCTGACCATCTGTACATTGCAACAATGCTCATATGAGCACCTACATTATGCAAATAGAAGACTTTTTTGCACTTTTGATCCATGGAACTTTAGGCATAAACACATTTACTAAACATGTTTCCTCCAAATGACCTCATGACCTCTCTGCTTGTACTTAACATTACATTGACAAATGACAACAGAAGGAATAACTGAAGCTCAATCCCCTTGTAAAACAACTACAGCATTATAAACACAAAATTATAATGTTATTTTTGGAGAAATCGTATATCAACCAAAATTCACATGCCAGTTTCTAAACTTTTGTGCCCAAGCAGACAAATGCATAATGAAGTTCATTGTATATCAATCAAAATTCACATGCCCGTTTCTAAACTTTTGTGCCTAAGCAGATAAATGCATAATGAAGTTCATCCCCTGCACCAACATATTGAAATGAATGAAACTGTGCATAGGATATTGTGTTTCATATGCTGTTACAAAACAAAAGAAAACACAATTTTCTTTTTCTATTAGCCAAGTTGGCGGTAGCCGGTAGGTTCTCATATCATTTTCCCCAAATTTACACTTGCAGGCATAATACATTGTAGTTCCATTTCTGAATCAGTTCCACTGGCATTACCAGAAAGAAACAAGAATCGAAAACTCACCTTGCTTGAGCTTGTCCACCATGACCAGAAGGTCAATCTCCTCCTTTCCCAGCTTCGGCACTGCTGGCCCTTTCCTGAAATCGCGAAATTCTTCTCACATGAACCCACAAAGATCGCAGACCGAGATCCCTACTCTGATCCAATACGATCGCACGAATTGGACCGATTTACCCAATCGGAGAAGGACGAACCGGGGACCAACCCCGCTGCCTAACCTGCCCCTGCGCGCCGAGGCCGAGATGGACATCCGGCTCATCCTGGCCAGCAGCACGGCCTCCACCTCGAGGTCCCCGTCGGCGGCCGGGTCGAAGGTGGGGTCCTCGTCGGAGCCCGCGTCGGGTTCGCGGAAGTCGGAGAGGCTCGAGACCTCCGAGCCCTCGTCGTCGCTCTCCACATCCTCTTCCTCCTCCGAGTCCTCCGATCCTTCATCCTCGCGCCGATCTTCCAGCGACCGGGGGAGGTGGCCGGCGCGGGGCTCGGCGGCGGCGGCGGCCATGGCGGGTTACCGGGTCGACCGTTGTGGAGGGGAAGGGGAGGGAGGGTTTCCTTTTCCGCGTTTTGTTTGAAAATGTGGATGGTATTTTTGGGCTCATCGCGGGTTTCCTCGTTCGGTTGCTCAGGAACGGTTACCGTTCCAGGGTTGGATCCAATGAAACCGGATGACGATGCACTCATTCCTTTTTCCTCGTTGTTCCTGGACAGGATCAATTCCAAGCAGTAAAAAATCATGTTCGGCTGATTATGGACAGGATCAATTACGGCTATCTCAAAATGAAAACATGAGCAAGACTACAAGATCAGTCGTGATACATAGTAATACAACTGAAGTCTAAGTTAAAAGATGTAAAAAATTCCGCTCGGCCGATTATGGCAATCCTGCCAATGATCCGTCGTTCAGCGGGACCATGTTTCCATCCATAGTACCAAACAAAGCTATGCATAAATAGCTAAAGATCTTGACTACTTTGCGAAGCATCATGACAGTCAAAAACTTGAATATTACAATAGTTTGCCGAGCAAGACTTTAAACCCTCAAGAAGATTTTTCACCACCTAGCCTGCCCAGAGTGTGCTTCCATCCGCGCTCCAGCTCAAGCTTGTGCAGTGCAGGATCTAAACAAGGACAACAAAAGCAGTCAAATAAATCAGCTTGCTTCAGGCAATTGTATGACAGATTGCTCATGAATTTGTCCAAACGGTTGTTCCACAAGTCTTGTGGTGTCTCTATAGAAGTGAAATTGTAAGTCCCTTCAGCCAAATGGTAGAACAAATAATATATGAGCTTGCTTCAATTGTGTAGCGTATCTTAATTAACAAAAGATATGAACTAAATCCTACTGAAATATCTACAATGCAAACAAAGGATTGACTGAACAAATACATTGGGAAATCGTACCAAGTTCAGACATGGCATCGGTTCAGCTTCAGGCAACATACTCCCTCCGTATAGGAAAAGGAAGATGTCCTGGCGCCGTCGGCAGGTTGAGAAAAAGAAGACGTCGTGTGGACGCAGAGCTGTTTTGGACGCCGCTGCCCCTGCACGCGTGCTCCGGCTCTCGCGCCGAGTTAATACGGCCGCTTCGCTTGGGCTCCCGCGCCGCATTTTAATACCGCCACCTCGCTCGGGCTCGTACGCTGCCATCATAGATCGTCCACCCACCAGAGAGCCGCGCACATGGAGAGCACGCCGGAGGAGCTCCCGCCGGCGACGGACAAGTCGTTGCGGGAGTCGGAGGAGATCCCGTCGGAGTGGCAGGAGCTCGTCGCGCCGGAATCGCAGGAGCCGGAGGAGGTCGCGCCGGAGTCGGAGGAGATCGCGCCGGAGTGGCAGGAGCTCATCGTGCCGGAGTCGCAGGAGCCATGGGAGGTCGTCACGCCGGGTTGCTGGAGCTCGCGCCGGAATCCATCACGCCGGAGTTGCACGAGCGCCATGAGGATCACCAAGCATGGAATCATGCGCACTCGCGATTGTGGCCATGCTCTTGCTGCGGTCTTGTCCACGCAGAATACAGACTCGGCGCCATGCTTCACGGCCTCGATGAGTTCGACTGCGAGCTTTTCATTCCCAATCTCGACAATGTCATGATGGATGGCAATATTCTTGTGTTACCTCCACACGTGCTCAAGATGCTCCACTAGAAGACGCTTGGTAAGATAACTAGCTTTAGTTCTAATTAATTGTTACAAGGATAGATGTCTCTACTAATTAAGCTAATTAGCATCATTCTAATTTTTTGATGCAGCAAGAATAGCCTCGGCTTCATGTAGCAAAGATGGTTCACAAGGGATAGAAGTTGGCAGCTGATCTTCTCTTTCTAATATTTCTTTTTTCATGTGAGGAATCTTGAACTTGTTGCATCCTTTCACATTCATAGCTTCCATCAAAACACTTTGTAGTGTTACAAACATTCGGTTTGCTTTGTGTGCCGAATACTCTATGAATCCCTACAAAACAAGTGTGCAAGAAATTAATCAATGATCAAATTTGTTGTTGAAGAAATAATGAAATATGTGTGAACAATTTACCTCTTGCACTGCTGGAACTAGAGCTTCTATTGTTTTTGCATTCTTCTTGTATTGAATTGCTTGAATAGCTCGAAAAAAACACAAGTCAAGAATGTTGAAATCGGGAGAATTGGATGGTTGGCAAATTACGCGAATATTGAATCCTTCTTGCTTAGCAGTCTCACAAAAAACTGGATCATCCAATTTTAAATGGGAAGGTGCATTATCTTGTTGAATGAAGATTGGTTTGCCCACATCTTCTCTTGACCATTTAGCTCGAATGGCAGACAACACTTTATTGATCATGAAATCTCTAATCACGTCTCTTGTGATCGATGTTATGGGCTTCATAACCAAGTCTCCATGGACACGGCCGGTTCTTCCATTACCTCTTATTGCCGGTTCATAAGTAACAAGTGGAAAATAACCGATCCTACAATCAAAAATACAATTCCCATCTCTAAACCTTGGCCGAGCACAAACACACAAAAACATGAGCCTAGGGATGTAATTCTTGTTCTTACAAGTCCGATGGGGATCGTCTTCTTCGGGTAGCAAATAATATTTTTCAGATTTTTGAGATTTTTGAGAGAGGTAGAATCATTTTTCATCAATGAACACAAAGTCAAACAAATCCTTAAACCTTGGATCAACAAGCAAATCCCTATTAATCATGTCAACAAACCACTTTAATCTAGAGTTCTTGTTAGTTTCGGTGAGATAAGATTTGATGCTACTAGAGTGGCACCTAAGCAAATCTTTTTTCAAATACTTTTGAATCTTCCATTTGCTTATGCCCAGTTTGTTACAAACATCCTCTATAGTCTTTTTTCCTTTAGAGAAATATTGCGCAATGCTTTTAAATCAATAGAGATTGCTTTACGGCCAACTCTACCCTTCTTTAGACTAGAAACCACAACTGGAATAAAGTTTGCAAGTTGTATTTTATCTCATTTCCATAAACGCTGAACTGACCGAATGTGAAGACCAAATTGATCAGCAACAATTTAAGTATCTTTCTTGCCTAGTTTTCCATTCTTGCTTCTAGCCAACAAAGCTTGATAAACTTGCTTTCTAAGATCTTCTGACATTTCTTTCCTTCGTTGGTTCACTTCAACGTTAGCCTCCACAACATGTTCTATTTCAACAAAAAAACATTCATTACAAATCAGCACGTTTTAGTAGTACCAAAATTTTAGAAACCGAGCTAGCTTTTACTTACCATTGATGTTTTGAACGAAATCGAAATCAACAGCGCCAAACTCATCTAGAGGTAAGTTCAAATCAAATCCTATCCAAAGGAAGCATGGAACATGAGAGATGACACAAGAAAATAGAAACAAATGAGTTGAGGTCATTACCATTGTCATTGTCCAAAGACAAAACGTTGAGGTCGAATCCAGGAGCATCGGCTTCTTCTTCTACCAGAACAGGAGCATCGGCTTCTTCTACCAGAACAGGAGCATCGGCTTCTTCTTCTTCAACCGGAACAGGAGCGTTGAGGTCTAGCCAAGACATATTGAGAGTGTGTGGCGCTTCTCTGGATTTTTTGGCATGAGAACGACAGTCGCAAATAAATAGGCGCACAGCAAAACGCTCGAGCAGGGAAAACCAGCGAGCGCGCAACAAGACGTCCAGCGCGCGTGTGAAACGAAACGCAAAAAAAAGGCGGCTAGCAAGCGCTCTAGCGATGGAAAAGCGGAAAAAAGGGCGGCCAACGAGCCAACAACTCGAAACGCAAAAAAAATGTGAAAAAAACGCGTCCAGGCAACTGAAAAGCGATCAGAATCGCGCCAGCACGTCTCCAGCGCGCGCACTGCACGTCCCGCACCCTCCCCGCACAGTGCCATGCAATCCCATGCAAAAAGAGGCAAAAAGCCTCCCCGCACAGTGTCATGCAATCCCATGCAAAAAAGGCAAAAAGAGCGCTCGCCAACAATCAAACCGGCGCCCTCAGCCTCGGGAGAAGCAGCACAAACCAATCGAGGTGCGTGCGTTTTGATAGCTAGAATGCCCCCGCCACCCTATTTAATATGGGCAAACATGAAAAACTAACCTCTAATTAATCACTCCTTGGTATGCACAATCATGTCCTAAACGACTTCTAATTCTAAATCGTATACGGAGGGAGTATATGCAACTTAGGAAGCAGACTGATTATACTACAATAAGACTAAAAGAAGCGATATCTTGCAGATTGTATTCATAGGAAACTAGTAACAATAGAACTACATGATGTTGATAGGAAAAGGGAGTTAAAATAGTAAGAGAAAAAATAAGGTGGTATTTACAGGATTTTTGAAGGCTGCATTATGGACCATATAGTCAATGTCTGCATTTGAAAAGAATCATCCTGATGTATGACATCTTCCAAGGATTCTTCAGCAGCCACTACAACACATGTGGCTTTTTATGACGTTTTATTTATGTTATTGAAAGTAGAAATTATGTCACATTTCGCAATTTGTGACACTCGCATGATGAAAATTCGTTCGCCGCCTATAACCCGTAATAAAAGGTATTCTATGACAAAAATATGATTTTTCATCGTAAATTTTGTGACGATTCTTGTATCATCACTAATTTACGACGGCAGTTTTTGTCGTTAAAGATCTATAAAACGTCACAAAACCTTGTACGCAGATGATGTGGCAGTGACGTGGAGCTGAGTGGCAGCACTCTCCCGACGGTTTGGTTCGTCACCATTTATATTTTTATAACCACTTTTCAAGCCCATCTTGATTTTACCCAGACTTCTTGTTTTTCCCCAAAACCAATTAGCCAATTAGATTTTCACAAAATAATACACATTACTTCCATGCAATAGCTCTTATTACAATATATTAGCAATTATAACAAGAATCATTTACACATTTAAACTTG
Source organism: Panicum miliaceum (assembly GCA_032594955.1). Lineage (NCBI taxonomy): Eukaryota > Viridiplantae > Streptophyta > Magnoliopsida > Poales > Poaceae > Panicum > Panicum miliaceum. The sequence continues at coordinate 18,343,906 of CM064059.1, read as the reverse complement.
ATAATACAAATAGATGTACAGAATCTCTGAAAGCAAATTTCCTAGCATCCACTTGGGAGAAAATAGCTATGCAGGGAAACATTTTGCATACACAAGTTCATTTCTCAAGAAAACAACAAGATCTGAACACCTTATTGCTGCTTTCATCAAACCTCAGCATCTTCTGAAGAATATGGAGCTGGCACTTTTCAATTAATGAAGCACAACTTCCTGCATAAATAGCACTATAGTAAGTAAAATTTCTTTAGGTTGCTATCGAGAAGACACATGATTGTTTGTTTAGATAATGACAAAAATGCATGCTTAATTGCATCTCGCAAAATGAGGAGCAACACAAACAGCAAGGAATTATGGATTAATTACTTTTCAGAGCAAATATTATTGCTCTCAGATCCGATGTACTAATTACAAAGAGGCCAAGTTGAAATGGGATAAAGCAATGGCTTTCATTCACAAAACTACACCAATATGAAACATTTAGCAGACAAATACTACAAGTGTTCTAAGCTAAACCAATATGAAACAGATCAATAATTAACAGATGCAAGACTAATAGATCAAGACCAGACAAATACACGCAGATCGAGCACTAACAGATTATTAAAGAGTTGTACTACTACAAGTGTTCTAAGCTAAACCAACTTGTTCAGATCGCAGTTCGAAATATTACCAATTAATTGTATCGATCAAGCCAAGTCGTTCGCTACTCTCTTTTAACTACTCAAATCGGAAAGAGCAGATCAGATTCAGTAGTACCTTTGCTGCCAGGGGTTCTTTATTTGCAGCTGTTGTCAGATCTACAGCTTGCTGATGGCCCAACCACCTGAACTCATGCAGGACATCATTCAACTACCTTGAAGTGAACAGAGACAAATATCAGAGGGATTCAAAGTCAGAACCAAGTGACCACGCCATCATTCAACTACCTTGAAAGTGAACAGAGATAAATTCAGCTTGATGAAAAACTAACAACAAGTGCTGCTTTCAAAAGTAAAAAAAATACGTAAATCAATTCAAGGAAGAAAATTGAAACTGTGCTGCTTTCAACAAGAAGTGATGAAAATTGAAACTGTGCTGCTTTCAACAAGTGCTGCTTTCAAAAGTAAATAAATACGTCGTGGTTTTGCCCTAATTTCCTACCTTTGAAACTGTACACTAGGAGCCACTTTACTAATTACCACCGACCACTATCGGCGTCGGTTCAACACACTTAACACATTGTATGTATTTTATTGCCTTGCAGGTGTCTAAACATATTTAAAGCAGGCTAAGACAGATACAATGCATGAAGGCCTTATCAGTATTAGTAAAACCAAAGAACTGGTTTATCGATATAGCAAAAGAATATATTTCAGAACTACTACTGATTAGTGTACCAAATATCTTGGTCAGAGCAAATATTCCTAGTTATGCTGCAATTGCTAGAATCATGAACTCCTAATTTGTTGAGCGGTAATCATATCAACAAGAAAACACTAAACAAATGGATGTACAGTAAAGTAACCAATCTAATCCAAAGGGATTCGGCTACTAATCTAAAGGAAGTTGGCTACTAATCCAAAAGGTGACCATATACAGGGAAACACTAAGCTGAAGGACGATGGTGGTAATCATATCAACGGGATTCAACTCTACTAATCCAAACGGGGTTGGCTGCTCACCTCAGATCTTGTCTCCCTGGATGGGTGCAGGAGGGTGACGGTGGCTCGTCCCCCACTTCGCGGCGTGAGGGGATGCAGGGCCGAAGGAAATGGGCGACGCCGTTCCCTACTCCGCCGCGTGGGGAGGAGATGGCGGTGGAGTTCCATGATGCCTGCAGTCCTTCCACGACGCCAACACGCTGGCCAGGCTTCCATGCAGTAGCCGTCCTATAGCTCCTGCACGGCAAGATCCAAGGACCCTAGAGGAGGGAGAGAAGAGGAGGACGAAGGGGGGAGAGCGAGGGGATCACCAGCGAGAAGGAGGTTGCGCCGTCGTCACCTCGCGACCGAGCCGTCTCCTCACGTTGCCGCCGCGCCATCTCCTCTCGCCCTCGCTCCCGTCGCCAGGCAGGATCTGTTCCGGAGGGTGGGAGGTCCTGCTCCATTCCAGGCCGTGGTGGGGGCGGAAACTCCAATCCGGGCCGGTTTCCATTCCGAACCAGGCCGAAACGAACGGGCCATCCGACTCACATCCGGTTTCTATCCGGGCCGGCGTCATCCACCTGGAACGGGCCCCAGAACGGCCCGATCCGGCTGCAACCGAACGAGGCCTTAATAGGCGACCGGAAGAACTGCTCGTGAGCAGAGCTAGGCTGCCTCGGCTCGGTCTCGGAAGCTAGAGAAGCCAGCTCCGTAGCTCACGCTTACCAACGAAATCTTGATAAATTTCAGTTGGGAAGAAAAAGGAAAAACGTGATGAATTTTAGACGGAGTTCAAATCATCAATATTGAACTGGGGTTGGTTCAACTCTAGGATTTTTCTAATCTATTCACTAAGTCCCACAATATACTTACGTTAAGGTACGTTCTACGTTAAATATTTCTAACTTTGACTATAAGTTATTAAAAATTTATAAATACAATGCAAGAAAAAACCATACTAGTAGATTCAAAAATCAAGAATCAAAATATGTAAGTTTTTCTATTTGAAATAAAATAGGAAGAATCTAAACAGACGGAGTAGTAAATATGTAATTATAATATTTATATATATTATCTTCATTATTAAATATGTGATATATTTATTTTTTTTCTCAAACTTTGAGAAATAACATTTACTTACTTCCTCCGTCCTAAAATAATGGTTCGTTTAGCATTCAAAATTTGTCCCACAAAAACTATTCTTTTATATTGCAGTGAAGTTCATCTAATTAAAGCAATATCAAATACAAAAAAGAATTCATAGAGAAGAGCATGGAGCTAATACTTAAGTAGATGTTACTTTTCTAGTTCCAATGCATTTACATTTAATGAGGATATTGGGAATCAAATAAATAACACTTTTTTCAATCACAACTGCTATAGTTAATTAGGGGTAACATGATCATCTCTCACTTCTGAAATTTTCTAAATGAACATTTATTTTGGGACGGATGGAGTACTTAATTAGTTAAGTAAAAAAAATATCACTAAATCTATCATCAAATATACTTTAGATTTGATTTGAAGATTTTCTGTTAGCATAAATATCTATTAAAAAGATGAGAGGTTAAACGAGAGAGAAAAAGTTAGTGGTTGCATATATTTGAAAAATGGAGGTGGTATCTATGAATAATGAAGAAGCTACTTTTATACAAGATGCTGCATAAAGCCATGAATCGAGAGCAAAATGACCAATGTATATATTGTTGTTGCCGCCAAAATCAGACTGCGAATCTTGCGGAGCACGATACGCTAAAGTCTTGGAGCTTTGCTTATCTCTAGTGCAGATCCTGCAAATCAGGTTGGGGGCGTGCTAGTCAATTTGACCTGCAATTGACAAGGAAAAAGAAATTTAATTAGTAAAACAATGAGGAACGTATCAGCTGGGATTCCGAATAGTTCCAACAGGAGCATTGCCGGGATGTCCGAAGCACAATACTGAACATCGGCTATGATGCCAATTTCACGATGAGATAGGATTAAGAATAAAAGCCTCGTCACTAAACATGTGCATTTAATTAAACTAAACTTATTGTCACGGTTAGTCGTCGGATCGGACTTAACCGAGACAGCGCTAACAACAGGGCAATATCGGGCATAATTTACCGATGCATCTAATTAAATTTACACTTATCATTAGGCTCAGAATCGGCCAACTACCGAACCATCACTACCGTGCCGTCATTGGCTAGTAGGCAGATTCAGTCGATAAGACTTGACCTAGCATCATTACTCAAGGATCGGACTCAACCGAGATGGCCTGAGGTAACAATGATAAGGCAAGCGAATCAACCGATCGGACTACTGAAAGTGCATTTGGCCTCCTAAGTGAGTTTTGGTGTTGATGATATGCATAATTAAGGAGCTAATGTGGTTATCGAGCTATGGACAGGTTAAAATTTAATGAAATGAATTATATGCGTGAAAAGACGCCAATTTACTTGATAGATGGTGATGGAGCTCAAAAGAAGATCTTTATTTATTTTCTATTTTGAATTTGAGTATAGGAAACACCTGTACTATTAAGAGGGATGAGAATTGATAGATTGAAGATGTCAAAGTGCTTAATTGAGGATGCTAACTACCCAAGAGAGACACAAAATCACACACTTATGCACTTAGTTTTCTCACTGCCTCAGTGTGTATCGGAAGTTCCGACCATGGGTCGGAAGTTCCAACCCCTGTCGTAAGTTAGTTAATAGTTCCGACAGGGGGTCCTCGGCCGGCTGTTTTTAATGGGGTCAGAAGTTCTGACCCTGTGTCGAAAGTTCCGACAATCACTTATTTTGCACATTAACGGCTAGTTTAGGGGGCTCGGGTATTTATACCCCCTCAGCCCCTCCTTCATTTGCTGCTGACCTAACCCGAGACAAACACCTCTAAAGCATTCACTACTCCTCCCCAATCCTTCCAAGAGCTAATCCTTTAGTTGATTTGAGGTAGGGCTTGGGTGAGAGCTAGAGTGAGGTGTGAGGCTTGAGCTTTTGAGTGAGAAGGCAGCCACATTCATCTCAAGAGCACTTGAACTATCTTCATTTATCGATTCACGTTTGTTACTCTTGAAGCTTGCTTCTAGACGCTTTGGTGTCGTTCTGTTGAGCGTCCTCTCGTGTGTGTGCGCTCCGGAAAGTTGTATTACCCATCCTTTGTGGATTTCATAGTAAGTGACTCAATCCTCATTTGTGGTTGATTGAGTGAGGTAAAAAGTTAGTGGAAGACCCGGCTCTTTGTGAGCTCCTCAACGGAGATGTAGCTTTCTTAGTGGTAGTGAACTTCTGGAACAAATCTCTTATTTCTTGTGCTTATTGCATTTATTCAGTTCTTGTTGACCTAGAGTTTATTTTGTGCCGATCTACGTACTCGAGTTGTTGTGCTTGCAAAGATCACCTGCAGAAAGTCTCCTAATATCATTGCGCTACTTTTGATTCAGCCATGTTCTGCAGTTTCAAGTTTAATTTTGAATTTCGTATAAGAAGTTTTCTTTTGTCGGAAGTTCCGGTCCAGTGTCGGAAGTTTCAACCCATCAGAACTTCGTACACAGTGTCGGAAGTTCCGATAGATTTAGTTGCTGCGAAGAATTTTTCAGGTTTTTCAGATACGCTTATTCACCCCCCTCTAGGCATTACCAAGATCCTTTCAATTGATATCAGAGCCTAATCTCTTGATTAAGGCTTAACCGCTAAGGGATATCAAGATGTCTATTGTTGGGGATGGTGCCGACGCCGCCGCAACCGCTGCTGCTCAAGTCGATGCTGGTACCAGGTTAGATAGTGCCGAAAATCCCTTTGGACAAACAAGCCGTCCAGCCTCCATTCATGATGCCGACTCAAGTTCAAGTGACGAAAGTGAGGATGAGACATCGGAAGCAAGAAGAAGGAGAAAAGAGAAGATGAAGGCCAAAATTAAGAAGAAGGCCGAGAAGTTGATGATGAAGCGAATCAAGGATGAAAGCGAGAAACATCCTTTCTTCGGGTTACATCAAGTTCCTCATAACTATGCATCATCTTAATATATCCTACTTCTCAATTTCAATCGGTCCACTTGGGAAAACCACCTTTCTTTGATGGGACGGATTATACCAAGTGGTCTTATGACATGAAAATGCATCTCTACGGGCTTCACCCCTCTATTTGGTAAGTTGTGGTTGTAGGTGTAACTCCTCTTACGAACGGTGTACCCACGACCGAACAAGCTCAAGACTACTTCCACAATGTGCAAGCCGTGAGGATCATCACAAGTTCCCCTTTGTGCCCAAGAATTCAACAAAGTCCGCAATGTTGAAGTAGCCAAGAAAAATTGGGACACATTGAGAGAAGCTCGTGAGGGAACCGATGAAGTTAGAGAAGGCAAGATGGATTTGTTGCAAGGAGAGCTAGAGCACTCTTTAATGCATGATGAAGAAACCGTGAGGCAAATGTATGATAGACTAATGGTCTTTATATCGGACATTAGATCTCTTGGAAGCACGGAGTGGGAAGATAACAAGGTGACAAAAAAGTTGCTTAGGGCTTTCACACCAAGAAACCCTACTCTTGCAACAATAATTAGAAGAGATCCCAAATTCAAGATCAAGACACCTAATCAACTTCTTGGTGAAATTCTTCATCAAGAGTTGGTTGAGAGGGATGTAGCCAAGTCACTTAGCCACAAAGTGAACAAGAATGTAGCAGTCAATGCTAGCTTAAGTGACAAGGTTGAATCAAGCCCCAAGGCTTTAAAGTCAATGAAGAAAGATTCAAGTGATGAAGGCTCCACGATGAAGAGATGGTCTTGGTGTTGAGAAACTTCAAGAAGTTCGTGAAGAAGAAGTACTACAAGAAAGATGGTAATGATAAGAAGAAGTCATCACAAAGAAGATGCTATGAGTGCAAAGAAGTGGGCCACTACATTGCCGATTGCCCACAATTGAAGAACAAAGAAAAGGAGGAGAAGAGGTACAAGAAGAAGAGCAAGGACTACAAGAAGAAATATCAAGGTCATGCTTATGTTGGTCAAGAGTGGGAGTCTAGTCATGAAGACTCCGATCATGAAGGTATGGCAACTCTAGCCATACCAAAGTCTTCAAGGAAACTCTTCAACAACATCTTCGATGATGAAGATGACGCTTCTTTTTATCTTAGGGCAAGAGGGACTAAGGTACAAGAATTATTCACCTCTTCCTCTCATCCTTCCACTATATCTAGTAGTACAAAAAATGATTTTGATGATTAGGAAGAGCAACATAAAGCGTTCATGATAAAAAGATTTGGAAAGAAAGGTTTTAAAGAAAACTAAAAAGTTTATGGAGAAATTGGAGAAAAAGAAGGAGTGTCTCGATAGGCAAGAGGACTTGCTCATACTTGAGAAGAAGAGAAACCATACCTTAGAGAAGGCTCTTGCCGAAGAAAATGTGAAAGTTGAAAAATTAGCTATTGATTTATCTCTAGCTAATGATATAAAAGAGAAAATGTCAAAGGAGACCACTTTGAAAAATAAATCTCTAGCATCCCTAAAGACCACTCATAGTGAACTTCAAGAAAGCTTCTCGTACTTAACGACCAAGTACAAAGGTCTTGAAGTTAGTTATAAAGCCATTTGGGAAAGTAACAAAACCAATTCTAAAGCAACTCTTGACTCTAATATCTCCACAAGTGAAGGATGCTCAAAATGTTATAAAGTTGATGTACAAGCTTATGTTACTAACATGGCTAAGCTAGAAAAGTTGATTCAAGCAAAGGATGCTCAACTTGATAGATTGAACATGTTAGTAAAGAATGGATATGAAGGTAATATGAAGCCCAAGCCTAAGGTAAACTATAAGGATGGAAGATATCCAAACAAAAAGTATTGACTTGGACATTACAAGGGATCAAACCTTGAAGATTTGATGAACGTTGCACATGGTGTGACCACAATTCCCTCTCAAGCCAAGAAGAAAGATGAAGCTCTGATCAAGGCCAAGGTCACTAAGCATGAGCCGTCACCAAGTTACACCATGGAATATATGGTGACGATGGACCACAATGGTAAAATAGTGGTCAAGTATGTTGGAGCATACACTAAAAAGGCCATTCTTAGAAGTGTATGGATTCCAAAAGTGTATCCATCTAACCCTCAAGAACCCAAATCATATGATAGTGGATGCTCAAATCATATGACCGGGGAGAAGGACTTGTTGACATCCCTAGAGCTACATGACATACCTAAAGAAACTATTGTCTTTGGAGACAATAGCAAAGGAGATGTGATTGGTTTGGGTAAAATTTCTCTCTCAAATGACAACTCTATTTCAAATGTTTATTTGGTTGAAACTTTGGGGTACAATTTCTTGTCGGTCTCACAACTTTGTGAGATGGGCTACAATTGTCTCTTTACTAATGAGGGTGTGACCGTTGTTAGAAGGGAGGATTCCTCTATTGCTTTTACGGGTTGCTTGAAGGGCAAAGTCTATCTTGTTGATTTTTCTAAGGAGAAAGTTAAGCCCGAGACTTGTTTAGTGGCAAAATCTGGCTTGGGTTGGATTTGGCATCGCCAACCAGCCCATGTTAGGATAAGGATCTTGGCCAAACTTAAAAAAGGCGAGCACATCCTAGGACTAACCAATGTTGTTTTTGAGAAAGATAGGTTGCATAGTGCATGCCAAGCCGGGAAGCAAGTTGGTACTCCACATCTCGCCAAGAACATCATGACATCATCAAGACCATTGAAGATTCTGCACATAGATTTGTTTGGACCTATTGCATACATAAGCATTGGCGGTAACAAATATGGTCTCGTCATTGTTGATGATTTTTCTTAATTCGCTTGGGTATTATTTTTGCAAGATAAAAGTGATATTCACGGAATAATCAAGAAGTTCATTAGAAGAGCTCAAAATGAATATGAGTTGAAGATCAAGAACATAAGGAGTGACAATGGTTCAGAATTCCGGAACACCAATGTTGAAGAATTTTTTGATGAAGAAGGAATCAAGTATGAGTTCTCCACTCCATACACACCTCAACAAAATGGTATTGTAGAGAAGAAGAATAGGACATTGATTGAAGCCGCAAGAACAATGCTTGGTGAGTACAAGACTTCGGATATCTTTTGGGCCGAAGCAATTAATACGGCTTGCCATGTTATCAACCACCTCTACCTCCACAAATACTTGGGCGAGACACCCTACGAGATAATCACCGGTAACAAACCATAGGTGCACTACTTTAGAGTTTTTGGGAGTAAGTGTTTCATACTTAACAAGAAAACCAAAAGCTCAAAGTTTACACCAAAGGTTGATGATGGCTTTCTACTTGGTTATGGTACTAACGAACACGCCTATCTTGTCTTCAACAAAATCACCGGTTGTGTTGAGGTCACGGTGGACGTAACTTTTGATGAATCCAATGACTCTTAAGTAGAGCAAGTTGATAAAAACCTTTTAGATGAAGAGGAACCCCCAAGTCTATCAATCATGAGGATGGGCTTGGGAGAAGTGAGGCCTCGTGAAGTTCAAGCTCAAACCCCGGTTGAAGCAAGAAATAATGATCCATCATCATCCACGAGAGTCGAACCACCAAGCTCTCAATAACCTCAAGATCAAAGTCAAGTTCATGGTGACGATCAAGTTCATGGCAATGATCAGGGGGGAGAACAAGGTGGGGAAGATCAAGAAGATGCTCCACGAGTTGAAGATGATGATGATGAACGCATTCAATCTTAATCACAAGTGCCTCATCCAAGAGTTCATCAAAGTGTTCAACAGGATCATCCCGTTGACAATATCCTTGAAAGTATTCAAAGAGGGGTAACTACTTGTTCACGTTTAGCAACTTTTTGTGGACACTACTTGTTTATTTCCTCTTTGGAACCTCTCAAGGTAGATGAAGCACTTGATGATCCGGATTAGGTAATTGCCATGCAAGAAGAGTTGAACAACTTCACAAGAAATGAGGTATGAGAGTTGGTTGAAAGACCAAAGCAAAATGTGATTGGCACCAACTGGGTTTTCCGAAACAAACAAGATGAACATGATGTCGTCACAAGAAACAAGGCAAGGTTAATTGCACAAGGCTTCACCCAAATCGAAGGTTTGGATTTTGGTGAAACTTATGCACCCGTAGCTAGGCTTGAGTCAATTCGTATACTATTTGCCTATGCTACTCACCATGATTTCAAGCTTTATCAAATGGACGTGAAAAGTGCATTCTTGAACGGCCCTCTATCCGAGTTGGTGTATGTAGAACAACCGCCGGGCATGTATGTAGATCCAAGATTTCCAAATCATGTGTACAAGCTCCATAAGACACTCTATGGGCTTAACCAAGCTCCAAGAGTATGGTATGAATGCCTTAAGGATTTTCTTCTCAAGAACAACTTTGTAATGGGCAAAGTCGATTCTAGTCTCTTTACTCATAAAGTTGATAAGGATACCTTTATTTGCCAAATATATGTCGATGACATTATACTTGGTTCTACTGATAAGAAATTTTGTGGGGAGTTTAGTAGGATCATGACCAACAGGTTTGACATGTCCATGATGGGTGAATTGAAGTTCTTCCTTAGATTTCAAGTCAAGCAAATGAAGGAAGGTACTTTCATATGTCAAACCAAGTATGTGAAGGATATGCTTAAGAAGTTTGACATGGCCGATGCCAAACCGATCAAGACACCCATGGCATTAAATGGTGATCTTGATCTCAAAGAAGAAGGGAAATCAGTTGATCAAAAGGTATATCGCTCCATGATTGGCTCTCTTCTTTTGCCTTTGTGCATCTAGGTCCGATATTATGCTTAATGTGTGCATGTGTGTAAGATTTCAAGCCAATCCCAAGGAATGTCACTTAATAGCTGTTAAGAGAATTTTGAGATATTTGGTACACACTCCTAACCTTGGCTTGTGGTATCCCAAACACTTCACTTTCGATTTACTTGGCTATTCTGATTCGGATTATGCCGGTTGCAAGGTAGATAGAAAGAGTACCATGGGGACTTGCCAATTTCTTGGAAGGTCTCTAGTGTCTTGGAGCTCTAAGAAATAAAATTCGGTTGCTTTATTCACCGCCGAAGCTGAATATGTTACAGCGGGTGCTTGTTGTGCCCAACTCTTGTGGATGAAGCAAACGTTGAGTGACTTCGGTTGTAAGTTTAGCAAGATTCCGCTCTTGTGTGACAATAAGAGCGCTATCAAGCTAGCAAACAATCTGGTGCAACACTCCCAAACAAAGCACATAGATATAAGACATCGTTTCTTAAGGGATCATGAGGCGAAGGGAGATATTGCCTTACGTCATGTGAGCACCGAACGGCAATTTGCCGATATCTTCGCTAAGCCTCTAGATGAGCAAAGATTTTGTGCTTTGAGGAGTGAACTAAATATCTTGGATTCTCGTAACTTGGCTTGATTTGTTGCACATACTTGATTGCTGCCTAGATAGGAAAAATGAATTTACTTGTGTTGAGTTATTTTTTAAATATTTGGATTTTGATCTTTGGATCAAAACTTGACTCTTGTGATCATTGTTATGTATTGTTATTTGTGGCTGATCACAAAGTGTCAAGGTGTCTCATATGTCTACAGCCATATCTCTTAAAATCTCCAAAATCATTCATCTCAAAATCTATCTTTTTGGAGAAGTTAAGCCACCATCAGAACTTCCGACACTAGGTTGGAACTTCCGACCCCCTTCGGAAGTTTGAGGAAAGTCCCGACAAGGGGCTCTCGGGAAGCAGATTAATATTCATTGGATCTTCCGGCACTAGGTCAGAACTTCCGACATCCCTCGGAAGTTTCAACAATCTTCCGATCGAGGGCTCTCGGGCTCAAACTAAATTCCCGTCGGAACTTTCGACGCCTGGTCAGAACTTCCGACAATTCTTTCAGACCTATATATACCCGTTGGATACCCCTTCAAAACCCTAACTCCTCCATTCTAAACCGTCGGTACCTCCACCTCTCTCCTCTCAATCTTTTGAGGGGAACTCAAGCTCTATCCATGGGATTTTGTTGCCATTGAGTTCTTTAGATTCTCCAATTCCCTTGGAAGATCCGATCCCCTTCATCTTTCTTCCGATTCATGGGGAAACCTTCAAGGTAAATCATTCAAAAATTTTGTCGCCCGATCTCTCAATGTAGAAGGACTTAGATGATTTCCTTTAAGGGATAGCTTCCATATACATCGTAGAACTCATGCCTAGAATCTTGTAACTTTTGGTGGGCTCAATCTCTCGGTTCATGGATTTTTGGGTCGGCTTGAGCCCTGTCGGAAGTTCCGACAGGTGCCTGAACCGCCCAATTCAAGCTTCTGTTCCTATCTATTTATGCCATCCTAACTTCCATCTTATATCCTTCAGATGGCTTGTGAAAAGAGAGGGAAACAGAGGGTAGCTTCACCAGAAATTGAGTCACCACAAACATATGATTCCGAGGCAACTGAAGATTCACTAATTGCTCAACGCACAGGCAAAAGAAAGGCTGTTGCTAAGGCTCCTTTGCGCTCTCGTGGATGAGGGAGGCCAAACCCTCAAAGTACATCAGGTCATGGCAATCGCCCTTGCATTAAGCGTGGCTCAGCTCCGGGCTCTCACATGGCAGATGCAGGAGAGTCTTTGGAATATCTTGAGAGAATCATTCTTCAGATGCAGCTTGCAATTAGAGCAACAGGCATGCACTACAATGGGGTTCATCCGGTGGACTACACTAACGGCAAGCGTGATATTTATGCTAAACGTTATGACAACCCCACTGAGTACACCAAAGAGCAACAAGGGGATGTTCGCTTTTGGATGAATTTCCATGCAGATTGGTATGATTGAGTGATTCTTAGCAAGTCACACCCTACTACCGAGATGAAGTCCATTAATTGGGATTATCTATTGAACATTGATATGCCGGTAGTAGCAGAAGTAGTGGATGCTTGCAACAGGATGAATCTCACCTCAATCATGTCCTTCAACCTTGATTGGAATGAGGAGATTGTTGCTCAGTTTTATGCAACTCTCTATGTCGACTTTTCATTGGACCGTTCAAGGCAAGCCATTCTATGTTGAGTATGCTTACTTTGCAAGCATTCTTGGTTTTCCTGAAAATGATCTCACAAGGGAGAAAATACATGAAGTAGAAAATGTGCTTGATGATGGAGAACTTCACTTCATGTATGACAGTGCTTATGGTGACATGAAGTTTGGGACTGTGCCTGGGTTGACTTGTTACTATAAACTGCTCAACCAACTCTTCCACTACACTCTGTGTCCCAAAAGTGGTGACTCGGACAACATCTCCAACATGTCCAAGAATCTGCTTGCTAGGATGGCTCCCAACACGAATGAGTTTAGTGTCTTTGACTTCATTTGGGAGGAAATCATCATCTGCTTTGTTTCACCAAAGAAAGGTTGTCACTATGCACCATACATTTTTTCCATGATCAAAGAAGTGACAAGTGTAAATATCTTGACCGATAAGGGCCATCAAGTATACAAGCCTAAAAAGGGTCAACTTGAGCGACTTCTCAAGCTTGGAGCTCATGCACCTCGCCGCTTCACTCAAGGACCATCACATGCCCCATCTAGCTCTCATGGTCCATCTAGCTCCCAAGGTCCTTCAAGCTTTCATGGTCCGCCTTCTCGTGCCCCAAAGAAGAAAGGAATTCTAAGTTTCATCTCTCAAGGCTTGTTTGCATGCTTCAACTTGGGCTGTCACAATGCCCAAGAAATTCATGCTCATAGGGAGTATGTGGATGAGCAACTCTTGAAGATGGAGGAAAGGCAAAAGGCTCTTATGGCAAAAAATGACATGCCTCTCTCTCTGATTCGTGCTCCAATGGACTGCCCCCCTCCAACTTTCTATAACCCTTGGGAGGAGCTTGGTAGCTCATCTATGATGTTTGGTGCTCCTCAAATGGATGATGATGATATTGAGGAGGATTTGGGCGGCCGTGTGGAGACGGATGAAGAGGAAGAAGACGACGTGCCCGCAGCCGACACACCCACAGATGAGGAAAAAGATGATGAGGACGATGACTGATGGATATGGAAGGGCCTCTCCTTTTTGGCGCTTGATGCCAAAGGGGGAGTGAGCTCACCATAGGCCATATGTGGATGTTGGGCTTTATCTATCTATCTAGGCCATATGTGAACATTAAACTCTAAGTGCTTGTGGACAAATGAGACTTGTATTTACGTTATGTGTGGTGGTGTGCCAAGTGAGACTTTAATTTTGTAAGATTTATTCATGTTTTGCTATGCTAGTGTGATCTTAGAACTTATTGCCTTTGTGATGATCATGACTTGATGATTGTTTATTTCCATTTTGTTGTTGTGATATCTTGTCATATGCATCACGTTGATATTTATCACACCTTGCACCCCACAAATGCAATGATATAGGGGGAGCTCTTTTAATATGAGCCAATGGCATTTGAGGCCGTTTTTTATTTTATGTTGAAAAATACACATAATAAGGGGGAGCTCAACTATATGATTGGATTCAAAATGATTCGATATATTATTTGTGAGCCTTAATTGTGTTGTCATCAATCACCAAAAAGGGAAGATTGAAAGTGCATTTGGCCCCCTAAGTGGGTTTTGGCATTGATGATATGCATAATTAAGGAGCTAATGTGATTATCGAGCTATGGACGGGATAAAATTCAATGAAATGAATTATATGCGTGAAAAGACGCCAATTTACTTGATAGACGGTGATGGAGCTCACAGAAGATCTTTTTATTTTCTATTTTGAATTTGAGTATAGGAAATACCATACTATTAAGAGGGATGCGAATAGATAGATTTAAGATGTCAAAGTGCTTAATTGAGATGCTAACTGCCCAAGAGAGACAAAATCACACACTTGTGCACTTAGTTTTCTCACTGACTCAGTGTGTGTCGGAAGTTCCGACCCCTGTCGGAAGTTGGTTAATAGTTTCGACAGGGGGTCCTTGGCCGACTGTTTTTAATGGGGTCTGCACACTAACGGCTAGATTTGAGGGCTTAGGTATTTATACCCCCTCAGCCCCTCCTTCTTTTGCTGCTGACCTAACCCGAGACAAACACCTCCAAGAGCATTCACTACTCCTCCCCAATCCTTCCAAGAGCTAATCCTTTAGTTGATTTGAGGTAGGGCTTGTGTGAGAGCTAGAGTGAGGTGTGAGGTTTGAGCTTTTGAGTGAGAAGGCAGCCACGTTAATCTCAAGAGCACATGAAGCATCTTCATCCATCGATTCATGTTTGTTACTCTTGAAGCTTGCTTCTAGACGGTTTGGTGTCGCCCAGTTGAGCGTCCTCTTATGTGTGTGCGCCCCGGGAAGTTTGTATTACCTATCCTTTATGGATTTCATAGTAAGTTATTCAATTCTCCTTTGTGGTTGATTGAGTGAGGTAAAGAGTTAGTGGAAGATCCGGCTCTTTGTGAGCTCCTCAACGGAGACGTAGCTTCCTTAGTAGGATTGAACTTCCGGAACAAATCTCTTGTGTCTTGTGCTTACGTACTCGAGTTGTTGTGCTTGTGTCTCCTAGTATCATTGCGCAACTTTTGATTCAGCCAGGTTCTGCAGTTTCAAGTTCAATTTTGAATTTCGTATAAGAACTTTTCTTTTGTCAGAAGTTCCGGCCCAGTGTTGGAAGTTCCGACCATTCCAAACTTCGTACACAGTGTCGAAAGTTCCGATAGATTTAATGGCTGCGAAGAATTTTTCAGGTTTTTCAGATACGCCTATTCAACCCTCCTATAGGCATCACCAAGATCCTTTCAACTACACGCAATGAAGTACAAGATCGTAGATAGTTTGATAGTAGAAACATAACCAAAGAATAAATCGGCTATGAGATAACTACGTGAAAAGATTAGATGAAGCCGATAACCCAATGACTACCACTTGATAAATTGTGAAATCTATTAAGAAGCATGAGATTGAACGATGGAACCTTACAAGAACTTGATAGAAATTGATAACTTGTAGATTAAACTAGATGAAACTACAACGATGCGTCGGTAGCTAAAGCCTAGAGATTCTGAAATGCGAACTTACCAACAAGCCGGAGATCGATCCGAAGCAGCCCTGCTTACTGAAGAATTCAGCGATAAAGTACTCTACTCCTAATGCTAGAGTTTTGGCAAAGTGCCGAGAAAAGTTGTATTGTATGATAATTGTCCTTTACAAAGTCCTCAGGTCTACTATTTATAGCCTGAAGCTAGACTCCTAATCGATCACGACCCATTACAATCCTGACTTAAACTTTAAAAAACTACCATATCTATAAGATAAAACAAAAGGAAACAGACTTATGCAAGATCTTCTGCTGATGTCATCTCCCAGTCCGATTCGAACCTCCTCTAACTGCTTCTTGACCAAATCTGTGTTAGCTTTGATCAATTGCCATGTCACCTTTGACCGGGACTCTTGATAGATTTGACCCGAATAACCCTTCCTGGGATTAAAGATGGCAACGGGAACAAAATATCCGCGTGCCCGCGGATAGCAAACCTGACGGTCGTGGATACGGGTTTGCATTTATGCCTGCGGGCGCGGGCGCGGGTACAACCTTAAACCCGACGGATATCTGCTAACGGGTTTGAAAAAATAATATCCGTATCCGCAAACCCGCCAAACCCGATTTAGCGGCTGACACGTGGGTCCTAAACCCCTAATATATAAACTTCACTTAGGGTTTCACCTCATCAGCTCATCTTCTCATTCCTTTCCTTCTCCCGCACCTAGCCGCCTCACCTGAGCGCTCGCTCTTCCCTGTGTGCGCCGTCGCCCACTGCCCCTCTCCAGTCTTCCTCTTCCTTTCCCCTTCCTGCGCGCCGCCACCCGCCGCCCCTCTCCTCCCTCCTCCGGCCTGTGCGCCGCCTCGGCCCTTCCCCCTCCTCCCTGTGCTGCTTGGGCTCGGCGCCGCCGTCCCCATCATCGTCGACAAGCTCCTCCCCGAGTCCTTGTGCGCCACCGCCCCCTTCCGCTGTCTTACCGCCAGCCGGCCGCCAACATCCTCCCTCCGCCCAGGCGTCGCGACCGCGGCCCGCGCTTCCGGCCGCACGGCGCGGCAGCGCCGAGTGCGGCTGCGCCCGCGCCCGTGCGACACAGGGACGCGCGCCGCAGCCCGCCCACCCGCCGCTCAGATCCGGCGCACGAGGATGTGGGCGCGGCATAGGGACGCGCACCGTGGCCCGGCCACCTGCCGCTCAGATTCGGCGCACGGGAATGGGGCACGGGCGCATGGGCGCTCCCAGGCCTGATGCGGCCCTGCCGCCCAGCCGTCCCAGGAGACGAGGACAGGACGCCCCAGCCCCCGACCCAGCTGCAGATCTGCTCTTCTTCAGCTTGTGGGTACACGGGTGTGCCCGCGGGCATGCAGGTATCCGCGGATAGCAGGTACGGGCGTTGTTTTCTACCCGTGGCGGGTTGCGGGCACGGGTGCAAGCACGGATTTTAGCACGCGGGTACGGATTTACGAAGTTTATATCCACGCGGATTTTACCCGTTGCCATCTTTGCCCGGGATCCTATTGGCTTCCATAAATATCTCGGCAAATTTTTGACGTCAACAATTACTTTATAATGCAACTTTTCATTCTGAATGTAGAGCAAAATGGTGGGTACAAACTTAATTTCATCCTTGAATTCACTCGTACTTCGAGAAACTGCACTTTCCAGTTTACTAATAAAAAAATTATAGACATATCATCTAACATTAAAAAAATAGGGTCGGTTAAACTCTACGGTAAATTCAGAAACAAATATGACCACCTATGTCGAGTCAATAACTGAAACTCGGACGGAAGTTCCGCCAAAAGGATAGCTCAGACAACCTCAATTCGTAATATTCTGTATTTAAAATAATTTATTTTTAACGACGTTGTCGGTAATAAAGATGAAAATATTTTATCTAGTACCAACCTAAATAGAACTATAATATAGGACGAGTGAGTAGAGCGACAAAAAATATATTGTCCACTTTATTACAGTCACATACATTAACTTTCAATACAATTGATTAATCCGAACAGGTATATTGCGCGCGGGTTCGCTTTGCAACGAGTTCGAGTTTTGTTTAGGGCGACTTTGATAACGAGCAAAAGAAAAAAAAACACCGTCCCGGTCGGTTTGCATCTACCGGGCTATAGTCGGTCCCGCACAAGCAGGCAACGCTGTCCTTGGCGTCGCCGGCATCGATGCCGCCTGGCCGCAGCAGCTAGCGCCGCCGCCGCCTCACCAGAGCACCTGCGGCCAACCCGCCTTCCGCGCAAGCCTTGCTGCTTTCTCGAATTACGCGGCACCCGGGGTGCCCCTTTCCCGGTGGCCTTGATCATCCCCAAATTCCGGCGGAAGCTGCTGGCCTGGCGGCGCGGCGATGAATCAGACGAGCAGGTCGCTGTACCTCCAAAGTAAGTAGTCCCACCCTTGGGTTCCCCAATTGTTCAAGATTTCCTGCTGTGAGAAAATTATCCTGTAGCTAATGATGTGAGGAATCCTTTCTGGAACACATAACTTTGCTTTTGGATCTTGTCATTAATCCACTAAAATAGGAATCTGCATGACGTTTATTGTGAAGTAGTAGCATGTCGAATCGGATTAACACAGTGATTAATTCAAGAACTGCTTGGAATCATGCCGAATCCGGCTAACAATTGTTCCCTTTTTTTCCTCGGAAAACCCATCCTTTTAACCCATGTAAAAAGCCAGTTCCGAGTCTGAACTTAATGTCTGGCGACTGGCATTATTTCATCCGGACTGGAACTTGACCCTGATCTCATCGGATTCACATCATGTCTATAAACTGATGCGAGCCTTCTTGTTACAGTAGACGCAGGCCATCAAGTCCAGACACTCGCTTGCCGTGGAGAAGGAAGGGGTAAAGGAGGCAGTACAATGCAACGACGACCGCATGCGCGAGGCGACGAGCCTGCATCCAAGAGGCAGCACAAGGTGGAGGCCACTGACATCCCGGACGATGTCTTGGAACAAGTTCTTCTCCGGCTCCCTGTGAAATCTCTGATGCATTTCAAATCGGTCTGTAAATCCTGGCGCGACACAATTGCCAGCCCACACTTTGAGCGCTGCCAGCTGCAGGTGTCCAGAGCACGCCGGCCGTCCATGCTCGTCCTGCCGTTATGGGTGATGGATCCCCCTTTCAGGATGGACAGGATCATGTTCTTTGCCTACCCGGGGCATGGTGCGGCTGCCGAGCTGATGCACGAGAAGGCCTGGTCCACGGGCATCGAAAGTTTCGGGCGCCCCTTACACTGCGATGGCCTGATCGTGGTCGCCGCAGCACTTTCCTCCCAGATATTCGTGTGCAATCCAGCAACCAAGGAGCTCGTGGCGCTGCCGGCTGGCTCGCCGGACTACTGCTACGGCTGCCACCAAAAGATTGGCTTCGGGGTCGACCCGTCAAATGGCAAGTACAAGGCGGTGAGGTGCTTTGAGCGCTACTCCAATGAAGACATGACAAGCTACAGCATCGGGTGTGAGACCTTCACTCTTGGCGAGCGGGCATGGAAGATGGTGGTCGACCCGCCATACCTAGTCAAGCCCATGACGCCGGTCTGCCTCCCAGGTGCCATCTATTGGAGCAACGGAATCACTCCATCCACCCAAACCATGCTGCGCTTTGACCTGCACAAGGAGTTCACCGTGTTCCCCGCTCCTCCGTGCATGGAGTTGGCAGACCTTAGCAGTGACTTGACGGACCTGGATGGCAAGCTGTGCTATGCCCTTGCTCTTAATCACACTGTGCAGCTGTGGATGGCCGAGGATGATGGTGTCCGGCCGCCGAAATGGTTGTTGCGCTGCACCATCGTGCTACCATGTCCCACACTCGAAATTGCCCCTTTCTCTGCCTACGAGGGGAGTATATATCTCTGGGTGGACCTAACTTATATTTATCGGTACAATCCTGATCATGGAGGCCTAGAACGGGTCGTTGACATGGACAAAGAGATGAGCTACTTCCATCTCCAAGGCACAATGTGCCCATATAGACCTGCTGGCTCTAATTCGGTCTACTGTGTCATGCAGTACTCTGAGACTCTGGTATCCATTAGAGGGCACTAGAGTATATAATCTATTTCGAAGGAGACAAGAAAAGGACATACAGGAGGAAGAGGATCAATGATACCTCATCAGGGGACCAAAGGAAGGAGGTCTACAGGTTAATTGCATATTCTATCAAATTTTTTTAAGCGAAGAACCAGCCAGTTTCCACAACCGATGCACAAAAGGTGCTTTTGAATTGTTCGATGAAGAGGATGGTCAGGGAAGATTGGCTTGTGGTTTATATCAGTTGAGAAACTCGTTGACTTCGTGCTGTCTTGAGAGCCTTATAACCATACTGTATATCTAGGTACTCCATCTGTTCAAAATTAGTTGTCAGTCTAGTTTTTTCCTAAGTCAAACATTTCTATCTTTTACCATCAGTTCCTAGAAATTCCTATAGGTTAACAACTTGTGAATTATGTATTATAAAACTATTTCTCTTGGTGAATCTGAAAACATAAATCTTATGGTGTTAAACTATACAAATTTCTAGGAATTGATGGTCAAAGATAGACTTAGGACAAAACTAGAACGATAACTAATTGGAAATAGAGCGGGTATCTGTTATCTTTGTGTATCAATTGTGACCTGATTGCCCTCCATTCTATAATATTTAACCTCTTTGCTTCCTTATTAGTTACTTTTAAAAAATGTTTTGCTTCAGCAAGTAAATTATTGTTCGCAATGATATGCGGTTTTCTAATAAAATTAATACACTTAATCCTTGAGAGATTAGTAATGCCCAAGTTCTTAATCAGTGGACTTTATGTTCCTTGATCGACATGAATGGCGGTGACTGCATGGACAGAATCAATCTGATCCATCTCTGGTAAGGAGCAAATGAAGCAAAGTGAGATCCCCTGATGGTTTCTCTACACTGTTCTTCAAAGAGTTTTGGGGCTTGTGTAAAGCTGATATTCTGGAGATGCTTAAGGACCTGCACAAAGAACACCTGAATTTAGCCAGGCTGAATTTTGGAGTGATCACCCTTATCCCAAAAGTTAAAGGAGCAAATAACATCAAGCAGTTTAGACCCATATGTTTGCTGAATGTGATATACAAGATCATCACAAAGGTTCTCACTGTTAGGCTGACTAGAGTAGCTACTAAGGTTATTGGAGAAAGTCAAACAGCCTTCATCCCAGGCAGATTCATTTTAGATGGAGTTGTTATCCTGAATGAGGTTCTTCATGAATTAAGGAAGGGGAAAAAACAAGGCATTATTCTAAAATTAGATTTTGAAAAAGCTTATGATAAGGTGAGGTGGAGCTTTGTGCAAGAAGTTTAGGAAAGGAAACACTTTGATGGTAAGTGGATTGGATGGGTCATGGCTGCAGTAACTGGAGGACGAGTTGCCATCAATTTAAATGGGGAGATTGGCAACTACTTCAGAAGTTTTAAAGGCCTAAGGCAGGGTGACCCCCTCTCCCCCCTCCTGTTCAACATTGTGGGAGATGCCTTGTCAGAAATGTTGAATCTGGCTAAGAGGAATGGAGTGATTACAGGCTTAGTCCCTGATTTGGTGGAGGGTGGTTTGACTCATCTGCAATACGCAGATGATATGGTTCTCTTCCTAGAAAATAAGAACGAAAACCTGTCTAGGATTAAGTTCCTGCTTTATTGCTTCGAGGAGATGTCTGGGCTGAGAATTAACTATAACAAGAGTGAGGTCTTTGGGTTGGGGATGGAGGAGCAGGAACAGAGGAAGATAGCACAGATGCTGAACTGTAAAGTTGGAGCTTTCCTTATGAAGTACCTGGGTATCCCAGTCAGCGATACTAAGCTATCTAAGAATGAACTCAATATCGTGGCTGAGAAGATAGAGAACATGTTAGCTACCTGGAAATGTGGTCAGCTCTCGTATGGAGGGAAAGCGGTGCTGTTGAATTCTAGCCTGACTAGCATCCCGATGTACATGATGGGTTTCTATCTGCTGTATGAAGGGAACCACCAGAGGATGGACACTGCAAGAGCTCGTTTCTTTTGGCAAGGGATTGGCAAGAAGAAGAAATACCACATGGTGAGGTGGGATGCGTTGAGTATGCCCAAGGAGTTTGGGGGGCTAGGTTTTTTGGATACTAGAGCCATGAACACAGCATTGCTTGCCAAATGGATTTCCAGGATTGAGAGTGGAGATGATAGCATGTGTATCAAATTGCTATGAACCAAATACCTGGGTGGCAAAAGTATTTTCCAAACGATACCCAGAAGCTGCTCTTTCTTTTGGACAGGTTTGAACAAGGTTAAGGAGTGGTATAGCTATGGTAGGGAAGTGAGAGTGGGAGATGGAAAGAGCACGAGGTTCTGGATAGATGTCTGGAGGGGGAATTGCTCCTTCAAAGTCAGATTCCCGCGGTTGTTCAGAATCTGCAGGGAGAGTGGAGCTAAGGTGGAGGAAATCATATCTGGAGGTAGGAACTTGACCTTCCGCAGTGAGAGAGAATGAGATGCAACGCACATATGTATTGATCACATTGAGTATAGATATATACGCCGGTGCAGCTCAATCGTGTGCCAACGATCTCCTGAGAAAATGGATCGTGGACCGAGAGTGCAAGCGAGTTACAGAGGAGCCAGCGGCAACTAACTGAAAAGCCAATAGAAAGCTATCCTATCCTCATGTCTATACAGAACGTGTGCAATCACTTTGACACCCCCCTGCAGTTTGTACGTCGTCCATGATGCACAAACTGGACCGGAAATCTTCAAACAACCGTGTGGGCAGCCCCTTCGTCATGATGTCCGCGAGTTGTTGTCGAGTCGGAACGTGCGCGACGCGAATGTCCCCGACAGCCACCTTCTCCATGACGAAGTGCACATCTAGCTCCACATGTTTAGTGTGACCATGGTGAACTGGGTTCTCGGACAGGTAGACGGCGGAAATGTTGTAGCAGTACATCAACGTTGCTTTGTCGAGCTTGACGTGGAGTTCACCGAGGAGGTGACGAAGCCAACAGCATTCCGCGGCGGCGTTCGCTACACCGCGGTATTCGGCCTCAGCACTTGACTGCGACACGACGGCCTGTCGTTTGGAGGACCACGACATCAACGAGTCGCCGAAGAAGATGCAGAAGCCGGATGTCGATCGGCGCGTGTCCGGGCATCCTGCCCAGTCTGCGTCGGAGTACGCAATCAGCGTCGGTGTAGAGGATCGCCGGAGCTGCAGACCTTTGTGCGCCGTGCCATGAACATAACGCAGGATGCGCTTGACAAGAGTCTAGTGCACGTCCCGCGGCGAGTGCATGTGAAGACACACCTGTTGAATAGCGTAAGACAGGTCCGGCCGCGTGAGCGTGAGGTACTGCAGCGCCCCAACAATGCTGCGGTAGAATGTCGGGTCGCTGCATGGGGTTCCTGACTCGCCGGAGACCTTGGCTTTTGTGTCCATGGGCGTCGTCGCCGGCCGGCAGTCGGACATGCCGGCATGATCAAGCACTTCATCGGCGTACTGCTCTTGCGAGAGGAAGAAGCCGTCGGCCGTGCGGCGCACTTGAATGCCGAGGAAGAAGTGCACCGGGCCAAGGTCCTTCATCGCGAACTCAACTCGCAGCTGCTCGATGATGTGCCGAAGAAGACGCTAGGAGGAGGCAGTGAGTACAATGTCATCGACATATAGTAGAAGATGTGCCTCGTCGGCCCCTCGATGTAGCACGAACAGGGAATTGTCAGACTTGGAGGAGACGAACCCAAGGCGATGTAGATGCGTGCCGACGCGCTGAAACCTTGCCCGCGGAGCCTGTTTTAAGCCATACAGAGACTTGCGCAGCAGACACACAGCGTCGTGCTGCGACGGATCAACGAACCCAGCCGGTTGGTGACAATACACCTGCTCCATTAGATCGCCATGGAGGAAGGTGTTCTTGACGTCGAGCTGGTGGACGGGCCAGTCACGCGTGGCAGCCAGATGTAGGACCGTGCGGATGGTTGCCGGTTTCACCACAGGAGAGAAAGTCTGGTCGAAGTCCAAGCCCGGGCGCTGGGAGAACCCGCGGACGACCCAGCGCGCCTTGCGGCGCTCTAGTGTGCCATCGGCGTGGAACTTATTTTTGATGATCCATTTGCCGGTGATCACAATAGCGCCGCGTTGTCTAGGTACAAGCTCCCAGGTGCCATTGTCCTTCAAAACACGGTACTCTTCCTGCATGGCCACCAGCCACGCCGGATCGCGAAGTGCGGTGCGCACCGAGGTTCGCACGTCGTCGGCCGTGGCGAGGTTGGCGTAGCGAGGATTGGGCCGGACAATACCAGCCTTTCATCGTGTCAGCATGGGATGGCCCACTAGAGATGGTTGAGAAGGGGGCGCCTGTTGGGGAAGCTCGTTTGTCGAAGGTCCTGGCAGAGGCGAGGTCGATGCCGGCGGTGTCACGACATGGGTGGATGACGGCGTGGCCGCGGGTGGCAGTACGGCACCCGACGGGGTGTGCGGTGGCAGTGTCAGGGATGGCGCATGTTCCGTCGTGGCAGGATGAGGTGTCGAGGTTGAGGAAGAGCTGGTAGCCGCACGTGGCGCCCTGCGTGCCTGTCGCGCCGCGACGGGATCAGCTCGACGTGAGCTGGGGCCGCCGGTGATGCCGGCTTCAATATGGAGGGAACCTGACGAAAAGGAAACACGTGCTCGTCGAAAACAACGTGTCGTGATGTTAGAACGCGTCGGGTGACAGGATCATAGCACCGGTAGCCTTTGGTGTTGTCTGGATAGCCTAGAAGGACACACGGAGCAGAACGGGGTGCAAGCTTATGTGGTGCAGTTGCAAGTGTTAGGAAAACACAGGCACCCAAAGACACGTAGGTGAGAGTAGTCGGGTTCGGAGTCAAAAAGAAGAAGAAAGGGTGTGGCGTGACTGCGAGGAGTGCATGGTCGGCGGTTGAGCAGGTAGGTGGCTGTGCTCAGGGCGTCTGGCCAGAATTCGAGCGACATGGCGGCGTGCAAGAGCATGGTGCAGACGTTGTCGTTCAGTGTGCGTAGGATTCGTTCGGCTCGGCCATTTTGCTGTGATGTGCAGAGGCAGGTGAGCCGAAGGACGATTCCACGAGCGGCAAGGAACGAGCGAAAAGTGGTGTTATCGAACTCACGGCCGTTGTCCGTCTGGAATGCCAAGATCGGCCGACGGAACTGCATCTGAACAAAGGCATGGAAGGTGGTGAGCGTGGGCAGGACGTCGGACTTGCGGCGCAGTGGGAACGTCCAGACATAGTGCAAGTAGTCATCAAGCACGACAAGGTAGTACTGGAAGCCTGAGTGACTCAACACTGGCGAGGTCCACACATCACAGTGCAAAAGAGAAAAAGGAAACGGAGAGACCGTGGTTGATTCAGTGAAAGGAAGACGAACATTCTTGCCAACACGACAGGAAGTGCAAGTATGATTGTTACTTGGTTTACAATTGAAATCAAATTTATTCAAAATACGGGAAAGTGCCGGTCGACCAGGATGCCCCAGGCGTTCGTGCCAGAGATCGACGGAGACGTGGAATCCAGATGCAGGTAGTGTGGCGGTGGAACGCAATGGGTAAAGATCACCGTGGCTGTTACTGCGGAGAAGGATTCTCTTGCTGCGAAGATCCTTGATAGAAAAGCCAAGAGGGTCAAACTCAACAGAGACAGAATTATCACGAGTAAGACGACGGACTGAAATCAAATTTTGTATCAAGGAAGGAGAAACAAGAACATCACGAAGATGAAGACGTGAAGAAGAGGTGGGGATGATGGCAGTGCCTATGCATTGCACTGGCAAGGAGGCACCATTCCCAATGATGATGCGAGAATTGGAGGAAGCCGTGGAGGAGAGCATATCGGAGTTGCCAGCCATGTGAGTCGAGGCGCCGGTGTCGAAGAGCCAATCAGTGGCGCTCGGCGGAGTCGACTGCCGGGAGAGGCCGGTCAAGGCCTGGTAGAGAGCCGGAGGAAGAGTGCCGGCCGGAGTATGCTGAGCCACCATTGACTGCGTTGGGGCGACACCAGGGTGAGCGCCAAGTACGCTAGCAGTCTGCAAGTTGTTGGGGAGCTGGGCAATAGGCCATGCCTGAACGACGCCGGTCCAGGGGTTGACCCAAGATGCCATGGGCGCGCCGGAATTTCCGGTGTTCTGGCCGCCGGCAGAGGTGCCAGTGCGCCCAGCCTACTGCTTGCGTTTGCGAGGGCGAATAGGGCTGGTGTTGTTGGCGCCACCAGCAGGAGAGGATGGGGCAGCAGGTGCAGGTGTCGTGGATCCGGCGGCGGGTGTGTTGTGGGAGGCGCCGGCGGATCGCGTGGCAGCGAGGAGAGCCGTGGACGCCGACTTCTGTGCCCGATTGGCGATCCAGATCTCCTCCTGGAGGAACGTAATGGGCGGCCGCGCCACCGAGATGGTGGAGACGCAGTGGGCGAACTTGTCGTTCAACCCGCTCAACAGATTGATGACGAGGTCCTGATTGGTGAGAGGTGAGCCGACATCCCGCAGCGTGTCTGATAGGACCTTGATCTTGCCGCAGTACTCGGTGATGGTCATGTCAGCCTGGTGCAAGGCGTGGAAAGCCTGCTTGGCCTGGACAGTACGCTGGACGACGTTGTCGAGGAACTGGGAGCCGATGGCTGTCCAGGCGCCGTAGGCGTTGTCGGTGGGCTGGATGACGACCGATAGAAGGTCGTAGGAGAGCGTGGTGTAGAGCCAGGAGACGATGCAGGTGTCGATCCGCGTCCACTCGGCGTCGGCGAGCATGGCGTGGGCGTCGACCGTGCCGTCGACATGATCCATGAGCCCAAACTTACGGAATGCGATGTTGAAGAAGGTGCGCCAGATGCCGAAGTTGGAGTCGCCAAGATCAAGGGTCACGGGAACGTGAGACTTGATGTTGATCAGCTGTGCTGTTGCCGCCGAGATGGGCACAGGAGCTGTGGCAAAGGGGTTGGTGTCGTCGGAGGAGGCGGAGCTTGACGCCATGGCGGAGAGGAGGAATATGAAGTAGAGGAGAAGGAGCGGAAGCAAATTAGGATCTAATGGTGTCTGATACCATGAGAGAGAATGAGATGCAACGCACATCTGTATTGATCACATTGAGTACAAATATATACACAGTGCAGCTTAATCGTGTGCCAACGATCTTCTGAGAAAATGGATCGTGGACCGAGAGTGCAGGCGAGTTACAGAGGAGCCAACGGCAACTAACTGAAAAGCCAACAGAAAGCTATCCTATCCTCATGTCTATACATAACGTGTGCAACCACTTTGACACGCAGGAATCTTGGGGTTTTAGAGAGGGAGGAGATGTCTCAACTCCAAGAGTTGATGGCCTCGGTTAGGCTGCGAGAGGAGAGGGACCTCCCTGCTTGGAGTCTTGAGAAATCAGGCAAATACTCGACGAGATCCTTGTACAGATTCATGGTGAGCCCGGGCCGTGTTGATTTCAGGATGGTGGACATCTGGAACACTCGGATACCCTTGAAAATTCAAAATTTTCTTGTGGATGGTATGGCATGATAGAGTTCAGACAGCGGTGCAGCTGAAGAGGAGGAATTGGGGTGGCCAAGCAACCTGTAAACTTTGCGGAGAAGTAGAGGACTTGGATCATCTTCTCTTCAGATGCCCTGTGTCAGTTTTTGTGTGGTGCTGGGTGAGGGATTGTCTGGGTTGGAGGTCTATCCCAACTAGTCTGGATGACTTCCAGGCAAGGGTCTTGGGTGCCCCGGGGGAGAAGGGCAACAAACTTCTAATCTTTCTGCTTGCTGGGGTTAGCTGGGCGCTTTGGCGTACAAGAAATGACTGGGTCTTTGATGATTTTTTGGTTAACCACCTGAAGCAGATTGCTCACCGGGCGTTTGGCTTTCTTCAGTACTGGTGTCCACTCTCGACCAAGGAAGCGCGGACGAGGGTGGAGGAGCTGTTGTCCAAGCTACATGCGGGGCTCGCGGGACTCTAACGCCGATGGTGCAAGCTTGAAGCTGCGCTGCTGTTTTTCTTTTTTATCGTGTAGTCTGGACGCTTGTTGAGTTTCTCTTGTTTTCTGTTTCGTGCTGTGTTGGTTGAGGAGGTGGAGTGGAGCGTGCTTTATGTTCTGATCCTTTGTAAGCTGGCAACCCCAGCAATCCTTATATTTTGCTTTCAATATAAAGCAGGGCCAAACGTGGCCTTTGGTCTAAAAAAAGCAAAGTGAGGTTAGAGGTGTACTTGAGCTGAAACATCAGTGATTTCATATTTTAGTGTCTACGAATGGTGTGGAGGATTTGTGTTTCTCAGCCAGGATTAGAGTAATCTGTATCTATTTTGGCATGCATGACGAGCTAGAAATCCATGATGAATTTAGACTCTGTGTGTTGCTTATGAATATCTGGTTCAGTATGTGATTGTGTGTACAAATATGGAGGATAACTGCCTCCTTTGTTCGTTGTTTTCTGACGTTGTAAGTTGTAACTGATTCCTTCAGATAAATTATACGATGTGATTGTTTGTACAAATATGGAGGGTAACTGCACCCTTTGTTCATTGTTTTCTGACGTTGTAAGTTGTAACTGATTCCTTCAGATTCTTATGTTTTACGGTGAACTACTGAACCTTTGTATCGAGCGGTTTTTCTCCTCGGTCCGGCTTTTATTGATAGCCAAAATATTTAGGTTTTACACTGGGTCTCCAGCTTACAATCACATGGCCAGGGGCGGGCATCCAGGCCACCCACAAGGCCACAACTGAAATGGATAAACCACTCCAGTAGAACTCTCCCCTACCCCCCTCCGCTAACAGAACACAACCAAAAGGAAAAGCCAGTTTATACAGTTTTCTAACAACAAGCACCTCCACCAGGATGGCACACAAACAAAGATCAGAAAGACAGACAGAGATCAAAAACAAAGATCTTTTCTCTTTCTGACTTTTCACCATCTTCGGAGCCCTTCATGCAGCTTGAACAATTTCGCTTTGCCCTAGTCGCTTCCAGTACTGTAGAAACCCGAAAGCCTTATGGGCAATTACCTTTATTTGGAGAAGAAACCAATACATTGTTGAAGCAAATCATTAGCCTATTGCAACTAGCATAAGGCGTTCGTTTTC
The DNA here is from genome assembly GCA_032594955.1 of Panicum miliaceum. Lineage (NCBI taxonomy): Eukaryota > Viridiplantae > Streptophyta > Magnoliopsida > Poales > Poaceae > Panicum > Panicum miliaceum. The sequence goes on along the minus strand of CM064059.1, from coordinate 18,315,273 downwards.
TAGTTGCAACACTCCAAAATAATTAGCTGCAGCTAGTCACATAAAGTGCATTATTTCATACAAAAACATTCCAAAAGTTATTCCCATGCGCGAAAGATTTATAAGCTATCATCAGTAGCAAACAGAAAGATTGATTCTTTCCTAACACATCCAGGCATTCAGCAATAATTCTGAAACATTGACACCAATTTTTGCATGCATAACGAATTTACAGTTGCTTGGAGTCCGTTGTTCATACTCAAATGGCCTTCAATTTCCCTAAAATCAAACCTGAACTGAACTTGATTGCACTGGAGTCACAATCAGAACATTTTTAACATCATTTATGTAATTAGAAAAACAACATCACAAACATCAATACTGGACTTCAGACTCGACCAAAAATGTAGTCTGATTGCGCTTTTTCATCCTCCTCTTCCCATCTCCATTAGAGTCACATATGGAAAAGAAAAATGTTTTAAGAATTTATCCACCAAGTCAATCAAAATGTAGTGCACTTAAACAGCATATAAAAGACATCATTTATATGCTTTACTTAATTATATGTGTTACTAATGCAACAAACAGCAAATAAACATGATGTATTAGCCTAGGGTAGAAGAAATAAGCTCAAGTATTCCCATTTGGAAAATTTTATAATAATAACAAATGTCCGAAGAAGTTCTTAATGTGCCTGACCATTTATAATGTAGTTCACCCTCACAGATTGCTGAAGCATTTTTTTCGTCAAACATTCAGGAGATCTACGTGTCATTGCATTAAGAGAGGAACAGATCGTTGAAGCATCAAATATATAGCTGAGTAATGTTAACACTACAAAAGAAAGAATCATTAGCTGGTGTGAAGAAGTTTGCAAGGTGGACCTTCTCTACCAGTACAGTTTAGCACCATGATTTTTTTATCTCATTTCTGCTTAAGAGTGAGTGAGGTGACTGGAAATTTGGATGTGAAATACATATAAGCATTGAAATAATTTTATGGCTGCGGTTAAAGGCTAAGATGGGACAATATCAGTATTTATTTGTCAGCATCAGCATCATTTATGAGTTCCATGGAATGAGACTGCTGCCATGAGGCACCTAATATGCCCTTAAGAAAGTAAAATATCCCTTATTTGGTGCCATTTCACACAAAACCTGGCCAGAAGATTCTTCTAAATATTGGCAAAACTAAAGTGCAAGGGAATAACAGAAAACCAATTTCCAGCATACCATGAACGGTGGCAGCAATGTTTAAGATTGTACTCACCATAGGCTATTCTGGACTGAATTTAGATTGATGGAACTTCAACTTGTCCCTTGTCTGAGCTGCTACATTCCAAATCTCCTCAAGGAACAGTGTATAGTTAGTGAAGCCCTCAGCGAAAATCGCAGGCTTTGCTGACCCCTAAGACACACGTAATCGATGCCCAGGTCAGCGAGGATGACAAGGGGGACCCACTCTCTGTCTCTATATATAAGACCGTACAAGATGATGCTCTCTCAAATGTATAGAAATTAGTAGACTAATTGAAATGATAAAATTACGCATCACTGCTATTACGACAAAACTGATAAAAAAATACCAATATACCTATTTTATGAATTATCCACCATTGCTATTATAAAAAATAAGAACGCCAATATTTATTAATAAAAACATCTCATACATGCTTCTCTATTATGCACCTAAACTGGAATAAAAAATAACGCAAATACTAGAAAATTGAAGACAACATATAATATAGTTAATTTATAACTTCGCTGCACACGATATATATGTAAGAGACCAAATTGCAATTCACATGTCATTTCACACGAAATGTAGCAAAAGAAATAGAAATATAACTAGGTGCAATTCATATGATTAAAATTGCAGAGTATGAACATGTAGCTCAAGGTCGTGGCTTGAAGGCAAGCATAAAAGATGTAACTGTGCCATTGATGGAACATGGCGTCCCGACCTATACCAAAAAAGTTGGTAAACTGGAATAGAAAAAAAAAATGAGAATATGAGCATTTGGAGCAGAGTCTATTAGAATAGAGCGAAATACGATATGGTAGAGGCCAGGAAATGGAAACGCCATCATGGTGTATATATTTAAATTATGCCCCCTTCATTTTCTTCAAATGGTCACCGGAGTGAAAAGCATCTTCACCTGAATTGCATTAATAAGATATTGCATAACCACAAATTAACAGCCTCATTTTTAGAGAAAAACAAGGCAAAACCTTGCAGCGCACACACGGTTAATTTAGTAAAATCGGGATAAAACCAAGACAGTCATCTAGCTAGACTAGGTCTCGACCAACACCACGTCCCAACACAAGGATGAATTTATGGCATCACCATGAAAACAACACCGTACCTCAGCGGGAGGTCAAAAATGTGGTTTAACCATAAAACCAACATCTAATCCTAGCACAAGATAAATTTGTGGCATGATCACGGATTACAATGCCTAGTCATACAATATTTGGCACCAGGGAGAATCACCTTGAGTTTGTAGCTGTAATTCACTTGCGGAGGTAGATACCTCATTCCTTGCGCACCGGGGCATAATTCTTCGACCGCATATTTATTGTTTTGGTGGTGGTTTTGCTGACATGGACGCCACGTAGCGGTGGGGTCAACTTATCAGCCCTCCACGCTCCTCTCTCTTTCTTCTCTCCTCTCCCTCTCTCTTTTCCCGAGGCGGAGCTCTAGCTTGTCCGGTCGGCGGTGCTGGCTCGCGGCGGAGCACCAGCTCGCCCCACGGAGCAGCAGGAGCGAGAAAGAGAGAGGAGAGGATAGAAGAAGAGAGAGAGAGGAGGGCTGACAGGTGGGCCTATCGCCAAGTGGCGTCCACATCACCAAACCACCCAGCAAAACCATCCGATGGCAAAATATAAACGGTTTTAAGAGTTGGGTGGTCAAATTTTTTTGATTTTACGGTTCGATGGTCAAAACCAAACTGAGACGATAGTTGGATGACAAAAATGAACTTTACTCTTATTTTAAACTAGGCTCGTTGCAGTGCCCGGTGCCTATATTTAGTTTATGACCGTAAAATCAACACCATATGAAAGTGCTTTCAAATACACATTAAAAAATACTGACATTGTATGTCACAATCTACAAACTCATAGAATAAATATTGGTCAATTAATATAAACTTTAAATCTCGAGTTGCATTGCGCGCCTTACAAGAGAAATAGAGCGCGTGTATTGAGCATATATATTAGTGACAGAGAAACACGATCCAATTGCAGTTGGTCCTGTAAACATCCATGGACAAACGAAAAACCCCGGGCAGGTTCGTGCCGGCCGCTTGAACGATCCAATTCTGGAGGCATGTGGCACGGTGCCAATTGGGTCGCTTTCCGCTTGGGCTCTCCGGGTCAGGCGGGCCGTCCTTTTCAGGATCCAGGTCCGGGGGATTTCTTTTGTGTGTGTGTTATTTTACACAAGCGCCTGCCTTTTATGTTGTTTCATACTATCGTCTTACTTTCGTGTGGAATTTGTGAGTGCCGATATCAAGTTGCCAAAACTTAATGGTAAATCTCTGCCTTTTTCGTTTACTTTTTCTCCATACAAAAATGCCCAAATTTGAAAGGTCAGGATAAACCAATCTTGTTCAATGCTCCCTGCCTCCCTGAATAAAAAAAAAAAACATTTCTCTGTCTGAAAAGAGAAATAATTTCTCCAGTACAAGTACTTGAATTCCATCGGAATTCAGTGGTGAATAATCATATCCTTGCGTTACATTGCTTGGTCTGTTTGCTTCACCACCACACCAGAACAATCAATCCTCTGTATATTATATTATATACAAATATGATCGCGGACTCGCGGTACTACCAAGCGAAGACAGTCTACTAGCTTCAGCTTCAGCATTCTCTAATGTGTGTGTGTGCGCGCGCGCGCGTGTGTAGAGAGAGAGAGAGAGTCACAGCGCGAGCGTGAGATCGTCGCGCCGACGGTACGGCGGCTCGGCGCGCGCGGCGGCCCTCCCTTTCCGCTTCTCCATGAACCGCTGCAGCGACGCCTTCCTCGCCACCGGCAGCAGGTCCGCAGCCGAGGAGAGCCGCCCCGCCGACGCCGACGCCGACGCCGACGCCGCGAGGCGCAGCAGGTCCGCCGCCCTGTCCGCGGGAACGTCGTCGAGCACCAGCGTGCGCCCGCCGTACACGATGGTCATCTGCGCCGCGGGCGCGGGCCCCGCCTCGGGCTCCCCGGTGTGGTCGACGTCGGCGCCCGGCATGAGGGCGAGGGGCTGCACCGGCACGGCAGGGCGCGCGCCGGCGCGGATCCTCTCGGCCTCGGCCGCCCTGACGTACTGGCTGAGCGCACCGCACACCGCCGCGAACCGGCTGGTCGTAGTTGCGGGGCCGCCGCCGGTGCCTGCTTCTGGCTCTGCCGCCATCACCGGCGATGATCACCAACTGCTGCTGCCGCCGCGCGCCTCGGAGTTTGTAGGGCAGCTTCCTCTCTTCTTTGTCGCCGGAGGAGGAGGATTTGATCAATCGAAACTCGGTTTGTTTTGGCTTCCCAGGGGTCTGTCTGGTGGGTTCGCTGGGAGGTCTTGGTCTAGGTGCGGCTGCGGCGGGAGGAAATGTAGGCGAGGAGTGGGGAGGGAGCGGCGCGGCGGGGTGGGTCGTCGTGGGCGCGCACGGAGAACACGTGGGAATTGCGGTTGCGGGGGAGCGCGGTGGGAGCGCAACCACCAGCAGCCGGGTTGACGGCGCCACGCCCACGCGCGAGGAGACGATGTGACGTGGTGGCCGATCGTGGCGGTGAGGTGGGAACTGGGATGGGTCGTCGGCTGCCCACGCACAAACGTCGTGCCTCACGTCGAACTGGTCCACGCACGTGGCTGCAACCTGCCTCCCGAAGTCCTAGTCCAGAACCGTTGGATCAGAAATCAAGGGGCGGCAGACGCTCTCACCACCGTAGGTAAGATCGACGGAGACAAGCAAAATCTTTTGCGGAAAGTTCTAAACAACTTTTTTTTCTAGTTTTTGGGGAATGTCATATCGACTTTCTTTGCACATGTTTTTTAGGAAATAGCTATTATCTGCTCATTGTGAACATGTAACCTCAATATTTTCGTCTGAATCACACCCCGGAAGAGGCAACTCGTTTAAAAATGCCACCCCCACCCCTGTTCAAAAGAAAACTCTTTTGAATAGTTTCATCTCGATCAGTAATCTTGATAAACTTGAAAGGTTTGTACACTGTTTCAGACAATTTCACTTGGATTTTGTAAAGTTACTGCTCAATTTGATTTGTAGTTTTTTAAACTTCAATTAACATAGGAAAAAGAAAGAAAACACATTTGGATTACTACTTTACTAGGACTAGTAAAGTGTACATACGACGCATACGTGTTGTAAAAAAAAATTCAATAAATGTTTTATATTTATAGAACACACGCCATAGTACCGAATTTGTTACTTAACAAAAATAAAAAACAGTAATGGATCATAGTTCCTGTTAAGTAGCAAAAATACATGAGAGGTGTAAACACATACATCGGCCAGATTCTTTTCCACATTATCCAGGATTCATGTTACTCTGATATATGCACTTAAATGTACAGAAAAGAGTGCCTTATAACTCTTATATGACCATGCTAACACTGAAATGGTAACTCGGGATTGGTGAAAGAAACTGTAGGCAGTACCAATTACCCTTTTAGCAAACTAATTGCCTCAAGTGCCAATAAGAACACTAGTGAGGACGGGATGACATCAACATGAGACCCAGTTGCAACTGCTCCAAGTCCAGCTTCTATTGTAAAAATTGGCACAATAATTCTAGAACCGATAACGAGCAAAACAAAAAAAATCAAGTGTCCAGAACAAAAACTTAATTTTTTTTAGAATTAGGAGAACAAAAACTTAATGATATGCAAGGCAATATAAGCAACTCGTACTGGAACCATTTGTTCAAATAGTGAGCACAGTTATGTGAATAATATTACCATACGATGTCAAGGATAATTCAGAGGACTGCGTATGAAGTATTTAAATATATATCATGACCAAATCTAGCAATATTACTGCTTTACTTCCTTTCTTCTTCACAGTCTTTGCCATGTGTTTCTGGCACAAAATCAATAATTTACTACATCTCACACCAATTATACATAATGCCATGGAAAAACCAATGCGCCTCAAAAATTCTGAAGTGAAAATTTGGAGACCTATTACGTAGATTAAATCAGAGCACAGTGGGAAATCCGAATACAACCTATTAACCTGTTTTATTTGAACCTCTACCTATATGGTAGCCCAACCTCTCTTGCCTTGAGTGCTTAGACAGATCACTGCGGACAACGGTGGACATCTACTACACCGAAATCAGAGGAAATATAAAATATATGGGATCAGGATAACCAAGCTGAATGGCAGGTACACTACTACTACTGCAAAAAGTTTTAGGGGCGGGTAAAAATGCATGTTTAGGGGCGGGTAGCGCACCCGTTGCTAGTTTTCGCAGCTAAAAATAGCTGTTTGCAGGGGCGGGTGCGTTACCCGCCCCTGCAAATTCATTTCCAGGGGCGGGTGAGGAGGTGACCCGCTCCTGGAAATGGGTTTCATTTTTTGCGATTTGCATTTCCCGCCAATTTTTCGCGATCGTGATTGCGATTTGCATTCCCCCCCAGCCGCCAAATCACGTCGCTCGCACATGAACAAAAGTGTGAAGCCTACAGCTACAGGCGGCCTAGCCTAGGTCGTATAGGAGGAGGTGAACTTGGTGACGGCCTTGGTGCCCTCGGAAACTGCGTGCTTGGCAAGCTCCCCGGGGAGGACGAGGCGCACGGAGGTCTGGATCTCGCGGGAGGTGATGGTGGGCTTCTTGTTCTACCGCGCGAGCTTGGCTGCCTCGGCCGTCAGCTTCTCGAAGATATTGTTGGTGAACGAGTTCATGATGGACATGGCCTTGGAGGAGATGACGATGTCCGGGTGCACCTGCTTCGGCACCTTGAAGATGTAGATCTTGTACGTCTCCACACTCTTCTTCGCCTTCTTCTTGCCCTTCTTCCCCTCGCCGCCGCCCTCCTTGGACTTGCCCGCGGGGAGGCACTTCTCTGCCTTGGGCTTCTTCCCGGCGGGGGCCTTCTCGGTCGCGGGCTCCTCCTCCGCCGGCTTCTTTGTCGTGGGCTTCTTCTCCCTGTTGGGCGCCATGGGTCGCGGCGGCGGCGGCTGCTCGGATTCGCGGTGGAGGGGAGGGGATCTGGGCGAGCGGATGATGTGTTTGTTGTTGGCACTAGGGAGGTGGGGGCGGTGGGTTGGTTTATTTATTATAGGAGGGGGGAGGCGAGCACTGATTGGTGGAGAGGCAGGTGCCGCGGATCGCTGGCTTGAAATTGGTGAAGGGGGCGCCGATTTGTAGGGGCGGGCTGGGGCCTCATCCGCCCCTACAAATCAGCGTCCGCCCACCCCCCTCCCGCCGGCGGGCGCCGATTTCACTCCCTCCTCGCGCGCCCCTCCTTGGATTGGCTAGGAATCGGCTCGATCCCCCGCGGGCACCGATTTCTAGGGGCGGGTGGCGCCCCGGCCCGCCCCTAAAAACCTATTTGTAGGGGCGGGTGACGCCCCCACCTGCCCCTACAAATCGTTTTCCAATTTCCACTAAAAATTCATTTAATTCAAAAGTTATAACAAAACACATCGAAAAAACTTAAAATATTTACCATAAGCATTATGTGATATGTACAACTTAATAAAAATATCAAATAACTATTTTATTGTATATAATGGTTTAAAGTGTCGAGACCACAATGTGCACCTCCACAACATACTATCTCATTGCATTCAAGACTCTCTTTGTGTTTTGAACACTCTCAATTATTATATGTACTGAAACATGTTTGCCGTATTTTTTACTAGTTCTATACTACACAATATGTTTCTAGTGCAAATTTGAGTTTTTTTTCATATGTTTTGCTATTTCTTTTGAATTAAATGAGTTTTCGATTGAAATTGGTAAAGGATTTGTAGGGGCAGGCTGGGGCCTCACCTGCCCCAACAAATCAGAGCCCCCGCGGGCGCCGATTTGTAAGGGCGGGCTGGGGCCTCACCCGCCCCTACAAATCGGCGCCCCCCCCCTCCCCCCGTATTTCTAGGGGCGGCTCAACCCCCAGCTGCCCCTGAAAATGACGCCCATTTGTAGGGGTGGCTGGGGGGTGAGCCACCCCTAGAAATGGATTTACAGGGGTGGCTCGATTGCTACAGTACCGCACCCTATTTGTAAGAACGGTTGACATTTTGGTCCGTTTCTAAAAAAATTCAAGGTGTTGCTACAAATCGTCTTTGTAGTAGTGGTAGAGGCAGGCAGGATTGGTCATGGGTCGGCAAATAAACATATACCTGTGCATGACTCATGGAAGACCTGTTGTTGAGCACCACATCATCGAGGGCCTTCCTACCCAGACGTATCGCTTCTCGATTAACTGCACACGGAAATACATCACTAATCCACACAGAAATGTTGAGAAGAATTACTGAAAAGAACATGGATAGCCTAATCTATTCTTTCATTATGCAGGATCACCATCTAAAAGTATAATACATTAGGTATGTTATCATCAAGTATGAGATGCAGCATTTAGACATAATTAGATATTTCATGAACATTACCTGTGCTGATAGTGTTGGCTAGGTCCTGGAATGGAATATGATCCCTGTATCGTTTTGAAGATACCATCGGCAAACAAGGAAGAGGATCGAGTGGAGAACACCCATGAGCAACCGCCACAGAAAAGCAAAGGAACCAGCATGATTATATTCCCTTTCCATATGAAAGCACTCCCTTTTCTTTAGGTCCTGGAGGTTCAATGAAGCAACTTTGCTGCTGAGAAGAACAAATGCACATTCATTTTGTTGCTGAAAAAAGCTATAATAAAGAGGCACAACACCAATGCATCATCAAGCTAGAAAAAAAATCCAGCAATATTGTTGGCAGCAAGGTTGCAAGGTTGACAGTTACACTATAGAAAAGCAGAGAAGAAAAGGATAGTTCCAGACAAATTTTGTACCACAACAATTCAGTTCTTCCTTGCTATTCAGACCTCAAATTATTAATTCCATTCTTACACATTTATTACAATACTCACGGTAGAAAAATCTAAATATAAAATTTGTAAAAAACTTAAGCATACCTTCTCTACATGCAGAATTTATAGTATAATGGTACTGAAAAACTAAATTGATGAAATACTTGAAAGATAAGAAGAGACAAAGCTACTGAACGTGATAATATGTTCTAGTATAATATATTTGCATACATAAATTGATTAAGAAGCTTAAACTTCACCTCTAGCAGCGGTGCAAATCCACATTGTTCTCTCAAAGATTATACTTGTCCTGGACCCCTGGTATACAATGATGAATAACTGGTGTGGATTAGTGTGGGTGATGAGTAAACACATCAGAAATCTAGGGTGTTCAGAGAAGTGTGTTTACCTAGGATAGTGCCTGCCTGTGCGATCCTGCTGTCCTCACTCCTATGTCTTGGTGATGAGTAGACGCAATTCATTCAATGGTTAATTTCATCCGATCAAAGAAAATTCTTTCAATCGGTAACTTCTTCATCCAGAATCTGACAGTCAAAGTACAATCCTGTCACTCAATAATTTTATCAAGCGCTTGGCATGCATCGGTGGGAGGTGGTGAGAGGAGTACCTGATTACACATGATTTATCAGGGGACCAGGAATAGGAAGGACTGATTGTCTTTCTGCGACATGGTACACGTTTCATCCCCCTAATCCCCATCCACTCTCGGGCGCCAGGGGGCATGGCCGTGTGCTGTCAGTGCTGTGCGGCGACACAGCGCCGGAGCTTGTAAGCGATACAGCTCACCATGGTGTTGGGGTTAGGTTTCTTGAAGGCCTTGAGGCTCATCATGACCGCGCAAGTACGGACAACAGCTCATCATGAATCGGAGCGTGGTCATGATGGTATTCGCTGGCATGGACAACAGCTTCGGGCACATCTTCGGCACGCGCCGGAGGTCCGCAGGTGGCATTCCGCCGCCAGCGGCACCGTCGCGACGTCCGTGACCACGGGAGGCAACGCCAGCACGACGAGGGTGGCGCCAGGGGCGCGGGTGGGAGGTCAGGGACGACGAGGGTGGTGGGCCGGGTCCGCAGCACGACGGCGACGACGCGTTGGAGCAGCGTGGCCGACGGGGTCTCAGGACGTGGGAGCGGAAGCTCGGGCGCCAGGTGGGGGTGCGAGATGTTAGCAATCAGCGGAATCGTGATGAAACAGTAGAATATAGTTGGGGCGAGGAGGAAGAACTCGGAGTAGGAGAGCATAGGACAAATTGAGTTGTGAGTGATACAAGTTGATGTCCTCTCTCCTCACGCTTGGCTACTTGTATTACATGGCCGAAGCCAGACTAGCGCATGCATCCGCTTGACCCCAAGCAGACGCACGAGGAAACTGCTGCTTGATTGCCTCCAAATCCTCCCAGGTAGCAAGGGAATTAGAAAGCATAGACCATTTGACGAGTACCTGAGTAACAGACTTGAGACCTTTCTGGACAACACGCCTTTAGATAACACGCTCTGGTATACTCCATTGAACTCTGTCATCAGGCAGACTGGATGAGCAAGAATGGCCAGAACCCAAAACCTTCTTAAGTTGGGAGACATGAAAAAAAGGATGCACCCGTGACGACGGTGGTAATTCCAGCTTGTGTGCCACAGCTCCAACCGATCCAACACACGGAATGGGCCGAAAAACTTGAGAGCGAGCTTATGACTGGAACGAGAAGCAACTGAAGATTGCACATACGGTTGAAGCTTAAGAAAAACCATCTCACCAACTTGAAACTCCCTTTCAGAGCGATGCATGTCAGCTTGTTTCTTCATACGCCGTTTGGAACGCAGGAGGTGTTGGTGAACAAGATCATTCATTATCTGACGCTCTTGAAGTAAGTCAGACAGCTCAGGAAGAACCACATTGTCCAAAGAAATACCAAAGTGCCGAGGCTGTTGGCCATATAGAACTTGAAAAGGGGAACGACCAATTGCCGAGTGCTCACTAGTATTATACCAATACTCAGCAACTGCCAGCCATTTACTCCACTTAGAGGGGCAAGAGTGAACAAAGCAGCGTAAGTAAGTCTCAAGACATTGGTCGACACGTTCTGTTTGACCATCGGACTGTGGGTGATAAGCTGTGCTATGGCGTAACTGCACATCAGCCAAACGGAACAATTCCTTCCACAGAGTGCTTGTGAAGATCTTGTCACGATCCGAGACTATGACCAGTGGCAATCCATGCAGTCTGTAAACCTCATTCAGAAACTTCTGAGCAATAGTCAATGCTGTAAAGGGGTGCTTAAGACCAATAAAATGGGCATATTTGGAAAAGAGGTCCACTACCACAAGGATGCAATTGAAACCACCTAACAATGGCAAGGCCTCAATGAAATCCATCGACACAATTTGCCAAGCAGTTGCAGGAACAGGCAGGGGTTGCAACAACTCAGGTAACTTGGCCCTGTCTGGTTTAGCCTGCTGGCAGATCAAACACTGCTTCACATTTTCAATCCTATCCATGCAAACAGCTGTTTAACACGAATATAGGTGACAGGCACCCCAGAATGGCCACCCACCGCGCTGTCGTGCAAAGCAGCAATAATCTTCTGCTGTAGAGAAATATTGTGACCCACCCAAAGACGTGATTTGTATCTCAACAAACCAGAGGACCAAGAATAATGTGGCACAGCAACAGGATCAACAACCAACTTAGTAATCAAGGACTGAGCATAATCATCACCACATAAGAAGAAGCAATATCCTCCAACCATTGAGGGGAACAAGAGGAGACCACTGCACAGGTATCAGTGTGAGTTACCTTCCGAGAGAGCATCAGCAGCCCTATTATCAACACCTTTCTTATAAATAATCTTATATTGCAGCCCCAAAAGTTTTGTGAATACTTTCTTTTGCCAATGAGTGTGTAACCTCTGCTCAGACAACTGAGACAAACTCCTGTGATCAGTGAAAATGTGGAATTCTCCATGCTGCAGATATGATCTCCACTGCTCTATGGCCAATAAAATAGCTAAGTACTCTTTTTCATAAGTGGACAAGCCTTGTGATTTGGGGCCCAAGGCCTTACTCAGGTAAGCCAATAGCTTGGCAAAGTTGGGAATAGCTAAAACTGGAGCTGAACATAAGGCAGACTTCAGGGTCTGAAAAGCTGTGTCATGTTCCTTGGTCCACACAAACAAAGCCCCTTTTTTCAGCAGCTCAATAAGTGGCTTGCTAATAATCCTAAAATGTTGTACAAATTTTCTGTAATAGCCAGCCAAGCCCAAAAAGCTCCTTAGCTGCTTCACATCAACTGGTGTAGGCCAGTGCATAATAGCTTCAATTTTGCTTGGGTCAGTAGCCACACCCTGCTCACTGATCACATGGCCTAAATATGCAACCTTCCTCTGAGCAAAAGTACATTTAGACGGCTTAACTTTCCATTGATCCTTGAGTAACAACTCCAACACCAACCTAACATGCTCCAAATGCTCCTCATAAGTTCTGCTGTATATCAAAATATCATCAAAGAAGACAAGTACACATTTCCTCAAAAGTGGATGCAATGTAGTGTTCATAGCTTTCTGGAAAGTAGCAGGACCACCAGAAAGACTAAAGGCCATCACTCTAAACTCATAGTGACCTGAGTGAGTTTGAAAGGCTGTCTTGAATTCTTCACCAGGCTTCATCTTAACTTGGTGATAGCCTGCAGCTAAGTCCAAACAAGAAAACCAGCTGGCATGAGCAAGTTCATCCAGGAACTCATCTATGATGGGAACAGGGTATTTCCACTTAAGAGTGATAGCATTCAAGTGCCTGAAATCCACACAAAACCTCCAAGAATGGTCCTTCTTTTTAACCAACAGAATCGAGGTAGAAAAGGGACTGAAACTGTGCTGAATAATACCATCCTTTAACATCTCAGCAACTTGTCATTCAACTTGTCTAACATTGACTGGGGTAGCTCTAGGAATAAGAGGTATGGTGTGATCACACTCTCTTGAAGGAGGAGGACCAGTTGGTGGCTGGAACACCACAGAGAATTCTTCCAAGATAGACTGTAAATCAGCAGGAATGTCCAAGTGAACAGGCTTCCCATCCACCATAACAGCAGCAAGTTCCATTACTGACCCTTCTGGAATAATAGGCACAACCCCTTGCAACAGCACAGTAGCACCCTGATAAGGAATAGCTAACCACTTCTGCTGCCAATGTACTTTCATAGGACTGTAGGACTGTAACCAATCCATCCCCACAATCATATCATAATGTCCCAAGGGAATTTACCTTTGCATCTGAAGTGAAAGAACAGTCCTGCACCTGCCACTGAAGGGCAGGGAAATGAGAAGCACACTGCAACATACCCCCATCAGCCTTTCACATTAACTGGGTTAGGCAGAGCTACCACTCCTTGCAGCTTGTCAGCCAACATAGAATTAATGAAGGTATTGGAGCTACCAGAGTCAATTAAAATTAACACCTCCAACTGTTGAACTGTGCCCTTAAGCTGAATGGTTCTAGGTAGTTCATTGCCCTGAACAGCTGCTAAAGAGAGAGCCAACAACTGCTCATGTGCAGAATGATCATCCACAGCCACAGACTCTTCCCCATCAGCGTCCAACTAACACAACTCCCAAATTTCCTGCAAGGCATGCAGCTCCACCTGCTCTGCATAACGATGGTCACGGCTCCATTTTTCTGCACATTTCTCGCAGAGGCCTCGGGCATGCATGTATGAACGCAAGGCTGCCAATCTCTCATCAAATGGCCGAGAGCGATCCATATCAGGAACTCGACGGTCCAACTGAGCAGAAGTACCACCGTTACCAATATGAGGTGGAGCTGGCAATGGTAAAGTACCTTTCGGAGGCAGCTTCAGCGGTGAATAGAAATCTGGCTTGCGGAATTCCCTCCTCCTGACAGGCTCCAGGACCTCCTGCAATTGCGCAAGCACACAAGCAGTATCTAGGTCCGAAGGGCGTTGTATTAACACAGAAGCACGAATATCCTCACGCAACCCATGAACAAAGCAAACTGTAAAATACAGAGGATCACGAGGCGACTCATAAGCAAGCAACTGATCTACCAAGCCAGTAAATCTGGCGATGTAGTCACTCACCGATCCAACCTGCCTAATGCGAAACAACTGCCTAATGAGCAAGGCATGCTCATCACGGCCAAATCGTTCCAGAACCAAGGAACAAAACTCATCCCAGGACACACTCTTGATGCGCTTCTCGACAGACTGCAACCAGCGTGCAGCTGCGTCAGAAAAGTGCATCGAAGCAATTTTGATCCAATCAGAAGATTCTACACTATAGAGCTCAAAGTAATCCTTGCAACGACTAATCCATAACTTCGGATTCTCACCCACAAACAAGGGAAAATTAACCTTAGGAACTCTACTGCGAGAACGAAACCCACTGGATTCAGACTCAGCATTCCATTTACTACCAGAAACAGGAACACCAAACTGAGGAAGGGAACTAGAACCGGTTAGTTTGGGATCGGGCGGATTCTGCGTACCCGTGATCGGGAGATGCGTATCGGTATACACCGACCCAAACACGTTCTCCCGGTGGTGTGGTGGAGAAAATTACAATTATAGGACTCCAAACAATGCGCTTCGCAGTTTTGCCATTCGTAAAGTTGACATCGGAGAATTGGGATTCCAAACACGTGCCCCTTGATTATACTACCATTTGGTATATTTTTTCTCTTTTCTTTTTTCTTTTCAGGTATTTGGCAGGATGAAATGATCTTCTTGCCTTCTTTTTTTTCCACCACGTCGGTTCGTTTCTGCTCTCTCGCGTGGAAGGGCAGGCAGGCTGGCTGGCGTCCGCCGCCGCTGACTGCTGGAAAAAAAGTACAGATCATTTTTATGAAAATTTTTTTGGACATTAAAATGAGCACAAGAAAGTAATCTGGACACAGTTATAAGCACAATAATCATGAGTTCATCTCGGAAATCCACGAATTTAGCTTAAACAAGTTCTTCTCACGTGCTTTAATAATTTTGTTCTAAACCAGTTCCATCTCATATCAAATAAAGTATGAGTTTACATCTCATCACAAATAAAACCATCACAAATCATAGGCAATATTAAGCCTTCTTTTTGGAGTCATCTTTTTTGATGCAGCCGCAATAGGCATCCTCTTAGGACTAGCGGCGGTGGGTTGTGAAGAGTTGCCCTCTTCTAATAATTTTGCAAGTCCACTGCATAGAAATATGGTATAACAATTAAATATATGCAAATACTTATTATATGGTAAATGTATTAGTATTCCTTACCTTCTAGTGATCCTTCCGGGACTATCACGTAGTATTTCTTCTCTAGTTGGTCTTTTTGGTGTGCTAAGTTTTTTTGGTGCAGCTTTTGTAATATTCTAACTAGGTTGCTTCCGCTTCCTACAAGTAAAATAGAATTAATTTATAATAACATCCGGTGGTATTAAAATTGTAGACGAAAGAAATCAATACTTGCCTTTTTTTGCTGTTCCATTGAGTCGGCATTTGGAACTAGCTTGCCTGTGACCCTGTTCACCGCACTTTAAGCAAGTCATAGGTCCTCTTTTCATTTTCTATCCCTTTGCATTGGTGGGAGCAATAGCATTGGCACCTACGTTGGCTCCTCCACCTTCGGTTGTACCGTCACCATCTTTGGCACCTTTCTTCTTGTGGCCACCTTCCATAAATCCTTTCAGCCTAAGTTTCCTTCGTCTCCCGACCTCTCCTTTAGCAAGAGGTGCACTAACAACAAATGATAGTTCCACATGTGGCCATTACGTTTTGTCTATCATTGGCTCAATCTCTATAGCATAAGCAGCCCTGAACCTATCCACCGAGTAGTACTCATGCACAAATTGTTCAAGGTCAAGTCCCCTTCGGCTACTTACAAAGGCCAATACATGTTGATATGGCTCACCAGTGTGCTGCCATTCAAGACAAGTACAAGTCCTTTGATTTAACTTCACAATATGCCTCTCAACTTTCCTACTATGGTCCCATACCTCTGCACTCCAATTAGCGGATGGTACAAATCTCAAGTGCCCCAAGCCTCTAGTATTTGCCTTCAGCTGAAGCATAATTGCTGGAAGTATCCTGCCTTCAGGTAGCCTGTATGCAAGTTCTCTTCTCTTGTTCCATAATCGCATGATCATTTCTCTAATCTTATAAGCAAGGTCGGCCACAGGTAAGTCTTTATGATCTCTTATCCAGTTATTGAATGACTCTGCAATATTACTAGTGATGGAGTCACATTTAATGTCTAGATTGAAGCCACACCTGTACCATAGTAGCTTATGATGGGTTTGTAACCACTTCACTGCTTCTGGTGATTGAGTCATAATTGTTGCCATATGGTCATAGAATATATCTTCTCTATAAGCCCTTGCAGCAGGATATATCTGGCCGAACCCTATATACCTTTTCACAAAATTTTTCATAAGATGATAAAAGCATTCTCTTTGCTCTGCATTTGGAAAAATATTCTTCACTGCATTCTCTAAGCCCTTGCAAGCATCTGAACAAATAGCAAGGAGTGGAGGATCACCTATTGCCTTCTTTAATTGTTGTATGAACCAAGTCCGGTTGTCTTGTGTTTCAGAAGCTATGAAGCCATAAGCAACTGGATACATCCAATTGTGACCATCCACTCCTACACCTGCGGCTAACTGGCCATTCCACCTTCCATTAAGTGTTGTAGCATCTATGCTCAAATGAGGCCTACAACCTTCCAAGAAACCATCAATGCATGGTTTAAGAGCACAAAAATACGATGAAAATACACTTCACCACCATCTTCATGTACCTCAATCTCCACAACACTCCCAGGGCACCTCTTAAGTAACTTAGCCTTCCACCTGAACAACAACTCAAAACTCTATTCCCATTTACCATAAACCTCGGCAAGAGCTTTTTCTTTGCCCCGCCATACAGTATCATAGGGAATTGTGACCTTGTGTTGACTCTGCAACTTATCCTGCAATTCCTTAGCCCTAATTTTTGGATAATCTCTAAGGATATCCACAGCCTTGCTAGCTACCCACTTTTGGGATGGAGTTGTAGTTTTGACCGTCATGGTAGAAACACATGTATGGCAATCAACTAAAACTGTTACCTGCAAAGCACACAAATAATGAGAACCATATTAATTTTGCAAAAATAAGAGAATTAATCAAAAACAAATCAAATTATTCACCTCTACAGCGCTTTGCCCTTTATGTTTGCTGCCATTTATTTTCCAAGGGCAATCATCACTTGACTTGCAAAAATACCTATATCTCTTCATGTCTGACTTCTCTGTCCCTAAATCAACTCCTTATTGATGGCAGACTGTCGCACTGCCATCTTGAACTCCTCCATTGTTGGTACGGCATCACTAGTAGGAATGGCAACACCATCATAATCAAGACCCTGTTGATCCATTTGACGATCAAAAATCTCTATAGGTACATTAGTTGTCTCCTCTTCTCTCAAGCCTAAAAGTTCATACATCTGATTTTCACTTATAAGTGCAATTCGACCTTCCTCATCATGTGTCTCCACTATCTGTAGGCTATTCCAATCAACTCCTGCCATATATGTGACATAAAGCAATGAACTAAAGCAACAAATATGCAAGCAGCTGGAATATCAATCAATGGTGAGAAGAAGCAGGGAGGCATGGGTACCTCCGGACCCCTAGAGAAGGCCACCGGTGGGGATACGCTCGGCGCAGACGGCGATGCGACCAGCGGTGGAGCTGTCGCACTCTAGGGCGATCGCACTCCAGGGCGGTGGAGCTGTCCACCTCACGAACGGTGCGGCTAGGCCGGGTGCGCCCAGGGCGCCGCCGTCCTCGGCCATAGCGGGCGCGGCCAAGCCGGTGCTGGGAGCGGCCATGGCAGGCGTGTCCAGGGCACCGCCGCCCTCAGCCATGGCGGGCGCAGGGCGCTGCCTTTCTCGGCCATGGTGGGCGTGTCCAGGGCGCCGCCGCCCTCGGCCATGGCGGGCGCGGCCAGGCCGGCGCCGGGCGCGGCCATGGCGTGGCGCGGCGGCGGGCGGTGGCGAGGCATGGCGCGGTGGCGGCGGCGGCGGCTGGTGGTGGGGTGCGGGAGCCGGCGGTCGCTAGGGCACGAGCACAGGACGGATCGGTGACAAAACAAGAAGACGATGCGTCGTCCAGGTCCATGCAATACAGAGGGGCAACAAGGTCATTTCAGCCTGCCAAATACTTGAAAAGAAAAAAGAAAAGAGAGAAAATATACCAAATGGTAGTATAATCAAGGGGCACATGTTTGGAGTCCCAATTCTACGATGTCAACATTACAAATGGCAAAACTGCAAAGCGCATTGTTTGGAGTCCTATAATTGCAATTTTCTCGGTGTGGTGGAGAGCGGTGCCCATTAGGGCCGTTGACCGGGCTGCCGGCAGGAGAAGTCGCCGCGGCTGAGCCGGGCTTCGAAAGGATGCTCGGTGAAGTAGGGGAAGGCGAATCGAGGACCACTCGATTCACAGTCTGGCGGAGTGTGCCAAGCTCCACGCGCACATCCTCCACAGATGATTCCACGCGAGGCTTCCAATTGTCGAACACCTGTGCCACCTGCTCGAGGGACTGAAACCGATCCCCCAAGGTCTTCTTGACGATGTCGATGTGCTGGGTGATGGAGGTCTTCAGATCCTCCACAGAGCTCGAGACGCCCCGCAACTCATCCAGGATCTGCTTGAGCTGCGGATCCATAGCTCCTAATTGCTTGCGAAATCAGATGAAGTGCTAGTGGTCAATCTGATGAAGCTCTAGATTGAAGTCTCTGATACCAATATGTTAGCAATCGGTGGAATCGTGATGAAACAGTAGAAGATAGTTGGGGAGAGGAGGAAGAAGAACTCGGGGTAGGAGAGCAGAGGACAGATTGAGATTGAGTTTGTTGTGTGTGATACAATTTGATGTCCTCTCTCCTCACGCTTGGCTACTTGTATTACATGGCCGAAGCCAGACCAGCACTTGAACCCATTCGGGCCCATTCACCCTAGAGCTGGGCCTTCTCACGCGAGTCCCTTGGCGAGGCCCATCAGCAGCATTCGTAGTAATAGGTCCACTAACATGAGAGAGGGAGCTTTGGGCGCTATCGTGGTCGGGGAGGGGTGACGGGCGGGTAGGATCGCGACCCGTGAAAAAAATAATCTATTTTTGGCAAAAACACTCTCTAACTCCTAATTTTTATGGGTCTACCTTTCCTCCTATCTCTCTCGATCCTGACAGATGGGTCCAACATGAGGGGTACGGCGGAACCGATCCGGGTGAGAAACGTTTTCGTTCTTTATAGTATAGATGCGAGATAAGCTGTTGATCGTGATGGCTGTGGCGCAGTGAAGACAGGATTCAATTTAGGATCGTAGCTAGTATAGGTGAAGTTCGTTGATTGTTCTATAAAATAAATGTGAATTCATTTGTTTTCCCAACCATTGTGCTAGTGAGACTGGTCTATCCACAACATTGCCAACCCTATTTATTAGCCATTGCTATCAACGAAACTTGAGGCTCGATGCTTTTGATCATACTTGTTGTAGCATATAGAATAGAAAAGAGGAAACATATGAGCGGAAGAACTCTGGCAATTCAATGAAGAAGAAATAGGAGAATTTCATAGAGTTAACCTGCCAAAAAAAACAACTAAAGTTTCAAGTTGAAATATTACATTGCCGTGAGCAAACTACATGTGCATATCATTTGAAAATGTCACAAATGTTCAAATAGTGAACATTCATCCAAATACGTACTTTGGAGTTGAAAGAAATAAAAATCGATATATAGATGTACTTTGCCACAAAATTGGGTGCATTTATTTGCACTAGATGCCAAAATTTAGCCTCTAGAGCAAATTGACCCCAAAATTTACCGTTTCTACAAATTAAACTAGAACGACTTTAAACCTCAACTTCTCTGACAAAATACGTCAAGACATGAACAATATATGAATGCGCTATTTCCCTGAACCCAAAAGCTACATGGAGAGGCCTCTCCATTTAAGAGTATCTCGAGAGCTCTTTTGTTACTTTCTTAAGTTTACATGAGAAAGTAATTGTAGTGCGAGAAAAAGTAACAAAGCATCCTTTATGAGAAAGTAATTATGAGGGGTCCATGATAGAGGGATATAGTACTAAGAAAATCATTGAGTGTTGCCTAGGTTACCTAAAGGATAAAGTAGGTATTGGTTTGCCCGTTCCACGCTTTTTTGGGAGGTTGGAAGGGGTTGGCACAGTTGGGAGAAAAACCTTCATCGACAAGGATTTGAAAGGTGTGCAACAAGCACATTATAGCATCTTGCAGCATCTCACGGTAATGACTCCTTTAGTTAATGAACACTTGAGCATGATTCGTGCAGAAAGTAATGGTCGCTTGGATGATTGGATCATGAGAGAGTACAAGCGTCGATTGACTGCATGGTTGAAGGATCTGGATCTACCAGATGGGAGACCATGGAAGAACAAACATCAAAAGATTGGCAGCTGGCCCATCTAGCTAGGTCACATCATGGCAATGGTATGATATTAATGGATATCTATTTTATACTGCCGCAAAGGACAAGATGACCGTGTCTTACAGACCTGGACCATGCCGCTGGGTAAGGTATGCTCCCGAGAGCTGTCTTACTTGGCTATCACTTCGTCCACTCGGCGTGCTTTCGGCAGCACGTCTAGCTCTCATGCTCGGGGGCTGGGCATGACAAGGCACTCAGCGTGCTTCCAGCGACTCGCCTAGCTCCCATGCCTGGGGGCTGGGCGCCACAAGGCGCCCAGCATGTTTGTGACGGCTCACCTAGCTCCCATGCTCGGGGTTGGGCGCAGGAAATAACTCGAGGGCTATGCGCAAGAAGAGATTATCTTAGGATAAGATTTATTTTAAGCGGTAATTTAGGGTTTCTTCGGGGAAGTATTAACCATTTTTTCAGGGATCTCGTTTCGAAAAAAGGGTTTTTAAATTTCTGAATCAATTTGCCTATTTTTAACCATCAATTCAAACTCTTAATTCATTACACAATGCATGCCATGACTTTTTGGATCCTTTTTTCAAACCTTGGGATTTGGATTCAAAACTCGGAGGCTGCAGAACACGTATCATCGATGACTTATTTTGGGGGATCGATCCTCCTGCTTGTCGACATCGACCACAGCCACCTGTTGCTGGCCTTCAATTCAGGTGAGCTGCATCGCCCCATCCGCCTGCCCGCTGAAACCATGGCATGTTCCTCCTACACAGCACCACGGCATCTTCCTCCTGCACGGCACCACGGAAGCACCCTGCTAGGGGGAAGCCTGCACACATGGACCCGTAGGACTCGATTTGGATTTTCTGGATGCGCCTATCTGATTTTTGTTTTCATCTCATCCGATGAGCTGCCTGCAGAAGACTAGCTTTAGTAGGTAAATTTTCATCACAGCATTATAAGCTTTCAGGCTTTGGAAACATCAACATAGAGATAGAATTCAGCATACCATTATTCATATTGTTCAAACCGAGGATCATCTGTTCCTTTTTTATTATCCACCGACAAGGATGACCTGTTTCCATCAAGTTTATTTTCAGAACAAGCATGTATAGTTGTTTTCTCTGAAAATTTCAACATAGAGGTTTTATATTTTTAATTCGGTCCTATACATCACCAACATATAGGGAAAATAATTATCTGAAACATAGAGAAAAGCTCCTGAATATCTGTATTCTAAGTTTTCAAGTAGTGTGCTTTCAACGTGTTTTTAGCACGTGGCTTCAAAAGCATGTGAATATGAAGTTTTTAGAATATGAGATTTTAATTATTTAGTTTTCAGTTACAAAGTTTTTGTCATGTTACTTGAAAGTTCATATCATCCAAAGTTTTTGACCGTATCATTTTTTTTGGAAAGGTTTCTTAAACATTAAAAAAAATACAAACATGTTAGCATGTTTCCATTTTTTTGCAGGACATTTTTCCTCGGCAGCTGCAAACTTTATTGTTTTTTTGGCAGGAGCAAGTGCAGTGTGCCATGGAGAAGAAGGTACAGATTATTTCTTCCACATTTTTCTAATTCTTTCGTTTGCCCCCAGGCTAGGAAACATCTTTCTTATTGTGATTATATGCAGATTTTTCGCAGCAATTTGAAGCTAGGCAAGTTCAGAACTCTACTAAAGAACCTCAGCAAGGATCAAAAGGATCTTGTCTGTATCGTTCTGGTTAGCCAAGAGATTTGATGTGCACTCAAGGACAGTTAATCTGCAAAATGGGTCAAGTTTCGTCCTGAATCCTTTTACCGTACACCAGATTCTAGGAATACCCCTTGGTGGTAGAAAGGTACCCACTAGAGCTAGCAAATTAGTGAAGGATGTTATTATAGACGACACTGGGACCGCTACCGTCGCACCTACAGTAGACCATCTCTTAAGCTTGCTAAACAGTGAGCTAACAGGAGACAAATTTGTTCGTATCTTCATGCTTATAGCGCTGGCTATCTTTCTATGTCCAACCAGCTATGGTAGTGCAAGTTCTCATTACAGAGATTGCATCAGTAAAGGACATATCAAAATGTGATTGGTGCTCCTTTGTCCTTGCTTGGTTAGTCACCAGTATCCAGAAATTTCAAGAATCTACAGCAAAAGGGAATACACTTGGCAAGGAGAAGACCTCTTCACTAGGTGGTTGCCTATTTGTTCTCGCGGTCAGTATTTTTGCTTTCTTTACTCACTCAATTCCTATTCCCCCCACATAATTTTTTACCATGCTCGCTGCTACTGCACCCATATTGAATTTTGCTGCAACGTTTTTTGTTTTGCGGGTTACTTACTTTGAGTACATCAACACATCACAAATCTTATTACATGATGACATCCCACATCTAAGAATATGGGACGACTACATGATTCAGGAATTCCTAGCGTTGGATGGTAACAGTGGTGATGGAAGGTCTTTTGGCATGTTACTAGTTTCAAATTTTGACACCCCTATTTAATTCTCTTTTCTTTCATTTTTACAAGTTTTATCCATGATTTAAAATTTTAAAATACACCCAAGTAGCATCATTCTAATTGTCATGGCACACAAAAAACTATTCTATATGCATACAGCTCCCCTCCATCGCATAGATGATTTGATTGTTTTCAATCTACAAATATAATGTTCGATATGTGCTAGTAGTAAGTTTTAGATATACGAGTAGGAAGTTTTGTACATGTAATTAAAATGTTTCCAATACCCAATGGGCTCAAATATTACAATCTGTAATATAAAATCTTTTACTTGTGATTTTGTAATTTTCAAAATGTTTTTTTGGGATGTACAAAGATCCCTAACTAGCCAGCATCTCAATGAGTCAATGGGGCAGGCTACTAGTAGATGAAACTGCTCAAATGGTCCTTTCTCGACTCTTTTAAATTTTTGCATGAAAGCATAACCATGCATCTGACTAGTCCTCAAAGCAACTAGCTAGTAAGGTCATATTGTATCCTTGCTGGGTCATTTCAGATTCGTATAGACCTCGTAATATGGGTGGAGAGAAGGGGGTGGTGGCTTAGGGAAGGTGGAGGAAGTCACAGAGGGACTCAACAATATGTGTACCGTGACAGGGGATATTATATCCTCCGTGGCACGGGTGGCCAAATATGGTGGCGCCAGGTGTTGTGGCGAAAAATCTTGTGATGACGTTAGATTTGGGTCAACCCAGAGTGGTTCTCGGTGAGGGATTGAAAGATATTCATGGATAGCGATATCGTAGCGACCTTTATGGGCGCGTTTGTAGCCATACAACTGCTCATGGATGAAGTTCGTGGACCTAAAAATGCACTTTCGAAGTTTATACCTAAGCGACACAAATTACAAGTTTATGTACTCAAAAATGCACTTTCAGAGTTTATGAACCTATGTTTCAAAGTTTATGAACCTAATTGACACAAATTACAAGCTGATGGATCTAAAAATGCACTTTTGTAGTTCGTGGACCTAAACGACACACCCTTACAAGTTGGTGGATCTCTGGTGCATTTTACTCTTTTATTAACGTAGTATAAACTATCAGTTTACATATTTTCTACAGATTTGATCAAAGAATTAAGTGCCTATAATTTCCGAAAGTATAATTTTACTCACAGTTGCTCAAGGCTGTAAAGGTTTAAATCAGGGACTTGGTATTTGGCTAGAGCAACCTCCATGGCAACAACGGGCAACGGCCCACCATGTTGCTTCCGCCACGGCTCCGCAGCCGAACTGGCCGTCCGTATCAACGCGGCGTCCCTGGTGCCTGCCAGCGAGCTCAATTCCATCGTGATCAGCAAGCAGCTCAGCTGTTGGCACCCCGGAAACGGATTGAAATGCGCCGAAACGGCCGGCTCACATGGCCAAAACGCGGCCATTTTCTCCACCGCCGGCCGGAACAACCAACCGTCGTCTGGGCATGTCATGTCATGCGAGTTGGCGACCCACTAAAATATGCCGGTTTTCCTGTCGGGATCCCACGTTCCTCCCGTGCCCCCCGCCCTGTTTGGCAGCCCCGGCCCACGAGCACACGCACAAGCTCGCTCCTGCCTTCCAGCCTGGAGTAGCTAGCTATAAAGTCACGCCATCGGGGCATCCAGCCGAATGGAAGCCAATACTAGCCAACGTGCGCACGTACAAGATCCAACTGCAACCTGCACCGGACGGAATCTGCTCCAGACATGGCGGCAGCGGCAGCGGATTGCGGCGGCCGCCGGCGGTTCGCGGTGGCGTGCGGCGTGCTCAGCCGTTGCGTCAAGGACGAGGCCGCGGCCAGGAACGCGGCGGCGGTGGCGCAGGCCGCGGCGGCGTGCACGATGCTACTGATGCCGGGGGCCGACGTGGCGCCTGCCGACGCCGCCGCCAGGGAAGAAGAGATTGAAGCGGCGGCGGCGGTGGCGGGGCAGGGGCAGCTCAAGATCAGCTACGGCGGGTGCGTGTTGGTGTTCGACGACGTCTCGGCGGACAGGGCCTCCGAGCTGGCGCGCGTCGCAGCCTGGCGGGAGTGGCCGGCAGGGGCGGCCGACGCCCCGGTGGCGAGGAAGGCGTCGCTGCAGCGGTTCATGCAGAAGAGGCAGGACAGGCTCCACGCTCGGGCGCCGTATGCCAGGCAGGAGACACCGTATGCCATGAAGGGGAAGCACGAAGGAGACGCCGGCCGCTGGCTCGGGCTGGGTATCCCTGGAGCCGGAAGATGCCCGCGCTGATGCTGCTGGCCTAACCTGGCCGTCTCACCGTCCCTGCCTGACTGCCTGTTGTCGATTAGCCGTCGGCACCGTGGACTGAACTGCTTCTTCCTGCGTGAACAAGATCGTCGTCGACCTCGTGCCAAGGTCGTGGAATCATTGACATTTGTATATGTATAATACAAATTTCATCTTATATATATGGCGAAAATTGCCAGCTCAAGTCACACCAAGGCAAACGTGTGTACAAGTTCTCATGTTTGCACTCTTTAGTACCATGGTGGAAGCTATGGAACAAATAAACCAAATACTTTTCTTGTTCGAACCGTGTCCATATTTCACATGATAATTACAGCACGGTGTAGTAGTACGCGCATGTCTGGAATAAAGGAAATTGAAAAAAAAAAAGAAAGAGGAAAGCCTGTACCTTTTCATTCTTTAAGTGTCGCGAGAGTGTGACTTTCATCCCTTTTATTTCAATTGATACAAATCAACCTTTTAACTAACTAAACAGATGCACTGCCCACCCATACCTCTTCTTAATCACAGTTTAGAGCCCCTTTGGCATAGCTTTCCAAAGAAATATTTTGCAAACGGTTCTATGCATGCATGCACCACCTCGTGAAGCTAGAAACAGCTTACACTACGTAGGAGAAGCCAAAAATACTAGCTTCACCGGCTTCACCTCTTCTATCCACTCATAAAAAATAGGAAGAAGTTGTTTCACCAAACGTTTTTTAAAACGGCTTCAGCTTCACCAGAGAAGCCGCAGTTGGAACCGTTTCAGGAGAAGCCGAAGCCATGCCAAACGGGGCCTTAGTGTTATCTAGCTGCGGTTTACACCATGCAGTCATTTGACTAATCGTTACTTAGCCATGTCTTAATAGATGATGATGTTGAGTGTGGTCTACCATGATAAAATCTAAACCATGTCTTGTAGACTTGAAGCTATGCGCGGTCTGTCATCTCCCACGACTCAAGGAGGTTGCACCTTCTTATGCCACACTGACCCTGGTGACTCCCATATCCTCTTTCCCTTATGCCATCATGACCACCGCTGATAAGGTAGCAAGGGGATTGGGGAAATTTTTTGCGCGAAAAGTAAAGAGACGGATTTGCATCAAACTGTTATAGTGATTTATTCAACTCAACGTCCAAAACATTTAGGTAACAATCTTTTCTTTTCCTTGTTATTATAAGTGCATGAAGAAACTTATACACTATAAACATAATATGTGGCTAAGCGGTGATTAGTCAAATAATTATGTGGCCTAAACCATTGTGAGATAGCACAAAACCATTGTTAAGACAAGGTAGAGATGATTAGTGCACAGTTGAAATAGTTAAGGGATTGGTCCACATAAATCGAAAAATAATGAATAAAAATCATGCTTTTACAATATTTAAGGGATGAAAAATATACTTTTTAGAAAAAAGAAACTAGAGACAGTTCACAAGAAAGGGTCAAATAAAATAAACCTCGTATTAATTCTAGAAAGTAGAAACTGACCTAATCAAGTTTGAGAAGGGTCATTTACTAATTTACATTAGTCGGTTGAACTATGTTTTTGTGTCTTTAAGATGGGGACAGGGATAACAATTTTTAAAAATTTTCTCTTGTGATTGTCCCAAGAACATCGGCGAAAATGGTTTAATTTAAAGAGGACATCCTTCCAATCTCATGAGCACCTCCCGAACCCGGAATCCTAACGCATATCTCCCGGAACCCTTACACCTGTTCAGTGTAGGTCTCCAAGAATCCAATACATTCTCCGCTAGAAAATGTGGAAACAATATAATTGGATGGCACTCCCTTCATTTTAAATTGTAGATTGTTTTGATAAATCTAGATACATAAATTTTGCTACGCATCTAGATAAATGCTATGTTTAGATAGATAGCAAAAATTATATATCTAGATTTGCTAAAATGATCTACAATTTGGAACGGAGGGAACGGAGGGAGTACCAAATTGGTTTGTGTGTTTTCTTGGCATCAATCGAGTGTCTGCCTGCCTGCCTGGAACGCTGGAGCATCAAGTAGTCCGCCAATCCAACTTGTGAATCTGTAGCTGTTTCTATCACGTTTCAATTTCTGATATATAGTGGCTACCATTGGCACCGTCCACCGTAATAGAGATCCGGATATGGCCGTTCGTTGCCAGCAGCAGGTTGCCCCCACCGAAAGCTGGGTAGGCAACTGGTAGCTGTAGCGCACTGCGGAAACGGGCCAATTCCCGCCGAAACGCCCCCCCGCGCGCACATGCCATGTGACTTAGTTCTGTGATCGGCTAAAATATGGCAGGCAGCCTCCGCTTTCGCGTCGCCACGTTCTCGTCGTGCCGATAGATCGACCGAAACCACACGACACACCCGCCGGTTTGGCCGCGCGATGCATGGATCGAGCAGGAGCACGAGGACAACGCATTGCCTTCTCGTCCGCCAAAGAAAGCTGTCCAGCCGTCCAGCCCGGAAGGAAGGCACGACCAACGTGCGCACGGAAAGGAAACAAGTGCGGTCGGAAATTTTGGTTGACTACTCCCTCCGTCAAAAAAACAAGCCTCGGTCAAAAAAACAGATCATCCTCGGTCCAAAAAACAAGTTATCCTATAAATTTAATAACAGATTAATAAGAAGATAAAATAACCTTTTTGCCTCTACTTATTAGCCATACTTATTAGCCATATTTAGTACTAATTGATTGCATGCACAAGCACATATCAAATAGAGAAAATAATTTATTTTTTAGGATAAATTTTGAATCCTATAATGACTTGTGTTTCATCATGTGCATATGTATCTAAATAAGTAATGTGTTAAAATATTTAACAAATGAGCGAGATAGGATTCAAAATTTTATCATACGATGACCTAGGATAAACAAAGTTGATTATTAGCTATACGATGACCTAATTTTAACATAAATGTCAGATTCGGGGTCACGGGACTGCGCATATGATATAGACTTTCTAGAATAAGGGATAGAGCATATCCCATACCTTATAACTGTTGTAACTATTCAGACACGTGTAGGACTAGTCAGAACAGAAGGAAATTATCCGAATAGTACTCGGATAGTACTCCTAAGCTCGTATCTGGTTGGGATTCTTTGTAGCCCTGTCCTCTAGACCATATAATGGCGGGCAGGGACCCCCTCCAAAACAATCAAACCCTAAGGCAATACAAAGCACCACACAGGATGTAGGGTATAACGCTCCTTGTGGCCAGGACCTGTCTAAATCTTTGTGTTCCTTGCACCTTTGAGTTTCTGATCTCGGCGACACCCCACCTACAATCTACCACCTCAGGGGTATCCCTCGGTGGGCTTGGCGGTAAAACACCGATAGCTGGCGCGCCAGGTACGAGTGCTCATTGAAGATCCACCGGCGAACTCGATGGCATCTTTCAACTTCACCAGCGCTGTGCTCGACGAGGGCACAACTTTAATCGTCAGCTCCTATGTCTGCATCGCCAACGGCTCGGGTGGCTTCCACAGCCACCTAGCCGACACTAGGGAGCCAGATACTTCTGCAGCAACCCGACACGGCGATCTCGACGAGTTCATCCCCAAACTCGACGAGATGCTGCTCTTTGGGCTGCATCGCCAGGGAGATCGAGCTAGAGTCCGTTTTCGACGTGACTTCTACTCGTACTGCACCAAGACTTTAGATTGGATCCAATCCAATCTCGAGAAAATTTACCCGATTCCTGTTCGGGCTATGCAATACTGCCTCTGTCTACCAGGAGGCCCTACGGATCGAGCCTATCTCTTCATTGGAGAAGGACTTCGATCGTCTTCTCAAGATCGGAGAAGGGGGAGCCACTGCTTGCCGGGAGGCCCCTATCTTCGACATCTACTCACACTAGGATGACGATTCCGAACCCTTCTCGGGTAGTCACCTGGGCCTGACGATTACATCTATGCCGCAGGGCTGATTCGTGTACTGGAAGGGCATGGAGCCCTCTGAGCTACTCGAGTATGACTCCC
Organism: Panicum miliaceum; assembly: GCA_032594955.1. Taxonomy (NCBI): domain Eukaryota; kingdom Viridiplantae; phylum Streptophyta; class Magnoliopsida; order Poales; family Poaceae; genus Panicum; species Panicum miliaceum. The sequence goes on along the minus strand of CM064059.1, from coordinate 18,286,101 downwards.
GCCTTATGGCCTTCACACAAGAATTGCCTTTTCGAGAAGGCAGGCCCCTCCCTCCCATCGCTGAGGAGGGAGAGGGTAGTACCAAACAAATCATGTACAACTTCAGTGGAGAATTCTCGCCGGATTGCCACGTCTACATGGCTTCCAGCCTTCCTTCCACGAATATGGCGACAATGACGAGCCTGGAAGGGAGTACGACAACGAACTACTCGCGGAAGTCTCCGGTGACAAAATAACGGCGGACGCCCCCGCAGACGAAGACGCGAAGCACAGGAGGATCCGAAAGGCGAAGAACGCCAAGCGTGCCAAGCGCAGGCGGAACGCAGAAGCTTGCGCACGGCACCCACCCTACTGCAGGAACCTCCAGGGCACTTTCGCAGCGGCCGACAATCACGAGTACAACACTCCCATTGGGAACATCGTTGAAGCAGCCTTATTGATCCAGCAGCTACCCCAGAACGCGAAGACTCAAAGATTGATGCAGCTAACTCAGCATACCATCGTCCAATTGGACCAGTGGAACCCCATGCCATCGGTGCAGCGCAGCCATTCAAGATCTGAGCGCCACACGAGCGCTGCCCCCGAGGCTAGTCGCACCCTAGGAGGAAGATCTAACCCTCGAAGGGGCGACAACCTCTTGCACAAACAGGACAACCAGGGCGGCCAAGGTCACCAGCCTCCCCAGCAAACCGAGCGTAACAAGGACGAACAAGAAGTCCAATAGGCTCCACGCGGCCAAGGCAACCAACAAGTCGTGAGGCCCCAAGGCAGAGGCCACTCTGCGGGAGGCCAAGGCCACCACAGAGATCTCCATGAAATGCCCACAGTTGATCTAAGGCAGAAGATCAACGAAGGCCGCGATGATTGGGTCATCATCGACTGGAGATGCCGCGAATGCAGCGATGGTCCCCATGACATCGAAGATAGTGACTGCTTCCCGGCATTCACACGCAACATCACCTACCGCGACTACCCGAGGGAGTTTAGGCCTGTCGGCATCACCAAGTACGGCGGCAAGCAAGACCCACGGTAGTGGATCCCTTGCTACTCCACCGCCATCGAAGTTTCAGGCGGCTCCAACACCACCAAGGTCATCTACTTCCCAATGGCATTGGAGCCCGCACCGGTCACCTGGCTCGAAAGCCTCAAGCCAGACTCCATCTACTTCTGGGAGGACCTGAAGAGGGTTTTCATGGACAACGTCCAAGGTTCCATGCTTTGAGCAGGTACTCGTCATGACTTGTCTTAGGTCAAGCAGGAGGCGACCGAGACCCTAAGATCCTACACCCGACGCTTCTTCGAGATGCGCACCACCATCGCCAACATCACCGACGAGGACGTCATCCACTGCTTCTAGAATGGCCTCACTGTGAAACACATCTACCTCGACTTCGGACGCAAGTGCCCTAAGACCGCCGTAGAGCTTCGTGACATGATGCAGCGATGGGGCGACTAGGAGGACGAGGAGAATGAGCGCTTCCCCAAGCGTAACAATGACAAAAGCAACAATGACAACCGCTCCGACATAGGCCAATGGGACTACTCGGGATCTTCCTGAAAGTGCAAGACAGACAATGAAGTCACGGCTATCGAGCGCAACCCCAGCGGGAAGAAGTCGGGAAACCAGCAGGACCAGTTCAAGAAGATCCTGCACAAGCAATGCCCGATGCACCCGAACTCCAAGTACACACTATTCCAGTGCATCAGCCTCCGCAAGTCCCTCAACACGCCTCTCCCCGACCAGAACGCAAAGGGGAAGGACAAGGATGACGACGAAGGAGACAAGGCGGGGGCGCAAGGTTACCAAAACCCAACGAACATCGTCAACGTCATCTTCGGCGGCGATGGCGGCTTCCCCTCTAAACGCGCGCAGAAGCTTGCTCTGCGCGAAATCCTATATGTTGAGCCAGCCATACAGCGGCCCCTGAGACACAGCGAGGTCCCGATCTCTTTCTCCAGAGAGGATCAGTGAACCAACTTCTCCGAGCTGGGAAAGTTCCCGCTCGTCCAAGACCCTGTGGTGTCGGGCTCACAGCTCACCCGAGTACTCATTGACGGCGGGAGCGGTCTCAACCTACTCTTCGCGAGTACTCTGAAGAAGCTGGGGCTGGACATCTCCAAGATGCTCACCCCTAGCAAGGCTCCATTCTATGGCATCGTCCTAGGGAACGCGGCTACACCGATTGGCTCGGTGACTCTGCCAGTTACATTCAGGATAAAGGAAAACTACCGCACTGGGTACATCAAGTTCGAGTTGGCAGACTTCATACCACGCCATCCTTGGCAGGCCTGCCTTGGCCAAATTCATGGTCGTGCCCCACTACGTCTACCTACTCCTCAAGATGCCAGGCAAGACAGGGGTACTCACTTTTCGCGGCGACTCAAAGAAGTCATACGACTGCGACCAAGAAGCAATCGAGTACGCCTCGACCTCGCGTGTGCTAGAACCTTCATCCGAAGTCTTCGCGGCCGCACAACAGCTCTCCCAGTCGCAGATGGTGATCCCGACCAAGAAGTCAACCAGACCATGGTGCAGCTAAACACCAGCGACGTCGGCATGAAGACCATCCAACTGCAGGAGGGTGACCCATCCAAGACAGCCCTGATCGGTGCAGGGCTGGATGAAAAATAGGAAAGCGCGCTCATCAGCTTCCTTAGGGCTAACCGAGAAATATTCGCATAGAAACCGGCGGATATGCCAGAGGTGCCCAAGGAGTTGATCGAGCATGCCTAAAAGTCGATCCAAAAGCCACCCCGAAGAAGCAACGACTACGTCGGTTTGCTCCAGACAAGATGGAGACCATCAAGAAGGAGTTGGTGAAACTACTCGCGGCTGGGTTCATTAAAGAAGTCTACCACCCTGAGTGGATAGCTAAACCTATACTTATTTTGAAAAAGAACAATAATGAATGGAGGATGTGTGTGGACTACACTGATCTCAATAGGCACTACCCGAAGGACCCCTTCACACGCCCACGCATCGACCAAGTCATCGACTCTACAGCCGGCTATGTCCTGCTCTCCTTCCTTTATTGCTACTTGGGCTACCATCAGATCGCCCTCAAGGAAGAAGATTAGATCAAGACGGCGTTCATCACCCTATTCGGAGCATATGCCTACACGACTATTTCATTTGGGCTGAAGAACGGAGGAGCCACGTATCAGCGAGCCATCCAGCTATGCCTCGCTGACCAGCTACACCGCAATGTTGAAGCCTATGTGGACGACGTGGTCATCAAGACCAAAACTTACGACGAGTTTATCTCCGACCTCGAGGAAACCTTCAACAACTTGCGCAGATTCCGGTGGAAGCTCAACCCAACCATGTGCATCTTCGGCGTACCGCAAGGGAAACTACTCGGTTTCATCGTAAGTCACCGAGGAATTGAAGCCAACCCAGAGAAGATCACCGCCATCTCAGACATGCGAGCTCCGTAGACAATCAAGGAAGTCTAGAAGCTCACAGGATGCATGGCAGCCTTAAACAGATTCATCTCACGACTTGGGGAACGGGGATTACCCTTCTTCAGGCTCCTGAAGCGGCAAGACAAATTCCAGTGGACCGAGGAGGGAGCACAAGCTCTCGAAGATCTCAAGCATCAGCTGGAGACGCCGCCCATCCTCACGCCTCCACAGCCAGGCGAGAACCTGCTACTGTACATTGTCGTGACTACTCACGTCATCAGCACGACCATCATGGTGGAGCGCCCTCAGGAGGCCATGCTTTTTGACAGGTCCAGGGACCCAGAGGTCCCAGCGGGCCCACTTCTCATTGACCAGTCCAAGGCCGTGCATGGGACGAGCGCCCATCTGCATGAGGCGACAACTTCAACTAGGCCGCCTCGGCCCACAACCCCGACTGACATCTTGGTCGGGGTGACCAAGGCCCATATCCCCAACTGCGGGAACGGTCAGAGGCTGGGTCCATACCAAGGCCCCACCGAGCACTCCGACTGGGCTTCGCCTGACACGTACCCACCTCCCTGACTAGCAGGCTGGTCAGGAGGCCAGGCCCGACTTACCAGCGGGCCCCAGGTGTAGGTGCGGAGGATAAGGATGAGCCTCGGGATCATCTTGTCGTACACGGCCAACCACTCCCTGCACGGGGGTTACAGTCCCCTCTGAAGTGGCAGCAGGGCACCACTATTCTACGTGCCCGTCGTCGCGAAGGGACGGTACGCAACGTCTTCATAATACGGCCGACACGTCCCCGTCACGACGGAGTGACCGGGAGAGGCGTCAGGGATGGGGCATGATAGCCGTACCGTACCCCTCGACGCTCCCACGACCTACGGCCGACGGGGCCTAACGCACAGGGACAGGACAAGTCAATCGCCCCACGACGCAGGACTTGGACGGTGGTCGCTGGAAGACTCCGACTGACAGGTTAGGAGGACCCAACTGACATGGCTGACGACCCCGACCAGCGGGGTTGGGATTTCTCTCTTTTTTTATCTCTACACCCTTAGCTTCCCTGTAAGGATGCCCCCCTTGGACTATAAAAGGGAGGGTCATCCGCCTAGGAAAGGGATCTGGATATAGACTTTTTGTTCTTACAATTTCCAATCGAAAACTTGTAACTCCCCATCTCTCACGAGCACCTGGGCTCAAGCAATACATCCAATCGACCCCCGACTGGACGTAGGGCACGATTGCCCGAATCAGTATAAATCTTTAGTCATTGTGTGCTAGGCCAGATCTGATCATGACGCACGATATACACTTTGAGTAGATTTAGCTGCCGGCCATTTCCGGAACCGACAGTTTGGCGCCATCCGTGCAGAGGACATCGTGCATCCACCGCCCCAGCGATCAGATGGCCTCCATCTCCGGCATCTCCGACCTCACGAGCCTAGGCAGTACGATTCGCGGTGGGCTGTGGGAATCTCCCGTCTTTGCGCCCTTCCACGTCTTCCGCTTCGGAAGCTTGGACTTCATCGCTGATCATCTCATCACGCTTTGCCTCCGCGAGGAGCCCGCTCCTCTGATATCGCTCGAGGGAGACACTCCCTCGAATGGGCCGCTGGCCGATCTCAACAATGAGGCGCTGCACGGCACATCGAGCTCATGCTCAGTATTGACCCGTCAGCGAGCGACGTGGACTTGGTCCTGTTCTGCTGCATAACTTCTGTCGCCAACTCTCTGGGGAGGCCCCGCCATCCCGCCACCCTCCCCACCCCACCCCCGCGCTCACCACGCGGCCAGCCCTCATACGGCCTCACGAATGCCACTCACGTACACGCCAGGGAGCTCCCGAGAGCTCTGCCACAACCCTTGCTCGCGAACTAACTCATGGGCACGACGAGGTATGGTCCCGACTCTTTCCACGATCTCCTCTCCAACGATGACCTCCTTACGGAGGGCTCTAGCGTCGGGAATGCATTTTCCTCAGCTGCCCCGCGCTACGAGAATGCGCCATGGCAGATGTGCAAGGGCCGCAGGCGGTCCCGGTGGAAACCGAGGACACGCACACCCCGCCAGACCCGCGCGCGCAGGCCTTGGCTAATGCCCATGCGTGCGGCGAGCACCTACGCCAACAGCGGTAGCACCAGCCACCACCCGCGTTGGTGCACCCCCGATGCAACTCCGAGCCGAATGCTCGTAACGTTGTGGGCGGCGCGTGGGCGCGCGCACGACAAGTTCAGCAGGACATCATCGTGGACGCTCGCGGCCCCCCGCAGTTCGCGCGGGCCGGCCAGAACATCGCCGCCGCTGCGATGCTCTTACACAATCTGCCCGAGCCTGCAGTACCCAACAGCAGGAGCTCCACCGCAACATCCAGATGTTGGTGGAGCGTGCCACCGTACAGCAGGCGGAAATTTCCACGTCTCGCCACCGTCAGGCGGCCTCCTACCCAGTCGCGAGGGTAGGCTCGCAGCAGCCAAACCCCTCGGTCCACCAGCAGCAAGGGCGTCCACCCCGGGCAGGTTGCGATGCCGCAGCCGCAACACGCCCCAACCGGCGCCTGCCGGGCAGCGCCCCCCGATACGTGGCCGGCTCGGGCCCAACTACGACACACGCAGCGTCATCCACTCGTGGCAACTGGCCCGCTGCGGCGCAGGTGTTGGCCATGCCCCGGCAGGCATGGCGGAGGCCCACCAGCCTGAGGAGGAGCACGTGGACGCGCCCCCCAGACGGGGAGGCCGACCGTGCGATCAGGACGGCGACCGAAGCCCCAGTCCGGATTCAGAAAGCGCCATTCCCACCACGCTTTCGACCACCCACCCAACATTAGCAAGTACACCGGGGAGACGAACCCCGTTGTATGGTTGAAAGACTTCCGACTCGCCTGCCGAGCTGGAGGGGCGGATGATGACTACTTGATCAACCAGTACCTCCCCATCTGTGTTGGGGAGCACGTTCGAGCGTGGCTTGAATTCCTACCGCCCAACAGCATTCGTAGTTGGCGGAGCTCAAGTAGGTTTTCGTCGGGAACTTCCAGGGGACGTACTTATGCCCCGGAAACTCCTGGGACCTCAAGAGCTGCAGTCATGAGCTTGGCGAGTCCCTACGGGACTACATCCGCAGGTTCTCCGGGCAGTGCAATTCTTTACCTGACGTCGTCGATGTAGACGTTGTCGATGTAGACGTCATCGGCGCGTTCCTTACCGGAACCACCTACAAGTCTATCGTTCATAAGCTCGGCTGTCGAAAGCCGCGCACCACCCGGGAGCTCCTGGACATCGCAATGAACCACGCCTCCGGCGAGGAGACGGTCTTCACCGATGGCCGGGCCATGGGAAAGGCCAAGCATGCGGAGCAGGATGAGGGCCCCTCGATGATGCAGGACAAGAAGAAGAGGAGGGACCGACATCGTCGCAACCCCAGCACGGTCGCGGCGGCCAACCGAGCGGGCAAGCGACAAGGCAACAACGACCATTTCGAGCAGCTCCTGGAGAAGCCGTGCACCAACCTTGGCTACCCGGTCAAACACAAGCTTACGGATTGCGAGCTTCTCAAGCGAATGTCGGGTCAGCCTAGCAAGCGCAAGGGCGGGGACCGCGACAAGGAGGCACCCAAGGAGCAAGGAGCGCCGCCCGAGGACAGGAGCACTTTCCCCAACCCAGACGGCTGCCTCATGATCCTTGGAGGTCCTGAGGACGACTGCACCAAGCGCCAGCACAAGGTCCGCCTTAGGGAGGTATGCGCCGCCAAGAGCTCTGTTCCCAAGTTTCTCTGTTGGTCGAGCACTCCAATCACCTTTGATCGGGGTGACCACCCTCCCAATGTTCCCCAAACGGAGAGCTACCCTCTCATTGTCGACCCCATCGTCGGCAACAAGCGCCTGACCAAGGTGTTGATGGATGGGGGTAGCAGCATCAACATCTTATATGTTGAGACATTCGATGCCATGGGCATCTCACGGTCCAAGTTCCGCACTTCCATTTTCCCCTTCCTTGGGATCATCCCACGAATAAGGGCGTACCCCATGGGGAATATTGAGCTGCCGGTCACGTTCAGCGACCGCGGCAACTTCCGCACCGAGACTCTGATCTTTGAGGTAGTGGATTTTGAGGGATCGTACCATGCCATCCTCGGGCGTCCGTGCTACGCCAAATTCATGGCGGTCCCCAACTACACCTACCTCAAGCTGATGATGCCGGGGCCAAACGTGTTATTACGGTCAGCAGCTCCTTCGAGCAGGCATACGCCTGCGGTCGTGAGCATTTCGAGCTTGCCACCGCCCTCGCCAACTCCGCCGAGCTTCAGAAGCTTCGCCGGACGGTGACGAAAGGCACCCTCGATTCCAACGAACCGACTTCGTCTAGCGCCTTCCGCCCGACCGAGAACACCAAGGCAGTCGGCGTCAACTCCAAAGACAACCAAGACCATGCAGATCGGGTCCCAACTTTCAGCCAAATAGGAAAGAGCGCTCGTCGACTTCCTACGCGCCAATCGCGATGCCTTCGCGTGGAAGCCCTCCGACATGCCAGGCATTCTGAGGGAGGTCGCCGAGCATGAGCTTCGTATCAAGCCGGGTTCCAAACCCGTGCACCAACGCCTACGCCGCTTCAATGACGAGAGGCGCAGGGCCATAGGCGAGGAAATCCCCAAGCTCCTGGCTGCCGATTTCATCAAGGAAGTGTACCACTCCGACTGGATTGCCAATCCCATCCTTATAAAAAATAAGAATGGGAAATGGAGAACATGTGTTGACTATACTGGCCTTAACAAGGCATGTCCCAAGGATCCTTTTCCTTTGCCACGTATAGACCAAATAGTCGATTCCACATCAGGATGCGAAATCCTCTCTTTCCTGGATGCCTACTCGGGCTATCACCAGATTGCGATGAAAGAGTCCAACCAGCTCGCGACCTTTTTCATCACCCCGTTCGGCACGTACTGCTACATTACCATGCCGTTTGGCCTGAAAAATGCTGGCGCCACCTACTAATGTTGCATGCAGAGGTGCTTTGCTAATCAGATCAATCCTCATCGGAAGCCTGACCAGCGCGAGCCACCGAAGCCCACGGTCGCCGTCTACGTGGACGACATAGTGGTGAAAACACCTCTCGCGGGAGATTTGATCGTCGCGCTAAACGCCACATTCGCTAACCTTCGAAGGTTTAGCGTCAAAGGGGAAGCTACTCAGGTACATAGTGTCCAAGCGCGGCATTGAAGCCAACCCCGAAAAGATCACGGCTATCACCCGGATGGGCCCCATCCGCAACGTGAAAGGAGTGCAGCGACTCACCGGCTGTTTGGCCTCCCTGAGTCGGTTCATCTCCCGACTGGGCGAGCGGGGAATGCCCCTGTACAAACTCCTCAAGAAGTCGGACACGTTCGTCTGGACGGAAGAGGCCCAGCAGGCTTTGGACAACCTCAAGGCATTACTAACCTTGGCTCCAGTCCTCGTCGCTCCCGAGCGACGAGAGCCCCTCCTACTCTACCTTGCGGCAACCACCCACATGATTAGCGCCGCTCTTGTGGTCGAAAGGGAGGAGCCGGGCTATGTGCTAAGGGTCCAAGGACCGGTGTACTTCGTCAGCGAAGTACTCACTGAGACCAAAGCCCGCTACACGCTGGTGTAGAACCTCTTGTATGGCGTGCTCATGGCGACTAAGAAGCTGCAGCACTATTTCACCAATCACGAGGTCACCGTTGTTACCTCGTTCCCACTCGGTGAGGTCGTCCATAGCTGCGATGCTACGGGACGCATCTCCAAATGGGCGCTCGAGCTCATGGGCTACGATATCAAGTACACCCCCCGCACCGCCATCAAGTCACACGCCCTGGCTGACTTCGTCGCTGAATGGACCGAGATCCAAACCCCAACTCTGGACATCACCCACGAGTACTGGACCCTGTACTTCGACGTTCGGTCATGGGACCCAGCGTGGGGCCGGCGTGGTCCTGATATCACCTGAGGGGAACAGGCTCCGCTACGCCATCTGCCTCCACTTCCCAGCTTCGAACAATGTCACCGAATACGAGGGCCTCATCAACGGCCTTCGCATTGCTTTCGAGCTTGGGGCCACTCGGCTCTACGTCTACGGCGACTCTAAGCTGGTAGTGGACCATGTCATGAAGGAGTCCAACTGCGAAAGCTCCCTCATGAACGCGTACTGCCTGGAGGTACGTAAATTGGAGGACACATTCTGAGGAATCGAGTTGCATCACGTCTCGCGGAAGGACAACAATGATGCTGATGCACTCGCTAAGATGGCAGACAAGCGGGACCCCGCTCCTAGTGAGGTTTTCGTCAACGACCTCCACGCACCTTCAATCCGCGTTAGGTCGGACTCGCCTCCAGGGTCGTCTGACCCGGTACCCGGGGGCCCGAGCCGTGTCTCCCCCGAACAAACGACCCCCGACCGAGCGCTCGGGGGCCTCGACTGCCTTGCGATGGAGGCCGCGACCTCTGGGACCGACGCGGCAGTAACTGATCTCGACTGGAGGGAGCCTCTCTTGGCCTACCTCCTCAATGAGGTCCTCCCACCAGACAGAACCGAGGCGCGAAGGATCGCCCGACGCACCAAGACGTTCGTCGCCATAGACGGCGAGCAGTACAAGCGAAGCCTGTCGCCTGTAGGGATGCTCAAGAAATGCGTCCGACCCAACAAGGCAAGGAACTCCTCTTGGGGATTAAAGTTGGCATCTGTGGGCACCACGCGGACCCGCGTTCGCTGGTCGGCAAGGCCTTTCGCTAGGGTTTTTGCTGGCCAACTGCACTGCGCGACACGGAGGAAGTTGTCCGCACGTGCAAGGGGTGCAAATTCTACGCCCGACAGACCCACCTGCCAGCGCAGGCGCTTCAGACTATCCCTCTCATATGGCCGTTCGCGGTCTGGGGCCTCGACATGGTCGGGCCCCTCAAGAAGGCTCCTTGCGGCTTCACCCGTCTGCTCGTCGCGGTGGACAAGTTCACCAAATGGATTGAGGCAAAACCGATCGTCAAGCCCAACTTCCAAGAAGCCATCAAGTTTTTTCTTAACATCGTCCACCGGTTTGGTGTACCCAACACCATCATGACGGACAATGGGACCAACTTCACGGGCAAGAAGTTCTTGGATTTCGCTGATGGGTATGGGATCAAGATCGACTTGGCATCGGTCGGACACCCTCGCACCATTGGGCAAGTGGAAAGGGCGAATGGCATGGTCCTCCAGGGACTCAAGCCTCGCATCTTTGACCAGCTCAACAAGTTTGCCGGCGGTGGGTCCAGGAACTCCCAGCCGTCCTCTGGAGCCTGAGGACAACTCCCAATCGGTCCACTGGGTTCACCTCGTTCTTCCTAACTTACAGGGCGGAATCCATGTTACCCACCGACTTAGACCATGGCGCCACAAGGATCAAGGCCTTTAACCCCAATCAAGCCGCGGAGGCTCAGTAGGACGCGGTCGACTTGTTGGACGAGGCCCAGGACACGGCCCTATTCCGCTCGGCGAAGTATCAGCAGACCCTCAAGTTCGTTCAGGCGGCGGTGCAGTTCTCCCACCTCGAGGCGCGAGGCGGTCGCCTCCTCCTCCAAACTTGAGACACGGGGGGTTTAGCACCCTGGACCACCCCCAAAATAGAAACGAAAGAAAAACAAATGGAAGCCCTCGGTGTAAGGGACGCACCTACTGCCTGGGCGTGGATGTCCGCAGTCTCGGATCGTGCCAAGGCCGTCTCCTCCGAAGCGCGAAGAGCGGCCTGGACGGCGGCAAGGTCAGCTTCCAGCCTGCCCACCTCACGTGTCGCGTCCAAATACCAATCCCTGGCCTCGGACGCCTCGCGGAAGAGGTCCCGCATCTCCTTGCGCCGGCTTGCGTCAGACTTGGACGAGGAGTGCGACCCCGATGACGCCGACGCCGCAGGCGCCGAAGGGCCCCCAATCGAACCTCGCGCAACGATGAAGTCTTGGGGACCCATGGAGATAACCCTGCACGGACGAGGAGCCAAATCATCACCAGCCGCGACCGAGGGTACGGCAATAGGGTGAGCAAGGCTTACCCCTGGCGGCGGCCTTGAGGCGGGGCGCTGGAGCCCTCATCCGCCGGGCGTTTCTCTCCCACCATGTCCCTAAGGGGTGAGGAAGATAGGAAAATCTCTCTCTCTTTTTCTTCTGAGCGGAGAAACGTGCTCTCGCGGGTGAGAACGTTTGGCTGGGATGGTGGTGCTTTATAAAGAGACCTTGGCACCACGTGGTGCATGACCCCTCAACCTTCGCGGGAAGAGGAAAAGGTACAAACCGTCTCCTCTCCTGTTCAAACTAAATTGTGACAGGAAAAAACGACAGGCGCATCCGCAATCCACCAACCTCGGGAATCATGGTGGACCAGGCGTCCAGTAGTCTCCCGTGACGCGGCGGGGCCGCCCCCTGCACGCGCGCCCGAGGAAACTACACTAATACTCCAACTCCACGGGTAGGCCTCAGTAGGCCACATCCCCATTCAATACATGCATTTAATTGCTCAATTTTCAAAATACACAAAAAACCCCAAGAGCACGCCATCGGATCCCGACTCGCCAATTCGATTGACCGAGGTTCTAAGGCCAGTTCGCGGAGGACTCGAGGCCGCCTCGCATCGAACAGAGCAAGGGGTGAAAACATAGATGAGCCCCAGCGGCCCTCGCCCGACCTTCTTAGGCAGCGATTCGGGTCATCTCGACCTTCTCGTCCGATCCGTACCTCGAGCCATGCCCACATAATCTCCATCGAGGAGAGGCCAGCGGGCCACCTGAGTTGGTCGGACGACTCGGGCATCTGTCGGGAGGCGGATCATGGAGCAGTGGAATGCCACCTACGGGCTATGCCGACCCCGTCACGAACGACGGAACCGGATTCCACTCGGACGCTTAGAATTTTGTCCGAGCACACCCGTTCGGAGCTCACCGAGCACGTCAATTGAACCATCGAGGCAAGTGACGCCGACTCATCCCTTCCAGTCGTAGAGACCGCGGACGGGGCCACCACTATGCGTGCACACTCGTAACTTCACCGACCCGACCACCCTCCTAAATGACAAGGACTGCTGCGGGTCGGGGTACCACGCTTTCCACTCGGGAAGAACGACAAAACGCACACCCCCGACCGGACTCCCAGTCGGGCGCGGCGGATACAAAACACTCTAGAACAAAGGCATCTTATTCTTAGCAACTAAGTGTTACAAAGTACATTCGGCCCATGGCCGCTACAAAGTACAAAAACCCGTTACCACCGCAAGGATGATAACACTAGGGGCCTCGAGGAGGGCTGCTACAAATACGGGAAGCTTGGCAGGAACACCTTCCACGCAAACCTTCTTCTTGCATCCCCTCCCTCCAGGACAACCTGGCAAGGGATAACGTCGAGTAGTCCATCTGCCGCCGCCACTGACTGAACTCCCTCGCCGTCTCAAACGACAGCGAGGACTTCCCAGCCTCAGCCATCCCGGAAGAACGAGCCTTCCAACGATGCGAGCTGAGGCTGAGGCACACAGGGAAGCCAAACCCACTCGGGGCCCACGCAGCTCCCACGCACCGCGCCGGGAACGGTCGAGGGGTTCCTCCCAGTACACGTACCGGGCCGGTGGAAGCACTGACACATCCTCCGCCGGGAGCTGACGCACCCCCCTCGAACGCCCAGGGAGCCTAGGAAGGCCGTGGCACCAACCCGACGGAGACGGTGCCCTGCCTGTGCACCCGCTTAGCCCGATCACCCGAGCAAAACGCTCAGGGGATCGAGCTTAGGAACGGCCTGAGTGGACGGCCTCGCCCGCGCGCTAACCCTTGCCACTCGCAAGTATTCTTCCAACACCGGATGCTGAAGGAACCACCGGCTCCGTCAGGTGGACGCTCACAGGTGGCAGAAAACAACTCCATTATCCGAGACAAGGCTCGCTCACGACTCAAGACGAGTTCAAAACGAGGCGCGGGAAGCCTCCTTTTATAACCGCTCAGGGACCTCCCGTCTGACGAGCCGGTTTCGCCGCGTGGCGCGTGGCTCCGCCTCAAAAGAACGGAAACCTTTCACAAGAGGAGCAAGGGGAGCACCAGCGCGGTAGGTCGACGTGACGGGTCACGCAGACCTCGATATTCCGCATTGAGGACACACAACTGACGCCGCCGCGGCGCACTTATTACGCGGACTGACCGAGGTGACCCCAGATGACCCGCGGTCACAAGAGGGGATCCCTTGAGCGTTGCTTCCCTCTACAGATGGGATAGAGTGATGCGACCCCTCGCCCCGGGCGAGGGTACAGCGTATCATGGAATAGTGCCTTCACAATTAAACAAACCGTGAAGCCGCTCGGGGGCCTCTGACGGGTCCCGGGACCTGGGGGTTCCAGCGGGCCCACTTCTCATTTACCAGTCCAAAGCCACGCATGGGACGAGCGCCCATCTGCATGAGGCAACAACTTCATCTGGGCCACTTCGGCCCACATCCCCGACTAACATCTTGGTCGGGTGACCAAGGCCCATATCCCCGACTGCGGGAACGGTCAGAGGCCGGGTCCATACCAAGGCCCCGCCGGGCCCTCCGATTGGGCTTCGTCTGACACGTGCCTTGCCGGTCAGGAGGCCAGGCCCAGCTTACCAGCGGGCCCCAGGAGTAGCTGCGGAGGATAAGGATGAGCCTCGAGGTCAACTTGTCGTACACGGCCAACCACTCCCTCCACAGGGGTTACAGTCCCTTCTGCAGTGGCAGCAGAGCACCAATATTCTACTTGCCTGTCCTCGCAAAGGGACGGGACGTAACGTCATCATTGTCAGACCAGGGGCCACGGGACTGCGCACATGGCGTACATCTTCTAGGATAAGGGGTGGGACATGGTCCACACCCTAGACCAATTGTAACTACTCGTATTGTAGTAGAACTAGTCGAAATAGGAGGAAAATACCCGAAAAAGTACTCGGGTAGAACTCCTGAGCTCGTATCTGGCTAGGATTTCCATATAACCCTATACCCCCAGACTATATAAGGGCGGGCAGGGACGCTCCTCGAATAGGACCATGAGGGACAGCTCGTACCTCGTGCGAGATCTGATGTGGACATCACCAGAATGGATACACCCACATGTAATAAACACACATGGAAGGTATGGAGGACCAAAGAAGTTGATTGGGGACCAAGCCTAAGTCTTCCCAATGTTCTCCATCAGGCCACCACGTCACCTTTGGTGCAAGGAAAGAAAGAGTCCATGTCCAACACGTTTTGGAAGCTGGATTCGGACTGCAGAACAGTACCAACTTGTGACGGACACCACGGTCGCATACGGACTCGGATAGGGACGTTCAAGTACTTCGTGGAAAGCTTATGAAGTCTAGTTTCATATGGATCCGAACTCAAGTCCATATCTCTCCTGATTCGTCCGCAATGACCAAAATACTACCGACTGGTTTTCTGTCTAAAGGTGCTGCGACATCTTAATATGGCCCGATGGGCTTTGTATCAAGTCGGGTCCATTAGGGACGCGTCCTAGGGTTGGAGTGCGACTCAAACACCCTCTTGGTCGTCCTCCTATGTATTAATAAGGGTTAGAGCCGCCATGAACAGATTGGGGGGGTTTTTGTTTTGTTGAAAGTTTAGCCATTGCTACTTCCTTGTAGACGCGTGTGTCGACTAGACCATCCGTTCTACTCGATTCGGAACCCCACCTTGTTGATTCCAGATTGGTTATTATCTCCATATTTGCAATTGAGTTGCTTGTTCTACTTGTTCTTGCTGGTTCTTCGATTGCTTGCAGGACAGGTGCCCTAGTGGCCGGGTGTCGCGCTCCACAAGATCGCGGCAGCCATTGGAGGTGGTGTATCGGTTGCTAAGGCGCAGCGTCCTTGGAAGGCTGTAGTCGGGCCGTGAACGTCGCCTCCATCTCAAATCGAGTTATCCCCCGCCTCTCATCGAAACATCGGGACAAAACCCTAGCGGGTTCACATCAGTTGGTAATCAGAGCAAGGTTTATCGGTGAGAGATTTATCTTTGCTATTTTTTTTCCTATAGTCCAGAAAAACCAAAAAAAAAGGTAGATTAGTTTGCCGGCAATCCTATAAACCCTTTGAGCCTTTGCTGGTACTACTTAGTTAGGGCTTGTTGAGTTTTCGGTTGCATCGGTTGCGTCGTGTTGCTGGTCTTAGTTTAGTCCTTTAGAGTTTCGAGTTCTTGTCACCTCTTTTTGTCTCGGAGTTTCAATTCATCAGTGGAAGAAAACTTTCATTGTTTCTGTGTCCGATCTCCGATTTGCGAGTTTTAGTACAATCTGGAAAGCGTAACTCGTGATCTTTCCAACGGATCTGACCTGGGTCACAAACTCCATCTAAGTGCTCCAGAATCGACTTGGAGATTTGTGCGTCTGGCTGCGTGAAACAAGTTTCGTCAATCTGAGTTGGTAGCAGCTATATGCAGTAATCCTGTTGCGTTGTTTGTCAAACAAAGGATTTTAGTCCTCTACAAAAAAAAGAAGAAGAAGAAAAGAAAACAAAGTGAAAAAAACAGAAAAGAAAAGAAAAGAAAAGAAAAAGAAGAAAGGGGCTGATCCATCTTTTGTGTTCCTGCTGTTTCGGTTGGTGCTTTGTGACTTCATTTGTGTCCAGGCTCGCGCCTCTAGTACGGTCTATGCTAGGACCAGCACAGTACCACCGTTGAACAATTATTCAGCTTGCTTTTCTGACTAACGTGGTGCTAGTATTTTCCCTTGATCAGCCCACCTACAGCTCCACATACTCGACTATAGCTTGACAGTTTTCTGTTGCTAAGGCACCGATACACTTCTTTCAAGGTGCTTGACTTGTTGGTTGCCGACTCATCCTGTTTTGCTTGGTAAGAACTGGTAAGAGCTCGTATTAAACAAGTTGAGTTTGAGAGAATTACAACCGACACATTCTAGTAGTTGACAGGAGGATACATATTATTTTTGTGTTCTTGTTTTCTACTGATCATGGCAGGTGATACAGTGATTTTTGAGCGGAGCAAACAACAACAAAATATTCTGGACATTATTCAATGCTTGCCTTTATATCCTGGTGAGTTTGATCCTAAAGCTTACATTGATTGGGAGCTAAAAGTAGATAATGAATTTGATGAGCATGACCTGTCGGAGAAACAAATGATTTATATTGCCTCTAATATTTTAACAGAAAATGCTTTGCTAGAATGGAAATATATTTGTAGGCATAACATTATTCCGCAAACTTGGAAAGAATTCAAAATACATTTTAGAGATGCCTATATTCCTGCATATTATGTTGATCATTTGCTTACCAAACTAGAGAAATTAAAACAGGGTAGTAGGACTGTGAAACAATACTACCATGATTTTAAAATTTGTATCATGTTTGGTGGATTGGATGAATGCATGGAAGATGTTATGAATAGGTTCATGAGAGGGCTCAATTCTGAAATTCGAAACTTGTTAATTGGCAAGTCCTATTGCTGTATCGGTCAATTGTTTTGTCTTGCTCTCCATGCTGAAAAAGAAATTCTTTCATTTGTGAATACTTGCAAGAATGATGTGACTCATAGTGTCCAAACTTTGTCCACTCTACATGCTAACAAAGAGCAACGAATAGTGGAACCTGCTGCTGATTCAACTTTTTCACAAGATGAATTACTTGTTGTTTCTTATGATAAAGAGGACTTGTGTGCTAATACTTCTTTTACTCATATACCAGAATTAATGAATAAGTGTGATATTTTTGGTTTGGAACCATACGAATGTGCTGTACATAATCCTTCTCATCCTATTACTTGTGTACAAGATGAACTGAAATTGTTGTCTTCTTTAAATACTTTGGGTTATATTGAATTTAATATTCTGTGTAATCTAAATTGTCTAAAAGAGAAGGTTCAATTAGATTCTAATTTGCCAAGTTTAAATCATTATTCGCTTCATGCAATTGGAAAAAATGACATCAAAGGAGAATATTTGGTGCATAAAGTGTATATCTGTTCTAATCTGAAATATCCTTTTGGGCTACAATACCATGAGCAAATAGGGGGCTGCATTAACACTAATAATATCTTGCAAAGTTTTTCTAGTTTTTCTCTAATGCAACAGGATCAGCCTGAAGAACGGGAGCATTATTTGTTGTGCCCATGCAGCATAGTCGTCGCTCCATGTTCCAACAACAAAGCAAGCACCTTTGAATGCCGTTGGAGCAAGTCGAGGACGACTTGCAGCCAAGAAGGGGAGAATGATGTGGACATCACCAGAATGGATACACCCACATGTAATAAACACACATGGAAGGTATGGAGGACCAAAGAAGTTGATTGGGGACCAAGCCTAAGTCTTCCCAATGTTCTCCATCAGGCCACCACGTCACCTTTGGTGCAAGGAAAGAAAGAGTCCATGTCCAACACGTTTTGGAAGCTGGATTCGGACTGCAGAACAGTACCAACTTGTGACGGACACCACGGTCGCATACGGACTCGGATAGGGACGTTCAAGTACTTCGTGGAAAGCTTATGAAGTCTAGTTTCATATGGATCCGAACTCAAGTCCATATCTCTCCTGATTCGTCCGCAATGACCAAAATACTACCGACTGGTTTTCTGTCTAAAGGTGCTGCGACATCTTAATATGGCCCGATGGGCTTTGTATCAAGTCGGGTCCATTAGGGACGCGTCCTAGGGTTGGAGTGCGACTCAAACACCCTCTTGGTCGTCCTCCTATGTATTAATAAGGGTTAGAGCCGCCATGAACAGATTGGGGGGGTTTTTGTTTTGTTGAAAGTTTAGCCATTGCTACTTCCTTGTAGACGCGTGTGTCGACTAGACCATCCGTTCTACTCGATTCGGAACCCCACCTTGTTGATTCCAGATTGGTTATTATCTCCATATTTGCAATTGAGTTGCTTGTTCTACTTGTTCTTGCTGGTTCTTCGATTGCTTGCAGGACAGGTGCCCTAGTGGCCGGGTGTCGCGCTCCACAAGATCGCGGCAGCCATTGGAGGTGGTGTATCGGTTGCTAAGGCGCAGCGTCCTTGGAAGGCTGTAGTCGGGCCGTGAACGTCGCCTCCATCTCAAATCGAGTTATCCCCCGCCTCTCATCGAAAGATCGGGACAAAACCCTAGCGGGTTCACATCAAGATCACCAAGATCAACCCGATCAACACTTAAGGCAATACAAACCACACACAGGACGTAGGGTATTATGCTCTCGGCTGCCCGAACCTGTCTAAATTTTGTGTTCCTTGCACCTTCAAGTTCCTGATCTCGGCGACACCCTACCTACAAACTCACCACCTCGGGGGTATCCCTCAGTGGGCGTGGTGGTAGAACACCGACAATCATGATACGGCCGGCACGCCCCCGTCACGACGGAGTGATCGGGCGAGGTGCCAGGGATGGGGCGTAATAGCCGTACCGTACCCGTCGACGCCCCCACGACCTAGGGCCGACGGGGCGTAACGTATAGGGATAGGACAAGTCAATCGCCCCACGATGCAGGACTTGGACGGTGGTCGCTGGAAGACTCCGACTGACGGGTTAGGCGGACCCAACTGACATGGCTGACGACCCCGATCGGCGGGGTTGGGACTTCTCTCTTTTTTTATCTCTACACCCTTAGCTTCCCTGTAAGGATGCCCCCCTTGGACTATAAAAGGGAGGTTCATCCGCCTAGGAAAGGGATCTAGATATAGACTTTCAGATCTTACAACTTCCACTCGAAAGCTTGTAACTCCCCATCTCTCACGAGCACCTGTGCTCAAGCAATACATCCGATCGACCCCCGACTGGACGTAGGGCATGATTGCCCGAACCATTATAAATCTTGAGTCATTGTGTGCTAGGCCAGATCTGATCACGACGCACGATACACTTCGAGTAGGTTTAGCTGCCGGCCATTTCCGGAACCGACACTTTTGGTGTGCAGCGGCCAGTATATTTCGTCAGCTAAGTCCTTTTCGAATCCAAGGTTCGCTACCTTTCAGTTCAGAAACTTCTCTACGCTATACTCATCACATCCAGGAAGCTTCACCACTACTTCGATGACTACAAGATCTTAGTAGTCACTAAATTCCCATTGGCGGACATACTCCACAGTCGGGGCACCACTGAACGTATCTCCAAGTGGGCAGTGAAACTGGGAGCTCTCAGCATCGACTTTAAGCCTCGCACCGCCATCAAGTCGCAAGCACTAGTCAATTTCATGGCAGAATGGCGAGAAAATCAAGTTCAGCTCTAGCCAACATGCCAAAGCATTGGGTGATGTACTTCGACGCCTCCCTCAAGCTCGGAGGTGGTGGCGCAGGAGTTCTTTTCATCTCTCCAAAAGGCGAACAACTCAAATATGTATTCCAGATACTATTCAAGGTCTGCAATAACGAAGCCGAGTATGAGGCACTATTGCATGGGCTACGTCTGGCAGTATCCCTTAGCATCAAGCGACTACTTGTCTACGGCGACTCCTTGCTGGTGGTTCAACAAGTCGACAAGGAGTGAGACATCAACAAAGACACCATGGATGCATACGTCGCGGAAATCCGCAAAACGGAAAACAAGTTCTCGGGTCTGGAAATTCTCCATGAGATCCGAGACAACAACGTGGGGGCTGATATGCTCCCCAAGCCAGGCTCCGATCGAGCAAAAACCCCACAAGGTGTATTCGTTCACGAGCTACACCACCCGTCCATCAAGAGAGAAGATCCAATGATCATCGACCAAGCTCCCCAAGAAGCTAGTCGAGAGGACATGATAATCGAGTTCGACTGGTGGCAAACCTTCATCAACTTCATCAAAGAGCAGAAACTACCCCCCGGCGTCGACGAAAAGAGCGTCGACGTTGCACGTGTCATCAGGCGGAGCAAAGGGTACATTCTGGTCGGCGATAAGCTCTACAAGCGTCGATCAACAACAGGCGTCCTCATGAAGTGTGTGCAGACCGAGGAGCGCAAAGAAATACTCCGGAAGATTCATGAAGGAACCTACGGCAACCACGCAGTGTCCCGGACACTAGTCGGGAAAGCATTTAAATCAGGGTTCTACTGGCCAACGGCTTTGGCAAACGCTGAAGACCTCGTTCGTCGGTGTACCAATTGCCAGTTCTTCGGCAAGCAAGCTCATGTCCCGGCGCACAACCTCATCACCATACCACCCTCCTGGCCGTTCGCATGCTGGGGCCTGGACATGATCGCGCCGTTGACAACAGCGCTAGAAGGTTTTACTCACGTGTTGGTGGCCATTGACAAGTTCACAAAATGGATCGAGTACAAGCCGATTACAAAGCTCTCTGCAGACCGAGTAGTCAGTTTTCATCTGCGACATCTTGCATCGATTCGGTTTCTCCAACACCATCATCACAGATCTAGGATCCAACTTCCACTCACAGGAGTCCTGGGAATTCTATGAGAGAAGCGCCATTGAGGTCAAGTACGTCTCGGTGGCTCACCCGCGGGGTAACTACCAGGTTGAGCGCGCCAATGGCTTGGTCCTTGATGGATTGAAGAAAAGACTCTACGACGAGAACAGCAAAAAAGAGGGCAAGTGGATTCATAAGCTTCCACTGATCGTCTGGGGGCTTCGCACCCTGCCAAGCAAAGCAACAGGATAGACACCGTTCTTTCTTGTCTACAGGTCAGAGGCTATCCACCCTGCAGACATCATGTGGGAATCTCCAAGACTGGAGATGTACGAAGAAGGCGAAGCAGATGCGGCATGACAACTGGACCTCGACTTTGCTGAAGAGGTTAGGTGCAATGGCGTAATCCAGTCAACCCGTTATTTGCAAGCCGTCAGGCGCTACCACGACCGCAATATCTAGGAGAGGTCCTCCAACATCGATGATCTGGTCCTCTGTCGCATCCAAGACGAGATTGGGCTTCACAAGCTCAACTCGCGATGGGAAGGGCCCTTCATCGTCTCCAAAGTTACAAGATCAGGGTCATATCAACTACAGTACCTGATGGCCAGGAAGTCCCAAACTCCTAGAATATCGAGCACCTACACTGGTTCTACCCTAGATAACTTGTACTCAAAGTTGTCAGCTGCAGCGCAGCATTCATCATCAGTAAAGAGTTGACTCGGTCCCCAAACGACTATTTTCATCTCCACGTCACCGGGAGTACTCGGGAGCTTCTGCCACTAGCCTCATCCGGATGATTTTTCTCCACGACCCGCCAAGGCCAAAGTCGCAAGGACTATTTGCGAACATTCCGACTACCTCGAGTACTAGCCTACACGGTTCAACAGAACCAACGGCGCCAAGTCACTCCAGGAACGTCGAAGAGGTCCCCACGCCTATACAATCTAAGCAATCCAGTGTATCACACGACGCGAGTAAACCCTGATTCGCTTACACCCCCGCGCGGGGTCAACTACCGAACACCCAGTTACTAGCTATCTTCAGAGTCGTTGCACTCCAAGTAGTTAACCCACGTGTATCGAGGTTTCTAAAAAGTCCTACGATCATCAAGTACTCCTCGCCGAGTCAAGTACTCTGATCACATCAACAGGCATAATGCATATTATATTACAAGACATGGGAAATTGTTTTTCGTCATACTGACAGTTCAAAGCAAGTCTTCACCAAAGTCTTCCATCAGCTGCTCAACCACGGGTTCGACTCCTTGTCGATACTCATTGAATTGCTCCTCCGTGCAGCCAGCAACAGCGCCATCTATGAGCAGCCTCATGTCCATTGACGGGATATACGACTTGACAAGCGCCAAGACATGCGCCAGGGCGACCTTGGCTGTCCCAGCTGCATAATTTGTAATACTTCGCGGAGCATCACAAAGATGCTCCAGCAAGGTACGCCCGCCTATGTTGGGATCCACCACGTCAACCAAGGCTCTCGCAGCAGTCTCCAGCTCGTCGAGTTCCTTCTGTTTGCGCTCCTTGTCCCGGTTCAAGGCTTGGATCATTTGCATGTTGGCCACCAGCTGCTTGTCCACATCTTTAAGTTGCCTGGTGACAACTTTGTGCTCTTCAGCAAGATCGGCGTAGCTCATCTTACCGCTCTCAAGGGCTTGCTAGAGGCGCTCCTTTTCCTCTGAAAGGCGATATACATCACACTTCCAGTCAATAAGAGTTTTGTCTACTCTACTAAGTTCTGCAGAAAATAAAGGGCAAAGTACTCAGCTAGACTACAATCAATGACTACTCTACATAAGGCAACAACTCGAAGACAAGCTGGAATCACTTACTTTGTTTCTCAGCATCCATGTCTTTGGCCTTCCCTCAACGACGCATCATACTTGACTCAGGTCCTGAGACCCGGGGGCTAGCAAATTGGCCACTGTATCAGCCACCGTGAGATCTTCTCCTCCGACTTGTCCTGCACCCTCGGTTATCAGAGCTTCGTTGGTCACAAGGGTGCGGACTCTATAGTCTCCTGGGTAGAATCCTCTAGCGTCGCAGTGTCCTCTCGCTCCACCGGCTCGGTGGCTGAAGTAGTCGAGGCAGTTTGGGCCTGAGGTAGAGGGTTTTCACCCTTGCCCGCATGCTCATTGCCAGACTTCTTTAACTTTGGTCAGCGAACGATTATCCGCAAACAGAAGTCAAAAATCATTCAGCATCAAGACTTTATGGATCTACAACGATCACTACTCGGATACATACCCTGCGATTTTCTTCAAAGGAATTGCCTTTGGGAAGGCAAGTCCCTTGGGTGCAGCCAATATCTTGGGACCGGCAGAGGCGGCGTTGTTGATTGCCGAGGGTAGGGATTGCCCCGGTGTCAAATTCCCCTCTCGGGCTTCTTCTTCTATCCCTTGCCTCGGGGGCTCGGGGTTACCAGCAGCAGCACTGCAGATTTCAGACAAATCAGTACTTGAGGAGAGGAGTCCGAGAGAAAACATCATCGACCTGACAACATTCTTACTCATCACTACGCCAAAAACCACTAATTAGTGACGGTTGTAGATATACATTAGTGACAGCTAAATTCCGTATCACTAAATTTTCATCACTGATGATTCACATCGGTGATGTGGAAAAAGCCGTCACTAATGACATACAAAGGTGACGTTTAGTGACATACAAAGGTGACGGCTGTAGGATTAAGCCATCACTAATGATAAATAAAGGTGACGGTTGTAGGTTTTATGCGTCACTAATGACAGTTATTAGTGACGAGCCAACATATAGCCCGTCACTCATGACTTTCTTATTGGTGACGTTCTACGGTTTTGCCCATCACCAATGTGAATTTATAAAATAAAAAAATATAAAATTAGAATAAAAATGCATTATATTGATTACAAATACCAGTGCGAAAACATATATGTAGCTTCTGGCTACTTCATCTGTTCACACAAATATGAATATGTACACACAATGTACCTTCTGCCTACTTTATTTCATCCCACACAGTAATGACAGACCACTCCTACTCAATATATATACACATCACAACCAAATCCAAGTATAATTCAACTAAGTCTTTAACTCTAGCAATACTTTTTGCTTGTCTAAGAATGGCCATCTCTAGTTTCAGTCTTCCCACCTGAAATAATACAATTTGGTGGAAATCTTTAATGATTGTAAACATATTTGACAGACTATTATCGATCACACAAGTAGAAAAGGCAAGTACAGCTTACAAAAACAGGACAACCAAATAGCATGGAATCTTATATGCATCGCAAGCACATTATAGCATAGCAAATTTTTGTTGCATTGGCAGAGTTGTCTGAGCGATGCACTTCAGAGATGAGGAGCACATCAGTCCCTAAAGCTGAATGGTCAGAGGAAGAACATACCTGCCGGTCTTTGGAGAAGCATATATGCCTTGCGCACTCTGCGTGCACTGGCAGCAGTAGATGGAGCAGAACGTTGAGGAATCCCGTGGCGCTGAAATATAAGAGAAATAGTATCAAGCTGGGAGAACACACACCAGATCAATAATTGTAGCACTGAGTAGACAAAACAAAACGGGAACCTATAACTATATATAAAGACTTAAGCAGTGCCCGTGGGAAATAAAGCAAATATGACAGAGTTAAATTGCTATACATGATATAGCAACATAAAGGAAACTAGAATTCATGCTGACAGTTAAATGATAGATATTCAGTAACAAGAAAACAGTTTAATGATATCATAGCAAGAACATTCAGAGGAACTTAAGTTTGGTACATCCTCATTAAGTTGAATGCAGCCAATAGAACTAATAAAGTATAAGGCCAACTTAACTAAAAAATCTACATCAGCTACCCAAACTGTATCTAGTATGCACTTATTGCAACATTTATCAGACCATATAGTGAGTGATTAAGACATGCTGAAAAATAGATACCTTTGAGCTGCAGCAAATATGAAACAATTGACCATGCTTTACAATACTAAAAGGATGACACCATGCTATTGATTAAGAAAGAAGATGGCTCTACCTATTAATCTACTCACTACCAGTTCGCCATCTGCCCATCTTGTTTGTGGAAGCACTTCTATGAATAGTTAGCGTACTTATTGAGCTCACTTAAAACAGTATGAACCCTAAACCTGAAAAATAAGGATGAAACACGAACCATGGACCTTGGTTGCATTGCAGAATATTGTTAATGCCCTTTTAATCAGGTGATTCCACTTCTTCGTGAGAGTCCTCATGGTTGCTAGAAGACACGGATTCATCGGAAGACACCTAGCAAACATTAACAAATACGAGGGATCAGTTTTATCAAAGAAATAAGAGTAAGAAAGTAACATAAAAGATAAGAGTAATAAATTCACTGACGAGTATTAAATTTCTAAAGCAGAAACACATTAGCCATTGGTGTTCTCTTAGTGATAACTTAACATTTTGATACGCCGGAACTTGACAGGATAATACAACGGTGCTGCTCCTTGTATCAAAATCTCCAAAGGGTTACTGCTCCTTGTATCAAAACGTCCAAAACAATGGCAAGGTTCAGATTAGCAAAAGCAAAAGCTAACAGAACATGCAAAATCAAAGTGCTACTGCAAGCTAGAGAGATGAGCAATGCCGGCAGACTTTATCATGATAAAACAGTTGGAAACCATGCAGAACAATGTCTACTGAACCAAGCAAAATTGCACTGATCACATTCTTATATCTAAAACAATGTCTAATAGTTAATAAAGCCAAAACAGTTGGAAGCTAAAAGAATAACCACTTACTGGCATAAAACAGTAATCAATTTTGTTCTTATTTTTTTTTGGTTAAGTAGCTACTTCATGGATTCCCATTTCCAGACAATTCTAACAATTTAATATTCCTTGGCAGTGCAGTATAGTGAACTACAACATCAGCAGAGGCAACAATTTAATACCAACTAGCACAGAAAAATGGGATGAGAATTTTCTGTCTAAATACCACATACAACTAGCACCAGGTAGGAAGTAGAAACTAGCAAGCACTATACTAATCCAATTGGCACACTAATACTTACCCCAATGAACAACTGCAACCGCTCCTGGCACACTAATACTTACCCCAATTTACTTGTACTAGTTGCCAGTGGCAAGAGAGGTGAGCACGTGGTTCAGAAAAAACAATTCTTGGTAACTACAGAAAGGCTTGCAGTACTAGCAGAGGGTTCAAACATTTCGTCGAACAATTTCTGAATCCAATACTGAGGACTCCCAAGGACTGAATCAAACACAAGAACCCTATGCAAATGACGAACCCTACCACGTGAGAACAATTCTTGGAAACACCGCACGCTAGGGTTTGCGTACCTCCGAGGTTGACGACGGAGAGCGGGTACGAGGCGGAGGAGGCACGGACGTCGAGGCAGGAGGGTAGCGGCAGCGGGGTGGGATCCCGACATCTCGCCCGCGGAGGGCGCGGCGGCGGAGGGGATGGATCCCGGCGTCTAGCCCGCGGAGGACGCGGCGGCACCAGCGACGGATCCAGGTGTCTCGCCCCCGGAGGGCGTGGCGGCAGAGAGGACGGATCCCGGCGTTCCGCCCGTGGAAGGGCGAGGCGGCGGCGGGTGAGAGACATGCGGATGACGGGATGAGAAGCTAGGGTTCGGGGCCATGAGATGAGAGTATGAGAGGAGGAGCTGGGGCGTGACCTATTTTGTATTGACTTTCAGCGAGGGCAGAAAACTACATAAAGAATTATGGACCAAAAGAATAACAAAACAGTTTGATGGTGTGCGGGTAATTGTCTTTTGAGGGGATGTGGTGGATCCTTTGATCGAAACCCAGGTTTCGCCCTTTCTCTTTTCTTAACCAGATTGTATAACTACGTGCGTCACTATTATGTTCCATCCTGGCAGCGTGGTGGACTTGCAATCCACTACTACGCTTGTGGTTCCCGATGCAGAACCACATGGCGTGCCATCGTGACAAGCTACCTGAGTCAAGTACTCCAAGTAAATTTTTTGCGATTTTCTGATGAAGCTGAAACCCAGCCCCGGTTTGAGGCGGAAGAAATAATGGAACAAATCAAAGTGGTGCCGGATGCCCAAGGCTTCGCAGAGATGAACTAGCGAGTTTGGGTTCAGATGGAAAAGCTTCCATTTGTAAAAATGGAGCAAGCCACGAAAGAATTCAGAAGGGGAGAGGGCCAATTCCTATTCGGCAAAGAGACTAAACATGACAATCTCGCCGGTAAGCTCATGAGGAGAGATATCATTACCGGCGGGGCGCCACTGCACCATCTCCTTCTCCTGAAGGAGACCTTTTGCGACTAGACGAAGAAGATCCTTCTCAGAGCACTTCGATCACCTCCATCCGCCATCGGCGTTGTTACCCGCCTTCTTGATCTTGGAAGGGGGAACCTGGCCTCCGTCGTCATCACACGATTTCCTTATGCTTCTCCCCGCGGTGCTAGCCCTCGGCATCTTCGATCTGAAATCGACGGGGCACTTCACGCGCATATGCTCAGGGGCTCACGGAAGAGGAGCTGCTGGCTTGAGTGGAAGCGGAACGAGCAGGAATGACTACTGATTCACAACAAAGTGGCGGATCTGGCAGATGGCGGTGGAGTTAGGGTTCTTGCGGGGCAGATCTGGATTGCGAAAGCAGGGGCCCTAGCAAGTGGAAGACCAACGGTCACTGTGCAAAAGCTGAGGAGTTTTTTTTCTTGGGATAAGATTTGTTTTGAGCGGTAATTTAGGGTTCCTTTGGGAAAGTTATTTGTTTAACCCTGAAAAAATGGGTTTCGAATTTCTGAACCAATTTATGCATATTAACCACTAATTCAAACTCTTAATCTTTTACACAACCCATCCCATGACTTTTTGATCTTTTTTCCAAACCTTGGGATTTGGATTCAAGGCTCGGGGGCTGCGGGACACGTGTCATCGACGGCTTATTTTTCAAATTTTTGGAAAGATATGGATGGAAGATTGAAGACTAATTTGACTCTCAGCCTGATTTTTCTATTCAACCTAAGGCTCGGGGGTTACTCCATATGGAGTGCGAGTATCATCGCACTCCCTATAAAAGAAGACTTAAAGACTACTCGGGGCTTGAGCACCTCATATAGCCTCAAGACAGTCAAGAAAGTTCTCGGAAGACACCTTCGAGATGGAGTTTCAGAAGAACTCGAAGACACCTTCAGAAGTACTCATAAACCTGCAGTACTCGGCTACGAAGAGCTCGGGGGTTTGTCAGACCCGGGGCCACTGGACTGCGCACATGGTATAGACTTTCTAGAATAAGTGATGGGGCATGTCCTATACCTTATACCTGTTGTAAATACTCGGACACAGGTAGGACTAGTCGGAACATCAGGAAACTACCCGAGTACACCCGAGTAGTACATGGGTAGGAATTCTAAGCTCGTATCTGGCTGAGATTCTTTCTAACCCTGTCTCCTAAGACTATATAAGGACGGGCGGGGACCCCTCCAAAGCAATCAAACCCTAATCTTAAGCTCGTATCTGGCTGAGATTCTTTCTAACCCTATCTCCCAAGACTATATAAGGGCGGGCGGGGACCCCTCCAAAGCAATCAAACCCTAAGGCAATATAAATCACTACACAGGACATAGGGTATTACGCTCCTTGCGGTCCAGACCTATCTAAATCTTTATGTCCCTTGAAACTTCGAGTTTCTGATCTCGGCGACACCCCAACTATAATCTACCACCTTAGGGGTATTCGTCGGTGGGCTTGGCGGTAAAACACCGACAATATAAACATCTAACAAAATAGAAAATATTACTTTAGATTATTTTTCATCATGTCAGACATAGGTAATTTAGATACAAGAGGTTACTTCGTACCATTTTCGTAATCACAGAGATGGGTGATATTTAAGTGTGTGTGTGTTTTTGCTGGTGGAGGCGCAGACTATAGCCGTGTAAAATATACGGTGTAGGAGTACATGTCGGACTTGGATTTTTTTTTCGAAAAGACGCGTCGGACTTGGATACGTGAAGTCAAGTCGAAGTCGGATGAAGCTGTGCCCCGGATCGTTATAACCATGCATGTCGTACCAACACGAGATCTCGAGGTTTCATAAAACTAACATGGGATCTCGAGAAAATCCCTAAATAAATCCACAAAAGCTACGCTGCAGGCAGACATGGCCGAGGCGGCCATGGAGATGCCGCAGAAGACAGCGTCGACGCACAGGTCGGCGTTCGTCCGGGGCACGCACCAGTTCGACATCGTCGGCTACAGCGTGCGCACGGCGCTCGGTGTCAGCAACTCGGTCCGGTCCGGCGCCTTCGATGCTGGTGGCCGCACCTGGGCCCTCGTCTGCTGCTTCGAACCACGAAAGCTCGGGTCCATCTGCCTCGAGCTGCTGAGCACCTACATCACCAGGGACGTCGTCGCCATGGCCAGCCTGAGGATCGACGACCCGACCGGGGCCGGGCGGTGGCCGGCGGCCGTCTGGCGAAGCCACGAGGCTCACACGTTCCCAGCGCGTTCTTCTGCTTCCAGTTCGACCAGGACCTGGGAGCTGTCGGTGCCCAACGCTTTCAAAGAGGCGCGCTACGTGCACGACGACCGGCTCACCGTCCACTGCACGGTCGATGTCCTCGAGGAGGACGACGCCACGCCGGCCAAGACCAGGAACCGCTTCGTCTCCGCGCCGCCGCCGCCAAGCATCTCCCAGGATCTCCAGAGGCTCCTGGAGGCGGAGGAGTCGCGGTGGCCGCCGGACGTCACCTTCGTCGTCGAGGGGACCGAGATCCAGGCGCACAAGCTCGTGCTCTCCATGCGGTCGCCGGTCTTCAGGGCCGAGTTCCAGGGGAGCATGAAGGAGAGGTTCACGCGCAGCGTCCGGATCGACGGCATGAGCGCCTCGACCTTCAGGGCGATGCTCCGTTTCATCTACACCGACGAGCTTCCGGTGAAGCCCAAGGGCGTCGCCAGCCAGGACGCGTGCAGGAACAAACACTTGGCGAGGCGCCGCGCGGCCATGGCGCGAGACCTGCTCGTGGCCGCGGACAGGTACGACCTCGAGAGGCTGAGGCTCATGTGCGAGAGCATCCTGTCCGAGAGCATCGACGCCACAACTGTTCTGGCGACGTTGGCGCTGGTGGACGGCCGGTACAGCTGCTGGCAGCTCGAGGCTTCCTGCATCGAGTACCTGGCGTCCGGTCCCGGCACGTTCGCCGCCGTGGTGGCGACGCCAGAGTACCAAGAGCTCCGGGAGAGCAGCGTTTCCTTGGTCGCTGACATCGCCGAGAAAGTAGCCATGCACAAGCTGGCCGGCACCTGCTCTTCTTGCTCGTCGTCGTCGTCGACCATCACCAGCAGCGTCCGGCCGAAGAAGAGCTCGTGTGCCTACACCGCGGTGGCGGCCCGCGGCACGCACGAGTTCACGATCCCTAACCTGAGCACGGTGCTGATGGGCACGCTTGATATCGGCCACTGCATCCACTCTGGCAGATTCCATGTCGGCGGTTACAACTGGTGGTTGTTTGTGGAGGTGGAGGAACCCAAAGTGCACTTATCTGTGTATCTCCAACTGTTGACTGATCCCGGGACCGACAATGTCGTGGCGGCGACAACCTTGGACGTCGCTGACCCCAACAACAAGTCACCTTCACCAATGTGTAAACAGTTTACCAGAGCCTTCAGCAAGGAGAAGGAGGAGATGGCTTGGGGATACCCGGATTTCATCACCTTGGAATCTGCCAAATCACAGTACGTAGGGCACGATGGCTCCCTTACCATCTGCTGCCACGTTGAGGTGGCCTCCAAGCCCGAGTCCGCTAGCGTCGTCGGAGGAGGAGCCGCCGCCGCCACCATCACCATGCCGCCATCCAACATCGCCTGGCACCTCGAGCAGCTGCTGGTCCGCGAGCAAGGGTTGGACGTGGAGTTTCTGGTGGAAGGGGAAACCGTGCTCCGCGCGCACAGGCTCGTGCTCGCCGCGCGGGCACCGGCCCTACATGAGCAGGTGGCGGCGGCGGCGGTTGCCGGCATGGACGGCGGCGGCCGCGTACGGATCGACGGCATGAGGGCGGTTGTCTTCGAGGCCGTGCTCCACTTCGTCTACACCGACCAGCTGCCTTCTTCCGGTGGCCTCAGGGACGACATGGTGATGGCAGGCGACGTGCTTGCGGCGGCGGCCGGTACCGTCTGGAGAGGCTCAAGGCCATGTGCCAGAACGTTCTGGCCGAGTCCATCTCCACGGAGAATGCTTTGAGCATACTCAAGCTCGCAGACCGGCTCGGTTGCCAGGAGCTCAAAGATTACTGCCTCGACTACATCTCCTCGCCACATGTGGTGAGGGAAGTGATGAAATCTTTCAGCTCATTCTGTAACTAGCCTCTAGCGCTTTAGATGTTTACTGTAATCTATCGATCAGATAGTGCTCATGCATGTGCTTATATTTCAGAATTAGCTGGGGAAATTAGCCAGAAAACTAGTCAAGATAAAAGGATAAAAGCATACACTCAGATCTTGTCGCCGGCGGTCCATGGCGGTCCATCTCTGACGAATGCGGTTTGGATGCGGCACCGTACCTCCAGGACGGCTCCAGGGTGTCGAGAGCGTCCTCTTGAATGTGGGTCGATGCTGTGGCAGCTACACGGATCGGACATGGGCATGAGCCGGGCTCCATTAGAGCACGGGTACCTAGGACCAGGCCCAAACATGACCCGGGCCCAAAAAAAATAAAATCAGTTACTTTGCTGCTTTAGGATTCGTGTATGTAGTTTCTACTAAAGAGCCACCGGAGCAAAACACGAATTAAAATAGCCAAACACTTTGTTGACGCTAAAATTTTGCAGATCTATTTATAAGAGCCGATGAAATCCCAGGAAGGTTTATTTGGGTCAAAATGATCAAGGGTCCTTGTCAAAGATGACATGGTGATCACTCAAAGCTGGCGCTAACTCGGTCAGAGGTGCGGCTTGAGGTGGTTCAGATCGGATTTGGAAATAACGTCAGCAGAAGATTTAGGAATCCGATCCCTGCTGGGAGTATCTTGTAAATATGGTACATTCGGTTGTTTTTTTTTCGTTCAAGTTTGTTAAGGCGTGATAAGTTAGTAGTTTTAGCCTCAACCTATAAATAGTAGATCTTAGGGTTTTGTAGAGGACAATCATCAATCAATACAACTTTTTTCGGCATTCTGCCAAAATCCTAGGAGTAGGAATAACGTACTATCTCGGCGAATTCTTCAGCAAGTAGGGCTGCATCGGTTCGATCTCCGGCTTGTTGGTAAGTTCGTTTTATCAGATTATCTAGACTTTGATTACTGGCGCATCGCAGTAGTTTCGTCTAGTTCAATCTACCAAGTTATCGATTTCTAACGAGTTTTTATAAGGCTGCATCGCTTGATCTCTTAGTAGATCCCACAATTTATTTGGCAATCATCATAGAGTTATTGGCCCTTACTAATCATTTCACGCAGCAAATCATTGGCCGATCTCTTTATTGATCATTACTAAAACTATCAGGTTACCATTGATCTTGGAGTTCGCTGTGAGTAAACCTATCGGTCGATTCGTTTGAGCCAACCTCATTATCTCAAGCTATCTCGGTTAGGTCCGATCCTTGGATGATGCTGTTGGATCAAGTCTTATCGATTAGATCTGTTTGTCTCATGACGGCTACACGGTTGTGATGACTTGATAGTCATAATCGGCCCTATTGGCCGATTTGAGCTTCATGCTAAGCATGAGATCTGATCGGTTTAACGCATCGGTTAACTCTACTCGGTTTATCGTCCTGTTGTTAGCGCTGTTTTGGTTAAGTCCGATCCGACTAATGGTGATGGTATATTTACTATGGTTAAACGATCGCATTTAATCGTGAAAAACTTGTTCTTAATCTTGCTTCGGATGATTCGGTTTTATAGGCGATGGATGTACAGGGATCGGACTACCCAGGCCGACGCTGTTTATGGAACTGTTCGGAATATCAGCCGATGCGTTCCTTGTTATTATACTGATTAAATTTATTTTCTCTTGTCAATTATATGTGAAATTGACTGGCACGGCCACAATATTCACCATCCGATTTTTACGGCAACACACTCCTTTGAGCAAGCAGGAAAAAAAAATCCTGCAAATTCAGGGTGTGGAGAATGCATCCGGTTGCCACATGTGGCGCATGATTCTCCGAGTGCACCAAATACTTTTAGTATGGTGGCGTAGCTCACCCCAAATTTTAGGTGGGGCAAGCCTCTCACGTCTTCGCCCAGGGCCGGCACCCATTAACGATGAACCATGCTTGCTTGTATCCCTAACACTAGCAGTAACGCAGCCATTAGGCATATCTTCTCTTTCTCCATCGGCTTCCATGAAATTGGACACACTATATGATTAGAGCCGAATTTTTATTGCTTCTTCCTGCTGGCTTCTCTCTCTTGCTCTGCTAATCTTGCAGATTTTGTGTCTGCTCGATTTTTCCCGTCCCCGGAGCAACCGTGCACTAAGGCAAGACATGCTGGGCTATTGGCTTGTTAGGTAACTGGGCCACCATGGAGTAGAAGTAAATGATCTGCATGGCCCATAGGCCCATACCACTTCAGATGGCTTATCTTCTTTCTCCCGTCGAAGCAACAACCAGAGTCCCAGACGCAACAATGGCGGCGCCTTCGCTTGTTGAGTTTCCAGAACTCTTTGAGAAAGAAGGGGGTTAGGGATCTTGTGCTTCCAGTGAGCTGGGGCAGCTGCCCCACCCCGCGGTATGGGGAGCTCCGCCTATTACGAGGAATAGCAGTAACAGCCACGTTTTGTATGATCCTTGGTTGATGTCGACGAGTAAGGGCATGACTGCAGGAGCAGCGAAGGCTTGTGCACGGTACTCGCCGCTAAAACTCCGATGAGCATTACGGATTTCGGATGCGACGACGAGCAGAATAGATTCTGGATCGGACGACCCTTAGCTGAACTTTTTGGAGAAACATTATTTATTTTAAGTTTTTAACCGAGGAATGGACTATCTACATACTGTCTAAATTATTTAACCGAGACATTTATTTTTGGGGAGAGACCCTAGACTTTGAAGGTCCCTTCTTATTTGCTGCAGCAATGTACTCACTAGAGAAGATGGGGCTGCCGCCGGTTGCTACAAAAACTATTATATATATGTTGCGTCAACCATGACGTTGTTTGGTATCTTACATTACGTTTCATGAAATCCGCCACGCACCGATGCTGCATCTGCCTAAAGAATCGATTCAAATCATAGATATTAGGTTTGAGGTTTTTTTACACTATTAGCAATGGCGTGTTTCAGAATTGTTTATTTACACACCTACACAAAGTGCTCCAGGTCAAAATACACTGCCAGCATTCGGACTAAGACCTAATGACATGCCCATATAGGTGAGCCATGTATGTGATATGTATTGCTAATGAGCCATTTATATTCATTATAATCATATCTACATTTCTATAACCCAAAATCTACACAGAGAAAGGCCGGAGAGCCCTCAAACTTTCCTAAGATGGAAAATCTGATCCCACCATATATGTACAAAAAAAGGAAAAGGTCACCATATGTAATTTATCTTATGCGATAAAGTAATTTTGCAATTCAGTATTATGAAAGTAACTTTGTACTATGTGAAAGTTAAGAAAAAATAACTTTGTAGCCTGTAAAAGTCAGAAAAGTAACTTTGCATTGCATTAACGTTAGAAAATGTAACTTTATAACCTGTGCCTTTATTAAGAAAAGTAACTTTGTATTCCATAAAAGTTTAGAAAAATAACATTTGTAGTCCATAAATATTCGAAAAAGTAACTTCATGGTTGTGACGAAAAGTAACTTATCAATAATGTAAATAATAATATGAAGTAACTTGTTACTAATTTATATGATAGAGAAAGTAAGATTTGTTCTTAAAAAATTTAGTTCATCACTTTGGTCAAAACATACTCAAGTGGATCTTGTTTTGAAGTTTTTGTCGAGACGAACATAATGATGTAATCGTATTTTGATTTGGATGTATGGTTGTCGAATTATTGCATGAGCTCATCATGCTCTCACATGCAACATAGGGAACTGCGGAAGTAGGGAGCTCTCCACCGATGAGAGTTTTCTTTTCTTTTTTTGAGGCAGTGTTTCCGTCTTGATCTGACGGCAGTCGTATAAAAAAGGAAATTGCAGGGCCTCTCCCCGTAACGCTAAATAGAGAGGCCTTTCCACGCAGTTGCTTACTTTTATGCCCTTAGTGTTCCTCAAAAATATGACAAGAAGCCTACTACTTATCTTAGTGTACCACTAAAATTTTTAAAAATTATATGTTTTCTGTTTTCCTTAGGCGTGATCAACTGTATTTCATAGCTACGGAGAACTTGAAATTTTCCTGCAAACTACCACGTGTTCGTCTTGACCAAAAAAGAAAGCTTTCATATGGCATTCACGGTGTGATTCTACCATAGAACATAACGTAGGTTTAACTCCAATAAAATTACCAACCTTTACTAGCCTTGGCCTAGAGTGAATTTGCATGAAAATAATACACATGCTTTGGCAAGTTGGCAACCAGATCGAACTACATTCAACATTAGTGAGAAAGATATGGAAAATCGCTCCCTAGATCCCCATGTTACCGGTTCCACAAAGGTTTTATTCTCATATCATCCATATCTCATCAGGCTCCTTCAATTTTTTACCGTTCTTTCGATAAATCGTCGTGCAAATTCTGGCAATTATCTCACATTTATCATAAATGAATTTCGGCAAAACCCAAGACAATATTTTGTAATAATAAGACAGGAAGGAACCGCACACCTAAAGCAATCTACCAAGAGAGAGCATGCATTTTGAAGTGATCATACAACAGCAAAATTGAGTAATTATCTGTGCTGGCCCACCTGGTGAGGCCCCTTAATGCATGCGACGTTTAGACTGTGTGAGAGCACGTAGCAGGGTGTGCTCGAACTGTCGTTTCTTCCCCTTGTGGTCGTCTTGGGATGGTGGCAACGCGAAAATGAGAGGGGAGAGTAGGCTGGGGCGGTAACCCCCACGGATGTTCCATCGGCAAGATCACGTCAAAATCGAGTGAGAAAAGGATTGCTGTGACGGAGATGGAGCCTTGGGGAGCTCCAGTTGCAGGTCAAACGACAGAGGAGAACCAACGTGTGAAGACGACGAGTATCCTCTCGTGTCATGCTTGTACAAGGATTCCCCATGCCTGTAGCACAGCATCTGGTCGTGGTCAAGCCAGGCACCCCTCGGCTTGTAGAAGTAGAAGGGTTCACCTTCCATGTCGAAGCAGTAGCGTAGATCCCAGTACAGCTTGTTGCGGTCGTCTTCCTTGTCTGGAAGCTCACCTGGCGGCGTCATGACCCAGAACTCGAGCTTCCGGCGAGGGTAAATGACGTTCACGGCGAGGCACATCTGGCCATTGAGCTCGAATCCGTTGGCCAGCATCTCCTGCCAGGCCGGGTGATAGCTGCCATCATCGTAGTTGTACGGCAGACAGTAAGTGCGGCGCCTCTCGGTCGCCATATTGAGTACCAACATTCGTGCGGCGCGTTGGCCTGCCAGGTTAGGCACCGCCGGCGCCACGTAGCCCGTCTCCACCGGCACGCACAGATTGCCATCGATGCGCACCGGCGGCGGCATGCTGAGTGATGGGCAAAATCAGGAGAGGTAGGAGTATTGGCGCCAGCCGCCGCCGCCTAGGGTGTACACGGCTATGTAGTAGGTCTTATGTCCTGGTGAGTAGTGCCGTGGGAAGGAAAGCCGAAACATCTTGTATTCCTTAGTGGGCGGGCTTAACCCTAAGACGAAGCGATACGACAGATCTTTCTTTTTGACACGAGGCACGCCCCATTTCCATTACTTAAAACGGAAAACAGAAATACAGATGTTCGGCCTGAGGCCAGAGTAGCGAGAAGGAAAGGGGGAGGCCTAATAGAGCACCTTTCCCTGATTCAAGGTAAAGCGCTCTGCAGCAACGCCCAGGCTTTCTAGGCATTGCAGTAGCTGACAAGTTCATGAAAGGAGCAACACAAACCCTACAAAAGACTGATAACTACACAACATCACTCCCACAAGCAGAACAAAGGAACCATAAGATGACGCATAAGAGATCTTCAGCAGGAAAGCACCCCCAAACTGCATTCGTTCAGTCTTCCACTTCCTCATCAGTTACCTCAATTTGTCGTCTTCAGGAGCTGGGAGGGGAAGGATTCTTGGCGCAGGCTGCTGGGACATCATCATGCAGCAATCCCCATCATGACTTTGATCCATGCCGGTAGCTGTTCTCCCAGCCCCGCGACCAGCGCGCCCCATACCGAAGCCATATCTACGAACCCGCCCCCCTCGATCCATGCTAGGATCTGGAGGTGTCCGAACCACCTCTGCGTATGATCTTGGATGGGGATTGCACACCTTCGGATTGTGAAAATGTCTGACAAACCTGGCGATGTTTGTGAAATGAGAAGGAGCAGAGGTGGGGAACGGAGTGATTAACCCTAGCCGCCTCGGCGAGGGATTAATCTCGGTGTGGGTTCCATCACCGCGCCGGTCACCCTCACCCTCCTTGTTCTTCGCGGAGATGCTGCCGCGTGTAAAGTTGGAAGGATCGACGCCCAAAACTCCATCACGCACATTGCACGGAGGAGGTGAACGATGAAAAGTGGTCTGCGGATCCCTCCCGAATCAAGTTCTGCGAGGATCCACTGTTAGCCTCGACGAGGATACACCCACCCCACCACACTGGGTTCGATTCAAATCTTCCGCACGCATCTCGACTCCCGCCGCGGGAGCAGAAACCCCAACCTGTGTCAATTCATGAACATCAGGATCCTCCCCGCGCCCTGATCTCTAGTGGAAATGAAGCGAGGCGTCCTTCAACTTCACCGAATCCCTCTCCAAACTCTCAAAGGGGAATCTCGGTTCCGAGCATGATCTGCGGAACGATCTAGTGGAGGTATCAATGGAGAAGGCAATCTTGTCGCCGAGCGCACGCCCTAGCATCAGGATCTAGTGGACATTTCTATGCTACATCCAGATCTATGACGCTGTCTCCATCTTCCCTGGAGAAGGAGGGCGTCTTTGGAAGCTCCAGCGTCTCACCTTTGACGGGGTTGCACACGACCGCTGGCGCTTGATTGTGGTCGTTGAGCGCAAAGATGAGAAAGCCATTGCAGACGTTGGTGAGGCTATATCCGCTGGGGATGGCGACATGGCACATGGCCTTGCCGGGCGAAACGTTGAATACGCTGGCCTTGTCGCGCCTGCCGGGCTCGCGCTTTTCGGAGACGAGCAAGGCCTCCAACTCCGACAGTGAGGCAACATGATCGACGCTGTGGAGCTTGCGGAAGGAGGGGTCTCGGACGATGCGGCACCATAGCTTGGAGACGCAGGATGACCGGACGACATCCTTGGTTAGCAGCCTCACCAAGATGTCCTGTAGGATCTCGGTAGGGATTTCCCGGGTGAACTCAGATTCCTGAGGGCGGCCTTCCATTGCTGAGATAGAGAGATTATTGAAACCCTAATAATTTGATGACTTTGACTGCGTTGATCCTCAACGAGAATATATAGAGTTAGAGACCTAGCTATACTGACTGTCTCTGGGTATCTGTAGCCTGTAGAGTTTGTATTCGACTACATTGGCTCCAACCTACTTTAATTTGTAACACCCATCATCGACACATCAAACAGCAATTACATCTCTCTCTCTCTCTCTAGATCTATTTGATTAGCTCTTATCTATTTTTTGGTAGAGCTATATTATTCTCATGTAATTTTCCCCCATTTCACTTGTACAAAATGATCAGATTGTGCTCTTCTGAATCTTCTTGAGTTGCCACTACTAGAAAACAGGCCTTCAATACCGGATAAAAAGGGCCTTAGGCACCGGTTCTAGAACTAATACTACGAGACTAAAAGTCATGGTCTTCGTCACCGGATAAAAGAACTGGTGCCTAAGGCTGCCTTTAGTACTAAGGGGGCCTGTTAGGACAGATCCCTAGATACCCTCAAGGAAGCTACTACCCGCAAGGAAAGGAGAAGTCGGACTCCTATTAGAATTCCTCTGTAATCCTATTAGGACTCTACCCTATAATCCTACTAGGACTCTCATCTTGTAATCGACTAGTATCCCACCCACTAGAGTATATAAAGGAGAGCAGGGGTACCTAGATCGGCACAATCAACTTAAACCTAAACTAGGGCAACACACACAAACGCAGGGCGCAATGTACAACACCCAAAACATGACTTAGGGTATTACGCTATTTTGGCAGCCCAAACCTGTCTAAATCCGTGTCTTGTGTCCTCGCTTTTACCATCAAGCTCCAGGTCCGGCGATCCCCCACCGAACAATCTACTACCTTGGGATATCCCCTCGGTAGGTTGGCAGATAAAAAAACCGATAGCTAGCGCCCACTATGGCAGATCGTCGAGATCATCGGGCAAGCTTGAAGAACCTCTTCATCAAGATCAATCCACTCAACTCGGCGGATTGCCACTCTGTACATATGAATCAGTGGATCAGTTCGTCTAGTTCGAGACCGTATCTTTGAGCCAATGACTACATCAACCTCGACTACTCAGCTCGGCTTCAACTCGTGCCGCAACATCGACGCACTGCTGCTCACCTCGACTACTCGTCTCAACTAGAAACTCATCGGGGACGGGTCTTAAACTACTCGGTGACAAATTCCGCACGATCAACAACTAGTCGGAATCGACTCCGACTAGTTGGCTTCATCAACAAATCATCTATGAATCAAGCTAAGTGACTTATACCTTTCTCCAACTTGTTAACGACAATATTGGTCATGCGTCGACTACTGTTTTGGGTACGCCCATTGATGGGAAAACCTCGAGGGCTACACCACAACCGACTACTTTCCGCGCAACACGCGCTCTCCTCGCCGAAGGGTTGAAAACCCTCGCCGACTGCTTTATGCCAACAAGCATTCTTTTTGTCACAACGATGACTACTTATTCCTGCATTTGTTGTCTTCTCTTAACGGTCGCTAATCTACATGGCTAGCAAGTGCCTTAATCCATGAAACCCCAGATCTTCAGTCATTCCTAAGCAACTTTATGCGTACACAGGACAAAGATCTCATACATGCTATGAGCGAAGGCTAGAACAAGACCTAGTGATTAAACATAACAGGCGGACTACTCGGGAGTCTTAAATGGCCTAAACAAGAGCTCGGCATAGCAAATTTATTTTTACACCAAATAAATTTTGGTATCTTAGCATTATGCTACATAATGTTTACAATGTCTTTTCTTCAGATCGAGCTTCGGCAATAACTCGCCAATTACTACTCGGCGCATCTACAATGGATCCACTAGTTCCCAGGCTCGGGGGCTGGGCACCAATAACTACTCGATGTTGCTCCTACGACTCACTTGGCTCATAAGCTCGGGGGCTGGACGCTGCAAAACTACTCGGATGATGACTTGCGTGTAGACTAAAATCACCAAGACCCTTGAATTGATTATTCAAATCATTTCAAGGCTCAGGGGCTGATAAGCTACAGCGAATAGTCAATTTTTTCAAGACGAAGAAAGAAGACTTAATTGACCCTTAGCTTGATTCTTCGATTCAACCTAAGGCTCGGGAGCTACTCCATATGGAGTGCGACTTTCGCCGCCCTCCATATCACATCCAATGATGAAGATTACAAAATTAAGAGGATCAAGAGTTTGAGCTCATCACATCCTCGTAGCAACCTTGAAGCACTTTGAAGATTCAGCTAAAATAAGTACTCAAAAAAGAGGTAAAAACTATCCGGCGAGGATTAGAAAAGTACTCGGAAGGCTGCACTTGGCTACGAAGCGCTCGAGGGCTTGTCAAGGATAGATCCCCAGGTACCCTCAAGGAAGCTACTACCTGCAAGGAAAGGAGAAGTCGGACTCCTACTGGAATTCCTCTGTAATCCTATTAGAACTCTACCCTGTAATCCTACTAGGACTCCCACCTTGTAACCAACTAGTGTCCCGCCCCCTAGAGTATATAAAGGAGGGCAGAGGTACCTAGATCGGCACAATCAACTTAAGCCTAAACTAAGGCAACACACTCAAGTGCAGGGCGCAATATACAACACCCCAAACAGGATGTATGGTACTACGCTATTCTGGCAGCCTGAACCTATCTAATTCCATGTCTTGTGTCCTCGCTTTTACCAGCAAGCTCCAGGACCGGCGACTCCCCACCAAAAAATCTACTACATTGGGGTATCCCCTCGGTAGGTTTGCGGATAAAACACCAAAAGGGCTGCGACGCTGATTGTTGGCGGTCGATTTCCGTTGATTTTGACCACCAACGTTACTCCAGAATTCATGATTACAAGGTCTTTACCAAGCTAATTCGATTTAAACTAATGAGTTCCACTAGTTTTGGTGAATTTATGATTTCAGAAGCTCATGGTATAAATTTGGGATGATTTGAGAGAAATCCCAAACCGGCCGGCCTAGCAATGTGGCCAACGACGCCCAACTTCGACCTACATGCAAACAAACACATCTAGAAGCGATCCTGACCGACACATATCAAGGAAATGCATCCTACGGTCGAAAGGCATGTGCCTTGGATCCATGGACCCACATGCAGTGACTCCTCCAATGTTCAACTCAAAACCACCCTCCAGGACAACATGCACGCGTTGATGAGTGAGGCGGTGGAACAGCTGCCAAAGCGTGCCAGGACCAGGCCGACCGGCCTAGTCAAGGCCGGCCGGCATTGCAACTACCTGCTTTGGATAGACGCAACCATAACCGCCATCAAGAGATGATCTCGAATGTCCATGCCAAAGGCGGTGCCAAGTGGCAAAATTCCCAGGTCGGCCGGCCTGGGAGAGGCCGGCAGGCCTCCAACTTGCACGCCACCCGTGCCCTTTCGCCTGGCAGTTGCGTCAACCATCATGTGTGGGTACAAGATATGCATCTACCCAAGAATTGACCTTGGAGAGCTATAAATAGCTGCCCACACCTCCACTTCAACACAATCCATTTTGGAGAGAAGAAGAGTCTCAAGCTTAGTCTTGTTCATCCTTAGTAGTAGAATGGGGAGAGTGTGAGGTGAGAGTTCGGAGGTGAGCCGAGTTCTTTGGCTCACCTCCAACTTGTATCCTCGGAGGAATGAAGCATATTTGAAGAGAAGTTCCTCGTCTCCCGTCGGTATCTCGCTAGTCTTTCTCTTTACTTCAGTTACTTGTTTACAGATCCAGGCGGCTACATCAAGCCCAACGAAGAGGAAAAACCACAACATCCTCTTCCTGAGCTGAAACCGCTGCCTCCTGGGCTGAAGTATGCCTTCCTCCAAAACAACAGAAGCATGCCAGTCGTCATGAGCGATAAGCTGACAGAAAGTGAGACTCAATGGCTCGTTGCAGTCCTGGAGAAGTACCATTCTGTCATCGGGTATTCTCTGCAAGACTTGAAGGGGATCAGCCCCAACTTGTGCACCCATCGCATCCCTATGGAACCGGACCATAAGCCAGCCAGAGAGCACCAGAGATAGCTGAATGATGCGATGAGAAAGGT
The DNA here is from genome assembly GCA_032594955.1 of Panicum miliaceum. NCBI lineage: Eukaryota > Viridiplantae > Streptophyta > Magnoliopsida > Poales > Poaceae > Panicum > Panicum miliaceum. The sequence continues at coordinate 18,243,894 of CM064059.1, read as the reverse complement.
AGTAAAGAAAGAGGTACTCAAGCTACTGCACGCGGGCATCATCAACCCCGTGCAAGATAGTGAAAGGATCAGCCCATTTCAAGTGGTCTCAAAGAAGGGAGGCTGCCCGGAAAGATCACTTCCCTTCCCCCTTGATTGACTAGATGCTTGAACGGCTGGCTAAGCACTCGTTCTTCTGCTACCTCGACGGATACTCTGGTTATCACAAAATTCCTATTCACCCGGATGATCAAAGTAAGACTACCTTCACCTGTCCCTACGGCACATTCACCTACAGTCAGATGCCGTTTGGTCTTTGCAATGCACCTGCTTCATTCCAAAGCTGTATGATGGTGATCTTCACTGACCTAATCGAGAACATCATGGAGGTTTTCATGGATGATTTCTCAGTCTATGGCAAGAACTTTGAGGAGTGCCTTGAGAATTTGGACAAAGTTCTCAAGAGGTGCCAAGAGACCCACTCAGTCCTTAATTGGGAGAAGTGTCATTCCATGGTCAGAGAGGGTATCAGACATATGCACCCATCATACAGCCTCCCGATTGGAACCTTCTAGCCGAGATCATGCGCGATGCAAGTGATTACGCCGTCGATGCAGTGCTAGGTCAATGCAAGGAGAAACAACATTATGCCATATCTTAAGCAAGTAAGACATTGACCAGAACTCAGCTAAACTATGAAATAATGGAGAAGGAACTTCTAGCAGTGGTATTCACCATTGACAAGTTAGGCCCTACTTGGTTGGTGCTAAAGTGATAATATACACGGATCATGCTGCACTGAAGTACCACCTAACCAAGAAGGATGTTAAGCCATAACTCATCCGTTGGATTCTGCTCCTTCAAGAGTTTGATTTGGAAATCAGTGATAAGAAGGGAGCAGATAAGTGTGTGGCAGATCATCTCGCAAGGATGCAAAGGACCGGACCTCCCCATCAATGATTACTTGAGAGATGATACTTTCTTAAAGGTCACTACATCCAGTCCAAGGTATGCAAACCTAGTGAACTTTATGGCGACTGGATATATACTTCCGGGAGAAGATAAGAGGAAATTGATTCACCTCAGCAGATTTCACCTTTGGGATGATCCCTATTACTCCAAAGTCGGTGCTGATGGTCTACTCCGCCAGTACAGCCCACTACGTGAGACCCGCAAGATTCTTGAGCGTTGTCACTCCCCTCCATTGGAGGACACTACGGAGTATTCTATACCCATGCTAAGGTTTGGCAGAGTGATCTTCTGGCCAACCATGTATGGAGACGCTAAGGAATCTGTGTGGCGATGCCCAAGTTGTCAGAAACACGGGAATTTCAATGCCCGTGATGCTATGCCACTGAAGAACAACCTTCAGTTGGACATATTCGACGTATGGGGAATCAACTTCATGGGTCCTTTCCTTATGTCAGTACATCTTGGTGGCCATGGACTATTTGTCCAAATGGGTTGAAGGACTACCTGTGTTGCGGCCGACTCGAAGAATTCAAAGAAGATGTTTCAGGAAATTATATTTCCTAGCTTTGGAGTTCCAAGAGTCGTGATTAGTGATGGAGGCTCACACTTCATAAGATAAGACCTTTAGGAAGTGTCTCGGCGAGTTGAAATAGATCACCGGGTTGCTACTCCATACCATCCCTAGATGAGTGGACATGCAGAAACGTTCAAGGAGCCGATCAAAAACATTCCGCAGAAGACAGTAAATGCCATGGGGAAGGGATGGAAGAGCAAATTACCTGAAGCACTCTAAGCATATCGAACAGCATTCAAGACACCGATAGGTATGAAACCATATCAGCTGGTCTATGGCAAAACTTGCCATCTTTCAGTGGAACTTGAATTCAAACCCCATTGGGCTATCAAGAGGTGGAACATGGATCTCCAATCAGCCAGAATTAAATGGAAAATTCAATTGGCTGAATTGGAAGAATGGAGGGAGAAGGCCTACCACAAGCTCTACAAGGAGCGGACGAAAAGATGGCACGACAAGCGAAACAAGATCAAGCACTCCAAAGTGGTCTACAAGGAGCCGACGAAAAGATGGCATGACAAGCGAATCAAGATCAAGCACTCCAAAGTGGGAGATAAGGTACTACTCTTTAACTATCTCATTCGTTTGTTTGATCATGGTAAGCATAGAAGTAAGTGGGAAGGGCCTTATCTAGTGCTTAACGTTGACAATCACGTCGCTAAAATCCTCCAAGACGATGACGCGAATGTTTTCAAGGCCAATGGCCAACGTTTGAAAATATTCCTTGAGCCCGAAATACCGGAACTTGAACAGATAGACGTCTACAAGTTATCCGAGCTAGATCCCCAGTCTATGGTCATGGTCCAACCTTAATCGTATTGTTATTTAGATAGTTTAGGATTAGGTGCAAATTTATTTCCTCAAATTGACTTTTCCTAAAATTTTGTTGTTAGCAGCGCCTAATTAGTTTGAATTACATAAAAAAAAGTGCTTCATGCTTTCTTTTGTTGCTTGGTGCACACTTGTGTGCCAACCGACCCCCTGTTCTAAAATTTTCACCAAGTGCGCAGAGGAACAACATGAACATCACTCAGACGAACCCCTGGACGAAACCGAGTGTGACCCGATGCAACTCAGGGCCGGGTGGCCTCTTTTAGGCCGGACAGCCTACGCCCATGCCAAACCAGAACATCGCCAGGTGCAACAGGATGCTAGAGCTGATCCTGCACGCGTGGAACCTAAATTCAATATTTAGGCGACAAAGGCAGGCCGGTCGGCCTAGGTTAGGCTGGCTGGCCCTACCTGCTAGCTGCCTACTGCGCCGCAACTCGTCACGGAGGTTTGTGACCCCATCTTCCTTTCCTTCCCTGGTTTTCGTTCAAATACATACCTGATTAAATAAAATTAAACATTTGAATGAAATCCCTGAAAGAGATGAATTCCTACTTGATTTTCAAAGGTGCCCAAGTTTTATTTCTTATGCAAGTACTTGTTACATTTGGAACTTTTATAATAGGATCACTTGAACTTTTGTTTATTGACCCTCATGATATAATGAAATGAGAGACATGTTCTTTTCCAATTCAAAGTCCTGGAGATTTATTTTGAAAATAATAAGTGAGGCAGCTCTCATTCACTCTCATTTTACAAAGTCCTATCCGGAGCCATACATGACTAGATTTGAACCCACATAGCTATCTTTTGATATTTTGAGCTTGATCAAACATCGTTGCTTCTAGAGGAATGTCATGATCATCTAGCACTTTAGTCAACCACTGTGCACGTTTATCAATGAAGTCCATCAAAAGTGGCTTATCAGAAGCTCTCCATCCCCCTAAAAGAAAAGGAAAAAAATGATGAGAGAGAGTGAGGAAACAATCTTACTCGAGTAAAAGAAAAAGAGGTGAAAGGGAAAGATGGAGAAGCCAAGATCAAACACCACACAAGGACATTCATCCCTCACACACACTTGCACTTGACCAAGTTCTAAAGATGACATGATCTCTCAAAGACAGGATTTTTGATCTTGCAAAATAAATGAGGAAGATATGCAATTCCATCCCTACCACGAGCTACAAAAAGGTCTATCTAGAAGTAGGAGAGGTTTCTTGAAAAAAACTTAGGCTTGGTTTGGATGTTGGTATTGAGGTGGGGGAATTGCATTGGTGGAGGAATGCCAAAGCTCACTGGAAATGGAAATGACCTTCAATGCCAAAGCTGCTGTTTGTATGTCCATGTAATTGCTAGTTGGAATCAAATGGTAGCAGCCAATTCCAATTCCTGTTTGGATGTGCAAATTTATGAATTGTAACTTTTAAGGAGTTTCAACATTATACATTTTTGTACATGTATGAAAATATAGTTTTCAAAACGTGAGGATTATAAGAATGGTTATATATCACTTTATAAATAAAAAATGAATAATATTCTGAATAATTATAAAAACAGCATGAATACCATGTAAAATGTGGTAAAAAGTAATAAATGCAACAATATCACAACATAAATATATAGGCAATAGCATGATATCAATAGCTTCCAAGTCTATTACATTTGAAATAGTGCTACACTCACAAAAGATACGTTTTGTCCAACATAATAGGAACCACCTAATTAGGATAGCAAATTCTTAGGCATTACATAACAACCATACAGAACCTCGCTCAATTGGAATTTTTCTCATTCAACATCAAGAGCCATTCCTTCCTCATTTCCATGGGGAGTTCCATAAGCGCTTGGAACAAGCGCTCATTAAGGATCAGCTTTCCATAAGATTTCAGCATGTCACATCTATCCAAATCTGGTATCATTTGAAGTGCAACAAGGATTTCAGCAGGAGGAGTAACTTGGGGCATTGGTAATGGCTCAGTGGACTTCAAAGCATCATTGAACGAGGTCTTCATATCTCCAAGCATGCAAAGAATTGCATCACCAGTTCGCTGCCTCTTTAGGGGCAAATTTGGGGATGCATCACCATCTTGTTCAGGTGAAGCTTGAGCATCCTCAACACCTGTCCTGGCACCTTCATCAGTGGCATGATCAGTTGAGTAAATGGTGCTGATTGCATCCCAATTCTTCACTACTTTGGTCTTGTAACAAGCTGCTGCCTTGTTGCCTTGCATAATATACACCACAAACTCAGTCATGTTGTTGTATTTTTTCATTAGAAAGTAATCATGATTTAGATGATATCTTATTATAGAAATGTGCATGTACTTACCTCCACATATCTATTCCAAACATCATCACTATCAATTGACAGCTTATTATTGTCCCAATCCCAACCAAATCCACTCTGAGAAAGGATCTTGCTAATGATCTCATAGTGCTTATCAAAAGTTTTGCACCTTGATGATATGTTATCCTTTGTGATCTCCACATTACACTTGTCACGCACATTCTTTATAGCAGCATTGTAGACATGCGGCTTCCATCCATTTTGGGCATGATCACCATTGTTGTGATGCTCCACAAGGACAGCCAACAATGCACAGTCCATCTCATCTGTCCAGGTGAGGTAAACCCTCTTTCCCTTTGGTGCAGACATGGTGCTATCCAAAAAATACCGCAAAAAAATTACAGAAGTTAGATAAAGGTAATATCATATCATATTAATTTCTTTTCCAAGACGATGCATGTACAAAAGCTAACAAAAGGCACCACCAACTAGCTGTCGCGCACAGCAAACAAAAGGTAGCTATGCTATCACACATCAAAAGACCACCATCAGCAAGGCTATCACACATCAAAAGGCCACCATCAGCAAGTTAACCTACACAGCCTATTCCATCACAAGTTCACCGTGCCTCAAAAGGTACTCAGTAAACATGTCATTAGCTAGCTGCTCCGTAAAGGCATTCCATTCGGGACTGACTTGAACACTGGTAATTGAGTCAGCATCATCTATAGGCTCATTTGTCATAGCTGCTAGTTCATTGTCGACTTCCTGAAACAATAGATCATCCATCTGATGTTGTCTATCCCTTGCAAAATTGTGTAACACACAGCAAGCATTAATAATTCGAATCTGCAATAGTATTAGTTACCTGTCAGCAATTGCCATTTAAATTGATTTTATTCGACGACATATGCCAATATGTACATATGTTACCTGATCATGTATTCCAAAGAAACTTTCTGTACGTAGGATAGCCCATTTTTTCTTCCACAAACCAAAAGTTCTCTCTACAACATTTCTAGCACGAGAATGACGCAAGTTATACAGCTCTTTGGGAGTTTTGGGTTGTTGTTGACTTGAAACCCACTCTTTCAAGTGGTACCGAGTGGATCTGAATGGAGCTATAAATCCAGGTCCATTTGTGTAACCAGCATCCACTAAATAATATTTTCCTATTGTCAAGTAACTGAGTTAGTTAACAAGCAAATAAAGAAAGTAATTGCCAAGATAAAGAGTCGTACCCTGAGGTACAACAAATGCATCTTGGCGACTCATTGCATCGCGTAGAACTCTTGAGTCAGAGGTTGAACCCTCCCAGCCAGGTAATACATATAGAAATTTCATGTTCCAATCAACCACACCCATCATGTTAGTAGTGATTTGTTGCTTTCTGTTCCTGTATCTCCCTTGGTCAGCCACAGCAACACATACATCAACATGACACCCATCTAGTGCTCCAATTGCATTGTCAAACCATTTCCATTTATAATCATCAGGTGGTTGAACAGAAGGATCAGGAAGCTTAACAAATTCCGCACTTAGAGATAGAATGGATGTCAACACATCATTAAAGTGCCTACTGATAGTCTCTAAAGACCGCTTGTAAGTGCCACGCAGCAACCTCATTTTTAAACCATGTCCAACTACTAGCAACAACATAGAATCTTTTCTTCCACACTAACATATACACTGTCACGGAGGCCACACTTCTCACGCAATATGATGCATAGGCCATGAAAGTTTCTTTTAGTCAATCGCAAGTTATCATAGCATATAACTTCAGATGCATCATACATTTCTTTGAGCAAATACTTCCTAATATTGTGCCTGCACTCATCATCACTAAAGCACCCTAACTCCCTTGGTGTCCTCTACGAACTAAGGTATGCAAACCCAAGAAGAGCTGACTCAAAATATAGTTCTGTCAACACAATCCTTCTCTTCTTTCTCCTTTTATTTTCTTCGATTATATAAGAAACCAAACCATGATCTGACATGGTGTAACTACAATTCACATGCATCATTTGTAAAAAAAAAAATCTAACACAGGCACACAGACACCATGGCATTCAACAACAAATCATGACATTCAATAAAAACACATCAATTAGGGATCGCGTACCTTAAATTGGCCCGAAGAACGACCAAAATCAGAGAAGCAACCTGAAAAAAACACACACAATAGATAATTACAATTTATGGGTGCTGCAGTTGAACAGAAGAGAAGGAGGGCTACAGGGAGGCGCCCGCGCCCCATGCCCTCGCCTGCGCGATGCAGCACTGTGCCCGGGCCCCACCTGCGCGCCGCGGCAACGCGCCCTGGCCCCGCATGCGCGTTTTGGCGCCCACACCGGCACCGCCTGCGCGCCCACTCGCCGCCCGCGCGCTGGGCACCGCGCCCCGTGCCCTCGCCCGCTCGCTGCCCGCTCGCCGCGTCCGGGCGCCGGGGCGCCGCCCCGCTCGGCCGCTGGCCCTGCCGACCGAGAGAATCGGACCTGGGTGGCGGCGTCGGGCGGTCGGGGGTGTTGGGGGGCTCGGGTGCTTGGAGAGGGATCCGATGGAGGATGGCCGGAGATGCCAGAGGACGAGAAGGAGGGAGGCAAGGGAGCAAACCTGCGGCGCCGCCGCCGTCTTCTTCCTTCAGTCGCCAGTCGCCCCTTCCGTTCCCCAGCTGAGGTGGCTTTTGTTTCTCGAGAGCGCGAACGAAGGGGTATGCGGATATAGAGCGGCGAGAGGGCCGGAGGAGTCGATTCAGCCAAATTCAGAGCGGGAGGGCTCAGTATTGCAGGCGGGCTCCCGCAGGCATGGCCGAAAATTTTGTGGCATTGCGATACGATTCCATGGGCCAATATCTAGACCATCCAAACAGCAGAATTCGAGCATATCTAATGCCAATGCCTGATTCTGGGCCTCAATACCAACATCCAAACGTAGTGTTAGGGAGGATCAAACACAAAATGAGAGACTAAGAGTAAGTTGAGAGAGATGAGAGCATGCCTCCTGTTTTGAAAATCTTACAAAATCTCCAAGTACTAAGAAAAGGAAATGAATCATGTTCTCCATCAAGTTGTTCTGGGGATCAATTTTCAAAGGTCAAGGTGTTAGACACCAGGAATCCAAGGTATGAGGAAAACTTAGAAATAAATCTTATGCATATGTTGAACTCATGACCCCGGACTTTGCTTGATCCTCTGGATCTAAGTTTACCCCTTGCTCGGGACGAGCAAAGTCTAGGTGTGGGGGCGTGTTGGTGGTCGATTTCCCATGATTTTGACCACTAACATTACTCGGGAATTCATGATTACAAGGTCTTTACCTAGCTAAGTCGATTTAAACTAATGAGTTCCACTAGTTTTAGTGAATTTGTGATTTCAGGAGCTCATGGTATAAATTTGGGCTGATTTGCGAGAAATCCCAGGCCGGCCGGCCTACCTCAGGCTGGCCGGCCTAGCACTGTGGCCAATGAGGCCCAACTTCGACCTTCATGCAAACAAACACATCTAGAAGGGATCATGACCGGCACATATCAAGGAAATGCATCCTACGGTCGAAAAGCATGTGCCTTGGATCCATGGACCCACATGTAGTGACTCCTCCGATGTTCAGCCCAAAACCACCCTCCTGGACAACATGCACGCGTTGACGAGCAAGGCGATGGAACGGACGGCCAAAATGTGCTAGGACCAGGCCAACTGGCCTAGTCAAGGCCAGCCAGCCTTGCAACAACCTACCGTGGATAGACGCAACCATAACCGCCATCAGGAGATGATCTGGAACGTCCACGCCAAAGGCGGTGCCAGGTGGCAAAAATCCTAGGCCGACCGGCTTGGGAGAGGCCGGCCAGCCTCCAACTTGCACGCCATGCGTCCCCCTTCGGCTGGCAGTTGAGTCAACCGTCACACATGCGTACAAGATATGCATCTACCCAAGAACCGACCTCGGAGAGCTATAAATAGCTGCCCACACCTCCACTTCAACACACACCATTTTGGAGAGAAGAAGAGTCTCAAGCTTAGTCTTGTTCATCCTTAGTAGTAGAATGAGGAGAGTGTGAGGTGAGAGTCTGGAGGCGAGCCGAGTCCTTTGGCTCACCTCCAACTCTTATCCTTGGAGGAATGAAGCATACTTGAAGTGAAGTTCCTCGTCTCTCATTGGTATCGCGCTAGTCTTTCTCTTTACTTCAGTTACTTGTTTACTTGCTTCCTTTAATCTGCAGGATCCCTAGACGGCGTAAGTAGCAAAGTTCTACTTATTTGCATATTGTCAGGAGGTAGGAGTAAGTGACTCGATAGTTTAGGCGTGGTGCTTAGACCTGGTAGTTACCTTGGGTTGTGTTCCACCCCACTGAACCGTTGTGGTAGGCGGCAGGTGGTGACAGCCCTGTTCGTCCCTCGTAGTCCACCACGTTCGGGTATTTTTATAGCAGTAGTAGCAGGTTGCCGTTGGACTCCCCTCTCACCCCTTTCTGAAGTACTTCCTCTTCCAGCCGCCAAAGCAGATCAAGTTAGTCTAGTAGCAAGTCTTCTTGGTAACGAGTTGGCTAACCGCCGTTAGACCCTCTACCCACTTACCTCTCTTCCCCTGGTGGGTCCCGTTGAACTAGTTCTAGGTCTGGTTGCGCTTATCGTTCCTTGGATTTGATAACCCAGGTAAACTCCCTAGTGAAAGCTACATCGGTATCCGTGCGCTTGCAGATTAGTTCGTATAGGCTAAGGAGTGCCAACACTGATGAAAGCTGGCGAGCTTGGCAGCCTCTATAGCACCGGTTGATCTTTCCAACCGGTACCAAAGGGTTTCCCCCTTTTTCCCAATTCCTGTTTTATTTTAATTGTTTATTACTGTTTATCCTTTCAGAATTGCTACCGTACCCGAGCTATACCAATCTATATGTTCATTAATCACGTTCTAGTTAAAATAATGTATGAAAAAACTAAATATCACTACCAATCATGTAATTAAGTTATTTAGACTTAAAAATATTTACAAATATACAAATGCCACGATTACGGGTACTAAAAATGTAACAAGCAATCATTTATTTCTCGATCTCGATTACAAGTACTAGGCCCCTCATGATGTCAATGCGGATACTCTATTAATATGGCCTTCATGGTAGAACTCGCCTCTAGGATCTAGGATCTCGTTCATAATGAATCCTATGAGCTGTTCCAGCGTCTCGCCGGTGACGGGGTTGTACACGACCTCCGGCGCTTGATCGCGGTCATCAAGTGCGAAGAAGAGGAAGCTGTTGCAGGTGTTGGTGAGGCTATATCTTCTGGGGATGGCAACATGGCACATGGCCTTGCCGGGCGAATGGTTGAAGACGCTGGCCTCGTTGCGCTTGCCAGGCTCGCGCTTTTCTGAAACGAGCAAAGCCTCCGACTCTGACGGTGCGGCAACATGGTCGGCGCCGTGGAGCTTGCGGAAGGAGGGGTCTCGGACGGTGCGGCACCACAGCTTGGAGACGCAGGATGACCGGACGACGTCCTTGGTCGGCAGCCTCACCAAGATGTCCTGGATCTCGGTAGGGATTTCCTGGCTGAGCTCAGATTCTTGGCGGCGGCGTTCCATTGCTGAGAGAGAGATTATTGAAACCCTAATGATTTGATGACTTCGATTGCATTGATCCTCAACGAGAATATATAGGTTAGAGACCTAGCTATACTGACTGTCTCTAGGTATCTGGTAGCCTGTAGAGTTTGTATTCGACTACATTACTGGCTCCAACCTACTTTAATTGTAACACCAATCATCGACACATCAAACAACTATTATAGCTCTCTCTCCCTCCCTCCCTCCCTCACCAGGTGCATATGAGGCGGTTTGAACAAAACAATAAAGTAAAAATACAAAATCGATAGGCAACGGGAAGCTAATCAACCTAAGTACTTACTCCCTCTATCCTATAATATAATATAGTTACTTCTAAAATTTTTCAGATAAATTAATGATGAAGAGTAAAAGTTTATATATATTACCCTTCGTTAATTACCATAGACTAATTAAGAGAATAATTATAGCTTTCCTATTTAGCTTGCATGCAGATCTGCATGCCATAATTAATCTGCATGTAATGAGGGCATTTTAGACCATATACCAAAAAATCCACTTGGGAACTTAAAAGCTATATTATGAGATAAAATTTGAATGCTAGAAGTAGCTATATTTTTTTCCGGAGAGAGTAGTAAGCACGGATCTCAAGCAGCCATGTCATTAATTAAGCCAATTAATTATTAGATTTTCAGTGAAGAGGAGGAGTCCGCGGGCCTTGGATCGGATCAGCAACCGGGATCCCAAGCATATAAGGACCGCGTTTGCCTAAGTTTGTCGACCTCACGTACTTTATTTAGACTCTTTATGCTTTTATTTCCATCGCTACTCTAGTGCTTGCTTAGCTTTGCATCCTGAAGATGACATGTTACAAATCTGATGATTGTCAAGATTAAGATTATGGTAAACATATCAAGATTCATAGGTAAAAGGTGAAGCTTGGAATAATCTATATGCAGATATCATATCTAAAGAAAGTGATCTTCCACCTTAGTCCTAACCTTTACCCGAGGACGAGCAAAGACTAAATATGAGGGATCTTGTTGACGCTCGTTATGGACCAATTTGAATCGTCAATTTGACTAGAAAATTGGAAGAACTAACATTTCTTGCAGGCATTTTTATCCAAAATAATATCAATTCCACATGTCCCCTGGAAAATATAGCTATGCAGAAATTTAAGCTAAAATGGAGGGAAAACACACCTTCTAATTCAAGGCACAAAACACCGACCAATCACGAGAAAGCACGATGATTGAAGGACCCACATGACAGCCTCAGGAGCAAGGAAACACACTCTCAATCCAAGGCAACACCTCTCCGGCCAATCAGGCCAATCAGAACGCGTCGTTCAGCCTCCCATGGATCAAAGAGCCCACCAGAGCATGCAACCGACTTAGGACAGCGCCAACTCATCGACCATGGACCAGAGGACCCACTTACCAGTGTCCCTGCCAAAGGGGGTGGCCAAAGGCGATTATCCTAGTTCGGCCAAATTGGTTTTGGCGCCACAGCCTTACCTCCTGCACGTGGTGCCTCCCCATTGGATCTCAAGGTCGGTTCCTAGTGAGCCCCCCCTTTTGCAAGCCGAAGCACCCCTTGGACACATCTATAAATATGAGGGGAGGAGCTCCTACACCAACACATAACACACACAACCCTACACTTTCATACTTGAGCTCTAGGCTCATTCCTAGAGGTGTTGGGAGATAGAGAGAGAGTAAGATGAAGTCGGGGAAGTGTCGAGCTTATCGGCACTCTCCTCCAACTTGTACCTCGACGGATACTTATCAATCAAAGTAAGTGTTCGTGACTTCTTGTTTGCTTAGTTTCTTGGTTAAGTAATAGTTCTAACGACTTCCTTAGTTGTTTGCCGGATCATTAGTTCGCTAGTTAGTGGGTGCTCTAGTCTAAGGTCAAAGGCTAGAGTAGTAACGATAGTGTAGACATGATGTCTAGACTAGACTTACTTAGATGAGGTAGGTAGCAGGTGGTGACAGCCCTATCTATCCAGCGTAATCCTCCCCGTTCGGGTATATCCCAGTACCGTATTACCGGAGCTCACCAGGTTTTGTCCTGTGGGAAGCCAGTAGCCCGACGCGAACAACTAGGACAATTCTATCTTACCGTTGATTCTTAGCCTAGGGATCATCTCTGCCCCTTGCCTCTAGCATGTGTGGTGTCCTTGGACGAGCCTGCTGAACCGTAGAGAATATACACACGTTCCTCAGTGGATACGATACCCCGGAATACTCTGGGTGGAGGTGGAAGCTAATATGGTATTTGTGCAAGTGATCGTAAAAATACCCAACATTAATCTAACATAATTGCTAGTGGGTCCTTTTTTATTTGTTATTCTGAATCTACATGTCCTGCCGTACAAGTTCTGAAATCTGACTACTAATTATTTTCTGCTTCTGAATGTCTATACCAGTTCTGCTTGGATACACGCTCTGCAGCTTACAGCGTCTCTGTCTACTGTAGTCTTTGAGTCTGCTGCATTCTACTGCTGGTAGAGTTATTAGCGTGTTTAGGAGCCGGCTAACCAGCAAGAATATAGAAGCGTTAATATATATATGCCTCCAGGATGGTTAACCACTATTGAAACAATTTTTTCAAACCGCTTGTCACCTCCAGTTTAAATCGAACCAATAGTGATAAGTTTTGAACCGGCGGTGAAAATATGTACATATTATCGCTGGTTCCAAACACGAACCGGCAGTGATATATATTTTAACCGGTAGTGAAATTGGAGCAGTACAGAACCCCGTCCCCTTCTTCTTCACCCCCAGCTCATGGATAAAGTTCGTACGAAACCCTCCATATTTAACATGTATATCTCGTATTAATTTGCTTTCCTCTATCTATATTAGCTAATTTGAGTATCTATAATACAATCTTTCTTTAAACCTAGCTAGCTAATCGTCATGTGTTATGCATGTCCAATTGTATTTGCTTTTCTCATTCCGTGATGCAGAACGCAGAACGTCGAGCTAGGTATTTGAGAGTTGCTTCTATCCATCAATCTATTGGCGGCACTTCAACAACAACTAGCTAGGTTTATTTTGGACCATGTTTTGAGACAAGGTTCAGGCGTAATTATAGGAATGTGGTAGCTTGGATTGTTCTTCAGACATATTTGATGTATGGACTCGTGGCACGGATTTCATGTATGGACTCGTGGTTCGAACTTGATGTATGGACTTGTTATATATTTTGATGTGTTGTGTTTGTGACATCTCTTCTGGATGAGAAGGTTAAGACTTTGGTGAACATGTTCGAACTTGATGTATGGACTTGTTAATATGCCTTTCAACTTGATGTTGTTTGCCAAAGGTCAGCACAGTCCTTGCCAAAGGGTTCAGCAGATCATGTAGAAGGAGAAACAACATGTTCACCAATGCAGCTATAAATTAGTTCAGCAGATGATGTAGAAAGAGAAACAACATGTTCACCAATGCAGCTATAAATTACACCTTTGGCAAGGACTGTGCTGACCTTTGGCCTGGGATTGCTAGTGCAGCAATCCCCAGTGTCTGATATCATGGTTAGCGAAGGTTAAGACTTAAGAGTTCCGTGTGCTCCATATTTGGGTCCATTTGAAGCTGAACATAATTAATGTGCCTGAGAGACCTATTCCTGGAAATGAGATTATGGTAACTGAACTTAAGGTGCAAATTTTTCGGTTGCCTCACCCTTCGTGAATGCTGTTGGACAGCGGACAGAAGGAAGAGATATAATCTGTAAGATGATGAACTCTGCGCACTCTACCAATAGGAATGCAAGACTATCTCCCATCTTTTTTAGTCGATTGCTCTTTCAGCATGAAGGCGTGTGGCATCTTCTACTTCAGAGGGTTGGTTGGCAAACTTTGATGGAGAACGGAACAGAGCTCACTTGCTGACTGGATGGATGCTTGGCAGGAAGCGGAATTACACATCGTTGAGGAAAGTGTTTTATTTGGTGGTTATCCTCATGTCATGTATGCTTTGGAAGGAACATAAACATGACCTTCAACAATCAATCTCCGTCTTCACCCCGTCTTACCGCCGGGATCGCTGAGGAGGGTTCTGCCTGGGTTCGAGCGGGTTTTCGCCAATTGTTGGATCTGCTGCAATACGCAAGCACTAGTGAGGCCGCCAACGGCTCACGGTATAATCATGTATCGATGTGTGTAGCTGTGTCATCCCCTGTATGTCACAACTTTCTTAATCAGGATTTAATTGCTTCTTCCTTTTCATGAAGAAAGTGCTAAGGTGCGGTTGAAAAAAAAATCAAGGAAAAAGCACGCAGTTCAGAGGCAGAAAGAACTGTGAACTTCTGCCGGCGTTGTGATCTTGTTTTTTTTCCTTAATCGACTATTTCAGTTTTCTGATGATCATGTCAGTATTCTGTTGGGGCTTTCCTTATTGTTTCCAGCTATATCCTGGAGAGATAGATATTTCATAAAAGAACTTGAAGATCCCAATGCTCTGTTTGTTAAAGAAGGCAAGTATGCAGGACTGCTCTGCTGCATGCTGCAAGTAGTAGCGGGTGTTCGCACTGCAGCCATGCAGGCTATGCAGGCTTTGCGGGTTATCCGGCCAAGGCCACAAACTCACGTTGGCCCACGTTGTTGAATTAGTGTGGCTAGCTGCCTATCTTGCTCTGAGCCGAAAGCAGAGCAGCGGCAGACCACCGCCGAAACGCGCTGCGCTCACCTTTCTCCTCCGGACCCGCCGAAACCGACGAAAACCAAACGAAACTCCAAGCACGTTCTCGTCGTGCCGATAGATGGACCGGAACCACGTACACCTCCCACCTGCCGGTTTGGCCGCACGAGCAGACGCACAAGGCATCCTGCCATTGTCTTCTCGATCGAGCTGCCCACAGGCGTCCAAGCCAAAGGAACGCGATACCAACGTGCGCGCATATATAGAAGAAAAAAATAAAATTGCAAAAATACCCTCATAAATCACTCTAAATTTGGAATTTTATTGCAAATACCGGTTCCATACTTAGACCAGTCTCAATGCATGGTTTTGTTGCACAGTTTAAAAATTTGATAACCAAACCGGGTAAGTGTCATGGCCTCTCTCATCCCATAAAATTTTTTCTTCTCTCTCTTTATTATAATAATACTGCCACATCAGCAAAATTTAATAGCTATAAAACTCTTGTAAAATCCAATTAAACGGCCTTGGTTCTATTGCCAAAATATCTCCCACTCGGCCACTCAGCGGTTCATCATGGACAAGAGGCGGTACAGGGCTATAGGCTCGCCGCGCACACAGCGCCGTACTACGCCCGCCCAGCGTCGTCGCCGGCGTCCAGGAGCTGGAAGCTGAAGACGCGGGGTGCTGCTTCGGCCTCGGTGTTCCAGGAGGGTGCGCGTGCTGATGTGTCGCCACAGCTAGCGGACGACTGGATTTCCCTGTGCTTTCCGCGTCGAACGTCCTCTTAATTGCATTGGCTCACTCGTCGTACTGATCATGCATTAGCGTGCGTGTCTACAAGAGAAAAACTCACCTTAATTAGATGCAAGTTGCTTCGGTCGTGATCTTCTTTTTTGAACCATCGTTATGTTGTTGGCCACCGTGCACGTATCACACCCGTCATTGACTTAACACCACCAAGTCCAGGTTCTTTGTTAATACTTCCTCCATCCATTTCTATAAGGTATAGTATAATAAGGCACGGTCTTCTAAATAATACTTTGACCATTCATTTATCATATATTATATCACTTATAGTTATAAACCGTAAAATCTCATTGTTTTGCCGTGAACAATCCACTGCACTCTCCTCTCTTTATATAGTGCTAATATAACATGAGTTACAACAGTAGTAATGATAATGGTGGTGGTACACCTTCCGTCTTCTATCACTAGGCTATGAATTCATGTTAATGCAGCCCACCATGATCTGTCATTAACCTGCACGTTATCATTCCCCCTCAATCTCGACTGACAGGGACTAAGCTGAGATTGGTCTTGAGTTGTTCTAGCATTAATTTTGTGGATGGCTCGGTGAAAGCATCTGCTATCTGATCTTCAGATGAAACAAAACGGACGTCCAGTGCACCTTGTGCTACCTTCTCTCTGACGAAATGAAAATCAACCTCGATGTGTTTTGTCCGTGCATGAAACACTGGATTAGCAGTGAGAAATGTGGCACCGAGGTTATCACACCATAATACTGGTGGTGTTAGTTGAGGAATATCAAGCGCACAAAGAAGAGATTATATCCAAATTGCTTCAGTTGTTCCCCTATATTCAGCTTCAATCCATGACCGTGATACTATGGGTTGCTTCCTAGAACTCCATGAAATTAAATTTGGACCAAAGAAAAGAGCATAGCCTCCAGCAGAACGCCGATCCTCTGCACTGCCGGCCCAATCGGCTTCAGTAAAGACACTGAGCAACGTGGAGGGAGACTTTCTAATATGCAGCCCCATATTTACCGTGGCCTTAATATATCGCAAAATTCTCTTCACAGCTTCTCAGTGCACCGTGGTTGGCTTCGAGAGGTACTGACAGACCATGTTGACGGTGAACGAGATGTCTGGTCTAGTAAGCGTCAAATATTGGAGACCCCAACAACACTCCGATAAAGAAAAGCATCAGCATCACCTAGTGCAGTGCCCTGATCTGAAGATAAATTTTTTTGAACAGACATCGGCGTGGAGACTGGCTTGCAATTGTCCATGTGAGTTCGGCGGAGCAGATCTATAGAATACTTGCTCTGTGAAAGGGACATCCCCCCTGCACCACGAACAGCTTCTATTCCTAGAAAGAAATGGAGGGTGCCAAGATCCTTAACTGGGAAGGAGGCACCCAAAATGTGAATAAGACGTGCCGATGCCCTAGGAAAGAAGCTGGCGATGATGATACTAGCATGTAGATAGTGATGCTATTCTGATAGAAGACAAACAGGGAGGTGTCAGATTTCGCTGCAGTGAGACCGAGTTGATGAAGCCTGTCAATGAGACGTGAGTACCAAGCTCGTGGTGACTGCTTCAGTCCGTAAATTGACTTGTGCAATTTGCAAACATAATCAGGATGCTAGGGATCCTCAAAGCCCGGCGGTTGGCGCATGTAGACCGTCTCTTCCAACACGCCATGGAGGAATGCATTGCTAATGTCGAGTTGCCGCACACTCCAATTTTGCGACAAAGCAATAGCAAGCACAAGACGCACAGTCACTGGCTTGACAACTGGGCTATATGTGTCAAAATAATCCACACCATAACGTTGTGCGAACCCTTGAGTAACAAGTCAAGCTTTGAACTTGTCAACAGAACCATCAGCCTTGTGCTTAACTTTGAACACCCAGCGGCTGCCGATCACATTTTGGCTGGGTGGGCCGA
This sequence comes from Panicum miliaceum, assembly GCA_032594955.1. NCBI lineage: Eukaryota > Viridiplantae > Streptophyta > Magnoliopsida > Poales > Poaceae > Panicum > Panicum miliaceum. The sequence goes on along the minus strand of CM064059.1, from coordinate 18,226,353 downwards.
GGCACCAATGTCCATGTACCATTATCGATAAGAGCAGAGTGCTCATCCTCCATGGCAGCACGCCCTTCAAGGGCCGCACGGTAGGAAGCCGGCTCGGCAAAAAAATCCTCGGCGCTTGTAATTGTAGCGAATGGTGCCATCCGTGGGAATCACCGGTTTAGTGATGTTGTCGCGGAGACGAGTCATCATCGGGTGACGAGCTGGTGCTGGTGCCACTGGTTCCACTAGCGTCAATGCTTGAGATGACTGCTGCGGCACTGACGCCGATGCCGATGCTGATGCTTGAGACACAGGCGGAGTAGCATGATCAGATAGTTCTGAAGTAGCAGGCACAGGAGATGCTGATGGTGAATGCGGCAAGGGCAGTAGTGGCTCCGAGTCAGCGCTGCTGTGTTCATCCAATCCTGCAGGACCTGCACCAAAGGAGCTGCTCGTGGCAGTGGCATTAGGCTGCAACAGAATCAAGTCATAATTACGCACAAGGTTATCCAAGGTTATTGGCTCAGTGGAGCGAAAAAGAGGACGATCATTGGGATGTGAGGAAATATGAGACGTAGGACGTCTAGGCGGTGAGGAGGCAAAGGGAAAAACATTCTCATCGAGCACAACATCCCGTGAGATATAAATACGTCAGGTAGACCTATCCAGACACATATAGCCTTTATGCATTGAGCTGTACCCAAGAAACACACATTGGTGAGAACGAAATTCAAGCTTGCGGTTGTTATAAGAGCGCAGATTTGGCCAGCATGCGCAGCTGAGAGATCGAAGGTAGGAGTAGTCAGGTTGTTCTTTGAACAAGCGAGCTAGGGGGGTCGAGTTCTGTAGTGTTCGTGTAGGCATGCGGTTGATCAAATAGCATGCAGTCAAGAAAGCTTCGTCCAAAAATGGACAGGAAGTGAAGAATGAGCAAGTAGAGCAAGGCCGGTTTCAACAATGTATCGGTGCTTGTGTTCGGTAATGCCGTTCTGTTGCGAGGTGTGTGGACAAGTCACACGATGGTGAATGCCAGTACGACAGAAATAATGATTCAGATGACGATATCCACCACCCCAGTCAGACTGAAAAACACGAATTTTAGTTTGGAATTATCGATCAACATAAGCCTGAAAACTATAGAAAGCAGATTCAACATCAGACTTACGCTTAAGGAGATAAATCCAACTGAAGCGACTATAATCATCCAAAAAACTCACATAATATTGAAAACCTCCGATGGAGGTAAGAGCCGGCCTCCAGACATCGGAGTGCACGAGCTCAAGAGGTGAGTTGGTGGTATGCAAAGATCGAGTGTAAGGTAGCTGATGAATTTTAGCCCGTTGACAAGCATCACATACTGATGGTTCATGAGGACGTGCACAAGCAATTTTATTTGACTGTAAAACAGACTCAACGACACTTATTGAAGGATGCCCTAGCCTATGATGCCAGTGATCCATAGATAGTTTGACACCAGCAAGGCCATGACGACTCGACCTGGAAAGGAAATCAACATTGCTTGGCACGGGATACAGGCCGCCTTGACATTTACGGCGAAGAAGAACCTCCTGCGTCGCTCGGTCCTCTATAAAAAAGGAATCAGGATGATATTCGATAAAAGCATCATTATCAGAAACAAGTTTATGAACTGAGATTAGATTTTTGTGAATGTTGGGAACACGTAGAACATTATTTAGAACAAGTGACTTAGATGAGCCAGGAATCTTAGATTGACCAATGTGAGTAATATGCAGACCTGCACCATTAGCAACCTGGACGTGGTCCTTGCCGGCATAGCGCTCATGGAGAGTGAGGCGATCGAGGTCACTCGTCAGGTGATCCGTCGCACCGGAGTCCGTGTACCAATTGGTGTCCACCGTGTAGGCTACATTGCTAGTGTTCACTGTGTTGGCAGCATGCTCGTGGTTCTCCTCTGGCTGAAAGGCGTGGTTGAAGCAGTTGCGGCAACGGAGCGCGTCATGGCCATACTTGTTGCACACCTGGCAAGTAGGCTTGGGGCCACCACTTTTGCTGGTTCCCCGGCCGCGACCACCTTGGCCACCATGGTGCTGCTGTCTGTCGCGTCCACCACCAGGGTTGCCACCACCGTAGTTGCGAGAAATGGCATTAGCAGAGGAGTAGAGCTCTCCGGTGGCGACGTTCCGCTCGAGGCGGAGCTCAGCGCTGAGGAGGTGGGCATAGAAGGCGTTGAGGCTGACTGGATCATCACGTGCAGTGATCGTGGCAACAAGTGGCTCATACTCGGGACCGAGCCCAGCGAGCATGTAGCCAAGGATCTCTTCATCAGATAAAGGATGGCCTATGGAAGCCATGGTGTCGGCAAACCCTTTCATCTTGTTGAAGTACTCAGCTGCACCTAGACCCTTCTTCTTCAAATTAGATAGCTGATATTGAACCTGCATGACGTGCGCTCGATTTTGGGAGCCGAACATGTCATGCAGTACCTCCCAGACTTGACGTGCAGAGGTGAGGCGTGTCATCTGCCCGAGAATATCCTCGGACATGGATGCCAGCAGGGCGATCATCACTGTCTGATCCTGCTGGTACCACCGGAGATAATCCGGGTTGGCCAAAACTTGAGCAGCATCGCCGGAACCCTCGGTGACGGTCATCGGCGGCACAACAGTCGAGCCATCGACGTAGCCGAAGAGGTTGGCCGCACGCAGCACTGGAACAGCTTGGGTTTTCCACAGAAGGAAGTTCTCCCGTGTCAAACGCACAGTAATCATGCTGCCAAGCTGAGCCATGGAGACTGCAGGAGTCGCCATGAAAGCGGAAGGGTGGTATATAGGATCTAGACTAAATTGATGCCATGTAAAATCTTATTGTTTTGCCGTGAACAATCCACTGCACTCTCCTCTCTTTATATAGTGCTAATATAACATGAGTTACAACAGTAGTAATGATAATGGTGGTGGTACACCTTCCGTCTTCTATCACTAGGCTATGAATTCATGTTAATGCAGCCCACTATGATCCGTCATTAACCTACACGTTATCATAAACATATAATCATGGTAAAGTATATTTGATTACGAATCAAATCATATAAAATTTACATTAAAAGATAAAAGTTTAATAGTCAAATTGTTGGTCAAAGATTGTAAAGTTTGAATCTTAATATGCGTGTGCGTCTTATAAAAATAGATGGAGGGAGTAGTACTACTAGTTAATAGCTCTTTTGGTGAGGATTTGCGCAGCCAGCAGAGATAGTATTCATGTTCAACATGCATGTACTAGATTAAATTTTATGGATTCGTGGAATATATGCAGCATTGCACAATAAATAAATTTGTTGGACATTCGCATGATTAAGTCCATTCTCCACAACTATACGATAGAGAGAGAAAATCCCATGTCCTGAAATTAGGGCTGTCAGTCCCAAACTCCAAAAGTTTCTTTGTCAATTCATTGCTAAATAAACTAGGATGTGCAGCAGTGATCGAGCAATCAAACCATTAGATTTACGAGATGTTGACTCTAAAATTTTTGTTTTGTTCTCGAGTAGGAGTTATTTTGAGTTGTCCTTGTGGTGTTTTCTAAAGGGATTTCTAATTGTCTATTGAAGGCTATCATGAATTGGAGCTTGCGTGGATGCAATGATTGTTGGATGTGTTGGGAGATACTTTTAGTCGGGTGTACTACGTGACTGTCATTGCTCCTCTATAAAAAAATAAGTTCCACATTAGAAGGAAAAAAATAAAAAAGCCACCACATATGTCGCTTCGCATTTACATGCCTCCTAAACTGTTTTGTTGCAAAAGCACACCCCTATTATGTTGCAAAAACCACCACAGTTGCACATGATTACCCTATCATTTTCGCTGATGTAGAGTCAAGAAAGGTCAAACTTGTTCAAGTGCTTGGATTAGGTTAATTCACCATATTGCAGTAATTTTATTATTTATTGATTTGCAAATAGGAAATTCGATCTGACAACTTTCAATCTCTCATCAATGATTCATTTTGTGAAATCCGAGGAAAGTATCAGGATTATACTCTGAAAGTAACTAATTCCGTTTAAGCATATGTGCATTGAGGTGATTTCTACAACAGAATCATATGGATTGTGAGCATTTGCAACAACACCATGTATAGGGTGGTGGTTTTTTGCATCCAACACCCCCCCCCCCCCCCCCCCCTCTTATCACAGTGAAGTTACCACTCGTTGTGAGCTCGAACATGGTACGGGTAAAGTGTTCTCACCTTTGGGGCCAAAATGGTTCATGTCTGTAAGCTCCCAATGCATGGGGTTTACAATCTTCACAAAATTAATAATTCCTTTTACTTTTGAGCAAGCGTCTGAACGAACAAATTCAAATTCAACATATGTTGCTTTTAAAGAAATTTAAAACCAAAATGCCAATGATGATTTAATGGTTAGGTTTTACCATAATTATGGTGTATATATTAAAAATGAAATACTCATTGTAGACATGTCCTTTATTGAATACTATAGCCGGTGGGTTAAGTAATGACCACCATGAGGCTAATGTGGCACGTGCGGATTTTTTGGGTAATCTTCTTGTAGTACGGAGTAAATGCAGATTTAGTTGTGTGGCAAAAAAAAAGTTCTAAGTGATTGAAATTACCAAAATTGCCTAATAATATTCGCTGGTTAGTCCTACAAAAGAAACACGTGTGAATAATTTTAAAGGCATTCCGTATACACACATGAAACCAAACCATCAGGACAGCTAGAGCCTAACCCTTGCCACATGCCAACCACTTCCAAAAAAGATATCGCGGCGTCCCTAGCCAATCAGTCTCCAAACCATCACGTGTTCGTCGTGGCAGACAGGGCCAGAAAAAAGAAGCTGCTTTCACACGGCACGCACCGCGATATTCCCCCAACGTGATAAGGATCAAGATCGAGAAGCAGCAAGCTCGCTCAGACAGCAGCCAAGGATCAAAAGGAATGGCAGCGGCGGCGGGGAGCGTTCAGCGCCAAGGCCGCGGCAGCGCCCGGTTCGCGGCGGCGTGCGGCGTGCTGAGCCAGTACGTCAAGGCGGCGGCGACGGCGGCGGAGGTGGCGGTGCTCCCTCTCATGCCGGGCGCGGACGTGCCCGTCGCGCACGAGGTGGAGGCGGCCGGGCCGGCGCCGCAGCAGCTGACGATGTCGGAGATCGGAGCTTTTTCCACCGCCGGCGTCTGCTTTCAGATGGTTTACCGTTGAATTCACTCACGTAGCACGAGCCGGCTGTCCATGTGTTATGTAGCCGGCGGCTGTCCACGTGACCATGTGCATTGCCCGGAGCGTAGTGAGCTGCTGGTCAGCCGACTTTGCATAGGATTGATTACCAGTCGGCATCGTTCCCAAGCTGTTGGTTTTCTACATTGCATAGTGTGCTCCCGCTGCTCTGCTCGTGATTTCCATTTCAAAACCATATAGAACTCACGTTTTCCCCTGCTTCCTCCATTTAACTTATTTTACCTTTTCAAGCATAACCAACCTATGTCTAAATACATAGTAAAAAAATCTACAGTTTACAATAGAGGGACTAGCGGTCGTTCCATGAGCTAATGGTTTAGAAAATCCATCCATAAAGCTTAAGCATATTTTTTTGTTTTCACAGAAGTAAAACCAAATCCCAACTCTTTCCCTTCAATTATTACTGCTTCCTCCATTGCTTGAGAGAAGCAGACAACTACTACTTCTGAAGGACTTGCTGGGGAAGAGATTTATTTGCTTTTCGCCCCCTCGCGATCCACACAGTACCAAGCTGCAGGCTGTGACCTGTGATTTCCACCCTTTGCTAGCGCAAGCATGGCCCACTCACTGATTTCCCCTGATCCAGCCTGCACGCAGGACCAGGTCAGGTCGTCCACTTGCGCATGGCGCCGTCTCCTCCTCCGCCCGCCAGTAGTTTAGTTACGCGGGCCCCGCCGCTCCCCGCAACTTTCACGTGTTGTTCGTGCCGACGACCCGCCGCGCCGCACCCTTCACACTTGACTTGCTTGCTTGCTCCCACCGCCACTATAAAACAACACACCCAACCAAAGCCCGAGCCAAACCACCAAAGATCCCACCGATCCTCCATTCCACTCCTCCGCGAAACCACCAACCAAGCAAGAAGCAGCTCACCGTCGGAGATGGCACCGGCGGCACCAGCTTCAGGAGGCACGGGCAGCGCGTGGCCGGCGGCGACCAGCCGGTTCGCGGCGGCGTGTGGCGCGCTCAGCCACTACGTCAAGGCGGCCGAAGCCGAAAGGGCGCAGGCGGCGCCGGCCGTGCCCGTGAGGCGGCCGCTCCGGCTCATGCCGGGCGCCGACGTCGACGCCCGGGATCCCGCCGCCGAAGCGGCTCCCGCGCAGATGACCATCGTGTACGGCGACCAGGTGCTGGTGCTCGACGGCGTCCCCGCGGAAAAGGCGGCGGGCCTGCTGCGCCTCGCCACCGCCGCGGCGCGGGGAGGACCCGCGGCCGCCGACCTGCCGGTGGCGAGGAAGGCGTCGCTGCAGCGGTTCATGGAGAAGCGCAGGGGCCGGGCCGCGGCCCGCGGGGCGCCGTACCGCCGCCCGGACGCGTGCCCGGCACCTGTTGACCAACAATATCTCAAGCTCGCGCTCTGACTGATTCCTCTGTTTCGTGCCCGCATGCTGGTAGAGTAGGAAGAGTACGTCGAATGTAGAGAGATATGAAATTTTGTTGCGCATGTATGTTGCTCTTGATGAAGAAAACAAAAGGCTCGGATTTCCACAATCCTGCAAATTAAGCTGCAGATTGATGTCCATGCGAAGGAATCGATTGGAATCCGAATTCGGCAAATTAAAACTTGTGCTTCTATTTGGCAATCGAACAGAGCTACAAGCAAACTGAAACTATACCACAAAGGCCAGCTGCCAAACCTCTCTATTTTGATCAGAGTACAAGTCCACCGTCGCCTTCGCGCAGCGCTCGGGCGTGTCGGGACTTTCCGGCGCGCAGCGTTGGAAAATACGGTGGCGAGACAAGGGAGGTGTGTGCCCGGAACGCCGGCAGGGCACATGGTGTGCCGGATCGGCAGGGCAGCATGCAGTCTCCCCGGCGCCAGCGGCCGCCCAAACTTGCATGTGCTGCCGGGTCTCCAAAGGTTGACCAACGAAACCGCTCAACTTCACATTGGAATTGTGCGTCACTTCCAATTCTACAAGAATTCAAAGCAGGAGAGCACGGGAATTTCAAAGGTGGGGGAAAAAGAAACGAAAGTCTCATGTCTCAAAATCCCTTCGGAATCCTATAAGTTCCTACGAATTCCTAGGAGCAACCGAGCAGCCTTCCCGTTCCCCCCCCCCCCCCCCCCCCCCCCCCCCCCCCAAACAGGCCTACCTCAAATATTCATGATGTAGTATTGGCCTCCTACCTGAATTTCCCTGTTTTCCTTTATTCCACAGAGAGAGCTAAGATCTTTGCTGGAGAAAGTGACTACTTGCCATCCTCACCCCTATGACAAAAATACATGAAAATGTCTTGTTAACATGTATGTTTTCCGAAACATTGTTCAGACACTAACATTCCCATATCTCGTATTGCACAGTCGCTCGTATAAAAACACGCATGCATATCACCATCATTCCTGAACCAAATCCCTTAGAAAGAAATCGAATCCCGTAGAAGGAAAAAAAAAGATGGAATTCAAGTCTCAAGCATGCATGAAACGAGCGATTGGATGCGTGTTCTTCTGATCTTATTACACTTGAGTAGAGGTGGGACTTGGGCGGGCCATGTTGGCCCGGCCCGGCCCTCTCGTGCCTCGTGTCGTGTCGCGTCTAGACTTCTACGTATGTTCAGCACATCGTGCCGTGCCGTGTTGGCATAACAAGTCTTTTACCAGGCTCAAGCAAAGCTCACGGCACGCTTCGTACTGGCCCAAGCACGGCCCTCCAAATATTACAGTTGGCTTACATACTCGTTGTTATAAGAAGATATGGTCACACTAATCCACCACACTACATATGGAAGGCAACATATCTCAATTAGGACGAACATAGAACATGCATGGTAAGAAAATTATGTAATTTTCTTGAATGAATCTTTTCTTCCATGGTAGCTGTTAATTAGAAAGCAACATTAACTATTATAACAGAACAACGGGCCATGCGCGGGCCGACGGGTTATTTTCTTGCCGTACCGGCTCAAGCACGGTCCAAAATGCAAGCCGTGCTATATAGCCCATCGTGCTGAGATTTTAGGCACGGTAGGACCTTCTTATTCGTGTCGTGTCGGTGCTGCCCAAAATTTTAGGTACCGTGCCGTGCTTGGTCGTGGCAAAAGGATTGTACCGTAGTCCGCCCAAAATAGCACGGCTCAAGTTGAGAGAAGAACTTTTTCACATGCCATATGAAAGGCATGGGCGATGCAAGATGGTTGACATCAGTGCTTAATATAATTCCTCATTTTTTTATAAAAAGGGTAAAACAAATCGACACGCATCAGCACATCGAATTTCTCTAGTTCTCTACCTGCATCTGCCCCTACAATTTTTTTTATTAGACGGTGTATAACAATTTAAATGTAGGGTGATCCTCCAGCCACGTAAGCACACGCACGACCAGGCCGACGTGCCGCACGAAGTATTGGCCCCGGCCCCGCCCATACGCCGACGTTTGAACAAACCGCTCGCGCCAGATGGCCTCGTCAAGTCGTCTACTTGCACAGGTCGCGGTCAGCCTGGTAGCTACTTCTACTAGCTAGAGTAGTGATCCTCCCCCAGTACCCGCCATTTTCACGTGTTCTTCGTGCCAAAAAAGATCCCCCCCCCCCCCCCCCCCCCCCACCCTACCTATAAAATCAAGCATCCCTACCAAAACCGAAGATATACACAAGATTTGATCAATCCTCCTCTTCGCACAAGCCAAGAATCCACCAGGGATCTCGCTCCAACAGCACCAGCAGAACATCGCCGGCGATGGCGGCAGCAGCGGCAACAACTCCTCCAGGCGCAGGCACGGGCAGCGGTATCGCGTCGACCAGCCGGCGGTTCGCGGCGGCGTGCGGCGCGCTGGACTGGTACGTGAAGGCGGCCGAGCGGGCGCGGTCGGTGCGGCCCCTCCCCCTCATGCCGGGCGCCGACGTCGACGCCTACGCCCCCGACGACGACGAGCAGGAGCAGCGCGAGGCGGGGCCGGCGCCAGCGCCGCTGACCATCGCCTACGGCGGGCGCGTGCTGGTGCTCGACGACGTCCCGGCGGACAAGGCGGCGAAGCTGCTGCGCCTCGCCGCCACCGCGGCGCGTGGGGGAACCGTGGAGTCCCAGCGGATCGCCGCGGACGACCTGCCGGTGGCGAGGAAGGCGTCGCTGCAGCAGTTCATGGAGAAGCGCAGGGGCCGGGCCGCCGCGCGCGGGGCGCCGTACCGTCGGCCAGATGGCAGCGACGCGTGCCATGACGACCATCTCAAACTCGCGCTCTGAATTCTTGTTCCTCTGCTGGACCGGTAGCTCTGTCTGTTTCTACAATAGAAAGAGCGAAACCAATGTACAGAGCACTTGCTTACACTGAATGCTGATAGGAGTAGAATGGAAAGCCAACAAACTTCTGGGTTCGAATCATAATGGGAGATCGAATGTGTTTTTTCTTGTCGTCCATGCCCAACGGCGCCATCTGTCTTAGTCCTTTGTTCAAGACAAGTAGGAATTCCCCATGAATGAATTTCGCAACAAAAGAAAAATCACAGAATTTAATCCAGAAGGCAGTAGCCTCACATGACTCGCTTCAAATCTCACACGGTAGGGGACTCGGTCTCAAGCGAGCTGCCTAGCTCAATTAACCCGTTCGAGGAAACGTCGTCCTGGTCCACATCAAGATACACGCACACGGCCATTGCTTTCTCTTACCGCGCCGGCGTGTTGGAGTTTTCCGGTAGGCATTAGCGCCAAGCCAAGCGTGTCGTCGGAAGGCCGGCACTCTCGCCGGCGGCCCCCTTCCTGATCTAGACGTTCTGGCCGATCTCGAATGGAGGAAAATGCAGCCGGCGAACTTTATTCAGCAGGGTCGGGCTGATCATATACCACTGTGCACCACATGATCATCCCAATCGCTGATTGATCACTCAGAAAGATGTTTTTTTTGTGTGTGTGTGTGTGTGTGTGTGTCAGATTTTATTAGGCGTCCTCTGAAACACAAAAAACTTACAGGAATTTTGCAGGACTTCCACAGGATTTAGTTTGATGTCCACATGACATGACTCAGGGCAAAATTCAACGTTCTAAAAAGAGACCTCATCAGCCTCAACTCAAGTCAAAGAGTAATACTCCAAAGCAGCTAAAAGTTGTATTTCAGAAACCTGGTACGAAGCTTCTTGGTATCGATTATAATTCAGCGCGCCGGCGTGCACGGGTTTACAATTCAGAATACTTTCGCGACAAACCTAGTTTGTCTCCCGAGGGCCAGCACATGGCGTGTTGGACTCACAACATTGGCATTAGGCAAAAGTGGCTGCTGGACACTGAAACAAACAAGTGTCTTTTACCACGAGCCACTAAAAAAAAAAGATGTTTTTGCCACGACATACTACAATTCAGTGTCAATTTGCTGCTGTGGACATTATAACCCTTGTAATAATATATCCTCGTCAAACAGATATCAACATACTTATAAAAGATAAGTATACCCTTACCTCTTCGCATCAACATTTCAGCAATATAACCAGTAAGCAAAAGGTTGATTATGCAATGCTCCCTGGTCACAAAAGGTACTCGGCTGCGTTCCAATTACCGACAGGGCAGCGACAGTGAGAGATTGGAGCATCTCGACAGACCCATCGCCAAGCCCTCTTCTGGATCGCTCAAGGGCCTTTGGCTCGGCCCTGTTCCGGAATATTTGGTAGGGCAGCTCCAGTTCTTGTTCGGCTCGTGCAATCCATGGCAGCCGAACGATAGTATGGTTCGCTACCTCTGGCGTAGGCATCGAGTTGTGGGACCCGCGCCCAGTAATAAAATTTGCTGATTCCATGCATCCCGCCTCTCCGGGATGAGCAGGAGGAATTCTATGTGAGCCGGTAGATGTAACAGCCATGCTCTATTTGCTATATTCAACTGGTCACAGTTCGGCGCGTCTGCAACAGCCGATTTCTGCTCCGACAACTAGAGTTCGACTGCTCCAATGTGTATTGTTCGGCTTGAGCAGCTCACGGTTCGTTTTGAGCACACAATGGAGCTGCCCGTAGAAGTAGTAGTAGACACCCTGGCAGTAACACACTCAATTAGGATTCCGAAGCATATCAACCTTCACAAACGAGGAAAGAAGCTGGCCAATAAACGAGAGAGCGAACCAACCAGGGAGGCGGCGGTGCCGACGAGCGAGGGCATGAGCCCGCCGCCGTACAGGCGCTCCCACACCTCATTCTTCACAACCTAGGGGGGAAAATCCCAAAATATCAGGGATCAGGGGCAGCATTAGAACCGGATCGGGCTAGATGACTCGAAATTTGGGACGGGGAGGGAGGGGGGGGGAGGCGGACCAAGTATAGCTAGCGCACGGCGCCGTCCTTAAACGCCGGCTGGGTCGCGCTCCGTCTGCTGCCGCGCGTTCACCTGCGCCGCGGAAACCCCCCGAAATTTTCAGCAACCGAGCAATCCAGGGCCAAGGCTAGCAGCGAAGCGTGGAGTCACGTACAGTTTGCAGCGGATAGGTGAGGAGCTGGGCGATGATCCCGCCGCCGGCGTCCGCGAGGCCGTTGATCATGGAGGCTCCATTTGCATCTCCGACCAGGTCCCGCCGCCCTACCAGCAGCGGCCTACCCCTCAGCGCCGGCCCGTGGCTGCTCGGCCCCGCCCCAGGCCCCGCGAGACGGGCGCACCCCCTGGCGCCGCCCCGTGCGCCGCGGACGGGCTCAGCACCTCGTGCGGTGCTGGCCAGGCGCAGCCAGCTGTGGAGAGGGGCGGCAGGAGCCCGTGAGCAGGGGCGGGAACGGGTCGGAGCAGGAGAGGGCCAGCTGCAGTGGGTCGCCGGACTGGGAGAGGGCCGGCCTCCGGCGATCGCCAAAGCAGGGGCAAACGCAGAGGTGCAGGCGCGGCTTCGATTTGGGGGGCGTCGCAAGCCTGCTGGTGGGATCCGATTCGGACAAGGCAGGAAAGGAGACAGAGAGGCAGGGGTACGATCGACATTTCGCGTGGCTTCTTATTAAAAATAAATATAATATTAGGTGTGGTATTCTATACCTAATTACCACAGATTTACAGTGTATTATGGTAAAGTCATCTTTTTTTGTGGCTTATGACAAAAGCTATTTTTTAGTGTCGTGAAGCCAATTTTTCCTTGGCATTATATTCTCCCCGTCCTAGCTAGTTTATACACGTGCTGCCAGACTTAAAAAGGAAAGGAGGACATGAGACTAGCGATTTTTTTAGTGAAGATTCCTTCCTTGATCCTCTTAAAGTTAGCTCTTCCTTCTTTGATTTTTTTTCCAAACTTTCCTATCTGACATCTTTAACTTCATTTTCTTCCTTGCCCATCTGTTAGCTCTGTTAGGCCCCTCCGTTAGTGTGTTCCCAAATCTTGTCAGATTATTTAGAGATTGACCAAAATACCCCTGTCTAAAGGATAGGGTTTGAGTCTGTTCTCCACTCCCCACTCCATCCATTCGATACACAGCGACGACTCCCTCAAAAAAAAAAAAAAGAAACACAGCGGCGGCGGCGGCATGGATCCGCCGGATCCCGCAGTCTGCGGCGCGGGCCAGGCCGCCACGAGCGGCGGCGGCGGCGTAGAGAACCATGCCGGCGCACTGCCGCGCGGGGCAGGCCGCGTCCCCACGTGTGCTGGCGGCCGAGCAGGGGAGGCCACGGCCCCAGGCGCCGGCACGCTCCCCGGCGGACCCAATCCCGCGCGCGCGGATGGCACACTGCCGTGCGCTGGCGGCAGTACCTGTGCTGGCCTAGCAGGGGAGGCAACGGCCCCACGTGGGCTGCCGTCTGTGGGTGGCAGCGGCACTGCTGGCCGTGCGGGGCAGGCAGAGGCACTGCAGTCCGCTTGCCCCGGCGAGGTTCGTGCGGCGTTGGCCGTGGGCGCGCCTCCCGCCCGGCCAGCTGCAGGGTGCACCAGCGAGGCTTCAACGGGCTGCAGCGCCGACCGTGGATCTGCAGTACAGCATGAATGGTCAAGACCAGAAGGGTAAATTCTTCTTTAACATGATGTTCTTGCTTACCATAGGATTAAGAACAGAGATCGGGTAATACCAGTAGGAGTAGCCATGCTAATGCATTATATTGTTGGTTTTATTTTCAGAATGGATCCAAATTCATGTTACTTGCTACAAATTAAACTGATTGGGAACAGAAAAAAGATTAGAAAGGATATGATGTGTTATAGTTTAGAGCAGATTATTGATTCAGACTTGACAAATGATAAGGATTTAGTTGAATCAATTGTGGAGAAGAATCCGCCGGGTTATTTAGAAGTTGCACATGTTCAATATTATGATGAAAATCTAGAAACCTATCCGGAAGTGAAATCTGATCAAGATTTGATGGCTATGTTTCAGAAACACTGTACGTCCAAGGTTGTGGAGATGTTCATTGTATACTGTGATCCCTCTGAACCATATGAACCAATAAGTGAATGGCATAGTCATGTGAAAAGGCAAGCTAACAGCAACATAGAACAAGATGAAGATAACTACCTTTGCAACCCGTTTGCAGAGAATGAGCATGTCGGTGTTGATGAGGAGGTCATGTACCTAGATGATGCACCTGTCCATGTGGTTGCTTGCTGCACTAAAGAGAAGGATAAGGACTACTATTATGATGATGAGAGTGAGGATTTAAGTGAGATGGAGTCTGGATCTGAAGTAGAGGCTGATGAGGAGATATTAGGCCACGAGGGAGATCATATCCCAAATGTAGAATATGATAAGGAAGACCCACCAATGTCAGTAGGTACCTCATATCCTAGCATGAAAGAGTTTAAGTTGGTACTTTCTCAGCATGCCATGAAACATGAATTTGAGTACAATACGACGAAGAGTGCACCACATAGATTCAGGGCATATTGTTCAAGGAGGGATGAAGATAAGTGCCCATGGTGGCTACATGCTTCAAAAGTAGATGATACCGGCGCTATAGTGGTAATTGTTCATCCTGGCTGCATTTGTATTTTTTTTGTTATATACGGTCTTGTAGCTAATTTTTTTATGCTGTTTTTTAGGTGAAAAAGAACCCTTGTGCTCATGAGTGCTCTAGTACAAGAAGGCAGAAGAAGGTGAAGAATGGCACCAAATATTGGGTATGTGCTAAGGTGAAGGATTGGCTCATTGCTGATGCAACTATTGGAGCAACGGAACTACAAAAGAAAATGAAAGAGCACTACAAGGTGAGCATCCACTACAAGAGAGTGTATATGGGCAAAGAGCTAGCATTAAAGCAACTTTATGGTGATTGGGATAGTAGCTTTGATAATTTATTTAGATTCAAGGCATAAGTTGAGAGCATATGCCCTGGAAGCATAGTGGTGATTGACCATTATACAATAAACGAGAAGATCAGATTTAGAAGGTTTTTCTTTGCCTTAAAACCTTGCATTGAGAGGTTTCTTAGTGGTTGCAGGCCATACTTAGCTATAGATAGTACTTTTCTGACCGGAAAATTCAAGGGGCAGCTAGCTAGTGCTTCAGCTGTAGATGGTCATAAGATTAGGCAAATGCTTATGATCAAGTGGAACCAAAGAAGAAAAATATCCAGAAAGCTAGATGGATTAGTTCTGCCCCACATAATTAAGAACTTGAATGAAAAGAGCAGAGAATTAAACTTAGAGGTGGTAGAATGCTCAGAGGAAGTTGCAGAAGTTACAGCCTTAGGAGGTAGTGGCTTTAGGTTTGTTGTCAATTTGAATGAGAGGACATGTTCTTGTAGACAATGGCAAGTTTCTGGCATTCCATGCAAACATGCAGTTGCATTTATCACCTCACTTACCAATACCCCTCTAGAGAGTTATGTCGACCATTATTACTCCATTGAAAAGTTTAAATCTGCTTATGAGCAACTAATCCCTGCTATGGAGGACAAAAGGCAATGGCCTACATCTTGCCATGGATTTTTTATGCATCCACCACTATTGAAAGCCACAGCTGGTAGGCCTAAAACTGAGAGGCATAAAGGCTGCGCTGAGAAGAAAAGAAAAAGTGGACAGCACAAGTGTCCCATTTGTTGCGATTATGGCCATCATTGGCACAATTGCAAGAGGGGTAACCCGGAGGATATTTCTGCTATGATGGAAGTGAGGTAATCAAATGTTGCTGGTTTTTTACTCTTTATTCCTTCATATAATTTTTGTCAAAAGCAATTACTAATGTTAACATCATTGTTCATGCTCATGTAGAGGACCACCAAAAAAGAAGGCAAAGAAAACCAAGACAGCTAATTCATCAATTGTGCCTTGGGATGATGAAGCCCCTGCAGCCTCTATGTCTTTTCCACCAAGGTGAGAAATTTCACACCTAGCTGTAGTGAACAATTATACTTATATTTCAACTCTAAACCGCCTACTTTCATGACATTAGCCAAAACTTGGACACTACAACAAACAAAAAGGACAAACATGGCAGTTCTAGTTCTAGATCATCAAAAAGGTAATCTGGACTAGTTCTGAATTTTAGATTACAACCAATGATATTTTTCTTTTTTCACTAAGTTCCATCTTTCATAACATAGCCAAACCATGGAGGTTACCAGTCAGAAAAAGGGAAAGCATGCCAACTCTAATTCTGCAGCAACAAAGAGGTAAAAATACTGATTTTTGACTATTAGTGTTGCCCATTAATTCTATTTTCTCTAAAATTGCTGCTGCCTCTAACAGGTCAGGATCAGGCTCAAATCAACATGAGCCTCTTTCAATTGAGTTTCCTAGAACTGAAGATCAATCAACTCTCAATGGCAAGGCCAAACTGAAGGCCAAACCAAAGGCAAAACCGAAGGCAAAACAAAGTGACAAAAAGAAAACCATTCCTATGCAGCCACTTGATAGCCCTGCAATGGGCACTAGAAGCAAGAAAATGGATCCAGGAAGCCATGCAATGAGCACAAGAAGCAAAAGAAGGCTTAGTTTGTGATGAATCTCTTGCAAATTGCAAAATGTTCTCTTTCTATGATGTATGTGTGAACTGAAAATGTAAGTGGGAGCATGTATGATTGTGGAGCCCTATTTCTACTCTGTTTATGTCTTAATTTAGATGTTTCTGTGAACTGAAATGCATGCGTGAATCCTATCTATTTGGGAACTTAATGTATTTGTCATCATTTATCTCTCAACCTTTTATATGCACCTGTGATGTGATATTTCTATGCTGTTAGCCTTTGGTGTCTCTGGCATGTAGAGATGATGCTCATGAATCCAAAAATATTATCACCTCAATTGTTGTGCACAATAATTTGTTAAAAATGTCAATTTATTATAAATAATACGAAAATAGTCCACTCCAACACGTACATGTACTTCATTTTTCAAAATAATCAGAAACAAGTACCAATATCATTTTGGTTATAGAAATGAAAAGAGGGGTAAAATGGTCTTTTTATGTAGCTGCTAACACCGTTAACACCCAAAACTAACGGATGGGCCAGATAAGAAAGAAAATGAAGTTAAGGTGTCAGGTAGGGAAGTTTCCAAAAAAAAAGGGCCAAGGAAAGAAGAGCTAATTTTAAGAGGGCTGAGGAAGGAATTTTCTCTTTTTTTTTATCCAGAGACTCATTCAGTCAATCGGGTGGCAGTTGCGTGCGTACATAATCTAAAGAACTAGTTCCAGTTTGCCTCACCATCGGTTGTAGCATGCTAGGTGCATATTCGGGAATGGAGGTAACTAGTGGGAGAGGGGTCTCCTGTTAGCATAAACGGGAGAACCTGCTCTGCTGTGTTACTTTTTCTCGCATTATAGTTACTTTCTCCTATTGGTTTAAGAAAGTAACAAAATTGCAAATAAATCTGCAAGCGTACGGATATCGTTGTAACTTACACATCAGAGTATTCCCAGACTAACGAATCCGAGGGAACGGTGTGCACTAACTTCTATTCTAGTCGGTCCATGGACACACCATGATAGGTGGTGAGGGTAGAGAGGATTCATAAGATAGCACTATAGGTGAGTTAAAAGGTCGATCTCTCGGAAAAAATACTCACTTCGGGCACCGGCTTACTCCTGGTCTGCTAGACGACTCCGGCCAACAGCTCTACGCTATATCCGAACATGGAGGGTTACAAAGGACCGATAGGGTTGTCACCACCTACGGCCTACCTCTAGCAATCCGTGGGATATAAGACAAACAAAGGATAACCGTTAGCCTAGACACCATGTTTACACTACTAGTTATTACTGCACTCTAACTACGTCTGAGCTCTCTAGCAAACTACAACACTCTGTATAAATACAGAGGGATGAACCCGCGAGTAAGATAACTGATCTCACTCAGATATAAGCACTACTAGTGTATACTTTATCGAGGTCTATTAGCATATATGAGAGCATACAAGCCTATACTAAGATAGCAAAGGTCATAGACTACTCATGCATCTCAAGAGAACCAAGTATAACACTATAAGAAGGAATCACGAATATACTTAACTCCGAAGGAAGCCAGCACCCGTAGAGGTACAAGCTGGGAGAAGAGTGCCGACACCCCAGCACTCCACCCAGCTACCCATCACTCTCTCCCTATTTTCTAAGCACTAGCTAAGCAAAGCTTTGCCTTAGGAACGAAGCTCTAGGCACTTTTGGCTGGTATTGTGTGTCTCAAATATAAGCCCCCTCTAGTATTTATAGCTTTATCCATGGGGAGGTGCCTTAAGAGAGTGGAGTTCCTCCAAGCTACAACTTTTCTCCTTGTGCCACCTAGCGCTGTTGAGGCGGTAACTTCACAGTCAAGCTGTCACAACCGGGATGTCACGAGGAGCCGACACGTGGAAGATTGGCTCGAGGGGCCACCAGAGTGGTTCGGCCAAACTGGAGGTTCGGCCGACCCCTGGCTGGCTCCCCTCGCCGCCATTCGTCCGGGACACTGCCAGGTGGGCCCCCAAGTCGGTTCTTGGTGATTGGCGATAAGTTTAGGCGGTTTAATCCTTGATGTGGGCTCTCCAATCCTCATGCCTGCACCTGATTGGCCAGAAGGGTGTTGTCTTGGATTGAGAGTGTGTTCTCTTACTCTTGAGGTGTGTTTTCTCATCATCTGCATACAAATACTCACCAACACTTGTGGAATTTGTTAGTAATAAACCCTATCACTACTATCGATGTTCTTATTTTATATATTTATGCAGAAGTTGACAGTAAAAATTTAGCATTTAAGAGCCGTCAACATCATTACTACGAACGAAGAAGACTCATCCCTTCCACCTAGTCAGTCGTTGGTCTAGCGACGCCTCCATCCCCTGCTCTTTGCCAGCCACTCCTTTTCTTTCCTCCCATGCACTACTATTGCCTGTCAAATTCGCACAATACAATGCATCTGTCACTCTACGATTCCGAACCAAACACTATGAATCGTAGGATCAACCCATTCAACCCATCCCGATCCTTAAACAAAACATATAGTTGCAAACATACAAACTAAGTTTGACCACTATCCATGTCCTTACTCCTTAGAGCATCCCACAATCCTTTTCTAAAATACAGATTTTAGACGTGATTAATAAAATTAGACTCCAACGATTCCCAAAATCAACTCCCAATATTTACGCTGGCCCAAAACATACCCCTTCCGTGGCTAGATTTACACCCACCCTCGGTACTCCCCCAATGCACGATTTCGCGCCAGTCGAGCATCAAATTCCATCGCGCGCGTCTTCTATCGTCCCTGCACATCATTTTTCTCACGCCGTGGCCGCAGCTGTGTTGCTTCCCACCGCCGGCGGCCGCGCTGATCTGCTGTGGTTGCGTCATCTGCCCCCTGCGCTCCAATAACCATCTTCACCTCCGGTCCATGTTGCCGTTATTGCTGTCATTCCCGTCGTTTCCCCACTTGACTTATCTTTCGTCGAGCCGCCGGCGTTAGCTGTACTCAAGACGTGATGTATCCAAAATACGTGAGAGAAATAAAAAACGCATACGGATAAAGCAGCAGTTGTGAGTCTTCCCGTGAAAAAAAATCAAGATATGGGTCCACATCTTAATGATGTAGCAACATTTAATTTTTTTTGATAGTTTTTTTACAACTATTGGCCGGAGACCGGAGTGATCTTTTTTATTCCCAATATTTTAGCAAAATCCTAATAATTCTTTTAGACTATTTTTTGTCACTCTTAGATATGCTCTTAGATAGTCACGCATGACACGACATCGGGTTTCTGGTTGCTCCTCCTCGCGCGTCCGCGCTTCCGGGTCTGCTCCCTAACACGCGTCGCCAAGTGTCCTCGAGCATTTTTGCAAATGGTCCTCCAGTTTTGTTAGAATCAACCCGCAGTCTAACTCGTCTTTTCCGGAAAAGTCCCCGCAAACCGAACCGTACCTCCTCCTCCTCCTCCTCCCACTCTCTCTCTCTCTCTCTCTCTCTCTCTCTCTCTCTCTCTCCCCTTCCGCCGCCGCCCCTCCCTTCTCGCCCGCGCACGCCTCCCGGCTCGCCGCCAGGATATGTGCACGAGCTCTGCTGTCACTCGAGCAACGAAATCCGCGCGGTCTCGGCAGCACGGGGGAGCGTCTCCCCAGCCGCGTAAGCTACGGCGGTACGCAGATTGGACGGACCTTGCCGGCCAACGCGGCGGCCATGGTACGAGGGGGAGGAAGCGCCCGTCCAATCGCCCTCCTCCTCGTCCGTGCCTCCCTCGAAGCTGCCCAAGGTGAGAGCGCCCCCGACGGATTGAAGAGTCCTGTGTCACCTCCTCCTGATTGGTCCTGTGTCACCAACCAGCTAACAGATCTGAACCATGGCCTTGGCCATGCGGAGGCTCAGAGGTCGCTGACGCCGTCGCTCTCTGGGAGGCCTCTCCATGCTTGTTGGAGACAGCCACCACGGCTGCCCTCTTGGTCATGACGATCTGCCACTCATCTGCTTGCTTCACGTCCTCTACTGCTTCGGCGTCCGCCCCTGCTTCCTCGCCCAGGCTTTCACTGGCCACTGTTGCCGGTACGCCACTGCGCTGCTTGGTCACTTAGACATCGGTACAGGCATCTGAGAAGCTGGTCTTGCTGTTCAGCCCGCTCCCAGAGGGAGGAGATCGAGAAGCCATCACTGCCCTTGGAATACTGGTGAGACTAATCCCTTTCCTATGTTCTTGGTCATACCAATCCCTTTGCTCTTGGATTCAGGTTGCTAATTTTTCCCCATATTCGTGTTTGTGCAGTTTTTAGTTTTCTTTTTCAGTGCAGAGGAAAGAGAAGCAAGTAAGCAACGAGTCAGTGATCCACACTTCCGCTGCGATTACATTCAGGTGCTTCCTTATCTTTCTGCCTGTGGCAAATGCAGCCTTCCTGCTTGAACTAAGCTTGCAATCAAGTTTCTAGATGCAAGATAATCTGAATTTTAGACCTTTATCACCGACTTCCATCACTGTAGTTTATAACATGCCTGTTCATGTGCTCAACTGCAGGTAGTCATGCTGGCTGCTAGCTCTAGGAAAATGCCTCAGCGAGTCAGTGTGCGCCAAGGCAAACTGGTTGCTAAGAAACTCCTAGCTTCCTTATATCTGCAAGGCCAGTTTCATGTCCAACTATTTTTTATCGGGCTGACACTTGGTAATTCCATCTAATTAGTATTGGCACTGCCATACCAATATAGCTACTTATGCAGACATTTCCATTTGTATATATCTATGTGGCAGTGATGTTTTCCCTTCCCTAATTATCCTTGCTCAGGTTTACATAACTCCATTATTTGACGAACTCTATCGGATCTGGTTTCTTACATTACAATTTGTTTATACGGTGCCACTCCAAAAGAGGCACATTGGTAAGTCTTCCGGTTAGTTATTCTGAATTTATTTTGTTTTATCTGCAAATTTTGTGTCATGAGCTCCTGTTCTCAGCTCATCTTTGTCCAACATCCTTCTCTGATTTTATTGCCCTGCTTGACTTAAGAAATGATCTCTAGATATGAATATGTCACTTAAGAGGTTTCTCGTGCTTACTGTTACACTTGTATTACATACCTATGGAACATGATGTGCACAAGGGCATAAGAGAAATGCAATATATTGCCATGAAGAACAATTGAAAACTTGAGATTCGTGGCATTTTTTTTGGGGTTTCAGGATGCAAGCTCTTCATCAATCGAATTGTGCTTTTTGAGAGAATGATGTAAAGAAAAGATATCATGGAGGAAATGTGTTATATTTAGGAGGTAATGTTAGGTAGCGACTGTTCTCAGAGACTAGAGTCCCGTAACTTTATGATTTTGCAGGTTGGGGAAGGAGACAATTCCATAGCAATCATCCAGGTCATTCTGTTAATCTTCTTGGTCCTCCTCTTGAATGCACCTCATCATCTCTTACATCTGCTCATGGTTTTGTACTATGTCATAGGACATCATAGAGACAGTCAACAAACATCTCCACTCTAATTAAATTAGTTAATGAACCTGACTAAACTTGATAGGAGTGCAATATAGGATGTTAGTGTCCTGTTTTGAGTACATTCACACTGAACGGTTCTTCAGGTTTTTAGTTATGCAGTTTCAAAACAGGCTACACATTATTTTGGTGCTTGAACTGCTGGCTTGCTGCATAATGTATTTAAAGTTAACTCCATACAAGATTTTATGGTAGTGCTTAAGTGCCGTTATGCAAAGGTTTGCAAGCAAAGCCTATTAAGAGAGGAGAAAAATTTTGAGACAAACACAACTTTCATGTGTATACCAGTTGAAACTTTCAGTTTATTGAGCTTCCTAGCTAGAATTTAGTTCTTTTTAAATAAATGTTTGCTAGAAAGTGTACACTTTATAAGACATTGTATTGGATATATTTTATCTAAAGATTAAACACTACCTGAAGATTGTCTTTTGAACACAAGGATATTGAAGTATGTATACTTGGTGATAGCTTAAGCTCCTAAACTAAGCCGATGGGCAAATGAAAGTATTAAAACTAGATGCATTCTTCTCACAGGTAATGACATGATCTTCTCATATCCATTCCCCTGTCAGAAGCATCACCCTGGCAGATACTTCTTTATGAATGTTTCCCATATTTTTTTTCCTAATGGATGTAGCTGGTGGTTCCTATACAACCAAGGCACAGAAAAGAGTACTTAAAGGAAGAGGTTGGCCTTGCGCAAGCTCTTTTCCTCGTCAGAAACTCAGCACTTGATGGTTTATTGTCAAAATCAGTTTGAATGCCAAATTTTTTAGGTGCCCGCATTACACTACCACATAACGCTTGTCATGGTTATTCCCTCTACAGTTCAACCAAAGCAGGATGCTTAGTCACAAGGAGGATTGTAATGGTTGTAACCTCCCTTCTTTATCAATCTTTATCAATGAAATAGGCACAATCTCGTGCCCCTTCCTTCAAAAAAAAGGAGGATTGTAGTTTAGAATCATTCTGCCAGCATGATTCGGGTGGGCATTGTTCTTGTGGTTTCTGTACTGTGGAAGGCAATTATTCTGATCGAACTGCTTGTGCCGCTTAACTTTTCTATTGATCTGGCATTGGCTGTTGATCTTTGTTAAAATGCAAATCATTTCTATTGTTACACGATAGGGCGCGCTTTTGCGCGCGCCGTACGTTCTAGTAGGATATATGGGGGCTATCTTTATTTTGCCCACCCGAATCTTGAAATCAGAATCCCGCCGCTTATCACGTCCGTACACGCCGCGAGTGTGGAGCGGGCCACACCGCGCCGCGCCTGTGGAGCAGTGAGTGGCGCTCGTCGGCGTCGTGCCGGACAGGTGGCGCGCACGATGGTAACGCGAGGCGGGAACTTCCGGACCCGGCGGCCGGGGCCGCGGGGAGTTTGCCCTTTGGGAAGGTGCCACCCCGGTGAGGGTCCCCCGACGACGTTGACGCCTGCGCCTGCGTGCGCGAGTTGGCTCCATCACGTGGTTTCTTCCCGGGCAGGGACGGCCGGCAAGAAAGGACACGGAACAATCCCGTGATTTGGCCTACCTCTCTCCATCAGAGCCTGGGGCGACTGGCTGGGCAGCGGCTACTAGTAGTGGTGGTGAGAGCCTCATTTCTTTAGTAACACTCGCGTGTAGATAGAGAGAAAATAGCGTGCGGAGGGGGATGAGGGCTGACTGCTGACTGGCTAAGGCATACTACTTGTGATGTCCAGTCCAGTAGGGGCCGACCACGTGTGTGGACTGTGGTCTTGTTTGGGCATTTTGGAACACAAGATTTTTTGAAAAATCATAGCGTGCCCCCGAGAGAAGTAGAAACAATGTTGCAATCAGCAGGGCCTTAGATTGAAAGTCTTGTATATATAGTCAATTATCGTACCTGTTTTATTTCTTTGTCAAAATCAAATGTAGAGTAGTCAAGCGCTAATAAGTTGGACAAATTTCTTCATCAAGATGCTAACTCCCGTGCCAAAGTGGGGACTTCACAATACTAATACTGTTATCTTTTGAGCACACAAATTCTAAAATTACGTAGTAACAATTGGAATGGGATGCTTCATTTGGTAGCAGCTGGGAGTTGTCCACTAGTACAGAAAGTATTTATGCTAGCACCACAAATTTTTTGTGCTAGCGGTGGCCATTGCTGTCCGTAAGCACAAATGCCTCGTATTTATGCTGGTGGTCAACATAAGCGACCGCCAGCATGTACTGGTGGTTCGCTTAAGCGACCACCAGCATAAATACCGGGCATTTGTGCTGACCGACACTTATATCGATCGTCAGCACAAATTATTTTTTTCTTAATAAAAAATTAAATAATTATTTTATATGAAATCGGATGAAGATAAATTTTATATTTAAGTTATAGAGTTCAGATCTAAAATTTTGTAGTTGATAAGTTTTCATTCAAGATTATTTACTAGATCAAGTATTCGTTACTATTTCTAAAATCTAATTTTTTAAAAAAATTTTGAATTTTTGAGTTTTTTAAACAACTCGGATGAAGACGAACTTTATACCAAAGTTGTAGTGAACGTCGAGACATAAAACTTTATAGTTGACAACTTTTTAATTTAGTATCATTTAGAGTGTCAAAGATACAATATAAGATTCGAAAAAGTGGTATCAAAAGAATAATATACCTTGGAAAGGTAAGAAGTAATGCATAGATAAGATGGCAAGAAGGGAACACGCGAAGCAAAAGGTCTCAGGTTCCAAGCACATATACTCGAAAAAATATCAAAAAAATATGGACCTTGTGTCAAATGATGGTGGTTGGGTGCATATTCATACTAAAATGTGAAAAATATTTTTTCATCTTATTTTATATTTTAAAGTTTCAAAATGATCGGAATTGATTTGTGCTGGCGGACGCTTAACATGACTGCCAGCATAAATGCATTTGTGCCGACGGTCATGCACCCGCAAGCACAAATATTGATTTATGCTGACACAAGATTGCTGGCGGGTATCAAAACCGCCATCACAAATATATTTTGACCATCAAGTACAAGTACTTTTTGTAGTAGTGGTCGGGGATACTGATAAGGAAACACAACTCATATTTGAAATCTTTATCTATTTCTAAAGTAGTAACATTTCCACCTTAACTTTTGGTTTGGTCCAACTTTTATCGTCGATACGCGGATCTTGGTTCATTCCATATGCGAGTCGAAATATCCCTCCATCCACGACCCGATCATATAAAAACTCCTATAAATTAACACATGATCAGCAACTACTGTACATATCCGAAACTTATACAGTCTTTGTCCGTAGCAAGGCATGAGTATATTTACCAAGTTAGAGGATAACTTGTACAACTTGTACTACTAAAACACATCACCATCGTAACCGGAACATGTACTAGCCGGATCCTATCAAGCTACAGCATTGGAATAATCGTGTGCTAGTACCAAACATATCTATACGAGGAGAGAAGCTTCATGGAACTAACCTCTCCGTCCTTTTTCTCCCCTCCCTCCAACTCTACCACTTTGTTGACTGAAGATCGAGAGCGACTAGGCACCACGCACGCAGTCAACATATAAAATTGCCGTCCCAGAAGACACCGGGGAGACCACGCCATGCGATTTCCACGCTTTTGAAATGGTAAAGGCATAATAGACAAGAAAGACTAGATGGCCGCCCTAGCTAGGATCGGACGTCTACCAACTACTACCGATGGAAAACGTCGCAGCCCCGGCACGCAGCGCAGCACATGTTTCTTCTCTATCTCCTCTTCTTATACAAGTTGATAGAAATCAAATGTATATCCAGAAGGGTCTCTAGTAAACTTTCTAATTTCACAAAAGTATACACTAGCTAGAAGCATTCGACCAAACGTTAGAGACAACTGGTCATTATTCTTAATAAGATGCAATGCAAATGTACATACAATAAGATAATAACATCTCAATGGATGAAAAAGATAGGGTTACATACTAATGGAGCTGCCGGCCTAGGACTCTAGGAGCAACCGGTCGAGCAACAGACAATCAATTGGTAAAAAGAATTCTTTGGAGTGCTTAAGAATTCTCAAACATAGACAAGCTAGATTAAAATCACCATGGAGGATAATAGTCAGTACTTCTACCCCTTCGAATGAATTCTCCCATTACGAACTGATCCCTGAATTCTGAACGTTTTCAGAGGCCTAGCCATGAGGCGGCAGGCCCATCTCTGGCAGGGTTGCCGCTGCCGGCGACGTCTTTCTCCGGCAGCAGGGATGCTGTCACTTTGCTGTAAGGCTCGGCGGTGTTGATCCTGCCAATCCATATATACACGTATTCCATTATCATCCAGTGTTCTTGCTAAATAAACAATCTCCAAGGAGCATCCAAGACTAAGTGAACCAGACATGAGCAATCGATCTCCTCACCTGTGCTTCCTCTTCTGGAGGAACCTCTGCAGCGATGCCTTCCTCGCGATGGGCAGGTCAGGTAGCGCCGCCGCCGCCGATGGGTTGGCGGCTGGCTTCTCCTGCTGCACAGCCGCCGGCGCTTCTTTATTCTGTGGCGCAGCCGAGGTCCCCGACCCGGCCAGCTGCATCAGCTCCTCGGCCTTGTCGGCCGGGTAGTCCTCGAACACGAGCACCCGGCCGTCGTAGACGATGGTCAGCGGCGCCTTTTCCCGCACCACCGGTCTGCAAAAAAATAGAAGCATACTCGCCGTCATATCAATCCCGGCATGGCCAAGAACCGATCTGCCGAACAAGAACAGGACGCCGTGCCATCGACATAGAAGGCGAGAACTACCGAGCTATAGCTAACGGATTAAAACTCACCGCTCTTGGGACGACGGCTGCGACGTGCCGGCGCGCGTGGGGAAGAGCTGCATGGTCCTGCCGTCCGTCTCCTCGGCCTCCTCCGTGGTCGCCACCGGAGGCGGCGGCAGCCGGAACGCGCCGTCGAGGCCCCCAAGCTGCTGCTGCTGCTGCTCCCTCGTGTACTGGCGCAGGAGCCCGCACGTGACGGCGAACCTGCTGCTGCCGGCGGCGGCCGCCATCTCCTCGTGGGTGAAGCAGCCGTGCCGTGGGGTACTGGTGGTGTTGTTGGTTGGGTCTCTCTCTGCTGCCTCTAGCTTGCATGCGTGGGAAACTAGCCCGGGCGCGTGCTATTATACCGGTTGGCGTTGGGGCAAGAAGACTCTCGGCGCCGGCTTGTGTTCCGCGCGCCTCGTGCGTTGGGCGAATGGCCGCCATGTGTCGCAAGCACGTGAAATGCTAGGGAAGACTGGAAGTGGAGTGCCATGGAAAGCGACGCAGGAGGCCGCCGGCTGCAGCCACAGGCTACAGCCCACCCCGGCAGACGCCACTGAATTATCCGGGCCGCGGGGCCGGGCATCCACCAGCCCGCCACTAGACCCACATTGCTGATACCTAGCAGGCCTGCCGCCTACGGCCTGCACACTACTACTAGGCCTGCCACCATGGATTTCATGGGCTAAAATCTTAGGCTGAGTTCCTTTCTTTCCTTTTTCATGTCTACAGTATTTTTTTTTTGGAAACTCACAGGTAGGAGTACGTCTTTGATGATTACGTCTCCTAGGCGGTAGCGAATCTAGAATTTATATTTAGAGTGATCCAATAGAACATATTTTAAATACTTTAGTGAATAAGTCAATCTAATCTTATAAAAAAGAATATAATTTCTCACCTTTTACCTTCTCAATTCAACAATAAATTGTTGTACATAAGAAAACAATTGGTAGCTATTTTTCTATTAGTAATAAATAAGGCTACATATGAGAAAAACAAGAGGAGGAGGGTCATTGGGCCAAATCTTAGAGTGGGCCCCTGATCTTAGGTGGGATGTAGGTGGTAGCTATATATCACGTACGCTAATAATTAATACTCCATCAACTGAAGAGATGCGTGTACCCGATGTAATAAATAGGCCAATATATGTTAGTCCATAGCCCATATACATGAAAAGATGTGCGCCTATTGTGTTGTACTTGGTGGGGAGGCGTGCATCTTTTAGTCTCCCACGGACCCACTATACTGTACTTGGTCTCTGATGCACATGTGAAGGAGTGTAGGTATATTTTTTTCTTTCTTGCTATTATTTCTTTTGTTGCTCGGATTCCAAATGAGTTGAAGATACTTTTTTTCTTTGTAATTTTCTTTTCTATTTCATTCCTCGCGAATTTTATTTTCCTTTTTTTACTAATGTATATATTATTTATTTCCTTTTCCCTTCATTCCCTTTTAATCATTCTAAAACTACGTCTAGATATTCTTTCTTTGGATTGTAATCTGAAAATTTTATAAATTATATCATCCACTTTTATTTCTTGTATAATTAGATGTTAACAGATCTATACTTAAAGATTTCTATAGTATAAAATTATTTGTTCAATTTAAAGCGAATCATGCCCTCTCGACCACTTCCTCAATTGTGTTTTTGATTATTTGTTTGTATTGCTCCTGCTTGTCAGCCCTCGGTAGTGTTCTTTAACACTAATGTATTTTCCTTCAATAATATTTGTACTTGCATAATGATACGTAGAAGGGTGAGAATCCTAAAAGAATAATAGGATATACTCCCTCTGTCCTAAATTGTTAGTCATTTTGACTTTTCTAGGTTCATAGTTTTTCTATGCATCTACATATTATTATATCTAGGTCCATAGCAAAACCTATGAATCTAGAAAAGCAAAACGATAAATAATTTGGAACGGAGGAAGTATATAGGGATGAAAGTGGTGCGAATAATTTCCCCATCCAATCTTATCCGAATCCGAATTTTGAAGATGTGGAGAAGAGTTTTTGATATCCATGCGGATATGGATAATCCAAATCCAATTGTGCGCGGATGCAGTGTCGCGGAACTGACTAATTTAAGCTGGCTAAAGAGCGCTCGATCTTACTTTACAAAGATAATTCAGCTAACGCTTTTGAAATAGTATAAACCCGGTAGTCCGTTGGGTATCCTGAAACTTCCACCCAACATCTGCCTCATTAACATGAATCCAGGATCTCTTGTTCAAAGGCACAACAGATATGATACATATGATAATTATACAATGGTGTAGAGGGGCAGGATTATTACAACTAGGCCTGCAGAAGTTCAAGTGAAACCCTACAATCTTAGGGTTTGCAAGTATACGACGAAGTTCAAGAGAAATCATACAGTCTTAGGGTTTGCAGTCAATGGTCTTATATTACAAATGTCAATGGTCTTATATTACAAATAAATGATTTCAGAGGTGTATGGACTCAATAAACCCTCCGGGTTTTCAGGACCTCCACTTAAGGAGCTTTAGCGGCTGGCTCCCCTGCACATACAATCAAAGCACTAAGTACGAAGGTACTCAACAAGACTGACCCGACCAACGGATATAAATAAAGAGATTGAAGGGTATGCAAGGCTTTTTGGTTGAATGAGTTAGTTGACTTGAAAAGAAGTAAAGTTACTATATATTTATCATTTTATGCTATGCTAGAACTTGATATAAATCTAACCATGAAAGATTTTAAGCAACACCTGGAATTATATTTGATTCGTCACATCCAAGTTTTGAGAATCATTCTTAAACATAAATTTTACGATGTTCAAGGGAGATCACAAGCGCTATTCATAACCGACAAGTGCGGCGATTCGAATCGATTATACATTCTGCAGGAGGTCAGCTGATGACACGATGCGTGTGCGTCCTGTCGGACCACACGCAACAACCGTTCATCCCAGTGCCTTAAGGACCTGAATCATGATTACCCAAACCCAGGTTTGCACCCTCATATGGGATCCCCCGTCGGGCCTGATCCCAATACGAGTTCCCATCTGCGCCCCCGCTAACTCCCACTTTGAGCTGGGCATTACATGTTTTAAATTCAAAAGACAATGAGGACTACATAGGCTCACTGATTCCATATGCCAGTATGCGATCAATACTTTCAAAGCTTGACCCACGGCTAAACATACCTTAACTCCTTATTTCTTTTCTTGGAAGAAATGATAGACTCAGAACTCCCCTTTTGATCCGAATCTCTATGACCAATATTTCATTCCACATTCAATCCTTGATTTCATCTTATGATGAACCATGAATTACTAGGTTGATGATCAAGTGATTCAGTAGTGGAGCTAAGCGTTGACTATGGTCTAACTAATATCTTTTTGAGCATATGACAAAGATATCCTTAAGTCAAAGAAGGTAAACATGCATCAAGTAAAGTTCATTCAACTCCTAGACTTAATACAAACATATGCAATAATGATATACACATCGAATAAATTATTACAAGTTAGTAGGTTAGATGCTCTGGGGCTTGCCTTGGGTTGCTTCGGGGTTGGTGGATTCAAAGAAGACTTCAGGCCTTGCTCGATCATGTCCACCTCCTTGTCACCCTGACGACCTTAGGACAACAACTTGATGAAGTCAACCTCCGCTGTCTCGGACTCTAGTCATGATGTAATGCAGAGTCAGCAGATGCAAAACTCTTAGAAACTGAATTAAAACTTTCCTTCATGATAAAGCTGTATCCAACACTACCCTACCCTTAATTATTTCTAACCTTAAACCATTTTTAAACAATAAATGAGTTATTCTATACTAGGAAAATCCTAATTTCCTATATATTCTTATATTTTATAAATATGGTAATTGGTTAAGTATTTTCCAAATTTTTTATTAAGTGAAATAAAGAATTAAGAATTCTTTAAATCCATCATGAAAAAGGAAATTAAATAAATACTAATATTTATTATTAACCTAAGGATTTTATATTTTTAGTGCATAAATAAAAATTACACAAACCTTACAAAACTGGTCTCACTAATTTAGGATATTTTTATGATTTACTAGAACTAAAATAAAATTAAATAAATTAAAACTAATTCTAAATTGTTCCCACCTGAAAACTTTTCTAACTCATCTCTCCTCTACCCATCTCTCTCTAACGCTCATTGACACACGAGCTGAGGCCCGAGCGCCGTACCTCTGGCCTCGGCCAAGAGTATCGCGCCGGGTACAGTGTGGAAATAGCAGGCAACGAACCCTACAATGACAGAACCTAATCCACATGCTTCCCCATGTGCTTGCAAGCCCTCTGGTGCCCTCATGCCTTCCGCTCTGCCGCTCACCGGCAACGAACGCCATCACCGGCGGCGACTCGCAGCTAAGCAAATGACAGCCAGCTACGCCGGAGCCTCTCAACTACAACAAGCTACTGCTATGCCTTGGCCTCAACCTTCTGAGCACGACACATTCCATGGCCGAACTTTGTTGACGCTCGTTACGACATGATTTCGACCGTCAATTTGATCAGAAAATTGGGAGAACTAGCATTTCT
Source organism: Panicum miliaceum (assembly GCA_032594955.1). Lineage (NCBI taxonomy): Eukaryota > Viridiplantae > Streptophyta > Magnoliopsida > Poales > Poaceae > Panicum > Panicum miliaceum. Next base: position 18,195,603 of record CM064059.1, on the reverse strand, counting down.
TGCACGCATATCTATCTAGAATAATGTCATTTCCACATGTCCTTTGGAAAATAGAGCTATGCAGTGAATTGAGCAGAAATGGAGGGAAAACACACCCTTGAATTCAAGGCAAAAACTATCGACCAATCAGAACGCACCGTTCAGCCTCACATAGATCAAAGGGCCCACCAGGATAGGCAACCACCTTAGGACAGACCCAAGCCACGCTCCTAAATCAGGGCCCACATGTCAATCACTCAGCAAAGGCTGAGGTCGGTTGGAGCTGAACCTAGTTCGGCCGAGCCAGGTGGGTCGGCCGAACCAGCCAGAGCTCCCAATGGCGGTTCCAAGTGCCTCCCCTCGATTGCCGGCCGAGAGACCCTTGTGCCACACCTATAAATATGAGGGTAGGGGTAGAAATGAAGACACACCTCAAGTTGCTCTCTCTCAAGTTTCTCTCTTGCTTAGTCCATAGGTTAGTGGAGTTTAGGCTGAAGTAGCTCTTCTTCGGGTTCCCGAGGTTGCCTAGGAGTATTCGGTATGGGTTTATCTCTTCCTCTCCTTTGTAATTCTAGGATATCTTTAATAGAGTTATCTTCTAGATTTATATATTCGCATAGTTTATATTCTACGGTGTCAGACATGTATGCTATGATTAGTTTATACTTGTACTTGCATGATTAGAAGAGTAATTCTAGTGCCACACCAACGATTCCGGTATTCGTATGTTTGTTCTAGTGTGATGTCTGTCCATCCGGAGGGTGGGGGCTCTGCGGGGGATGCTAGAGTATCGCTCATTAGCGTAGACGTGGTGTTTGGGCTAGTCAGTGTTGCCGGATGTGGTCCTATCCCATGGTTTGATGAGGTAGGCGGCAGGTGGTGACAACCGTGTCCATCCAGCGTAACCCTCCCCGTTCGGGTAGTGGCTGCTAGGAGATCCATAAAGTAGCCGAGTTGTCTGGTGGCTCCTCTGCCAGTCATGTGCGGTTCTCCCGGTAGTGCCTGGGAGCCTACAGCTAAGGATAATGATGTGTATGTGTATGAGCGTATAGTATAAGCTATATATCTAGATAGAAGTACATAGGTCCCGAGTAGTTTTCTTCTTCCTTTCTCCCTGCCTATGCCTTTGCTTGAGTTTGAGCTTGAGTAACTTGTGTTTCACACTACCTCATTATCAATATTTATCTTACCCCTATTTATAGAATTGAATACTCAACCAAGATTTGATCATGAACTTACTTATTCTATAATCGCCGCCTTCCCTGCGAAATATAAATACAACACCCGAGATTACTCACGGGTAAAATGCTACAACGGTATTCCGTGCGCTTGCGGATTTATCTGTGACGTAAGAAATACCACACGACTTTTCAGACACCATTGCTAGGGACTAACGATCCTAGTGATGACGCTAACAAACGCCAACAGACTTCTGGATAGGAAACCTCCCGATAATGTAGCACCGACATGTAGAAGTATTCTGGAGTCACCACGTGGCGGCTGGAGGCGAGGAGGCCCGTTGTCTGTTCGGCCGAACCACCAGTTCGGCCGACCTGGCCTTGGCGCCAACCGACCTCATCATCGGTTGATTCACTATCTGGTGGACCCTAAGGTCGGTGGTGCATGCTAGCGCTGTCCTAAGTCGGCTGTATGCCCTGGTGGGCCCTTTGATCCATGGGAGGCAGAACGGCACATTCTGATTGGTTGATGTTTTGCACATTGGTTTCAAGGGTGTGTTTTTCCTTCATTTTCAGCTAAATTCCTGCATGCATAGTTTTCTCCAAGGACATGTGGAATATAGAGATTTTATTATTAACATGTGTATAAGAAATGCAAGTTCCTCCTTATTTATGGTCAAGTTGACACTCAGAATTGATCCATAACTAGCGTCAACATTGACCATCAAGGATGGGTTCCAGAAGGACCAGGCCAGTTTTGTATGGTCTTGTATCTTCTCTTTTATGTAATGAATTTGAGTTTATTAATAAAGTTTATTTCCTTATCTTAGTTTGTCTTTAGTTCATATGCTTATGGTTAGTATGTGATCCTTTTATAGTTCATACTTGAATCATAAACCTTGCATTCTTAGTCGGGTAACACATCTAGGCCACGGCAACGGTTTCATCCCCCTTAACTGGGCGCTCTAGAACTAAGGGCCTGATAGAGACGGATGTCCTTGCGCGAGGCTAGAGTGGTAATCATTAATGAAGATGTGGTGTTTGGGTTAAAGGTTACATTTGAATGCGGTCCTATCCCATGGTTAGTTGAGGTAGGCGGCAAGTGGTGATAGCCCTGTCCATCTAGTGTAATCCTCCCCGTTCGGGTACGGGCGGTAGGAGGTCTATAATGTAGCCGAGTTGACTGGCGGCTCCTCTACCAGTCATCTGCGGTACTCTTGGTAGTGCCTGGGAGCCTAGAGCCCGATCCTAAACATGTGTATGTGTATGTGTATGTGTATTTATGAGCTATTCTTGCTTAGATAGGAACAAATCTTTATATGCCCTTGAATGCTCTATTCTCTCTCTAATCCTAGTTATCTATGTCTGGGTTTGGTCTATCTTGTGTCACACTATCTTGAAATTATCAATTACCCTGCCTAGAGTTTGGATATTTAATCATGATATTCTCCTAAACTTAATAATTCATTAAACCACCACCTTTCCTGCGGAAATATAAATACAACACCCGAGATTACTCATTGGTAAAATGCTATAACGGTATTTCGTGCGCTTGCGAATTTATCTATAACGTAAGAAATGCCAACAAGCATTTTTGGCGCCGTTGCCTGGGAGGGCACATGTTAAAAGATTTATTAATGTTCTAGATTTTACCTTTGATTGGTAGGCAATGTTCTAGCAGGACAACCTTGTTGTTTTGTCTTATTGTGAAGACAGGGTAGTGTTTGAATGATTCTGATTTGCTGGTAAATTCATGAGAAATCTGAGTCAACCTTCCGAAAATGCATCATCAAGCTTCAATGCTATGGCTCATATTTTTCTTCGAATTTACTTTCCACCGCTGTTGCATGATCACCACCGGCAGGGGAGATTATATTGACCGAATGATCAAGCCACATCACCATGATGCAATAAATTGGAGATGTGGAAATTGATTCACTTCTCGGGGTCACTAGTACGGGACGATCAACATCAAAAGTCATTCTTGAGTCTGATCAAGAAGAGCAAGAAGATATCCCCGAAGATCTGGAAACATCGCTCTGAGGTAAAATTCGTTAACGATCAAAATAAGCGGTGAATAAAGGAATTTCCGTCAAAAGTAAGTCAAATTTTCATCAAAAATTCAAATTGACGGAAGTAAAATGTCTCGTTCAAAAGACTTGAAATATTGAACCCTTGCCGATAGGTAAATATTTAGCTATCCCATATTTGATTTCACTCATTGCATGTTTGAATTTTTTGATTTCAGATTCGAATTTTGCATATGCATTTGCATCAATTTTTCAATTAAACCCTTGCATATTTGATTCCCTCAACTTTTGCATTTGCATCCTTCGTAAAAATTGGATTCGGACCAGCATACAAAGGGCAATTTGGGTAGAAAACTTCAGCTATGAGCATTTCGAAGCTAGTGCATGCATGAATGTGGATGATTTTCATGTCCAAGTTCATTTGAGGCCACTCCTAGGCCTGCACCGGCCTAGAACTTCAGCCATTCAATCACTCTAGGCACTTGTGGCAGGCATCAAAGCAGTGAGTAAAATCTTGACGGGTTTGGGCCATGGGGGGGGGTCAGCTGACCCACCTGGTTCGGCCAAACCAGGGGTAGCTCCCCTTTATAAAAGCTGGTGCACAACACCTCCTCTTGCTGCCCCAAACCGAGATGCACTTGATAGCTCTCAAGTTTCATCTCCCCCTGTTTTGGTTGCTTGCGTTCTTGCTCTCAATCCAATAGAAAAAGAAAAAATATATTTCTCTCATTTTTCCTTCATTTGCATTCCGTGTTTACTTCCGTTTCTGCTGCAGGAACGTGTTTGTGGTGGTACTACTACCCCCAAGAATGATTTTGTGGTGGGCTCTTGCTCACAAGAATGATTTTGTGGAGTGTTATCACGCACAAGGACGATTTGTTGTGGTGGCGACCATGTCCCGCAAGGGCTACTAATACTCGGACAGCTAACTTCGATTTGCTAAATCTCACGTAACCGTTTCGAGTCTTGTTCTTGTGCATTCTTGTTTCCTTGTTGCAGGTATGAAGAAGGTCGGAAGGAAGGTCGTGAGCGCATTCAAGAAGGCGATGGGCTCGAGTTCGAGTCGCTCCCATAGTGGCTCTGGCTCGCACCACTCTACCAGCTATGCGCCGAGCCCCATGAGAGAGCCTCAAGAAACGATGCACCCACAACTCGAGCCTCAAGTCCAAGAGCAGCAGCCTGAGGAGGAGGAGGAAGAACACGATGACACTCACCTTGACATCCGAAATTGCGAGCTCCAAGGGTACTACCTGCCGAAGCGCCGCAGGTTCCACCACACGAAAATTTTCGACCCCGAGCTCCTGCAGAAAATAGGTATGGATATTGAATTTGCCAATGTTTCAAAAGCCATGGGATGGACTGATTTCGCGAATATTTCTGAGTTGGGTTCCCGTGACTTAAAAATTCAATTTCTTTGCACCCTTGTTGAGGAGGAAAATGGCATTTCTTTCCGGCTTTTTTTTTCATGAGTTTTCTATCTCTTGGAAAAATCTTAGCATGCTCTTGGGTTTTCATCACCGCTGCACCCTTGATGTTGAAAAAGCTACTCACGATTTTGAGAAACAAAGTTTTTGGCAATCCATTTCTGATGAAACCACCCTTGGAAAACCACATTGTAACGACATCCAAAACCCGACCTTGCGTTTAATGCATAAATGGGTGGCCATTACCTGTTTTCGCATGGAGGATGTTAGGCCCATTCGAGTTGATGAACGTTGAATTCTTTTTGCCATGGTCAATAAGATCAAAATTTCTCCTATAAAATTTATGATCCGACAATGGCTAGAAAATTTTAAGATGGTTGGGCTATTGAATGCATGTCTTTGATTACTCGAATTGATGCGGGTCTAGATGCTTTGAGTTGGGCGCCTATTTCTTAAATCAACTCCCCGCATTTAATGATCGATGAAAATTGTTTGGTGTATGGACATAGGGTCAAACATGCTCCAGATGGCTCTCGTGTGTTCTTTCTCCCCGGCTGTGTAAATGAAATCCTGCTTCCTAATCCGGGATGTCATTTATATAAGTCCCGGAGCTTGACGTTTGTGCTACTGCCACAAGAAGCAGCACGCAGGAGTAGATGTCCAGAAGGATGACCCGGAGTATATCCAGGAATGCTACAATGGACATGCCGCTGCCACCATATCCGTATCATGGATACGCTGGAGGGTATGCTCCAGCTAGGGGAGCATCTGGGTCTACATCCGGATATCAACCCAGCTGGGAGCAAACCTCCCAGCAACAACAAGCAGGATACACGGCATGGCCTAGTGGGAGTAGCGCAGAGTGGGATCAACCTGCAAGAGCAAACTGGCATCAGAGTGATGGTTCCAGTTCAAGTGTTACACCCCCACTCTTTGTTGCTTGCCGCTCATTCTCAGCTCGAGGCTATCATGAGCTCAGCTAGGGAATACGTGACATAAACCTTTGGGTGGATGACATAGGCCATTAGTAGCAGCAGGTACAAGGAGCCTTCTACCAACACATGGACAACATGACGCGCCAACACCACCATTGTTTGCACTCCTTAGCCTATACAAACTAATCCGCAAGCACACGGATACCAATGTATCTTTCACTAGGGAGTTTACTTGGGATATCGAATCCAAGTAATGATATGCGCAACCAGACCTAGAACTATTCAACCGGACCCACCAGGGGAGAAGAGGTAAAAGGGTAGAGGGCCTAACTTTAGTTAGCCAACTCGTTACCCAAATAACTTGCTATCTACTAACTTGATCTGCTTCAGCGCCTGGAAGAGGAAAGACTTCAGAAAGGGGTGAGAGGGGAGTCCAACGGCAACTTGCTAGTATTGCTATGAGAACACCCGAACATGGTGGACTACGAGGGACGGATAGAGCTGTCACCACCTGCCGCCTACCACAACGGTTCCGTGGGGTGGAACACAACCCAAGATAACTATCTAGCCTAGGCACCGTGCCTACACTATCAAGTTACTGATTTCCACCTCGTGCTAAGGCTAGAAGAAACCCTAAATGGATAGAACTTGCTATCCACGCAGACAAGGGATCCTGCATATCAAAGGAAGTAAATAAACAAATTACTGAAAGTAAAGAGAATAACTAGCGAGATACTGAAGATAAACGAGGAACTTACTTAAAGAAGCTTTATTCCTCCGAGGTGGCTATAGAGTGGGAGTAGGACCGAGGGAACCCGGCTCCTCTCCTAGCTTAGCTCTCACCCAAGCTCTCACCTCACATTCTCCCTATTCTACACTAAAGTAGAGCAACAACACTAAGACTCTTCTTCTCTCCAAGGATAGTGTGTTGAGAGTGGAGGTATGGGCAGCTATTTATAACTCTTCAAGGTCGGTACTTGCTGTGCAGCTCTTCTTGTAAGCAGGTATGGCGGTTGACATAGCTTGTACGCGAAGATGGACATGTGTCGTGCCAGTGGCAGGCCGGCCAGCCTCTCCTAGGCCTGTCGGCCTAGGATTGTCGTGTGGCAGAACTGACCGAATTAATCCGGCTTAAGTGCGCTAACCATCACCATAGAGGCAATCCGGGCTAACACGCACTTAAAACGGAGTAAAATGACAGTCTCTCGGGTAACATCCCGATGCAACCACTGACAGTCTCTCGGGTAACATCCCGATGCAACCACTAGAATTTTGATCGAAACAATGCATACATACAACCCACACAAAGGTGAGCCCAGAGATTACAACAATCCACAAATTTTACATTCCCGAGTTCAACAGGAATTATTATTACAAATCAAGTTCGAAAGTATTCATAAACTAGTACTTTCAGAGTTTAATAGTGCAACTGAAAATAAACGATAGTTCTAACGACGATACAAGATATCATGATGAAGCCCGTACATGACATCATTAAGCGTTATCATCGTTGGCTGGGGACGCATCCCATTCCATCGACCAACCAGGAGGAAGAGTACATGGCCAAGTGAAACTAGCAACCATGTCCTCAAAGGTCTCACCTGAAAATAAAGCCACAAGCAAGGCTGAATATACTAATACTCAGCAAGGCTTACCCGACTAGTGGTATATACTTAGCCGAATCCTAGACATGCAAGGCTTTTGGCTGAGGGTAGTTTTTGCCAAAAAACATCTAAGAGTGAGTCCTTGCTTTCAAGTTTTAGCATTAAGTTCTAGTTGATTAACCATTTTAGGTAAGCAACTATCCCAATCACGCATGGTGGAGAAATAATTAACTGAGCATTCAACCAGATTAATCATCATCATTATTACTCTACTTACTCTATGTGGTAAAAGGGTCAAGCAGTCTCAATGGCTGCGAGAAACAGACGATTCGAATCGAATTTCTTAACATTGCAAGGGGAAATCTAAACACACGTCATGTGGTTACTCATAGAGTCACACGTGCAACTTTTCCCCTTTCATCCTGGGTTGTGGATCAGGGCCAACCCCTCGAGTGCATAGTTCCACGAACCACAGAACGAAGCCGGGCTGTGGCTGCTCTTGCACTCACCATGTGCCCATGGGAACGAAGTCAAGAGGGTGAGGATAAAGTCCACTCGCCGGTCCAATCAGGTACTTAAGCTTACCGATTACCATATTCTCGGCATGCTGTTAGTACGTTCAAAAACTTAACCACCACTACCACACACTGCGACCTTAGAATTTTCGCTAAACATACGGGGTCTCAATCATCAATAGGAATATCATAACATAGCCCCGTCTGTCGATCTTATGATTTCAACATAAGTAAAACAAGCAACTCCTATATCTCGCGAGTGACAGGAAATCACTCGACTTTTACCGGAGTCCTATTAGCATAGCAATCTAGCGACCGACACAAACTAGTGTTTATATCATAGGTACTAGGATCACGCATCTTGGGTTTCAATCCACTCCAACAAACTTAGTGCACAATACCATATATATGTAAAAGTTGCATAAGTTTAAAAATAGGGGTTATGCTCCGGGGCTTGCCGTCCTGAGCAAAGCTAGCCTTGAGCTCTTCCGAACTTTGGTTCGGGTCTTCAGTAACTTCAGTTAGATTAACTTGAGCTTCACGCTACTCACTCTTGGACTCCGGCACCAGCTTGTACGTTCCGTCAGCGAGAGTCATCGATTCTATATGAATGCATATGTATGAGTTGTTTTAATGGTACAAGATAAGTAACTATTTCACTACAAAGTTGTAATTCGACAAAACTCAAGTTAAGTTGTAAAGTACTTCATTTTTTTTTCTTGGACATTCATTTATCGAGTAGTATCTGGATTAATTAACTTCATTACGTAAGTGAGTGGTTTTGTCATTTCATAAATGGCCATTTTTCAAAACTAAGCATGGATTAAAACAAAACAACTCGTATAGATAGTTTCTAGTGTTGAGATTTTTATACAGAGCACATTACTTAAGTACAAACTCACTGTAAAATTTTCAGCCATTTTCATTCAACAGATTAATCATGAAAAATACATTAAACAACTATTGCTAGGATCAAGATCCATTTATACAAGATCCATTTATACAGAACAAACCATGAGAAAATTGGTGCTCAACATTTTATTGAGTACTCCTAAACTTATGATGAGTCTAGTGTAAATTTTTAGATTTTAGTGTGCAAGATACAGAGCATAGAAAATAAGTCAAGATACATTTACATTAATCAAGATTTATTTCTACAGGCAGTTCCACAAAGTTTCTGTGTCTCAAACTTTTCCAACATGATAATCTACTCAAAGATAGTTTCTGGTTAAAATTTCTTATTTTTCTAAGCACCAGAACTAGTTACTTCGATTTAATGTAATTTTTCTTTACTAAAAACAAATGAGCAAGTTAGACAGAAGTAAAAAGTTCCAAACTTTGTCCAAAACATTTATGCATCAATGTTACTCTACTATAAAAGTTTCAACCCTAAAATATTAGTAGAACAACATGAACAAATATCTCTAGCAAAATAGCACATCAAACAAGATCTAATAAAAACTACTCGTAGAGACATGTTCGGGCCTTGAGATTTTTACATAAGTCCTAACAAGCAGATACTAGCTTACAGTCAAAAAATCATCCACAGTACTGTCCTAGATCAAGAGATACATTTATGGGCTATTTAACGTAAGATTAATTTTAGATCAAGTTATAGTTTGTAACTAGTCATCCTTTTATGCAAAACGTGTCCGATTCATCAAGTAGGTCACAACTAATTTTATTTTGCATTTTTCTGATTTTTCTATTTTTTTAGATTTATTTTACAAGTGACAGCCTCTTGAAAACAAAAGTACTCGAGTTCTTGCAGGTAGGTCCCTGGATCTAGCAGAAAGGACCCTAAAAAGAACTTGGCGATTGTAATGTAGTCCCTGGGCGGGGCTGGGTGTTTCCCAGCCGAAATCCGGCGAGGAAACTAGTCAGCGGCGAGGGGAAATGGGTGGGGAAGCACGAGGAGGTCGAGGGAAACCTGTTGGTGTGCTCGGTTGGGGCTGGGGTGGCCCGAGTTGGGCTGCTAGCTGTGAGCAGGAGCTCCGGCGAGGTGCGGGCGATGGGCAGCGGTGGTTCAGCGAGGGAGGGCAGCATGGGGAAGTCGGGGAGTACCAGCAGGTCGAGGGCGACACGTTTAGAGCCTCGGTTTGGGCGGAGGACGAGCGGAAAGTTGGACTCGACGCGAGGTCGAGTGGCAGATCTAATGGCGCGGTGGTGGTGGTACTCAGACGCGTGTGAGCAGGGGCTCGGTGCAGCCCTTTTATAGGCGCACAGAGGAGGGGAGGAGGGGCTAGGCGCGGCACAACGGAGGGAGGCGCGGCCGGGATAAGGCCGCGGCAAGGGCGCGCTGTCGCTGGGGCGTCGTGGCTCGGCCGTCGGGAATCGACAGCCGCGTGGCGCACACGCGTCGGGCATGTGTGGATTCGGGGCAGGGGAGGGCGATTTGGCCACGGGCCGGTCGGAGCCTGTCGGGGCGCGGTCCTTTGGCGGCCTGCGGCCGGCAGGCATCGCCGTCCAGGTGGCTGGCGGCCTCTGCCCCTCGATGGGACAGAACAGGGGAGGGGATAGAAGAGAGAGGGAGGGAGAGAGAAAAGGCCCAGGATTCAAATTAAATTTTCTCAAAAGTTTGAACAGAAACTTCAAAAACTTTGAACATGAAAGTTGTAGGGAATTTGAAAATCTACGACTTTCGTTTTGGATCAAAGTTCATTTGAGCTTTAGTTCAGAAGTTATTTCAAATTCAAGACTACTAGTATTCGAATTCCTATTCATCTCATTTGTTTAAAATTTGAATTTGCAAATGGTGTTTGAAGTACACTTTGTAAGGTACTAAAATATGAGTGTATGTTCATTCTACATTTTTCATGAAAAGTGGAGCATGAAAAGGTTATAAACACAAAAGGAAAAAGTCTCACATACACATTCATACACATGCATATGCACACACATAATTAGATGCATTGTTTCAATGATTCTGGGTTATTATGCATGATGCTATGTTTAGATTTTCTTGCTTAGGATTTTAAACACCTAGGGTGTTACATGTCGCCACTTGGCACCGAGCTTCTCGTGGACGCTCCTGATCACTCGTGGAGGTCGGTATTGCGTCTCTTTGAGGCTGCACATTTGGAGGCCGACCGGCCTGGTCACGGCCGGTCGGCATGGCTCTAGCTCCTCTCAGCCCTCCATTGCACCAACATGTTGATCAACGCTTGCATGTACTCTAGGGAAGCAGTTTTAAGCCTGAAGACCAAGGTAGTAGCTGCATGTGGGTCCATCAATCCATGGCTCAAGCATTTCGACCGTAGGATGTATTTCTTTGTAATGTGCCGGTCACGATGGCGTGGGATTTCTTCCATTTCAGCCAAAATTTATACAGTGAGCTTCTAAAATTAAATAGACACCAAAACTAGTGGAACTCATTAGTGTAAATAATTTTAGCATGATTATGGCCATAGAAGTATGAAATCCGGAGAAATGTTGGCGGTAAAAATCATGGAAATCGACCGCCAACACGCCCTCGCACCAAGACTTTGCTCGTCCCGAGCAAGAGGTAGATTTAGATCCAGAGGATCAAGCAAAGTCCAGGGTCATGAAACCAAGGTATGCATAAGAATTATTTCTATGCTTATCTTGGTAGAATATGCCTACCTTGTGTAGTCAACCCGGCCCATCTGGTTGCCGGCCGGGTCCATCTCGAGGGTACCTAGGGGTCCACCTCTATCAAGCCCACGAGCACCGAGCAGCTGAGTTGATCTTCCGCCCAGGCAGTCATGAAGCCAATTAGTGCTCATAATGGGAAGAACAACCTTTCCATCCTTCCTGACTTGTTCAAAGAACCTTGATATCGAGAGCAATGCAAGTCGCACTCCATATGGAGTAGCCCCCGATCCTCGGATTATTTAGAATAATCAATTCGAGGGTCAAAAGTCTTGAGTTAGTTGCCGAGCTATTTCTCGTGCCCACCCCGAGCGTGGGAGCCAGACGAGTCGCACGAGGTACGCCTAGTTGTTTCCAGCGCCCAGCCCCGAGCATGGGAGCTAGACGAGTCGCACGAGGTATGCCGAGTTATTTCCTGTGCCTAGCTCCGAGCGTGGGAGCTAGATGAGCCACTGAAAGCACGCGGAGTGCCTTGTCACGCCTAGCCCCCGAGCATGGGAGCCAGACGAGCCGCCGAACACACATCGAGTGCCCTGTCTTGCCCAGCCCCCGAGCATGGGAGCCAAACAAGCCGCCGAAAGCACGCCGAGTGCCTTGTCACGCCCTGTCCCCGAGCCGGGGAGCCAAACGAGCCATCGAAGGCACACAAAGTGGTTGGCGCTGTAAAAGAACAGTGCAAACATTATGTAGCACAATGTGTAATATTAAATGATTGGAGGTGTCAGAATTGATCTGATGTGATAAGATTGTTTTTGCATCTTTGCTCCCGTTAGGTTATGTAATTTTCCCGAGTAGTTAGCCTATTACGTTTAAGCACCTGGCCCTGCACGACCTCAAGTCATTGTGCTGAGAGCGGATCATCGGACACATGATGAGAGAGTTGCAAAGGAAGCGGAGGATTCACGGGCTAAGGCGTGTGCTACCCTAGTACTTTAGCAACCATTGGGAGAAAAACATAAAGCTGTCGGCGACATACGAGATAAGAGAGCGCACTCGCAGGGTGCAGTCCGACTGCCCGTGTAGTGGGCGGACCGTGTAGGCAGTTGGGGACATATAGGATATAGTTAGTGATAGTCGCGGAGACTAAAGAATATTTAATTTATAAATATTTATTAAAGCATGACTTAGCTTGATTCGAGACCGAGTCAAAGTGGTGACCGCCGTCGAGCGGAACGGCTGTCGCAGTAGTCGACGTGGCTGAGTCGGACTGGTCGCTGTAGCCAAGCGGTTGTCGAAGTAGTCAATGTGGCCGAGTCGGAGTCATCGCCGTAACCGAGCAGGCAGTTGTCGAAGTAGTCAGCACAAGGGGTGCCTTCATTACTTGCAAGGTCGCGGGCCATGTAGTGGCCACATCGCCGGTTCCAGATCAGAAAATAAAAACAGTATGTGATTATGAAATCCAAGATCAGATTGATTCGAGGGTGATGTTAAGAATGACTCACCCGATTGTTGATGATTGCTGCCATCAAGCTCGCTGTAAGGACCTTGGAGATCCCCCTACCTGGCACGCCAACTGTCGAATTTGTACTCCAGCAAGTCCACCCGGGGTATACTCAGGTAGTAGATTTGTAGCTGAGGGAGATCGCAGGGACAAGAACTTGATGGTAATACAAGACACAAGGCTTTTTGGATAGGTTCGGGCCACCAAGAGCGTAACACCCTACGTCCTATGTTCGGAATTGTATTGAATGAACTAGGGTTTCTAGACGAGTAGGCTAGTTTCCTTGTGGTCGAGCCGTCGAGGCTGATCTCCCTCCTAGGGGTACCAGTACACCTCCTTATATACTCTAAGGATAGGGTTTACATGGCAAGTCCCCTAGTCGGTTACTACATAAAAGATATAGTCGGATTACAACTGTATCTTGGTAGAATATGCCTTCCTTGTGTAGTCGACCCGGTCCATCTGGTTGCTGGCCAGGTCCTTCTCAAGGGTACCTGGGGGTCCACCTCCGTCACCATCTTTACGTATACTGGCTTGACCGCTCCTGATTGCAATTGGTAGGAACACCGTCAGCAACACATGACAATCGTGACAGTTATAGCCGCATAGCGAGAGGTCTTTCATCGAGACTAGTTTCCTTATGTTGGATGAGAAACGATTTGGGACTCTAATCCCCCGTAAGCTTGCGCACATTGCCTTCTTCTCATCATGTGTCAAGTTGTAGCTAGCGGGGGTAAGTTCATATCTTCCATTCCCTTTATCCACAGGATGAAGATCTTCTATTATCTTCATGGCTACCAAGTCTTGAAGTGAATTTAACGTATCCTTTGTCTCGGCTGATGTCTCCAGAAGGAGGCCAATTGTGTTACAAACACGTTATTCTTCAAGTGCATACTATCGATTGCATGGTAGACCTCAAGATCCGCCCAATATGGCAAGTACTTGTAGAAGATGGACTATTTCTTAAATAGTACGCCATTGATAGGTGCCTTATCTCTATTTCCCTTCTTCCCATCTTTCGTCATCTCCCGATAAGTGACCTGGATGGTCCTGACTATTTGGAAAACATAGTGTCAGTCTCATTTTACTGGAGCAAAATGTAATTCGGGCTTGCCGTCAAAAAAATTGTAGAACTTCTTACTTCGGTACCTATGTCCTTCCACCAAGAAGCGTATGTACCCAAGGTAAACTACCTTTCTAGAGCCATCCAGGAAAGATGATAAGGTGTCATCCACGCAGACCGTGCATCCCGTCCTACCTTTGATCTATTTTGAAAGGACAAACAAAGCCTGTTAATCATGGATGGTGACAAAGATAATGGCTCTTAGATTAAAGAGCTACCGTCTAAAACCATCAATGATATCGATACCATCCTTCCTTAAAGTTTTCATCTCTTGCATCAGAGGCTCAAAAAAAACATCTATATCAATGCCAGGATGCTTGGGACCTTGTATAAGGATGGATAGCAAAAGAAACTTTCTCTTCTAGCACAACCATGTAGGCAGGTTGTACATCATCAAGATCATTGGCCATATGCTATGAGTGCTAGTACTTTCGCCAAATGGATTCATTCCATCTGTACTCAACGCAAACCAAACATTCCTCGGGTCCTTTTCAAATTCCAGATAATACTGCTCATCGAACTTCTTCCACTAGCGAGCATCAGCTGGATGTCGAAGCTTTTCTTCGCCCTTCTTGCGCTTATCTGAATCCCACCATCGCATCAGTTCAACATCCTTTGGGTTGGAGAAGAAACACCTTAGACGATCGGCAACTGGGAGGTACCACATAACCATGGCAAAAGTTCTGCTCTACATCTCAGAAATGCCTAAAGTAGTGTCTGCTGGTTCAACAGAGGCAACACTATTCCTTGTAGCTTTCCTCTTCCTTTTATTCCCATCGGTGAACCTTGTTTGTCGCCACCACAATAACCGGCATTGTTTTTGTATCGACTTGCAGAACATACAAGGTATTTTTCCAATTCTTTGAAAGTATCCCCACAATACAAAATACAATGATTTGGACATGCACAAATTCTTTTCACACTCAGCGTGAACCGACTAACAAGCTTCTTTGCTCGATAGGTGTTGGCGGGCACTCTATTTGGCTTTGGAAGCAACCAAGCGAACATACGCAGGAGATTATAGAAACTACTGTGTGACCAACTGTGCTTAGCCTTTAGAGTCAACAGCTCGAGTATGAAACAAAGCATGGTCTAGTGTTTTGGACATCCCTTTGGTCGCTCGTATATATTTTTCTCCGCTGATTTTTTTCACCGTCTCGAAGTTTGCTAACCCCTTTGCACTACGAACCAATGGCTCCGCTTTTGTGTGAAGCATCAACTGACTCAGAAAATCACCATCATCAAGTTCATCGTCACTACTGTCATCACCACTACCACCATCGGTGGGCCCCTCGTCAACACTATCACCATAGCATCCACCAACACCATCATCATCGCCGCCACCCTCATCAAAATCATCATAAGCATCAAACAATCTATCAAACTGCACATCTTTTATGATTTCGTCGAGTGAATTCTCCATCGGAGGGGGTGCTTTCTCGCCATGATACATCCAAATCATGTAGTTCTCTACAAAACCACCTACCAACACATGTGATCTGATTGTAGTTGTGTCACTGAATACTCTCATATTTTTGCAGGTTTTGCATGGGCATGGTATCCTCTGTGTCTTCTCATTTCTTGCGTGGTTTTCCACAGCTTGAATGAATTAATTAAGTTCTCCAAGTAAATAGGCATCCATCCTTCGTGCTTTGTACATTCATGTCCTATCAATCTCTAAACAACAACCAATAATTTAAATAGATTAAAATAATCTCTACAATAATTTTGTAAATAAATGGTAATAAATATATACTTTTATATATGCGTAGATATACGAAAAAATCAAACCCAACCTATTATTGTACCACTAAATCTTGGGAAAAAAACTATCATGCACGTGTGTAAATATAGAAAAAAATCCAATCTTGTTCCCTCTCCTTCATGGATCGAGGAAATTATTTACTTAGAAATGAGGCTAAAACATAAAGATTGAGTCCAAATGATTATGTAATCTTGTTCTCCTACTAAAATAACATAACTTCATCAAAAAGTTTGAGGCAAATGGAGCCCCAAATGGCAAATCCACACCATGGAGATCTAGATCTAGATAGAAGCAAAGAGAGCTTCATTTGAGCATTCAAACTTCCCAAAAAGCATAAAAAAGATATTGGATTAGCCTCAACTTACCTCATACAGCCACCAACTCGAAGGAAATCAAGTTTCAAATCTTCCCTCCCTTTTTTTCTTTTTTTTTTGGATTTTTGGACAGCATATCCCCTGAGCAAACATGGAGTTGTTAGGAGGAGGAGGAAGAAGGGTGGGCTGCTACTTTTGTCGAGCATTTTCAGGGGCGGGTGAGGAGGGCGGGTGATCCCCTCACATGCCCTGAAATGGCATTCCCAGAGGCGGGTGATGCCATCACCAGCCCATCTTTAGGGGCGAGTGATGGCATGACCCACCCCTAAAAAATATTTTCGAGGGGCGGGACGGTTGCTACAGTAACCTCGCTCCATTTGTAAGAGCGGGTTAACTTTTGACCCGCCCCTGAAAAAAACCGGGCATCCCTGCAAATCATTTTTGTAGTAGTGTCTAGTGGTGTCCCAATGTTCTATTTTAATCCCAAGACAATTAGTTCTCCTATGATATTGCACCTATGACCATGGACCTAAGAACAAGTGCCACATGAAAAACCTCCACCCAAGTGCTAGTGTGGAATTTCCAATTTTATGCCCAATTAACTATATCTCCACGATGACATAGCTTTTCTATCTCTCCTCTCATAAATTTATTTACTACCAAATCAGCAACAACTTCTAGGTGACAATTGATTAATATACATGATATAACCCATTGGGAGTTGGGAGTAACCTTAAATATCTAGGGACATATAGGCTGGTCAAGTCTTCAGATGTGCATGTGCTGCTGAAGGCAGAAAGGAGGGTTGCTGAAAAGAACTTGGAGGGCTCAAAAGGTACATGTTCTGGCCTTCTGTTATTTGATGTTGATAGAAATGTTGTTGTCTCAAATATTTTGCACCTAGGAATTAGGGCTCACCCTTAAAATGTAGATTTGATCTGCAATTCAGTCTTTAGTTCTAATAGTTCAGAGGTTCTTTTGAAAAATTTGGGGCATTCAACTGACCTTGATCAGGATAGTGAAAATGAGGACTGTTTGGAGGAATTAGAAAAGTTTGCTGCCAATGAGCTCTGTGGTGATTTGTTAGAAGAAGATTTTAATGTTGATAGCTATAGGCTAGACAGTGTTAAGAGTAGTGTGAGGAAGGAAAACAAATCTAGTGCTAAGTCACGAAAGAGAAAGACTTGTAGGGTGAGCTTATTTCCTAAATCTAACATGATGTCAAAATGAGGGGCATTTTCTAGAACAGCAGAGGTCTTACGGACTTGGCTAAGAAAAAGTTTCTAGTGGATAATGTTAAAGAACAGAGCTTAGAATTTATTGCTCTTTTAGAAACAGGAAAGAAGGAGTTCAGCTCTGCAGAGCTTAATGGCTTGTGTGGGGGCAGAGACTTCATTAAGCCTCATGGGGGGTTAGAGGAGATTTTATTAGGGGTAAACTTGGAGGAGCTAGATGTTGGCAGTATTGAGGATGGTGATTTTTTTCATTAAGTTTAGAATAAGGAGCAAAAGGGATAATTTCCATTGGGTGTTGGTGGCTGTTTATGGGGCAGCACAACCTATGTATAAAGAGAGCTTCTTAACTGAACTGGCGCAAACTTGCAGTAAGGAAAAGTTGCCAATTATTATTGGCAGTGATTTTAACACCATAAGAAACCCAAGTGAAAAAAATAGTGAGAGGTTTGAAAAAAATGGCCTTTCTTGTTCAATACTATTATAGATAGCTTGAACCTAAGAGAGCTAGAAATGTCTTGGCGAAAATTCACTTGGGCAAATTCTATGCCCAAGCCTACATTTGAAAGGTTACACAGAGTTCTAATGAGCGCTGAATGGGAACAACATTTTCCTCTAGCAACTGTGGTGGCCCTGAGTAGAGAAATCTCTGATCACACACCCCTGTTACTAGATACAGGCTTAAAGGGGGCTATAATAAGCAACCAAGGTTTAAATTTGAGTTGGGGTCGCTATTGAAGGAAGTTTTTTTTTTGACTTAGTGGCAGAGGTCTAGAACAAAGAGAAGAGAGGGATTACTCCAATGCAAAGGTGGCAAAACAAAATCAGGAAACTAAGACAATTCCTTAGGGGATGGGCTGCTAACATTAATGATGATTATAATATGGAAAAACAGGAATTGAGGAAAGGGGATCAGTTGGACAAGCTGGCTGAAACAAGGCTACTTTCTCAAGCAGTGTGTGAAAGATAGACTAGCTCAACTTCTAAGAGAGGAAGAAATAAAATGGTTTCAAAGAGCTAAAACCAAGGATTTGCTGGAGGGGGATTGCAACACCAAATACTTTCAGCTAGTTGCTAATGGAAAGAGAAGGAAAACCAGAATTTACAGGCTAGAACAGGAGGAGGGTGTTATAGAAGGGGAAGAGAATCTGAAAAAATACATCACAAAGTATTGTAAGGGACTTTTTGGCAAAGCTGAACCTGACTGTTTCTCGATGGATGAATCCATTAGAAATGACATAACACAGGTTACAGTTGAGGAGAATACTACCCTTACAGAAACTTTTACTGAACAAGAGGTCAGGGAGGCCATCTTTCAAATGAAGCACAACAAAGCACCCGGCCCTGATGGTTTCCAGCTGAATTCTACCAAATTTTTTGGAGTCTTATAAAAGAGGATCTTATGGCTATGTTTGCTGATTTCCACAGAGGGGACTTACCCATTTTAAGTTTAAAGTTTAAACTTTGGGGTGATCTTTTTACTGCCTAAGTTGCAGGAAGCAAAACAGATCCAGCAATACAGACCTATTTGCATGCTGAATATTAGCTTCAAGATTTTTACAAAAGTTTTGGCTAACAGATTTACTTCAGTTGCCAATAGAGTCATAAACCTTCTCAAACAGCCTTCTTACTTGGAAGGTGCATAATGGAAGGGGTAGTAATCCTACATGAGACAATTCATGAGATTAAGAGAAGAAAACAAAAAGGGATTCTGCTGAAGTTAGATTTTGAAAAGGCTTATGATAAAGTCAGTTGGAACTTCTTGCAACAAGCTCTAAGGATGAAGGGCTTCTCCCCTCAATGGTGCAAATGGATTGAAAATATTGTGAGTGGAGGTAGTGTAGGTGTTAAAATTAATGATGACATGGGAAATTTTTTCCAGACCAAAAAGGGCCTGAGATACGGTGACCCCTTGTCTCCTATGTTGTTTAATGTGGTAGCTGACATGCTAGCTGTGTTGGTTGCAAGGGCAAGAGACCTTGAACAGTTCAAGGGAGTGGTTCCACATTTGGTGAATGATAGACTGTCAATTCTGCAATACGCAGATGACACCATCCTTTTTATTGAAGATGATATTGAGCAGGCTAAAAACTTGAAGATACTGTTGTGTGTGTTTGAAAAACTCTCAGGTCTTAAGATAAACTTCCACAAGAGTGAGTTGTTTTGTTTAGGGAAAGCCAAAGCAAGAGAATCAGATTATATGCAAATCTTTGGTTGCAAGGAAGGGAACTTCCCTTTTAAATATCTGGGAGTTCCTATGAATCCAAATAGAATTGCTAGCAAGGATTGGGGTCACATTGAAGAAAGAATTCAGAAGAAGTTAGGCAGCTGGAAAGGAAAGCTGCTATCAGTAGGAGGGAGATTGGTGCTGATAAATTCCATTTTGTCCAGCCTTCCTTTATTCATGTTGTCCTTCTTTAGAATTCCTAAAGGAGTGCTAAAAAGGATAGATTTTTATAGATCTAGATTCTATTTGCAGAGTGATGGGCAAAAAAGGAGGTACAGGTTGGCTAAATGGAGTGTTCTGTGTATGCCAAAACATGTTGGGGGGTTGGGGATAATAAATCTGGATGTCCAGAATATATGTCTCCTAAGCAAATGGGTATTTAAACTCTTGAATGAGGAAGGCATTTGGCAACAAATTCTCAAGAGAAAATACCTCAAAAATAACACTTTGGCTCAAGTGAACAAGAAACCATGGGATTCCCAATTCTGGGCTGGCCTGGTTGAGGTGAAGGAGCACCTACTTGAAAGAGGTAAATTCTTGGTAAAAAATGGAAAAAAATACAGGTTTTGGGAAGATTGGTGGGTCGGTCATGAACCTTTGATGAAAAAGTTCCCAGCCATATATCAAATCTGCAGAAAGAAAAACCAAACAGTGGCAAGTGTACTAGAGGCAAGGCCTCTGAATATCTCCTTTAGAAGGGCTATGGTGGGGGATAAACTTAGATTGTGGAATGACTTAGTTACTCAGGTCATCAGTGTTAGACTGGTTGATTCTGAAGATAGCTGGGTTTGGACTTTGAACACAAAACCTATCTTTTCAGTTAAAAATATGTATAATAGCATGATGCTATCTGGTTTTGTGCTTAGAAGGTTTATTGTGTGGAAGCTAAAGATACCTCTCAAGATTAATATCTTTTTGTGGTATCTAGAAAAAGGAGTGACCCTCACAAAAGATAATCTGATTAAAAGAAAGTGGAAGGGGAATAGTCTGTGTTGTTTCTGTAATAATACCGAAACCATACAACATTTGTTTTTTGATTGCCATGTGGTGAAATTTGTTTGGAATTCGATTTACTTTACATTTGGAATTCAACATCTTTCTAGTATTACTGATATGTTGGGTCCTTGGCTTGGGGCTGCAGCTTGCCTGTCTCTTTGGCGTGTCTCCATCTGTATCCCCGCACAAGTGGAAGTAGTCTATTGCTTCCCGCTATGAGTTGGGCCCTTTTTTTTTTCCGTCAACAGCCCAACACCAAGAAAACGGAGACCTCATGCGGCGCCCTTTTCCTTTTTTTTTTAGCGCCACGCAACAGTTAACGGAAATTAATGGAGGGAA
Organism: Panicum miliaceum; assembly: GCA_032594955.1. Classification (NCBI taxonomy): domain Eukaryota; kingdom Viridiplantae; phylum Streptophyta; class Magnoliopsida; order Poales; family Poaceae; genus Panicum; species Panicum miliaceum. The sequence continues at coordinate 18,174,889 of CM064059.1, read as the reverse complement.
AAAGAGCTGCCTAAAAAGTGGCGCCAATTACAACAGATATAGATCATCAATTGGCATCTTCCTCAATGACACAACAACAATGGCTTCTCAACCAAATCTCCCTACGCCTCACCAGACTAACTACATGGGTGTGCCAGTGCCATTACTTCCACAAGTATAAAGCATCATCACGCCACCTGCTACTGACGCCGCAACATCCTCATCAGATTTCTTCATGATCAACACTCAGTCTGGTGACACAGAAAGGATAGAGTTAGACATCGTAAGTCATACCCCAATATCATTCATAGTATGAATTTTTTGTCTATACTTTAGTCTAACTTATTGCACATGGCACCCTATACAAATCCAACCAGGATTCTAGAAAAAATGATTCTGCCCAAGTAGAAAATTCTCTGGAAGACAACATACCAAAGTTTGGTATGAAATTCTATGCTTAGCAAGAGGCATATGACTTCTACAATTCCTATGCTCGAGTCAAGGGATTTAGCATTCGAAGGAGCAGTTCACATAATGTGAAAAATACTACCACAATAAATAATAGAACTTTTTGTTGTTCTCGTGCAGGTACAAAATGAAATTATGTAATATTACTTTTATTCATGGTTAGGGACAGAACATCTTTTTGATCAAATTATTTATTTGTCAATAGGTATTCGAGGTCCTGATAAGAGAGAAGAGTCTTCCAAGTATAGTAGACCAGAGACCCGATGTATGTGCCGAGCTCTCATGAAGATCAGTCTCAAAGATGGGTTCCACTACATCTATGAATTTGAGGCTGAGCACAACCATATTCTTGCTATTGAAGACCAGAGACCCGATGTCATGTGTTGAAGATACTTGATATTAACAATACCAAAAAAATTCCTGAACAATACATACTGAAAAGATGGACGATTGATGCAAAAGTTCTTCATATCAAGAGAAATTCTGAGACACAAGAAGATCCCAAAACAAAGCTATCACAACGTAGAAAAGAGTTATCTAGAATGTTTCTTAAATTAGCTGCCTGAACTGCAGAATCTGATGAAACATACTTTATGGCTGTAAGCAGTGCAGAGCAATTAGCAGAAGATGTGGAGAAAAGCCTGGAAAAAGATTTGATCCAGATTTGGATAGTTCGACTCATACACAAGGTTTGCACTGTGCTATAATCTGAACTTGAATAATACTCGTGTTAACACCACACAGCTGCATGATCAAACTGTTACATTTTTTTTTTCCAAACAATCAACTTTTTGTAGGAACACAACAGCAAGATGAGGCTATAAAACCAAGAGGCATCAAGGTCAAGGAAAAGGAAGTTCGTGGATCTGAGAGACCAATTGGTGGTTTTGAGAAGGCAACACAGCAGCGAAAAAAGACCAAGAATGGCCCAAAGGCATCTGATTCTGCAATGAAAGCAAATACTAGTTCTGCATCTGGTTTCAAGAAGGCAACACGAAAGAGGAAAGAAAAAACCATGAATGACACAAAGAAATCTAATTTTCCAATGGAAGCAATAACACATTCACATCCATATAACACTGTCTTGGTATAAGATTTCTATGGTATTTACCATTGCAAAGACTTATATGTTGTGCTGATGTTAATATTCCTCTTTTGTTGGTATGCATGGCCATTTAGAGACTAGTACACACCAACATCACATACAAATACCAGGCTACTATCCGGTTGGAAATGCTTTCATGCCTCCATCGTTTGGTCCTTTCTTTGGGACTCCTGACCATGGTCAAGGGACACAACCAGGAAATGCTACTCAGTCATTTAATGCAAATCCCAACAATATGTTCTTTGGGACTCACGATCAATGAATCCTATGAATGCAACAATTTATTTTACAAAGGAACTAGACTATCTGCGTCTCATTTTAATTATCCAGTAAGCTGGATTTCATTCAGGCTGCATGAAAGTATCATCTAAAGCGGAAAAGTGCATATTCCTAAACAAAGGGACTAGCATTGGAAAAGTGCATACCTCGCTGCCACACACGCTGCTGTAAGAAGAGGTCCAAGAAGTGTCCCTGCTCGTTGTCCCGCTGCAGTGACTTCGACTCGACGCAACTGAAGAGGAAACACCAAAATCGAACTCCCCCTCGCCCAGATCGAGATCCCCCAGCAAGAATCGAGTTTCTGGTCACCCAAATCGAAATTAAAAAGCAAGAATAGAGGTTCTGACCACCCAAAATCGAGATCAAGCAGCTAGAAACGAGGACCCCCCTATCATAGTCAGCTTGCCGCCACCGAGCTCGAGCTTGCTACTGCCGCTTCTTGTGAGAATATGAAGTTTCTCTCTTCCCAAATCGATTGCCTCAACCTAAATCGAGCTTCTTGCCGACAGATTAAGCTTCCCCCTACTATATCGAGCTCCTCAGATTCCGTATTGCTGTACGTCAGACGAGAAGGTTGGAGCAGAGAAGGGGAAGAACAGAACGGAGCGATAACGGGGAACGAGACGGCTCCATTTTCTCGGTGCAGGTCTCTTGACGGGAGGAAAATAGAAGGGCCAGCACCTGGTAGGAGCCAATATATGACTTCCACGTGTTGGGAGATACAAATGGGGATAGGGAAAGGGAACAGGCAAGCTGCAGCCATGTTTGGAGCTAGGGATGAAAGCGGATTGGATCGGAGCGGATAATACTTGTTCTATTCCTCATCCATATTTTTTTATCGGATGCGGAGCGGAGCGGATATTACACGGATACGGTTACGGATACGGAGCTATGAGGATATCGGATACGGTGCGGAGTCGGGTCGGTATCGGACCGAATACGGATTAATATGGTCGGATAATATATGTTGATGTGTAGTTTTTTACGTTGATTAATAATTCGTAAACTAAAGCTATAAATCAGCAAAATATCATGAAATAAAATACTCACCTTCATAGTTCACGACACAAAGTTGATGGTGACACTTCAAATTTGACGTCCAACAAAAGTTATTATAGGTTCTCAGTTTAGACTTAGGTGTATAGAGCAAACATGTAAAATAAAATAAAAATATTGTCGATCAGCCGTTAGGGTTTACCAATGCATATGCACATAATATAAATACTTGTTGGTTAATGGGCTATAAAAATATTATGTGTGTATTTGGACTGCGTTTAATTTGTACAAAGTGCTGTCCTGCTGGGCTCGCGAAAGTAGTCGGATATCCTATTATAAACCTCGGATTATTCGCGTTCAATTATCGGATAATGCATATCCTCCGGATTTTGCTAATACCATATCCTACTCCGCATCCGCATACAATCGAATTCGGATTATCCATATCCGCGTGGATATCAAAAAACCTTCTCCATATCTATAAAATTCGGATTCGGATTGGATCGGATGCAGAAATTATCCGCTCCACTTTCATCCCTACTTGGAGGTTTCCCCCACAAGTTCAGGAAACAACTGTCAATAGGAGCTATAGCTTTTTGCTGGTCCATTTGGCTGACTTGGAATGATGTAGTATTTAGTCGAATTGTGCCTAATTCGTAGCTGCAAGTTATCTTCAGGGGACCTATTGGGCAAGAACATGGTCGCGACTGTCTGAAGAGGGAAGCGAGAGAATTTCTGATGTAAGAGTTGCAGGAATCTGGAAGGAGTAATGATGGAATTTGGTGCAAGAGGTGTTTGGAATTTCAGACAAAGATTAGAGGGCTAATCTAGTTGTTTGGCTGTTGGAGTGAAACATCTTTTGTTTCTTTGCTTAATCTGGTTGGGTCTGTCAGTGTTTGAGCTGTAGCTCTTGCAGTCTGCGTACTGCGTTTTCTGTTGGCTGTAGACATTCTCTCGAGAGTGTTCAAGGTTGGGACAATTATTTATCTAAAATAAACTTGCTCCATGACAAAAGCCATACGCTGATGCAGTAATCACCGAGATGGTGGTATAGGTGAAAAAAGTGCCGCTTGACTGTAAATCATCACCGTTTATTGGCACAAAAGATGTTGTAATCTCCATATTTCGACCGAAAAAGAAAAAGGATGGATCACACAATAACAGGTAATTATTGCACTTTATTCTCCCATAACCCAGATGTCCCTGTACATTATTTTGACCACGAAAACACCGACTGACGAAAAGATAGCGTCTACCAGTTCCGGAACACTATTACAGGCCGGCGCCAGGATACAAGCCCTTCAACGAATTGAAGGGCGGATAACTAGTCCGAGAATCCTTCGGATCGGGAGCTCCTCCTACGGATCCTCAGACGGAGACAACCTTGAACCATCTTGCATTGCACTGGAGGATGACACACGTCAGCAGCACTCCTTCCCGGCCCCTTGTCATCAGTGCTCTCTCCTAATGCTGGGGGTTCTTCAGAGCCTGAGCCACAGGGCATCAGGCACGTCCTCCATGCGCTCGCCGCTGCCGCCGGCGTCCATCTTCTTAGCCGGCGCCGCGTCCTCGTTGAGGTCATCAGGGTTGTTGCCGCCGATCCTGCTGAGTAAAACACGTGTCGTCAACTCGTTAGTTTGTGATCCGCTGTTCTATATATCCGAACAGCACGGTGAAAGAATTTACAGGACGGGCAGATCGGCAGTGGATCTGTGACGTGACCAATTCTCCCCTCACCTGCGCTTCCTCTTCTGGAGGAACCTCTGCAGCGACGCCTTCCTTGCAATGGTTTGCTGGTCGACCCCCGCCGATGGCTCGCTGGCCTCCGGCACGTCCACCACTACCTTCTCCGCCGGCGGGGCGTTCACCGACGACCCCGCCATGTGCATCACCTCGTTGGCCTTCTCCGCGGGGATGTGGTCGAACAACATTACCTGGCCCCCGTAGAAGATGGTCATGGGAGTCTTCCCCGCCGCCTCCGGCCTGAAACGAAACCGAGGAAATAAAGCTACCGTGAAACCTGACTCGCCGCCCAGCCCGCCAAGAACACCGCATCACCAACCCAAAGGCCGAAAGGGATCGATCAACGCTCACCTCTCCTGGTAGGCTGGCGGCTGCGCCATGGCAGCGGTAGCGTGCACGGGGACGGGGAAGAGCTGCATGGTCCTCTCGTCGCTCTCCTGGGGCGCCACCGGGGTCGGCGGTGGCGCCTGGAGCACGCGGGCGAGGTTCCCCATGCGCACCTGGCGCTGGCTCTCCTTCTCCCTCATGTACTGCCGCAGCAGCGCGCACGTCACGGCGAACCTGCTCCGCCTCCCGGGTCCGGCGCCGGCCATCTATCCCCTCCTGGTGCCTTGGGTCACTGGTGGTGCTGGTGGCTCGGCCTCTTGCCGTCTCTCTCTCTCTCTCTCTCTCTCTCTCTCTCTCTCTCTCTCTCTCGTGCGTGGGATGCTCGTCCGGCCGGGCATAGCCGCGGGGCTCGGCCGAGTTCTCGTTTGTTTGTGCGTCCAGGTGAGCAAGGGAGCACGTGAAATTCGAGGGTCTCTGGGAGAGGGCGAGCGGAGGGCCGCGGCACGCGACGGGGGAGTCCGGCTACAGCCACACAGGCACTGATGCGCAATAGTGTACACTGCGCCCTCTCCCTCGTTTCACTCGGGGTTATTTTGGGGTCGTTTCTCTATATCTTCTCCATTCATCTAATTTTGGCTAATTTTAGCCTGCCTAATTATCCTTCGTGCTGTGTGTTATTCTTAGAGGCCGGAGTGGACTGAGGTATAGTAGTGATTAGCTTTATGAAACGGACTGTGTGATTTTAAATGCTCAGTGTGTCTCATGCATAGTTGCATTCAATTCTTCTAGGAGGTATAGGCTATCAACAAAATAGAGAAGCACATAAATGGTTCCCTTTTTATTACGGACAAAACACTAGATTTTTTTCGGCGCTTTATTGTCGGTTTTTTAAACTGTTTGTTAATTACGGACAAAGCACTATATTTGTTTAGGCGCTTTACATTCAGTTTTTTGTCGTCGGGTGTAAGAATGCCGCATCCTGTACTAGTTTTCACGATGCTACAACTAATACCGCATCCTCTACTACTTTTCGTGATGCTAAAAATATAGTGATTTTCTCGTTGCATGTTATATGTTACTTCTTTCGTGGCTTATTATTGTGTTTTTTTCATCACGGATAAAAGATCCATGTTTCCGCTAATTTTGCACGAGTTGGAGGAAAACACAAGCCTTTATCCGGTGATCCCCTCCCTTACGGACAACACAAACCGAATAGAACCGACATACATACATCACCCCCTAGAAATTTGTCAAGTATACCATTCTTTTTTGCCTTGACAGCACATGGAGCAAATTGTCATGTGTCGCTAGCTCAAGTATTAACAAGTAGAAATAGCAAGGCACAGATTTCATTGTTGGTCTTGACAGCTCATCTAGGTATGTACATGGAGCAAGCTGTTGGATATCGCCATCAAATGATCCAATAGTGGAGTCTTCATAGTACGAATGTGGTCTCTACGTTGAGGAAAACAAACATTTTTCTTTCAAGATTGATGACAGCAACTCGGCCAATCTAAAAGATTAAAATGATTACCTTTCACGAATTCTAGTTAGGTTATCAACGACATTTGAGTCTAAACATATATATGGCTGCAACCCGAGCTGCACTATATTTGGATCGGCTCTTGTACTACACCCTCACGCGACGATCTGAGTCACCTCTCAGTGAATGCTGCATTGCGATGCCATAGCTATTACCCCGTTTCTATTGGTAGCTCCTGGCCCACCACCTGCGGCAATCCGGCTGATGAAACCAAAGCCAGTTCAACACTTTCCTACGGGTGCTCCTTGCCTAGCTCAAATATAATGACTCAGGCTCTAGCAAATCCTCTCTCCTCACCCTAAACCAAATGTTAAATTAATTATATTCTTTTTTCCTATTTCTCTTGTTTGCATACATTTTAGTATATATCAAGAGGAACATTTTTTCTGCAGTGCACATATACTTAGGTCTAGCCTAACCGATAAATTAATTGAACTTGGTGAGATAGGCAATAGGCCGCAAAATGCTACCTTTTGGTTGCTTATATATGGTATCCGTTGGCATGAGCCGCCGCCGTTCTCCCCCATAAATTAGGCCCATGAGAAATGTCGGTATTTGTATTCCTCCAGGCTAGGTTCGCATGATACTTTTGCACCCGGCCCCAGCTATGCGCATAGGAAACTGGACAATGTGCCATGGCATCTTACATGGCATCGACCGGCCCATGTTTTCATAGGAAACACTCAATTAAGAAGTCTGAACGGGCCTCGCAAGCCCATCATTTCTAACTTTCCCAAGAATAGTCCCTCCTCCTCCTCCCGAGCCGTTCATGCGGGTACCATTCCGTCACCTTCAATTAATGGGCAAGTAGAGAGGCGCAAGCCCAACCGCTTTGTAACAAGCACCTCAGTTCTGATATGGCACGCGACACATCTCCATCACGGTCTAGAAGCACGGAACCAACCGCACGTGCAAATTAGATTGGAAGTGCTTATGTACTTATGATTATATTTCTTTAATTTGAATGTTGGATCTACTAGTTTCCAGTGGAAAATAATCAACTTGGCAAGTTAACTAAAACTTCGAAATTCCCTGTATGGTAACTTTAAATATCAATTGGTCCAACAGTAAATGTGAAGATGCAGTGGGGAAGAGCATGGGAGGTGGGCAGCAGCGGGGTACCCAGAGCAAAGGTAGGGTACCGTACTCCCTTTTATAAACTACCGCTGGTCCCCAGCAGTCAAAGAAGTTTCTACTGACAATCCGCACCCAGAATGCTGGCAGCGAGGCCACCACATCATCCATCCATGCAAAGGTACTTTCATCCGGCGTGCAGTGCCTTCTTACACTCCACAAACGCCTCAAGCAAAGCTCGTGCTCTTCGCGCCCTCGCCCTGAGTGTCTGGCAGCCCGGCCTTCACCTGGCGAGCAAGCACCGGACCTGATGAGCATCTGCTTTGCGGTGAGTGGCACAGCAAGAGGAAAGCTTTGCTTGCTTCGCCGACACTGCATGCTACCTACAAGTAAACAGAGAACGCAACGTTACAAGCAGATGATCGATGCCTTGCGGTGCACCTGGCCACGTAATTTTTAGCATCATCTGCTGCCGATTGATCCGGATGTGCGTGATCGGTTGGCAGGCAGCAACGCGTGTACGTCAGTTCCTGAGATAAGGGCTGGCTGGCTGGATCTTCATATATCACCACCGAAAGTTATTATTAGCCGCTGATCGATCGTCTGATGATGGATCGAGTTGATGAGCAGCGAGTGACGTGGAACGGCGCCTAGCTACGTGTGTAGTGCCGCTTGTCGTGACGGAGCACCTAACGTGCCGCGACAAGGGTAGTACGTGCGTGCCGAGCAGCAGTGCAGGCCGCGCGGCTCGATCGAGAGCTTGCTGCGTTGGAGCTAGATGATGAATGGTAATGCCGTGGTCGATCATCAGCGCCGAAAGCCGAGGGATCGATGAGTAAGAAGCAAACGTTTCCATACAACATCCGTTAAAGACGATGGTGGCGTAGTGGACGAGATGGGCGTGCGTAATAAGCTACCTCTCTTTCAGTCACTAGGTCCTCCTGGCGTCTTGTCCTACTCTTAACAAACTTCCCAGCTGGAGCGTACGTGGCCCAGGAAGCAAAGTTCACGCGCGATGAATAACATCAGGGACAAAGGGGAGACGGGGCAAAGAAACTAAAGAGCATGCTGCAGATGGAAAGCTTCGATTCAGGATGTGATTCCTTGTGGTACATCGCAGTTAGAGGTAGCTAGCTGCAGCAATTCAGGTAGTGTGATTGTCAGCAGCGCCTGCGCCGCTCTTCTTTCGGATCTGTCCGTCGGTGTCACTGACCACGCATGACGTGCAAACGACGACCTGCTACCAAGAAAAAGTGCAGGCAGGCGTAGGATAAGCCGCTTGATGTGTCGCGGCACAGCTCATCTTGACGACGAGACGTACGCTCCAGCTTGCGAACGAGCGCTCGCGCGTCGTGGTCGTGGCTGCTTCTCGGGATACTCCAAACTCGTGTGTCCTGGCAAAATTAGAGGATCATGTACATGCATCATCGATCGACGCGGACATGTGTACGCACCGGTACACCGCCACGAAGCACTCGTACAGCTCATCTCGCCTTGCGGTGTATTAATTTAACCCAGAATCTAAAACGAGAAGGCTCTTGATCTAGCTCAACTCGAGAGCCCTCCCAGTTTGGAAGGGGAGAGGATGTCGAAAGGGGGAAAAGGCCAAAACAGGGAAAAAAAAAGGTTAATGAAGGTAAAAATCGAATAGAAGAAGTAACGACTCCAATCGGACGACCTCCTCCTCTTCTTCTCCGATGTGCACCTCTACTCCCCGGTGATAAACATTTAAAGATGACTTGAATTTGACTTGAATTTGGGGTTGGGGTTATAAGATTCCGGGGTTTGGGATTTGGGGTTAAGAAGGGGATATGTGTGCCTACGGGATTTAAAGGGATGGTTATGGGAGGTTGCCGACCGACGATTGTGTTGGGTTGTGGGCAGGACGGTGAAGCAGCGCGCCTGTCGCGGTGGTGGAGGATGGTGGTTGAGCGGTGCCGACCACGGGGAATCATATGCTTAGGCCGGATTAGAGCTATAGCGGTCGCCGGGGTAGTGGATCTGGTGGCGGTGGCTGGAAGAGATAGGATGGAGGTGGGGGATAGAGCTCATCAAAAAGGGAGTAGATCGTAGGAGGATGGAGAGGGAGATTGGCAGGAGAGGGGCAGGGAAGGACGTACGGTCGGCAGTGTCGGAGGCAACGTTGATGAGGGGAGCCGCCAGCGGGGTGGGATTCAACGAGGTTCGCCGGGGGCACGAGTGGGTGGAGGTGAAGGAAGACGAGATAAGCGGAGGTGTGTTTTTCTTTTTTTTTCTATGCGATCAACAGATGAATAAGATGGAGACAGGCTCTCCACAAAATGTTATCGCGAGAGCCTTCTCCTCCTAGTTGCCATCTTAATTTAATCTTCTAGTCATGATGTTGGTTCCGCTGCATGCAACTTATGGTACATACCCACGGATACGTCTAGCAGCTTCGCGTACATGAGCCTCTTCCTATCCATCATGTTCACCAAAGGCACTTCCTATCAATCTTTCACAAGATAGTTTAGCCATGTAAGTTGCAGCCCACTAGGCCCAAATAATATAACCATTATAGTCCGCCCACTTTTCATCGTGGACATCCTTCAATATTTTCTTACAATTTTATGATAATGGAAGGATGGTTCCGACTTCGGATCCCTAAAAAAAGAGATGCATCAGTATGCAATTGCTACAATCACACTCAAAATTTAGACTATATTTTACTTAACATCATTGACCAGTATGTAAAATGAAAGACCATTTATGGAACATAAATAACTAGATAGTGATACTCTAGAAGATGGCAAGCCTCGACCAGCCCCTTTGGTCATCAATTTGTTGTAATAGAGCCCAACAACGATGCCAGTGTGACGTCTAAAAAGAACCTGCAAAAAAATTTCTATCTGCAAAAAAAAAAAACATTGTATGCAATTACCAATCAAATAGCTGCAGCTCCTGCTAATAACAATAGATTGTGCTTCTGGCTCTCCTATTTGGACCACTCCTATTTGGACCAGTTATTAAACAAATATATTATGTGTTTACTGATGGGGCTACATGGAGAGCCCCCAGCATCAGCAGCAGCTGAAGGGGAACCCAGCAACGGAGTATCAGCGTTCACTTTCTTGAATGGAGACGTGCCAGACCTTGCACGTTTCCGAGCGGCGAGACCACTAGGAGCGGGACCTTGTTTTGTCTTCTCCAACTGAGCGGTCGCAGAACCAGACCCAGATATGAGTTCACGAGTTTTCTTCTTTTCTTTTGACGCTTTGGCCTTAGCAATGTGTTTCTGAGAGTGGTAGAGCGTTTCAGAGGCACAATGTTGAAGCATTTGAAGACCTGATTCATCCGAGTCCCGCCAAGTTTCTGCCTTATTTCTTTAAATTCCGAGGGGGACTCCGGGCCCAGCAAAAATCAGCCCGGTCTTCGGTGACAGCCGCATCAACATCTGCCAGCGCACCAAAAGTTGTAAAGGCCAATATTCACAAAAGCAAAATGGGAAGGGTAAATAGACCAAAGGATACTCACTTTCCGCAATCAAATTGAAAGAAGCCCCGAAGTCACGCATGGGATAGGGTCAGAAGCCTCTTTCCAACCCTTGATCGTCGAACCAGCTTTTGTAGGTGCAAGGGAAATAGCCTTTTATTAGGTTATTATTGTGATTTTGGTGATTAATAACAATATAGTCAGTGTGACTAATAATAAGTTTGTGAGCTCATATTTGTAGGCTTTTTAGATCTCATGGATAATGTCCATTAGCAAAGATATCCAAGTTATAGTAAAAATTCAGAGAGAATATTTTTATGGTGTCCAAATGACATGTGAAATGAAGCAAAGCAAGAAACAAAGAAAGAACTAAATGAAGCTTTGAATTGGACGAGTTCAGCATGGAGCAGGGCGACGGATGAACCGACACTATGTAAAATACACAGGTCGGATCAACGCTGAGGAGAAGTCAAAGAAATTCAGTAGAATGCACCGACGTTGTACCGGACTAAGTACCGGATGTCCGGTACTATGGCAAGAAGCAGCGGTGCAAACGTGCTTTAATTACTCAGAGAGCATGTTTGTGTTCAAAAGGTTTTGGAAGAAATCCCTTCAGCGCCGGATGACATCCGGTACTATGGCAAGAAGCAGCGGTGCAAACGTGCTTTAATTACTCAGAGAGCATGTTTGTGTCCAAAAGGTTTTGGAAGAAATCCCTTCAGCGCCGGATGAGCTGATGAGGTGGTCATCAAAGCACGCATGCAAAAGAAGACCAAGGGGAGAGAGGGGCCAACGGCTACATGCTGAAATGGGGCACTGGATGAACCGATACCGACCTCAGTCAGTGTGTCGGTTCATCTGGTACTACTGCATTTTTTCTAATCATTGGAGCAACAGCTACTTAGAGTTGTTGGGCTATTTATATCCCCTCTACTCGCTCATTTGGAGTAGCTGGAGTCTAAAGAAAGCTCATACACACTGAAGAAAACATCTAAGCCACCATAGCGCTAAGTGATCACATCCCATACCTTTAGCACATGTTTAGTGAGTGTTAGTACTAGGTTAGGCAAAGAGAAAGTGAGAGAGCAAGGTGTAGCTGTCTTGTGTTTGGTTTTAGAATGAACCACCGCTGTAATCTTGGTGTGCCAGCCCCTTAGAGTTGGAGTCTTTGTGGCTCGCTAGCAAATCTTCGACTCTCTGGCTAGGTGCGGAGCGGTAAAGACGACCGTGTTCGGGGGAGGAGGAGACCCCTCCTCCGTGGGAAGCTCCGTTGTGAAGACGATGTCAAGGTGACCGGTGCAAGGGGTGGTGAGCATTGCCTTTATGCTAAGGTGCTCATCTACTTGGCAAGAGCCTTAATGGCGAGATCAAGCCCTTGATCGGAAGAGATTTGGTGCCTGGGAGCATGTCCTTGGTGGAGCTCCAATATGGACTAGGGGTGACTTTTGCCCACTAAAACCATAGGGAAAAATGGACGTGCCGAGTTTGCATTTCTCCATCCCACTCCTTTATGTTTCCGCACTTCATACTTGCAAGTCGTGTGCCTTACTTCCGTAGAGTAGTATTTCTGCTAGAATTGGCTCTAGGTTGCAGAACTCTTGTTGGGTGGGTTGAAACACTAGACGAATCATAGTTGCACATCTACATAGCATATTCTAATTTATATCTTGTGCAATTTAGATGGATACCATCGGTTAAGATTTTGCCTAATTCACCTCTTCCCCGTACTGAGCCTGTTCGGAGATCACCTGCCCTTCAGTGTGAGAGTAGGTGAAAGTCTTCAGCTGATAGTAGATACGATGTGCAAAAGCAATTCCACTGGCCAAGGGCTCGATCTTAGATGTCTTTGTGACCCAGAAACACTGATTCAGGCGAATGAGAGTTCGGAGTGAGCTGGTGCAAGTACATGCTGTGCTGTTGAAGGATAGCAACCAGCATAGGGTCTAGAGGGAACCGAAGTTCAGCAAATTAAGAACAGATCACGATACACTATCACTTCGTCAACCTCGGGCTCGGCAATGACCTGGTCTGGAGGGGGCGGTTGCACCGCCTGGCAGCGATCATTTTCTTTGCGACTAAGTTGGCGATGAAGATTCCATTCACCTTTCTGCACCCGAGGATGGTTGTTGGTTTATTCGGCACGCTAGGTTTAGGAGCCATTATTTCCAGTAGTGATAAGTACCTTCGGAGCGCGTTGCAGAATGAGAGGTCCGAAGGCATAGGTTTGTTGTCGTGCAGTAAAAAACAGTGGGCGTTGGCATTTTTTAAAGGCAAGAGCAACGCTCCCAGTGTCTGGATGTTTTTACCCAAGCACTTAAGACAAAAACAACTGTAAAGCAAAAATGCTTTATTGTACGCACGACATCGGGACAGTTAAAAATAAGGAAAGGGCAATTTTCATCATATTTCCTTTGCAGGCTAGCCATCAACAGCGAACGAGCCGAAAGGTAGCGCTTCGGAGTGCTATGCACCAAGGTCGGGAACTCGGCCCATCGGAGAAGGCCCTCAAGCCCGAGGGTCTATTATTGTTGAGGACGCCATATTTGGCCATGTACTGAAGGATCATGATCGACCGAGGAGAAGACCTTCAGGGGATCCTTAGTCAAATCGGAGCCAGAGTCAAAAGGCTTCCCAGGGACATTCGACCAAAGGGCCTTCGTATGGCGAATACAAGAACGGAGGAGCCGGAACATAGCAGAGGTCTTGTTCTGGGAAGATTCGCGGAGTAGAGGCGTCAGTCTGGAAGGCCTTCGGTCTCCCCATCTATGCGCCGAAGCTTTAGGGTTTCGATAAGAGCTGAGCTATAAAGTTGTAAAATGGCCCCTTGGGTAGGAAATTACTATGTACGTCTAGAATATCCTAATAATATAGTATTTGAGGGGTAAAAAGTTGTAATGTTTGGAATACCCTAATAAAGGTAACTGATGGGACGGCTGATCCGAAGGTTAATACCAAATTCTACGGTGGATATTCTCTTCGTTTCTTGTCTTATTGTCAATTCGTATTCTGACATTTCCGTGGGCTATTGTGATATCCTTTCTTTCCGAAGGATATCTTCCATCAACAATAATTAGCACCCCTCTTTTTGAGTGCTTAGGTACATGTCACCTTCTAAGATGGTTATTTAAAGGTTTCCATCAATGTTCTCCTAAATAAACGCTGAAGGGTTTTCAGAGCCGGAGCCACGAGGGATCAGGCACGTCCTGGAAGGGCTTGCCGGCAGCGGCGTCTTTCTGCTTCTTCGCCGGCGTCGAGTCCTCGTTGCGATCAGGGTTGTTGTCGCTGATCCTGCGGAGTACTAATACGCATGTTATCATCCGCTGATCTATCCAAACAGCATGGAGAGAAAATTATAAGACAAATAGACAGTGGATCTCAAATGTGATCGTGAGCGATCGCCGTGATTCCTCCTCTCCTCACCTGACCTTCCTCTTCCTGAGGAACCTATGCAGCGACGCCGCCCTCATCTGTGCATCGTCTACTTGATGAGGAACCTCGTAGAAGATGGCCATGGAGGCCTGCTTCTTCATCTCCGGCCTGAAACAAACCGAGAAGACCACCGTGAAACCAGACTCATCTCAAGAACGCATCATCAGCCCAAAGGGAGTAACGCTCACCTCTCCTGGGCCGGCTTCGCCACGGCGGCGCGGATGGGGAATAGCTGCATGATCCTCTCGTCGTCGTTCTCCTCGGGCGCCACCGGGGGCGCTGGCGCCTGGAACAAGCCGGCGAGGTCATCCATCTGCCCCTGGTGCTCCCTCATGTACTGCCGCAGGAGCGCGCACGTGACGGCGAACCTGCTCTTGCCGGCAGCGGCGGCCATCCCCCTCCCCGTCCTCGATCGGTGTCCCGTGGTGGGTTACTGTTGATCCCTTCTCTCTCTTGCGCGGGAGGCTCGGGTGCGTTTTCGTTTGCTTCTCTGCGTCTGGGTGAGCGAGGGAGCTCGTGAAATGCAAGGGTCTGGGTGTCTGGGAGCGGGCGAGCGGAGGGCCGGGGAGCGCGAGGGGGCCGGGAGTCCGGCTACAGCCACACAGCCACACACTGATGTGCAATATAGTCTCGTTTCACTGTGTAATTTTAGGGTCCTTTCTCTATATATTCTCCTTTCTTCTAATTTTAGCATGTCTAAACTGTTGATAATTGTGTTATTCTTAGATTAGAGGCCGGCCGGAGTGGACTCAGGTTTATTAGGTTTCTAGCGCGGTTGTTTATATACTGGTGTGTCATGTGTGATTTCCATTGTTTTCAATTACTTCGAGAGGAAATTATGTGCTAGTATCAGCAGTGAAACAGAAAAGATCGTAAATTATTCCTTCTTTACTACGGACAAAGCACTAGACATATTTTGGTGCTTTATTGTCGTTTTTTGTCATGCAGCAGAAGAATGGCCATCATTTGCTACTTCTGTGATGCTATGGATACAGTGTTTTCCTGGCGTGGCATGCTATAGTGTTACTTCTTTTGTGACTTGCTATTGCGTGTTTGTCGATAAAAGACTTGTATTTCTACTACTTCTGCACGAGTGGGAGGAAAACACGCCTATTCTCTTTGTCCCCTCGATCACCCCCTCTCTCTTACACACAACACGACCTGAATAGTACATCACACCCTACATGCCCTTTCTAACATACTATATATGTGGGGAGATTGTACGTGGAGCAAATTGTTGTTTGTGGCCATCTTAAGTATATCAACAACTAGAAATGGCAAGGAATAGCTAGAGAAATTTGTTGGTCTTGACAGCTCAAGTAGGCATGTAACAGGAGCAAGCTGTTGTGTGTCGCCATCAAATGATGAAACCGTGGAATCTTCAAGGAACACATGACACAGCCCTGAAAGTTCACAGTACGAATCCATCATGTACTCTGCTCAGGAAAACAAAAACTTTCTTCCAAGGAAGATGTTAGCAGCTCGGCCATTCTAAGAGATGAACTGATTATTAATTATTTGAAACTTTGATTATTAATTTATTATGTTATATTATCAAGGGAATTTTAGCTAGTCTAAACTTAATTGTCAGGGTCCGCGCTCTTCTGACCCTAGTTATATATCGCGTGGTTCCTAGCTAGATAGGCCACACAATATATACTTGCACAAACTGAAAGATCGAGAGGGAACTCAATGCAGTGAGTTATTGACGGTTTGGATCTGTCAGTCTGTCTCGCTGACCATATACATGACGTGTTAGTGACGGTTTGAATCTGTCAGTCTGTCTCGCTGATCATATACATGACGTGCAAACGATAAGTGCTAACACTTTGCCTACACAGACGTTTAGCCTATTTACACACTGTAAACGTTACATAATGGCCGGTGTCTGTTTCATCAATAGTTTATCCGGTTTAGTGACCATTTAACATATTTAAATGGCTGTTTAGTACGAATAAATAGCTAAACGATAGGTGACCAACTGTTTAGACACTACTACAAAACTGCACATCGGTTTTTGCCTTTAGTCCCGATTACACACTGGTACAGAAATGGTCCTTGATCCTTGACATTAGTCTCGGCTGCTGCTGGGCCTAGGACTAATGAAGGCTTTAGTCCCGGGTCCAACTGCTAGGGGCAGTGGGGAGCTTTAGTGGCTCCAACCGGAACTAAAAGATCATTCACAGATTAGTTTAAAAGGAAGACATCTCATTTAAAGTCATATGTATTGGAAGACATCTCATTTAAAGTCATATGTATTGTGTAGTTCGGGTGGTAAAGAAGCTATGTACGATGCAAGAGGTTTTAGGTTCGAGTCCTAGGTGCGGAGTATATTTTTTTAGCTTGCACATACCCTTTAGTCCCGGGTCCAACGGCTAAGGCGGAGATATTTAGTCTCAGTTGGAGCCACCATTTAGTCCCGGTTGGCCCGGTTGGTGGCTCCAACCGGGACTAAATGGTCCTCGATGGGCTAGTTTAAAACAAGCAAATCTCATCCAAATCCATATGTAATTTGTAGATAGGGTGGTAAGGAAGGTATGCGTGAGGCAAGAGATCTTGGGTTCTCAAATCCTCTAGACCATACAGTTTGGTTGGCTTGCAACAATTATTTTTTTAGCCCTGCAGCAGACTTCAGTCCGGGTTGTTGGACTGGGACTAGGCCGGGACCATTATTCCCTGACTCCTAATCCCGGTTTCACTAAAAGGAGGGCTTACAGATAAAGCCACTGATAATGCGACACAGCTCTTTTGTCGACTCTATCTAGCGAGCGAGAGCAGACACACCATGCTTATGGTATACCGCGTGCTTTAGCGGCAATTACTTATTCTAAACCGGCTAGACATGGATGATCACCTGAACTGGCTGAGGTCGTTCCTGCTCGCATGCATGCAATCCTCGATCATATCGTCCCTGAAAGGGCATGGACAAATGTGGGATACACCATATACACGACAATGCAAGTCCACCGCAAAGTGCAAACAAGCGACGTCTGTTGTCTTCCAGGACATGGGCACGCTTCAGTAGCTAGTTGATCGATCTCCTGATCTTGCCGTGTGTTTTGCTAATCTCCCCGCTGTCATCTCAGATCTCTCGCGCGTCGGAACTGACCAGACCGGATGTCGCCATGCGTGCACGCTCCCGCACCGCCGAACCCCCTGTCTTAATTTGCCGTACACGGTGTGCATAGGATAGTGAATTGGTGGCACCGAAATGTACCTAGTTTCTTGCTGTCCTTGGACTAGTTCAAATGACAAAAACGAAAGATGGTTTCTGTACTAGTGGTATAGCAACAAATGAGTATTTTATTGCCTCCATTGGCCCATTATAATTTTCAAATATCAAACTTTAAAAATTTAGACTAACAGTTAGTTGAACTAGCAATGAAAGCCAATGTATCCTAATTTTCTTGGTGCACGTAGCTATGCCAATATATCCTAATTTCACAAAATATTTTCAATATCTCATTGGTTGATACATTCTAGGATAACCGATGGTCAAAGTAGACTAGTAATCTTTTTTTAAGTTCTATAAAGAGAAAATACCAAGGACTATATAAAGACACAATTATGGTGGTTTGTTTCACATTTTATTAGAAAAATGGAAATCATTCCGGCCTACTAATGTAAGTATGTAGACCTCGCAATCGATTCCAACAGCTCGCATTTTATGCTAATAGTTGTGTTTCCTTTTCCGAAATAGGTGTCGGTGTTTAACCTTTAAGCCCACCGAGGGATACCCTAAAGTAGTAGATTGTAGGTGGGGTGTCGCCGAGATAGGAACTCAAAGGTGCAAGGAACAGGAAACTTTATACAGGTTCGGGCTGCCGAGAGCGTAATACCCTACGTCTTGTGTGGTGGTTTGTATTGCCTTAGATGATGTAATGCTTGGAGGGGTCCCTGCCCGCCCTTATATAGTCTTGGAGGACAGGGTTACATGTAAGTCCTAGTCCAATACTAGCTTAGGAGTCCTACCCGAGTACTACTCGAGTAGTTTCCTTCTGTTCTGACTAGTTCTACTTCTGTACGAGTAGTTACAACTGGTGTAGGGTGTGGGCCATGTCCCACCCCTTATCCTAGAATATGTATGCCATGTGCACAGTCCCGTGGCTCCGGGTCTGACAAGCCCCCGAGCTCTTCGTAGTCGAGTACTGCAGGCTTCCAAGTAATTCTGAAGGCGTCTACGAGTTCTTCCGAACTCCGTCTTGAAGGTGTCTTCTGAGTACTTTCTTGGCTGTATCGAGGCTGTGAGGTGCTCATGCCCCGAGTAGTTTTTAAGTCTTCTTTTATATAGGCTGCGATTAAACTCGCATTCCATATGGAGTAGCCCCCGAGCCTTAGGTTAAATCGAAGAATTAGGCTGAGGGTCAAATTAGTCTTGAATTTTCTTTCTTTATCTTCCAAAAATTTGAAAAAAATAAGCCATTGATGACACGTGTCCCACAGCCTCCGAGCCTTGAGTCCAAATCCCCAGGGTTGAAAAACAATCCAAAGAATCGTGGCACGGATTGTGTAAAATATTAAGAATTTGAATTTATGGTTAAAATAGGTTAATATGTTCAAAAATCCGAAAACCCCTTTTTTCGGGGCCGTACCCATGAAAAAATGGTTTAAGCGAATAACTTTCCCAAAAACTTCCTGAAATGACCGCTCAAAACCAATCTTATCTTCGGAAAAAACTTCTCGCATTCCGCACAGTAAATGTAGGCCCGCCTGTTGGCACTCCTTAGCTTATACGAACTAATCTGCAAGCGCACGGATACCGATGTAGCTTTCACCAGGGAGTTTACCTGGGTTATCGAATCCAAGGTATTGTAAGCGCGACCGGACCTAGAACTATTCAACCGGACCCACCAGGAGAGAAGAGGTAAGAGGGTAGAGGGCTTAACTTCAGTTAGCCAACTCGTTACCCAGATAACTTTCTACTCACTAACCTGATCTACTTCGGCAGCTGAAAGAGGAAGGACTGCAGAAAGGGGTGAGAGGGGAGTCCAACGGCAACCTGCTACTACTGCTATGAAAACAACCGAACCTGGGGGACTAAGAGGGACGGATAGGGCTGTCACCACCTGCCGCCTACCACACTGTTCCGTGGGCTGGAACACAACCCGAGGTAACTTACCAAGCCTAAGCAGCACGCCTAAACTATCTAGTCACTAACTTCCGCCTCACGTTAAGGCTAGAAGAAACCCCAAATGGATAGAACTTGCTAACCACACAGACAAGGGATCCCGCAGATCAACGAAAGTAAATAAACAAATTATTGAAAGTAAGAGAAGAACTAGCGAGACACTGAAGATAAACGAGGAACTTACTTGAATAAGCTTTATTCCTCCAAGGTGGCTATAGAGTCGGAGTAGGATCGAGGGAACCCAGCTCCTCTCGTAGCTTGGCTGTCACCCAAGCTCTCACCTCACTCTCTCCCTATTCTACACTAAGGTAGAGTGACTAAACCAAGAACTCAACTTCTCTCCAAGGATGGTGTGTTGTGAATGGAGGTTAGAGCAGCTATTTATAGCTGCTCAAGGTCAGTACTCGCTGCTTGGCTTGGCTTGTAAGCAAGTATGACGGTTAACGTAGCTTGTACGCGAAGATGGACACGTGGCGCTGTAGGGCCAGGCTGGCCGGCCTCCCTAGGCCGGCCGACGTAGGGATGTTGCCACATGTCACCGACTTTGTTGTGGATGCTTCTAGTCACTCCAGGGAGTCGGTAATGGTTGCGTCAGTTTGAGGCATGATAGTTAGAGGCCGGCCGGCCTGGATGAGGTCGGTCGGCCTATCTCTAGCTCCTCTCAGCCCTCCGATGCAGCAACATGTTGATCAACGTGTGTAAGTGCCTCAGAATGGCGGTTTTGAGCCTGAAGACCTTGGTACTCGCTGCAGGTGGGCCCATCAATCCATGGTTCAAGCCTTTCGACCGTAGGATATTTTGCTTGATGATGTGCCAACAAGGTTGATTGGATTTGTGTTTGAGGCCCTGTAGGTGAAGTTTGGCTGATCGGTCTGGGTTTTCTCCCAATTTGGCCGAAATTTATGTAGTGAGCTTCTGAAATCATCACCAAAACTAGTGGAACTCATCAAGATAAATAATTTAAGCATGATTTTGGCCATAAAAGTATGAAATTCAGAGAAATGTTGGCAGTAAAAATCATGGAAATCGACCGCCAACACTGGCGCTAGTTATTTAACCGCGTAGTGACCTAGGGTTTCACTCACCCTTTTTACTCCCACTCTTTACGACTCTGTCTCTTGGTCTTCCTTTGTCTCACAGCCGCCACCGCTTCCAGAGTTAGATCTAGGTCAATCTCGGTACAAGAAGTAGTCGCCCAGTTCTTCCTCATTCTCAAGAGCACTGCTTTGCCGTATCTCTCTCCGCAGCCTCCAAGCGCATGCAAGTGAAGCATCTCGTGACCACAAGGATGGCCAGCAACAAGCAAGGTGCCTCCAAGGGGAAGAAGAAGGAGTCTAAGGCCGCCGCCACCGCCGGAGACGGGTGGAAACCAAGTAAGTTCTCTGAAGTTGATCTTCAAACACTGGTTGACGAGGGTCTTCTCCAGAACAAAACCATCATGCAGTGGCACGCTGCCACCGGGGATAGGAGGCTGTATGAGGGGGCCGACGAATTGGTTCTTTTCCAATACTTTGTCGAGTGAGGGTTGGCCCTGCCGACCTCTGATTTTTGCATGGTCTTCTTTTCTACTACGAAATCCAACTCCATCATCTGAACCCTAATTCTATTCTCCACGTTGCCATCTTTGTACAATTCTGTGAAGTCTTCTTAGGAATAGAGCCACATTTCGATCTCTTTTGCTATCTTTTCCACCTCAGAGCCCAGCCCAGTGAGAAAGATCTTTATGAAGTCGGAGGTGCTAGACTCCAACTGAGGCAGGGGATGGAAAAGAAATACATCTCCTACAAGTTCCCGACTAGCTTGTCAGGATGGAGGGAGAGGTGGTTCTACATCAGAAACTATGAACCTTCCCTGCCTGAAAGAACCGCCGAGGCGCTTAAGATCACAACCGAGTGGAGCAAGCCCTACCAGGACGAAAGTCGGATCCTAGAGCTGCTCGGCATGATCAAGAAGCAGAGGGATGCAGGTGTCACTGGTGTGACGGTGATGTACTCGTGGATTGGCAGGCAGATCCAGCCACTGCAGAAACGGTCTAGGTTTGGCTTCGAGTACCTTGGAGTCTTAGACCCTTCTCAATTTTCTGCAGACCCGATTCAGAAATCTGATGCCATTCTTAGAGAAAGCCGAGTACTCATGGGCGCTGAAACCGTTCCATATGTTCCGAAGATGTACTCCGTCAAGGAGCCTCCAAAACATGTATGGATAAGTATATGTATTCTTCTATTGAAGCTGTTGGCGCTAAAAATCAGCTGGGAATCGGCCGATGACCTTCAGCGTCGGACACACGACCCGGAAGAATCTGCTTAACTCCTGTTCGGGTGATTGCCCTGGTGTGGTTCGCACGGCGTGCCAGTCAATCTGACCTGTTGATTGACAAGGAAATAAACGTATTAAATTCCGGGGTTCCGATCGGCTAAAGTTCTGATCTGTCCCGAAAAGCGTGTCAGCGAATCGGCCGATTTGCTATGAAGATGACCGGCTATGGACCAGCCAATAATCACGTAACGATTGCCAAGAAACTACTGGAGTAACTTAAACAATTGTTACAAATGCAACACTCGAAATAGATCTAATCGGCTATGCGATGGTAAACAAGGTGAGATAATAATGAAGCCGGCAATTCGATCTCAAGCTAGATAACTGGTGATAAAACTAGAACAATAGGTAAAACCTATAATTCTAGTAAATATCGATAACTTGTGAATCTAAACGAAACAACGGCGATGCGCCTGAAATTAAAGCTTAGATGTTATTTGATAAACGGAACCTACCAATTGGCCGGAGATCGTGCCGATGCAGCCCTGCCAATCCGTACGAACTCGTGAAAGAAAAAGAAGTATTGGCGAAGTCGCCGACTTGAAAGTAAAGTACGATGAAAAAATAGATTGTTTGTATTGATTGATGTATGATGTCCCTTATAAAACCCTAACTGCTCCTATTTATACCCTAGGACTGAGACTCCTGATCTATTATGATCCGTTACAAACTTGATTTAAATAAAAACTATTATATATATAATACTTTCCTAAAGGAAACGGGCTCCCGCAGAATCTTCTGCCGCCATCTCCTAGTCCAATCCGGACTCTTTCCATTGCCCTACGACCGAGTCGGCGTCGTTCTTTGACCAACGTCAGGTCACCTTTGATTGGGACCCTTTGTTGGGAGTCCATTGGCTTCATCCCCTATCTGTTGGCGCAAGCTGCATCTCCAATCGGCTGATTCTTAAGTGTAGCCTCAATCAGCCGATTCCCAACTGTAGCCTTTGAATCTGCCGCATCGGCCAGTCTCTTCCTTTTCTGACGCCGATTCAACACATGCCCCCCAGTTTCGAAGTAAAACATGACTTTTACTTCAAAATTATTTTTTAATCTCTCCTCCAAAACAAATGCGGCAAAGAATCTCCTTTCGTTTCGCGGTCTTCTACATGATGATTGCAATCTTTTCGAACCAGGCGCCTGAGACAACTGTTCCCCTGGAATTCGTGTAGACGGCGCGGCAAAAATCCCGCCTTTACCCTTTCTCTCTTGGACTGTCTTTAAGTACTGGCGTTCTCCGCCGCTTCTTCTCCACGAGCTTAGTAATTTCCTCCCCAGCGAATTACTTTCTATCTTCTCCCAGCGCCCTCTCGGTCTCCAACCGTATTCTGCAGCGATCTTTCTCTCGTCTATAATCTGCTTCATCCCTCCAATGGCGGCGCGATCAGCAACTCCACCAACCATGGAGGCTCCGCCAGCAACTCCGTCAGCGACGGCGGTTCCATCAGCGATTCCATCGACAACTCCATCTGCGACGATGAGCTTCATCCCGGAGGTAAACATCCAAAACTTTCCTCTTTTAGACACCTTTTTTTAGGCATTTAGACACCAAATCACTATTCCCCTTTCCGAAGCCCCTGGTCTCATCTTCTTAGGTCCTATGGGGAATCCAGACCCGACTGATTTGATCAACATAGAAACCCATAGAATCCCTTTTAAGCAATCACCTATGGATTTGGGTCAGTGGTCAGGCGTTTTTAGATCTTGCCGAATGAAACCCCCGGCTGGAAAGTGTGGTACCAAAGATTAGCCAACTCTAAGAGAGTTCAGTGGGATGAATGAAAAATCGGCCAGTGCATCAATCTTTCTTTGTCCCAGATGGAGGAAAATGAACCCCTGGTAATGGCGGCCTCCTATTTCTGGTCCGACGCGCTCAACGCGTTTCTCTTTGGGCACGGACCCATGACTCCAACTCTGGCCGATGTCCTGATGCTGACCGGCCTTGACATTTCCTCCCCTGATACACCCTTTGATTATCTGACCAAACCAACCCATTGGCTAGAGACGAAAGGAATCAGCGGGTGGAAAGGGTACATCAACAGAAACATGAGGACCGGGACGATTTCGAAGAGAGAACATACAATGTTCTTGATGATGTGGCTAGAGAAGCACTTCGTCAGCCGTAGAGCGGTTGGTCCTTCCTCCAATACACAAGCTCTGGCTGAAGCCCTGTCAATAGGATCCATCATCCCCCTTGGGAAGCATCTGTTAGGATCGGCCTACCACATGATGCACCAAATCGGCGTCAAATTATCATAAGGAGAGCCGATTGGTAACCCTAGTGGCCCCTGGTGGTTCATCACCCTCTGGCTTAATTTGTACATGAGCAAGGTTTTCCAGCAGCAGATAGAGACCAAAACATTCCCCAACATCGAGTCAGAGGAGAACCCCACCATACGACGACGGTGCACCTCTTTCGGAGAAGCAGCATCAGTTTTTCTTGGTTGCCAGTTCACCACCACCCGACCAGCCGAATATTTCAGATGTTTTTACAACGGCTTTAGTGAAGAGACCACCAGCTGGTATCCGTACCAGATGACAGAGCCGCTTTTTGAGCTTTCTGTCTGCTATGATTCATCGTCCAACTCCTTTGATGATAATCTCATGGACATTTTGATCAAGCCAGGGATTTTACCGGCAAACTTCTTCTCTGGGAAAGATTTTCCAACTTATGAATTTTACAACCCATCAGTTGCAGCACAGCAATTCAGCCTTGGTCAGCTGCCGATTCGAGTTTATTTTGCCGGCCGTACAAAATTCCGAGATGAGCTCACCAAGAGCCTCGACTATAGTCGGCTGTGCAATTTAGTGCCGAACTCCAGTACCATTGATCTAAACAACTGGATAGTGGCTCCCTTTGCCGTCCAACAATTCAAATTATGGTGGGCAGAATGGAAGCAACATCTCTTCTGTTCATCTCCTTCAACATATTGTAATAATCTGGATCCCGACAACATCGACTCAAATGCAGCGGTACTGCCCTTCTCCCAGCCGATTTTGATGTTATCCCTTTTTATGCTACAAATTTGCCGCTAACTCTTATTTCCCTTTTCAGTCCGAAAATCAACTTCCGCCGATGCGGAGCCGAAGTGGTAGGCCGATAGAGAGTAGCCGCCCATACACACCATTCCCACTCATCGGCCACTACGCCCCAACTATCAAAGACATCACCAGCGGCCGATGGAAGCAAACACCGAAGAGGCCCACTTTAAAGAAGACGAGCCGCCGAGTGCGTGCCCGTATAGAACCGGCTGATCAATCGGCGGCGGCATCGGCTGAACCTTCAACTGCACCAACTTTGCCGATTACTAAGGAAGTCGATCTCCAGACTGCTATAGAAGTTGGAGAGGTTGCTGCATCATTGCTGGTAGAAGCTATTCAGGTAATTTCGCACACTTCACATACTTCTAAGTATTCTATCGATATTAATTTCTTCTTTCTGCCAGGCTGCGCAATTCGCCCCAGCGTAGTCTCCGAAGCAATCGGCTACATCCCAGGCGGAAACCGAAACGCCAGCAATTCCCGTCACCAAGGCAGAGAGTTTCTTAACTCAATTTCTTGATACTCAACCAAAAACTAACCAATTTTTTATGCAGGCTACTCTGAGCGCATCGATTGCTCCTCCCCAACAAACATCGGCCGAAGGACTCACGGAGGTACGGCAGGCATCATACACCATCAGACTTAATCACTTGCATTATGCTTATAAAATCTGTTACCATACCTTTCCAGGAGGCTGGCCCGAGTAGGGCACTGATAGTTGTCGAGTCTTCTTGTGACGAGCCAATCGCGCCAGTTCCCGAGATGAGGGTGGCACTTCCGTCGGTGCAAGCAGAAGAAATCCGTTTCAGAGAGGTAAGGAAATTGTCACCCAAATCAGCCGATTTCCCCTTACCGTCTGGTAATCCGTATTTTTATTTTTTTTACTCTTTCGCAGGAGCAGGACACTCCCAATAACAGTCTTTTTTCTATCACGGTTGCCTTTTCTGACGAAGAAGAGGTTCCTTCATGCCAAGTCATCCTGAGCTCAATCCCTGATGACGTCCGTGCCAAACTCGAGAGTATACGGACTCTCCTCCAAGACGACATCAGCCGATTAGTGGGAGATGCCTCGCCGATTCGGCAACTTCTTAGTGAAATCAGAGGCCAAATTCCCGAGGAAACGACAGAGGCTCTGGATCCTGCTGCATATATAGAGTCAATGCAGACTTCAGTGTTCAGGGCCTTACGCCATATGGCCGATCGCGCCGAACTAGCGAAAGCCCGCGAGGAGGAAGACTCCTACAAACATCGAGGTCAAGAGGTGCATCGGCGAATCAGCTTCCTTGAGAACTGTCGCCCAGATATCGTCGATGCCATAGACCGCCTTAAACGGCGAAGGGCAGAGCTAGCCAAGGTGATGGAGCAGGTGACCCAGGCCATAGCCGCTGAAGAGAAAAGACTCCAAGATCCCCCATCCATCATTGCCGAGTTGAAGTAGGAGAGGCAGAACCTGGCCCGTGAAGCAATAAAAATCCATCGTCATATGCCAGAAGTCCCCGGATTGGCTGATGACGACCAAAGAATTGTAGACTCAGCCGATCAAATTAGGCAACGAGCAATTGCGGCTATCGATGTCCTCCTTGGGTGAACTGTAAAAATTCTGTAAACATTTAATGCCTTCTTGCCGTTGACACGCAGATTCAAACTTGGACCGTCCTCTTTGGCAGCTTTTCATTTATTAACACTTTTACTCTGATGGGACGCATCCTACCATTCCTTCACCTTCTTCCTTCTATAAGTATGAGGCCCCGTATCGTTTCCAAAGGCAATCGCATCGCCCGTCTTCTTTTCCTCTAACGACTTGATCTCCATCCTCCCAGACTAGACGCCAAGATGTCTTCTTCGTCTTCTTCCTTCTCCATCAACCAAGTATGAAATCTTTCTTTGTTCCCTTTCTTGACATTTTAATCAATCTGAGGTGGTTGTTTGCTCCCGTTTTAGCCGAAACGTCTTAGCCCTAGTCTGGAACGAGCGATTGAAGTCATGCATTCAGACGGACCACTATCGCAGGCGGACAAAGATCTGATCAGAGCTCATCGCGAAGAACTCAGAGATCATGTCCCCGCTGACGTCCAGAAGATCTGGGACCATATAGACGCGAACTGCTCCAGACGGCCGCCAACTGAAAGGAGTCATCCACTCCCTCGCTCAGTCGCCCTTGAAGATGCTGCGGCGGGGACATCCCAACCACCTCTCGACAGGAGCCATCCACTCCCTCGTCAAGTCAAGGTTGAAGCCGCCATGGAGGATCTGGAGGAAAAGAGCATCCGCCTCTTGATAAAATTAGGCCGGATCGAGAGAGAGATTAAGAAAAAGCGTGATCAATAAATATGTTGGTACTTTTGTTCTAAGGGTGACTTGTACCGTGTCGGCCATGTACTCTGCTGTTCTCACCGAATAATGAATCGGTCAGACTAAATCAAATGTTTCATCCTTAAGGCGATGTCATTTTTTACATCAACTATATAGACAGGAGCCAATGGGAGTTGGCCACGTTGTCTTGATGTACCCTATCATAAGTTATGCACCCACCCATATACTTGGATAGTACCTCTTCAGATATCTCCCATTTAAGGCTCTTGTGAATTCTTCCCCTTCGATAGTTTCTAGTATATATGCATTTCCCGGAGCACATCGGCCGATTTTATACGGCCCCTCCCAAGTGGGCGACCATTTACCGAATTTGGGATCCTTAGACCCTATTGGCAGCACCAACTTCCATACCAAATCTCCTTGGGAGAATTGTTTAACTTTGACCTTCTTGTCGTACCACCTGGCCACCCTTTTCTTGTTTTCTTCGATGCTAATCAGGGCCCTCAATCGTTGACCCGCCAAATCGTCGAGCTCTCCCTTCATGAGGAGGGAATAGTCATCAGCCGTCAACTAATCTTGAAGCGATGTGCGCCTTGACCCCGTCCTTAATTCCCAAGGCAATACTGCCTCATGACCATATAGCAACTGATAAGGAGATATCTTAGTGGCCCCGTGGCAAGCCATCCTATAAGCCCATAGATATTCAGTTAAAGACATGTGCCACTTCTTGGGTTGTTCCTCTATCTTCCTCTTGATCAACTTGATTATCCCCTTATTGGATGATTCGGCCTGGCCGTTGGCTTGAGCATAGTACGGAGAAGAATTCAACAATTTAATCCCCATATCGGCGGTGAATTCTTCGAACTCCCCTCTGGTGAACATCGTTCCTTGATCAGTTGTGATAGTTTGAGGGATGCCGAACCGATAAACAATGTGGTTTTTCACGAAATCGATCATATTGGCCGATGTCACGGTTTTCAACGGAACTGCCTCCACCCATTTGGTAAAATAATCAGTGGCTACTAATATAAACTTGTGCCCTCTGCTTGATGGAGGGTAAATCTGTCCGATGAGGTCTATCCCCCAACCTCTAAACGGCCATGGTTTGATTATCGGATTCATAGCCGAGGCTGGCGCGCGCTGCACATTGCCAAACTTCTGACAGTCTTGACAACCTTTATAATATTTAAAACAATCTTCGAGAATCGTCGGCCAATAATACCCGTTGTTTCTGATCATCCACTTCATCTTGTGGGCCGATTGATGAGCTCCGCACACGCCTTCGTGGATTTCTCCCATCAGGACCTTTGCTTCTTCCGTTCCCAGGCATTTGAGAAGGACCCCATCAATCGTCCGGTAAAACAAATCGTCTTCGAGCAATACATATTTTGTAGCCTGAAATCGCACTCGCCGATCCACTTTCTGGGATGGATCTTTCAAGTAATCGGCGATTTCCTTCCGCCAATCGTCGGCCGCAAGTTCCAGAATCATGGCCCCTTGAATCGGCCGGTACCCGGACGCGTGCTGGGCAAGTCTATTGGCGTCTTCATTGTAATTTCTGGGAATGTGCTCAATAACTGCAGACTTGAATTCCTTTAACAGTTGGAGGCAATCTTCATAGTAAATCCTTAAGATATCATCTTTGCATTCAGATCTCCCCGTTAATTGATCTACAATGAGCATGGAATCCCAAAAAATTTCTACCGCATCAGCTTTGACTTTCCTTAACAATTGGATACCTTTTAGGACGGCTCGGTATTCCGCCTGGTTGTTGGTCGCGGATGCCTCTATCGGCAGAGAGAAATGGTAGCTTGCCCCTGAGGCGATACAAGAACGATGCCGATTCCCGATCCGGCTCAACATGAGGAACCATCAAAGTATAGAGTCCATGGAACTGGTTCAACGACAGCAATTTCCGGTCCACAATGCTGAGCCACAAAATCGGCCATGACTTGACCCTTGACAGCCTTGGCCGATTCGTACCTTAGGTCAAACTCTGACAGAGCCAGGATCCATTTTCCAATCCGTCCTTTCTAAATTGGCAGTGATAACATATATTTTGCCACATCATCCTTGCATATGACTACGCACTCTACCGATAACAAATAGTGCCTGAGCTTGGTACACGAGAAATATAGACACTGGCACAGCCGTTCCACCGGGGAATATCTCGTTTTGGCGTCCAGGAGTCTTCTGCTGACATAATATACCACCCGTTCTTTTCTTTCGAACTCTTGTGCCAGCGCCGATCCGATAGCCCGCTCGTCGGCCGATAAGTATAGTTTGAACGGCTTGTCAGCCTGTGGCGGGACTAATACAGGTGGTGAAATTAGATATTGCTTGATATCTTCTAACGCTTTGCGTTGTTCTTCTCCCCACACGAATTCCTGATCGGGCTTCAATTTCAACAAAGGAGTGAAAGCTTGAATACGCCCGGACAAGTTGGATATGAATCTTCTGATAAAGATGACCTTGCCGATTAGGGACTGCAGCTCAGTTTTGTTCTGCGGGTCCAAAACCTTATTGATGGCAGCTATAGTCTTCCGGTTGACTTCTATCCCGCGCTCATGGACCATGAATCCTAAGAATTGCCCGGCCGACACACCGAATGCACACTTGTTCGGGTTCATTTTCAACCCATGCTTCCTTGTGCACTCCAACACCTCTTGTAAATCAGCCAGATGTTCCTGATGACCTTTTGACTTGACTACAACATCGTCGATGTAGATTTCCACCGATACACCAATGGGCTTGTGAAAGATATAATTCATAGCCCGCTGGTATGTAGCGCCGGCGTTCTTTAACCCAAAGGTCATTACAACCCACTTGAATAAACCGAGGTGGCCCGGACACCTGAAAGCCGTCTTCGAAATATCTTCTTCGGCCATTAATATTTGATTGTACCCAACATTACCGTCCGTGAAACTGATGACTTTATGTCCTTCGGCAGCATCTATCAAGACATCGGCTGTCGGCATCGGATACCCGTCCATTGGTGTAGCCTGATTTAGGTTCCTGAAGTCGATGCATACGCGCAACTTTCCGTTTTTCTTGTATACGGGTACAATATTAGAAATCCATTCGGCGTAACAGCACTGCCGAATAAATCTTGCTTCAATCGATCTTTTGATCTCGGCCTTTATATCAGGTAGAATTTTAGGTTTGCAGCGTCGTGCAGGCTGCTGATATGGCCGATATCCTGGTTTTATAGGCAACTGGTGTTCGATAATGGACTGGTCTAGACCAGGCATCTCATTGTATTCCCAAGCAAAGCAATCTTTGAATTCCTTTAATAAACTTATCAATCTACATTTGTAGTCGGGATCCAAGCTAGCACTAATATACGTCGGCCTTGGCTTGCTATCATCTCCTAAATCCATCATCTCCAATGAATCAGCCGACGTAAATCCATGCCCAAGCTTCCCGTCTTCTCGGATGAACTCATCCATCTAATCTGAATCTTCAGAGCCGACTGCTTGAATCGGCTGTAGGCCAAAATCGGACACTTTCAGGAAATCAGTGTCCCATGTCCTACCGGATATACACTTGATGTGTTCGCAGCTCCACTCTTGCGTATCGGCCGCCGCAACACTGTAGACCGAATCGGCGGTGACTATCTCGGTACTGTCGCCGACCCATTGTACGAGGCATTGGTGCATTGTAGATGGGACGCAGCAATTCGCGTGTATCCAATCATGACTGAGCAACATGATGTAGGACCCCTTTCCATTAATAATAAAGAAGGTAGTGGGAAGAGTCTTACTGCCGATGGTGAGGTCGACGCAGAGCGCTCCGCGGGCGGGAGACACGTTGCGTTTGAAGTCTTTGAGCATCATATCCGTCCTGGTCAGATCTTCATCACTTTTGCCCAACTTACGGAACATGGCATATGGCATGATATTGACTGCAGCGCCTCCGTCCACTAATAGCCTGGTAACAGGTCATCCGTTAACGTGTCCTTTGAGAAACAGGGCCTTGAGATGTTGCCATTTTTCATCTCCCGGTTTCTCAAAAGTGGTTGTCATCGGCTCCAAAACCAATTGCGCCATCTGCTCTTCCATCCTTGTCGCGTTGTCTCGATCGGCGGGTGCCATGAACCTCATCGGCAAGATGAACACCATGTTGACATCGGCTGCCAATTCTTGATTGTCACCCTCCTCGTTGTTGTTTCTTT
Organism: Panicum miliaceum; assembly: GCA_032594955.1. NCBI lineage: Eukaryota > Viridiplantae > Streptophyta > Magnoliopsida > Poales > Poaceae > Panicum > Panicum miliaceum. The sequence continues at coordinate 18,143,524 of CM064059.1, read as the reverse complement.
TGGGGTGCCAGACCCAAGACCTTTCATTTTTCTTATCCACCACCTGCCTCTGTTCTTCCTCTTGCTGTTCCCATTGGCGCAGATGTTGGATCCTTCATTTTTGAGATTTGGACAGTCCATCAGGGCACCACCTGGGGTTCACTAGTTTGGCCGGTGGTTTGGCGTGCTCCCAGTCTGGTTCCCTTCCTACGGGGTTCTCATCTGACACCCTAGCATCGGCCATTTCTTCTAACCGATTGTGTATGCTGGTACCCCCCAGTCACTTCTGCTGGTTGATCCTGCCCCTCGACCGGTCATACCGGTCAACTTTGCCCCCCAGCCGATCATGGACTGAAAGGCGCTGACCCTCTTGTTTGCGCCAGTTTCTGCTGATCGGCTCTGATCCTCTATCTCTGGAGCGTGATCTTTTGAGTGGGCAATCATTGCGATTTGATCCGCTGCAGTTAGGGCAATTATCAGCTGATGGCAATCTGAGGTCATCTTCCCAGCAATGGATGAAGAACGGACATCGCCAATGATCTTCGTGTCGGCGTATCATCTCTTCGCGGTGTCTCGATCTTTCCTGCTGCCGCTGATATTTGCTGACTAAGAATTGGGAAGTGACGGGTCTACGCGATCGTTCTGATCCTTCACCCTCGTCTTCAACCCGTATTTTCCCTTTGATATCGTCCATCGTAACCTGCTTTCTTGGGTCCACGACGCCGCTTCTTTTAGTCGATTCCGACGTCAGCACCTTGGTTTGAAGTGAGTTTTTTCCCGTGTCAACCATATTAGCAGGGAAAGGATGCTGATCAATCTTCATCGGCTTTGCTGGCTTCGCCGGGACTTCGAATTTGAGTCTGCCTGGCTCAATGGCCGACTGTATCTGCTGACGGAAGATTTTGCACTCATTTGTGTCATGAGACATGGCATTGTTCCACTTGCAATATTTCATCTTTTTGAGCTGATCGACCGACAGAATGGTGTGGTGAGGTGAGAGCTTGATCTGCCCCTCTTGGAGAAGTAAGTCGAAGATTTTATCGGCCTTCGACATATCAAAGCCGAACGCCTCTGGTTCTTTCTTCCCGAAAGGGCACGATATCGGCTTCTTCCCTTTGACCCACTCTGCTAGGCCGATTTCTTCTTCTTCCTCATATTCAGACCCTTCCAAATACGCCACCTTTTTCTGGACATTCCTCCGCTGATCAAACAGACGTACTTCTTGACCGGCCAATCGGTGAACGATCTGACTTAAACTTTCAAACTCTTGTGAGGCGTACCTCTCCTTGATATGTGGCAGGAGGCCTTGGAAGGCGATGTCGGCCAATTGAGCGTCGGTCAGGGCTAGTGTATAGCATTTGTTTCTGACCTCTCTGAACCTCTGTATGTAGCTAGTTACTGGTTCGTCGCTCCTTTGCCTGAGGCTGGTCAAATCTGAAAGCTTCATCTCGTGGACTCCCGCGTAGAAGTACTTATGGAATTGCTTTTCCAGATCGGCCCAAGTAACGATGGAGTTGGGTGGTAGGGTAGTGAACCACTGGAAGGCCGACCCAGATAGAGATGACGAGAACAGACGCACCCGTAGAGCATCTTGTGTGGCGGCCTCCCCGCACTGGATGATGAATCTATTTATGTGCTCCATAGTTGAGGTGTCATCCAGCCCCGAAAATTTGGTGAAGTCAGGAACTTTGTACCGATGAGGAAATGGTAGTAGATCGTAGGCAGGTGGGTATGGCATTTTGTACGTATAGGTTTGTACTTTCAGCTTTAACCCGAATTGGTCTTGAATTACCTCTGCTATTCTTGCTGTCCAATCCACTTGCTGCTGATGAACAACTGGTCGGGGCATCAGCACATGTTGGTGGATCGGTGGCGGGACGGCCGGGTGATGGATCAAAGCGTGTGGCGGATACTGCTGCGTCGTGGCCGGCTGAGCAGTTGACAGCTGGTGGCGCAACGAATCTGCCGCCCCATCGTACAACATCATCGGTGCCGCGCTTCTGAGTGTTTCTGCGGCGTCTGCCCCCCTGCCGATTTCTGACGTGGCCGGTTGATACTGAGGGACCGTCGGCCGGACGGCCGAATGGAACGGTGTCTGGATCGGAGAGCTCCCATGTCCGGTTGATTGATCTGGAAAAGCCGCCGTTGCTGGTGCTCCCCAAGGTACTGAGTTTGAGGGCAGCGATTGCACGGAAGCAATCTGGACAGGCTGCAGCGGCGCTTGCGATCGAAGACATGGTGCACCGTTATATCTTGGAGGCATTGAAGGCAACGAAGTGTTGTATCCTTCGTGTTGCGTCGATATCGGCTGAGCCGAGTGAGACGTGCCTGGTAAGCTTCTGGCTGGGGCTACAATAGGTGGGGCGTATGCTGGCCCCTGATATCCTAGAGCTACTCCGCTGACCAGAGAACTGATGACGGCATTGTATACCGTGTTGGTCATTACTGAGGATTGGTCGATGAAAGCCTGATAAACGGACTGTTGAATCATATCGGACATCTTTCCCGAATCTTCAGCGATGGTGATGTGGCGGGGAACTGGAAGAGGAGCTTTCTTGACGGTCTCTCCACTTCTGGTACGACTGAAAGATTGCAGATATACCCTCTTGTAGTCTTCTAGGTGTCTTGCCAGTTCTTCTTTCTGGTCGTCCTTGAGATCTGCCTCCGTAACCTCAATGATGTTGTTTTCAGAGATTTCCGTGGTCTTTGACATGTTGGATATTGAGTGTGTCCCACCGGTCGTGCCAAAAGTGTGTTGGCGCTAAAAATCAGCTGGGAATCGGCCGATGACCTTCAGCGTCGGACACACGACCCGGGAGATTCTGCTTAACTCCTGTTCGGGTGATTGCCCTGGTGCGGTTCGCGCGGCGTGCCAGTCAATCTGACCTGTTGATTGACAAGGAAATAAACGTATTAAATTCTGGGGTTCCGATCGGCTAAAGTTCCGATCTGTCCCGAAAAGCGTATCAGCGAATCGGCCGATTTGCTATGAAGATGACCGGCTATGGACCAGCCGATAATCACGTAACGATTGCCAAGAAACTATTGGAGTAACTTAAACAATTGTTACAAATGCAACACTCGAAATAGATCTAATCGGCTATGCGATGGTAAACAAGGAGAGATAATAATGAAGCCGACAGTTCGGTCTCAAGCTGGATAACTTGTGATAAAACTAGAACAATAGGTAAAACCTATAATTCTAGTAAATATCGATAACTGGTGAATAAATCTAAACGAAACAACGGCGATGCGCCCGAAGTTAAAGCTTAGATGTTATTCGATAAACGGAACCTACCAATTGGCCGGAGATCGTGCCGATGCAGCCCTGCCAATCCGTACGAACTCGTGAAAGAAAAAGAAGTATTGGCGAAGTCGCCGACTTGAAAGTAAAGTACGATGAAAAAATAGATTTTTTGTATTGATTGATGTATGATGTCCCTTACAAAATCCTAACTGCTCCTATTTATACCCTAGGACTAAGACTCCTGATCTATTACGATCCGTTACAAACTTGATTTAAATAAAAACTACTATATATATAATACTTTCCTAAAGGAAACGGGCTCCCGCAGAATCTTCTGCCGCCATCTCCTAGTCCAATCCGGACTCTTTCCATTTCTCTACGACCGAGTCGGGGTCGTTCTTTGACCAACGTCAGGTCACTTTGATTGGGACCCTTTGTTGGGAGTCTATTGGCTTCATCCCCTATCTGTTGGCGCAAGCTGCATCTCCAATTGGCCGATTCTTAACTGTAGTCTCAATCGGCCGATTCCCAACTGTAGCCTTTGAATCTGCCGCATCGGCCAGTCTCTTCCTTTTCTGACGCCGATTCAACACGTGTCGAAATCTGGCATCAACAGAAGCTTTAAATTGAATAGTACTGACATGTCTTTCAATCTTGTCGCAGTAGGATGTGAATGTGTATAGGAGTTGCCACCAATGCCGGACACTGAACGTCCGTGCCATCTTCTGCCGTCGGCATTCCAGAAGCTGATCTCTCACGCTGACATTGACCCAATTAGCACGGAGGAGGACCAAGATAGCGATGACAGTTGCCCACTGGCTGAGGTGATGAAGGGCAAGGAAAGAAACCCGCCTAGGAAAATGCAAACTCCTTGTGGCGATCTTTTGCCTGGCCACACTCGGGAACCAAGAGCCACCGCCTGGAAGTGCAAGGCCAGCGTCTCACTAGGTGGAGGTGATATCAGGACATCTAGGTGAGTGCTTCCCATTGCTTTCCGAGTACTTTTGACATCTTTCGGTTGAAATTTCCCCTTCTTCTTGATTCCTGTTTATCAGCTCCCCGAACCCCAAGCACGCTAAGGTTATGGTTGAGGAGGAGGTTGGGGATGACACTGTGGGGAGACAGAGTGCGCCCATCATCGCAGTTGACCCGTCAAGTGGTACTGCTGAGGCCGCGCCGGAACAATCTCCCCCAGCTGGCCTGACTGCCGGGGCAGACTCCTCCCTCGACTGGCAAACCAGTGTCAGCGAGTGCTGTGGGTACTGTTCTAGTGCCCAAAGTACTTAAGAAGAAAAAATGGCTATAAAGAAATCTGCATTGTAAGTATCCGAATGTTTTTTCTTGTGGATTGTGGGTTCATATCTATTTGGCAACAACTCGTAAAGTTGTTCTTGTATGCAGACCATCCTCTGCTCTGGGCTTGGAGCAGCCTGGTAATGCCACGGATGCCCCAGCCCCCGAGCTAGAGAAGGTAGTCAATGTGACGCCAACAACCATGAAGGTTGTTGAGCTGTTGGTACAACCTGAGATTCATGTCCACTCGCCTACTGGAGCCGAAGATGCCGGTGTAAGGGACGTGCCGGTCGCTAACGCAGAGCCAGAAAACGCAAAATGGGTCCTAGAAAACCCCGTGGGTAAGTTGATCACCCTTTTACACGAGTTCTTTTTTGCTTGCATGCTTGCTTATGAAGTAATGATGCGGCAGGGAGCCCGCAACAGCAGCATGCTTCTGACGAGCAAGGAGCTGCAGGTGGTTCAATAGTTGGACCCCTGATGCAGCCACCGAGTTGGGAAAGCGACATCCCACAGGAGCTAATTAATGACCCAATACTGATATCGGAGCGCATGCAGGAGCTCCAAGATTCTTTCAAGAACTTGTATCGATTCTCCACGGTTAGTACCTTGAACTTTCCATATTTGCTTTTGTCGAGTAGTCTTCGTTCTCAAACTTCTTCCCAATGTCGAGCATACCATGGTCAATTGGTCACGCATCAAGTCGAACAAGTTGCGGGTCATGGAGAATAAGCTCTAGTAGTTGCAGTCTAGGGAGCAAGAGGCTGAAGCGCAAGCAGCAGAGAATGCTAAGGTAAGGTATGAATTGGATACCTTGAAGCTGGAGCAACCCAGGAGGTCTGGATGCTGACGAAGGAGATTGAAAATCTCAAAGACAAGAACAGGATGCAGGCCAAGTCTCACTAAGGTGAATCTCTGTCGACTACTTTATCTTGGTTTGCCATAGGTGGAAAGTAGTATCTGAACTAGTATGAGTACTTCTTCGTCTCCTTTGTTTGAAGAACTTAATAATATCATAAGAAATAAGGATGACAAGATCACTGACTTGAAGAATCTTGTGTATTGTCGTTCAGATGACGCAGAGAAGTTGATTAAGGCACTCCAAGATGAAAATTTACAACTCGTAGATTGCATGACGCAAATCAGGGATATGGCCGCTGAGGAGGAGCTGAAAAAGAAAGAAGTTGAAGAGCTCAAGAATGCTGCCCAACTAGTGGTTGATATGGTGGATCCGCTGGAAGAAAGGGTGGTGAGCGACAAGACGCTGTTGGAGCGACTTCGCGAAACCCCCCAAAAGATTACCAGCTACGTCTTAGAAACCACCAGGGCCTATGTGGAGCACGTCCTTGGACTTGTAAAGTCCTACTGGCCTAAGGCCAACCTGGAGCCACTGGCGAGTGGAATGTCTGCCGACTGCACAGAGGACAAGTTCAAAGAACTTGTTGAAGAAGTGAAGGCGGTGGCCCAGAAGCTAGTTGATAGCTTAGATTAGAAGTAGATTCAGATGTAGAAACATTGAATACTCTGTCTTGGCTATGCATATCTGTAAATATGTTATTAGTTGTTTGCCTGTTGATGTGTTCGTGGTGCTGACTCGTAGAGTAGGATCAAAAATCGTAGGACTTAGAACAAAGTATTGGAAATGCCCATGTGGAGCTACCTAGAGGGCAACGATTCTGGAGGTAGTCGATGGTTGTGCGCTCAATAGTTAAACCCAATCAGGGATGTAAACGAATTATGGTCATATCGTTGTGGCAGAACCGCCCGAATTAACCCAGCTCAAGTGCACTAACCATTATCCTTGTAGATGAACTGGCCACCATTCACTTCAAATGGATTAATCCGACAGTCTGTCGGGTAGATCCCGATTCAACCACTCAATATTTCGATCGAAACCAAGCATACACATAACTCGCATGAAGGTAAGTCCAGAGAGTACAACATTCTAAAGATTTTAAAAGCACAAGTCGGACATGAATTATTTCAAGTCAAAATCATTACTCGAGTACTTTTAAAATTCATCATACAAACTTTATTCAGAGTTTTACTGCAGCGGAAAGAAAATCACGATCAACTATCGTCGGCAGGGTCATTACTAGTCGAGGAAGGCTCCCATTCCAGTGTCCAACCAGTCAGCAAGGCACTCGGCCAAGCCAAACCAACTACCATATCTTCCATAGACATACCTGAAAACATTGCCACAAGCAAGGCTGAGTATACTAATACTCAGCAAGGCTTACCCGACTGGTTCTATGTACAGACCAACTACTAAGCATGCATGGCTCTAAGGTTCTAGGGTTTTCTTTTTGCTGAAAAGGACCAAAGAGTAGGACCTTAATTTCATGTTTTAACTTTCAATATTCTAGTTTATTTAACCAGTCTAGATGAACATCTATCTTTAAACAAACATGGTGGAAAACATTTAATCATCCAACAAGATTCATCATATCCATAGTTCCTCTTGTTACTCTATGTGGCAGAAGTATTAAGCAGTCTCAATCACCGTGAGAAACGGATGATTCGAATCGAATTTCTTAACCTTGCAAGGGGAACCTAAACACACGTCACGTGGTTACTCCAAGAGTCACACGTGCAACTTTTTCCCTTTATTCCCGGTTTATGGATCAGAGCCACCGGCCTCGAGTACAAAAGGTCCATGAACCACGGACGATGTCGGAACATGACCCCTCTTGCACTCACCATTGGCCTATGGGACAGCGTCAACACGGTGGAACCTGTCCACGCACCGGTTCAATCAAGTACTTAAGCTTAACCACCACTACCACACACTGCGACCCTAGCATTTTTCACTACTCAGACGGGGCCTCAACCACGAGTACTTACCACAGCCCCGCCTGCCAACCTTATAGTTGCAGTATGCGGTAAATCAATCAACTCCTATATTTCTCGCGAGTAGTAGGAAACTACTCGTCTTTTACCGTACGTATTAGCATAGCATCTACTCGAACTTCCTGTTCTTGTAGTCATTACAAAGGTACCTAGGATCGTGCAACTAGGGTTCCAACCAACTCCTATGAACTTTAAATGCACAGGCAAAAGGAAACAACAGTTGCATAATTTAAAAACTGGAATCATGCACCGAGGCTTGCCTTCTTGTGAAAAACTAGCAGAGAGCTCCTCCGAACGTTGGTCCAGGTCTTCAGTGACTTCTGTGAGACTAACTGGAGCTTCTTGCTGCTCACTCTCGGACTCGGGTACCAACTTGTAGATCCCGTCGACGAGAGTAGTCGAGTCTATATGAATGCACATGTATGTGTGGTTTAAAAGGTACAAGACTGCATTATAAAGTAGTCAAAACTTTAGTTAAGTAGTCGAGTACTTCATTTTCTTTACCCTAGGCAGTCATTTATCGAGTACTCATTTGTATTAACTGACTCCATTAAGTGAGAGGGTGGTTGTGCATGTTGTACGACCATTTTTAACAGGGAGCATTGGTTGACCCAAACTACTCGCAGGGGTAGTTTCTGGGTTGCAGAACTACTCGTATAGGTTGTTTCTGAGTTGTAGAACTACTCGTACAGGTAGGTCCTGAGTTGGGATTTTTAGGTAGAGCTTGTTACTTATTCACAACCTTACTGTAAAAGTTTTAGACATTTTTAATCAGCAGGTTAACATGAAAAGCTTATTATACGGCTACTGCTAGATTCAAGATCTGTTTTGCACAGAACAAACCATGCAACAAACTGGTGTTCGAATCCTTATTGATCAATCCTACTCGAATGAGTAGTTTACTGCACATTTTGGTAGATTTTTCCTAAGCAGGAACCAGAGGTTAACATTTTAGATTAAAAGGGATCTAGCTGGTAACAAAAGCACTCGAAACCCTGGTTGTGCTTGGATTTAGAGCATGAAATTTTTATGAGAGACTTCACTCCTAGTTCTGAAGCTACCATCCAAGTTTCATGAGAAGTTCTTACATGAAACTCTTGGAACAAAATAAAAGCCATTTAAACTTGATTTAAATCCACATCAAAAAACATGTGGAAACAGATCCAAAGTCCTGTTACAAAGTTGTAGATCTACTCTTAAGAATTCCAGAACATCATTGCTTGTATTTTTAGGATTTTTGTATATGTTGTTATGCATCTTTAAAGGTAGTAGATTGGTTTTCAAGTTCTTATTCCAGGTTCACAGATGGGTCCCTGAGATTTACAGAAAACTTCTCAGAAGATTAAAATCGATGCAGATGGGTCCTTGGTACAGGGGAACGGCTACTGCCGGCCAAATTTCGGCGAGTAAACCAGACGGCGGCGAGGAGGAAGGTGTGGGAAACAGAGAGGGGAGCGGGGCGCTCAGATTTGTGGCGTTGGTGGGGCTCGGGGACGGCCAGAGCAGGGACCCCCACGGTGGACCGTAGGCGGCGGTAGATGGTGGCGGCACTGGCACTGTTCCGTCGGGGTAGGGGTGGTGTGGCCAGGTGTTGACGCAAGATTTTGACACGTTTCGAATCGGCGTCAGGGAAGGAGGAAATTGGCCGATGCGGCAAACTTAAAGGCTACAATTGGGAATTGGCCGATTGGCGCTACAGTTAGGAATCGGTCGATTGGTGCTGCAGTGTTTCGAGGGATTAACGAATGGAGTTGGTGGGGGTCGGCCGATTGAAAGGCTGGAGCATTTGGGCCAATATGGGCTTGTGCCAATAGATAAATTATTTATAGAAGGGGGATGAAGCCAATGGAATCCCAAGAGGGGATGTTGAGTCAAGATGACAGAGGATCCCAGTCAAAGATGACATGACGTTTGTCAAAGAGCAACGCCGACTCGGTCGAGGAGCAATGGAAGGAGTTCGGATTGAACTAGGAGATGGCAGCAGACGATCCTGCGGGAGTACGTTTTGTAACGGATTGAACTTGTAGATATAGTAGTTTTTTTATTTAAGTCAAGTTTGTAACGGATCGTGACAGATCAGGAGTCTTAGTCCTAGGGTATAAATTAGATCTATTTCGAGTGTTGCATCGGTGGCGATTGTTTAAGTTGCTCCAGTAGTTTCTTTGCAATCGCTACGTGATTATCGGCTGATCTATAGCCGGTCATCTTCAAAGCAAATCGGCCGATTCGCTGATACGCTTTTCGTGACAGATTGGAACTTTAGCCGATCGAGATCCCCAGAATTTAATACGTTTCTTTCCTTGTCAATCAACAGGTCAGATTGACTGGCACACCACGCGAACCGCACCAGGGCGATCACCCGAACAGGAGTTAAGCAGATTCTCCCAGGTCGTGTGTCCGACGCTGAAGATCATCGGCCGATTTCGGGCTAGTTTTTAGCGCCAACATACTTTTGGCACGCCCGATGGGACCACCTCAATATCCAACGTGTCAAAGGCCGCCGAAATCTCTGGAGACAACGTCATCGAGGTTACGGAGGCAGACCTCAAGGACGACCAGAAAGAAGAACTTGCAAGACACTTAGAAGACTACAAGAAGGTATACCTGAAATCTTTCAGTCGTACCAGAAGCGGGGAGACCATCAAGAAAGCTCCTCTTCCAACTCCCCGCCAGATCAGCATTGCTGAGGACTCGGGCAAGATGTCCGATATGATTCAACAGTCCGTTTATCAGGCTTTCATCGACCAATCCTTAGTGATGACCAACACGATATACAATGCCGTTGTCAGTTCTCTGGTCAGCAGAGTAGCTCAGGGATATCAGGGGCCAGCATACGCCCTGCCTATTGTAGCTCCAGTCAGAAGCTTACCAGGCACGTCTCACTCGGCTCCTCAGCCGATATCAACACAACACGGAGGATACAACACTACATTGCCTTCAATGCCTCCAGGATATAACGGTGCGCCATGCTTTCAATCACAAGCGCCTCCTCAGCCTGCCCAGATTTCTTCCGTGCAAACTCCGCCCTCAAGCTCAGTGCCTTGGGGGGCACCAGCAACGTCGGTTGTTCTGGACCAATCAGCTGGTCATGGAGGCTCTCCGATCCAGACACCATTCCAATCGGCTATCCGGCCGACGGTCCCTCAATATCAATCGGCCACGTCAGAAATCGGCAGGGGGGTAGATGCTGTGGGAACACTCAGAGGCGCGGCGCCGATGATGCTGTATGATGGGACGGCAGATTCGCTACGCCACCAGCTGTCAACCGCTCAGCCGGCCACACTCCCGCAAAATCCACCACACGCTTTGATCCATCACCCGGCGGTCCCACCGCCAATCCATCAACATGTGCTGGTCCCCCAATTGTTCATCAGCAGCAAGTGGATTGGATAGCAAGGATAGCGGAGGTGATTCAGGACCAATTCGGGTTAAAGCCGAAGGCACAAACCTATACGTACAAAACGCTGTACCCACCTGCCTACGATCTACTGCCGTTTCCTCATCGGTACAAAGTTCCTGACTTCACCAAGTTTTCGGGGCCTGATGACACCTCAACTGTGGAGCACGTGAATAAATTCATCATCCAGTGCGGGGAGGCCGCCACACAAGATGCTCTGCGGGTGCGTCGGTTCTCGTCGTCTCTATCTGGGTCGGCTTTCTAGTGGTGCACTACGCTACCACCCAATTCTATCGTTACTTGGGCCGATCTGGAGAAGCAATTCCACAAGTACTTCTACGCGGGAGTCCATGAGATGAAGCTTTCAGATCTGACCAGCCTCAGGCAGAGGAGCGATGAACCAGTAACTAATTACGTATAGAGGTTTAGAGAGGTCAGAAACAAATGCTATACCTTAGCCCTGACTGACGCTCAGCTGGCCGATATCGCCTTCCAAGGTCTCCTGCCACACATCAAGGAGAAGTACGCCTCACAGGAGTTTGAAAGTTTAAGTCAGATCATTCACCGATTGGCCGGTCAAGAAGTACGTCCGTTTGATTAGCGGAGGAATTTTCAGAAAAAGGTGACGTATTTAGAGGGATTTGAATCTGAAGAGGAAGCGGAAATCGGCCTAGCAGAATGGGTCAAAGGGAAGAAGCCGATATCATGCCCTTTTGGGAAGAAAGAACCAGAAGCGTTTGGTTTTGACACATCAAAGGCCGACAAAATCTTCGACTTACTTCTCCGAGATGAAATATTGCAAGTGGCACAATGCCATGTCTCACGACACAAACGAGTGCAAAATCTTTCGTCAGCATATACAGTCGGCCATTGAGCAAGGCAGACTCAAATTTGAAGTCCCGGCGAAGCCAGTAAAGCCGATAAAAATTGATCAGCATCCTTTCCCCGCTGACATGGTTGACACGGGAAAAACTCGCTTCAAACCAAGGTGCTGACGTCGGAATCAGCTAAAAGAAGCGGCGCTGTGGACCCCAGAAATGAGGCTATGATGGACAATGTCAAAGGGAAAAGACGGGTTGAAGACGAGGGCAAAGGATCAGAGCGATCGCGTAGACTCGTCACCTCCCAATTCTTACTCAACAAATATCAGCGGCGGAAGGAAAGTTCGAGACACCGCGAAGAGATGATACACCGACACGAAGATCATTGGCGATGCCCGTTCTTCTTCCACTGCTGGGAAAATAACCTCAGATTACCATCAGCTGATAATTTCCCTGAGTGCAGCGGACCATATCGCAACGATCGCCTGCTCAAGAGGTCACGCTCCAGAGACAGAGGATTAGAGCCGATCAGCAGAAACTGGCGCGAACAAGAAAATCGGCGCCTTTCAGTGCATGATCGGCAGGGGGGCAGAGTTGACCGGTATGATCGGCCAAGGGGCAGGCTCGAATAGTATGCTCGGCCGGGGGGCAGGATCGACCAGCACAAGCGGCTGGGCGGCAGAGCCAGCACGCACGATCGGCTAGAAGAAATGGCCACGCTAGGGTGTTAGATGAGAACCCCCTAAGATGGGAACCAGACTGGGAGCGTGCCAAACCGCCGGCCAAACCGGTGAACCCCAGGTGGTGCCCTGATGGACTGTCCAAATCCCAAAAATGAAGGATCCAACATCTGCGGCAATGGGAACAACAAGAGGAAGAGCAGAGGTAGATGGTGGATAAGAAAGACGATAGGTCTCGAGTCTAGCGCCCCAAAAGAAACAACAATGAGGAGGGCGACAATCAAGAAAGATGTCAGCATGGTGTTCATCTTGCCGATGGAGTTCATGGCGCCCGCCGATCGAGACGACGCGACAAGGATGGAGGAGCAGATGGCGCAATTTGTTTTGGAGCCAATGACGGCCACTTTTGAGAAACCGGAAGACGAAAAATGACAACATCTCAAGGCTCTATTCCTCAAAGGACACATTAATAGACGACCTGTCACCAGGCTACTAGTAGACGGAGGCGCTGCAGTCAACATCATGCCGTATGCCATGTTTCGGAAGTTGGGAAAAAATGACGAAGATCTGACCAAGACGGACATGATGCTCTGCATCGACCTCACCATCGGCAGTAAGACCCTTCCCACTACTTTCTTTATTATTAATGGCAAAGGGTCCTACAACATGTTGCTCGGTCGCGATTGGATACACACGAATTGGTGCGTCCCGTCTACAATGCACCAATGCCTCGTACAGTGGGTCGGCGACAATACCGAGATAGTCACTGCCGACTCCGCCTACAGTGTTGTTGCGGCCGATACGCAATAGTGGGGCTGCGAACACGTCAAGTGTATATCCGGTAGAACTTGGGACACCGATTTTCTGAAAGTGTCTGATTTTGACCTACAGCCGATCCGAGCAGTTGGCTTTGAAGATTCAGACTAGATGGATCAGTTCGTCCAAAAAGACGGGAAGCTTGGGCACAGATTTACGTCGGCCGATTCATTGGAGATGGTGGATTTAGGAGATGGTACAAGCCAAGGCCGACGTATATTAGTGCTAGCTTGGATCTCGAGTACAAGTGTAAATTGACAAGTTTATTAAAAGAATTCAAAGATTGCTTTGCTTGGGAATACCATGAGATGCCTAGTCTAGACCGGTCCATTGTTGAACACCGGTTGCGTATAAAACCAGGATATCGGCCGTATCATCAGCCTGCACGATGCAACCCTAAAATTCTACCTGATATAAAGGCCGAGATTACAAGATTGATTGAAGCGAGATTTATTAGGCAGTGCCGTTACGCCGAGTGGATTTCTAATATTGTACCTGTATACAAGAAAAACGAAAAATTGCGCGTATGCATCGACTTCAGGAACCTAAATCAGGCTACACCGATGGACGGGTATCCAATGCCGACAACCGATGTTTTGATAGATGCCACCGCAGGACATAAAGTCATCAGTTTCATGGACGGTAATGCTGGGTACAATCAAATATTAATGGCCGAAGAAGATATTTTGAAAACGGCTTTCAGGTGTCCGGGCCACCTCGGTTTATTCGAGTGGGTGGTAATGACCTTTGGATTAAAGAACACCGGCGCTACATACCAACGAGCTATGAATCATATCTTTCACAAGCTTATTGGTGTATTGGTGGAAATCTACATCGATGATGTTGTGGTCAAGTCAAAAAGTCATCAGGAATATCTGGCCGATTTACGAGAGGTGTTTTAGTGCACACGGAAGCATGGGTTGAAAACGAACCCGAACAAGTGTGCATTCGGTGTGTCGGCCGGACGATTCCTAGGATTCATGGTCCATGAGCGCGGGATAGAAGTCAACCGGAAGACCATAGCTGCCATCAACAAGGTTGTGGCCCCACAGAATAAAACTGAACTGCAGTCCCTAATCGGCAAAGTCAACTTTATCAGAAGATTCATATCCAACTTGTCCGGGCGTATTCAAGCTTTCACTCCTTTGTTGAAATTGAAACCCGATCAGGAATTCGGCTAAAAGGGGAGCAAACAACCAACCAGCGTCAGATTGGTTGAAATGTTAAGAGAGGGAACAAAGGAAGATTTCGTACCTGGTTGACGGAGAAAGAAGAAGACGAAGAAGACATCTTGGCGTCTAGTATGGAAGGATGGAGATCAAGTCGTTAGAGGAAAAGAAGACGGGCGATGCGAATGCCTTTGGAAATGATACGGGGCCTCATACTTATAGAAGGAAGAGGGTGAAGGAATGGTAAGATGCGTCCCATCGGAGTAAAAGGGTTAATAAATGAAGAGCTGCCGAAGAGGACGGTCCAAGTTTGAATCCGCACGTCAACGGCAAGAAGACATTAAATGTTTACAGAGCATTCAGTACTTTTACAGTTCACCCGAGGAGGGCATTAATAGCCGCAATCGCTCGTTGCCTAACTTGATCGGCCGAGTCTAAGGTTCTCTGGTCATCGTCAGCCGATCCAGGGACTTCTGGCATATGATGATGGATTTTTATCGCTTCGTGGGCCAGGTTCTGCCTCTCCTGCTTCAGCTCGGCGATGACGGATGGGAGGTCTTAGAGTCTTTTCTCTTCAGCAACTATGGCCTTGGTCAACTGCTCCATCTCCTTGGCTAGCTCTGCCCTTCGCCGTTTAAGGCGGTCTGTGGCACCGACGATATCTGGATGAGAGCTTTCAAGGAAGCTGATTCGTCGTTGCACCTCTTGAGCTCGATGTTTGTAGGAGTCTTCCGCCTCGCGGGCTTTCGCTTGTTTGGCGCGATCGGCCATATGGCGCAAGGCCCTGAACACTGGAATCTACATTGACTCTATATATGCGGCAGGTACCAGAGCCTCTTTCGCTTCCTCTGGAACTCGGCCTCTGATTTCACTAAGAAGTTGCCGAATCGGTGAGGTGTCTTCCACTAGTCGGCCGATGTCGTCTTGGAGGAGGGTCCGTATGCTCTCAAGCTTGGCACGGACGTCATCCGAGATCGAGCTTAGTGTGACTTGGCGCGAGGCAACCTCTTCATCGTCAGAAAGTGCAATCGCAAAGGAAAAAAGACTGTTGTTGGGAGTGTCCTGCTCCTGCGAAAGAATAAAAAAATAAAAATACGGATTAGCCGACGGTAAGGGGAAATCGGCTGATTTGGGTGACAAGTTCCTTACCTCTTTGAAGCGGATTTCTTCTGCTTGCGCCGGCGGGAGTGCTACCCTCATCTCGGGAACTGGCGAGATTGGTTCATCGGAAGAAGAAGATTCGACGACTATCGGTGCCCTGCTCGGGCCAGCTTCCTCTGATGATATATAATGACTGCCATACCTCTGTGAGTCGTTCGACCGATGGTTGTTGGAAAGGTACAATCGATGCATCCAAGGTAGCCTGCATCAAAAATCAGTTAGTTTTTGGTTAAGTATCAAAAAATTGAGTTTAGAGAGTCTCTACCTCGGTGGGAGGAATTGCTGACGTTCCGGTTTCCACCTGGAATGTAGCCGATTGCTGCGGAGATTGCACTGGGGCGATTTGCGCAGCCTGATAGAAAGAAGAATTTAATATCGACAGAATACTTAGAAGGATGTGAGGTATGCGAAATTACCTGAACAGCTTCTACTAGCAATGATGCAGCAGCCGCTCCAGCTTCTTTAGCAGCCTAGGGATCGACTTCCTCAATAATCGGCAGAGTCGGCACTGCTAAAGGTTCAGCCGATGCCGCCGCCGACTGATCAGCCGGTTCTATACGAGCACGCGCTCGGCGGCTCGTCTTCTTTAAAGAGGGTTTCTTTGGCATTTGTTTCAATCCGGTGGTGATGTCTTCGATGGTTGGGGCATGGTAGCCAATGAGTGGGAATGGTGTGTATGGGCGGCTATTCTCTATCGGCCTACCACTTCGGCTCCGCGTCGGAGGAAGTCAACTTTGGGACTGAAAAGGGAAATAAGAGTTAGCGGCAAATTTGTAGCATAAAAAGGAATAACATCGAAATCGGCCGAGTAAAGGGCAGTACCGCTGCATTTGGGTCGATGTTGTCGGGATCCGGATCGTTGCAATATGTTGAAGGAGATACACAAAAGAGATGTTGCTTCCATTCTGCACACCATAACTTGAATTGTTGGACAGCAGAAGGAGCCACTATCCAATTGCTTAGATCAATGGTACTGGAGTCCGGCACTAAATTGCACAGCCGACTATAGTCAAGGCCCTTAGTGAGCTCATCTCGGAATTTTGCGCGGCCGGCAAAATAAACTTGAATCGGCAGCTGACCAAGGCCGAACTACCGTGCTACAACTGATGGATTATAAAATTCATAAGTTGGGGAGTCTTTCCCAGAGAAGAAGTTCGCCGGTAAGATCCCTGGTTTGATCAAGGCATCCATGAGATCATTATTAAAGGAGTTGGACGTCGAGTCATAGCAGAAGGGAAGCTCAAAAAGTGGCTCTGTTCTCTGGTACGGGTATCAACTGGTGGTTTCTTCACTGAAGCCGTTGTAAAAGCATCTGAAATACTCGGCTGTCTAGGTGGCGGTGAACTGGCGACCAAGGAAAGCTGATGCCACTTCGCCGAAAGAGGTGCACCGTCGTCGTACTGTGGGGTTCTACTCTGACTCGATGTTGGGGAATGTCTTGGTCTCTATCTGCTGCTGGGAGATTTTGCTCATGTACAAGTTGAGCCAGAGGGTGATAAACCACCAGGGGCCACCAGGGTTACCAATCGGCTCTCCCTTTGACAGTTTGACGCTAATCTGGTGCATCACGTGGTAGGCCGATCCTAGCAGATGCTTCCCGAGAGGGATGACGGATCCTCTTGACAGGGCTTCGGCCAGAGCTTGTGTGTTGGAAGAAGGGCCAACTGCTCTGCCGCAGAAGAGGTGCTTCTCTAGCCACATCATCAAGAACGTTGAATGTTCTCTCTCCAAAATCGTCCCGGTCCTCATGTTTCTGTTGATATACCCTTTCCACCTGCCGATTTCTTTCATCTCTAGCCGGTGGGTCGGCTTGATCAGATAATTAAAGGGTGTAGCGGGGGAGGAAATGTCGAGGCCGGTCAGCATCAGGACATCGGCCAGAGTTGGGGTCATGGGTCCGTGCCCAAAGAGAAACGCATTGAGCGCGTCATACCAGAAATAGGAGGCTGCTATTACCAGGGGTTCATTCTTCTCCATCTGGGACAAAGAGAGATTGATGCACTGGCCGATTTTTAATTCATCCCATTGAACTCTCTTAGAGTTGGCCATTCTTTGGTACCATTCTTTCCAGCCGGGGGTTTCATTCGGCCAAGATCTAAAAGTGCCTGACCACTGGCCCAAATCCATAGGTGATTGCTTGAAAGGGATTCTATGGGTTTCTAAGTTAATCAGATCAGTCGGGTCTGGATTCCCCATAGGGCCTAAGCAGATGAGACCAGGAGCTTCGGAAAGGCGGATAGTGATTTGGTGCCTAACTGCCTAAAAAAGGTAAAAAGGGAGGAACTAAGAATAGATCTGAAAGATGCATGGGCGGTAAAAACTAAAACGGAAAAGTTGCGGATGTTTACCTCCGGGATGAAGCTCATGGTCGCTGATGGAATCGCTGATGGAACCGCCGTCACCGATGGAGTTGATGGCGGAGCCTCCGTGGTTGTTGGAGTTGCTGATGGTGCCACCATTGAAGGAATGAAGAAAAATGCAGATGAAAGAAGGATCGCCGGAGAATGCGGTTGGAAGCAAAAAGGGCGTTGGGAGAAGATAGAAAGTGATTCGCCAGGGAGGATGATACTGAGCTTGTGGAGAAGAAGTGGCAGGGAACGCCAGTATTTAAAGACGGTCCAAGAGAAGGGGTAAAGGTGGGATTTTTACTGCGCCGTCTACACGAATTCCAGGGGAACAGTTGTCTCAGGCGCCTAGTTCGAAAAGATTGCAATCATCATGTAGAAGACTGCGAAACAGAATGAGATTTTTTCCGCGTTTGTTTTGGAGGAGAGATTAAAAAAAGGAAGAATTTCGAAGTAAAAGTCATGTTTTACTCCAAAACTGGGGGGCATGTGTTGACGCCAGATTTTGACACGTTTCGAATCGGCGTCAGGGAAGGAGGAAATTGGCCGATGCGGCAGACTTAAAGGCTACAATTGGGAATCGGCCGATTGGCGCTACAGTTAGGAATCAGCCGATTGGTGCTGCAGTGTTTCGGGGGATTGGCGAATGGAGTTGGTGGGGGTCGGCTGATTGAAAGGCTGGAGCGTTTGGGCCAATATGGGTTTGCGCCAATAGATAAATATTTATAGAAGGGGGATGAAGCCAATGGAATCCCAAGAGGGGATGTTGAGTCAAGATGACAGAGGATCCCAGTCAAAGATGACATGACGTTGGTCAAAGAGCGACGCCGACTCGGTCGAGGAGCAATGGAAGGAGTTCGAATTGAACTAGGAGATGGCAGCAGAAGATCCTGCGAGAGTCTGTTTCCTTTAGGAGAGTCTTATAGGTATAGTAGTTTTTATATTTAATTCAAGTTTGTAATAGATCATGACAGATCAGGAGTCTTAGTCCTAGGGTATAAATTAGATCTATTTCAAGTGTTGCATCGGTGGCGATTGTTTAAGTTGCTCCAGTAGTTTCTTTGCAATCGCTACATGATTATCGGCTGATCTATAGCCGGTCATCTTCATAGCAAATCGGCCGATTCGCTGATACGTTTTTCGGGACAGATCGGAACTTTAGCCGATCGAGACCCCCAGAATTTAATATGTTTCTTTCCTTGTCAATCAACAGGTCAGATTGACTGGCACGCCGCGCGAACCGCACCAGGGCGATCACCCGAACAGGAGTTAAGCAGATTCTCCCGGGTCGTGTGTCCGACGCTGAAGATCATCGGCCGATTTCCAGCCGGTTTTTAGTGCCAACACCAGGCTTAGAAGCTCCAGTGGGAGGTGGGGAAGCTCGCTGGAGGATCATGTTGGGCGGAGGAAGGTCGGGGGTGGGAGCTCCACGAAGAACTTGAGCTTGCCAGAGGCAATGGCGGCTGATTAGGGTGTGCGTGCAGGAAAGGGGCTCGGCCGCTCCTTTTATAGGAAGGGTGAGTCGAGGGAAAATGAACTAGGCAACTGGCGCGGCCTTAAGGGCGACGGGAAGGGCCTGTCGGGCGGAGTGGTGACTCGCAGGAGTTGGGGTTGGGGCGTCGAGCTCAGGGGCCTCTGGTGGGGCTTTTATAGGCGTGAGGGGAGGGATGGTGGCCTGGACAAGGTCGCGGCACGGGCGCGGCTTCGCCGGCGCGTCGTGGCTCGACCGTCGGGAATCGTTGGCCGCGTGGCGCGCGTGGGTTGGCCGGGGCGGGATACGGGGAGGGGCAAATCGCCTGTAGCAGGTTCGGTGAAAGCATCTAGGTCCCTAATTTGGATTTTGGTAATTAATGACAACGGTTGTGAACTAACAATTTCATTTGATAATTGAGTATAGGTTAGTCCCGGAGATGATTTGAGCCTCTATATGTGCATGATGGATGGCTCAAGTCAAAGGTATAAAATAGGGTTTCTCCATTTTACTGGTCAAGAGGTGATTAGCGGATGATATTTGAACGGATTAATAGGCTAGATAGCCATACTATCAAGAGGGGTCAATTTAATTTGCTTGATGGTTGTATAGTGCCACTCTGCTCAAACAATTGCATTGCATGCATAGAGGAAAATCATGTTTGAAAAAGTGGATAGACCAGAGAGGAAACGCTTATTGGATATGGCTAACAACGCTTGAAAGGCGGACGGTCCATCATTTGTACGGCGGACCGGTCCATGACTTAGCCAAAATTCGAGTTGTCTGGTCGAGCTGAAGTTTTCAACGGCGGATGGTCCGGCTAATGTGAGTGAATCGACAGAAACTCCAAAGTTTCTGGTAGACTTTTCAAGTTGAACGGCGGACGGTCTGGCCCTGTGGGGCGGACGCTCCACCGGCTGACGCTGCGCAATGATAGAAACTTTGTTGCTTCTGTGTGATCTTTAACCTTGTATGGCGGACGGTCTGCCGTCTAAAATTTAAATTGCAACAGAAACTCGGCTGTTCTGTGTTGGAACTTTGTTGAACTGCGGATGGTCCACTAGTTGTGAGGCAGACAGTCCGCCTGGGCTGTAATGGTCACCTCTGACACAATTTGACTTTGAAAATAGCCGTTGGTTTTAATGGCGGACCGTCCGGTTCTTTTGATGCGGACGGTTCGCGAATGCTCTGTTTTCACGGGATTGGACTGTAACTGCTAGCCACGAGGGAAGGAGCTATATATACCTCATGCCCGGTCGTGGGTGAGGTCTCTTGGCACTTTGAAGAGCTTCCTTGACATATTTGAGCCTTCTTCCTCCTCTCTCTCACTCACTTGGCTTTGACATTGCATCTTTGTGAGATTGAGTGCATCCTAGTGCATTGCATCAAGTGTTTGAGCTTTGTGGCACTAGGGAGTTTTCAAGCAAGCGTCATCGACTTGTTACTCTTGGAGTTCGCCACCTCCTAGATGGCTTGGAGCTGTGAAACCATTGAGCCATTCAAGGAGATTGTGAAGGTGCCCCGGTTGTTCGTGTGAGAGGTCTTGTGCTCACCTCGCCGGAGCGGTGAAGGGCAACTCTAGTGGAATCGAGATTTGGAGAGTTTCATTGATACAAGTCAGCTCATACATCAAGTGTGACTTGATAGAGGAGCGGTTGGAGCTTTGAATCCACCTCAACGTGGATTAGGGGTGACCGGCAAGTCATCGACACCACTGGAAAAAATTCGGTCTCTTGTGTGCTTGGTTATTTCTCTTTCTCAAGCTATTGAAATTATACTTGTCACCCTAGGTTGCAAACCTTCATCTAGATTAGAGTTAAAGAGAAATAGGATTTCTCTTGTGTTACTAATCAAATTTTATTAGTGTTTTGATTTTATTTCAAACTGCCTATTCACCCCACTCTAGTCTGTATCCTAGATCCTACAAGTGGTATCAGAGCTTGGTCTCCGTTTTTGCAAGGATTTAATCATCCCGGAGTAGGATAAATAGCTAGTGACAACAATGGTCATGCGGGGAAACCACCATTTTTTGATGGGAACGATTATGATTATTGGAAAACTAGAATGATGGTTCATATCAAGGCTATTAGTAAGAAGGGTTAGAGAATTGTGGAAGATGGATATGTCATCCTAGATGATAAGAATCCAACCCCTTTGGATGATGAGAATGATACTCTTAATGATTAAGCCATGAATTTGATATATAGTTGTCTTAGTGTGAGTGAGTTCAACCGGATAAAGAATCTCAAGACCGCACATGAAATTTGGGAAAAATTCATGGAAATACTTGAGGGGACTTCTACCGTGAAGGGAGCAAAATTATTTGTGTACAAGGGACAATTTAGTGAGTTTGCTATGAAGAAAGATGAAAGTGTGGCCGAGATGTTCAACCGGTTAAATGATATTGTGAATGAGCTCAACACTCCTCATTTTGATGTCCCGGATCAAGATTTCTCTCACAAGTTTCTTAGGTGTCTCCCAGAAAAATATGAGACTATTGTCACCTTGCTTGTGAGAGAGGATTTGAGGAAAATGACACCTACCGAAGTTCTAGGTGAAGTGCAAACTCATGATATATTCAAGAAGTAACAAAGTGAAGCTCGTAGCTTGACAAATGATGATGGAAAGAAAAGCATTGCTCTCAAAGCTAATTCTACCAAGGAAGGCAAAAATGATGAGGAAGAAGGAAATGATGACTTCGATGAAGAAATGGCTCTTTTTGTCAAGAGATTTAGAAGAATGATGAAGAACAAGAATTATGACAAGAAGGGACAATCATCAAAGAAGAACCCTTTTGAAGATACGAAATGCTTTGAGTGTGGTGAAATTGGTCATATTATCATAAAATGCCCAAACAAGAAGAACAAGTACAAGAAAAATGATGACAAGAAAAAGAAGAAGAAGTTTTTCAAGAAAAAGAAGAATGGCCAAGCTTATTATGTTGAGTGGGACTCCGATGCAAGCTCCGACTTCGATGATGATGATGATGATGATCGCAAGACTTCCAAGGGAATTGCGGGCATCGCTATGAAGAAAGCTCCATCACTATTCTCTTCTCCTTTTTGTCTCATGGCAAAAGGTGAAGCAAAGGTATCACATGATGATGAACTTGATAATGCACTTTCTTATGATGATCTTGTGACAATGCTCAATGAAACCGATGACTACATGTGCAAGAAGAAGGAAGAGTTGAGGGACTTGAAGAGAAAATACTTGTCTCTTCAAGAATCCTATAAGGAGCTAAAGACTTCTCATGAGAATCTAAAAGAAACTCATGAGAAGCTTAAGGAAGCTCACAACACATCCCTTGCACAAGAAGTCAAAAATCATGTGAGCAATGGTGTTGGTTGTGATATCTTAAATGATGAGTCTTGTGCTCCTAGTTCATCTAACCTATCTTGTAGCTCAAATGATTCATCTTGTATGAGTGATGCTTCTCTTATAATGGAAAATGAATCCTTGAAGAAAGAGATTGATTGTTTGTCCAAGGATCTCTCTAAATGGTTTGGTAGTCATGCTCGATTCAATTATTGTTGGGCAAGCCAAACGTTTATATTGAATCGAAATGGCATTGACTACATGCCCAAGAAAGGGAAGATGGCTTTCATTCCCAAGAAGACTACATTCACCAAGGCCCATATACAATATGAAGAAGAAGATAAATTTAAGCATTGTCACATATGCAAGACTAGAGTTGAAGTAAATCACAAGTGCAAGAACAAGAAGACTGTATCCTTTGATGCATCCTATGTTCTTAAGAAAGATTCAAAGGGTGTTATATGTGCTAAATTTGTTGGTCTTCCCATTAGTAGCACTAAGAAGAAAGCCATATGGATACCTAAAGCTTTGGTTACTAACATCCAAGGACCCAAGCAAGTTTGGGTACCTAAAAGCAAGTAATCTCCTTTTTGTAGGTGGATTACAAGTCCGGTGGAAGACATTGGGTACTTGATAGTGGGTGTTCTCAACATATGACCGGTGAAGCAAAGATGTTCACCACTCTTGATGATGAAGCCGCCGGATATGATAATATCACTTTTGGGGATAATGGTAAAGGTGATGTAAAGGGATTGGGTAAAATTGCTCCAATGATTATTCTCTCTCGGATGTGTTGCTAGTAGACTCTCTCAAGTACAATCTATTGTCTATCACCCAAGTTTGTGATCTTGGTTATAAATGCACTTTTACTAGCGATGGTGTTGAGTTGACTACTTTGGATGGGAAAAATTGTATTTTCAAGGGCTTTAGGCATGACAATTTATTCTCATCTAGTCAAGCCAACTTGGTTTCTTGCTTATTCTCAAAATCATCAAAAGGTTGGCTACGACATAGGAGGCTTGCTCATGTTGGAATGAAACAACTCAACCGGTTATTGAAATATGATCTAGTTGTTGGGTTGAAAGATGTGAAATTGGAGAAGGATAAATTGTGTAGTGCTTGCCAAGACGGAAAGCAAGTTGCTAATCCTCATCCATCTAAAAGTGCAATGTCTACTTCAAGAGCTTTGGAATTATTGCATATGGATTTATTTGGTCCAACTACATATAGAAGCATTGGTGGAAATTTCTATTTTCTTGTGATTGTGGATGACTTCACAAGATATACTTGGGTATTCTTTCTTCATGACAAGTCCGACACTTGTGATATTTTCAAAAAAATTGTGCCAAGGGCCGAAAATGAATTTGAGCTAAAATTGAAGAAAGTGAGAAGTGACAATTGTAGTGAGTTTAGAAACACAAGAGTTGAAGAATTTTTTGATGAGAAGGGTATCAAACATGAGTTTTCATCCAAGTACACTCCAGAACAAAATGGTCTTGTTGAGAGGAAAAATAGAACTTTGATTGATATGGCAAGATCAATGCTCTCGGAATGTAATGTGTCAGACTCTTTTTGGGCCAAGGCTATCAACACCGCTTGTCATGCCTCAAATAGGCTATATTGTCATAGATTCTTGAACAAGACTCCTTATGAGCTACTCTTTGGAAGAAAGCCAAATATATCATATTTTCGGGTTTTTGGTTGCAAATGCTATATTCTTAGGAAAGGATCCCGGTTGTCAAAATTCCAAAGTAAATGTGATGAAGGTTTTCTCCTTGGATATTCATCTTGTAGCAAGGCTTATAGAGTCTATAACAAAACTCATGGAATTGTGGAGGAAACATATGATGTTGACTTTGATAAATCTAATGGGTGTCAAGATGAGCAAGACAAGTCTAGTGATGTGAGAGATGCTATCAAGAACATGTCAATTGGTGATGTAAGGCCAAGGGAAGAAGATGAGAGTGATGGTCCAACTATCTCTATTAGAGTGAATCTATCTACTTCCACTCAAAATGATCAAATTGAACAAGTTGTTGAACCAAGCAATGAAGGTGCTACACAAGATGTTCATCAATTGGCTCCACCTACTTCACCATCTACATCAACTCAAGAGCCGGTTATTGAACCAAGAATTCATCATGGTGTTGCTAAAGACCACCCCATTGATCAAATTGTGGGAGACATTAGTAAGGGTGTTCAAACTCGATCTCGTGTTGCTTCATTTTGTGAACATTATTCTTTTGTATCTTTTCTTGAGTCTAATCGTGTAGATGAAGCACTACAAGATCCCGATTGGGTGAATGCTATGCATGAAGAATTGAATAATTTCACCCAGAATCAAGTTTGCGAATTGGTTGAGAGGCCCAAGAATTATAATGTTATTGGCACAAAATGGGTCTTTAGAAACAAGCAAAATGAAGATGGCATTGTTGTGAGAAACAAGGCTAGATTGGTTGCACAAGGCTATACTCAAGTTGAAGGTTTGGATTTTGGTGAAACTTTTGCTCCCGTGGCTAGATTGGAAGCAATTAGAATCTTATTGGCTTATGCTTGCTCTCAAAATATAAAGCCCTATCAAATGGATGTGAAGAGTGCTTTCTTGAATGGCAAAATTAGTGAACTAGTGTATGTTGAGCAACCTCCCGGTTTTGAGACCCTAAGAAGCCAAATCATGTGTATAAGCTCTCCAAAGCTCGCTATGGCCTTAAACAAGCCCCTCGGGCATGGTACGAGAGGCTAAGGGATTTTCTTATTTCTAAGGGCTTTAAAATTGGTAAAGTTGACACTACCTTGTTCACTAAATGCATTGGCAAAGATATTTTTGTACGTCAAATTTATGTTGATGATATCATCTTTGGGTCTACTAACCAAGATTTTTGTGAGGAATTTGGTGATATGATGTCTAAGGAATTTGACATGTCTATGTTTGGTGAATTAACCTTCTTTCTAGGACTTCAAATAAAACAACTCAAGGAAGGCACATTTGTTTGCCAATCAAAATATGTGAAGGATTTTTTGAAGAAATTTGGCATGGATGATGCAAAGCCAATCAAGACCCCTATGGCTACAAATGGACATCTTGACCATGATGAGGGAGGTAAACCGGTAGACTTAAAGCTTTATAGATCCATGATTGGTAGCTTGATTTATCTTACTGCATCTAGGCCCGATATCATATTTAGTGTGTGCATGTGTGCAAGGTTTCAAGCTGCACCTAAAGAATGTGATTTGACTGCTGTGAAAAGGATTTTTAGATATTTGAAGTATACTCCTAATATCGGTCTTTGGTATCCCAAGGGTGCTCATTTTGAATTGGTTGGTTATTCGGATTCGGATTATGCTGGTTGCAAAGTTGATAGGAAGAGCACTTTCGATGGTTGTTAATTTCTTGGAAGGTCACTTGTTTCATGGTCTTAAAAGAAACAAAATTCAGTGGCCCTTTCTACCGCCGAAGCGGAATATATATCGGCGGGAAGTTGTTGTGCCCAATTATTGTGGATGAAGCAAACTCTTCTTGATTTTGGTGTGAAATTCAAGGAAGTGCCTCTTTTATGTGACAATCAAAGTGCCGTGAAAATTGCAAATAATACGGTTCAACATTCAAGAACTAAACATATTTATATTCGGCATCATTTTCTTAGAGATCATGTGAGCAAGGGTGATATCAAAATTGATGGTATTAGCACAAATGATCAGTTGGCGGATATTTTCACCAAGCCATTGGATGAGCAAAGGTTTTGCAAGCTAAGAAATGAGCTTAATGTCATTGACTTCTAAAATGTGGCTTGAAACCAAGTGCATGTGCTTGCTTGTGCATCTTGCAATTTTTAGCATACCTATCTTGTATTTTAGGTGTATTTTTTATTCTCATTCATGATCATGCATTTTTGTTGAAATATTGGTTTGAGACACTTCTATCATGGTATGAGATGATTTTGTGTTCTTGGTGGATGTGTTCAAGTTTATCATGAGCTATGATCCCAAGTTGAATCTCAAAATCAGTCTCAAAGTGGCAGTCCTCGGGTTGAATTTGACAGCCACAGGCAGACTGTCCGCGGGTAAGTGGCGGACCGTCCGCGGTTCAGTGGTGAAAGGTAGCACCTTCCTTGACAGAATCTGTGTATATTTGACATCGCCAGAAATTTGAATGGCGGACCGTCCGCGTGGATCAGTCGGACCGTCCGCGGTTGTAAAGGAAAACTTGACAGAAGCTGAGTGGTTCTGGACGCCGCCAAAATCTTAACGGCGGACCGTCCGCACATCAAAGGGCGAACCGTCCGCGCCTGCCTGGCGCGAGTGGACCCGAGCCGACCAAGCCTTATCTGCTCACCCCGTCCTCCTTTCTTTTCCACCCGGCCACAAACTCCTCCACCTCTCTCTTTTTTCTTCCAAACCGTGGAAAGCTCCTCCACTTGGGAGAGGACCTTGGCTTCTTCCCCGGACCGTCCGAGAGCGTCCCCGGACACTCTGCGTGATCCTCCATCATGTCCTCTCGGTATTTTTTTTGAATCTTCCCTCGGTTTGGTTGGATTTCAAGTTTGAATGAGGCTAGGGTTTGATGTGGTGATCTGAAATTCATCCATGGATTCATGAAATTGGTTGGTGGAATTTTTTGCTAGTGTTGAGGAGATGTTATATGCAAAGTTTGGTCGGTCGAATCGCTCTAGAACTCGAGTTTCATGGGATTCTATTTTGGAACACGCGGTTCTTGTTCGTGGCCGCACAGTGAACGACGGATGGTCCGCCGGTCACTGTCGATTGCATCAGGGACTGTGGCAATTGGAGGTTTAATTGTCCAATCCATTCAATCAAATGCTTATCCTTATGACATGTTTTGGCAGTTTTCCTCATGAAGCCGCTCGCGAATGTGTGAAGAAAATTTCAAGCAAAGTTAGAAGAGGGAGTTCTTCCAAAAGGGCAAGAAATGATGATGATGATCGAGATGCAGATTATGATCCCGATATAAGTGAATTGCAGGCAGAATCTTCAGTGGCCGGTGATGTTGGTGATGATGGTGATGATGTGGAGATGTCTGAAAATGAAAATTATGATGTGGAGATGGAAGTTGGTCATATTTCTGCACCCACAAGAAACTATACCTCAAGTGAATTTGCACATGAGAGAAGCTCATATCAATATGCCCTAGATCGAAGCACAAACAATGTGTTCTTTCATACTTAGGTACAAGAAGATGCCTTCTTTGGTCATTTTCCGTTCAAAGAATTTCATAAGCATCAAACCATAGATTTTGGATACTTGTTAGGGCAGTCGATTATGTGTGATTTGGTTCCTAAATTCGAGTCTATGGGGCTGCGTCCATTTCTTGAGCATAGATGTGATTGGAATGCCACTATTGTTAGACAATTCTATGCCACACTTGAGATTATTTTTGAGGACCAAACATTAGAGTGGATGACTGGACATCGCAAATATTATGCCACTTTTGCTGAATTTGCTGCTGCTAATTATTTAGACTATGAATTTTTCACTTATGAGCATAGCCATAATGTTTTGCTTGAGGAATATTTAAGTGATGATGATAAATTTCAGTTTTATGAGCATCCTCGAACTAGAATACGACGTGTCACCGCCATCTCAGGATGATTAAATCTTTAATTTTGGTATTTGATGCCAAAGGGGGAGAAAAATATTGTTGGGAGTGATGGATGGATTCAGCTATTTAGGGGGAGCTCATGATGTTTGCATTGATGGATGGATTCAGCTATTTAGGGGGAGCTCATGATGTTTGCATTGTTGCTTTTGGTCCTTTGCGTTGCATGAACATGGTTTGTAATAATTTCTATGCACTCTTGCTTGTATGTGGTACTAGAACTTAGTATTTTGTGATGAACTATGATTGGTTTGCTCAATATCGTTATCTAGTACTAACTTGTGGAAATTTGAGGCAAGGTTATCATGAATGGTTAATATTGGAATATTATTGGAAATACTCTTGCTACCTCGGTTTTCATTTTTGTAGGGGAGGCTCCTCAAAAATTTCCATATCCATGCATAAGTGCACAAAATAATCTCAAATCTCTATGCATATATCTAGGGTGAGTTTTTCTCTACTCATTGAATTTCGTTGGCACTTATTCTTCATTTTATTTTCTCAATTGGTATATGGGTAAGTGACTTCAAAATTCACTCTCAAGTCTACCTTATGCCCTGTGTATGTAGTTGACTTGAAAACTTTTTATCACTCCTTGAATTGTTGTCATCAATTACCAAAAAGGGGGAGATTGAAAGCATCTAGGTCCCTAATTTGGATTTTGGTAATTAATGACAACTGTTGTGGACTAACAATTTCATTTGAGAATTGAGTATAGTTTAGTCCCGGAGATGATTTGAGCCTCTATATGTGCTATGGAGATATCCTTTATGAATGCATGATGGATGGCTCAAGGCAAAGGTATAAAATAGGGTTTTTCCATTTTACCAGTCAAGAGGTGATTAGCGGATGATATTTGACCGGATTAATAGGCTAGATAGCCGTACTATCAAGAGGGGTCAATTTCATTTGCTTGATGGTTGTATAGTGCCACTCTGCTCAAACAATTGCATTGCATGCATATAGGAAAATCGTGTTTGAAAAAGTGGATAGACCGGAGAGGAAACGCTTGTTGGATATGGCTAATGATGCTTGAAAGGCAGACGGTCCGTCATTTGTACGGTGGACCGTTCCATGACTTAGCCAAAATTCGAGTTGTCTGGTCGAGCTGAAGTTTTCAACGTCGGATGGTCCGGCTCTGAGGGGCGGATGGTCCACCGGCTAATGTGAGTGAATCGACAAAAACTCCAAAGTTTCTGGTAGACTTTTCAAGTTGAACGGCGGACGGTCCGGCCCTATGGGGCGGACGGTCCGTCGGCTGACGCTGCGCAATGACTTGTTGCTTCTGTGTGATCTTTAACCTTGTATGGCGGACGGTCCGGCCATGATGGGCGGACGGTCCGCCGTCTAAAATTTAAATTGCAAAAGAAACTCGACTGTTCTGTGTTGGAACTTTGTTGAACTGCGGATGGTCCGCTAGTTGTGAGGCAAACGGTCCGCCTGGGCTGTAACGGTCACCTCTGACACAGTTTGACTTTGAAAATAGCCGTTGGTTTGAACGGCGGACCGTCCGGTTCTTGTGAGGCGGACGGTTCGCGAATGCTCTGTTTTCACGGGATTGGACTGTAACGGCTAGCCACGGGGGAAGGAGCTATATATACCTCATGCCCGGCCGTGGGTGAGGTCTCTTGGCACTTTGAAGAGCTTCCTTGACATATTTGAGCCTTCTTCGTCCTCTCTCTCACTCACTTAGCTTTGACATTGCATCTTTGTGAGATTGAGAGCATCCTAGTGCATTGCATCAAGTGTTTGAGCTTTGTGGCACTAGGGAGTCTTCAAGCAAGCGTCATCGACTTGTTACTCTTGGAGGTTGCCGCCTCCTAGACGGCTTGGAGCTGTGGAACCGTTGAGCCCTTCAAGGAGAATGTGAAGGAGCCCCGGTTATTCGTGTGAGAGGTCTTGTGCTCACCTCGCCGGAGAGGTGAAGGGCAACTCTAGTGGAATCGAGGCTTGGAGAGGTTCATTGATCCATGTCGGCTCATACATCAAGTGTGACTTGATAGAGGAGCGGTTGGAGCTTTGAATCCACCTCAACGTGGACTAGGGGTCACCGGCAAGTCATCGACACCACGGGAAAAAATTTGGTCTCTTGTGTGCTTGGTTATTTCTCTTCCTCAAGCTATTTCTTGCAATTTACTTTGAGCATTTACATTCCTAGAGATTGAATTGATACTTGTCACCCTAGATTGCAAACCTTCATCTATATTAGAGTTAAAGAGAAATAGGATTTCTCTTATCTTACTAATCAAATTTTATTAGTGTTTTGATTTAGTTCAAACCGCCTATTCACCCCCCTCTAGTCGGTATCCTAGATCCTACACTCGGTCGGTGGCTGGTCGGCCCCGTTTGGGTTCCGTGCCTCGGCGCGGCTCACCGGGCATGGATGCCCTGTGCGTGGTGGCGCCTTACAGCCGGCGGAAGCAAAACAGGGGAGGGAAGAGAAAGGGCCAGGATTCAAATTTAAATTTCTTAAAATTTCAAACAGGAACTTGAAAAGTTAACCCCAAAGATGTAGGGAACTTGAAATTCTACAACTTTTGTTTTAGCCCAAAGTTCATTTAAGCTACGGTTTAAAAGTTATTTTCAATTTAAAAAACAAGCATTTTAATGACACGTCATTTTATGTGAAATTTTGCACTGTTAGCCTTTGAGTTCAACTAGACTTTGTTGCTTTTGTTATCACAAAGGTGTCATTAAAATTACAGGTTCAAATATGATCAACTTTGAAAGTTACAAGAGTTTGATTGCATGGTTTCAATTGTTTATGCATGAACACATATTCATTTGCCTGCAAGGTAAATTTGACAGGTTGTTTCAAACTTTTCTTGCTCTTTTCTGACTAATTTCATGATTTTGGATCTTTATTTAATCTTTTAGACCCCTAGGGTGTCACAGCCTACCCCCCTTAAAAAGAATCTCATCCCGAGATTCGGATGAAAACTAAGTATGGAAGGTGTGTACCTTGGATGGATCTAAGAAAACCAGGAAACTTTTGATTAAGATAACTTTTTGTCTCCCATGTGGCTTCTCCTTCGGTGTGATGATTCCACTGATTCTTATACATTTTAATCACTGCTCTTCGGGTACTTCTTTCCTTCTGGTCAAGGATTTTGATGGGTTGCTCAATATAAGAGAGGTCTGGTTCTATAAGATTTCTTGTTGTTCCACAATTTTGGTAGGAGTCCTGACACATTTCTTTAATTGAGAGATATGGAAAACGTCATGAATGGTTGCAAGCTGCGAAGGAAGTCGCAATCTATAGGCCACGGGTCCATATTCTTCAATAACCTCATACGGACCAACATAACGAGGGCTAATTTTCCTTTTACTCCAAATCGTTGCACACCTCTGGTTGGTGAAACCCAAAGGTAGACATGATCACTAACATCAAATTTCAAGGGTTTCCTCCTATCGTCAAAATAACTCTTTTGCCTAGATTGGGCTGCTTTAAGATTTTCTTGGATAACTCTCACTTTATCTTATGCCTCGACTACCAAGTCTTGTCCAAAGAATTTGCGCTCTCCATTTTGTGACCAGCTCAACGGAGTTCGACACCTTCGATCATAAAATGCCTCGAATGGTGCCATTTTTAGGCTTGCTTGATAGCTGTATTTTTAATTCTGCTAATTCCTTGGGTGGCATTCAATAGGATCGTTTAGAGTTAGGTGCAGTGCCGGGCTGCAGTTAAATGACAAACTCTATATCTCAATCATTTGGTGGCATAACTGGTAAGTCACCCGGGAAAACATCTGCATACTCGCATACCACCGGAATTTCTTCTATTTCGGAGCGGACCTCAATGAAAGCACCTGAACTTGTGCATTCTTGGAAAGGCAAAAATAGAGTAGTAGCTCCTTGGGTCGGGGAATTGATTTCAACGGCTCGGGAGGAACGATCTAGGGTTACTCCAGGTCGAGTCATCCAATCTTCTCCCAAAATGATATCGATGCCTTCAAGTGCCAAGAGAATCAAGATTGTTTTGATGATCTTGCTACCCAATTTAATTGGCACATTTTTACGAGTTGATTTGAAGCAATTTTACCACCCGGTGTAGCTATCATATACGATCCTTTGGTGTGGCAAAAATCCAAGCCCACTTTTGCGCCAAATTTTGCACTAATAAAACTATGGGATGCACTAGAATCAAATAATATAATTACAGGCTCGTTGCGGATAGAGAAGGTACCCGACATCACTGGTGCACCCTCTGGAAGATCAGCAAGTGTAGTGAAATTGATCCTTCCCTACTGAACTTTAACAGTGTGTCTTTTTCCCTTGTTCTTCTTGTTTTGACTAGAACCTTGCCCCTGATTTGGCTGCCCAAGCTGGGGGCATTCTCGGACAAAGTGGCTAGAACTCCCACAATTCAAGGAGCGATTGGTGTTTCTTAGATGACCAGGCAGGTTGTTTCCCAAGGATGTCCTTACTGGCATACCTACTGAGCTTTTCTTGGGTGTGGTGCATCTGGCGTGGTCCATCTTTTCCCTGACAGGCGAGCAGGTTCTTGCTCTTATGGCCATGCTGGTGTTAGTAGTACTGCTGGTTTGCCTTCTATCACATGGAATGAATTCCGTGCAGGTAATTTCCCATCCACTTAAGTCTATGTCGCAGGTGTCGTGCTTGAGAGTCCTTAAGTTCCATTGGAAGTCGTGCTAGTGGCATTAGGGAGTCCGAGTAAACATCCCTTCTCTCCTTTATTTCTTCATTGAGCTCTTGATAGCCCGCAACCTGAGGTTGGTGGACATTGCGGCCATCCCGTTGATGGTGTTGCTACTGCAGGAATTGATGAATCGCTTGCTGCCCTTGAACAACCTGTTGGAGCAACTCGGTTTGAGTGGCCATTAATTCAGCCATATTGGGCGTTGGTGACGGCTGTTGCGGTTGTCTGCTACTACTAGCACCAAACTGCTCGGGGTGTTGCGGGTCCCTTGAACCATCTGCAATGTGCAAATTTTTCATGAACTCGGGAATCCTCAATACCACCAAGGCTGAGTGTCCTAAGTGTGGAAGATTTAGACCTCAGGGATTCATAGATAAACTATGGGCAGAATACTGCTAGTTGCAATAAAATTCATAACTCCCATTCTGTTCATTTCATTCCTTACAAATTTTAGCGGTGACTAGGAAAATTAGTGGCCTAAAACTGTGGCGTTCAAAACACCTCTGACTACTGTATCTCCGACTACATTTTCGAGTACCACGACTACAAATCTGACAACTTTGGCTGCATTCTCGACTACTTCGTTTTCATTTCCGTATACCAGGACCGCAACTCCGACTGCTAAGGCTCCCTCATCGACTACATCGACTACATTTCCGACTGCATCGACTACTATACGGCTGCTTTGACTACATCAACAACTGCTTCATTACATCTACAACTCCTTTGACCAAATCTTCGACTGCTTCGACAACGTTTACCACAGCTTCAACTTCATCTTCGACTGCTTGAGCGGTACTTCATCTGCTATGGCTATAGTTCAACTACACAGTATCTTTGACTACTCGACTGCACATCCGACTGCCTCCACCTTACCTCCGGCTACTACGACTATACCTCCGGCTGCTTTGGTTGCACCTCTGTCTAGTACGGCTACAACTTCGACTATACTGCATCTATGGCTACTTCAATTGCATTTCCGACTGCTTCCTCTATATCTGGGACTACTACGTCTGTATCTTTGACTGATTCGGCTATACCTACGACTACATGGTCTACTTTTTTGATTACACTGCATCTTCCACATACTTTGACTGCCCCTTCATCTGTTTCAACTGTACTTCCGACTACTACGACTAGATGTTCGGCACTTGGACTATAGTTCTGACTGCTTTAACGATATGTCTGACTACTAAGACTACGTCAGCAACTACTTTAGTTACTCCTTCGTCTTTTACGACTACATCTTCGTCTAATTAGACTGCATATTCGCTACTCTAATTACATCTCCAACACCACAACATTATTTTCGACTGCTTCAAGTACTCCTCCAACTACCATGACTACATCTTCTACCCCTTCCGAGTGCTTCTCTGCTTTGGCGGTCTTTTAGTGGACAGAGAGCTAATATTTGATCACCAGGGAAAATCTACTCAACCAAAACTTTCCAAATTTGAACATTAGCTGATTGAGTAAGTTTGCAGCAAGTTTGATGTTGAAAACTTCTGCAGAAGACTTCTCTAAGAGAGTCAAAAAATTTAGGTGGCAGAAGTGCTCAAACTAGTCAGAAAGACTGAGGTGTGAAAATTTCTACTGTTGCCCACTGAGCACTAGTTCAAAAATTCTCAAAATTCAGCAGCTGAAAGGGGGCAAAATTTGAAGCAACTTCCCTGTTGAGCCTCTCCTCAAATAAGGTCATTTCTAAAATCTAATTTATTCCTCTATCTTGATATGGCAGAAAAAGACAGATTTCTAGATAGCCCTTAAGTGAGTGCTCAAACGTGCTCTAGTGTTGCTTACTCCCTTATATCTGGTGTTACTCAACTCTAGCTAGTCTATTACTACCTGCACAAAATTTAGGGTACACTAAGAGGAGTATAAACAAAAGTACTCCAAAGTTGTCTCCTAGTAGTTGTCAAGATTGTTGACAGATGACTCGCTGCGCGCCGAGGAGTGAGCTCCCATCTGTGCGGGTTCTTCCTCACTGTCAATGTCCATCACATCCGGTGGAGCATGAAGGGCTGCCTGCTGGGCGTGATGCATGTCGATATGTTCATTGGCATCCTCCAAATCAATGTTGAGGTCATGGATCTGTTCCTCCAAGAACTCGATCATGGTCTCGCGCTCAGCTACGGTGGTCTCTAGTGTCTGCACTTGGCCTTCAAGCTGGCCAATCCTAGTATCTCGATCACCAATCTCCTCAACTAAGTCTTGCATCTGCTCGTCCCTTAAGTTAACTGCCCACTGGAAGGACTGAGCCAGGTCTATCACCTGTTCCATCCCTTTACTTTGAAGTGCATGTAGTCGGTACAGTGCATTCATGCACCGGCTGAAAAGAGTATGGTCTCGACTAGATTCTGCTCTACCAAGTGGCCTAGATGTGCAAACATGTCCAGCCACAGAGGGTTGCTCTCGCTGACTGCCGGAAATAGCCCAGCTGAAGCCAAAATCACCTCTAATTGGTGCTGCTCACAAAATGTGGTTAGCGCCTTCATGGCCGCTGCCTCCCACGAGTAAATGAGGCGGTGTCCGACTACTTCTATCTCAATGGCAAGCCACGCAGGGTTGAGTGGGTGCTGGGGAATGGTCATGCGCACCCGGCACCGACGGACACCCATCTCCATAAATTTCTGCCCCACATAAAGAGACGGATTCGGGTAACCAGCGGCGCTCAACACACCCCACAAGATGGAGGGGAAGCCCTCCCAATGCAGGCATGCTAAGTGTGCATGGCCCTCCCCATCAACCACCATAAGAACTGGATCGGCCATCTGCTCCACAAACTTAAAAGGTGAGATAACGAAAGTTGATGCTCAATCAATAACAAATTCTAGATAGTGCATAAAGCATAACTTCTGCAGGTGATGTGCAACAAGTCGCAAAACTTACCAGAGCATTCCTAAAGTACTCGTGCACAACTTTGCTGGTCAAACCCAAAGCTAGATCATACTCTAAGATAACTATATCCTTAGATTTCTATCATACTGTTCAGTCTGAAATTCGAGAAAACTAAGGGCTAGTGTTTGGTACAACTGGAAAAATCTATCTGGCCAAAAATTACCAAATTATAACCGTAGCTTAATTGCTCAATGTACAACCACTTTCGGGTTGAACTCCTGTAGATTGGACAGAAATAACAGTAACTTAGTTGAACTTTATTTAATGGTTTAGCTGTTTTGGGTGGATTTTTGCACAGTTCATCCATACTCAATTTCTTTATTAGAATTTAAAGATATGCAGCGTGCACGTCCTTTCCGTCCTCACAACTTCTTAGTGGCCATCAACTTGACCTTACAAAGTTAATTCGGTGGCTTAATTAGCACGTCTCTCCCTAAAAAAATTAGTCGAGCTCTCTTCGTTCTTAACCTATTGTACTCGTGGTACTCGTGGTTACCGTTCCTGCAGACCACTCTCATAGATATCCTAATACATATTGCCACCTATACATATTCCCTAGGGCTTTACGACTAGATATAATCCTTAAGGAGTCCAACGCATTTTTTGAATAGTAGTTTTGTGGTCAAGTTTTAGAAACTCATTTTTAAGGTTTGTTGCAGACTTTGGTGTATGCTTTTCGCTCTGATACCAGTTGTGGCAGAACCGCCCGAATTAACCCGGCTCAAGTGCACTAACCATCACCCTTGTAGATGAATTGACCACCTTGCACTTCAAACGGATTAATCAGACAGTCTGTCGGGTAGATCCCGATGCAACCACTCAATATTTCGATCGAAAGCAAGCATACACATAACTCGCACGAAGGCAAGTCCAGAGAGTACAACATTCCACAGATTTTAAAAGCACAAGTCGGACATGAATTATTACAAGTCGAAATCATTACTCGAGTACTTTTAAAGTTCATCATACAAACTTTATTCAGAGTTTTACTGCAGCGGAATGAAAATCATGATCAACTATCGTCGACAGGATCATTACTAGTCGAGGAAGGCTCCCATTCCACTGTCCAACAAGTCAGCAAGGCACTCGGCCAAGCCAAACCAGCTACCATATCTTCCACAGACATACCTGAAAACATTGTCACAAGCAAGGCTGAGTATACTAATACTCAGCAAGGCTTACCTGACTGGTTCTATGTACAGACCGACTACTAAGCATGCATGGCTCTAAGGTTCTAGGGTTTTCTTTTTGCTAAAAAGCAACAAAGAGTAGGTCCTTAATTTCATGTTTTAACTTTCAATATTCTAGTTCATTTAACCAGTCTAGATGAACATCTATCTCTATTCAAACATGATGGAAAACATTTAATCATCGAACAAGATTCATCCTATCCATAGTTCTTCTTGTCACTCTATGTGGCAGAAGTATTAATAAGTCTCAATCACCGCGAGAAACGGACGATTCGAATTGAATTTCTTAACCTTGCAAGGGGAACCTAAACACACATCACGTGGTTACTCCAAGAGTCACACGTGCAACTTTTCCCCTTTATTCCCGGTTTATGGATCAGGGCCACCGGCCTCGAGTACAAAAGGTCCATGAACCACGGACGATGTCGGAACATGACCCCTCTTGCACTCACCATTGGCCTATGGGACAGCGTCAACATGGTGGAACCTGACCACGCACCGGTTCAATTGAGTACTTAAGCCTACCGATTACCATATCCTCGGCATGTGGTTAGTACTTTCAAAAGCTTAACCACCACTACCACTCACTGCGACCCTAGCATTTTTCACTACTCAGACGGGGCCTCAACCACGAGTACTTACCACAGCCCCGCCTGCCAACCTTATAGTTGCAGTATGTGGTAAATCAATCAACTCCTATATTTCTCGCGAGTAGCAGGAAACTACTCGACTTTTACCGTACGTATTAGCATAGCATCTACTCGAACTTCCTGTTCTAGTAGTCATTACAAAGGTACCTAGGATCATGCAGCTAGGGTTCCAACCAACTTCTATGAACTTTAAATGCACAGGCAAAAGGAAACAACAGTTGCATAATTTAAAAACTGGAATCATGCACCGGGGCTTGCCTTCTTGTGAAAAACTAGCCGAGAGCTCCTCTGAACGTTGGTCTGGGTCTTCAGCGACTTCTGTGAGATTAACCGGAGCTTCTTGCTGCTCACTCTCGGACTCGGGTACCAATTTGTAGATCCCGTCGACGAGAGTAGTCGAGTCTATATGAACGCACATGTATGTGTGGTTTAAAAGGTACAAGACTTCATTATAAAGTAGTCAAAACTTTAGTTAAGTAGTCGAGTACTTCATTTTCTTTACCCTGGGCAGTCATTTATTGAGTACTCATTTGTATTAACTGACTCCATTAAGTGAGCGGGTGGTTGTGCATGTTGTACGGCCATTTTTAACAGGGAGCATTGGTTGACCCAAACTACTCGCAGGGGTAGTTTCTGGGTTGCAGAACTACTCGTACAGGTAGTTTCTGAGTTGTAGAACTACTCTTACAGGTAGGCCCTGAGTTGGGATTTTTAGGTAGAGCTTGTTACTTATTTACAGCCTTACTGTAAAAGTTTTAGACATTTTTAATCAGCAGGTTAACATGAAAAGCTTATTATACGGCTACTTCTAGATTCAAGATCTGTTTTGCACAGAACAAACCATGCAACAAACTGGTGTTCGAATCCTTATTGATCAATCCTACTCGAATGAGTAGTTTACTGCACATTTTGGTAGATTTTTCCTAAGCAGGAACCAGAGGTTAACATTTTAGATTAAAAGGGATCTAGCTGGTAACAAAAGCACTCGAAACCCTGGTTGTGCTTGGATTTAGAGCATGAAATTTTTATGAGAGACTTCACTCCTAGTTCTGAGCAACTGGCGCCACCTTAACGGCGAAGGGAAGGGCCTGTCGGGCCGAGTGGTGACTCGCCGGAGTTGGGGTTGGGGTGTCGTGCTCAGGGGCCTCTAGTGGGGCTTTTATAGGCACGAGGGGAGGGATGGTGGCCTGGGCTCGAGCCGCTGGGAAAGCAAAACCAGGGGCAAAACCGGGGGCGCAGTTGGGACAAGGTCGCGGCAAGGGCGTGGCTTCGCCGGTGCGTCGTGGCTCAACCGTCGGGAATCGTCGGTCGTGGGGCGCGCGCGGGCTGGCCGGGGTGGGATACGGGGAGGGGCAAATCGCCTGTAGCAGGCTCAGTCGGTGGTTGGTCGGCCCTGTTTGGGGTTCGTGCCTAGGTGCGGCTCGCCGGGCAGGGATGCCCTGCCGCGTGGCGGCGCCTTACAGCCGGCGGAAGCAAAACAATGGAGGGAAGAGAAAGGGCCGGGATTCAAATTGAAATTTCTTAAAATTTCAAACAAGAACATAAAAAAATTTAAACATGAAAGTTGTAGAGAACTTGAAATTCTACAACTTTAGTTTTAGCCCAAAGTTTATTTAAGCTACAGTTTAAAAGTTATTTTCAATTTCCGAAAACAAGCATTTAAATGACACGTCATTTCATGTGAATTTTTGCACTGTTAGCCTTTGAGTTCAACTAGACTTTTGTTGCTTTTGTTATGACAAAGGTGCCATTAAAATTACAGGTTTAAATGTGATCAATTTTGAAAGTTACAAGAGTTTGATTGCACGGTTTCAATTGTTTATGCATGAACACATATTCATTTGCCTGCAAGGTAAATTTGACAGGTTGTTTCAAACTTTTCTTGGTCTTTTGTGACTGATTTCATGATTTTGGATCTTTATTTAATCTTTTAGACCCCTAGGGTGTCACAATCACATCATGTGATATCCTAGATTTTTGTAGGCGTAGAAGCCTCTTCGAAGGTATCGTAGTGACTTGGGCCGTTAGTTCTGGCGAACTATGTAGGCTAGTACATGAGGTAATCGGGTTGTTCGCAAAGACTCATTGCGTTGTGATCCGTGGGGCCGTTGTGGAGTAGTCATGCCAAAAAGTACTCATGGCATAGCCCCCGAGTATATTTGAAGACATAGCATAGTTAGCCTATTGTTAGTGCTCGTGGCCACAGCCCCCGAGTTCATGCTATGTAGCTAAAGGAAAAGTAGTTGTTTGGAGACTAGATCAACTCTTTATTGATAACAGATGCTGTGCTGCAGCTGACAACTTTGGATACAAGTTACCTAGGGCTAGAAAGGCCGTTAGAGCTCGATATTCCAGGAGTTTGGGACCTCCTGGCCATCACGGTATAGTAGTTGATATGACTCTGGTCTTGTAACTTTGGCGATGATGAAGGGCCCTTCCCATCGCGAGTTTAGCTTGTGAAGCCCTGTCTCATCTTGGATGCGATGGAGAACTAAATCACCGATGCGGAATGACCTCTCCTGTACATTGCGGTCGTGGTAGAGTCGGATGCCTTGTAGGTAGTATTGGCGGACAATTTTCATGATTTTTACCGCCAACATTTCCTTGGATTTCATACTTTATGGACAAAATCATGCTTAAATCATTTACCTTGAGGAGTGACACTAGTTTTGGTGATTATTTGATTTCATGAGCTCACTGCATAAGTTTCGGCCAAATTGGGAGAAAACCTAGGCCGACCGGCCTCCCTTAGGCTGGCCGGCCTAGCACTGTGGCAAATACGTGCCAAACTTTACCTGCAGGACCTCAAACACAAATCCAATCAACCTTGACGAGCACATCATCAAGCAAAACATCCTATGGTTGAAAGGCTTGAACCATGGATTGATGGGCTCACCTGCAGCGAGTACCAAGGCCTTCAGGCTCAAAATCGCCTTCCGGAGGCACTTACACACATTGATCAACATGTCGGCGCATCGGAGGACTGAGAGGAGCCAGAGACAGGCCGACCGGCCTGATCCAGGCCGGTCGGCCTCTAATTGTCACGCCTCAAGGCGATGCAACCGTTATCGACTCTCTGGGGTGATCAGAAGTGTCCACAAGAAAGGTGGTGACACGTGGCAACATCCCTAGGCCGGCCGGCCAAGGGGAGGCAGGCCAGCCTGGCCCTGCAGCGCCACGTGTCCATCTTTGCGTACAAGCTACGTTAACCGTCATACCTGCTTACAAGACAAGCTAAGCAGCGAGTACCAACCTTGAGCAGCTATCAATAGCTGCCCAAACCTCCATTCACAACACACCATCCTTATAGAGAAGTTGAGTTCTTGGTTTAGTCACTCTACCTTAGTGTAGAATAGGGAGAGAGTGAGGTGAGAGCTTGGGTGAGAGCCAAGCTAGGAGAGGAGTCGGGTTCCCTTAGTCCTACTCCGACTCTGTAGCCACCTTGGAGAAATAAAATTAATCAAGTAAGTTCCTCATTTACCTTCAGTGTCTCGCTAGTTCTTCCCTTACTTTCAGTAATTTGTTTATTTACTTTCATTGATCCACGGGACCACTTGTCTGTGTGGTTAGCAAGTTCTATCCATTTGGGGTTTCTTCTAGCCTTAACGTGAGGTGGAAGTCAGTGACTCCATAGTTTAGGTTGTGTTCCACCCCATGGAACAGTGTGGTAGGCGGCAGGTGGTGACAGCCCTGTCCGTCCCTCGTAGTCCACCACGTTCGAGTGTTTCATAGCAGTAGTAGCAGGTTGCCGTTGGACTCCCCTCCCACCCCTTTCTGCAGTCCTTCCTCTTCCAGCCGCCGAAGCAGATCAAGCTAGTAGATAGCAAGTTATCTAGGTAACAAGTTGGCTAACTGAAGTTAAGCCCTCTACCCTCTTACCTCTTCTCCCTTGGTGGGTCCGGTTGAATAGTTCTAGGTCTGGTTGCGCTTATCGTTCCTTGGATTCGATAACCCAGGTAAGCTCCTTGGTGAAAGCTACATCGGTATCCGTGCGCTTGCGGATTATTTCGTATAGGCTAAGGAGTGCCAACAAGCTTTCTGGCGCCATTGCCAGGGAACGGTAGCAACACTAGTTTTAGAGCTTTTTCAGCCGTACACTTCCCACAACCTTTCCACACACCACATGGAGTTTTCTCCTAGTTATCAGGAAGTTCCATCTTGCGAGTATTTGGAATCGCCACCATCTTCCCACCCCATACTATCTGATAGTTATGACATCCGTCCTAGTCTCATAGCCATGGTTCGCGCACAATCCTTTTTTGGTAGAAAGGACGAATATCCCTATGCTCATCTGCAGGAATTCGAGGAGAAATTTTTTCTTCTCACCTTACTCGGTATGAATCAAAACACCCTACGGTGGAAGCTATTCCTGTTCTCTCTATCGGGGGAGGTGAAAGTTTGGTACAACTGGAAGGCAGGAAGAGTTGGAGGAAATTGGATCATACTGAAGAATGAGTTCTGCTTATTTTTTTCCATTTTACCAAAGTGATGCCGCTTCTCATTCAACTACTGACATTCAAGCAAGGCGAAGAGTCACATGGAGCAGCGTGAGCAAGATTCATGCAGATGGCAACTTCTGGACCACCTCACAGTATTCCAGAAGATATGCTAATGCAGTACTTCATTGGTGGGTTGAAGCCGGAGAGCGCGCATTTCATGAATGTCGCCTCTGAGGGATCCATCTTGTATAAGACGCTGGCTGAAGTACGGACTATTATGGAGAAGGTCCTTGACAGCACTTAGTACACGGGAGTCTTCGACGATCCACCCGAGCCAGCTGATCATCCCAAGGAGAATCAGTAAGTACACATCATGTCAGCTGCATCCTCTCCACCTACACCATACAAAGAGGAAATCACCGAACCAAGCAATCCACAGATCATGAGCTGCTCATTATAGATATGCCAATGTTCATCCCTGATCTCTTCACAGAAGAAG
Source organism: Panicum miliaceum (assembly GCA_032594955.1). Classification (NCBI taxonomy): domain Eukaryota; kingdom Viridiplantae; phylum Streptophyta; class Magnoliopsida; order Poales; family Poaceae; genus Panicum; species Panicum miliaceum. The sequence goes on along the minus strand of CM064059.1, from coordinate 18,101,027 downwards.
AGTACATGGAACTCGGCAACACATCAAACTTGCCGAAAGAGCACAAGTGCATATGCTCAAGGTCTGAGGCGTTCATTCAAGATGCCACACCACAGATTGAGGGTCTTACTGCGATTATGAGCAAGGAATGGATAGAGGAAGTGGAATCCAGCAGTAGCATCATACAGATCTACGGCAATTTCAGAATACCCCTTTGCACTATTGCGAATGTGATTTCCAAGACTTTGGCAGATCACATTGCATCATAAGAACCCCTAGCTTTCTCTCGTAAGCACCTAAAGTGGATTAATGGCCAGATCATGAAGAGCACAGGAATCCTCCGCGTTACGCCCTTGAAGATGGGACGTAACAAGGTGTTCTTGGATTTTTCACATCTTCGATATCCCTGAAGGTGGAGAGTTCGTCTTGATTTGGCAGCCAATAGAGCCACTTGTCAACCCAAACAGACATCGAGCAAGCCTCGAGGTTAAGGTTGGCAAAGACAGAATCCCGATCAGCCTAGTTCGTTCATGCAACACCATTGCAGAAGCTAGACCGGAGCAAGACCCAGTGGAGGAAGCAATGAGCATCATTCAAGAGGGGACAACTCAGTCCAATATTGAAGAAGATCCCATTAACTTCACCTAGGAAACAGATTCGGACAGCCAGAGTACGCTCAATGAACAAGAGAAACCGCAACCTCCTCTTCCTGAGTTGAAGTCGCGGCCTTCTGGTCTGAAGTATGCTTTCCTCCACAACAACAGAAGCACACCACTCGTCATCAGTGATAAGTTGACAAAGAGTGAGACTCCATGGCTCGTTGCAGTCTTGGAGAAGTGTGACACCGCAGGTGTCTAAAAGACTAAGCCAAGATTCAAACCTTGAAATCAGTCACAAAAAGAGCAAGCAAGATATAAAACAACCTATTAAAATCTACCTTTCAAGAAAATGAATATGTGTATATGTATATATGCATAAACATTTGAACTCCTGCAAACAAACCCTAGTAACTTTCAAAGTTGATCACAAATGACTCTGAAAATTTAATAGCACATTTTTCATAATAGGAGCAACAAAAGTCTAGTTGAACTCAAAAGCTAACAGTGCAAAAATCCACATGAAATGAGGTGCCATCTAAATATTTGTTTTCAGAATTTCAAAATAACTTTATACATTGCTCAGCTAAACTTAGTCATAACAGAGAAATTGTTGGTCTTGAAAAGGTGAACAAGTTTGGTATTCAAATATTTTTGATTTAACCTTGGGAAGAGTGAGTTTTAGCTCTGTTTTCTACCTAGACCCTGCTGTTTTTGTTTTTCACGCTCAAGTCCCATCACCTTCTCCCTCCTCTCTCCTCCTCAGCCCCTGCATCCCTGTCGCACGACCGTGGCACCACCTGGCTGCCGGCGCCAGCTAGGTTATCTACCCCAGGTTTTGCCCCTGTCTCGTCTTGCCCCTTTCGGCTCGAGCCCAGGCCGCCATTCCCCCTCCAGCGCCTGTAAAAGCCACCTTGAGGCACCTCAGTTCGTCGCCCCCAACCTCCAACTCCGACAAGCAGTTTCCCCGTGCGTGGAAGCACCAATCCACCCCCGCATTGCCCAAAACAACCTTTTCCCCAGCTTCCTCCTCGCCGCCGACTTGTTTCCTCGCCGGAATTTGGCCGACAGTCGTCGTTCCCCTGTGCGAAGGACCTAATTGCTTCGATTTCAATGTTTCCGAGAAGCTTTCTGTAAATCTCAGGAACTCATCTGTAAACTAGGTATAAGAACTGTGAAAACCAATCTATGAACTTTAAAGATGCAAAACAACTCACAGAAAACTCCTAAGAACACAAATTAAAATGTTCTGGACTCCATAAGTTAAGATCTACAACTTTGTAAAAGACCTTGGATCTGTTTCCACATAAATTCACCTGTAGATTTAAATCAAGTTTAAATGTATTTTTATTTTGATCCCAGAGTTTCAGGAAAGATCTGCACATGAAATGTTAATGGTAGCTTCAGTGCTAAGAGTTTAGCCTTTCATAAAAATTTCATACTCTAAATCCAAGCACCAGTGGTTTTGAGTGCTTTTGTTATAAGCTAGATCCCTTTTAAAACTAAATGTTAACCTCTGTTTCTTGCATAAGAAAACTCTACAAAAATGTGAAGTAAACTACTCATGCGAGTAGGTTTGATCGGTAAAAAGTTGAGCACCAGTTTCTTGCATGGTTGTTCTATGCAAGTAGATCTTAATCATAAAAATAGTTGTTTAATAAGCTTTTCATGTTAACTTGTTGAATAAAAATAACTAAAACTTTTACAGTAAGTTGTACTTAAGTAACAAGCTCTGCATAAAAATCTCAAACTACCTCTACGAGTAGTTTTGCATAAAAATCTCAACCCAGAAACTATCTCTACGAGTAGTTTAGGTTAAACAATGCTTCCTATTAAAAATGGCCGTACAACATGCAAAACCAACTCACTCACTTAATGAAGTCAGTTAATCTAGATAAGTACTCGATAAATGACTACATAGGGAAAAGAAAATGAAGTACTCGACTACTTAACTTAAGTTTTGACTACTTTATAATGCAATCTTGTACTAGTAAAACCAGTCATACATATGCACTCATATAGATTGGACTACTCTCGCCGATGGGATCTACAATCTGGTGCCCGAGTCCGAGAGTGAGCAGCGCGAAGCTCAAGTGAATCTAACAGAAGACGCTAAAGACCTAGACCAAAGTTCAGCAGAACCCCCGATTAGTTTTACACAAGAAGGCAAGCCCCGGTGCATGATCCCAGTATTTATATCATGCAACTGTTGTTCCTTTTGCCTGTGCATTTAAGTTCACATTAGTTGATTGGAACCCTAGTTGCATGATCCTAGGTACCTTTGTAATGACTACTAGAATAGGAAGATCGAGTAGATGCTATGCTAATAGGTACGGTAAAAGTCGAGTAGTTTCCTGCTACTCACGAGAACTATAGGAGTTGGATGTTTTACCGCATACTGCAACTATAAGGTCGACAGGCGGGGCTATGGTAAAGTACTCGTGGTTGAAGCCCCGTCTGAGTAGTGAAAAATGCTAAGGCCGCAGTGTGTGGTAGTGTTGGTTAAGCGTTTGAAAGTACTAACCACATGCCGAGAATATGGTAATCGGTAAGCTTAAGTACTCGATTGAACCGGTGCGTGGACAGGCTCCACCATCTTGACTCTGTCCCATGGGGCCAATGGTGATTGCAAGTGGGGTCATATTCCGGCATCGTCCGTGGTTCATGGAACTTTTGTACTCGAGGCCGGTGGTCCTGATCCATAAAACGGGGATAAAGGGGAAAAGGTGCACGTGTGACTCTTGGAGTAACCACGTGACGTGTGTTTAGGTTTCCCTTGCAAGGTTAAGAAATTCGATTTGAATCGTCCGTTTCTCGCGGTGATTGAGACTGCTTAATACTTCTGCCACATAGAGTAACAAGAGGAACTATGGTTATGATGAAACTTGTTGGATGACTAATTGTTTTCCACCATGTTTGATTAGAATTAGATGCTCATCTAGACTGGTTAAATGAACTAGAATATGGAAAGCTAAAATATGAAATTAAGGACCTACTGTTTGTTGCTTTTCAACAAAAAGAAAACCATAGAACCATAGAGCCTTGCATGATTAGTAGTCAGTATTTCTATACCACTTGTCGGGTAAGCCTTGCTGAGTATTAGTATACTCAGCCTTGATTGTGGTAATGTTTTGAGGTATGTCTGTTGAAGATATGGTAGCTAGTTTGGCTTGGTCGAGTGCTTTGCTGACTGGTTGGATAGTGGAGTGGGATCCTTCCCCGAATAGCAATGACTCTACCGACGCTAGATGATCGTGTTTTTCTTTCCGCTGCAGATTAAAACTCTGAATGAAGTTTTTATGTTGAACTTTAAAAGTACTCGAGTGGTATTTTTGACTCGTAATAATTCATGTCTGGCTAGTGCTTATAAAATCTATGGAATGTTGTAATCTCTGGACTTGCCTTCGTGCGAGTTATGTGTATGCTTGGTTTCGATCGAAATATTGAGTGGTTGCATCGGGATCTACCCGACAGACTGTCGGATTAATCCGTTTGAAGTGCATGGTGGCCAGTTCATTACAAAGATGATGGTTAGTGCACTTGAGCCGGGTTAATTCGGGCGGTTCTGCCACAGCTGGTATTAGAGCGAAAAGCATACACCAAAGTCTGCAACAAACCTTAAAAATAAGTTTTCTAAAACTTGACCACAAAACTCCTATTCGAAAAATGCGTTGGACTCGTTAAGGATTATATCTAGTTCGTAAAACTCTATGGGAATATGTCTAGGTGGCACTATTTATTAGGATACCTATGGTGGTTCCTGCGGTAACACTAACCGCGAGTGCTGCGAGTACAATAGGTTAAGAACGAAGAGAGCTCGATTAGTTGTTATAGGGAGAGACGTACTATTTAAGCCACTGAATTAACTCCGTAAGGTCAAGTTTATTGCCACTGTGAAGTTGTGAGGACGGAAAGGTCGTGCATGCTGCATATCTTAAATTCAAATAAAGAAATTGAGTTATGGATGAACTGTACAAAAATCCACCCCAAAATAGCTAAATCAATGACTAAAGTTCAACCAAGTTTCTGTTGTTTTCAGTCCAATCTAAGGATATAGTTATCTTAGAGTATGATCCAGTCTTGTGTTTGACCAGTAAAGTGGGCACGAGTACTTTAGGAATGCTCTGGTTACTTTTGCGACTGGTTATGCTTAGTTTTGTGCATTGTCAAGATTTGTTTATTTGAATGGGCATCAATTTTCGTTATCTCACCTTTTAAGCTTGTGAAGCAGATGGCCGGACCAGCTCTTATGGTGGTTGATGAGGAGGGCCATGCACACTCAGCGTGCCTACACTGGGAGGGCTTCCCCTCCATCTTGTGGGGTGTGTTGAGCACCGCTGGTTACCCGAATCTGCATCTTCATGTGGGGCAAGAGTTTATGGAGACGGGTGTCCGTCGGTGCCGTGTGCGCATGACTATTCCCCATCACCCACTCAACCCTGCGTGGCTCGCTATTGAGACAGAAGTAGTCGGGCAACGCCTCCTTGATTCGTGGGACGCAGCAGCCATGAAGGCGCTAACCACATTTTGTGAGAAGCACCCATTGGAGGTGATTCTGGCTCCAGCGGGTCTGTTTCCGGCAGTCAACGAGAGTGATCCGCTATGGATGGACTGGTTTGCTCATCTGGGTCACTTGGCAGATCAAATTCCAGTCGGGACTATCATCTTTTCAGCCCGATGCATGAATGCACTATACCGACTACAAGCACTTCAAAGTAAAGGGATGGCACAGGTGATAGACCTTGCTCAATCCTCCAGTGAGCAGTTAACCTAAGGGATGAGTAGATGCAAGACTTAGTTGAGGAGATTGGTGATAGAGATGCTAGGATTGGCCAGCTTGAAGGCCAAGTGCAGACACTAGAAACTACAGTGGGGGAGCATAAGGCAATGTTCGAGTTCTTGTAAGAACAGATCCATGACCTCAACATTGATCCGGAAGAGGCCAACGGACATATCGACATGCATCACGCACAACAGGCAGCCCTTCACGTTCCACCGGACGTGATGGACATTGATAGTGAGGATGAGCCCGAGGAAATGGAGGGTGTCTCTGACCTTGACTACGATATGGTAGTCCCACAACCCGCACAGATGGGAGCTCAATCCCCTACGCGCAGCGAGTCGTCTGCCAACAATCTTGACGACTATTAGGCGGCAACTTTGGAGTACTTTTGTGTATACTCCTCTTAGTGTAGCCTAACTTTTGTGCAGGTAGTAATAGGCTAGCTTAGAGTTGAGAACCACCAGATACAAGGAATGTAGCCTAAAAGCTAAGAGCAGTCGAAGTAGGTAGACTTTAGGGAAAGACTGGATGTATATATTGACAAGCAGTTGAAAATCAGAATTGAGGTAGTCAAAATGGTCGAATCTGCAGACATAGTAGATGGAAGTGTCACATAAGCAGCCAGAAAAGTAGTCGACGTATCGAAAAGTAGTCGTACTAGTCGGTGATACAGTAAGAGCAGGCCATGGGTAGTCGTAGTAATCGGACGTATAACTTCAGTAGTCGAAGCAGTCGTGGATATAGAGTAATCGAAGGTTTAGTCGTGCTAAGCAGAGACGCGACTGAAGAAGCCGTATGGTAGTCGATCTAGTCGATGAGGGAGCCCTAGTAGTCGGATTGGTATTCCTGGTAGTCGGAAATGCAGTCGAAGATGGAGTAGTCGAAGGTGTTTTGAATACCACAGTTTTAGGCCTCTCCTTTTCCTATTTACTACCAACCAAAGAAGCCAGGAAATGTCTCCTAACCAGCCGCAGATTGCACACCATTTGTAACAAGCCTATCAAGTTCTGCATTTTTTTTCCCATAGTATCTTTTTGAATCATGGGAGATTTATGAAGCCTTTGCTGATATTAAACCTTCATGTTTCAGATGGTTGGGGCAACTCGTGGCAACCCTGATGGATTCGGAGTGAGCGGCAGCAGGTCGCAGCAGACGCTGCCCCCACCACCACCATCCAGTCTGGTGGAGGTGATGGCCGCTCAAACCGAATTGCTACGACAACTTGTTCAGGGGCAGCAACACCACCATCAGCAGCGGGGTGTGCACCATGCACCCCAACCTCAAGTTTCTGGTTACTCAGATTTCTTTGGGACGCAGCCCCCTCTGTTTAACAGGATGGAGAAACCTTTGGATGCGGACGCCTGGATTGGTACCATTGAATCCAAGTTTGCATTATTGACACTACCATGTTCTGAGGCCAACAAAGCTCGATTTGCCGCGCAGCAGCTTCGCGGTACTGCGCGTATATGGTGGGACAGCTACTTTGCCATGCTTCCGGCAGATCTTGTTGTTACTTGGGACGAATTCAAGAGTGCATTCGAGCCCACCATATCCCTGAAGGTCTCATGGAAAGAAAGCTGAATGAGTTTCTAGCTCTTACACAAGGTACCCGCACCGTACTTCAGTACGCCCAGGCCTTCAACAAGCTTGCTCAGTACGCGCATTATCATTCTGACACGAATACCAAGAAGTGTGATCGTTTCCGAAGAGGTCTGAATACCAAGCTCAAGGAACGACTTAATCCTATCAGAACCGACACATACAACGAGCTGGTTAATTTGGCAATCACCCAGGAGGATTGCATTTTGGCCCATCGTGCAGAGAAGAAGAGGAAGGCTCCAGCCGGACCCTCGAGTGCTCAGCCACCGAGGTATCGATTAATGCAGAATGCAACACCTAAAGCTCTCCAGAATGCCCCTCAACTAGGGCGTTGAATTATCAGGCCCCCTCAGCAATAGAGTGTGGCAAGAACAGCTGCTCCACAACAAAATGGTCCAAGGCCGAATACCCAGCAGCCACACCGCCAGAACAACAACAACCGATGCTTCAACTGTGGGGGTTCTACTCAATTCGTTCGAGATTGCCCTCAGTCCAGACAGCAATCTTAGGGCCAAAGCTCCAATACCAACAGCAGAAACCAGGGCAAGAAACAGACTGTCCAAGTCAAGCGTGGGCGGATAAATTTCACCACTCTGGCAGAAGTTCCTGATGGCGCACTGGTCATGACGGGTACATTTTCTATCCACCGCAAGCCCGCTGTTATATTATTTGACTTCGGTGCATCACATAGTTTCATTAGTGCAAAATTCAGTGCAAAAGTGGGTTTGGATTTTTCCCACACCAAAGGATCGTATATGATAACCACCGGGTGGTAAGCGTTCTTCAAATCAACACATAAGAAATGTGCCAATTAAATTGGGTAGCAAAATCATCAAAACTAGCTTGATTCTCTTGGTACTTCAAGGCATCGATATCATTTTGGGAGAAGATTGGATGACTCGACATGGAGTAACCTTAGATCGTTCCTCCCGAGCCGTTGAAATCAATTCCCCAGCCCAGGGAGCTACTACTCTATTTTTGCCTTTCTGAGAATGCACAAATTCAGGTGCTATCATTGAGGTCCGCTCTGAAATAGAAGAAATTCCGGTGGTACGCGAGTATGCAGATGTTTTCCCGGGTGACTTACCAGTTATGCCACCAGATCGAGATATAGAGTTTGTCATTTAACTGCAGCCCGGCACTGCACCTATCTCTAAACGGCCCTATCGAATGCCACCCAAGCAATTAGCAGAATTAAAAATACAGCTATCAAGCAAGCCTAAAAATGGCACCATTCAAGGCATTGTATGATCGAAGGTGTCGAACTCCGTTGAGCTGGTCACAAACTGGAGAGCGCAAATTCGTTGGACCAGACTTGGTAGTCGAGGTAGAAGAAAAAGTGTGAGTTATCCAAGAAAATCTTAAAGCAGCCCAATCTAGACAAAAGAGTTATTTTGACAAGAGGAGGAAACCCTTGAAATTCGACGTTGGAGATCATGTCTACCTTCGGGTTTCACCAACCAAGGGTGCACAACGATTTGGAGTGAAAGGAAAGTTAGCCCCTCGGTATGTTGGTCCGTATGAAATCATTGAAGAATGTGGACCCGTGGCCTATAGAGTACGACTTCCTTCGCAGCTTGCAGCCATTCATGATATTTTTCATGTCTCTCAATTAAAGAAATGTGTTAGAGTTTCTACCAAAATTGTTGAACAAACAAGAAATCACGGTGGAACAATCACACTAAAGAAGAAGCCACATGGGAAACTGAAAGTTATCTCAATCAAAAGTTTCCTGGTTTTCTTGGTTCCATCCAAGGTACACACTTTCCTCACTTAGTTTTTATCAGAATCTTGGGACGAGATTCTTTTTAAGGGAGGTAGGCTGTGACACCCCAGGTGTCTAAAACACTAAGCAAAGATTCAAACCTTGAAATCAGTCACAAAAAGAGCAAGCAAAATATAAAACAACCTATTAAAATCTACCTTTCAAGAAAATGAATATGTGTATATGTATATATGCATAAACATTTGAACTCCTGCAAATAAACCCTAGTAACTTTCAAAGTTGATCACAAATGACTCTGAAAATTTAATACCACATTTTTCATAACAGGAGCAATAAAAGTCTAGTTGAACTCAAAAGCTAACAGTGCAAAAATCCACATGAAATGACTTGCCATCTAAATATTTGTTTTAGGAATTTCAAAATAACTTTTTATACATTGCTCAGCTGAACTTAGTCATAACAGAGAAAGTGTTGGTCTTGAAAAGCTGAACAAGTTTGGTATTCAAATATTTTTGATCTGACCTTGGGAAGAGTGACTTTTAGCTCCTTTTTCCACCTAGACCCTATATTTTTGTCTTTCACACTCAAGTCCCATCACCTTCTCCCTCCTCTCTCCTCCTCAGCCCCTGCCTCCCTGTCGCACGACCACGGCGCCACCTGGCTGCCGGCGCCAGCTAGGCCATCCGCCTCCGGTATTGCCCCTGTCCCGTCTGCCCCCTTGCGGCTCTAGCCCAGGCCGCCATTCGCCCTCCAGTGCCTATAAAAGCCACCCCGAGGCACCTCAGTTCGTCGCCACCAACCTCCAACTTCTGCGAGCAGTTTCTCCCCCGCATTGCCCAAAACAACCTTTTCCCCACCTTCCTCCTCGCCGCCGACTAGTTTCCTCGCCGGAATTTGGCCGGCAGTCGTCGTTCCCCTATGCGAAGGACCTAATTGCTTCGATTTCAATCTTTGCGAGAAACTTTCTGTAAATCTCAGGGACTCATCTGTAAACCAGGAACAAGAATTGTGAAAACCAATCTATTAACTATGAAGATGCAAAACAACTCACAGAAAACTCCTAAGAACACAAACTAAAATGTTTTGGACTCCTTAAGCTAAGATCTACAACTTTGTAAAAGACCTTGGATCTGTTTCCACATAAATTCAGCTGTAGATTTAAATCAAGTTTAAATGTTTTTTATTTTGTTCCAAGAGTTTCAGGAAAGATCTTCTCATGAAATGTTAATGGTAGCTTCAGTGCTAAGAGTTTAGCCTTTCATAAAAATTTCATACTCTAAATCAAAGCACCACTAGTGGTTTCGAGTGCTTTTGTTATAAGCTAGATCCCTTTTAAAACTAAATGTTAACCTTTGTTTCTTGCATAAGAAAACTCTACAAAAATGTGAAGTAAACTACTCATGCGAGTAGGTTTGATCAGTAAAAAGTTGAGCACCAGTTTCTTGCATGGTTGTTCTGTGCAAGTAGATCTTAATCATAAAAATAGCTGTTTAATAAGCTTTTCATGCTAACTTGCTGAATAAAAATAACTGAAACTTTTACAGTAAGTTGTACTTAAGTAACAAGCTCTACATAAAAATCTCAAATTACCTCTACGAGTAGTTTTGCATAAAAATATCAACCCAGAAACTATCTCTACGAGTAGTTTTGGTTAAACAATGCTTCCTATTAAAAATGGTCGTACAACGTGCAAAAACCACTCATCCACTTAATGAAGTCAGTTAATCCAGATAAGTACTCGATAAATCACTGCCCAGGGAAAAGAAAATGAAGTACTCGACTACTTAACTTAAGTTTTGGCTACTTTATAGAGCAATCTTGTACCAGTAAAACTACTCATACATATGCATTCATATAGATTCGACTACTCTCGCCGACGGGATCTACAATCTGGTGCCCGAGTCCGAGAGTGAGCAGCGCGAAGCTCAGGTGAATCTAAGAGAAGTCGCTGAAGACCTAGACCAACATTCAGTAAAACCCCCTACTAGTTTTACACAAGAAGGCAAGCCCCGGTGCATGATCCCAGTATTTATATTATGCAATTGTTGTTCCTTTTGTCTGTGCATTTAAGTTCATAGGAGTTAATTGGAACCCTAGCTGCATGATCCTAGGTACCTTTGTAATGACTACTAGAACAGGAAGATCGAGTAGATGCTATGCTAATAAGTACGGTAAAAGTCGAGTAGTTTCCTGCTACTCGCGAGAACTATAGGAGTTGGATTTTTTACCTCATACTGCAACTATAAGGTCGACAGGCGGGGCCGTGGTAAAGTACTCATGGTTGAGGCCGCGTCTGAGTAGTGAAAAATGCTAAGGCCGCAGTGTGTGGTAGTGGTGGTTAAGCGTTTGAAAGTACTAACCACATGCCGAGAATATGGTAATCGCTAAGCTTAAGTACTCGATTGAACCAGTGCGTGGACAGGCTCCACCATCTTTACTCTGTCCCATGGGCACAATGGTAAGTGCAAGATGGGTCATGTTCCGGCATCGTCCGTGGTTTATGGACCTTTTGTACTCGAGGCCGGTGGTCCTGATCCATAAAACGGGGATAAAGGGGAAAAGTTGCACATGTGACTCTTGGAGTAACCACGTGACGTGTGTTTAGGTTTCCCTTGCAAGGTTAAGAAATTGGAGTTGAATCGTCTGTTTCTCGCGGTGATTGAGACTGCTTAATACTTCTTCCACATAGAGTAACAAGAGGAACTATGGTTATGATGAAACTTGTTGGATGACTAATTGTTTTCCACCATGTTTGATTAGAATTAGATGCTCATCTAGACTGGTTAAATGAACTAGAATATTGAAAGCTAAAATATGAAATTAAGGACCTACTCTTTGTTGCTTTTCAGCAAAAAGAAAACCCTAGAACCTTAGAGCTTTGCATGATTAGTAGTCGGTATTTCTATATCACTAGTCGGGTAAGCCTTGCTGAGTATTAGTATACTCAGTCTTGCTTGTGGCAATGTTTTGAGGTATGTCTGTTGAAGATATGGTAGCTGGTTTGGCTTGGCCGAGTGCTTTGTCGACTGGTTGGACAGTGGAGTGGGATCCTTCCCCGAATAGCAATGACTCTGCCGACGCTAGTTTATCGTGTTTTTCTTTCCGCTGCAGATTAAAAATTTGAATGAAGTTTTTATGTTGAACTTTAAAAGTACTCGAGTGGTATTTTTGACCTGTAATAATTCATGTCCGGCTGGTGCTTATAAAATCTGTGGAATGTTGTTGTTGACGTCAGATTTTGACACGTGTTAAATCGGCGTCGGGAAGAGAAGGTTGGCCGATGCGGCAGATCTAAAGGCTACAGTAAGGAATCGGCCGATTGAGGTAACAGTTGGAAATCGGCTGATTGGTGATACAGCTTGCGCCAACAGCATGGGACTATTTCGGAGAGTCCTGTTCAAAAGTTGGTCAACAGGGCAACGCTAAGTCGGTCAAGGAGCAATTGAAAAGAGTCCTGATTGGATTAGGGGATGGCGGCGGAAGATTCTGCGGGAGTCTGTTTCCTTTAAAAGTTATTATAGATATAGTAGTTTTCCTGTTTTTTAAATAAGGTTGTAACAAGTCGTGATCGACCAGGAGTCCTAGTCTTAGGGTATAAATAGGAGTCGTCAGGGTCTTGCAAGACATCAACACATCAATCAACAACAATACTTCTACTTTTTCAGCAATTTACTTTCAAGTCGGCGACTTCGCCAATACTTTTCTTCTTTCACGAGTTCGTACGGATTGGCAGGGCTGCATCAACTTGATCTCCGGCCAATTGGTAGGTTCCGCTTATCGAGTAATATCCGAGCTTTAACTACGGGCGCATCGCTGTGGTTTCGTTTGGATTTATTCACCAGTTATCGATATTTACTAGAATTGCAAGTTTTACCTGTTATTCTAGTATTATCACTAGTTATCCAAGATCAGAGTAATCGGCTTCGTTATCGTTCTTCTTCAATTTTTCATCTTACAGCCGATTAAATCTATTTCAAGTGTTGCATCCATAATAATTGTTTAGATCGCTCCAGCAGTTTTCTTTACAATTATTACGCAATTATCAGCTGATCCATAGCCGATCATGTTTACAGCAAATCGGCCGATTCGCCGACGCGCTCCTCAGGACAGATCGGAACTCCAGCCGATCAGAGCGCCTGGAATTTAATACTCTTATTTCCTTGTCAATCAACAGGTCAGATTGACTGGCACGCCGCGCGAACTGTACCAGGGCGATAACCCGAACAGGATCTAAGCAGATTCTCCCGGGTCGTGTGTTCGACGCTGAAGACCATCGGCCGATTCCTATCCGGCCGATTTTAGCGCCAACACACTTTTGGCACGCCCGGTGGGACACTTCAAAATCTGATATGTCGAAGAACGCAGAAATTTCCGATAGCAACATCATTGAGGTCACAGAAGCGGATCTCAAGGACGACCAGAGGGAAGAATTAGCTAAACATCTAGAAGATTATAAGAAGATGTATCTGCAGTCGTTCAGTCGTACCAGAAGCGGGGAGGCTGTCAAGAAAGCTCCTATTCCAGTTCCCCGCCACATTACCATTGCTGAGGATTCGGCCAAGATGTCCGATATGATCCAACAGTCCGTATACCAGGCGTTCATTGACCAATCCTCGGTGATGACCAACACGGTGTACAACGCCGTCATCAGCTCTCTGGCCAGCGGAGCAGTTCAAGGCTATCAGGGGCCAGCATATGCCCCGCCAACCACGCTGCCAGCCAGAAGCTTACCATACACGTCCCAATCGGTTCGTCAGCCGATATAGACGCAACGCGAGGGGTACAACACTTCGTTGCCTCCAGCATCTCCAAGATACAGCGGTGCACCATGTTTCCCATCACAAACACCGCTTCAACCCGTCCAGATTGCTTCTGTGCAATCGCTGCCCACAAGCTCAGTACCCTGGGGAACATCGGCGACAACGGTTTGTCCTGAGCCAACAACCGGATATGGGAGCTATCCAATCCAGGCGCCGCCACAATCGGCCGTCCGGCCAACGGTCCTTCAGTATCAGCCAGCCTTATCAGAAATCGGCAGGGGGCAGGCGTTGAAGAATCACTCAGAAGCACGGCGCCGATGATGACATATAACGGGGCGGCGGATTCACTTCGCCATCAACTATCAGCCTTTCATCAACCAGCCGTACCAGCCTTTCAACATATGCCGAGGCCGCGAACAGTCGTTCATCAGCAGCAGGTGGACTGGACGGCAAGAATAGCAGAGGTGATTCAGGACCAGTTTGGGCTGAAGCCGAAAGTGCAGACCTACACATACAAGATGCCATACCCATCGGCCTATGACTTGCTGCCGTTCCCACACCGCTACAAGGTACCCGATTTCACCAAGTTTTCGGGGCTGGACGACACATCCACCGTTGAGCACGTCAACAGATTCATCATCCAGTGCGGAGAAGCCGCCACGCAAGATGCTCTGAGGGTGCGGCTATTTTCATCGTCTCTCTCCGGATCGGCCTTCCAGTGGTTTACCACTTTGCCGCCAAATTCTATTGTTACTTGGGCCGATCTGGAGAAACAGTTCCACAAATACTTCTACGCAGGAGTACATGAGATGAAGCTCTCAGATCTGACCAGCCTCAGGCAAAGGAGCGATGAACCAGTAACTGGATATATACAAAGGTTCAGAGAAATCAGGAACAAATGCTACAGCCTGGCTCTGACCGATGCACAGTTGGCCGATATCGCTTTCCAAGGCCTTCTGCCACAAATCAAAGAAAGATATGCTGCGCAAGAGTTTGAAAGCCTAAGCTAGATCGTTCACCGATTGTCAGGACAGGAAGTCCGTCCGTTTGAACAGCGGAGGAATTTCCAAAAGAAAGTGGCATACCTAGAAGGGTCTGAATCCGACGGGGAGGAGGAAATCGGCCTGGCAGAATGGGTGAAAGGTAAAAAACCGATATCATGCCCTTTCGGAAGGAAAGAGCCAGAGACATTCGGCTTTAACACATCAAAAGCCGATAAAATTTTCGATTTATTACTCCAGGAAGGGCAGATTAAGCTATCTCAACATCAAACGATCCCTTCGGCCGATCAACTCAAGAAGATGAAATACTGCAAGTGGCACAACGCCACGTCTCATGATACGAATGAATGCAAGGTCTTCCGTCAGCAGGTACAATCAACCATCGAACAGGGAAGGCTCAAATTCAAAATCCCGGCTAAATCGGCAAAACCGATGAAGATAGATCAGCATCCCTTCCCGGCTAACATGGTTGACGCCGGAGGAAATTCACGTCAAACCAAGGTGCTGACGTCAGAATCGGCAAGAAGGGGCGGCGCCGTCGATCCCAGGAGGCAGATTACGGCGGAAGAGATCAAAGGGAACAGGCGGGGGCCAGAACGACCACGCAAACCCGTCACCTCCCAGTTCTTGCTCAGCAAATATCGGCAGCAGCAAGAACAATCAAGATACCACGATGAGATGATACGCCGGCATGAAGATCACTCGCAATGTCCGTTCTTCATCCATTACTGGGAGAACGACATCAGATTGCCGTCTGCCGATAACTGTCCGGAGTGTAACGGATTGAGTTGCAACGATCGCCCAAGGTCACACTCTAGGGATAGAGGATCAAAGCCGATCAGCAGAAATCGGCGCGGACGAGAGGAACAGCGCATTTCAGTGCATGATCGGCTGGGGGGCAGAGTTGACCAGTACCACCGGTCAAAAGGCAGGATCAACCAACAAGATGGGTTGGGGGGCAGAGTCAGCATGCACGATCGGCTGGAAGAGATGGCTGATGATAGGGTGTCAGATGAAAATCCCCTAGGAAGAGAACCAGATTGGGAACACGCCAGATCCTCGGCCAAACCAGTAAATCCCAGGTGGTGTCCCGATGGCCTATCCAGATCCCAGAAACGGAGGATCCAACGCCTACGCCAGTGGGAGCATCAAGAGGAAGAATAGAGGCAGGTGCCAGAGAAAAGAAATGTTAAGTCTCGGGTGTGGCGCCCAAAGAAAAACGGTCAAGAAGCAGACAATCAAGAATCGGCAGCCGAAATCAACATGGTGTTCATATTGCCGATGGAATTCATGGTGCCTAACGATCGAGACAAAGCAACAAGAATGGAAGAACAGATGGCACAACTGGTGTTAGAGCCGATGACGGCTACTTTTAAGAAACCAGAAGAAGAAAAACAGCAGCATCTTAAAGCGCTGTTTCTCAAAGGCTATGTTAACGGACGACCCGTCACCAGATTACTAGTAGATGGAGGTGCTGCAGTTAACATCATGCCGTATGTCATGTTCCGCAAGCTAGGCAAGGGCGATGAAGATCTCACCAAGACGGACATGATGCTGAAGGATTTCGAAGGCAACGTGTCTCCCGCCCGTGGAGCGCTCTGCGCCGACCTCACCATCGGCAGTAAGACCCTTCCTACCACCTTTTCCGTTATTAATGGTAAGGGATCCTACAACATGCTGCTTGGTCGTGACTGGATACACGCAAACTGCTGTGTCCCATCTACAATGCATCAATGCCTCGTGCAATGGGTCGGCGACAGCACAGAGATAGTCACCGCCGATTCCGCTTACAGTGTCGCAGCAGCCGACACGCAACAGTGGAGCAGCGAGCACGTCAAGTGTATATCTGGCAGGACTTGGGACACTGACTTCCTGAATGTGTCCAATTTCGGTCTACAGCCGATCCAAGCAGTCGGCTCTGAAGATTCAGAATAGATGGATCAGCTCGTCCGAGAAGACGGGAAGCTTGGGCACGGATTTACGTCGGCCGATTTATTGGAGATGGTAGATTTGGGAGATAGCAGCAAATCAAGGCCGACGTATATTAGTGCTAATTTGGATCCTGAGTATAAGTGCAAACTGATAAGTTTATTAAAAGAGTTCAAGGATTGCTTTGCTTGGGAATACCATGAGATGCCAAGTCTAGACCGGTCCATTGTTGAACACCGGCTACCTATAAAATTAGGATATCGGCCATATCAGCAACCCGCACGACGGTGCAACCCCAAGATTCTACCTGATATAAAGGCCGAAATCACAAAGTTAATTGAAGCAGGATTTATTCGGCAGTGCCGCTAAGCCGAATGGATTTCTAATATTGTGCCCGTGTATAAAAAGAATGGAAAGCTGCGTGTGTGTATCGATTTCAGGAACTTAAATCAGGCCACACCTATGGACGGGTATCCGATGCCAACGGCCGATATCTTGATAGATGCTGTCGCAGGACACAAAGTCATCAGTTTCATGGATGGTAATGCAGGGTACAATCAGATATTAATGGCCGAAGAAGATATCTCAAAAACGGCTTTCAGGTGTCCGGGTCATCTTGGTTTATTCGAATGGGTTGTGATGACTTTTGGGCTAAAGAACGCTGGTGCTACATATCAGCGGGCCATGAACTATATCTTCCACAAGCTTATTGGTACATCGGTGGAAATTTATATAGATGATGTCGTGGTCAAGTCAAAAGGTCACCAAGAACATCCGGCCGATTTACAAGAAGTACTGGAATGCACAAGAAAGCATGGGTTGAAGATGAACCCGAACAAATGCGCATTTGGCGTATCGGCCGGACAATTCTTAGGATTCATGGTTCATGAGCGTGGGATAGAAGTCAACCGGAAGACCATAGACGCCATCAACAAAGTTGTGGCCCTACAAAATAAAACTGAGCTTCAGTCCCTCATCGGCAAAGTCAATTTTATCAGAAGGTTCATATCCAACCTGTCGGGGAGAATTCGAGCTTTTACTCCTCTGTTGAAATTAAAGCCCGATCAAGAATTTATATGGGGAGAAGAACAACGCAAAGCATTGGAAGATATTAAGCAATATCTAGTTTCACCTCCGGTGTTGGTCCCACCACATCCTGGTAAGCCGTTCAAATTGTATTTATCGGCTGATGAATAGGCTATTGGATCGGCGTTGGTACAGGACTTCGAAGGAAAAGAACGAGTGGTATATTACGTCAGCAGAAGACTCTTAGACGCCGAAACAAGATATTCCCCGGTGGAGCGGCTATGCTTGTGTTTATACTTCTCGTGTACCAAGCTCAGGCACTATTTGTTATCGGCAGAATGCATAGTCATATGCAAGGATGATGTGGTGAAGTATATGATATCATTGCTGATTTTGAAAGGACGGATTGGAAAATCGATCCTGGCTCTATCAGAATTCGACTTAAGGTACGAATCGGCCAAAGCTGTCAAAGGTCAAGTAATGGCCGATTTCGTAGCTCAGCATTGTGGATCAGAGATTGCCGTCGTTGAATTGGTTCCATGGACTCTATATTTTGATGGTTCTTCGTGTGGGGTCGGATCAGGAATCGGCATTGTTCTTGTGTCGCCTCGGGGGGCAAGTTATGATTTCTCTCTGCCAATAGAAGCTTCCGCAACTAATAATCAGGCGGAATATCGAGCTGTTCTGAAGGGCATCCAATTATTAAGGGAAGTCAAAGCTGATGCAGTCAAAATTTTTAGAGATTCCATGCTCATTGTGGATCAGTTAACGGGGCGATCTGAGTGTAAGGATGATATCTTGAGGATTTATTATGAAGATTGCCTTCAGCTTTTAAAAGAGTTCAAGTCTGCAATAATTGAGGATATCCCAGAAATTATAATGAAGAGGCCAACGGGCTGGCCCAACATGCCTCCGGGTATTGGCCGATTCAGGGAACGATGATGCTAGAGCTCGCGGCCGATGACTGGCGAAAGGAAATCGCCGATTACTTGAAAAATCCATCCCGAAAAGTGGATCGGCGAATACGTTTTCAAGCTACAAAATATGTGTTGCTTGAGGATGATTTATTTTACCGGACGATTGATGGAGTTCTTCTCAAATGCCTGGAAACAGAGGAGGCAAAGGTTCTGATGGGAAAAATCCATGAGGGTGTGTGTGGAGCTCATCAATCGGCTCACAAAATGAAATGGATGATCCGGAACAACGGGTATTATTGGCCAACTACTCTTGAGGATTGTTTCAGGTACTACAAAGGATGCCAAGACTGTCAGAGGTTTGGCAATGTTCAGCGCGCGCCAGCATCGGCTATGAATCCAATAATTAAGCCGTGGCCGTTCAGAGGTTGGGGAATAGATCTCATCGGATAGATTCATCCTCCATCGAGCAAAGGACATAAGTTCATATTGGTAGCCACAGATTATTTTACTAAGTGGGTGGAGGCAGTTCCTTTAAGGAACGTGACATCGGCCGATATGATTTAATTTGTTAAAAGCTATATTATCTATCTATTTGGTATTCCTCAAATCATCACAACTGACCAAGGAACAATGTTTACTTATGGAGAATTCGGAGAGTACGCCGCCGATATGGGGATTAAATTATTAAATTCTTCTCCATATTATGCTCAAGCCAATGGCCAAGCAGAATCGTCTAATAAGGGGATAATCAAACTAATCAAGAGGAAGATAGAAGAACAACCCAAAAAGTGGCATATGTCTTTGGCTGAATCTTTATGGGCTTATAGGATGGCTTGTCATGGAACCACTAAGATATCCCCTTATCAGCTGGTTTATGGTCATGAGGCAGTCTTGCCTTAGGAAGTAAGGACGGGGTCAAGACGTATATCATTTCAAGATCAGTTGACAGCCGATGACTATTCCTTCCTCATAAAGGACGAACTTGATGATTCGGCAGGATTACGCTTGAGAGCTCTGAGTAATATAGAAGAGAACATGAAAAGGGTGGCCAGATGGTATGACAAAAAGGTCAAAGTTAAGCAATTCTCTCAGGGAGATTTAGTGTGGAAGTTGGTGCTGCCGATAGGATCCAAAGATCCCAAATTCGGTAAATGGTCACCCACTTGGGAAGGGCCGTACAGAATCGGCCGATGTGCCCCTGGAAATGCATATATTCTGGAAACAATTGAAGGGGAGGAATTCCCAAGAGCTTTAAACGGACGATATCTGAAGAGGTACTATCCAAGCATTTGGGTAGATGCATAACTTGCAGTAAAATATATCAAGACAATATGGCCGATTTTTCATCGGTTTTCGTCTACATATCTGATGCAGAGATGACGTCGCCTGAAGAAAAAACATTGGGATTCATTTTGACTGGTTCATTATTGGATGAAAATGATAGAGTACATGGCCGACATGGTACAAGTTGCCCTTAGAATAAAAATACCGATACGTCTATTGATTACGCCTACGCTGGATTTCTCTCTCAACGCGACCCAGCTCTATCATAAGGTGGAACCTTTTCTCCTTCGGGTCCTCTGCAGTGGCTCCAGTCATAGCTTGGTTGCAAAGTTCTATCAGGAGGCGGGTCTCCTTCTCCTCCAAATCCTCCATAGCAACTTCGGTCTTAACTTTACAAGGAAGTGGAGGATTTTTTTCAGAAGATGGTCGCTTACGGACCAAATAGTGAGCATCTATAAGGTCCCAGCATTCTTGGACAACAGCGGGCACATGATCTCTGAGTTCCTCAGCATGAGCTCTTATCAGATCTTTGTCTGCCTGTGACAGTGGTTCGTCTGAATGCATGATTTCAATTGCTCGTTCTAGACCAGGGCTGAGATATTTTGGCTAAACAGAGATAAAAGGGATTACCCAACATCAGAGCGATTGAGATGCTTAGGGGAAAGGCAGAGGAGAATTCATACCTGGTTGACAGAGGAAGAAGATGAAGAGGACGAAGAAGACATCTTGCCGTTCAGTTTGGGACAGTAAAGAGAGAAAGAGAAGATAAGTAATGCGTATGCCTCTGGAGACGGTGAAGGGTCTACTTATAAAGGAAAGAGAGGTAGATGGATGGTGAGACATGTCCTATCGGAGTAAAAGCATACATAAATGCAAAGCTGACTAAAGGAACAGTTCAGGATCAAATCGGCGCTGTAGCATTGAAGGAGCAATAAATGTTTACAGTATTCTTTACAGCCTAAGGAAAGCATCTATGGCCGCAATAGCTTGTCGCCTAATTTGATCGGCCGAGTCTAGTACTCTCTGGTCATCATCGGCCGATCCTGGGACTTCTGACACACGGCGATGAAGCCTTATCGTTTCACGGGCCAAGTGCTGCCTCTCTTGCTTCAGCTCACTGATGATGGATGGGAGTTCTTGAAGTTTCTTTTCTTCAGCGACTATCTCTTTGGTTATCTGCTCCATCTCCTTGGCCAGCTCTGCTCTTCTCCGTTTGAGCCGATCTATCGTGCCCACGATGTCCGGACGGCAGCTTTCGAGGAAGTTGATCTTTTGGTGTACCTCTTGAGTCCGGTGCTTGTATGAATCGGCCTCTTCCCGGGTTTTTGCCATCTGGGCACGATCGGCCATGTGGCGCAGCGCCCTGGAAACCGGAATATGCATATGCTCTATATAAGCAGCATGAGCCAAGTTTTCTGATGTTTCTTCCGGGATTCGACCCTTGATATCGTTGAAAAGTCGTCGAATCGGCGAAGCGTCTTCTACCAATCGGCCGATGTCGTCTTGAAGGAGAATACGCATGCTTTCGAGCTTGGCGCGGACATCATCGGAGGCAGAGCTCGACGAAATTGGGTGTGAAGAAATTTCCTCGTCATCAGGCAAGGAGACGGCAAAGGAGAAGATGCTGTTGTTAGGGGTGTCTTGCTCCTGTGAGGAAATAAAGAGAAGGGTTGGCAAGCAGTAAAGGGGAATCGGCCGATTCCAATGGTAAGTTTGTTACCTCCTTAAAACGAATTTCTCTTGCCTGCGCCGGTGGAAGCGTCTCCCTTGTCTCAGGGGCTGGTGCAATTGGCTCGTCGGAAGAAGAAGATTCAACGATTATCAGTGCTCCGCTTGGACCAGCTTTCTGAAAAGACATGGAAAACAGATCCTGTAAGTATGCTATGGGAAATTGAAATAAGATGGTGTGAGAAATTTGCCATGCCTCTGTTGATCTTCCGGCCGATGTTTGTTGTGGGGTTATAGCCAGCGTACCCAAATCGGCCTGCATCAGGATCGGTTAAGTTCTCTGAAAATTAAGAGATCAAGGTAAGAGATCATTTACCTCGACGGGAGGAGCTGCTGGAGTTTCGGCTTCCACTTGGGACATAGCCGATTGCTGCGGAGACTGCGGTGGAATAGCTTGTGCAGCCTGGCAGAGGGCGAGAGTTAATGTCAGTGGAAGATTTGAAGAATATATGAGATAAGTAAGATTACCTGAACAGCTTCTACTAGTACTGATGCCGCAGCTGCCCCGACTTCGGCGGTGACTTGAGGATCGGCTATCTCGGCAACCGGCAAGGGTAAAGGGATTGGAGTCTCGGCCGATGCCACCGCCGTCTGGTCAGCCGATCTGATACGGGGAGTCTCAGCTGATGTTATCGCCGTCTGATCGGCCGATCCGATGCGGGCTCGCACTCGACGGCTGGTTATCTTGGAGGTTGGCCTTTTCGGTGCTCGTTTCGATCATCCAGTAGAGATATCCTTGATAGTTGGAGCATGGAAACCGATAAGTGGATATGGCGTATATGGATGGTGACTATCTATCGGCCTGCCGCTTCGGCTCCGCATCGGAGGGACCTGGCTTTCAGACTGAGAAGATGAATGTGGGTTAATAACAAGATGAAAGTATGGAAAGGAATAGCATTGGAATCGGCTGGGAGAAAGGACATACCGCTGCGTTTGGATCGATATTTTCTGGATCCAGAATGTTGCAATAAACTGATGGAGAATCTCAGAAAAGGTATTGCTTCCATTCTGCCCACCATAATTTAAATTGCTGGGTGGCAAAAGAGGCAACTGACCAATTATTCAGGTCAATAGTGCTAGAATCTGGCACTAGATCGCACAACCGATTGTAGTCAAGATTTGAGGTCAGCACATCTTTGAATTTCGCTTGACCAGCGAAGTAGACCCGAATCGGCAGTTGGCCAAAACCCAGTTGCCTTGCTGCGGCTGATGGATTGTAGAACTCATAGGTGGGAGAGTCCTTTCCTGAGAAGAAATTGGCTAGCAGAACCCCTGGCTTGATCAAGACATCCATAAGCTCCCTGTCAAAAGTATGGGTGGAGAAGTCGTAGCTTATGGGTAATTCGAAAATCGGCTCCACTGCTTGATACAGATGCCAGCTGATGATCTCTTCACTAAGGCCATTATAAAGGCATCTGAAGTACTCAGCTGTGCGGGTAGCAGTAAACTGGCAGCCGGGGAAGGCTGATGCCGCTTCTCGAAAGGATCTGCAGCGTCGTCGGACGGATGGATTCTCCTCTGACTCAATGTTAGGAAAAGTTTTGGTCTCTATCCATTGCTGAGAGACCTTGCTCATGTATAAATTGAGCCAGAGGGTGATGAACCACCAGGGACCACCAGGGTTCCCAATCGGCTCCCCCTTCGACAGCTTGGTGCCGATTTGGTGCATCAGGTGATAGGCCGATCCCAGCAAATGTTTTCCAAGGGGGATGGCCGATCCTTGTGACAAAGCCTCCGCTAAAGCTTGGGTGTTTGAAGAGGGTCCAACTGCTGTGCCACAGAAAAAGTGCTTTTCTAGCCACATCATCAGAAAAGCAGTGTGCTCCCTCTCTGAAACTGTCCCGGTCTTCATATTTTTGCTAATATACCCCTTCCACCCGCCGATTCCTTTGGTCTCTAGCCGATGTGATGGCTTAAATAGATAGTTAAAAGGGATATCGGCGGAGGAGACATCGAGGCCGGTCAACAACAGAACATCGGCCAAAGTCGGGGTCATGGGTCCATGTCCAAAAAGGAACGCATTGAGTGCATCGGACCAAAAATAAGAAGCTGCCATGACCAGAGGTTCATTTCTTTCCATCTGAGACAGAGATAGGTCTATGCACTGGCCGATTTTTTGTTCCTCCCACTGAACCTTCCTAGATCTGGCTATTCTCTGGCACAATTCTCTCCAGCCGGGGGTTTCATTTGGCCAGGATCTAAAGATACCTACCCACTGATCTAGGTTCATGGGTGATTGCTTGAAAGGGACTCTGTGAGTCTCTAGACTGATCAGGTCAGTTGGATCGGGGTTCCCCATAGGGCCTAAGCAGATAAGGTCAGGGGATTCTGAGAGGGGGATGGTGATTCGGTGCCTAAGTGCCTAAAAAGGGAGAAAAGGGGAAGAAACTGAGAAAAGATCCAAAGCAATAGAGAAACAAAAGGGGAAAAATTTCAAACATTTACCTCTGGGATGGAGATCATCGTCGCCGATGGGGTTGCCAGAGGAGCTGCCGATTGAGCCGCCACCGCTGAAGGGATCGCCGATGGAGCATCCGTGGATGGAACGGTCGCCGATGGTGACGCCATTGGAGGGTTGGAGCAGGTCGCGGATGAGATCGCCGGAAGGGGGGAAGCGTTTGGAGATCGAGAGAGCTTGGAGGAAGACGAACAGTGGTTCGCTGGAAGAGAATGCTAGATTTGTGGGGAAGAGTAGGCGGAGAAGGCCAGTACTTGAGGAAAACCGGGAGAGCAGGGGCAAAGACGGTATTCTTGCCGCGCCGTCTACACGAATTCCAGGGGAGCGGTCATTTCGCGCGCTCGGTCCGAGGAAGTTTCAATCATTGTGCCGCGAAACGGAAGGAGATTTTTACTGCGCCCGTTTCGGAGGAAAGGATTAAAGAAAGAGTTTCGAAGAAAAAGTTATGTTTTACTCCGAAACTGGGGGGCATGTGTTGACGCTAGATTTTGACACGTGTTAAATCGGCGTCGGGAAGAGAAGGTTGGCCGATGCGGCAGATCTAAAGGCTACAGTAAGGAATCGGCCGATTGAGGTAACAGTTGGAAATCGGCCGATTGGTGATACAGCTTGCGCCAACAGCATGGGACTATTTCGGAGAGTCCTGGTCAAAAGTTGGTCAACAGGGCAACGCTAAGTTGGTCAAGGAGCAATTGAAAAGAGTCCTGATTGGATTAGGGGACGGCGGCGGAAGATTCTGCGGGAGTCCGTTTCCTTTAAAAGTTATTATAGATATAGTAGTTTTCCCATTTTTTAAATAAGGTTATAACAAGTCGTGATTGACCAGGAGTCCTAGTCTTAGGGTATAAATAGGAGTCGTCAGGGTCTTGCAAGACATCAACACATCAATCAACAACAATACTTCTACTTTTTCAGCAATTTACTTTCAAGTCGGCGATTTCGCCAATACTTTTCTTCTTTCACGAGTTCGTACGGATTGGCAGGGCTGCATCAACTTGATCTCCGGCCAATTGGTAGGTTCCGCTTATCGAGTAATATCCGAGCTTTAACTACGGGCGCATCGCTGTGGTTTCGTTTGGATTTATTCACCAGTTATCGATATTTACTAGAATTGCAAGTTTTACCTATTATTCTAGTATTATCACCAGTTATCCAGCTTGAGATCAGAGTAATCGGTTTCGTTATCTTTCTTCTTCGATTTGTCATCTTACAGCCGATTAAATCTATTTCAAGTGTTGCATCCGTAATAATTGTTTAGATCGCTCCAGCAGTTTTCTTTACAATTATTACGTGATTATCGGTTGATCCATAGCCGATCATCTTTACAGCAAATCGGTCGATTCGCCGACGCGCTCCTCAGGACAGATCGGAACTCCAGCCGATCGGAGCGCCTGGAATTTAATACTCTTATTTCCTTGTCAATCAACAGGTCAGATTGACTGGCACGCCGCGCGAACTGTACCAGGGCGATAACCCGAACAGGAGCTAAGCAGATTCTCCCGGGTCGTGTGTTCGACGCTGAAGACCATCGGCCGATTCCTATCCGGCCGTTTTTAGCTCCAACAGTTGTAATCTCTGGACTTGCCTTCGTGCGAGTTATGTGTATGCTTGGTTTTGATCAAAATATTGAGTGGTTGCATCGGGATCTACCCGACAAACTGTCAGATTAATCCGTTTGAAAACGGGCACGAACGAAGCAAACCTGAGCCGGGCGACCTGCCCTAGGCCGGGCGGCCTGCATCCGTGCCAAAACGATCAAGCGCTGGTTGCATTAACACCCTGGGACCGAGCCTGTTCGTGTGGCACCTGAACCTGAGGATCAAGCCACAAGAGCAGGCCGGCCGACCCCACCTGTCAGCTGCCTGCTGAACGCCAGCTTCACATGGAGGTTTGCAACCCCCTTGACTTATCCCTTCCTGGGTTTGATTCAACTTCACATCAGAATTAATGAAACTAAAATTTGAATAAACTACCTAGGAAGAGATGAAATCTTTGGATGTTTATCAAAAGAGTATTTGAGTTTTATTTCGCATGCAAAGTACTCTATGCCTTTGGAACTTTATGATAGGGTCCCTTGATCTTCTGTTTATTGACCTTCATGATATAATGACTTGTGAGGCATGATCTTTCCTAATTCAAAGTCTTGGAGAATTTTTATTGTGAAAATGGAAGAGTGAGGCAACTCTCATTTATGCTCAATTTTATCAAAACCTATCCAGAGCCATACACATACATACTTTATATAGTTGAATCCACAGAGCTATCATTTACACCTTGAGATTGATCAAACACCATTGCCTTTGAAGTTTGGTCATGCATCCTGATACTTTGGTCATACACAAACACGTCCATCAAACAAGGTCCATGAATTGTGGTTCTCAAGCAGCTAACCATCCCCCTGAAAGAAAAAGAAAGCAAGTAACTATGTTGCTCATTTAAAAAGAGAGAGAGAGAGAGAGAGAAGGGGAAGATGGAAGAAGCTAGAGTCAAATACCAATCAAAGACATTCATTCTCTACACTAACTTGCACTTGACCAAAGTTCTCAGGTGGCATAGCCTCTTAGAGACAAGCTTTTTGATCTCGCAACATAGGTGGTAAAAGATATGCATATCTCAATCCTTACCTTAAGCCCTACATACACTCATTTAGAAGTAGGAGAGGCTTCATGAAAAGTCGCAGTGAGGTTCAAACACTTTGAGCGACTGAGTGGTTTTGAGAGAATGCGAGTATGCCTCTAAGTTTTGAAAATCCTGCAAAAATCTCCAAGTACTGAGAACAGGAGGAATCATGTTCACAAAGATTTGTCCTAAGGATCATTCGGCGGAGGAAAAGGTGTTAGCCACCAGGAATCCAAGGTATAAGGAAAAGCTTCGAAATACATTCTCAAGCACACTTTGGTTTTCATAACCCTAGACTTGCTCGATCCTCTGGATCTAATTCAACCCTTTTGCTCGGGTGGAGCAAAGTCTAGGTGTGGGGGCGTGTTGGCGGTCGATTTCCATGATTTTTACCGCCAACATTTCCCTAGATTTCAAACTTTTATGGCCAAAATCATGCTTAAATCATTTATCCTGATGAGTTCCACTAGTTTTGGTGATTATTGGATTTCAGGAGCTCACTACATAAATTTCGGCCAAATTGGGAGAAAACCAGGCCGACCGGCCTCCCTTAAGCCGGCTGGCCTGGCACTGTGGCAAATACATGCCAAACTTCAGATGTAGGGCCTCAAACACAAATCCAATCAACTTTGACCGGCACATCATCAAGCAAAACATCCTATGGTCGAAAGGCTTGAACCATGGATTGATGGGTCCACCTGCAGCGAGTACCAAGGCCTTCAGGCTCAAAATCACCTTGCTGAGGCATTTACACACGTTGATCAACACGTTGGTGCATCGGAGGGCTGAGAGGAGCCAGCCGGCCTCTAACTGTCACGCCTCAAGGCGACGCAACTATTACTGAATCCCTGGAGTGATCAGAAGCGTCCACAAGAAAGGCGGTGACACGTGGCAACATCACTAGGCCGGCCGGCCTAGGGGAGGCCGGCCGGCCTGGCCCTGCAGCGCCACTTGTCCATCTTCGCGTATAAGCTATTAACCATCATACCTGCTTACCAGACAAGCTAAGCAGCGACTACCGACCTTGAGCAGCTATAAATAGCTGCCCATACCTCAATTCACAACACACCATCCTTGGAGAGAAGTTGAGTTCTTGGTTTAGTCACTCTACCTTAGTGTAGAATAGGGAGAGAGTGAGGTAAAAGCTTGGGTGAGAGCCAAGCTAGGAGAGGAGAGGGGTTCCCTCAGTCCTACACCGACTCTGTAGCCACCTCGAAGGAATAAAGCTTATTCAAGTAAGTTCCTCATTTACCTTTAGTGTCTTGCTAGTTCTTCTCTTACTTTCAGTAATTTGTTTATTTACTTTCGTTGATTTGCGGGATCCCTTGTCTGCGTGGTTAGCAAGTTCTATCCATTTGGGGTTCCTTCTAGCCTTAACGTGAGGCGGAAGTTAGTCACTTGATAGTTTAGGCGTGGTGCTTAGGCTTGGTTAGTTACCTCGGGTTGTCTTCCACCCCACGGAACAGTGTGGCAGGCGGCAGGCGGTGACAGCCCCATCCGTCCCTCGTAGTCCACAACGTTCGGGTGTTTTCATAGCAGTAGTAGCAGGTTGCTGTTGGACTCCCCTCTCACTCCCCTCTCACCCCTTTCTATAGTCCTTCCTCTTCCAGCCGCCGAAGGAGATCAAGCTAGTAGATAGCAAGTTATCTGAGTAACGAGTTGGCTAACTGAAATTAAGCCCTCTACCCTCTTACCTCTTCTCCTCTGGTGGGTCCGGTTGAATAGTTCTAGGTCTGGTCACGCTTATCGTTCCTTAGATTCGGTAACCCAGGTAAACTCCCTAGTGAAAGCTACATTGGTATCTGTGTGCTTGCTGACTATAGCAGGGCGTTGCATCTGACATCTTCTGCCAAGTCAAGCTCCAGATATCTTGCCTGATCAGCTTCGCCTTCTTCATACATCTCCAGTCTTTGAGATTTCCACATGATGTCCGCAGGGAGGATAGCTTCTGAACCATAGATGAGAAAAAATGGCGATTGACCTATGACTTTGCTTGGTTGAGTGCGAAGCCCCCAAACAACTGAAGAGAGCTCATGAATCCACTTGCCCCCTTTTTTGTTGTTCTCGTCGTAGAGTCTTTTCTTCAGCCCATCGAGGATTAAGCCATTGGCGTGTTCAACCTAGCCATTGGGCGTGGGTGAGCAACCGACACGTACTTTACCTCAACGGCGCTATTCTCGCAGAATTCCCAGAACTCATGTGAGTGGAGATTAGATCCTAGATCTGTGATGATAGTGTTGGGGAAGCCAAAGCGGTGGAGGATGTCACAGATGAATCTGACTACTCGATCAGCGAAGATCTTTGTAATCGGCTTGTACTCGATCCACTTTGTAAACTTGTCGATGGCCACCAACACATGGGTAAATCCTCCTAATCGCCGTAGTCAAAGGCCCAATCATGTCCAGGCCCCATCAAGCAAAAGGCCAGGATGGTGGTATGGTGATGAGGTTATGTGCCGGGAGATGAGCCTGTTTGCCGAAGAACTGGCAATTGGTACACCGATGAACGAGGTCTTCGGCGTCAGGCACAGCTGTTGGCCAGTAATACCCAGACCTGAATGCTTTCCCGACTAGCGTCCTTGACGTTGCGTGATTGCCACAAACTCCTTCATGAATTTCTTGCAGTATTTCTTTGCCTTCCTCGACTTGAACGCACTTCATAAGGCTGCCTGATGCTGAACCACGCTTGTACAACTTGTCGCCGCCCAGAACACAACCCTTGCTTCACCTGATGATGCGTGCAGCCTCTATGCTTTTTGTGTCAACGCCAGGGGGTTGCTTCTGATCTTTGATGAGATCGATGAACGGTGTCCGCCAGTCAACCTCAATCATCATGACCTCTCGGTCGAGCTCAGAAGAGCTCGGAACGATGGTGCTTTGATCCGGTGCCTTGATGGACGGGTGTCGTAACTCGTGTACAAATACTCCCGGTGGGACATTTGCTCGATCGGAGCCCAGATTTTCAAGAGCACGTTGTTGGGTATTTTAACGACTGTAAATAAATCCGCAAGCGCATGGATACCGTTGTAGTTTTCACCCGAGAGTATTCAAGGGTATCGAATCCAAGGGAACATGTGTGCACTAACTTCTAACTTAGTCGGGCCAAGGACACACCAAGATAAGTGGCTAGGATGGAGAGGATTCTTGAGGTAGTATTAGAGATGAGTTAAAGGTCGATCTCTCGGGCAAAAATACTCGCTTCGGGCACCAGCTTACCCCTGAAATGGTCAGGAGACTCCGGCCAATGGCTCTATACTATATCCGAACGAGGAGGATTACGAAAGTAACTATGGGATATAAGGCAAATGAAGGTAACCCTTAGCCTAGACACCACGTCTATGCTACTGATTACTACCGCAGTCTGACAACGTCTGAATTCCCGTAGCAAACTATGGCACTCTGTATAAATACAGAGTGATGAACCCGCAAGTAAGAGAACTGATCTCACTCAAATATAAGTACTATGCAAGATAGGAATCATAAATACTAACTTACTCATACCATAGGAATCCAGCATCCGTAGAGGTACATGGCCGAAGTAGAGTGCTGAGAGACTCACCATTCCTCCAAGCTACTCCCTCCCTCTCTATCCCTCTCTCTCTCTCTCTCCCTACTCTAAGCACTAGCCTAGGCAGGGCTTCACCATGGAGTGGAGCACTACATCTTCAAGTGAAGGTGTTGGAGGTCTTGGTGGTGTGTGTGAATGAGGGGAGGGGAGGCCTCCTTTTATAGCCTCCAAGGGCGGTTCCTGCCATCTTTATATATGGAAACCTTAGCCACGGCCTTGAGGAAGCGTAGGGGGTACTCCACGTCAAAATGCATCTAGACGGGAGTCCATCTGGGTTTGGCCAACCCCAGGTGGAGCCTCCCTGGCTTTGCCTTCATCTGGCTAGCTGACATGTGGGCCCTACCAAGGATCCTTGCTGATTTGAGC
Source organism: Panicum miliaceum (assembly GCA_032594955.1). NCBI lineage: Eukaryota > Viridiplantae > Streptophyta > Magnoliopsida > Poales > Poaceae > Panicum > Panicum miliaceum. The sequence goes on along the minus strand of CM064059.1, from coordinate 18,070,689 downwards.
CTTCGCGTGCCCGTTTGGTCTGATTTGTGGCCCTTGAATCTGTGTGCCAGCCTCTGATTGGTCGGAGGTGTGCTTCTTTACTCCTTGAGTGTGTTTTGAGAACATCTTCCTCCAATTGCAGGCATGGCTTCCTGAAATCAATGGTTCACTAACACTTGTGGAATTCGTTAGTAATAACTCCAACCACTATTGTGGATGTTCATTATTTATGTGTTTATGCAGGAGTTGATGGCATATATTTTGCATTTAAGAGCCACCAACACTCCACAAGCTCATCAAGCCAATTCCAGGATTTGCTGAAGATGATCAAAGGGAGATTGATGAGGTCAACCAAATCCGCCTGCGTGCGGTTGATGCAATCCAGAGTTTCCTCGGATTGTTGTAACAAACTTTCCCCAATTCACAGCCCTACGATCCGAAGTTGTCATGATGATGCAAAACAATCTTTTGTTTGTAAATATTTTTGCACTAAGGGTGACACATGACATGTCGGCCATGAAGTAACCGATCATAGCTAAGCATCATCGGTTAATCGAACACATTTTACTTCGCGCGTTCATCTTCCTGTGTACACATTTTATGCTAGAGGTGATACTCTTTGTACCGGCTATAACCTTAATCGATTAATTATTGTTTACATTCCGGATCTGACCTAACACTGACGAGCATCGGCATTGACTTAGCATCATTTCCAATACCAACTTGCTCTGATCCACCGGCCGAAGCAAATCTGTGCTCCATCTTGCTTTCATCGTATATCGGGAAATCACTCATCAGGCCGATCCCTCGGAGCCAATGGCTTGGATCGGCTTTAGCCCGAAATTAGACATCTTGACGAAATCTCCTTCCCAAACTTAGCCCGATACACACTCTACACCATCATATCCCAGATCTGATGATCGGTTGTTGCAATGCTGAACGACGAATCTGCGTGTACCACCTCGACAATGTCTTCTAGCCATTGGATGAGGCACTGATGCATGGTGGATGGAATACAGCAGTTGGCATGGATCCAATCCCGTCCCAAGAGCAGATTATATGAACCTTTGCCATTAATGACAAAGCTAATTCTACAACGAAAGCCGAGTACATTGCAGCTTCGGAAGCTGCAAAGGAAGGTGTTTGGATGAGGAAGTTCCTCATTGAGCTTGGTGTGTTTCCGAATACGTCCAGCCCATTGAACCTCTACTGTGACAACAATGGGGCAATAGTGCAGGCTAAGGAGCCAAGGAATCACCGAAAGAACAAACATGTACTGCGGAAGTTTCACCTCATACGAGAGTTCGTCGGATGGGGTGAGATCAAGATATGCAAGATACACACGGATTTGAATGTTGCTAATCCTTTGACAAAGTCTCTTCCACAGCCTAAGCATGAAGCGCACACAAGAGCTATGGGTATTAGATATCTTCTAGATTAGGCTCTAGTGCAAGTGGGAGACTGTTAGAAATATGCCCTAGAGGTAATCATAGAGATGATAATATTTTGTTGTATCTATGATGTATTACGTGTTCATTGAATATCCATGAAAGGCAACTTGTATTGATTGGCAATTATGTGAATTGTTTGTGAGACTCTTTACTTGTATGGTTATTCTAAAGTTGTTCCTAGTCGGAGTTCATGTATGGACACATATGAATATTAGACTACCACATGTATTAGTTGATGACTGTGTTTCACAAGTCACAGACATGGAGATGTCAAACTAATAATGTGGGCGCATGTATGATATGAGGCTGGACCAACCCAACTCGAGAAGTAGTGATTTCTCATTGCACAATGTGTACGCTGTGTCCTTAGACCTGAGATTGTTGCATGTACTCAAGATGTGAACCGACCTACTTAGGAGCCATCAAACGCTACTCTGTAACTGGGTAGTCATAAAGGTGGTTCTCGGGTTTGTCAAGAAGCATGCTGTGAGACATGGCTAGTCAAGATGGGATTTGCCCCTCTCTGCTTGAGAGAGATATCTCTGGGCTCCTCGAGTGATCGGATCAAGAAATGCATAGCCGTGCTAGGGTTAAGTGTTAACCAAGGATTCCGGATCACGGCATCGAGAAAGAGAGGTCAGCTTGGAGCTAGACCAAATATCGTGAGGCAAAGGGAATAGCATGTATATGGGATTGTGACGGCTCATTTGATGTGATCTTTGCACGCGCATAGGAGCTGACACGTCTTGCTAGAGGCCGCTGTCAACTATTGGTCGAGTAGGAATACTCGGGCCATGTCTGTTCGCACGTGAGCCCATAGGGTCACACACTTAAAGGGCTTGAAGCCTAATGAGGATATGATCTGAATTAGACTGGGCTTAGGTGCACTAATGGGCCTCGGTTAGGAAGCCCATTAGTGGGCGCCTATAAAAGAAAGGGTGGGGGCGCATGGAGGGGCTAACCTTAATTCCACGCCTGCTGGCTGCCGCCTGTTCCCACGCCTGCGCTCACGGTTGCCCTCATGGACCTAGCAGTCCGGAGTGCGACGCTTCTTTCCCGTATGTGTGGATACCTTGGAGGTGCTGCATCTGCTGCACGAGGACGAGCCACACATGAGGAGGTCTTGCAACTGCACTGCTGGCGACCGACTGCACTACCCTGATGCGCTACAGAAGTTCCGCACCCGCACGTCTAGTGGTAATTCCGTGATCTATAACAGCAGTTTTCTAGGTTTATGCGGTGGAAATTTTTTGTTTATTGCTAGCGTAGCCCACCTCATATCCCTTCAGTATCAAGTCACAAGCCCTAGTTGACTTCATGGCAGAGTGGCGAGAAAATCAAGTTGCAGCTCCAGCCAACATGCCAGAGCATTGGGTTATGTACTTCGACGGTTCTGTCAAGCTCGGAGGCGGTGGCGCAGGAGTTCTTTTCATCTCACCTAAGGGTGAACAGCTCAAATATGTGTTCCAGATATTACTTGAGGTCTCCAACAACGAAGCTGAGTACGAGGCGTTACTGCATGGGCTACGCTTGGCTGTCTCCCTTGGTATCAAGCGATTACTTGTCTACGGCGACTCCTTGCTAGTGGTCCAACAAGTCAACAAGGAGTGGGTAATCAACAAGGACACCATGGACGCGTATGTCACAGAAATATGCAAGCTCGAGAACAAGTTCTCAGGACTCGAGATCCACCATGTGGTTTGGGACAACAACGTGGGGGCAGATGTGTGTTGACGGCTCTTAAATGCAAAATATATGTCGTCAACTCTTGCATGAACACATAAAAAATGAACATCAACAGTAGTGGTAGGAGTTATTACTAACGAATTCCACAAGTGTTGGTGAACCATTGATTTCAGGAAGCCATGCCAGCAACTGGAGGAAGATGTGCTCAAAACACACTCAAGGAGTAAAGAAGCACACCTCCGACCAATCTGAGGCTAGCACATGGATTCAAGGGCCCACAAATCAGACCAAACGGGTGCGCCAGAGCTCAAATCACCAAGGATCCTTGCTAGGGCCCACATATCAGCTAGCCAGAGGAAGGCAAAGTCGGGGAGGCTCCACCTGGGGTCGGCCGAACCCTAGGGTTGGCAGAACCCAGATGGACTCCCGTCCAGGTGCATTTTGACGTGGAGTACCCCTACGCTTCCTCAAGGCCGTGGCTAAGGTTTCCATATATAAAGATGGCGGGAACCGCCCTTGGAGGCTATAAAAGGAGGCCTCCCCTCCCCTCATTCACAGACACCACCAAGACCTCCAACACCTTCCCTTGAAGATGTAGCGCTCCACTCCATGGCGAAGCCCTGCCTAGACTAGTTCTTAGAGTAGGGAGAGAGAGAGAGAGGGAGGGAGGGAGTAGCTCGGAGGAGTGCTGAGTCTCTCAGCACTCTACTTCGGCCATGTACCTTTACGGATGCTGGCTTCCTCTGGTATGAGTAACTTAGTATTTGTGATTCCTGTCTTGCATAGTACTTATATTTGAGTGAGATCGTGGGTTCATCGCTCTGTATTTATATAGAGTGCCGTAGTTTGCTACGGGAATTCAGATGTAGTTAGACTGCCATAGTAATCAATAGCATAGACGTGGTGTCTAGGCTAAGCGTTACCTTCATTTGCCTTATATCCCATGGTTTGTAGAGGTAGGCCGATGGTGGTGACAGCCATGTTGGTTCTTCGTAATCCTCCACGTTCGGATATAGCATAGAACCGTTTGCCGCAGTCTCCTGACCATTTCAGGGGGTAAGCCGGTGCCCGAAGCCAGTATTTCTGCCCGAGAGATCGACCTTTAACTCATCTCTAATACTACCTCAAGAATCCTCTCCATCCTCGCCACTTATCTTGGTGTGTCCTTGGACCGACTAAGTTAGAAGTTAGTGCACACACGTTTCCTTGGATTCGATACCCTTGAATACTCTCGGGTGAAAGCTACAATGGTATCCATGCGCTTGTGGATTTATTCGCAGTCTTTAAAATACCCAACAAGCTTTCTGGCGCCGTTGCCGGGGAACGGTTGCTGTATATTTCTTCGAACCTAGTTCGACCTCGTATCTTTATCTTTTCTTTTTCAAAAAAAATCATATCCTTTGATTTTCCTTACCTCTATCCTGAACCCCGCTACCCAATTCATCCTCGTATCTTTTGTTTTTCCTTACCTCTACCTTCACCCCGCTACTCTTGGAAGGTTATCCTCGTACACACCTTCCGACCCTTTAGGGTGAGTCTTTAGAGCCATCCTATCTGGACCCAGTTCCTCATCCGGCTACAAGATTCATTCCTCACTCATAGAGCTAGTTCAGGAAAAATCCTTCTCAGGGATAAGCTATGAGAACCCCTACCATCACCTACAAGAGGAGGAATCGCCAGGCACAACATGGGTTTGTTACTCTACTCTTAATTCTCCCTGTCCTGTCCATACCCGAGCATGTGTTGCTTCAACACTTTCGGTTTCGACTTTCCAAGGATGCTGGCATATAGCTTGACGCCCTCTCCGAAGGCTTGTTTTTGCTTAAAGATCCGACTGAACAGAAGGAAATCTTGGATCATATCCGAGAAACTACTCCCTTAATCGATCTGCATAACAATGCCCCATCAGGAGGAGAGCGCATTGAGCAACCGAGGACCATCATAAGCAAAATTTGAGCTTTCATTATATCTACAATTCTGCTGAAGGTACCTCTCTTGAACAACATAAATCTTGGGGAAAGAGCACTTCGTGCGAATCCTACCCCCAAATTCACTTATGGTGCTTTCCTCTTAATTTTCCTCGAGACCATGTCTCAAGGAAGGTTGTGGAAGGAGTGGTTGAAAGAAAAGGATCATTCTTTATGACTCATCTGTTTCAACCACAATTTCTTGGAAGAGGTACTATAAGAAAGCCCATCTTGTTCCCATGTCAAGGTAACATCCAAGGTGTTCCGTATACACCAAGGAATATGCCTTTACATTGACCACCGTATCATAGCCATCGGGCTAATCTTTTTTGTCAAGGGATCATAGGGGCCATGCCGATCGAATCAAGTCAAGCAAACTCATATCCTCATCATGGATCGATGCCAATCAAATCAAGTGATTCAAAACTCACATCTTATTCCTTGATTTTATTCCTTGATTTTGATTGATGCCTAATAGAAGCCACAATCACACTTCATATCATTTGGACTTCTATTAGAAGCTTAGGATGGATTGCTTTGCCGCCACATTCATGTTTGATGAAACGCGAGGCTTTCCACCTAAGGAAGGGATGAGTTGAAAGAAACTCATTTCCCTCGTGACCTTAACTCGGAATCATTCCTATGGCCCATAGAGTTACACATCCTCTTTCACCATGGGGCCACAAACATTCTTGAGTTGCTCTATCTGGAGATCAAGCCACTCACTCTAGGAGCATGAAGTTTTGTTCTGATTCATCACAAGGTTCATGCTCATCCGAGATATCTCCAAGATCTATCATCCTTTGTGCCAAGACACTGCAAGTCACACGATCACCTCAAGGTTTCGCACCATAGACGCCTTTTTAGGATGGTTGTGTTTCGTTCTACTTATCATAATATCTATGCAGGGCTTGTAGTTGTTTTTGTGGACTAACCCTGCAGCTTGAACAATGATAAATCAACAAATGGTGTTGAAGCTGGGAACTACATCACCATTTGATGGCTGCAGGATGAATCCCACATGGTCAAGCTTGTGACCATAAATAAAGCACTGCCGGGAGATAGTCCAGATTATCTTAAAAAGATAAATAAATATAAAAAAGGCTTTCTCCCGAACAATAAAAGCAAAAATATGTTTTTAGGATAGTATGCACCTTCGGGTATTCTTGGTCCTAGCCATTTCAGGTTAAGATTAAGAAGAGCATGGGACATACGATGCCCGAGAAATATGGGAGTTGCATCAATTGTATACCTTGAAGCTCTTGGTGATAGAACACACTCAAAAGGAGACACTGACATTGCACACTTGACTTTTACACAAAAATTCAAGTGTGGGGGGAAATCGGTGAGCGTCCCATTGCAAGTACCATCCATACCAAAGGCTATCCTAGTTCAAAAGGTGATGTGAGCTCTGCCTTGCTAAAGAAAAAGGAGTGAAAAAAAGAGAGAGAAGCTAAAAAAAGAGGGAGAAAAAAATGAATGATGCAAAAAAAAGGGGATAAGAAGAGAAGGAGAGAGAGAGTCGGCAAGCCCAACATAGATCAAAGGATGCCATTTATGCGTGCCTGCAAGTTGTGGCATTATACCTTGGTAGAGATCATTTTGCCGCTTTGCTCCACCTTTCCTTGGTCTCGCGTTTGCATGCAAGCCTTGGCTTAGTCTAGTTCTGATCCCGACTTTGCGTAGCCCCGCTCTAGCAGCGCCTGCGCGCATCCAAGCAAGAGGAATTCTCCTCTTCTTTTCCAAGCCTCTGCTACTTGACTCCGCTTGGCACCTTCCCATATGCATAAAAGGAGATGTACTCTACATCTCCAATCCTACAGGATTGTGCCAACGAATCATGCCTCCAAGGAACAGGATTCCCAAACATGAGGGCATGAGTACCACTCGCCTGAGTTTGCGTGATCAAAGTGCCTTCCTCCGCTATAGTCCACAGCGAAATGGAGGATTGATCAACAACCACTTGTGATCATGCCACCACTGCAGCAATTTCGAGACATCTATCCTATATGCTGGCAATAAAGTACACTCAGGTATGTCAAAGGTAAAATTCACTAATCCCTTACTCATTTTTTTATCTCCATTTGAGCATAGCTTGATCATGCAAATTCTTGCTTCCTTTGTCTTTGACGTATGCTCTGGTTTGGTTGTATTTAATTAGTACCTCCATAGGCTGTTTAAATTAAGCATGGTGCTTAGGTTGAATAGCCTTCTTTAATCAAAATTAGACATGGTGTCAAATTTTGTTTGATGAACGTCAGAGTTAATATTTTCATAGACTTTGATGCATATCCTTTGTGGACTATTCCCTGCAAAAAGAATTTCAAAATTGACGGGTAAGTCCTCAAGCTGAACTCATACTGTAGATAAACCAAGGCCCGACGCACACTTCAATAAAATTTGCACAACATGCAAAGGAGGCATAAGTCACTTTCCAAGGTGTACTGTGAGTACTTTGATAAAATGCCTCTTGTTATATCCCATCCTTGCTTGAGCTTTGCTGCAAAGATAAAATTGGTGAATAATAAAAAAATTCTCTCAAAAAAAAATTGAGAAAATTAAAACATGGCAAACAATTTTTTTTGAGACACACGCTTTGCATGCCCAATTTTCCATGATAAAAAAACAAAAATAAATAAAATAATGATAAAAGTTTTAGACTCACCTGTGATTCAAAACCGGGAAAGTCCTTGCTTGTTTCCACCTTTGTTTTTTTGAATAAAAATAGGTAAAAGAATAGGTATGGGAGAGAGCCACAGACTCTCCAGCGCCGACACGATGCACCAACACCCACAAATAGAGCACACCACGCTGCACTAGCACGTATGCGAAAGGGGAGCTAGAGGAAGGCCCACAAGGGTTTGTTCGAACCCAAGGTTCGGAAAACCCGTGAGGTGGCCCGCTCGGGCCCATCTTCGTCCACCGTGTCAGTTTGTGTCTCCAATCTCCCTAATCTCCCTAATCCATGAGTTCTGATGAATTTTAAATGTGATCCTTTTAATCAAGCTCAAATAAAAAAATGAATCAACATGCTCCACCTACTTTACATACTTTCTATGGTTGGCCTGCATAAGTTCTATTCCATGCTTATCATCTTGATGCTTGTGAACAAATATTTTTAGGACAGCATGCTCACCTAAGTAGTTGGTGTGTGTGATATGGTTTGAGGATCTGATCTTCGCTTATAATGCTTAAGTGCTTGGGAAAATTTATTTGAAAAAATTTAAAAAGCCTTTGCAAGCTCCTCTATGATTTGTTAAAGTCCTACCAAAGCCATATGATGAGTTACCTAGAAAACCTTATGCATATACTGCTTATCTCTGTATTAAGCTTTGTCAAATTGTTGTGACCCTTGAGAGAATTCTTTTGATGCTTTCATGATCAAGATTCACGTGCACACCATATAGCCCTTGCTATGCTCAAATGAGAGTTAGCATTGTACCATCACTCCACTCCACAAATAAAGCTCCACATGTGTCGTGACCTCTCTCTCCAAAAGTATCCTTACAAAAGAGACATGGGGCTATCAAAAAAAATATATGGACACATGAGAGTCCAAGCATTCAAAAAAAGGGTTGGACACACGAAGGTAAAAAAAGAAAAGAAAAAAGGGAAGAAAAAAAAGAGAAAAGATAGCCATGTTCTCAAAAGGATTTACGAAGGGACAGAGATCATACAAAAGAAGTTTCCATCCATCATTTACCATCCACTATATCCATACACATGCACATCTTGATCTGATTGTATGACTAGTTTTCCTCCTTGGAAACGGTTTTTGACTTTGCAATATATGTGATGCAAGTATGCCTTATCCGTCATACCTATCTTGAGCTCCACATATAGCCACCGTTAGAAGTAGGATGAAGAAAAGGCAAGTCAAATGCCTTGGTGAGGATATATACACATTGAGCGATGTGAGAGAATCAAATGAGGAGCTAAGCATGGTTTGTTTTCAAAACTCATTGAAAAATTCCAAGCTACTTGACATAAAGAGTTGAGGTGACTTGATTCAAAATCGTTCCATCCCTCAACTACCCAAGATGGCATGATAGACACCTCAAAGTTCACAGGTGCAAGATAAGGTATGGAATATCTCTGATGCTCGCTTCATACCTTTGGAAGTTTTGTTTCACCTTAGTCCTTTATCCTTCACTTGATGATGAGCAAAGGCTAAGTGTGGGGGTGTTGTTGATGGCTCTTGAATGCAAAATATATGCCATCAACTCCTGCATGAACACATAAATAATGAACATCAACAGTACCCGTAGGAGTTATTACTAATGAATTCCACAAGTGTTGGTGAACCATTGATTTCAGGAAGCAATGTCTACAATTGGAGGAAGATGTGCTCAAAACACACTCAAAGTAAAGAAGCACACCTCCGACCAATCAGAGGCTGGCACACGGATTCAGAGGCCCACAAATCAGACCAAACGGGCACGCTAAGGCTCAAATCACCAAGGATCCTTGCCAGGGCTCACATGTCAGCAAGCCAGAGGAAGGCAGAGCCGGGGAGGCTCCACCTGGGGTCGGCCAAACCCAGATGGACTCCTATCGTGCATTTTGACGTGGAGTACCCCCTACGCTTCCTTGAGGCCGTGGCTAAGGTTTCCATATATAAAGATGGCGGGAACCGCCCTTCGAGGCTATAAAAGAAGGCCTTCCCTCCCCTCATTCACACACACCACCAAGACCTCCAACACCTTCACTTGAAGATGTAGCGCTCCACTCCATGACGAAGCCCTGCCTAGGCTAGTGCTTAGAGTAGGGGGAGAGAGAGAGAGAGATGGAGTAGCTCGGAGGAGTGCTGAGTCTCTCACCACTCTACTCCGAACATGTACCTCTACGGATGCTGGCTTCCTCTGGTATCAGTAAGTTAGTATTTGTGATTCCTGTCTTCCATAGTACTTATATTTGAGTGAGATCAGTTCTCTTACTCGCGGGTTCGTCGCCCTGTATTTATACAGAGTACCATAGTTTGCTACTGGAATTCAGACGTAGTTAGACTACGGTAGTAATCAGTAGTATAGATGTGGTGTCTAGGCCAAGGGTTACCTTCGTTTACCTTATATCCCACGGTTTGTAGAGGTAGGCCGCAGGTGGCGATAGCCCTGTTGGTCCTTCGTAATCCTCCACGTTCGGATATAGCGTAGAGCTGTTGGCCGGAGTCTCTTGATCATTTCAGGGGTAAGCCCATGCCCGAAGCGAGTATTTCTGCCCAAGAGATCGTCCTTTAACTCATCTCTAATACTACCTCATGAATCCTCTCCATCCTCACCACTTACCTTGGTGTGTCCTTGGACCGACTAAGTTAGAAGTTAGTGAACACACATTCCCTTGGATTCGATACCCTTGAATACTCTCAGGTGAAAGCTACAACGGTATCCGTGTGCTTGCGGATTTATTCGCAGTTGTTAAAATACCCAACAAGCTTTCTGGTGCCGTTGCCGGGGAACGGTTGTTGTATCTTTCTTTGAACCTAGTTTGTCCTCGTATCTTTATCTTTTCTATTCCAAAAAAAATCATATCCTTTGTCTTTCCTTACCTCTATCCTTCACCCCCGCTACCCTTGGAAGGTTATCCTCGTACACACCTTCCAACCCTTTCTACCCAGTTCCTCACCCGGCTACAAGATTCATCCCTCCTCGCTTTCAGCCGATCTATTTCACTACAATAGTGGGATGAGAATATTCAAGAGTTTCAACTCTAGCTTTGATGTCATTTGCTCGAGATCGGCTGGCTTCCTTCTGAGTGATTAGTTCTGCTTGTGAAGCATGATCGAACAGATGTTGTTTGGCTTGGAGGACCTTGAACTGATGACCCTCTATGAAGGCGGCTGGAAGCAGTGCAGCCTCAACATTGGTTGGTTTAGATGAATCTGATGGGATGTTCATATTTGGAGTAATCGGTAGTGCCGTTGGTTTATTGGTCGATGGCGATGGATTGATTGTATCTTGATTGGTAGAAGAAGAAGCCAATGACGCTGGGACCGAAGAAGTTGGTGCTTGTGATGCCTGCAGAATTTTCCGTAAGATGAGTATTGCGACTGACTGTTTATTCAAATGTTAAAACAGCTGAATAACTCATTTGGAGAGCCGTTGCTAGCAATTTTGCCGCTGCTGTTGGATTGGCTGGTTGGGCCGATGAGGATGATCCTTTAGCTGATTTCTTCTGCGCAGGCATTTTGGTGCTCGTGGCCTTGCGTTTGCTGGATCGACCTGTGGCTACATCTTGGAGGGATGGTGCTTTGCGGCCGATATATGGTATTTCTAAGGCAGGAGCATAGTTAATTGGCCGATTGGTGCCACTGATTTTTGGAGGGGTGGTGTCAACATCCTGCAGACATAATAGTTGGACTAATGTCAAGTAGTGTTCTAATATAGAAATTATGGAATAGTAAATGGCAGGTTACCTTATCATCTGGCCCAACGAAGTCAGGATCAAATTGCTGGCAATATGTCTTAGCCGATGCACAGAAGAGGTGAAGGCTCCATTCTAACCACCATTGTTTGAAGGGCCTGGTGGTGAAAGAACTGATAATCCAACCCTACAGGTCAATAGTTTTGGCATCAAGTACCAGGTTCTTCAGCCGATCATTTTCCAAGGCACTACTGACACTCTGTCTTGGTTTTACCCGATCGGCGAAGAAAAGACAAGCTGGTAATTGGCTGAAGCCAAGTTGGCGGGCTGCCACTGACAGATAATAGAATTCGTATGATGGTTGGTAACTTCGTCCGGTGAAGAAGTTAACAGGGAGGATTCCTGGAGTGATTGCCTCCCCAAAACTCTCCATGCTTTCAGCTTTGGTATTGATAGATTCAAAGCTGAATTTGACGGGCAATTCAAACATATTGTTTTCATCATGATAAGCGTACCAGATTGTTTTTTCCTGGGTAAAACCATTGTAGAAACATCTGAAGAAGGTGGCTACTTCTGAGAGAGCCAACCTGTCACAAGGGAACGCTGATGCTGCTTCACCGTATGACATGCATCAACGTGCTCTAGGTTCCTCCTCTTCGATGTGGTCTGATGGAAAACTCATTTTATGGAGCTTATGGCCCAGGACATTATGCATATACAAGTTCAGCCATAGATTGATAAACTACCAAGGGCCACCGAGATTCCCAATCGGCTGACCAGTCGATAGCCTAACAGAGATTTGGTGCAGCAGGAAGAAAACTGAACCCTGAAGATGCTTGCCAAGGGGGATCAGGTGTCGTGTGGCGAAAGACCAGGCTATGGTTTGCATGTTTGTGGTTGGTCCGATGGTCTTTCCGTAGAATATAAACTTCTCTAACCACATGTTTAAAAAGGTTGTGTGCTCCCTGTCGCTTATCGGCCCTATTCGTGCATGATGATCGATATAGCCTTTCCAACCACCGACATTCTTCATCTCCAATTGATGTGTAGTCTTGGCCTAAAGACTATAATCTGAATCTAGGGCTGAAATGTTAAGGCCTGTCAGCATAAGGACATCGGCCAGGGTCGGAGTCATCGGACCATGACCGAACAGGAATGCATTGAGGGTATCTGACAAAAAATGTGAAGATGCAAGTAGCATAGATTCATTTCTGGTCATGTTTGATAAGGAGAGGTTGATAAACTGGCCGATGTCATATTCATCCGAGATTGTTATTTTAGAAGCAACCATTCTGAGGTACCAGTTCCTCCCACCCAACGGTTACGCTTGGCCAGGATCTAAAAACACCGTTCCAATCTTGCACATTCATGTTAGAATGTTTGAACGGGATGCAACCTGTTTCTAAGTTGATCAGATCTGCGGGATTCGGGTCTCCCATAGGACCCAAGCAGATGAGTCCTGGTTTGTCTTCTATAGCTATGGTGATTCTATCTCTAACGTTCTACAAGCGCAAAGGAAATTCTATGAGATGGGGTGAAAAATACAAAGAGATAAATAGATCTAGTACCTTGGGGATGTTTGAGAGGGAAGCCATTGATGCAGTTCAGATCCGTGCCCCAGTTGTTGAGGAGGGAATCCGCCGCCACAGAAAGTGCTAAGGATTTGTTGGGAAAAACTATCCGCGGGTCGCTCGCCGGAGAAAAAATGGAGATCTGTTCTTGAGGAGAGAGAATGCTTGAAAGCAGTTGGCTGGGAAGAAGAAGGGTCGCGGCGGACGGGTATTTATAGTTTCTGTACTCAGGGGTAAAAATGGAAATTGCAGCGCCGCCCGCACGGAGCGCATGGGAGTGTTTGAACACTATATGCGCACGCGTAGAACCAGAAAGGCAATCATGACTTGAGAGAATTTTGGAATAAAAATATTTCATTCTCAAATTGGGGGACATGTGTTGACACCGTTTTTTGACACGTGTCTGGCCGACGCTAAGGCGAGGAAGATAGCCAATGGAAACGGGACAGTCTGGCCGATGTGGTGTCGCGGCTGGTGGAGCAGAATTGGGGCTGATGGTTTATGTCAGCAAGTTATCACGTGGAGTCCGAGCCGTGTGCTAGATGATTAGTCATAGAAAGTCTATTTTCTTTTTAATCAAGTCATATTGTGTCGTAATCGACTAGGGTTTGTTAGCTTAGGCTATAAATATTGGCCTACGGGGCTTGTAATCAAGGATCATCATACAATCAATACAACAAAATCATTTCTTTACTGTCGGCAACTTTGCCAAACCCTAGTTTGTAGCTTTTTCTTCTTTCAACGAGTTCTTCCGGTTAGCAGGGCTGCATAGCTTCAAAAGCCAGCTTGCTGGAAAGTTCCATGTTTACCGAGCAAATTAGATCTTTGATTGATGGCGCATCGCTTCTTTCTCGATCTGTTTACTCACTAGTTATCGATATTTGTTAATCTTTGTGAGGTTAGGTTTTTTCTAGTCTTGCTTAGTTTAGCCTTTATCACGGTTATCCAGCTTAAATCTCAGGTTTCCTATCGGCTGTAGCTAAGTTTTTATTGATTCAATTTATCATATAGATTATAGCCGATTAGATTTGGATCTAAATGTTGTTTGTGAAGTATTACTAACAAATCGGTATTGCTTCCTACATTATAATCGGCTGATTTTAGCTGATTGCTTACAAAATTCGTATCGAGCTTTTAGCCGATACTCTCTTGGAACGGTTCGGAAATTAAGCCGATACCTTCTAGCATTTGACGTTGCCTTATTCCTTGTCAAATTACAGGTCAAATTGACTGGCACGCCTACCACCTACACAAAGCTATTTGGAGCCTGTGACAGAGTAAAGCAAATCTCCCAAGTCCACGTGTGAGGTCATGCGGGAAGCCGAACGCCGGTTTTTTGCGTCAACAGTATGGGAAAGGTATAATTTATTAAAACATGCTGTGAAAGGAGGTTAAATGTTACCTATAAATAATATTCTTAGCTATTGAGAAAGACAACATAAATGGCTGCAAATGATGGGTCTTAATTTATCTTTTTTGACCATTGGGATTTTTAAAACATCGCTAGGGAGTTTTTTCTTTTTGGCCTGTAGTGGATGCCTAGTTTGGAGGGGGTGGGGGGATTAAACAATAAATTTTTGCCAGAAATAGAAAATTGTATTGTGAAAAGAGTCTCTAGCGGTTAGAAAATCTGATTAGCACCCAGAAGGTCTTGGTTTGACTCCTCATAAGAGTGAAATAAAAATGGATCTGGATTAAATAAAAAATAGGTAGTGCCTGTCCTGTTAACTTCGGTCACAAAAACTAAATGTATTTTTAAGAAACCATAATGAGAAGCAGATAGTAATGGGCCAAGGCCCAACTGGAGTTAGGTCCACAAAAATGTTAATTTGCTTGGATCAAGTTTTGAGGGGGGGTTACGGGACTGGGCTTCGGAAATATATTGCTCAATGCCCAACTGTGTCACGAAGGCAGAAGGCCATGAAAGCATCATGGCATAAATGGAACCAAGTAATTTACAGGTAGGGCTCAAAGTTAAGTTGCGCAAACTTTGGCAATCACATACCACTGGAATCAAGTAACCTGAGAAAACTTTGGCAGGACTGCAGAAAAAAGAAATATACATCTCTTCACATCTATCTATATTATAGGCTTTCCTGATCAGTATTTCAATGGGACTATGTCCAGTTGAGGAGGATAAATCCCAAGACCAGTGAAATTAAAAAAAGAGAAATTAGTCTTGTCATTATCTGTCACAAAAATAATGTCTCAATAACAAGTGATGAGTCTAGGCCAATATGTAAGTAACACCACTTGAGGTGAGTAATGAAATGCGTGAACTTCAATTGTATGAAAGGATCGAGGCCCAAGAAGGGGGGATGAATTGGGTCTTTTTCAATATCTACCAAATCCTTAACCTACCACTAGTGTTGCCCGGTCCTGAGTTTTCGGGGGCCCCAGGGCGAAACTAAAACCTAGGGGCCCTTCAATAAATATTTTTTTTCTAACATTTATAGATGAGAAATCATGGATGGTTTATACATAGAACTCAAATCCAAATACCATGCGTTCCTCACAGAGTCACCAATGTCCAATAAATTGATTATCAATGATATATTGTAATGAAGGTTCAATATTGATCTGACTATCATTCACAAATCAAATATGAAATACCAATTAATCCAATTCCTTGAGCCGGTGCGTATCAGGGCCAACCATGGGCAAAAATTGAAAATTCCTACCTCACTCCATCCTCTGATTCCTGCCTTGCTTCTTGGTTGCTTGGATGCGGCCCTGCATGACGGTGACTCGGGGAGACAAGAACTGTAGGGAGATGGACTGACTGAGGCACGAGGGTCAGAGGCACATCCGTCGGACACACGATCAATGCAAGATGATGGCCAGCATGCCTGCATGTCCACGAATTGTGATCGGCCGCGGTGGCAAGCGGATGAACCACCGACGCGCTGCTTGGCGCCTGCACGCTGCCTTTCCATGACACTCCAATCGCCCAAAAAAATAGAGATGAAATAACGAAAATCAACGAGACGAGCAGGCTCTCCGTCGTACTCGGGCCCCAGTATTCGCGCGCATCAATCTACTTATACCTGCTGCATACGTACGTGCTAGGGGGCCCTTTGTTTTGGGGCCCAGGGCGGCCGCCCCTCTCGCCCCCCCCCCCCCCCCCCCCCCCCCGACCAGGCCTATGCCCAGTCAATGAATTTTGAACCTATTAACTAGAGCAAACTAACATTGACATCCTAGGTAGGTAAATACACTAACATGCCCATATTGCCTACTAAAAAACGCACAGTTACAAGCGTCGGTTCAACCGGTCACACTAAGCTGTGAATAGTAGCCGTCAAACCCTAACAGTCTTCTTGGCTGACGTCAATGCACCGATGATTTACATTGATGCTCGTCGGTTTAACCGGTTTTAAAGAGATTCTTGCTAAGGCATTCAGCCTCAACTCCAAATGCTTCTATACAAGTAACCTACGAAAGCACCGACGCCTTTGTTGATAGGTTTCACCGGTGCTATAGACTTTCTTGACCAAGGCTCCTCCAACTCCAAAAGGCTCTCGGTATCAGTAACCGACCATTGCACCGATGCCTATGACAAAACTGTCGGTTTAACCGGTGTAGCTGACTTGATCGCCATCTGAACATTCCTATGCACCAATCAGTTATAAAACAAGGACGTCGGTTTAACCGACCCGTTGAATGTTTTTGCCACTTCTGCAATTCACTTGAGTTGAGTTTTTCTTCGAGTTTCTTCTTCTTCCACGTGTTGCTTTGACTTCTTTGAGCTGTCTAGTACTGAGCTTGAGCAAGTGTGCATATTTTTAAGGCCAACTTTCACTATGTCAAGCTATTAACTCAAGAATCCCTCTTAATAGTACGGTCAAAGACTAAAAACTAAAAAACCTAAACTAAATCAAGTGTCCTTCTTGTCCTTGTGACACTTGATACTAGAAAGGTCCTTAATCTTCATGTCCGAGTCCTTGACACACATTTCAATAAGAATTGAGGGGTCTCCTTTCATATTTCATATGTGACATAACCAACATTTGATATCCCCTTCAAAACACACGTTAGTCACATACGGTTGTCATTAATCACCGAAACTTATCATATGCACCTACCGGCCTAGATGCTTTCAATCTCCCCCTTTTTGGTGATTAATGACAACACGAAGTAGAGATAGAATAATATGAAATTGAAAGCGCTCAACAACAACACATGCAAGAAGAGATAAACAACAAACTAGACAAGCATGCATTACTGAAAGGAAAGCACATGTAGGGACATGTCAACACACAAGCATACACAAGATCCAAACGACATGTCCATACAACAAAAGCCATGAAAGGTCCAAATCATGCCACAAACCTCCCTGTCCCCCTATCTATCTCTCCCTTTGGCAACAAAGCACCAAAAAGGAAGGCGAGAGCTAAGATCTAGTCCTGGGCTAGAGATGACGGAGTGGGAGCGGCAGACGGCACAGTGATGTACTAGTCGGGGTCGTGGTCATCATCTGAAGAGTCATTGGCGGTGGACACGGGCTCGACCTAAACGTACGACCTCAGGACGAATCAGCAGAGGAGGCGGTGGAGTCTCGTCGAAGCTCAGAGTCATGACGGTAGAGAAAGAACAACTGAAGCTGGCAGACGTGATGACTGAATAGTGCTCTACGGTAGCTGCTGAAAGAACTACTGCTGCTCTAAGTAATGTGCACGCTGCTGCTCAGTCATTGGACACTGCTAAGGTGCTGGAGCTGAGAACACCCCTATCTGAAGAAGAGGAGACATCGGGAACGAAGCTAGTGGTGTCTGCACGAACCCTCCAATAGGTGGAGGAGGACCAGCTGGGTCAAACTGGAGCTGCTGAGTAGTGGGAATCTGAGGCTCTAGCAATCCAATGTGACGATAAATGGCTCCAAAACAGCCAGAGAAGAACGTAAACATCTGCTGCTACTGAAGGAGCTGCTTCCTCGTGGCCTCCTGCTGCTGCCTCATCTCCTGGAACATGATCATATGGGCCTCCTGCATACGTGCATGCTCGGCCTGAAGCCTATTCTACCTCTCATCGGAAAGACACTACTACTCTGTGAGTTTGTGAAGTATCATCGCAAGCGTGTCCGAAACGGTGACCTGTGCTGTCGTGACAGGAGGAGGTGTTGGTGGTGTAAGATCGTGATGCTCTACCTCTGTGTCTGCTCCCGACAGCCCTGCCTTGTGGTCGTGAGCTGCTTGCTCGACGGGAATGGTGGGAATGAAGTCCTCATCGTCCTATGAGTCCTTTGAGTCTGTGGCCATGTATGCTTGAAGACGGGCCTCTACTGCTGCAAGTGCTTCGTTCTCCACTGCCATAGGATCCGCTCCTGCCTGAGCCTCTGCCCTCTGCTAAAAAATCTCTATGCTCTGTGGTGCCATCTCGGTCCTCGACGGCCGTGACCAGGACCGGTAAGAATGTAAGTCTTGAAGCGCATCCTCGAACGCTAATCCAACGTGAAAATGGCTGTTGGCGCTGCACTGTCATCCCATCCATAATCGCATCCTCGATCTCACAAATGAACAAGTCCACAATATCAGAATCTCTACTTGTCAAGATGTGTATTAAGAGCCACTGTTGCAGAGCTATGATACACTTGTTGTTCCCCTGCCTGAATAGCAAACTCCTCCTCAAAGCCATGTGGATAGTATAAGCAACTGCAGTGAGTCTGCCTAGCAAGAAAGGCTCTGTGAACAAGATTCTCACATCCTCCTCTAGTGGGAAAATAGCGTCGTGAGCACAGCTCACATCGCCATAAGCAAGAGCGTGCAGGTACACCGGCTCTGTTGAATCTCGAACTCCCAAGCACGCAGCCAAACATTCACAAGTCAACCTCCATTGCCCGCTTGCAAACATGAACTGAATGTAGTGCCTCTCTACATCGACGAACACTGTGGCGTAGAACACTCGGACCCAGTCTCGAACATACTGAGCCCTTTCACTGAGCAAAGCAACAAGTCTTGGGAACTGCTCAAAGTAAGGGAGTATAGGAACTCCTCCAGCTGATACACGGAGAGCACCCCAACTCAGAACCCTGTGGTCACTGAATCTGACCCCAGTATGGTGGTAGGCGTAGTAGAAACTCTCTTGAAGAAGGGTCCATAAGTGTGGATCCACCTTGGCCTCCCTCTCACCAGGCCACCATACATATGGCCTCACACAACGAAGCTTCCTGACCTTGGGCCCTAGTAGCCCTCTCAAGTCCCTCAAAAAAACTAGCGGGATAACTCCCTGAGTACCACGAACTCAGTCCCGCCCACTTGACTCAGAGCCGCTGTCACTGTCAGACTGCTACTGCTCTGGCTGAGTGTGGACTCCTAGCCTCTGAGTGCCTCCACCTCGGGTCCGTGAACCAGAACGAGCAGGTGGTGGAGGTGGAGCTGCTGCTGCTGAAGCACGCCTGAGCGGCGTAGCGGATGACTGCCCTGAGCGGCAACTGTTGCTGAAAGTGTCTCTGCTGCAGCTCACCCTGTGCCTACCTCTGCTGCTGCCCCTGACCCTGACTCCCATGAGTCGCTGCCGGTGGCTCACGGATATGAACAGGACACTGTGGCTGACCCTGAGTATCTGGCACCGCAAGAGCTCGGTCCCACTCGCGTTCCTGAAAGTGCATCTAGGCCCCTAGTGGGTTTTGGTGAATAGAATGACACCGGGATTAAAGAACTAATGATCTTGTTGAGTATATGAGCAGGAATTGATTGTTATATCAATGAAATATTTATGATGAAAGATATTAAAAGTAAAGATAAAAGGCTCATATGTCAAGATGTGTGACTAGGCTATGATTAAAGTGACAATATTGACAAGCAATGAATACTATATGGATTGAGTAATGTGTTTGATGACAACTATTTATTCTCATATCCAAATGAAGCTTGTTGACAAAGTCATAGCACTAGAAGGGAATTTCTTGTAAAGAAATGGATAATCTATCAATAGAAGATATAAGTTGCAAAGAATTGTGAAGAATGGATTTCATTGATGATTTAATTATGATACAAACCTATATGGAACTCTATGTGATGCAAGGATGAAGAGTTGGAATTCGGGATAGTGTTTCGAGGGACTAAGCTTGGCGAAGGGCAATTGGTTTGTGCTGAGGTACCAACGCTAGGGTGAAGAAACTTTATTTGGATTCAACTTGAAGAATCTTGGTCATGTATGGTGTTCATATTAGCAAGTATCAATCTTTCTAAAATCTTATTGTGAAGATGGTGGTTTGAACTAGAAGTGGATTTCATTCAAAGATAATGGATCAAGTCACTAGCTCAAGAAAGTTGTGCTCAAGTTATAGAAACCATGTTGGATTCACTCCTCGGATTGAGAATGATCAAGGTACGACATGGTACACTTTTGAGGAACTCAAATGGTTGAAATGTAATCAATCTTTGATCTTGAGTATAGGTGTGCTGTACTATCAAGAGGGATGCATCACATTGTGTTTTGGTTTAGTCTCAGTGCTCAAGTAACCCAAGTAAGTTGGGAGAGACACAAAAACCTCAAGTGCACATTGGGTGGAATTAATAGGGGCAACCCGGAAGTTCCGGGTTTTTCATACGTGGCACTAACGGCTAGTAGGTTTGAAAACCCGGAAGTTCCGGGTTCTAACTGTCACATAACGGCTAGTTTCTTTGGACCCAGCTATTTATACCCTTGAGCCCCCTCCTTGGTGGGCTGTTGTTCCAGGCATTTTTCTACTGCTTGCTGGTTGTCCTAAGAAAGCTTGGTAGCCTAGTTGAGCTCTCCCCAACCTCTCTCTGTGAGATTGTGTGATTCTTGTAATATCTTTGAGTTGGGTTTGAGAGAGTGAAAGCTTGAGAGCACTAGAGATCACAGCAAACCTTAAGCACTTGAGCTATGCTGAAATCGTGTGTTTTGCATTTGTTACTCTTGGAGCTTTGGGAAGTTTGTAAGGGCCGAAATCATGTGTTGCCCGGCGAGCACCCAATTGTGTGGGTTGTCGCGGGAAGTTTGTAAGGGTCGGTTTCCACCTCCGCAAGGGAAGGGAATCAAGATAGTAGAAGGCCAAGGTGTGCTTGTGTAGCACCTTGGCGGGGAGGCTTCGCGGAGCTCCTCAAAGAAGAGTAGGATTCACTGAGCTTGTGTAGAACATGTAGTGAATCCGAACTTTAGTAAAAATCCTTGTGTCAATTGTGTTCGTATTTATATTGTGGATTTGAGGAGCTCTCCATTGAACACTTGTGTTCTTGGAGAGATTGTTGTTTTTGTAATTACAAGGACTGTGTGGACCTGCTCCAGAAACTCCACTTATCCTACTCTACATCTGGGGTTTGAACTTGTATCCATTTACTCGCTCTAGATTTATTGTCTTCACCCTGCTCTGTGTGAACCCAAAAGTTCCAGTTTGTAAAACCCGGAAGTTCCGAGTTCATCTACTGCCCTGCTCAAATTTGGAAGTTCCGAATTTGCTAACACAGAAGTTCCGGGTTTGGCAGTCAGTGAGTCTATCCGCTGCTTTGGAGTGAAAATTTATAGGTGCGCCTATTCACCCTCCCGCCCCACCTCCAGGCAACATCACTGTCCTTTCAGTTCCTTGCGAGTCCTCTTCCTCTTATGCTTCTCAACTGCCTTACCCTTGCCCTTTTTATCACCTGCCTTCTGCCACAGAGAAGTGGTGGAAGATAATAGATAGATTAGGTCTATATAGCGTACAAGAATCATACACTAGAGACGAGAAGTTCCTATGCCAAGCAAGTATTTGATATGAGCCTAATCATGAACTCTAGTGAATGCTTGCAATGTGACACACTGTTTTTGATTGAAAGATATGTGCTACTGTTTGCAAAGAGTGATAAGATATGCAACAGTGTGTGTGTGAGAGGCACAAGTCATGGCAAAACATGTAGGCATGTGAAAAGATGGGTAACTAAGTGTACTACACATGCTACAAATGAAGAATATCATGGAACATGTCATACCACTACTGATCAGGAAGAAACCGGTGAAGAACTCGAAGAAATTGCCGTAGAGACAATTCATCGAACACCCTAAGGGCACACTGTGCAAGGGTGGAAGCAGAGAAGCTCGGGCCGGGTTGGCAGCTGTGACAGCTGTGCGAGGTGGTGGAAAGGTGGTGGTGCGCGGGGTGGGTTTGCGGCATCACGGTGCCCTGCCGGGCAGTAGTAGAGCGCGGGCGGTGCTGCACGGCGAGGGGGCACGGGCGCAAGGTGTGGCGCGGAGGTGTAAGTGGAAGCACGCGATGGTGGAGCGGCGGCGGAGCACAGGTGGCGGTGCGTGTGCGGCGAAGCGCGCAAGCGAGCGGGTGCGGCGGCGTACGGGCGGTGGCGCTCGGAGATCAAGAGTGGCGGCAGTTCGAGATTAGGGGCAAAGCGAGCGAAGTGAAGCTGACGCGCGGGGCCCACTAGAGATAATAACTGTACTAACAGGATGGGCCCGCGCGGCAGAGAAGCGCCGGTTGATCCAACGACCAAGAAGTGGGACATCGGTGTAAAGGCCGGTGAAAAATTGACTGATTTTGTATTGAGTCAAAGATAGGGGCACCGGTTGAACCGATGGACCGTCGATGCAATCGTCGGTGGATTTGGAATAGTAGCAAAAACGGCGACCAGTTGAACTGATAGGCTGATTTTTGTTCTAACCGGTTGACTGCTTAGCAGAGAGGTTTAGGAAAAGAAATCCAAGTAGCACCAGTTGAAACGACGAGGCGTTAGTGTAAGCATCGATTAATGAATAGTGTCTGTGATCACTGTTCTGAAATTCATTAAGGGCTGGTTGAACCAACACTTGAACCAATACCCCGTCGGTTTAACCGATGGTACTAAAATTTCACCGTTGAACTACAAACTCTACTTCTGATCCAAATTTCAAAGAACCAAAGGCATAAACACTCAATTTGGATAATTTTTGAGAGACAACCTCACCCCTCAAACACTCATACTTATAGTTGCCCAAGAGCTTCTATATAACATAGGCAATTAAAGACGAGCGAGGATAAACACAAGATCCAAGGTATGTATGAGTCATACGGCCTATGAACTTAGAGATTGAAATTTTAAGTTTGCTAGGACATGACGCAATAGCCATGAAAGCTCAACATTGATCTTATCACTCTTGTTGAGTTGACATATCATATTGAGCATGAATATCATTCACTAAGGGTGATTTACTCCTTTGTGATGCTACTAACGCGATGCAAGGCTGTGCAAAAGAAGAAAGTAAAACATGAATGCACGCTATATGACAAGCAAAATGCATTGCCGCAAATAAATCTATCTTGTCAAGTTTGAACCCTTGTCAAGTTTACTCATGATAAACCCAACTTCATGCCATGAGCGAAACAAAAGACCACCAGCTCATGCAAAACCCATGTTCATCACTATCTTGACAAGGTTAGACAAGCTCCTAACACATGTACATATGAAATGTAACTACATGACAAGGCAATTACATGACATTAGAAGCATCTAAAACGTTAAGCTCACTTCGCAACCTACAAAAGGTGCTCTCATCTAGTGCTTTTGTGAAGATATCCGCCAATTGATCTTCGGAACGAACACCACAAAGTGATATATCATTCCATACCACATGATCTCTTAGAAAGTGATGGCGAGTATCTATATGCTTCATGCGAGAGTGTTGAACCGGGTTGTTAGCAATTTTTACAGAACTCTCGTTATCACAAAGGAGTGGAATTCTATCTAGTGTCACACCATAGTCCAAGAGGCTTTGCTTCATATAGAGGATTTGAGCACAACAAGCCTCGACGGCAATGTATTCCGCCTCCGTGGTTGACAAGGCCATGGAATTTTGTTTCTTTGAACACCAAGAGACCAAGGAACGCCCGAGAAAGTGGCACCCACCTGACGTACTCTTGCGATCCACACGACATCCGGCAAAGCCCGAATCCGAGTATCCCAAGAGAGTAAAACTAGCGCCTTTGGGGTACCACAAGACTATGCTAGGTGTATGTTTGAGGTATCTAACGATCCGCTTCACGGCACTAAGGTGGGAGTCCTTAGGGTTAGCTTGAAAACAAGTGCACAAACATACACTAAATATGATATCGGGCCTAGATGCGGTAAGGTAAAGAAGCGACCCAAACATAAAACGGTAAAGCTTTTGGTCAACCGGTTTACCTCCCTCATCAAGGTCGAGATGTCTATTGGTTGGCATTGGAGTCTTGATCAACTTGCAATCATCCATCTTGAATTTCTTGAGAATGTCCCTCGTGTACTTTTCTTGATGGATGAATGTCTCTTCCTTCAATTGCTTGACTTGAAAACCGAGGAAGAAGTTGAGCTTACCGATCATGGACATCTCAAATTCTTTCGCCATCATATCTCCAAACTCCTTGCACAAAGTGGGCTTAGTTGAACCAAATATAATATCATCAACATAGATTTGACATACGAAGAGCTCGGCGTTGATGACTTTTGTGCATAGAGTTGTATCCACCCTCCCGATCTTGAAGCCCTTCTCAAGAAGGAAGTCACGAAGGCGGTCATACCATGCCCGAGGTGCTTGCTTGAGCCCGTAGAGCACCTTGTTCAACCTATAGACATGATTAGGAGGTTGTTCAACAAACACCAACTCATTAATGAAGCCATTTAAGAACGCACTCTTCACATCTATTTGAAAGAGTTTCATGTTATGATGTGAAGCGTACGCTAAAAGGATACAGATGGCTTCAAGTCATGCGACGGGTGCAAAAGTTTCACCAAAATCCAACCCTTCAACTTGTGCGAAGCCCTTAACCACAAGTCTTGCCTTGTTCCGAACCACCACACCATGTTCATCTTGCTTGTTGCTTAAGGCTAGGTTTGGTTACTACAGGATTTATTATGAGCCCCGTCACATCGGATGTTTGGATGCTAATTAGGAGTATTACACATAGAATAATGACAAAACCAATTCCATAACCCCTAGGTTTTTTTGTGAGATAAATCTATTAAGCCTAATTAGTCCATGATTAGCCCATGTGATGCAACAGTAAACATGTGCTAATCATGGATTAAGTATGCTCAATAGATTCGTCTCGCGAATAAGCCCTAGGCTTATGCAGTTAGTTTTATAATTAGCTTATGTTTAGTCTTTCTAATTGGTATCGAAATATTCGATGTGATAGGGCTTATTATAAGCACCTGGAATCCAAATAGCCCCTAAGACCCATTTGGTGCTGATGATGTTCTTCTCTTGAGGACGTTTTTCAAGAACCCAAACTTCATTGCGAGTGAAGTTCTTGAATTCTTCTTGCATGGCCATCACCCAATCTGGGTCCTCAAGGGCTTCATCTACATGTGTGGGTTCCAAGCAAGAAACAAACGAGTGATGTTCACAAAAAGAGGCATATTGACATCTACGAGTTCTTACTCCACCGAAAGGATCTCCCATGACTAGGTCAATAGGATGGTTTCGAGTTGTCCTTGTTTGCCTTTCTTGTGGCAAAGGTGATGAAGCTTGTGGTGGATCAACATCTTCGGGTTGAGCTTGGCTTGTTCAAATGTGATATGTGTGTCATGAAATGGAAGTTGGTCTTCATCATCTTGTTCATGTTGGGCATCTTGTGGAGGATGTGAAGCACCATCTTCATCGGATGGCTCATAGTGTATATGACTATGTGTTGGAGTGGGTTCAACTTTGGGGTCATCCTTGGAAGAGGCTTCAACTTGAGTAGGTGGAATGGGAAGCTCTTCATCCTCCTCTTTTGGCTTGACTTGCCCAACCGCCATCTTATTCATGACATCATGAAGCGGTTCATCACCTACATCATCACAATTGAAACCCTCCTCTTGGGAGCCATTAGTTTCATCAAACTCTATGCCACATGTTTCTTCAATCATGCGAGTAGCATTATTGAATACTCTATATGCCTTAGAGTTTGATGAGTAACCAACAAGAAAACCAACATCACAACGACTTTCAAACTTCCCTAGGTGCTTCCTCTTCTTGAAAATGTAGCACTTACAACCGAAGACCCGGAAGTAGGAGATGTTGGGCTTCCTCCCAATGAGAAGCTCGCAAGGCGTCTTCTTCAAGAAGCGGTGGAGATACACCCGGTTGGATGCATGGCACGCGGTGTTGATGGCTTCGCCCAAAAACGTTGTGATATGCCATAGTCATCCAACATGGCTCTTGCAAGGATGATCAATGTCTTGATCTTCCTCTCCACCACTCCATTTTGTTGAGGAGTGTATGTTGATGAAAACTCATGCTTGATGCTGAAGTCGTCGCAAAACTCTTCAACTTGAGTGTTCTTGAACTCCATGCCATTGTCACTTTGGACCTTCACAACACTTGACTCAAACTCATTTTGAGCTTTCTTGAAGAAGGTCTTGAAGATCCCCACCGTCTTGCTCTTGTCCTCTAGAAAGAATGTCCAAGCATATCTAGAATAATCATCGACTATGACAAGACAATAGAGATTACCGCCAAGACTCTTGTAGGTGGTTGGCCCGAAGAGATCCATGTGAAGAAGGTCCAATGGTCTTGATGTTGGCAAGTAGGCCTTCATGGGATGTGAAGTTGCAAATTGCTTCCCGGCTTGGCAAGCACTACATAATTTGTCCTTCTCAAACTTCACATCCTTCACACCAACCACCATACCTCGTTTGAATGACTTCTTGAGTTGGCTCATCCCAATATGAGCAATGCGGCGATGCCAAAGCCAACCCAAAGACGTCTTGGTGAAGAGACACGTCGTCAAGCTTGCATCATTAGAGGAGAAGTCAACAAGGTAGATGTTACCATGTCGAAACCCTTTGAAGATAAGGGTCTTGTCCTCCTTGCTTGACACAACAACATCACTCTCACTAAAGGTGCAATTTAGACCCAAATCATAAAGTTGTGCAATAGAAAGCAAATTAAAACTAAGAGAATCTACATGCAAAACATTAGAAATAGAGAGATCCTTGGTTATAGCCACCTTACCCAAACCTACCACTTTTCCTTTTGAATTGTCACCATAGGTGACTTATTCATGATTGCCCACATCTTCATTTAGTGAGGTGAACATCTTTACATAGCCGGTCATGTATTGCGTACATCCACTATCAAGAATCCAATGTTTTCCACCGCCTTTGTAGTTCACCTACACACAAATGAATCATTCTTGTGGTTTGGGAACCCAAGCAACTTTGGGTCCTTTGACATGAGTTACTAAAACTTTAGGAAGCCATATTTGGCGTGGAAGCTTTCCCTTCTCTTGAGTGCCAATAAACTTTGCCTTCACCTTGCCACTTTTAAGCTTTCTCAACAAGAAATGATTGTTATTGAATTGAGACTTATAGTTAGGAGGCAAGGTAGGAAGAGGGCGAGTAGGAATTGGACACTCCCTTATGTGGTGCCCGGTGACTTGGCAATGTTGGTAATAGGAGCCCACTTCCTTGATGAAGCATTCCTTGAGCTCTGGAGGGACAATTTTCCATAGGCTTGGGAAACGTTCCAAGTCCATTGGTACCAAAGTGCCTTGCGTTGTGGAAGAGGATCTCCTTGTGGAAGTATTCTCCCCTTATCACCGTGTACACGCACTTTGTCATGCTTTCAAGCTCCTCTTCTAGTTCTTTCTCCCTATCATGGTTAGTATTTGAAGAAGAAGGAGAAACAATATGACTTGTAGTTGAGTGAGTTGACTCCACAAGATCTTCACAAGAAGTAGATACATTGACTTTGATGGTTTGGTCTTTGCTATTTCTAGCTCATCATCAATGCATCGAAAGCAAATTCAAGCTCTTGGTACTTCATGTTCAAGTTAGCATAATCAAGCTTAAGTTTCTTGTTGCATGAGTCAAGATACTTATTGAGCACAACTACTTCATCATGCTTAAGAAGCAATTCATTGTGCTTAGCAAGTAACTTATCATGATCCTCTCTAAGTTGCTTGCTAGACACAACACATGATTCATGAGTTTCAACTACCTCATTGTGTCTAACTAGAAACTCTTCATGTGAGGCCTTAAGCTTAATATGATCACTTTCAAGAGATTTGAATTTTGACTTATACTTCTTGATCACATCATTGTATTCCTCTAGAATCGACCTCAACTCATTAGGTGATAAGTCATTGTCACTATCATCATCACTAGAAGAGGGTTCATCATCGCTCACCTTGGAGTTACCTCTTGCCATGAGACACATGGGTGGTGGAGGTAGAGGTGGTTCATCATCGTTGATGGTGATCCCCGTGATCTTCTTCTTGCAGTCATCATCGCTTGAATCATCACTTGAGGTTTCGCCATCGGTGATCAACTCTCCAAGGAAGGCCTTGATTTGTTCCTTCTTCTTGAAGGACTTCTTCTTGTAATCACCTTTCTCATAGTTCTTCTTGTGCTTGTATTGATTTCCCTCATCTTCATGCTTCTTGTTGAGTCTTGATGGTTCGGAACAATCATAGGAAATGTGATCACCATATTTCCCGCAATTGTAGCACTTCTTCTTGCCACCTTCCTTGTTTCTCCAGGTACAAAATTTATTCTTCTTGGAGTCATAGTTGTACCCTTTCTTGTTCAACCTTGACATCATTTTTGGTGGTCTTCCTCATGAGAAGAGCCAACTCCACATCACCATCTCCATCTTCATCACTTGAGTCATTGCTAGCTTCATATTCGCTTGAGCTTGATGGAGGGGGCTTGCACTTGAGCTTTATCTTTGACTTGTGGTCACTCTTGGCTTTGAGTGCAAGGTCCTTCTTGGCTTGAGGAGGCTCAACTTCCCCCATGAGGAACATTTCATGGGACCGAATCTTCCCAACAACATCGGTCACTTCAAGCGTGTTGATCTCCTTCTCATAAAGAAGAGATGTGATGATGTTGTACATGGACTTGCGAAGCGAATGAAGTATCTTCCGGATGATGTCGCTATTAGTCAATGGAGAAATTTCAAGTGCATTAATATCTTCAATAAGCACATTCAATCTAGAATACATTTGCTCAACTAATTCATTAGGAAGTATTTTAAATTCATTTATCTTTTCCTTAAGCACTTGGTACTTCTCTTCATGAAGTCTTTTAGACCCAACGTGAATCTTTTCAAGCTCATCCCAAATGTCATGAGCATTTGCCTTGCTACAAACACGAGCAAAGATCTCCTCACTTATAGCCTCAAACAAAGAATTTTTAGCTCGAGCATTCCACTTAACTTGAGATTCATTAGGAACTCTAGGCATAGCATTCTCGGACCTCCCAAGCTTCGGGGGAGAGAGCCTCAAGATAACTCTCCATGCGAGCTTTCCAATATCCATAGTTTCTCCCATCGAACTTGGGCGGTCCACTACTATTCCCCAGGGCCATTCTCTAGGATTTTAAGCCTATAAAAGAGAGCTTATGCTCTGATATTAATTGAAAGGATCGAGGCCCAAGAAGAGAGGTGAGTTGGGTCTTTTTCAATATCTATCAAATCTTTAACCTACGACTAGTGTTGCCCAATCTATGAATTTTGAACCTATTAACTAGAGCACACTAACATTGACATCCTAGGTAGGTAAACACACTAACATGCTCATATTGCCTAGTAAAAAACACAGTATCAAGTATAAGGCCTAAACAAGAGAGCACACTAGCAATAGATGATCCTACTCAACAAACAAGCAAACAAGGGAAGCAACAAGTAAATCCAAAGTAAATGCTTGAATGTAAACAGAGGGACACGAGACAACCGGATTTTTTTCCCCGTGGTATCGAGGAGTTGACGCTCCCCCCTAATCCATGTTGGAGAACCACTAAGGGTTGAGCTCCCTTGCATCATCAAGAAGCAAGTGTTCACTAGGAATGCTCCTTCTCCATCTCCGGAGTGGCAAGCTTCAAACCACGTACGATCTTCTCTTCTTGGGGCTCCCACAAACTCCAAGAGCTCACCTTTGGGTCACCAAGACCGTCTAGGTGTCGTCAAACACCAAGAGTAACAAGCCCTAAGCCTTCACTTGACCTACACTAAGCTAACCCTAAGCTCAAGCACACTAGCTACTCTCAAAGGATGGTTTCTTCTTGATTGGATCAACTCTCAAAGCTCAAACTCTTCTTCTCATAGCTTCATGTCTTTCTCTTCTGCTCTGGAGTGGCCTCAGGTATTCAAGATGTCAAAGGCAGCTCAAGTGACTTGGGGGAACTCATTTTATAGGCTAGGGATCAAGCCATAGCCATTGGAAGCAACTTTTCGAAAAAGCATAAAGCGTCAGTTAAATCGGTCACAGGCGTCGATTCAACCGGTCACACTGAGCTGTGAATAGTAGCCATTAAATCCTAATAGTCTTCTTGGCTGACGTCATTGCACCAACGGTTTACACCGACGCTCGTCAGTTTAACCGGTGCTAAAGAGATTCTTGCTGAGGCAGTCAGCCTCAACTCCAAATGCTTCTGTACAAGTAACCTACCAAAGCACCGACGCCTTTGATGATAGCGTCGGTTTAACTGGTGCTATAGACTTTCTTGTCCTAGGCTCATGCAACTCCAAAATGCTCTTGGTATCAGTAACCGACCATTGCACTGACGCCTTTGACAAAACCGTCGGTTTAGCCGGTGCAGCTGAGACCGTCATATGAAGATTCCTATGCCTTAAATGTTTTTGCCACTTCTGCAATTCACTTGAGTTGAGTTTTTCTTCGAGTTTCTTCTTCTTCCACGTGTTGCTTTGACTTCTTTGAGCTGTCTAGTACTGAGCTTGAGCAAGTATGCATATTTTTAAGGCCAACTTTCACTACGTCAAGCTACTAACTCAAGAATCCCTCTTAATAGTACGGTCAAAGACTAAAAACTAAAAAATCTGAACTAAATCAAGTGTCCTTCTTCTCCTTGTGACACTTGATACTAGAAAGGTCCTTAATCTTCATGTCCGAGTCCTTGACACACATATCAATGAGAATTGGGGAGTCTCCTTTCATATTTCATGTGACATTCAAAACACACGTTAGTCACATACGGTTGTCATTAATCACCGAAACTTACCATATACATCTATCGGCCTAGATGCTTTCATTGTAATATGACGTGCATGTGGGTGAGCATCTGCATGTGCAATTGTTTCTTAAATGGAATATCATTTCAACTAATTGTCACATAGTTTACTCAAGAATGTACTCTTCAAATAGAAAAAATACGACAAGAAAAACAAAGTTCAGTTTGTTAGGTTCTTTGTGTTGAAATGTACCCACCTAGTTTCGAGTCCCTAACCATGCATGAATATTTTCACATTTTTAACTAATTATTATTTATGTGCCGACACTGTGTGGTCACTTTATGCATATGTAGTGAGAATATACTTGTGTATGTGGTTTAAAAAAAAGTACAACTATGTTGTGACTAGAGCTGTAGTCGTATCTGTGTAGTGCAAACCAGATGTGACATCTAAGAAGCTAACACTAAAACAATAGCCAGAAGTTAACAGATTTATATTTTGTAGCTTTAGTTGCTAGATAACACACATGCTCTAGAATAGAGCACCTGCTAGATAACACACTTGTTGATGCTCATGTTCTAAGAAATGTGGCAAGTCTAAAGCAACTATCATCACAGCAGTTAACTGTAATTCATCATAATAGGCATCTACACTTAACTGTAATTCATCATAATAAGCATCTACACTCGCTATACCAAATTTCAGAAATCAATTGGGCAAATGACATCAGTAGTATTCACTTGTAGCTTGAAAGCATAGACTAGTTGAAACTTTCTTGAGACCTTACCATGAGATTTACACTGAATGCCATTCTGACACAAACAAGACAATTTTACAATTTAATTGGTGCTACAATAGCTGGAAAGATATGGCTGAATTGAAATACATCTGGAAAGATTTTAGAGATATGACCTTGGTACTGGTACTGGCATGGAATAAATGGTTTGCTAATCTCATCCGTAACTAAACAAGGAAAGCAGTAGTTGCTCGGGGAGACTCACAAGGCTCACAAGGTAGTGGATGGGGAAGGGGTCGCGCAGCGCAAGCTCGAAGGAGGAGGAGGACATACCCCGACGCCTACAGCCCCAAGAGCTCAGCTCCAGCTGATGCTTCCGCACAACGGCACAAGAGCCCGAATGCCTCGTGGGCTAGATCTGCAAAAATCACACAGGGATCCTACATGCCGGCAGCTGCTCCATCACGGCTCCTCACCTGCACTTGTGCACACGTGGATCCTGCGTACCTGTCGCTGCTCCACCACGCCATCTCACCTGCACTTGGTGGTGCAGGCACCGGCACTGGGGGCCGTGCAGATGGCGCCCCGGGGCGGGTGCGGACAGCGGCGCCGGGGTCAGGGGAGACGTCGACGCCAGGGCGAGGAGAAGCTCGGCGACGGCGCTCGGCGACGGCGCAGCGGTGGAGACAAGATGCGGGGCGGCGGCGCGGCAGTGGAGACGAGATGCGGGCGGCAGCACTGCTGCTATGCAGACGAGACTGGAGGCGGGCGCTTGTGGCTAGGGTTAGCCCTCCCCGATGGTTTTATATATCGAGGCGCAAGCGCGTATATGTTGGCCTGATTGAAACGTCATAGCGGTTCAGGCCCACGTTAGCTGCTTGTTTTGCTTCGCACTTCGTGGCAACAGCCAATTTTTCTGTCGGTTTAGAAATTCAAAATTCTGTGTGTTTTTACCCTGACGCACAGAAAAATTTATTTTCTCTGTGTGTTTTCATAATTTCTCTGTGTATTTTGTTATAACCGATAGATTGATATTAATTTTCCTATGTGTTATTGCAAAAATCGACAGAAAAATTCATCACCGACAGAGGAATCTTGGTTTCCAGTAGTGGTGAGACGGCACAACTAAACAACCTTCAGCCTCGACAAATAAAAGAGACAACTGAAACCATGCGAGATTTCTTATCTCGCAGTTTTCCTGCAACAATATCCGGTACTTCCGCGTAGAGGTAGAGGAAAGCTTAATCTATCGAATATCCGGTTGGGATTAGACGATGTGAAGCCAGAGTGGTTGTTGGCGTCAGGCCAACTTCATGATTAAGCTTCACCTTTTCTGCCTGGCTAGACACGTTTCAATCCGGTTTGGCCTAAGCCAATCAAGCTAAACAAAATTATTTCAAAGAGGAAGAAAAAAACGCAAAGATTAGACAACACATCAACGCTATCAATTTTTTTAATATTAACAGCGCTTTTTTGACTAAAGATAGCCCTTTTTTTTGTCCTAAAAGTTTCTAGAAGCGAACGGGCCACACAACTCGGATCGATGCGAGTGGTTGAAGTGTAAACAAGTTAAAACATGACACATGTATGCATGTGATGTGGCGACAATCATCATTTACGCTGTCATTGCAAGGATTATGACAGCATCAAGTTGGTAATCAGTTTGCAAGGATGAGAAGCCTAGCAGACCAACAGTAATCTGAAATGTAGTGTTCTGATGCGTTATTCTCGTGTGTTGTACTTAGGTCCTGCTTGGATCTATGGACTAAACTTTAAATTTAAAGTTTAAAGTTTAGTATATTAGATGATCCAAATATGGACTAAAGTTTAGTTTCATCCTAACTAAAGTTTAGTCCATTAGTCCATAGAACCCATCTAATTCGTAGTTTCACCTATTTATATGTTTAGGTATGGACTAAAGTTTAGTTACCTAATGTTTAGGTCCCGTTTGGATCCGAGGACTAATTTTTAGTCCTTAAATTTGGCATGAATTAATTAGGACTAGATATGAACTAATTGCTGATCTAATTGCATTGATTATGGCTAATTAGTAGTTAGAATCTATTAGTCTTGATTAGTTCAGAATTAGCTCATGTTTAGTCCATTATCAAACATCGGACTAAACTTTCCAAATAGGGCCTTAGTCTCCTGTCCTAAAATGATGGAAACGGGGCCTTACAAAAAGAAATGTTAATAGGCTGATATGAATCCACACTTGCTAATCTGCTGGATCCCATCTCTCTCTCTCTCCCAAAAAAATGCTGGATCACATGCATGATGCCTTGAGGCTCGAGTCAAACCATCTTTCTTTTCAGACAATACCGAGTCACGTCGATCTTGAAACTCCAGTAAAAAAAAGGAAATGCAAAAATGATTTTTGAAAGTCAAATCTTTGACTGCCCACGGCAAGCAAAGCGACAACCCGACGAGTGAAGTCAGATTGGATATGCCTCTCGGCATCGGCAGCAACCACCTCAACTTTCCACGTCCCGTGTTAGCAGGCGCCAGATCTTGCAAGATCCGGATTTGGCCCGGACCACCACCATCCGTGTGGCACCGCCTTGACAAACCAACCTCCACTTTGGTTATTTCTCTAGACAAAGATGTATAGGCATATACCCATACTGCATGATCAACAGGGGATGTGAACCGGACACACATAAAGATTATTCTTGCAAGCAACAAAATACAAAGCATATATGACAGTAGAGAATTGGACGTCTAGCGCCGAAAGCATCCATGTATATATACCGCCATTGGTAATTGTTCTACATAGATATGATTAGTTTGTTCGAGATACCGCCCCCACCACAGAACACATACCATCATGGTAGAAGTGGAGGTACTTATAATAAGTTTGGTACATCAAAAGATTGTATAAGACTTTAAAAATGGAAGTAATGAGATTTATCGCAACACAGAATGGGTCGATTTGTTTCATCATCATCAAAACTCATTCATGTCATTGCAAATTATTAATTTGATTTCCAAACTATTGTTCGTTAGGTTCCAATGGTGGTACCTACACACTTGGCGATAGCTCTACTTTTTGTCTAACATGTTATTTTAATGATAGGCAATGCTTCCGTCAATATCAACTTCTCGTATAGTAACTTTGTTAATCTTAAGGTTTCGGACTCGGACTCTCAAACGTATTTATGGGGCAGATTATGTTGGCCACGTTCATCGGGTGAATGCACGTGCTGTATATGAACATTTGCATTTATACTGTGTCCGAAAAGAACATCTATTTATTATTGATATATATATATATATAAAAACTCTAAGTTTCCTCGCACATAAAACACTCAAAACAAACATGTAAAACATGTGTGCTCTAGACTGTATCTCTATGGCATACTATAGATAAACCGGACTGGATGTCCGGATCCGAATGGATGCTTGTCGTATGCAAAAGCACTTATGGAGCGAGAGGACCCGTGAACAGCATTGAAGAGTGAGAGAGAGTGACAATAGGAAGGTTCCGCTGGAATGTCAACAGTGGACTTTCGAAGATCCCATGGAATCATACCATTCACGGACCGAACACGACCCGTGTGGATCAAGCCCCGATCGTGTCCCCGAGTCCGCGCATGTAAAGGAATATGCCTTGCACATATTCGATCTTATTCCTGCACGTCCAGTCTCCGGTCCTCCCTCTGACGCTTTACTCTTCTGCCTGACGAAGAAGCATTCTCCCGATGACCCGGCCGGTTGTTGCTGCTTGGACATGCATGCCACAGTCGGCGACCCTGACGACTGATCCGGCCGGTCGGTTAGGACTCACCAAATCACGGCGATCTCTCGCTGTTGTGATGGTGAAAACCCTGTGAAAGCAGTCACGTTCGTTCCCCTTCCTTCCTGTCCTCCGTGCCAACCATGGAATATGCTCCCAGCGTAAGCGTACTAGCACGAGGTAGCTAACCCGTCTTGCACTCCTCCCCAACGATGCTTCGTCTCCCTCGTTGCATTTGCCAACCCACAACGCCATCACATATATTTATATATATGCATATATATAAGTTAGTGAGTACGTGTTCTAATTTTATGTGTAGATCTTACTTACTAGCTACGACGGGCTGTTGGGGTTGAGCAACCCGACCCAGCTGAGCATTGTGAGTGAGGCACAGGAGAGGAGATGAAGTTTGGGAAGAGGCTGAAGAAGCAGGTGGAGGAGAGCCTCCCGGAGTGGAGGGACAAGTTCCTGGCGTACAAGCGCCTCAAGAGGCTCGTCCGGCTCGTGCCGTCGTCGCCGCCGCCCCGCCGGAGGGCCGCCGAGGCCGCCTTCGTGCAGCTGCTTGACGGCGAGGTCGACAGGTTCAACGCCTTCTTCCTGGAGCAGGAGGAAGACTTCGTCATCCGCCACAGGGCACGTCCAGGGTCCTCTGCTTGCTATCCCACGAAACGCTGTTCGTGTAGTTGTGTGGTGGTGTGACGTGCTCTCGGGGGGTTTCCGTCTGTGGCGTGCAGGAGCTGCAGGAGGCGGTGAAGAAGGTGGTGGCGGGCGACCGTGAGGCGGCGGCGGAGGTGAGGCGGGTGCGCAGGGAGGTCGTCGACCTGCACGGGGAGATGGTGCTGCTGCTCAACTACAGCGCCATCAACTACACAGGTTGGTTCGGTCTCGCCGTGTCGGCGGTGCTGTGCCTGTGAACTCTGCTTTCCCTCTCTGCTCCTGCACCTCTGTTTTGCTTGTGGCGTGCGAAATCGAAATGGTGTAGATATTATCGTACAAAGAGCACGGCTACTAATTGGTCAGGTCTAATTTACTGAAAAATATTGCACATAGTTTTCCCAAACACCAGCACAATCTTTCCTTGGATTATGCCAGGTAGCAAGAGCAGGTTTTTGCTACAACAGACCAGTTGCCTGGTTGTACATTTCAAA
This sequence comes from Panicum miliaceum, assembly GCA_032594955.1. NCBI lineage: Eukaryota > Viridiplantae > Streptophyta > Magnoliopsida > Poales > Poaceae > Panicum > Panicum miliaceum. Next base: position 18,034,196 of record CM064059.1, on the reverse strand, counting down.
TTGTGGTCTTTGTATTAAGAAAGGATTGACTACCTAACAGAAGGATGGTAGCTGCACATGCCAAATAGCCTAACAGACAAACAAGTCATTGATTTCCTAGCATCAGGAGCTGTGTCCCTTTTCTCCAAAAAATAAAAAGGAAGGGCTCAGTGCTGACTTTTGACTGGAAACTCCTCAGGGATTGAACCCTTCAACTAGTAGACTAGCCATACTCAGCCCATCAGTCACCCGTGGGTGCCAATTCGTCTGTCTGCAGATGTTTTCATTATGCAACAAACTGGACATGGCGCTTGAAGATCCTTTTTTTGAAAAAAAAAACGAAGAATGGCTAATCGACGGAAATGAACTTTGCAGGGCTGGCCAAGATCCTCAAGAAGTACGACAAGCGCACCGGGCGGCTCCTCCGGCTGCCCTTCATCGAGAAGGTGCTCGGGCAGCCCTTCTTCGCGACGGAGCTCATCTCCAGGCTCGTCCACGAGTGCGAGGCCACCATGGAGGCCGTGTTCGAGGCCGGTGGAGGGCGTTCCGGCGCCGGTGCGACACCCGTGGCCGCAGCGGCCACCGAGCAGGGCATCTTCCGGAACACCGTCGCCGCGCTGGTCACCATGGGCGAGCTCCGCAGCGGGAGCTCCACGTACGGGCACTTCTCGCTGCCGCCGATGGCCTCGCCGGAGTCCGACCTCCTGCGGTGCCTCCAGGTCGCCGATCCGGTGCCCATCTGAGAGGCAGACGGGCGGGGAGTTTCAGCTCAGCTCTAGTCTTCGATTGTTTTATGAGACAGGCCATGCAGATGTTCTATGAGATAGGCCATGCAGAGGAATTCTAGGAACCTACCAAGATTTATTTTTTTTTCAAAAAACAACACAACTCCTATAAATGAATTTGTAAGCTTAGAATAGAGTGGACAAAGGATGAACTGCTCCTTAAAATGAGTAAATTTTATGGATGGTCGCCAAACTATTGAGCGGAAAAACTGCATTTTGGGCTCTCTAAAATATTTAAGTGGGTTAGAGAAGCCATGAACCCCAATCACATCGGATGTTTGATACTAATTAGAAGTATTAAATGTAGATTAATGACAAAACAAATTTCATAACCCCTAGGCTTTTTTGTGAGATAAATCTATTAAGCCTAATTAGTCCATGATTAGCCCATATGATGGTATAGTAAACATGTGCTAATTATAGATTAAGTAGGTTTAATAGATTCGTCTCGCGAATAAATCCTAGGCTTACGCAGTTAGTTTTATAATTAGCTTATGTTTAGTCTTTCTAATTAGTATTGAAATATGAAATATTTGATTTGATGTGACAGAGCTTATTATAAGCACCTAAAATACAGACAGTCATGCTAGCACAACGAATACAAATCCCCCTGTTCTAATCTTGCCTTAAGCCAAACTTCTCTGACTTTAACTAAATTAAACATACTAACGTCTACATCATCAGACACAATATGAACTGTCATTGTTAGTGCATTTATTTAGAATTATAGAAGTTAATACAATTTACTATTAATAAAGAAATTTAATCTTGAACAAAACTAAAATTACCTACATTTTTTGAACGGCTGGTGTAATGTTTAGCATTCAAACATGGGGAAAACAGACTTGCTGTGCGCCACCAATCTCCTAAGAATTTTTCCCCAAAAAAAGAGGACAGCTTTTAGATCAACTTATACGCTGTCAGACAATTGATATATTATATCAAATGAAATACTATCTCCATCTGAATTGTCTTCCGAGTTCCTTTCTTCGCACTTCAGTGCAGTTAAAATGACCGAAAAAGCAAAAAAATCTAATGCACGTATGTTAGTTGCTCAGAAGATTCCATCAGAGTGCTCAATAATACTTGATACACATGAAATAGCTTGAATTTAGAACAGACAAAATTTGGCCCAACCCAGGCCAGGATGCACGGATATGGAACAGCCACCCTCTACACTCAATCATATATCTGTATCTTCTATAGCTAAACAACCATCCATGATAGGCCACACCCCCATTTGCTCAATAGTTTACACCCAAAATGCCGCAATCGATACAGCTACCAAAAGGAGAATGCTTGCATCAATTTCCCACAGTTCGACAGTAACTGAACGCACAATAGGCGATTTCACCAAAGAGAGCAACATCTGCAGGGCGCAGACAAAGATTTGTGATAATAAGCACTAAAAACACCTGTAGTGAAGTTGCCTTTAGAATGCTTTTCTGCTCCTTCAAGCTGTTGACTTCCGTCGCACTACCAGATCATCAGCTGAGTAATACTCAGCAATAAGCCGGTACATATAAGATGGACTATGCCCTCCACTGTCAGGCAAAGGTAAATGGATCAGGAAAAGAATTGAATGGTTTAAACAGAAGTGCAAAAAATCTACACCCATGACAAGTGTTTGTCAAGGTGTGGTAGCAAACCAAACATGCCAAAAAGTTTACTTCTCAAAATAAGTAAATGTTATTTCAATCCTTAATCAGTTCAGGAAGGTGTCTGAACTCTAAGAAACAAAACACAGGCCAAATCTGTAATGTGTTTTTTGTTGAATCAAATGTGCTCCTTGGAAGAAGGTTGGGCACCACTATGTTGCAAGTTCTTTTTGTGGCTAGTAATTCTTAAACGTTGTTGGACAGCTGATAGGCTGGCCAAACAAGATCTACCACATCCTTCATGCCCACACTGCGATCAGGAACAAGAAACTACTCTATCTACTCCTTTCACATGTGAGGGCTAGACAAATCTGGTTCATCCTTCTTCAGCAAGTGGAACTGCAAGCTATGACTCCACAGCCAGGCGTGGTGTCCTTTTCAAGTTAGTGGTGTGGAGCACTGAAAAGGATCTACAAGCTTTTCAGGAAAGTGTTTAATTAACCCGTCAAAAACTTGTAAACACAGGGATGACTGTCCTCAATGGGTTTGTTCCTGATGTTGTCATCGGTGATAAAGGGCAATGAAGGAGGAAGGTACCCTGTGGTGTGCTGTAGGAGCTAAAGACCTTGAGGATCTAGTTTCTGGATAGGCTAGCCTGCTCCTTCTGTAGTAGTCCTTTTCCATTTTTTTGCAGGCGAGAATGTCTCTAAGTTTACCAGGTGTTGTGGTGTGTGTGGTCTTGTAATTACATACTCCTCTTTCATGAAATGACACGCAGCTCTCCTGCGTGTTTGAGAAAAAGTAACGTACGCCAAAATGGTTTCATCACATGGGAATTTGCATGGCATCAGCACACCAGGCACTGAAGTTTCTCTGGTTTAGGTAACCGATAAAGCAAGTATCACCAGGCACATATCCATCCTTTACTAAGTTACCAGATCCCAGAAAACAGATCCAGAGAGAACTTACGTATCAGTGATGAATAGGCTCACAAGCTTCGGTGGCACATAGTCAAATGTCGGGTTGACAACATTCAGTAGGGGACTACCATCCTGAGTACTGAAATTCATACAATCTGAAAAGTCGCCGGAGTCGAGCAAATCAGACGGTGATTTAAGCTCATTCAGCAACACCTCTGGGTTGTGCGGATACAAAGGACACAACTGGGGCACAAGAAAGAAGACTGTTAAATGTTTAACAAGATATAAAAAGATTGGTACAACAGAACTTCAGAAGTAGATTCCAATTCAAATTATTCTAGGTAAATGAACATTCAAGTGCAAATAGAACCAATTGCTCTTTAAGCAACATGAGAAGCCATTCTTAATCATCATTCTGGAATATTTGCAGTAAAACTTTTTAAACATTAACCACTAATATACACAAAATATTGCAGATTTTAATGAAGGGTTATCACTCCATCTGGTAGCAAATATTAGTAGTTTAGGACACTGGCACAGTCTTCAAGGTGATATTTTGACAAGTTATTTCTATGGACACACTATTACCAACAAAACAAATTACACATCGTAAAAACAAATTTGATGGTGAATCTAGTGGTATTATTTTCTTGTGATGATACTAAAACTGAATGAATAATAATTGAATGCAATTGACGATGTGCATGGTACAACAAACATCAGGAGTCTAAGTAAGCACGGCACCTAAGATGAAAAAAAAATGAAATATCATTGAGTTCCCCTGAGATGAAAATAATTTTTATAAATAAAAGGAAGAAACAAGTAGTATCTGAATTGATGTCGAGGAAACATTTGGCTAATATGTATCATGGTGTCACCCTAAATCATTGGCAGCAGCATCGTAAGTGCTTTAAGTCCACTTGTGTTCTTCATTTAATAACGACATAGTAGCAAGTGGGCGATAGCAGGAGAATGCACCATGCAATGAATGTTGATCAGAGTATCAAACACAAAACTATGGAGGCATGCATACTTGGAAACAACAGGAAAATAGAGATCCTGGTTCTCTTTTGGCTACTTAGGTGGCAAAACTTGGGAATAGATATCATAATAAATGCATTAGGTACATAAACAAACCTTGTGACTACCAGCAACCACAACAAAGGGCACAGCATGCCTTTGGGCAGCAAGTGCAACCATGTTCATCCCTACTGGTGCAATGACTCCACCATTTGCCATTACAGCATGAGCTCCAACTATGACCTTAAGATAAAATCAAGAGTTATATTTGTAATAAAAATAAAGAAATTGCAAACGAACAATAACCACACATGTGTACCATGTTAACTCGAGAGATCATAGCAAAAACTGCTGAATCTGTTATAACAGTAGTTTGTACACCTTTCTCAACCAGCTCTTTTGCAAGAACATGGCCCTGATATCTGATTCAATTCAAACATCAATATTAAGATAATGAGTCAAGCAAGAGGATCATGTGCATAAAAGGCAATCAGGTTACAATAAAGGTCAAATAAAAAAACAAACCTTGGAGCACCTTCTGCAACAAATACACGAAAAGATCTCTTCTTCTCCTTTGCAGCATACAGAAACTCCTTGACAGTTCTAGAACGACCTAAAGTAAGGATTACCTCACTACAGCAAATAATAATTAATAAACAATTAGCTACGGTTAGTATTTAAGTAAGCCAGCAATATATATCAGCTAGCACTTAAGTATTTATAGGGGAGCGCCAGAATATAACTAACATAATAACATTATGAGCTAGAGCAATATCAGATTCTTCAGATATTGGCCTGCCGAACCTATATTGCTTATACGCTAAGGCCAATGTTTGAGGTAAAATACTCTCGAGCAACATGTAAGTATAATGCAATAGTTGTTTAAGCAAAATAAGCTTTCTTCATATCAAAAGACCAATAAATAATCAACAATATTCATCTATGATTGCACGAAATGACAGAGAGAACGTTTCTACCAATGCCTTTCCTAGATGTGACAGTAATCAAGATCACAGATCATTTGGATATTTCCATGAAAAGTTCTGTCCATTTGAAAAATATTTTTTCCCATTAATTGGCAATTAATGTTCGCACAACTGAAAGCCACACAAGCAATACTTGCCGTTTGAGGTATGCTTTAGCACGTGTTAAATGTATCCACCTAATATATGAAATAGCTCAAAAATGTACTTCATCACTAAAGTAACTCAAATAAAAAAGGGGGGGTTCTACTAGATTAAAAAATAATATTTCTAAATGTTAGCAAAAGCACAATCATACTTCTGGTGAATAAGTTCCACAGCTTGCTCAGAAATCGGCTCATAGCATGAGTCAATCTCATCAATAAGATCACCAATGGCTGCAATGACATCATGCTTCAGTTTCCTAGTTGAGCTCTTATCTCCAGCTGCTATAGTAGAAAAAACATGATTCAGTGCCAATGATGGTGTAAACAAGCAGAGTCCTTACAAGGGTAACATATTCAAAATATGGTTTTCGAATAACCATTCGTTAAAATGATATATTTTCTAAATTATATAGGAACTATCAAAAATAACAGACCAGGTGGGATATTGAGTAGTGAAAGAGAATTGTCAGAATATGCACTGGAAGATAACTAAAGAACATACATTTACTTTTTCCGTCTGAGTCCCCAGTTGATGACTCAGTGCGTGAAATTGCAGGACTCACAGGAATATCTTCTAGGAGAGTCTGCAAAGAAGGTGCACGAAGAGCATTTCTAGCATGTGCAGCAAGAACAGCAGCAGACAATGAAGGGCGATCATCATGTTCACTGTCATATTCATCATCACTGTCAACGGTAACAGAAAGGCCTTCAATACCAACTGCTGTAGCAGATATATCCTCCTCTTTTATTATATGCAAAACACGTCTCACAATGTTTCCAACAGCAAGCTCTGCAAAAACAAAGTCGGCATTAATATAAAAGCTGGTATTACAATAAAAAAGGATACGTCAGGTATCATCTGTCTATCATCCTCCATCAAAGCACAGATATGCCAACTTGTAAGGTTGTAGCACTATGTTCCTTGAACTTGCATTTTACTTTTCTGTCCCCCATTTGCAGCAGATTTAGCTCAGTTCTCATCCTATGATGATACAGGGGTTCAAAGCGAACCAGCAAAATGTCCCATGCATCTGGGACAGAGCATAGCTTTGATGGCACCAAGCTCATGGAAATAGGGCAAGGCAGCAGTTTGTTGAAATCACAAGGGAATGTAGATGGCCTCGAACATGATTGAAGAGGGGAAGGTGAAGACGACGAATCTGGGGGATTTGAGGTGGCAGTTTGAAGAGGCTACAGCTCAGTGGCTCACCAGCTTCTCAGGCAAGAGGCAAGGATGCTAGCAGCAGTACAGCACACCCAGTGGTAGGGGAATTAGGTGGCAATCATCTTTAATATTCATTACATCTTAGGAGTTAGGATTGTTCTGCACATCATTTTCCACCTCAGCAGCTTATATTATTTGATAATTGAGACAATCTAAGGTGCAAATAAACTACAAGTTGAGGGCGCTAAGGATCTGAAGTGCAATTTTAGTGACACAAATGGTACAACATCGCAATTTCAGCGCCTGTAGAGCAATTGTATCTAACTATTTAACATGTATGGTGTTTAGGCAGATGTTCATACCATTGAGTACTGTTGCTCACTCAATTTTATTCAAGAAGAGTATCTCATTCAAGCAAACACCCGTGCATATATACTGTCCAACTCTATCCAAAGTTCTAGAATTATTTTCCTTACTCTGAAGCACCGAAAACAAAGGAGTCCTTATATTATGGTAAAGAATGATTAAAGTGCAAAATAAACTTCGTCGCTTGGGCCCACCTATGACTCCATGTTTGCTCCCGATATTGCATTTATTACACTGAAGAACATCAATTTACTTTTACATTATGCTTCATTGACAGATCAGATGCTACAACAATTAGAGAGCTCAGAGCTATGCTAGTAACAAACAAAATGTACAAGGTAGTTCCTTTAAATATGGTACTAAAATAGGCTCCAACAGCAGCTCTTTCAAGCCATTATGAAGTTCGACTTTTCAAGTACAACATGCCCTCAGAAGCCTAAACATACTAGTTATGAGTCTTATGACTCAATACAACTATACATCTAATTAAGTGCAAATAGTACAACATCAGAGCTTGAGGCAACAACAAGAAAGCCTTTTTAGTCTGAAGCATGTTGGGGTAGGCTAGAGATGAAACCCAACATGAGCCACCAACAAGAAAGAAAAACATATAAGTTTGAGAATAAAGAAGTAAATATAATAAGGGACCTGACCCATGTACATGTTATAAATTAAACTACAGTGGGGAATGAACTTCAAATGATTTTTCTTAAGTTATGATATGCACAAAGTTAATGTTTGCTGAGAAAACATAAAGCTCAATAGCAAGGAAATACATCCTATTGAACTGAATCTGGTGTCTCTGTGGCCAACTGAGAACACCATCAAGCCACAATCAGTGCAGTTTAAGCCAAACAACTAGGCGTAAATAGTGAGGCATACTAATAATAGGCAATGGTCCCAAATACCAATACTTATCGGCACAATTTCAACTCAGATGAGCCACCGGAGTGGCAGGCTGCAACTTCAAGTTGGGAGCCAACAAAATTCAATTACAGTAAACTACCTCCAACGTCACTGGAGCTGGCCAATTACATTCATCTAGTTCATAAGAACTAGGTAAGCCCCTTTCCTTAACATGGTGGTAAAATTGTGATTTGGGGACACACAGGGCCCATTCTCACAAAAAAGAATCAGGTGTTACAAATTAAATCCGGTGCACGGACATTGACATTCTAGAAAGAAGTAAACATGGCCCCCTGTTCAGCAAATTATCCGTCTGATCAGTACTTGAGGATTTAGTGATACACATAAAAATGCACGATGAGCAAAACCACTAACTCTCAATGTAACTGGAGCACGATAGAATCACAATTCGGTTAAGTATGAGTTGGAGCTTTTACCAATGGGATTGGCGGCGATGAGCTGCTCCCCGACGGCGCGTACGGCATCAGCGAGCGCGGCCGCCTGGTTGGCGCTGCTGCCCATCCGGTGTTGCGATACCACCGACCGCAGAAGCTCCGCTGTCTGCCGCGCCACGGCATGCGACCCCTCCACCTTTCTGACCACTCAACACAGATACGCACTGGAATCAGAGCACCAGAGCAACGGCGACGGAATCGGATGGGGAGCGCCGGGGTGAGGCGGCGGCTTACCGGCGCTTAAGCTTGAGGACGAAGTCGCTGACGAGCGGCTGCACGTCCGGCATGGCGGCGCGCGCAAAGGGGACCCAAGGAGATGAGGAGGGGGTTCGGATTTGGGGTGGGGATCGGAGGCGAGGAGCAAGCTGGGCGGGGTTAGGGTTTTCCGCGGAGGAAGGGGAAGGGGAACTAACATCGACGGCACCACCGCTTTACGAATTTTACAATTCGCTCCTTGTGTTGAGTCCTGTAAAGATGGAGCAAAGAAAAAAAAAGATTGTATCCTGGTGCCGCGCATGTCGAGGGCTCTTGTTTAGAGAAAACTCCTAAGCTATAACATTACCAAATTCTAGGAAAACGAAAATATTTTCTTTGAGGTTCGTCACTGAATCCTTGCATACTGTCTCTACGATCTACTAGTGTAAATATATCAAATCGGTTAAAATGAAGTAGAGACTCATGACTATAGGGACAGAGGCCATTAGCCCGTGATTCTATGGTTGTGGTTTGGTTAAACGAAGGGAAAAGCTTTTTTTTAGGCTATTGACTAAAACTTTTATCCCTGATGTGCCACCCAAAAAGCTGAGCTTTTAAATGCTATTGCTGTTTCAAGCCAACCAGTGTAGATCTAAGGCTCAACGACTCTGGGCAACCACCCAGGCTCGATGGTGAGAGAAACTATGGAGATGCCATATACCGATATCTATCCTATTGATTACTCGTCCACGTTCTCTAAGATCATTGGATCAGCCACTGATATTACCGACACTAACCGCGGCCAATAAATCATATGACGGACGTGGCCTGACGAAAAGCTCCAACTCCACGACCATGTGTACATCTATCTACCTTGTTGCCAGCATTCATAGGACACTGTGATGCAGCTCCTTCAGTCGTCACGTGAGCGAAAGATGAACGGAAGGGATCACATAACAAGACGGTTGTGGCGAGCAACCACGTGACCTTGTGCTACCAATCTAACTTGTGGCTGCGGTTGGAGGTGCGCACCCTTGATGAGGAGCATAATAGTGGCCCAAACAAACACTAGCGCGTCCAACCATTCTACCCTTGCTGCGACGACCGAGCCGGGCATGTCATCCATCTGCTCTCAGGCGCGAGCCGGCTTAACCTTTTCACAATTGTTTAGCATATAGAAAACCAATTTCTCGTAATTCATATCAAGATACGTAATCATTTTCTCGCAATCCAACATCAAACTTCACTGTTCCTTTTCTAGCTTTGAGGAGGCTATGATAGTTTAATATATTTGACCTCCTCCAGTTGTTGCAGAAGCTCCTCAATAGTAAATTGCCCTGACCCCTCACCATCTTCAGCCTTACCATCAAATTCTTTTGTCTCTTCTCCATAAATGATCAGTTGAAAGGAAACAATGATGCCAAATATAGCATATCTTCAATCTCTTTGAGCAACGATTTTTATCACAACTCACACAAGCATAATAACCTTTCATGACTTATCCAGCCAATGTGCTCAATAATGTTGGATAGTCATGTATGTACCATATAACCGCAGTATGTAGATCAAAATCTTTCTTACTAGAGGCATTGAATGCATGGACATTCAAAACTCATATAGCTCATCAATGAGAGGGAGGCTACAAGAACGTATCAAAATTCTTTGATGGAGAACTCTGCATGAATGAGTAATGTCATCATGAAGTTTGATTCTTCCTTACATATCCATGGTGGCATGTTATACAACACAATAAATATTGATCACATACTATGCTCGCAAGATCAAGCGTAATGTTCCTAGCATCATTTGCAAATGACGACTAATTTTTATCAAAGTCTTTCCATGCTGGACTATCAACTGGATGACTAAGCTTATAGTTCACTAGATTTTACTTTAACTTGTACCATAGTGCATTCTTTGCGGTTTTTTATGAAAAAAATGTTCTTTTCAGCCTTAGAATCAATGGAAAATGCTTCAATGCCCTATGAGAAATATGCTTCATACTGTCTGCATATTTCCAAATTGAATCCGCTTCACAACACATTGGGCACACGTTAGCTTTGACAAGTTCTTTGCCGTGAAACAATACATAATTATTCTTGCAAACATGGATTGAATCATAGCCAAGTCATAAAGCACTAATGTATTTTATTGTCTTATACTAAGATGCCGAGACAGATCCCTCTAGGAATGCATTGGACAACATCTTCAGAATTGCATTAAATGCAATATTGTTAATCTGATAGAAAGACTTGATATGAAGTAATTTAACAACAAATGTAAATTGTGTATCTCTATATCCAGGGGTCACCTTATAACTTAAATATTCCTTTATACATTACAACAATTTTCCTTCACCAAGCTCATTTGCATCGCACATGTCGATTATCATATCAGGAAGTCTATCAGCAGTGCCTTCATCTCCATGATGTTGTGCATTTTCCCCAACTCCATCATACTGAAGAATCATATTTTCCAGAACCCACCATCCTGCATAATTGCATTTTCATGAAGCTCGTCATCCTGCACAATCGCATTATCCTCAACCACATCATCTAATGTTTCTTCATGATTGATTCACCTAATGTACGTGCTTGCCATCCTACTCCTAAGTAAGTGCATTAATGCATCTCCTTAACTATTACTAATCCGATTCGGACATCTATAACATGGGCGGAGTATTTTTTTTTCATCCTCATAGTTTTTACTACTAACAAAATCCGCAAAATCATAGATCTAGTTTTCATATTTAGGGGTAAATAGTGCACAATCGTTTATTCACCATCTGCCCATATTAAGCTTTCAAATAAAGCAGGTCGGATTTGCCTGACTTCAAAATATATTGATACAAAATGAAATTAAGAAAAGTTCAACATCTCATTACTGACGGGATTGACGTGCCATATTTGTACTATATTTATACCTCCACGGACTGCCATAAGACTAAGGCGCCATGAGAAGTCATAAATCTCCCTAACGCCGGAGCACAACAGTGGGTAATCCGATTTTTGCTTGAAGCGTGGGTTTTTCTCGCGGCAAGTACCAAAATATCCCCCGCTAACTCACCTGACACTTGCATATGGAACCCGGAAGGATCTATCTTATTTCATTAATAAAATATTTTGGGTTAGAAGGAAACATGTCACACCCGGTTTAAGGATAAAACCGAATGCATAACTATATGTATGCCAGGATCAAGTTCCATACATATAGTGACGTCATCAGTGAATAACAGCAACAGTATCACGTAAAGAAACATAAATAAGGACTTACAAGACTATCAGAGATATGCGCTTATCATGGAAATGAAGGCTCCAAACTTCACAGGCAAACGACTGGGGGTTGCGTACGCCTAGAACTCTTCATCATCTTCAGTAGGCTTCACACCTTTTTCTTCTGAGCAGCAATTAGCAAGGGTGAGTACACTTATGGTTGGTACTCAGCAAGGCCACAAGAAATAACCAGAGTGTTGGCGCTAAAAATCGGCCAGGAATCGGCTGATGACCTTCAGCGTCGGATACACGACCCGGGAGAATCTGCTTAACTCCTATTCGGGTGATTGCCCTGGTGCGGTTCGCGTGGCGTGCCAGTCAATCTGAACTGTTGATTGATAAGGAAATAAACGTATTAAATTCTGGGGTTCCGATCGGATGAAGTTCCGATCTGTTTCGAAAAGCGTATCAGCGAATCGGCCGATTTGCTATGAAGATGACCGGCTATGGATGAGCCGATAATCATGTAACAATTGCTAAGAGACTATTGGGGTAACTTAAACAATTATTACAGATGCAACACTTGAAATAGATCTGATCGGTTGTATGATAATGAACAAGAGAAAGTAATGATAGAGCCGATAGTTCGATCTCAAGCTGGATAGCTGGTGATAAAACTAGAACAATAGGTAAAACCTATAATTCTGGTAAATATCGATAATTAGTGAATAAATCTAAACGAAACAACGGTGATGCGCCCGAAGTTAAAGCTTAGATGTTATTCGATAAGCGGAACCTACCAATTGGCCGGAGATCGTGTCGATGCAGCCCTGCCAATCCGTACGAACTCGTGAAATAAAAAGAAAAGTATTGGCGAAGTCGCCGACTTGAAAGTAAAGTACGATGGAAAAGTAGATTATTTTTGTTGATTGATTGATGTCTATCTTACGAAACCCTGACTGCTCCTATTTATACCCTAGGACTAAGACTCCTGATCTATTACGATCCGTTACAATCGTGATTTAAATAAAAATTACTATATCTATAATACTTTCCTAAAGGAAACGGGCTCCCGCAGAATCTTCTGTCGCCATCTCCTAGTCCAATCCGGACTCTTTCCATTGCTTCACGACCGAGTCGGCATCGTTCTTTGACCAACGTCAGGTCATCTTTGATTGGGATCCTCTGTTGGGATTTCATTGGCTTCATCCCCCTATCTGTTGGCGCAAGCTGCATCGCCAATCGGCCGATCCCTAACTGTAGCCTCAATCGGCCGATTCCCAACTGTAGCCTTTAAATCTGCCGCATCGGCCAGTCTCTTCCTTTCCTGACGCCGATTCAACACGTGTCAAAATCTGGCATCAACACATGCCCCCCAGTTTCGGAGTAAAACATGACTTTTACTTCGAAATTCTTTTTTAATCTCTCCTCCAAAACAAACGCAGCAAAAAATCTCCCTCCGTTTCGTGGTCTTCTACATGATGATTGCAATCTTCTCGAATCGGGCGCTTGAGACAACTGTTCCCCTGGAATTCGTGTAGACGGCGCGGCAAAAATCCCGCCTTTACCCTTTCTCTCTCGGACTGTCTTTAAGTACCGGCGTTCTCCGCCGCTCCTTCTCCACGAGCTTAGTAATCTCCTCCCCAGTGAATCACTGTTCATCTTCTCCTAGCGCCCTCTCGGTCTCCAACCATATTCTCCGGCGATCTTTCTCACGTCTGCAATCTGCTTCATCCCTCCAATGGCGGCGCCATCAGCAACTCCACCAACCGCGGAGGTTCTGCCAGCAACTCCATCGGCGACGGCGGTCCCATCAGCGACTCCATCGGTGACTCCATCGGCGACGATGAGCTTCATTCCGGAGGTAATCATCCGAAACTTTCCTCTTTTACTTTTTACTGCTTAGGCACTTTTTAGATCTATTCTCAGTTCTTCCCTTTTCCCCCTTTTTTAGGCATTTAGGCATCAAATCACTATTCCTCTTTCCGAAGCCCCTGGTCTCATCTGCTTAGGTCCTATGGGGAATCCAGACCCGACTGATTTGATCAACTTAGAACCCATAGAATTCCTTTCAAGCAATCACCTATGGATTTGGGTCAGTGGTTAGACGCTTTTAGATCTTGGCCGAATGAAACCCCCGGCTAGAAAGAATGGTACCAAAGATTAGCCAACTCCAAGAGAGTTCAGTGGGATGAATTAAAAATCAGCCAGTGCATCAATCTCTCTTTGTCCCAGATGGAGAAAAATGAACCCTTGGTAATGGCGGCCTCCTATTTCTGGTCCGACGTGCTCAACGCGTTTCTCTTTGGGCACAGACCCATGACTCCAACTCTGGCCGATGTCCTGATGTTGACCGGCCTTGACATTTCCTCCCCTGATACACCCTTTGATTATCTGACTAAACCAACCCATCGGCTAGAGACAAAAGGAATCGGCGGGTGGAAGGGGTATATCAACAGAAACATGAGGACCAGGACAATTTCGGAGAGAGAACATACATCATTCTTGATGATGTGGCTAGAGAAGCATTTCTTCTGCGGCAGAGCGGTTGGCCCTTCCTCCAATACACAAGCTCTGGCAGAAGCCCTGTCAATAGGATCCGCCACCCCCCTTGGGAAGCATCTATTAGGATCGGCCTACCATATGATGCACCAAATCAGTGTTAAATTATCAAAAGGAGAGCCGATTGGTAACCCTGGTGGCCCCTAGTGGTTCATCACCCTCTGGCTTAACTTGTACATGAGCAAGGTCTCCCAGTAGCAGATAGAGACCAAACATTCGCCAATATCGAGTCAGAGGAGAACCCCACCATACGACGACGGTGCACCTCTTTCGGAGAAGCAACATCAGTTTTCCCTGGTTGCCAGTTCACTGCCACCCGAACGGCCCAATATTTCACATGTTTTTACAACGGCTTCAGTGAAGAGACCACCAGCTGGTATCCGTAACAGATGACAGAGCCGCTTTTTGAGCTTCCCATCTGCTATGATTCATCGTCCAACTCTTTTGATGGTGATCTCATGGATATTTTGATCAAGCCAGGGATTTTACCGGCAAACTTCTTCTCTGGGAAAGATTTTCCAACTTATGAATTTTACAACCCATCAGTTGCAGCACAGCAATTCGGCCTTGGTCAGCTGCCGATTCAAGTTTATTTTGCCGGCCGTGCAAAATTCCGAGATGAGCTCACCAAGAGCCTCGACTATAGTCGGCTGTGCAATTTAGTGCCGGACTCCAGTACCATTGATCTAAACAACTGGATAGTGGCTCCCTTTGCCGTCCAACAATTCAAATTATGGTGGGCAGAATGGAAGCAGCATCTCTTCTGTTCATCTCCTTCAACATATTGTAATAATCTGGATCCCGACAACATCGACTCAAATGCAGCGGTACTGCCCTTCTCCCAGCCGATTTCGATGTTATCCCTTTTTATGCTACAAATTTGCCGCTAACTCTTATTTTCCCTTTTCAGTCCGAAAATCAACTTCCGCCGATGCGGAGCCGAAGTGGTAGGCCGATAGAGAGTAGCCGCCCATACACACCTTTCCCACTCATCGGCCACCACGCCCCAACTATCAAAGACATCACCAGTGGCCGATGGAAGCAAACATCGAAGAGGCCCACTTTAAAGAAGACGAGCCGCCGAGTGCGTGCCCGTATAAAACCGGCTGATCAATCGGCGGCGGCATCGGTTGAACCTTCAACTGCACCAACTTTGCCGATTGCTGAGGAGGTCGATCTCCAGACTGTTACAGAAGTTGGAGCGGCTTGTGCATCATTGCTGGTAGAAGCTGTTCAGGTAATTCCGCACACTTCACATACTTCTAATTATTCTATCGATATTAATCTCTTCTTTCTGCCAGGCTGCGCAAATCACCCCAGCGCAGTCTCCGCAGCAATTGGCTACATCCCAAGCGGAAGCCGAAATGCCAGCGATTTCCCTCACCGAGGTAGAGAGTTTCTTAACTCAATTTCTCGATACTCAACAAAAAACTAACCGATTTTTGATGCAGGACAATCTGGGTGCATCGATTGTACCTCCCCAACAAACATCTGCTGGAAGACTCACAGAGATATGGCAGGCATCATACATCACCAGACTTAATTATTTGCAGTATACTTATAAAATCTGCTTCCCATACCTTTTTAGGAGGCTGGCCCGAGCAGGGCACTGATAGTCGTCGTGTCTTCTTCTTCTGATGAGCCGATCGCGCCGGTTCCCGAGACGAGGGTGGCACTTCCGCCGGCGCAAGCAAGAGAAATCCGTTTCAAAGAGGTAAGAAACTTATCACCCAAATCGGCCGATTCCCCCTTACTGTCTGCTAATCCGTATTTTTACTTCTTTTATTCTTTCGCAGGAGCAGGACACTCCCAATAACAGTCTTTTATCTTTCGCGGTTCGCCTTTCTGACGATGAAGAGGTCGCTTCACACCAAGTCACACCGAGCTCAATCCCTGATGACGTCTGTGCCAAGCTCGAGAGTATGCGGACCCTCCTCCAAGACGATATCGGCCGATTAGTGGGACATGCCTCGTCGATTCGGCAACTTCTTAATGAAATCAGAGGCCGAATTCCAGAGGAAGTGACAGAGGCTCTGGATCCTGCTGCATATATAGAGTCAATGCAGACTTCAGTGTTCAGGGCCTTGCGCCATATGGCCGATCGCGCCAAGCTAGCGAAAGCCCGCGAGGAAGAAGACTCCTACAAACATCGAGCCCAAGAGGTGCATCAGCAAATCAACTTCCTTGAGAACTCTCATCCAGATATCGTCGGTGCCATAGATCGCCTCAAACAACGAAGGGCAGAGCTAGCCAAAGAGATGGAGCAGGTGACCAAGGCCATAGCTGCTGAAGAAAAAAGACTCCAAGACCTTCCATCTGTCATCGCCGAACTGAAGCAAGAAAGACATAACATGGCCCGTGAAGCAATAAAAATCCATCGTCATATGCCAGAAGTCCCCGGATCGGCTGATGACGACCAAAGAATTGTAGACTCGGCCGATCAAATTAGGCAATGAGCGATTGCGGCTATTGATGCCCTCCTTGGGTGAACTGTAAAAAAATCCTGTAAACATTTAATGCCCTCTCGCTGTTGACGCGCAGACTCAAACTTGGACCGTCCTCTTTGGCAACTTTTCATTTATTAACACTTTTACTCCGATGGGACGCATCCTACCATCTCTTTACCCCCTTCCTTCTATAAGTATGAGATCCCATATCGTTTCCAAAAACATCCGTATTACCCATCTTCTTCCCCTCCAATAATTTGATCTCTGTCCTCCCAGGCTAGACATCAAGATGTCTTCTTCATCTTCTTCCTTCTCTGTCAACCAGGTACGAACCCTCTTCTATTTCCTCCCTTGACATTTCAATCGCTCTGACACTGGGTAGTTGTTTGCTCTTTCTTTAGCTGAAACGCCTTAGTCCCAGTCTGGAACGAGCAATTGAAGTTATGCAGACGAACCATTGTCACAGGCGGACATAGATCTGATAAAAGCTCATTTTGAAGAACTTAAAGGTCATGTTCCTGCTGACGTCCAGAAAGTCTGGGACCATATAGACGCTAACTGCTCCAGGAGACTGCCAACTGAAAGGAGTCATCCACTCCCTCGTCAAGTCGAGGCTGAAGCCACCATGGAGGATCTGGAGGAGAAGAGCATCCGCCTTTTGATAAAATTAGGCCGGATTGAGAGAGAGATCAAGAAAAAGCGTGATCAATAGATATATTGGTACTTTTATTCTAAGGGCGACTTGTACCATGTCGGCCATGTACTCTGTTGTTTTCACCGAATAATGAATTGGTCAGACTAAATCAAAATGTTTCCTCCTTAAGGCGATGTCATTTTTACATTAGCTATATAGACAGGAGCCAATGGGAGTTGGCCACGTTGTCTTGATGCACCCTATCGCAAGTTATGCACCCACTCATATACTTGGATAGTATCTCTTCAGATATCTCCCATTTAAGGCTCTTGTGAATTCTTCCCCTTCGATAGTTTCTAGTATATATGCATTTCCCAGAGCACATCGGCCGATTTTATACGTCCCCTCCCAAGTGGGCGACCATTTACCGAATTTGGGATTCTTAGACCCTATCGGCAGCACCAACTTCCATACCAAATCTCCTTGGGAGAATTGTTTAACCTTGACCTTCTTGTCATACCACCTGGCCACCCTTTTCTTGTTTTCTTTGATGCTAATCAGGGCCCTCAATCGCTGACCCGCCGAATCATCGAGCTCTTCCTTCATGAGGAAGGAATAGTCATCAGCCGTCAACTGATCTTGAAGCGATATGCGCCTTGACCCCGTCCTTAATTCCCAAGGCAAGACTGCCTCGTGACCATATACCAACTGATAAGGAGATATCTTAGTGGCCCCGTGGCAAGCCATCCTATAAGCCCATAGAGATTCAACCAAAGACATGTGCCACTTCTTGGGCTGTTCCTCTATCTTCCTCTGTATCAACTTGATTATCCCCTTATTGGATGATTCGGCCTAGCCGTTGGCTTGAGCATAATACGGAGAAGAATTCAACAATTTAATCCCCATATCGGCGGCAAATTCTTCGAACTCCCCTGAGGTGAACATCGTTCCTTGATCAGTTGTGATAGTTTGAGGGATACCGAACCGATAAACAATGTGGAACGAAATCGATCATATCGGCCGATGTCACGGTCTTCAACGGAACTGCCTCCACCCATTTGGTAAAATAATCAGTGGCTACTAATATAAACTTGTGCCCTCTGCTTGATGGAGGGTGAATTTGTCCGATGAGATGTATTCCCCAACCTCTAAACGGCCATGGCTTGATTACCGGATTCATAGTCGAAGCTGGCGCGCGCTGCACATTGCCAAACTTTTGACAGTCTTGACAACCTTTAAAACATTTGAAACAATCTTCGAGAATCGTCGGCCAATAATACCCATTGTTTCTGATCATCCACTTCATCTTGTGAGCCGATTGATGGGCTCCGCATACGCCTTCGTGGATTTCCCCCATCAGGACCTTTGCTTCTTCCGTTCACAGGCATTTGAGAAGAACCCCATCAATTGTCCGGTAAAACAAATCATCTTCGAGTAACACATATTTGGTGGCCTGAAAATGCACTCGCCGATCCACCTTCTGGGACGGATCTTTCAAGTAATCGGCAATCTCCTTTTGCCAATCGTCGGCCGCAAGTTCTAGAATCATGGCCCCTTGAATCGGCCGATACCCGGACGCGTGTTGGGCAAGTCTATTGTCCTCTTCATTGTAATTTCTGGGAATGTGCTCAATCACCGCAGACTTGAATTCCTTTAACAGCTGGAGGCAATCTTCATAGTACATCCTTAAGATATCATCTTTGCATTCAGATCTCCCCGTCAATTGATCTACAATGAGCATGGAATCTCCAAAAATTTTCAACTGCATCAGCTTTGACTTCCCTTAACAATTGGATACCTTTTAGGACGGCTCGGTATTCCGCCTGGTTGTTGGTTGCGGATGCCTCTATCGGCAGAGAGAAATCATAGCTCGCCCCCCGAGGCGATACAAGAACGATGCCGATTCCCGATCCGGCTCCACACGAAGAACCATCGAAGTATAGAGTCCATGGAACCGGTTCAACGACAGCAATTTCCGGTCCACAATGCTGAGCCACGAAATCAGCAATGACTTGACCCTTGACAGCCTTGGTCGATTCGTACCTTAAGTCAAACTCTGACAGAGCCAGGATCCACTTTCCAATCCGTCCTTTCAAAATTGGCAGTGATAGCATATATTTTACCACATCATCCTTGCATACGACTATGCACTCTGCCGATAACAAATAGTGCCTGAGCTTGGTACACGAGAAATATAGACACAGGCACAACCGTTCCACCGGGGAATATTTTGTTTCGGCGTCCAGGAGTCTTCTGCTGATGTAATATACCACCCGTTCTTTTCCTTCGAACTCTTGTACCAGCGCCGATCCGATAGCCTGTTCGTCAGCCGATAAGTATAGTTTGAACGGCTTACCGGGCTGTGGCGGGACTAACACAGGTGGTGAAATTAGATATTGCTTGATATCTTCTAACGCTTTGTGTTGTTCTTCTCGTCACATGAATTCCTGATCGGGCTTCAATTTCAATAAAGGAGTGAAAGCTTGAATACGCCCGGACAAGTTGGATATGAATCTTCTGATAAAGTTGACCTTGCCGATTAGGGACTGCAGCTCAGTTTTATTCTGCGGGGCCACAACCTTATTGATGGCAGCTATGGTCTTCCGGTTAACCTCTATCCCGCGCTCATGGACCATGAATCCTAAGAAGCCCGGCCGACACGCTGAATGCACACTTGTTCGGGTTCATTTTCAACCCATACTTCCTTGTGCACTCCAATACCTCTTGTAAATCGGCCAGATGTTCCTGATGACCTTTTGACTTGACTACAACATCGTCGATGTAGATTTCCACCGATACACCAATGAGCTTGTGAAAGATATAATTCATAGCCCGCTGGTATGTAGCGCCGGCGTTCTTTAACCCAAAGGTCATTACAACCCACTCGAATAAACCGAGGTGGCCCGGACACCTGAAAGCCGTCTTCGAAATATCTTCTTCGGCCATTAATATTTGATTGTACCCAGCATTACCATCCATGAAACTGATGACTTTATGTCCTGCGGCAGCATCTATCAAGACATCGGCTGTCGGTATCGGATACCCGTCCATTGGTGTAGCCTGATTTAGGTTCCTGAAGTCGATGCATACGCGCAACTTTCCGTTTTTCTTATATACGGGTACAATATTAGAAATCCATTCGGCGTAACGGCACTGCCGAGTCCTACGGCAGCATCTATCAAGACATCGGCTGTCGGCATCGGATACCCGTCCATTGGTGTAGCCTGATTTAGGTTCCTAAAGTCGATGCATACGCACAACTTTCCGTTTTTCTTATATACGGGTACAATATTAGAAATCCATTCGGCGTAACGGCACTGCCGAATAAATCTTGCTTCAATCAATCTTGTGATCTCAGCCTTTATATTAGGTAGAATTTTAGGGTTGCACCGTCGTGCAGGCTGCTGATATGGCTGATATCGTGGTTTTATAGGCAACCGGTGTTCGACAATGGACCGGTCTAGGCCAGGCATCTCATGGTATTCCCAAGCAAATCAATCTTTGAATTCTTTTAATAAACTTATCAATCTACATTTGTAATCGGGATCCAGGCTAACACTAATATACGTCGGCCTTGGCTCGCTACCATCTCCTAAATCCACCATCTCCAATGAATCGGCCGACGTAAATCCATGCCCAAGCTTCCCGTCTTCTGGGACGAACTGATCCATCTAATCTGAATCTTCAAAACCGACTGCTTGGATCGGCTATAGACCAAAATTGGACACTTTCAGAAAATCAGTGTCCCAAGCTCTACCAGATATACACTTGACGTGTTCGCGGCTCCACTATTGCGTATCGGCCGCCGCAACACTGTAGGTGGAATCGGCGGTGACTATCTCTGGACTGTCGCCGACCCACTATACGAGGCATTGGTGCATTGTAGACGGGACGCAGCAATTCGCGTGTATCCAATCGTGACCGAGCAACATGTTGTAGGACCTCTTACCATTAATAATAAAGAAGGTAGTGGGAAGGGTCTTACTGCCGATGGTGAGGTCGACGCAGAGCGCTCCACGGTCGGGAGAGACGTTGTGACAACCCTGGTAATTACATTTCCCAAAAATCAATGTCATTAGCCTAACTCTATGTTTTAAACCAACTAATGAGAGGGTGGAAAGAATTAAAACGGGTTCAGTTGGAATTCAAATTTAATTTGGGCACATTTGGACACATTTGAAACTTTTAAATTTAACTTTCAAACCATAAGCCAAATGAAATTTTGCCTGAAACCAAAGTTGTAGAACTTTTTATTTTGAACAACTTTCGTGTTCAAAAGTTTTTGAAATTCCAATCAGAAAGAGGAGAAAACGCCCTGTTTGCACCCAGCCCCCTAAAGTTTTTCGAATTTTTGCACTTCGGTCCCTCGCTCCTCTGCCGCGCCGCGCGCGCTTGCCCACCCGCCGCGCGCCAGGTGGCCGGCGTCGCCTGACCGGCGCGAAGCACCAGGCCAGTAGCCGCCGCACCACCCCGCCACGGCCGGCTTTGCCCCGCCCCGACGCCGCGCGGCCAGTCCCCGCCCGCGCGTGCTGCCGCGCCCAGGCCGCCGCCCGCCCGCCCAGTGGCCGCGCTCCGCCGTGCCGCCCCGGCCCCCGCGCCCCGCCAGTTGCCGCGCCTGCCCTCCGCCCGAGCCGCTGCAGCAGCTGCTCCCCAATCCGCACGCCGCGCTATCTCCTCGCGCCCACGCCACAATCGTGGCCGCCCAGTCGCCCGCGCCCGCTCGCCGCACGCCGCGCCGGCGTTCTGCCGCCGCCCGCCGCAGCCAGTGCACGCCGCTGCCGTGCCCCGCCCCGCGCGTCGCCCAGGCACCTCCACACCCCCTCCTGTCCCTATAAAAGCGCCACCCCGGCCACGCGCGCGAGCCCCCGGCCACCAGAACGCCTCGCCGTCGCCATCGCCGCCGCCGAGCACCACCCGTCCGTGGACAGCCCACTGCCACCGCCCACTGCCAAACTGCGCCCCCAGCCACCACTACATCACCTCAACGCAGCTCGCCGACCCACCCAACGCCACCCAGAGCCACCGGAGCGCCGCCGCCCGCGCTGCCGTCGCCGCCGCCGCCCCTGCTCGCCGTGGACAGCACGACCCCGACCCCCTCCGTCCAAGCCGAGCCCCTGAGTAGCTTCCCCACGCGCCACTGAAGCTCACCGACCGGACCACGCCGCCCCAAGCCCGCCGGAGCACCGCCGTCGACGCGAGCCGCGCCGCCGCCGCCTCTGCTCCAACGCCGGCGAGCCCTTCCCGGCCGTCCCCCACCTGAACAACACCCCCACAAGGTAGCCCTCGCACCCCTGAACCTTCCCCGACCCTCGCCCCTCGCCGCCGGCGAGCCCCCTCGCCGGAATTTCGGCCGGCCGCCGAACCCGAGCCGCCGAGGACCCAATTGCAAGGATTTAAATCTTTAGAAGGGTCTGAGCGTAAGATTCAAGGACCTAGTTGTAAAAGAAAGTTTCAAACCTAGATTCAAATTCAATGAACTTTTAAAATTCGTATAAAATCGTAGAAGATTCAGAAAAATGCAAACTCAACTGTTCTGGAATCCTCAGAACAAACTCTACCACTTTTGTTACAAAAGTTTTCTCAGAATCTCAAAATATTTTGCTCTACATTAAATAGTAGCTTTAATGGACTTATTTTGTACCCACTGTTCTAGAACAATGCTGACCCTAAATTTTGGGCAGTGAATTAGTTGCTTGATGTTTAGGACTGTATAAAAAGATCAGGCCCAAATTCCATTTCTAGCTCTACTGTTTGTTAAACTTAGTTTTAATTCATGTGTAAGTAGAATGTTTTATCCCTGCAGATAGGTGGTGAGGCACCCATTGAAATTTTTCCTATCCTAATGTATTGGTACCTGGAAGCCAGTATAAAATTAGGAGACTTTTTATCTCACAGTAACCTATTTATTTGATTTATGTGCTAATAACATACATTAAATCAAGAAAATAGTATCTTAGCTTGGAAAATTCCCAAATTATTACTGGAAGTTCCACTGTGGTGGAGGTTGCTGTGTAAAAAGTTTCATGGACAAAAACCCTGTGTAGGGTCCTGTAAAAATGAATATTTGAATAGCCTAGGTGTAGAATGTCATATTTTCTGTGCTCTGAATACTGCATAATAAATCCTACAAAAATTACAGTAGCTTCTGCATGCTCAAGTGAGAGCTCTGTAAAAATATTAGACTCATTTGTTGCACCAATTGTTCTGTACAAAAAGAACAAGGATCTAACAGCAACTATGTAATGTATTTTTCATAATTAATCTGTTGTATAAAATTGGCTGAAAATTTTACAGTAAGCACATCTTTCCTTGATGTGCCTAAATCCAAAATTTCATAACCAGAAACTATCCCTTGTAGTAATTACTCTCAAATCGTAATCAAGTGCTATTTCCACGACTTAAACTTGTGCACTCATGTAGAATCGACGACTCTCGCCGACGGAACTTACGAGCTGGTGCCCGCGTCCGTGAGTGAGCAGCGTGAAGCTCAGGCAAATCCAACTGAAGTTTTTGAAGACCCGAGCCCAAGTTCGGAAGATCCCCAAGCGAACTGTGAAGGCAAGCCCCGGAGCATAACCCATTCTTTCCGAAATTATGCAACTCATTACTCTTTGCTTGTGCATTAAGTTTATAGGAGTTGGATGAAAACTTAGTTGCATGACACCAGGAACCCTTGCTTGAAAACTAGATGTAAGGTTCGATAGAATGCTGTGCTAATAGGACTCCGGTAAAAGTCGAGTGATTTCCTGTCACTCGCGAGAAAATAGGAGTTGAATGACTACTACCCGCTGCAATCATAAGGACACGGACGGGTTATGTAACGATGGTTACGATTGAGGCCCGTCTGTCTAGTGAAAAATGCTAAGGCCGCAGGGTGTGGTAGTGATGGTTAAGTCTTTGAACGTACTAAACACATGCCGAGATTATGGGAATCGGTAAGCTTAAGTACCTGATTGGCCCGGCAAGGGGACGGCATCCTACCCTTTGAACTTCGGTCCCATGTGCATATGGCGAGTGCAGAGAGTGGTCACGACCCGGCGCCGAACCATGGCGTGGAGCTCTTGTACTCTCGGAGGGTAGCCCCGATCCACGACCCGGAAAGAAAGGGGAAAAGTTGCACGTGTGACTCTAGGGAGTAACCACGTGACGTGTGTTTGGGTTTTCCCTTGCAAGGTTAAGAAATTCGATTCGAATCGTCCGTTTCTCACGGCTATTGAGACTGCTTAACCATTTTTACCCACAGAGTAAGAAGAGGAACAATGATGATGAATGAACTGGTTGGATGGAAAATTTAATGCTTCACCATGTATGCTTTAGATAGCTGCTTACCTAGACTGGCTAACGAAACTAGAATCTTGAGCTAAAAGTTGAAAGTAAGGACCCACTTGTAGATGCTTTTCGGCAAAACAAACCCCTGAGCCAAAAAGCCTGGCATGTCTAGAGTCGGTGGAGTAGTTTCCACTACACGGGTAAGTCTTGCTGAGTATTAGTATACTCAGCCTTGCTTGTGGCTCATTTCAGGTGAGACCTTCGAAGACATGTTTGCTAGCTTGACTTGGCCCTGCACTCTTCCCCCTGGTTGGTCGGTGGAATAGGATGCGCCCCCGTCCAACGGAGATAAGGCCGAGTGATGTCTCGTACGGGCTTCATCGAGACATCCTGTATCGTCGAGTAGTTTCCGTTGTTTATTTCCGCTGCAACTTAACTCTGAAGAACTTATTTATGTTAATTGAAGTAATTGTTTTCTAAACTCAGAACTTGGTCTGTAATATTTACTTATATTAATGTTGTAATATTTGCTGGAATGTGGTATTCTCTGGGCTCATCGTCGCATGAGCATTTGTATGTATGGCGCTCGATCCGTTCACCGTGGTTGTATCGGGAGGTTATACCCGACAGACCAGTGGATTACTCCGTTTGAAGTGTAAGGTTAACCGAGAATGCCTTAATGGTGATGGTTAATACACTTGAGCCGGATTAATTCAGGTGGTTCTGCCACAGCTGGTATCAGAGCCGTAGCTGGTGCCACAGCTGGCAACAGCGGACACCAGAGCCGAAATACATACGCCAGAGAATGCTACAAGCCTTAAAAACTCATTTTTCTAAAACTTGACTAGAAGGTTGTGTTGCGAAATGCGTTGGTACGTTAAGGATGGTGCCTAGTTCGTAAAGCCCTAAGGGATTATGGGAAAGTTACTAGGTGGCTATCTAACTTCTATATATATTATCAACTGACTTCCAGCACATTACCTTCTGTCAAAACTTACTTTCATGCACAACCGACCTTAAATTCTGTAACGACGCACTCGTCGCTAAGGTAAGAAGGTAAGGATCCTCAGCCAACTGAGGGAGCTTGGCCTTCCTGTCGGTGATGCGAACCGAACGCTGCCCTCAAGCAGTGGCTTACTTGAGGTGCTGCCAATATGCCAACTGTTAGTTGAACATATTGGGAGTAGAAGGTTTGGCGCAGGGTATGGCGATCGCTGTTCATACCCCCGTCTCATGACGGTACCCCCGTGAATACGCTATCTCGATAGCGTATGTTAACGTCGTCTGTACGGCGGAAATTGTACAGATATCGTTTCTATAAGTAAACGGTAATGAATACGGACGCTTTCATGAGTGCTGGCATGAAAGGTTCATGAAATATATATATGCTTTGTCAATCTTCTGCAGGTACACTAACCGCGATTACGATAAGTTAAGGGACGAGTAGAAAGACTCGACTAGCTATTATAGGAGAGCCGTATTGTGTAAGCCACCGAAACTATCTTCGTAAGACCAAAGCTATTTGGCGATTATTTTATTTTGTGAGGACGAATAGGACATGCATACATCATGAACATATGTATCTGAAATCAAAAATACGTTGTGTGAGAGTGGAAAGGTTCTTGCGTGACTAAAGCGTGGTTTGCATAAGGACTATCTAGCGGAACTGTCCGAATTCTGCCGTGACCAAAAAGAGCGATTTATTGGCCAAAGAAAATGACCTTTTCTGATAAAGTTCATGTTGAAGAAATTGTTCCAAATTTTGTGCTCTATCTTCTGTTCAAAAACGAAAAATTCTGAACTTATGGATAGTAAGAAATAACAGAAACCATGGAATGTCAGAATTCTGTCCAGAATAAGCCCTTCTGCCTCTTAAATTTTTAGGCCCCCTTCCCGCAGTTTTCTGCAAAAGAGCACAACACAAAACTTGTTCCAAATTTACCCAGGTAGCTTATGTTAAAATTTGGTAAATTTTGGCTGGGTAGATTTTCCCTGGTGTACGAAACTCTAGCCCTCTGTTCACTGAAAATTCTGGGTAGACAGTAAGGTAAAACCTGAAAAGAAAGACCATCTTAGAGACCTATTCAGCTCTGGAGTTGACTAGCAAAGTTGTTCACAAATACCTTAGGAGTGATCTGGTGAAATTTGGGAATTTTTGGATGAGAACTGTGGGAGTTATGATTATTTTTGCACACGACACAGAATCTGTCCTTGTGCTGTTCACAGTTTTTCGCTATCTCACTCCATTTGATCTTTTGTTCAGATGGCCGAGCCTGTTGAGATGATGGTGAATGAGGATGGGCGCGTACATTCGCAGTGTCTCCACTGGGAGGGCTTTCCCTCTATTTTGTGGGATGTTCTGCGTACCGCGGGCTATCAAATTCCCCCACGTTACGCCGGACTGGAGTTTGCGGAAAATGGAGTTACCCAGTGCCGTGTCAACGTGACTATCTTTCCGCACCCGCTACACCCGGAGTGGCCCGCCTTGGGGCTTGAGGCTGTTGGTCGCCGTTTGGCCGATACTTGGGAGCTTGCAGCCATGAGGGCGCTCACCGCGTTTTGTGCGCAGCGTCCCGAGGTTGTCACACTCGCTCCCATTGGATTGTTTCCTGCTGCCCAGGACAACGACCCCTTTTGGCTCAACAGGGTGCAGCACGCACAGTATTTGGTAGACTTTCATGCCCAGGAGACTATCCATACCTCCGTGCGGTGCATGAGTGCACTCTACCGGCTTCAGACTCTCCAGAGTCATGCACTCGAGCAGCTCACTGATCTTGCTCAGGCCTACCATATGATGGCAGATACCAGGGATGAGCAGATAAAGGAACTCAGTCAGGATCTTGAGGACAGAGATGCTCAGATTGGCCAACTTGAGGGCCAAATCCAGGAGCAGGACACTCTCATGGGTGAGAGAGATACCACGATAGCACAGTTGGAGGAGCAGCTCCATGATCTGAACCTTGAGTTGGAAGATGCTAATGAGCACATTCAGTGGCATCATGATCAGAATGACCATCCCCATGAGGACGACATGGAGGAGGATGAGGAGGAGCCAAAGGAGATTGATGGTATCTCAGGTATGGATTTCGAGGGTGAGGTACCACAGGCACCTCAGATGGGAGCCCACTCTCCTGCTCACAGCGAGTCGTCCGTCAATGACTTGGATGATTTCTAGAGGACGACCTAGGAGGACTTTTGCACATACTCCTCGATAGGGTAGCCTAACTTTTGGCAAGTGTTGTAATAGGCTAACTAGGAGTTGAGTAACTCTTTTGTGTTGGGTACACCTGAATCAGGTGGACACCCTCAGCATGTAAGGAACGGCGATAAACTTGGTGATTTCGTTGTAAGTTGGTAAACGATGGAATCCACAATCGCTGAGACTTGTCGGAATTTTTACCCATGTCTCCTTGCATTTCTTGGCTGAGTGTTGAATACCAGACTTTTGCTAAATTTTGTGATCTAGGTTCTCACAAAAATTCAGCATCATTGGACCTCGCTAGTTTAAGATATAGGCAAAACCGTACCGACCAATTTGCTGAAAAACAGCTAAGGCAGCAAGGCAAAGGACGAGCTTTTCAACCACCTTAGCCATAGTTCTAGCACCGAAGTTAAAAACCAAAGTGGTGCATTCCTAAATTCTCTGACTACTGCAAAAAGTTTGAAATGTTTTGGATGGACCCACAGCAGGCTATGATTTTTCTCGTAGCAAACAGAGATTCTGCCCATACGTCTAGCCGTGACTTCGGAAGTCTATGACTACACCAATTATTTATCAAGGAAGTAATATGGATCGCGTTGCTAATGGTAACCTTTCACGTTTCAGATGGTTGGATCAACACGTGGCAACCCCGAGGGTTTTGGTGCCGGTGGCAGCCGCTCGCGGCAATCGCCACCACCCCCGCCCAGTTTGGTGGAAGTGATGGCCGCTCAAACCGAGCTGCTGCGTCAGATTGTGCAAGGACAACACCAGCAGAGGGGTGGTCACAATGCTCACCAACCACAAGCTGCAGGATACACGGATTTCCTGGGGACCCAGCCGCCCTTGTTCCATAAGACCGAGGAACCCCTGGACGCAGATGCATGGATTCGCACCATAGAATCCAAGTTCACACTACTTGTGGCCCCATGCTCAGAGGCCAACAAGGCTCGTTTTGCCGCGCAACAGCTTCGCGGTACCGCTCGTCTGTGGTGGGACCACTATTCTGCGATGCTCCCGGCTGATCATGTGGTCGACTGGGATGAGTTCAAGACCGCGTTCCGGGCACATCATATCCCCGAGGGTCTCATGGAGAGGAAGTTGAACGAGTTCCTGGCACTCACCCAGGGCACCCGCACCGTGCTGCAGTACGCCCAGGCGTTCAACAACTTGTGTCAGTATGCGGGCTACCACGCTGATACGGATGCCAAGAAGCGTGATCGTTTCCGCCGAGGCCTGAATACCAAGCTCAAGGAACGTCTGAACCTAGCCAGGGCTGACACCTACAACGAGTTGGTCAATATGGCCATTACCCAGGAGGACTGTATCATGGCACACCGGGCAGAGAAGAAGAGAAAGGCACCCGCAGGACCATCAAGTGCCCAACCACCAAGGTATCGCATCGTGCAAAATACCGCACCCAAAGCTCCACCAAGGGCCCCGCAGCCAGGAAGATGGATTGCCAGACCCCCACAGCAGCCAGGCATGGTACGACCCCCGATGCCTCCACAGAATGGTCCGAGGCCCATTCTTCAGCAGTCTCTTCGACCTAGCCCCGCGAATCGCTGTTTCAAATGCGGGAGTTCCAGCCACTTCGCACGAGAATGCCCTCAGCCTGGACAGCCCAACCAAGGTCA
The DNA here is from genome assembly GCA_032594955.1 of Panicum miliaceum. Lineage (NCBI taxonomy): Eukaryota > Viridiplantae > Streptophyta > Magnoliopsida > Poales > Poaceae > Panicum > Panicum miliaceum. The sequence continues at coordinate 18,004,718 of CM064059.1, read as the reverse complement.
AGGATCCAACCCGAACACCAAAAACAGGGGCAAGAGACAGACCCTGCAAGTCAAGCAAGGACGGATTAACTTCACCACGCTTGCAGAGCTTCCTGAAGGAGCCCCAGTGATGTCGGGTACATTCTCTATCCATAACAAGCCTGCAGTTATATTATTTGATTCTGGTGCATCGCATAGTTTCATAAGTGCAAAATTCGGTGCAAGAGTAGGCTTGGATGTTTGTCACACCAAAGGGTCGTATATGATATCAACACCGGGTGGTAAAATTGCTTCAAACCAAATGATCAGACAAGTACCAGTCAAATTGGGTAGTAAAACCATCGACACGGACCTTGTCCTTTTACCCCTTGACGGCATGGACATTATATTGGGAATGAACTGGATGGCTATGCATGGAGTCACACTGGACCTTTCTTCCCGCGCCGTGGAGATAAATTCACCTAGTCACGGAGCCACTACCCTTTACCTACCGCTCCTAGACTGTACTAATTCCTGTGCTTATAAGATGGAAGGACTTAAGCTAGATGATATTCTTGTGGTGAACGAGTATGCCGATGTTTTCCCGGATGACTTACCCGGAATGCCACCGGATAGGGACATTGAGTTCGTTATTGAACTACAGCCAGGCACTGCACCTATATCCAAGAGACCATATAGGATGCCCCCTAAAGAATTGGCCGAGCTGAAAATTCAACTCCAAGAACTACTGGACAAAGGTTTTATTCGCCCTAGCGCGTCACCTTGGGGATGTCCAGCCCTATTCGTAAAGAAGAAGGATGACAGTTTGAGATTATGTGTGGACTACCGACCTCTCAATGCGGTAACAGTTAAAAATAAATACCCACTTCCCCGCATCGATGTACTCTTCGATCAATTAGCTGGAGCCAGAGTCTCCTCAAAGATTGATCTTCGTTCGGGATATCATCAGATCAAGATTCGCCCGTGCGATATTCCTAAGACTGCCTTCTCCACACGATATGGACTATATGAATTCTTGGTCATGTCCTTTGGACTCACCAATGCCCCTGCCTACTTCATGTATCTCATGAATTCGGTATTCATGCCCGAACTTGACAAATTCGTCGTAGTGTTCATCGACGACATTCTTATCTATTCCAAGGATGAGGAAGAGCATGCCAAGCACCTTCGCATTGTTCTTCAGCGACTCAGAGACCATCAGCTCTATGCTAAGTTTTCTAAGTGTGAATTCTGGTTGGATACTGTAAAGTTCTTAGGTCACACGATCTCCAGCGAAGGCATAGCTGTTGACCCCAGCAAGGTACAAGAGGTGATGGATTGGAAACCCCCTACCTCCGTTCATCAGATCCGCAGTTTTCTCGGCTTAGCCGGTTACTACCGTCGCTTCATCCCGGATTTCTCTCGAATTGCTAAGCCCATGACGGAACTATTGAAGAAGGAAGTAAAGTTTGTATGGAATGAGAAGTGTGAAGAAGCCTTCCACACTCTCAGAGAGCATCTGACTACTGCACCTGTGTTAGCTCAACCCGATAATACCAAGTCATTCGATGTGTATTGTGACGCATCAGGTACTGGTCTAGGATGTGTGCTTATGCAAAAGAATCGAGTGATTGCATATGCCTCACGAGCCCTTCGGCCCCACGAACAGAATTATCCCACTCATGATCTTGAGCTTGCAGCCGTCATTCACGCGCTGAAGATATGGAGGCATTATCTCATGGGTACACAGTGCAATATCTACACGGATCATAAGAGTCTCAAGTACATCTTCACACAAGCCGATCTGAATATGAGACAACGGAGATGGCTAGAATTAATCAAGGATTATGACCTTGAAGTGCACTATCACCCCGGCAAGGCTAACGTAGTCGCGGATGCACTAAGCCGCAAGTCCCGTTGCCATCGCCTATCCATGGAGTCCTACCATGAGACATTGTGCGCAGATATGAGGAAACTTAACTTGGAAATGGTTTCCCAAGGCACTCTAAATCACATCTCAGTTGAGCCCACTCTTCACGACCAAATCGTCATGGCACAACTACAGGATGAAGGAATTAAGATCATCAAACAGAAACTCTCCCTAGGTGAGGAGAAGTACAAATGTTTCCGCCAGGACCATAAGGGAGTTCTATGGTTCGAAGGTCGTATAGTCGTCCCGAAGAATCGTGAACTCCGCAAGCAAATTCTCGATGAGGCACACCTTTCCAAATTCTCTATCCACCCCGGCAGTAGCAAAATATATCAAGACCTAAGGCAAAACTTCTGGTGGACTAGAATGAAAAGAGAAATTGCTACGTATGTCTCGGAATGTGACACGTGCCAGAGAGTAAAAGCTAGCCACTTGAAGGTAGCCGGTACACTACAACCGTTACCTATACCATCATGGAAATGGGAAGACATAAGTATGGACTTCATCGTTGGACTACCAAACACCTCCCAGAAACATGATTCCATATGGGTTATCGTTGATAGACTCACGAAGACGGCACATTTTCTTCCGGTACACACCACCTATTCTACCAAGAAATATGCCGAGATTTACCTCGATCGTATTGTTCGCCTGCATGGAATACCTAAGACGATTATCTCCGATCGTGGTCCCCAGTTTGTAGCACGCTTTTGGGAGCAACTGCAAACGTCTCTTGGCACTAAGCTGATTCGCAGCTCAGCATACCACCCTCAGACCGATGGACAAACGGAAAGAGTAAACCAAATTCTTGAAGACATGCTGAGAGCCTGTGTCATTCATTATGACAAGAATTGGGACAAATGCCTACCCCTAGCAGAGTTCTCGTACAACAACAGCTACCAAACGAGTTTGAAAATGGCACCCTTTGAGGCCCTGTATGGACGAAGGTGTCGAACTCCTTTGAGCTGGTCACAAACCGGAGAACGTAAAATAATTGGACCAGACCTGGTAATCGAGGCAGAGGAGAAAGTAAAAGTAATACAAGCAAATCTTAAAGCCGCACAAGCCCGACAAAAGAGCTATTCTGACAAAAGGAGAAAGCCCCTAAGGTTCGAAGTTGGCGATCATGTCTATCTTCGAGTTTCACCAACCAAGGGAGTACGAAGATTTGGAATCAAAGGCAAACTAGCTCCCCGCTATATTGGTCCCTACGAAATCATTGAGAGCTACGGACCCGTAGCCTACAAATTACGACTGCCCCCTCAACTCACGGCCACCCATGATGTCTTCCACGTATCTCAACTCAAGAAGTGTATTCGAGTCCCTACCGAGATTGTGGAACAACAAGAAATATCGTTGGAACCCGACCTCTCGTATGTCGAACACCCAGTTAAGATTCTGGATCAAAAAGAAAGAGAGACCAGGAGGAAAGTAATTAGAATGTATAAAATACAATGGAATCACCACACGGAAGAAGAAGCCACCTGGGAAACGGAGAGCTACCTGAACCAACATTTCCCTGGGTTTCTTATCTCAACCACTGGTATGTGCACCCACGCCCACACTAAGAATTACCGAATCTCGGGGCGAGATTCTTGTTAAGGGGGGAAGGCTGTGACAACCCTGGTAATTACATTTCCCAAAAATCAATGTCATTAGCCTAACTCTATGTTTTAAACCAACTAATGAGAGGGTGGAAAGAATTAAAACGGGTTCAGTTGGAATTCAAATTTAATTTGGGCACATTTGGACACATTTGAAACTTTTAAATTTAACTTTCAAACCATAAGCCAAATGAAATTTTGCCTGAAACCAAAGTTGTAGAACTTTTTATTTTGAACAACTTTCGTGTTCAAAAGTTTTTGAAATTCCAATCAGAAAGAGGAGAAAATGCCCTGTTTGCACCCAGCCCCCTGAAGTTTTTCGAATTTTTGCACTTCGGTCCCTCGCTCCTCTGCCGCGCCGCGCGCGCTTGCCCACCCGCCGCGCGCCAGGTGGCCGGCGTCGCCTGACCGGCGCGAAGCGCCAGGCCAGTGGCCGCCGCACCACCCCGCCACGGCCGGCTTTGCCCCGCCCCGACGCCGCGCGGCCAGTCCCCGCCCGCGCGTGCTGCCGCGCCCAGGCCGCCGCCCGCCCGCCCAGTGGCCGCGCTCCGCCGTGCCGCCCCGGCCCCCGCGCCCCGCCAGCTGCCGCGCCTGCCCTCCGCCCGAGCCGCTGCAGCAGCTGCTCCCCAATCCGCACGCCGCGCTATCTCCTCGCGCCCACGCCACAATCGCGGCCGCCCAGTCGCCCGCGCCCGCTCGCCGCACGCCGCGCCGGCGTTCTGCCGCCGCCCGCCGCAGCCAGTGCACGCCGCTGCCGTGCCCCGCCCCGCGCGTCGCCCAGGCACCTCCACACCCCCTCCTGTCCCTATAAAAGCGCCACCCCCGGCCACGCGCGCGAGCCCCCGGCCACCAGAACGCCTCGCCGTCGCCATCGCCGCCGCCGAGCACCACCCGTCCGTGGACAGCCCACTGCCACCGCCCACTGCCCAAACTGCGCCCCCAGCCACCACTACATCACCTCAACGCAGCTCGCCGACCCACCCAACGCCACCCAGAGCCACCGGAGCGCCGCCGCCCGCGCTGTCGTCGCCGCCGCCGCCCCTGCTCGCCGTGGACAGCACGACCCCGACCCCCTCCGTCCAAGCCGAGCCCCTGAGTAGCTTCCCCACGCGCCACTGAAGCTCACCGACCGGACCACGCCGCCCCAAGCCCGCCGGAGCACCGCCGTCGACGCGAGCCGCGCCGCCGCCGCCTCTGCTCCAACGCCGGCGAGCCCTTCCCGGCCGTCCCCCACCTGAACAACACCCCCACAAGGTAGCCCTCGCACCCCTGAACCTTCCCCGACCCTCGCCCCTCGCCGCCGGCGAGCCCCCTCGCCGGAATTTCGGCCGGCCGCCGTACCCGAGCCGCTGAGGACCCAATTGCAAGGATTTAAATCTTTAGAAGGGTCTGAGCGTAAGATTCAAGGACCTAGTTGTAAAAGAAAGTTTCAAACCTAGATTCAAATTCAGTGAACTTGTAAAATTCGTATAAAATCGTAGAAAATTCAGAAAAATGCAAACTCAACTGTTCTGGAATCCTCAGAACAAACTCTACCACTTTTGTTACAAAAGTTGTCTCAGAATCTCAAAATATTTTGCTCTACATTAAATAGAAGCTTTAATGGACTTATTTTGTACCCACTGTTCTAGAACAATGCTGACCCTAAATTTTGGGCAGTGAATTAGTTGCTTGATGTTTAGGACTGTATAAAAAGATCAGGCCCAAATTCCATTTCTAGCTCTACTGTTTGTTAAACTTAGTTTTAATTCATGTGTAAGTAGAATGTTTTATCCCTGCAGATAGGTGGTGAGGCACCCATTGAAATTTTTCCTATCCTAATGTATTGGTACCTGGAAGCCAGTATAAAATTAGGAGACTTTTTATCTCACAGTAACCTATTTATTTGATTTATGTGCTAATAACATACATTAAATCAAGAAAATAGTATCTTAGCTTGGAAAATTCCCAAATTATTACTGGAAGTTCCACTGTGGTGGAGGTTGCTGTGTAAAAAGTTTCATGGACAAAAATCCTGTGTAGGGTCCTGTAAAAATGAATATTTGAATAGCCTAGGTGTAGAATGTCATATTTTTTGTGCTCTGAATACTGCATAATAAATCCTACAAAAATTACAGTAGCTTCTGCATGCTCAAGTGAGAGCTCTGTAAAAATATTAGACTCATTTGTTGCACCAATTGTTCTGTACAAAAAGAACAAGGATCTAACAGCAACTATGTAATGTATTTTTCATAATTAATCTGTTGTATAAAATTGGCTGAAAATTTTACAGTAAGCACATCTTTCCTTGATGTGCCTAAATCCAAAATTGTATAACCAGAAACTATCCCTTGTAGTAATTACTCTCAAATCGTAATCAAGTGCTATTTCCACGACTTAAACTTGTGCACTCATGTAGAATCGACGACTCTCGCCGACGGAACTTACGAGCTGGTGCCCGCGTCCGTGAGTGAGCAGCGTGAAGCTCAGGCAAATCCAACTGAAGTTTTTGAAGACCCGAGCCCAAGTTCGGAAGATCCCCAAGCGAACTGTGAAGGCAAGCCCCGGAGCATAACCCATTCTTTCCGAAATTATGCAACTCATTACTCTTTGCTTGTGCATTAAGTTTATAGGAGTTGGATGAAAACTTAGTTGCATGACACCAGGAACCCTTGCTTGAAAACTAGATGTAAGGTTCGATAGAATGCTGTGCTAATAGGACTCCGGTAAAAGTCGAGTGATTTCCTGTCACTCGCGAGAAAATAGGAGTTGAATGACTACTACCCGCTGCAATCATAAGGACACGGACGGGTTATGTAACGATGGTTACGATTGAGGCCCGTCTGTCTAGTGAAAAATGCTAAGGCCGCAGGGTGTGGTAGTGATGGTTAAGTCTTTGAACGTACTAAACACATGCCGAGATTATGGGAATCGGTAAGCTTAAGTACCTGATTGGCCCGGCAAGGGGACGGCATCCTACCCTTTGAACTTCGGTCCCATGTGCATATGGCGAGTGCAGAGAGTGGTCACGACCCGGCGCCGAACCGTGGCGTGGAGCTCTTGTACTCTCGGAGGGTAGCCCCGATCCACGACCCGGAAAGAAAGGGGAAAAGTTGCACGTGTGACTCTAGGGAGTAACCACGTGACGTGTGTTTGGGTTTTCCCTTGCAAGGTTAAGAAATTCGATTCGAATCGTCCGTTTCTCACGGCTATTGAGACTGCTTAACCATTTTTACCCACAGAGTAAGAAGAGGAACAATGATGATGAATGAACTGGTTGGATGGAAAATTTAATGCTTCACCATGTATGCTTCAGATAGCTGCTTACCTAGACTGGCTAACGAAACTAGAATCTTGAGCTAAAAGTTGAAAGTAAGGACCCACTTGTAGATGCTTTTCGGCAAAACAAACCCCTGAGCCAAAAAGCCTGGCATGTCTAGAGTCGGTGGAGTAGTTTCCACTACACGGGTAAGTCTTGCTGAGTATTAGTATACTCAGCCTTGCTTGTGGCTCATTTCAGGTGAGACCTTCGAAGACATGTTTGCTAGCTTGACTTGGCCCTGCACTCTTCCCCCTGGTTGGTCGGTGGAATGGGATGCGCCCCCGTCCAACGGAGATAAGGCCGAGTGATGTCTCGTACGGGCTTCATCGAGACATCCTGTATCGTCGAGTAGTTTCCGTTGTTTATTTCCGCTGCAACTTAACTCTGAAGAACTTATTTATGTTAATTGAAGTAATTGTTTTCTAAACTCAGAACTTGGTCTGTAATATTTACTTATATTAATGTTGTAATATTTGCTGGAATGTGGTATTCTCTGGGCTCATCGTCGCATGAGCATTTGTATGTATGGCGCTCGATCCGTTCACCGTGGTTGTATCGGGAGGTTATACCCGACAGACCAGTGGATTACTCCGTTTGAAGTGTAAGGTTAACCGAGAATGCCTTATTGGTGATGGTTAATACACTTGAGCCGGATTAATTCAGGTGGTTCTGCCACAGACGTTGCCTTCGAAGTCTTTGAACATAATGTCCGTCTTGGTCAGGTCTTCATCGCTTTTGCTTAACTTCCGGAACATGGCATATGGCATGATATTGACAGCAGCGCCTCCGTCCACTAGTAGCCTGGTAACGGGTCGTCCGTTAACGTGTCCTTTGAGAAATAAAGCCTTGAGATGTTGCCATATTTCGTCTTCCGGTTTCTCAAAGGTGGCTGTCATTGGCTCCAAAACCAACTGCGCCATCTGCATCTCGATTGGCGGGCGCCATGAACTCCATTGGCAATATGAACACCACGTTGACATCAGCTGCCGATTCTTGATTGTCGCCCTCCTTGTTGTTGTTTCTCTTGGGGCGCCAGACCCGAGACCTGTCGTTTTTCTTATCCAGCACCTGCCTGTGCTCTTCCTCTTGTTGTTCCCATTGGCGCAGATGTTGGATCCTTCGTTTTTGAGATTTGGACAGTCCATCAGGGCACCACCTGGGGTTCACTGGTTTGGCCGGTGGTTTGGCGTGCTCCCAGTCTGGTTCCCTTCCTAGGGTGTTCTCATCTGACACCCTAGCATCGGCCATTTCTTCTAGCCGATCGTGTACGCTGGTTCTGCCCCCCAGTCGCTTCTGCTGGTTAATCCTGCCCTTCGACCGGTCATACCGGTCAACTCTGCCCCCCAGCCGATCATGCACTGAAAGGCGCTGACCCTCTTGTTCGCGCCAGTTTCTGCTGATCGGCTCTGATCCTCTATCTCTGGAGCGCGATCTTTTGAGTGGGCGATTGTTGCGACTTGATCCGCTGCACTGAGGGCAATTATCGGCTGATGGCAATCTGAGGTCATTTTCCCAGCAATGGATGAAGAATGGACATCGCCAATTATCTTCGTGTCGGCATATCATCTCATCGTGGTGTCTCGACCTTTCCTGCTGCCGCTGATATTTGCTGAGTAAGAATTGGGAAGTGACGGGTTTACGCGATCGTTCTGATCCTTTGCCCTCATCTTCAACCCGTCTTTTCCCTTTGACATCGTCCACCGTAACCTGCTTTCTGGGATCCACGCCACCGCTTCTTCTAGCCGATTCCGACGTCAGTACCTTGGTTTGAAGTGAGTTTTTTCCCGTGTCAACCATGTTAGCAGGGAAAGGATGCTGGTCAATTTTCATCGGCTTTACCGGCTTCGCCGGGACTTCGAACTTGAGTTTGCCTTGCTCAATGGCCGATTGTATCTGCTGACGGAAGATCTTGCACTCATTTGTGTCATGTGATATAGCGTTGTGCCATTTGCAATACTTCATCTTTTTGAGCTGATCGGCCGAGGTGTGGTAAGGTGAGAGCTTGATCTGCCCCTCTTGGAGAAGTAAGTCGAAGATTTTATTGGCCTTTGACGTGTCAAAACCGAACGCCTCTGGTTCTTTCTTGCCGAAAGGGCACGATATCGGCTTTTTCCCTTTGACCCATTCTCCTAGGTTGATTTCTTCTTCTTCCTCAGATTTAGACCCTTCCAAATATGCCACCTTTTTCTGGAAATTCCTCCACTGATCAAACAGACGTACTTCCTAACCGGCCAATCGGTGAACGATCTGACTTAAGCATTCAAATTCTTGTGAGGCGTACCTCTCCTTGATATGTGGCAGGAGGCCTTGGAAGGCGATGTCGGCCAACTGAGCATCGGTCAGGGCTAGGGTATAGCATTTGTTTCTGACCTCTCTGAACCTCTGTATGTAGCCAGTTACTGGTTCATCGCTCCTTTGCCTGAGGCTGGTCAAATCTGAAAGCTTCATCTTGTGGACCCCCGCGTAGAAGTACTTATGGAATTGCTTTTCCAGATAAGCCCAAGTAACGATGGAATTGGGTGGTAAGGTAGTGAACCACTGGAAGGCCAACCCAGATAGAGACGACGAGAACAGTGGCACCCGCAGAGCATCTTGTGTGGTGGCTTCCCCGCACTGGATGATGAATCTATTTATGTGCTCCACGGTTGAGGTGTCATCCAGCCCCAAAAATTTGGTGAAGTCAGGAACTTTGTACCGATGGGGAAACGACAGTAGATCGTAGGCCGATGGGTATGGCGTGTTGTACGTATAAGTTTGTACTTTCGGCTTTAACCCGAATTGGTCTTGAATTACCTCCGCTATCCTTGCTATCCAATCCACTTGCTGCTGATGAACAGCTAGTCGGGGCGCCGGCGTGTGTTGGTGGATCGGCGGCGGTACGGCCGGGTGATGGATCGAAGTGTGTGGCGGATTCTGTTGCATCGTGGCCGTCTGAGCAGTTGACAGCTGATGGCGAAGCGAATCTGCCGCCCCATCGTACATCGTCATCGGCGCCGTGCTTCTGCGGCATCTGCCCCCCTGCCGATTTTTGATGTGGCCGGTTGATACTAAGGGACCGTCGGCCGGACAGCCGAATGGAACGGTGCCTAGATCGGATAGCTCCCATGTCCGGTTGATTGATCAGGAAAAGCCGCCGTTGCTGGTGCCCCCCAAGGTACTGAGTTTGAGGGTAGCGATTGCACGGAAGCAATCTGGACAGGCTGAAGCGGCGCTTGCGATCGAAAACATGGTGCACCATTATACCCTGGAGGCATTGAAGGCAATGAAGTGTTGTATCCTTCGTGTTGCATCGACATCGGCTGAGGAGCCGAGTGAGACGTGCCTGGTAAGCTTCTGGCTGGAGGTACAATAGGTGGGGCGTATGCTGGCCCCTGATATCCCTGAGCTACTTCGCTGACCAGAGAACTGATGACGGCGTTATACACCGTGTTGGTCATTACTGAGGATTGGTCGATGAAAACCTGATAGACGGACTGTTGAATTATATCGGACATCTTGCCCGAATCCTCAGCGATGGTGATGTGGCGGGGAACTGGAAGAGGAGCTTTCTTGATTGTCTCCCCGCTTCTGGTACGACTGAAAGATTGCAAATACACCCTTTTGTAGTCTTCTAGGTGTCTTGCCAGTTCCTCTTTCTGGTCATCCCTGAGATCTGCTTCCGTAACCTCAATGATGTTGTTCTCAGAGACTTCGGTGGTCTTTGACATGTTGGATGTTGAGGTGGTCCCATCGGGCGTGCCAAAAGTGTGTTGGCGCTAAAAATCGGCCAGGAATCGGCTGATGACCTTCAGCGTCGGACACACGACCCGGGAGAATCTGCTTAACTCCTATTCGGGTGATTGCGCTGGTGCGGTTCGCGTGGCGTGCCAGTCAATCTGACCTGTTGATTAACAAGGAAATAAACGTATTAAATTCCGGGGTTCCGATCGGCTGAAGTTCCGATCTGTTTCGAAAAGCGTATCAGCGAATCGACCGATTTGCTATGAAGATGACCGGCTATGGATCAACTGATAATCATGTAACAATTGCTAAGAGACTATTGGGGTAACTTAAACAATTATTACAGATGCAACACTTGAAATAGATCTGATCGGCTGTATGATAATGAACAAGGGAAAGTGATGATAGAGCCGATAGTTCGATCTCAAGCTGGATAACTGGTGATAAAACTAGAACAATAGGTAAAACCTATAATTCTGGTAAATATCGATAACTAGTGAATAAATCTAAACGAAACAACGGTGATGCGCCCGAAGTTAAAGCTTACATGTTATTCGATAAGCGGAACCTACCAATTGGCCGGAGATCGTGTCGGTGCAGCCCTGCCAATCCGTACGAACTCGTGAAATAAAAAGAAGTATTGGCGAAGTCGCCGACTTGAAAGTAAAGTACGATGGAAAAGTAGATTGTTTTTGTTGATTGATTGATGTCTATCTTACAAAACCTTGACTGCTCCTATTTATACCCTAGGACTAAGACTCCTGATCTATTACGATCCGTTACAATCGTGATTTAAATAAAAACTACTATATCTATAATACTTTCCTAAAGGAAACGGGCTCCCGCAGAATCTTCTGCCGCCATCTCCTAGTCCAATCCGGACTCTTTCCATTGCTTCACGACCGAGTCGGCATCGTTCTTTGACCAACGTCAGGTCATCTTTGATTGGGATCCTCTGTTGGGATTCCATTGGCTTCATCCCCCTATCTGTTGGCGCAAGCTGCATTGCCAATCGGCCGATCCCTAACTATAGCCTCAATCGGCCGATTCCCAACTGTAGCCTTTACATCTGCCTCATCGGCCAGTCTCTTCCTTTCCTGACGCCGATTCAACACGTGTCAAAATCTGGCGTCAACACGGAGTAACGATTTAAATCCATCTTTAAGTTTATTAATCATGTGAGGGTCCAGGCCGCTCTTGACCATGAGCACGGCTGATATATCAGTTTTAGACACTCTGCAGAGGTTGTACACTTTCACCACAAGTCGCGTAAAAGTTCAAAAGAACTTTGGACCCAACCATGCTGTGCTAGCTAGGCACAATACCACACTTCCGAGGTGTGATTGCATAGGGACGCTACGAGGCCTTTACAAAGATTTCCTAATAAGAAGTAGTCCGCTAGAGTTTCGGTAGCAGTGTGGTCCATAAACCTCCCTAATGGTCAGCACCTTAGCGAAGGCTGCTACCCCAAGAGGACCGGGCTATGACCCCTATCACCGACCCCCTTCTTGCCCTTTCGGTAAGACCGCTTCAAACTAGAGTCTCTAATTAATTAGCCAAGACCAGAGCCATATAGTCCTCGTGGTTGTACTGTTTTCCTGGGTGGTTCTCCACGTTCCACTTAATACATGGTATTCTTGTAAATAAGCACAGATAGAAGGATGGTTAGGGTCACTTGCCTTTTTCCAACGAAAAGCTACTCTTACTGCTCTTCAACTCTTACTTACTTGGAAACCTTGATCTTCAAGCTTCAACAGCGATCTTTCTACTCGAAGCAAACATCGAGCACAAACATACAAAACAACAAATAAGTACAGCTAAGAACAATACACCAATCACAACACAAAAGCTTTTAATAGGGCGTGCTAAAGGATAGGGCTCGCTGCTACAGTTACAAGAGCACAAGAAACACGGAAAACGGAGCTAGGGTTGAAAAGACATAGCTATCGGAAGATTGGTATTATAAAAGAAACAAAAGAACTATGAGCTTTATTTACTTTATTTGAAAAACAAATGTAAAAGATATTCAAGACAAAATATCCTTGATTATAATTAACTTATATTATATTTTTATATAAAAGCGGAGTAGAACTTAGTCATATTTTATTTATGATTGTCTATGTATAAATTACACTAATTAACAATTAATTAGAAAGAAAACTTGTGAGAGCATCTAAACGCATAACTTTATATTTGGTGTTCAACTAAACAAATTATATTTAGAACACATTTGAGTTGGTATTAATCAGATTAACATTAGTTATGAAAAACCGGAGGTAAAGACCTAGGTGGATTTCAATTAGAAAAACTAGATGAGAGAACTTTAATCAAATTAAATCTATTTTTAATTAAAAGACAGGAACTAAGGCACAACGACACGACTAAATGGTAGCTTAGGGTTTTAGAAGACTTAACGTAACAAGGACGAGTTGAAACGGAGCTAAAACGACGAAGATATGGCAAAAAGGCTCCACGCACTTATCTGCGAAAAGTTGAACTTCTAGGGGTTAAATCTGAAGAAATCAGGGGCTAAAACATAATTAAACCTTAAACAGAGGGTCGGGGTGCAAAACTGGAGATCCTGGACGACGGGTACTAATTCTGGAAAGGTCAGGGGTCGGGATAGAAAAAGAAAGGGCTCAACTCTAATTATTTTTCTACTGATCTGGACTGCGGGTTGATTCCTTGAAAACCTAGGGGCTTTTCTGCAAAAGTTCCGGGGACGGCTAGGGTCGGGCGAATCTGGTCCGTTGGATCAGAATCGGGCGGCGGGGTAAGGGTCGGGCGAATCGGAGGCGGCTCGGATCTATTCTAGCCGTTAGATCTAGATCGAGCGGTAGGGTGAGGGTCGGGCGAAGGTGACGTCTCGCGCGCGGCTCAGATTCGTTCTGGCCGTGAGATCCAAATCGGGCGGCGGGACGAGGGTCGGCTCGGGTCGACCTAGCGGAGAAAAAGGGTCGGGTGAATCGCTCTGCTGCGCTGGGCGCCGGCGGCGAGCGAGAGCGGCGGCGGACAGCCGGAGTTCACCGAATCCGGTGTTCCGTGGCTCGGTTCAGGCTGGGATTGTGCCGGGGAGAGAGAGGGCGACACGGAGAAGGTGAGGGTGGTCACGGGACGGCCGTGCAGGGACTGTAGGCCGGCGGCCACGGCGGCGGGCGGAAACAGAACTCCGGCGAGCAATTGGAGCTGCGACAGAGCGGGAGAGAGGGGGAAAACTGGTGCGGCTTGATGCTCACCACTTAGCGGATCTCCGGCGAGAGTTGCAGGCGGCGGAGAAGCAGAGGAACGGCGAGTCGATGGAGGGGCGGCATCACGGGGCGGCGGCGTTCGTCCGGGGTGCGACTTCCTGCGGCGTGCGACGGTGCGGAGTAGACAAAGAGATTGAAGATGACTCTGGGTGCAAAGCGGGGCTCCGGCGTGGGTTTTATAGGGCGGAGAGGAGGCGGTGCGGCCGGGAAAAGGGAAGGTGGCGGCTCACGCGGCGGCCTGCGAAGGAAAGGGGCGGAGCGCGTGCCGCGGCCGGTATGGCAGCCAGCGTCGCGGGGAAGGAAAGAGGAGACGCGGGCGACGGCGCAGAGTCGATCTGGATTCGGGGTGAGGAAAAAGGAAAGGGGAGGGAGCGCGGACGACGGCGCGGTGGCGCTTCTGGCGTCGCGACGGAAAAATGAAAGAAGGGAGGAGCAGAGGAAGAAGAAAGGAAAGGAAGAGAGGGGCGCCGACAGGTGGGACCACGGTGGCAGTGAGAGAGAGGGAGAGGGAGAGAGGGACGGGTTGGGCCGGCTAGGCTGAGTTGGGCCGCGGGGAGAGAAAAAGAAAAGGAGAAGAGAGAGAGGTTTGGGCCGGGCTGGAAGAAAGGGAAAGAGAGAGAGAGAAAGATGGGATAAGCCAAAAGAGATAAGTTAGAGAGAAGAAAAGATTTTAGGGTAGTTTTTGGGTATTTTTATTTTGCAAACTCAAACACGCAAACAAACAAAAACCAATGCAACGACATGAATGCAACAAACATAAAACCATTTTATTTAATTCTGAAAGACAATTATTTATTTTTCCTATACTAGATTTTCTGTACAGAAAATAAATGTTGAAATTTTTTATATAATTATGAGAAAATCATTGTTTTATTATTTTTTTAATCACATCCTAAAATCCATTAATTTTAGGGTGTGACAAAACATGCCTAATCCCGAACTACTCGGTAGTGCTAAGTTTTATCATTCACTCCGTAGCAGGTCCGAATCTTTGGAGGTGCACCTTTTCTTTTTATTTTTCCTCCCTATTTTTTACTTGTACTTATGTAAGACTGGCCGGTTTATGACGTTTTCGTTGACCTTATTTTATCAACAAACCTCCATGTAACGGCGAGTGACATTTTTCCTTTTGACCTTGGAAATAAATTTTATGACGTTCTATAATCTTATCACTAAATTTGCTTGGATGCAATACTTTATATCGTTTCTAGCCAAAAACATCATATGTTTATAACATTTTTCCATTTATCATAAAATTATAGCCATAAATTAGCAGATTTCTTATAGTGGGGTGAGTCCGCTCATCATCTTGCGGTGTCTATGATTTTAGGGATGCTTGGCAAGGGCAACTTTGTCATTTGAAAGGGCCCCTAACACGGTGTGTGCCATGATCATCTCAAGCAGTTCCCCCCAATAAACATCTTCTAATAATTAGATGTTATCATGATATTCCAATATCACTTTCATGTGTTATTTGTAGATGTGCTTTTACAGTTTTCCAATAATTTTATCCTAATACAACTAAGATATTGGAGAGCAGAAACTCTCCCTTTATTTAAGGAGTTATGGGGTGAATTATTGGAATAAATCAATAATTATTAGGAGAGAGAGGGGTATTGGGGAACTGCTCGGGGCATATTCTTTTCCCAATATTAATAGTTTATTAGGGAAAGGAGAACTGTTGGAGTGATAATGGATTATAGTTTAAGAGCAATGTCATATATAGAAAATGTTTTCCCGGTTGAATATCAAAAAGTAATATCTATACCATTCAATCAGAGTTAGTTAATCGGCATAATTCATAGGCACCATCGTCTTTCGATTTTTCTTTCACTTGTTTTTACTTTAGTTACTGAATTATTTTTGAGGCCTCAGTTTAATGAGACTAAATAAAAGTTCTAAACAAACAGGATGGTATATTGATCGATTGAAGCGGTTATTCTGCAGTTTATGTTTGTTATAATGATGAAAATTTTAAGTTTGAGGTACAATGGTGTAGTAAATATGCAATTTGCCTCTTTTGTTTTTCTTCTTGGTAGCTAGATGGAAACCACTTAATTAACCAAACAAACGTATGGGTCCTTTTTTTGCTTTGCAATGCGCCCGTGTCAATAATAAACCTTTCTAGGATATAAAGTGGTTAACAAACACCCAAATAAGGCCTTAGTATATACACTCTTCTGAAATTAAATTATTGTTTTCAAAAACTAACTTCTCCCTCCACAACACATGGATTTATCCCAAAATTATAGCTTCAGGTAGCTTGTTAAGGAAGCTCCTCTGAACGAATGCAATACCAAACAGGACCTTCATCTCATAGGGTGTGTTGCCATATAGATAATGCAAGAAAGTATGTTTATAATGAATATGGAATGGAAATAGCTTTATGGTTCTATTAACTTAAAAAAAACTTCAATTTACAAAGGTTAACTATGAGTGAATCTGGATTTTAACACTTAACTACAAAATTATTTCACTTTTCAATGTTCACCGACTTTTAAAATCTTTATTTTTTTACCTTGTTCAAATTTAGAGTGGTTTCCAGTGCCATGGAGTTGACATGACAACAGAGATATAGTATGATTAAAGTTAGGATAACCCCTTAACTATTTCTTGATCCAATTTAGTCCCTAAAGTTTGTTATTTGGTTCAATTTACCTTCTAATACAATTTATCTATTTTATTTCACCACACACGTGGAATCTCAATTTCTTAATTTAAAATTTTGCGGGGTCACATTGGGCATCACAATAGTATAACAATACTACAAAATAGATAGTATTTAAAACCAAACTAGACTATTTTCATTATTTTGATCAAATTAAGATCCATACCAAATTCATTTATATGTTCTGGACTCAACTAAACTTTTTTCTTATAAAATATAGGTATTTATAAATTATAAATTTTGGAAACCATGTCCCAATCTAGAAAATTAGTACATGCCACTTTAAACAACTTTGGAAAATTCCTAAAATGCATGTATGAGTATTACAAAAATCAATTCGGTTATGAAGGAATTAAGTTGCATTTGTACACACGATATTGTTCTGTTTAGTTTAAAAAATAGATCAGTTATACTTTTATTTCATATATATATAAATATATTTAGGTTGTGGATACTTGATAAAAATATCTCAAAAGGTTTTTCTAAATTATTGCGTTGCCGCAAAAATCGGACGTTGAATCTTACGGAGCACGACACACTGTTGGCGTTTCTTATGCCCAATAAAATATGTATTCTGCAAGCGCACAGAATCACCGTTGTAGCACTGCACCTTGGAATATTCCAAAGTATCATAAATTTTCTCGGGGAAGCACTATGGTTAAAGAGTATCAAAAAAGCGAATGATAACTTTTATTAGAGATATCAACCAACTAACTTAGTGAGGGTAAGCCGGATATGAAAGGTAATATAAAGGCCAAGCAATGACCGCCTGACACAGGAGACTCTAAACCTTAGAGCGGTAAGCAGCTGGGAGGACAACGCGAGAAAGATTCCTAAAACAATTCTAAACTATCGAGCTAGCCTCACTAGTCTAAACCTTGCTTCTAACTTGTTATCGGGAACCAAGAGGTTACTTCGGCGACAAACTCTAACTTCTCCGTAGAGCAGTCGGTTGCCATGCCATCTAACAGTGGACTCATATTGGCCTTTGGCCAATAGGACTTTACGAGCCCAAGGATGTGCGCTACATAAGTTCTGGTGGTCTCCGAGATGTATCCAGAAATCTTCTGTGGGGCTTCATAGAGTCGCTCCAGCAGCGTCCTCTCGCTAATTACTCCCTATTCTGGAGGATCCACCATGTCTACGACTACTTGCGCTGCACCCTTGAGCTCTTCAAGTTCTTTATCTTTAAGCTCCTTCTCAGCGGTCATGTCCGTGATCTGTGTCATGCAGTCTACGAGTTTGGCATCAGCATCTTGGAGCGCTTTGATCAGCTTCTCTACGTCATTTGAACGACGGTACACAAGATTCTTCAAGTCAGTGATCTCGTCATCCTTATTTCTTATGATATTATTAAGTTCTACAAGCAAATGGAGATGATGAAGTACTCGTACGAGTTCAGATACTACTTTTCACGTATGGCAAAATAAGATAAAGCAATCGACAGAGTATCACCTCGGTGAGTCTTGGCTTGCAATTTGTTCTTGTTCTTGAGATCTTCAATCTCCTTCTTCAGCAGCCAGACCTCTCTAGTACGATCATGTTTGATGGGTTGAGTTGATTCCTCAACTCGACATTCTTGTAAATTTGCTCACCAATCTGGTGATCTTTCTCCTGCAACTGGTGGAATCCGTCTTCAACAGCTCGAAGCTTGTCCGACTTCTTCCTGGAGCTGTTGGCCAGTTCCTGCCCAACAAAAGGAAACAATTAGACAAGATCAAGCACATTGATAAAGGCAGTCATCTCCAGTCCAGGAAGCTTACCGTGGAAAACTTATACAGATCCTTAAATGTATCCTGGAACTGCTTCAGGGTTGTCGATGTAAGCATTGGATCTTCAATCAGCTCACGTGGAATGGCATACTGCCACTTCGGCGGAGTGACCAAAATGCCACCTAAAGAAGTACTCGCAGCACCTTGTTGTTGAGGTGCAGGCTGCTGCTGCTGGATATCTGTTACCTCACCCATAATGATCAGAAGAATTAAGGCAAAGTAGATCATACAGGCGAGGGCGGCTACATCAACTTACTCGAATACTTATTTCACTGATAATACTTTCCTTCTAAGTACCCTAGGTCTTGGAGCTGCACCCAGGGTACTCGCCGACGTCTTTTCGCTGGTCGTGGGCGGTGTCTGCTCCGGTGGGGCAGTAGTGATGGTTACCATTGAACTTAGGCCAGCTGCGGGCGGTGATTGCGCCGGCGTGGCCCCGGCAGAACCTGATGACGGGTCAACTGTTATGAAGGGCACGCTCCGCTCTCTCACAGTATCATCCTCGGCTGCATCCTCGACCATTCGCTTCGAGTGCTTGGGGTTCGAGGAGCTACCAGAACAGAGTCAAGAAAAAGGGAGATGTCAATAACACTCAACAACTGCAAATTGAGCAAAAGTACTCGCAAGTTCAAGAAAATCTCTTACCTGGGTGTTTCTTCATCATTACCACCTGGCGAAAAGCTTGCTCTGCGCTTTCGGGTAGTAACCCGCGGCTTCTTTGGGTGACTCGGCAAAAGATCACCACCAGGAGAGCTTGCGCCTTCCTGGGAGGCCTTCTTGGATTTGCCCTTGATCACCTCAGACAGGGTGCGGTCAGAGTCAGTTTCATCACCCTCCTCTTCCTCGCTTGATGCGGTGTTGGGAAGAGGACAGGTGGAAGGCATCAAGTGGCTTGGGCGCTCGATGTCTGGCATAGGAGGAATACTCCTATACACATTTACATAATCCTACAGTAATATTCCAAGATTTGTCAGTGCAAAAACAGATTACAGGATATTAGAAGTACTCGACAGAATGATACGAATACTTACCCCTACCTGTTTGGGAGGATTTCTCGCCGACTACAGGCTCGGCACATATGGGATGGTTTCGACACTCATGAGTACCGGCTTACTTGCAGCAAGGCTTCACCTTTCTCAATGCGCTCTGCAGAAAATTGAGACAGATCTGAGATGCCAAGGTACTCGAAGCCAAAGCGTGTGCGCTTCTGCAGAGGCTGGATCCGCCTGCCCAGCCTTGTGTACATCACTGACACTCCGGTAACTCCAGCATCTCTGCGCTTCTTGATCATTGCGAGCATCTCCTCAATCTGGGTCATGTCACGGCACGCCATTGTCCATTCGCCTCGGATTCTGAGCGCCCTGGTGGTCCTTTTGGGCAGTGAGGGATTATGGTTTCCAATGTAGAACCACCACTCCCTCCACCCTGACAAACTAGTCGGGAACTTGTAGAGGATGTACTTCTTTTCCATCCCCTGCCTTAGTTGCAATCCGGCACCACCGACTTCATACATGGAACTCTCGCTAGGTTGTGGTTTGAGATGGAAGAGGTTGCAAAAGAGGTCGAAGTGGGGTTCTATCACCAGGAAGGCTTCACAAAAATGAACAAAGATGGAAATATGGAGAATAGAATTGGGGTTGAGATGATGGAGTTGGATTCCATAGTAGAAGAGAAGGCCACGAAAGAAATCAAATGCGGGAAGGGCCAATCCGCGCTCAACAAAATATTGAAAAAGAACAATTTCCTCAGCCCCTTCATATGGTCTCTTGTCACCAGTAGCAGAGCGCTATTGGATTATCTCTTTGGGCTGCAGGAGGCATTCATCTACCATTGTTTGCAGATCAGCTTCGGACAACTTGTTCTCCACCCATCCCCAGCGGTGGCGGCTGGCTTGGAGTCTATCCCTTTCCCCTTGGAGGCGCCTTTCTTGCTCACCATTCTTGATGTCAAGAGCTTTTCACTTGCATACGTTTAGGGGCTGAGGATGGAGGTGGCAGAGACGCGCTCGGGGGAAGCAGGGGCTCTCAGCGATTATTTTCCGCACAAGGAAGGAGCTCGGAATAACCTAGATCTAATTCTGGGAGCGGCGGTGGCTGCAGTGAGAATGCAAGCGAAAGGGTGAGTAAACCCTATGTTACCGCGCGGTTAAATAACTAGCGGTGGCCCCGCAATTACTGTGTGGAATGCAAAGGGTTTTTCCCCTCGGGATAAGATTTGTTCTGAGCGGTCATTTTCAATTACTTTGGGAGATTATTTTCTTAACCATTTTTTTAGGGATGTTATCCACAAAAGGGGGTTTTCAAATTTTTGAACCAAATTACTCATTTTAACCATCAAATCAAATTCTTATTTTTTTCCACAAACTATGCCACGACTCTTTGGACCCTTTTTTCCAAAACTTGGGATTTGGATTCAAGGCTCAGGGGCTGCGGGACACATGTCATCAACGGCTTATTTTTCAAATTTTTTGGAAGATAAGGTAAGAAGATTCAAGACTAATTCGACCCTCAGCTGATTGTTCAATTCAACCTAAGGCTCGGGGGCTACTCCATATGGAGTGCGAGTTTAATCGCACCCCATATAAAAGAAGACTTGAAAACTACTCAGGGCATGAGCAGCTCACAGCCTCGATGCAGCCAAGGAAGTACTCGGAAGACACCTTCAAGATGAAGTTTGGAAGAACTCGAAGACACCTTCAGGAGTACTCGGAAGCCTGCAGTACTTGACTACGAAGAGCTCGGGGGCTTGTCAGATTTGGGGCCACGGGACTGCACACATGGCATACATATTCTAAGATAAGGGATGAGACATGGCCCACACCCTACACCAGTTGTAACTACTCGTATGTGAGTAAGACTAGTCGGAACAGAAGGAAACTACCCAAGTAGTACTCCGGTAGGACTCCTAAGCTCGCATTTGGCTAGGACTTCCATGTAACCCTGTCCCTCCAGACTATATAAGGGCAGGAAGGGACCCCTCCAAACATTACATAATCTAAGGCAATACAAACCACCACACAGGACGTAGGGTATTATGCTCTCGGCGGCCCGAACCTGTCTAAAGTTTTGTGTTCCTTGCACCTTCGAGTTCCTAACCTCGGCGGCACCCCAGCTACAATCTACCACCTTGGGGGTATAGCTCAATGGGCTTGGAGGTTAAACACCGACAGCCAGAGAGAGGAAGGACTGTAGAAAGGGGTGAGATGGGAGTCCAACGGCAAACAACAACTACTGCTATGAAAACACCCGAACGTGGTGGATTACAAGCGACGGACAGGAATGTCACCACCTGCTGCCTA
Source organism: Panicum miliaceum (assembly GCA_032594955.1). Lineage (NCBI taxonomy): Eukaryota > Viridiplantae > Streptophyta > Magnoliopsida > Poales > Poaceae > Panicum > Panicum miliaceum. The sequence goes on along the minus strand of CM064059.1, from coordinate 17,983,219 downwards.
CCACACTATTCCGTGGGGTGGAACACACTTTCTAGCTAACACTAAGCCAGACACCACATCTGCACTCGGTGTTAGGATTTTTTTGTGGCTGACAAGAGAAATCCCCCTCAACCTAGGGAACTAACTTGAGCCCCCTATTCCATGTGAGAAAACCCGCAAGGTAAGATCCTGATCAACAAGAAAGATAACAAAGCCTAAGCTAGGGGAAAGGACTTCCGCACGCAAGCTGTATAACTTGGAAAGATAAATAAATGCAGAAAGTAAGGTGACTCGAAAAGTAAAGAAGATAAATTATATTAATAAAATGTCAAAGGGAAAGATATAGCAACTATACCAGACTTCCGATGACTCCGGAATCCCGAGACAAGCTCGACTCGACTCTAACTCCCAAACTACTAAACCTAACTCTAGAAAGTGAAATGAGTGAAGAGAACTCCTTGGTGTGTGTTTACAAGCTAAGATGCCCCTCTATTTATAGTGTGAAGGTGCTGAAGAGGATGTCGGTAAAATGGCTGTGACAGTTGCGTGAATCCTAAGCCGGCCGACCTCATTCAGGCCATCCGGCCAGCCTGAGATGGTGGCCGCGTGGCACCGCCCTTCTCCTGGATGGTCCTGATGCGCTCCTAGTGTCGGTGGAGGTGGCGTTTGTCCGAAGTAGAGCAGTTGGAGGCCGGCCAGCCTGATGCAGGTCGGTTGGCCTGGCTCTAGAGCATCTCGTCCCTCCGCTGCACCAACGTGATGATCAACTGCATGTCATCCAGGGAGGCGGTTCTCAGGTGTTTGCCTGAGTCTTGCATGTAGGTGGGCCCTTCACACCATGGGTGAAGCCTTTCGGGTCATTGGATCAAACCGACTTCAAGTGCAAGGCTCAAGAGCAAGGTAAGAGTGTTTCCTTGCCCCTGGATCAGTGTTGTGGTAATCCGAGGAGGTGCCAGGTCGGCCGGCCTAAGGGAGGCCGGTCGGCCTAGATTTTCACCAATTTTGCCTGAAATTTATGCCACGTACTCGTGCAATCACAACTCATCCAAAACTTGTGGAACTTTATTAGTTTAAATAAAATATGTATGGAACATGGTGCAAAGCTCTATTTATTTTGCCGAGAAGTTGACGGACAAAGTGTGATTCAATGGCCGTCAACACACCCCCAAGCTTAAACTTTTGCTCGTCCTCGAAAAGCTAAAACTTTAGGCTCGATGGATCAGGAGTTGCGTTGATGTTCAAACCCTGCAGGTACCTTGTGCACAACATATTACTCTACCCGTATGTACATTGAATGAGTTGGCTGATACCTTGGTTTTCGGAGTGTGTGGCTTATTCGTCTTTCATCCCTTGTCTTGGGCGGTTGAGAGACTGAACAGTCTTCACTAGAATATTTCCTGCTTCCTGTTCAGGTTCCTATCTCGGTTTTCTGCAAGTTTTTCAAAAGTGGTTAAGGTTCCCCAATGGTGCTCTCAAATCGCTCAAGGTGTATAGTCCTCACCATGGTCGGAAATTTTGACCATCTTCTTCCTACTTCTAAGGCTGATATGTGGAGTTTCATGGGTAGGAAGAGTATAGCATACCTTGGTTACCTTTGTTGCCGAGCCAAAGTGTGGTTCGCAAGAGGTCGGTAGCTGATCAAATTCCGATCTTATGGAATGGATAATGCTTAGGGTAGAGGGAGAAATGGACTCACACTCTAGAAAATTTTTGGTCTTTTATTTGTACTCCCCATTTCTGAATTTTTGGAGATGTATGGGTCTTTGTCTCCTCTTTTCTTTGCCTCATTCATATCTTTCTCTTTTTTAAAGAAGATGACCCATACTCTCTTGGCTCATGTAGAACATTGGAATGGAGTATTTATTGAGGTAGACCTTTCTTGGATGGATGAGTTCACTGTGGAGATTTTTTGTTGTGTTGTGAGTGGAGAGTGTCTGGTGAAAGTGGATGTCAATAGCTGAAGAAGGTAGTTGACGTGCCAAACATTTTGAGGCTAGAAAAACAATGGGTACGCAAAGGAGAAAGATCGGTAGATGACGAGTACCTTCCTCGAATGGACTCACCGTTCGGCAAAGCTCAAAGCAACTCAAGATAGCTTATATTGGCTCAAGTAGTAAAACATTATGGCTCTGGATAGGACATGTAAACCAAAGGGGAAACCTTCACCATGATTCTTTTTAAAGAAATTCCGAGAGGTTCCTTACTAGAGCATGCAGTTTTATTCTGGTTCCAACTATCTCAATCCTCTCAACAACTTAGACTTAGAAGTCAAGCTCATGCTCCCACAAACTCATGATTTTCAATGATGACAATAAACAAGTGCCAAAAAATTCAAGTACTAGGAGAGCAAAAAGCTATAAACAAAGCACTTGCAGAGCATGAATAGAGCAACTATTCCATTTCCATGATAAGACCTCACACGGATTGCCACACATACAAGTTGGGAGTTCTTTTATTCAAAGCATGAAAACATTTTTTTAGGGTTTTGAACAATAATACTCTAATACTATTATTTTCATTATCATTATCATTATTATTATTATTATTATTATTATTATTATTATTATTATTATTATTATTATTTACTACAACTAAGGCATGGCAACTCTTGAAACGGACGGGTCGGATGACTTACCTGGATACACCCCCAAGCTTAGATGCAGCTCAGTTCTACTGGTTGGGGTCGTGCTGCTGCTGATTGGGGTAGTAGTGCTGCTGGTCGGGGTACTAGTGCTACTACTGGTTAGGGCCGAGGCCTAGATGGGTGAAGACGCCGAAGATGTCGTACTGCATGGCAGAGGTCATCCCCTAGTTTTGTGGTGTAAGGTCAGTGTTGTGCGCAAGGTCCTGGGTGATCTGATCCTACTGCTGGCCTAGAGTGCTGACTTGGGTCGTGAGGTTCATGATCCCCCGCATGATCGGGTTCTCATAACCATAACATGCCGAAGTTGATGGTCCTACTGCGGTCCATAAGAACTCTACATACCTGGCGGGTAGTAGAATCCCTGCTCAGGGCCATACCCTATGCTGCCTCCAGTGGCGGTCGAGCCACCTTGAGTATAATGCTCATAGGTGTCCTCGAAGCTCATGTGTGTCGTAGATGGTCCGGCCTGCTGGGAAGTGTCTGCCTGGGGCTGCGGCTGCGATGGTCCTGCCTGATCCTGCTGGGTGCTGCATCGTGCCCAGCCTCGTGTTACCGGACCGGCAACATTACGGTGGGCAGGCTCCTTCTTCTCCATCTGCAAAGTTAGTTGCTTGACCAAGTAGAGAGAGAGCCTCGAGCAGGGGAGCTCTATCTCTCTATCGTACCCGGGATAACACATGAAGAGAGAGTTTCCAGGCCCCTCGCACATTAGATGCCCCTGCATGAAGTGCTCTAGGCCAACTTGGAGTTGGTACGCTTCCGTCGAAGGCAAGTAGGTGACCTGGACATTTTCCAACACACCGACATGCACAACAATGCGCGTAACCAGAGAGGTTATGTCGATGGGGCCTCTGCCCGCGATCATCTTCTGCCAGTGAGCCAGCAAGCTCATGATGGGAGAGTAGCTCACCTTGTGGGCCATAGCGAAGAGACACTGCTGCTCAGGAGAGCTGCAGAGGCGCAGGTCGGAGCGCGGGTGCATAACCATGAAAAGCCACTTTGCTAGCAGCCTAAGAGTGGGGTTATTGATCGACACTATACTATTCTTGCTGCTAACAGGTTCTTCAGAAATTGAGTTCCACCAGGTGGTACGATCAAAGTGGTGATCTTTAGTGAGGGCATTAGGATCTAGGAGGCACTTCTTATTAAAACCAAGCGCTACGCTAAGCTCTTTCACCGTTAACTCATATTGTTCATTAAAGAAATGATAATAGATTTTAGTTGTTTTGCCCGGTTCTTCAATGCTAAGAGACATGAGGAATTCTGTGGTTAGGAGCTGCGAACCTTAGTGATGTCGGCGAAGTCCTCCCAACCAGTGTAGGCGAACGTGCGGTTCATGTCTTGCTTCAAGCCCGTCTTGATGAGGAAGAGGGGCTCAAAGATCTTGACGTGGCTGAAACTCTGCTTCTTCAAGAGTTCCAACGCCTCCCGCTCGTAATTGTTCCGAGCAACGATCTATTTGATCATTTCCAGGATATGAATATGGATGCGAACGCGGTTCCTATGCACCGCGGGAGTCGTGTCCTCCTTGGAAATACTAGTTCGGAGAGGCTTGAGTCCACCGACATGTGATCCCGGGAGGACGCTGAACTCCGCGAGTGTCTAGAGTTCCTGGCGGAGCTGATCTTTTTGAGCGTCTTCTTGGTGGGGTTCCACATGATGCCTACAAAAGATTAGTGCAGGAATACCCGTAGGACTAACAAGAAAGATTAGTTGGCCGTTAGTCATCCTTGTGGGGTTGAAACCACCACAAACGTGCGCCGTTCAAGCGTGCCACAATTTTGTTCAAGAAGGGAAATATTATTTTTTGGGTATTCTTGTCTAATGGTGATTAACACTAGTTAGTAATTATCCTGATTAGTACTAACCTTGATTAGCACTAATCACTAGCTAATATTTTTTTCTTTTTCTTTTCGTAGGTGAGCTAGCACTAAGACCCTTCACTTAATTAGCTCAAAGATCTTGATTAAGGAGAAACTTGAACTTAGAGAGGTGCATGCGAACCTAAGCGAGTGGTGCAACGATGAACGCCTGGAGCTTGAGGTTTTATAGGTGGGAGAAGGTGGGAGGCCAGCCGGCCTAGGCCTGGCCGGTCGGCTCAGGGACGGCGCCTGGAGCTCCACCTCGACAACCTATGTGTAGACCTAGAGGTGAATGTGCCTCGGTGGTTGGCGACGTGACAGCAGTAGTGAGGGATAGGCCGGCTGGCCTTGATGGGGCCGAATGGCCTGCTCCTGTGTGATCACGAGCTCGCCTTTGTTTGGTGTGTTCCCTACATGTTAGTGCTCCTTCCTGCATGTGCACTCAAACCAAATTCCTACCACGATGGGACATGAATGGTGAGGAGATAACCGGCCTGCACATGCACTACCTCTGGTGCTTGCTCCTTTGATTAAAGTCTTTGTTATTGGTTCTCTTCCCTGTAGATGCACCCTAGCCATAGGATGACATGTGGGGCCGGCCTAGGTGTTGTTGAACCTTGCCCTAAGGAAAGTCTTTTCAGAGGTGGGACGTCTCAAGGTCGGACAATTCGCCCAATTCTTTCTGGATTCGGGTTGATGTTGTATGGTAGATCAAAACCGGTCATGCACTGCTCTGCATATATCACAAAGACAAAGAGAGCAATGGTAAGCCCGCTAAAATTAGCGGTGATAAATCAATAAATTTTATCAAACTATTCAACCATATATTTAGCCAATTGCTTCCCCGACAACGGCGCTAGAAATGCTTGTTGGCGTTTTTATGCCCAATAGAATATGTATTTCGCAAGCGCACAGAATCACCGTTGTAGCACTTCACCTTGGAGTATTCAGGGTATCGTAAATTTCCTCGCGGAAGCACAATGGTTAAAAAGTATCGAAGAAGTGAATGATAACTTTTACCAGAGATATCAACCAACTAACTTAGTGGGGGTAAGCCAGATATGAAAGATAAGATAAAGGCCAAGAAATGACTGTCTGACACAGGAGACTCTAAACCTTAGAGCGGTAAGTAGCTGGGAGGACAACGAGCGAGAAAGACTCCTAAAACACTTCTAAACTATCAAGCTAGCCTTACTAGTCTAAACCTTGCTTCTAGTTATCGGGAACCAAGAGCTTACTTCGGCGGCCAGAGAGAGGAAGGACTATAGAAAGGGGTGAGAGGGGAGTCCAACGGGAAACAACAACTACTGCTATGAAAACACCCGAACGTGGTGGACTACAAGAGACGGACAGGGATGTCACCACCTGCCGCCTACCACATCATTCCGTGGGGTGGAACACACTTTCTAGCTAACTCTAAGCCAGATACCATGTCTGCACTCGGCGTTAGGATTCCTCTTGTGGCCGACAAGAGAAATCCCCCTAAACCTAGGGAACTAACTTGAGCCCCCTAGTCTGGGCGAGAAAACCCTCAAGGTAAGATTGCGATAAACAAGAAAGATAAAAAAGCCTAAGCTAGGGGGAAGGACTTCCGCACAGAAGCTGGATAACTTGGAAACATAAATAAATGCAGAAAGTAAGCTGAATCAAAAAGTAAAGAAGATAAATTATATTGATAAAATGTCAAAGGGAAAGATACAAGAGCTATACCAGACTTCCGATGACGACTCCGGAATCCTGAGACAAGCTCGAGTCGACTCTAACACCCAGACTACTAAACCTAACTCTAGAAAGTGAAATGAGTGAAGAGAACTCCTTGGTGTGTTTACAAGCTGAGATGCCCCTCTATTTATAGTGTGGAGGTGCTGAAGAGGACGCTGGTAAAACGGTTGTGACAGTTGTATGAATCCTAAGCCAGCCGACCTCATCCAGGCCGTCCGGCCGGCCTGGGATGGTGGCCGCGTGGCACCGCCCTTCTCCTGGATGGTCCTGATGTGCTCCTGGTGTCGGTGGAGGTGGCCTTTGTCCAACGCAAAGTAGTTGGAGGCCGGCCTGCCTCATCCATGTCGGTCGGCCTGGCTCTGGCACGTCTCGTCCCTCCGTTGCACCGACTTGATGATCAACACTTGGATGTCATCCAGGGAGGCGGTTCTCAGGTGATTGCCCGAGTCTTGCATGTAGGTGGGCCCTTCAATCCATGGGTGAAGCCTTTCGGGTCATTGGATCAAACCGACTTCAAGTGCACGGCTCATGATTAAGGTAAGTGTGTTTCCTTGCCCCTGGATCAGTGATGTGGCAATCCGAGGAGGTGCCAGGCCGGCTGGCCTAAGGGAGGCTGGTCAGCCTGGGTTTTCTCCCGTTTTGCCTGAAATTTATGCCACATACTCCTGCAATCACAACTAATCCAAAACTTATGGAACTTTATTATTTTAAATAAAATATGTATTGAACCTGGTGCAAAGCTCTATTTATTGCCGAGAAGTTGACTGACAAAGTGTGATTCAATGGCTGCCAACACACACTAAGGCCTTGGAGCTTTGCTTATCTCCAGTGCATGTTCTGCAAATCGGGTTCGGGGCGTGCCAGTCAATTTGACCTACAATTAACAAGGTAAAATAAATTTAATCAGTAAATCAACAAGGAACGTATGGGCTAGAGTTCTGAATAGTTTCAAGAAGCGCATCGGCCAGAACGTTCGATACATATAACCATGCATCGGCAGCAAAGTTGATTCTAAAACAAAGTAGGATTAAGAAATAAAATCTCATAATTAAATGCACGCGTTTAATTAGACTAAATTTATCGTCACCATTAGTCGGATCGGACTTAACCGAGACAACGCTAACAGCTAGGTGACAAACCGAGTCTAACTAACAGATGCATTGAATTACACTAGGATCTGTTCTTAGCATTAAGCTTATGATCGGCCATGAGGCCGATTGAAACCGTCAAGCCATCTTGATCATGTCATCATTGACCGACCGACTGATCTGAACGATAAGACTTGACCCAACATCATTACTCAAGGATCGGACTTAACCGAGACAGCTTGAGATAACAATGATAGATCAATCGAACCAGGTGATCTGACCGTCGCAACGAAATCCAAGATCGTGGACAACTTGACGGTGGTAGCGATAATAAAAGGATAGATCGGCTAACCCGATAATTACCACTGGATAAATTGTGAAATCTAGTAAGAACTAGCAAGAGATCGAACGATGCAGTTGTGGTAGAACCACCTGAATTAATCCGGCTCAAGTGCGCTAACAGTCACCACGAGGGCAATCAGGGCTATCTCGCACTTCAAACGGAATAATCCATTGGTCTGTCGGGTAACCTCCCGATACAACCACGGTTTGCCGATCGAAACCACACATACAAAAATTACTCACAGGAAGGCGAGCCCAGAGATTACAACATTCCAAAAATTTTACATCACAGGTTTCAACATAAATTTATTATTACAGACCAAGTTGAAATTCGTAAAACAAGTACTTCAGAGTTTAAAGTAAATGGGTTCTTCAGAGTTCATTGCAGCGGAAAAACAACGATAAACTACTCGATGATACATGATGTCTCGATGAAGCCCGTACGAGACATCACTCGGCACTATCATCATTGGCCGGGGACACATCCCATTCCACCAACCAACCAGGAGGAAGAGTACACGGCCAAGTCAAACTAGCAACCATATCCTCGAAAGTATCACCTGAAAACAAGCCACAAGCAAGGCTGAGTATACTAATACTCAACAAGGCTTACCCGACTAGTGGAATATACTTAGCCGACTCCTAGACATGCAAGGCTTTTTGGCTTGAGGGGTTTGTTTTGCCGAAAAGCATATACAAGTAGGTCCTTACTTTCAAATTTTAGCTCCAGATTCTATTTTTCTTTAACCATTCTAGGTAAGCAACTATCCAATATCATACATGGTGAAAGAATTAATTTGCATCCAACAAGATTAATCATCATCATTGTTCCATTTCTTACTCTATGTGGTAAAAGGGTCTAGCAGTCTCAATAAACAGTGAGAAACAGACGATTCGAATCAAATTTCTTAACCTTGCAAGGCAGACCTAAACACACGTCACGTGGTTACTCCCGGAGTCACACGTGCAACTTTTCCCTTCAATTCCCGCTTCACGGAACAGGCCTACCACCCTCGACTACACGTCCCCATGGACCACGGACCCTGCCGGGCCATGGCGGCACATGCACCCGCCATTAGCTAGATGTGAATGAATTCAAGACGGTGGGAAGTATATTCCGGCCTTGGTTCAATCCAGTACGTAAGCTTACCGATTACCATATTCTCGGCATGTGGTTAGTACGTTCAAAGACTTAACCACCACTACCACACACTGTGGCCTTAGCATTTTTCACTAAACAGACAGGACCTCAATCATCAACACGAACATCGTACCATAGCCCCGTCCGTCGACCTTATGATTGTAGCATGTAGTAAACATTCAACTCCTATATTCTCGCGAGTGACAGGAAATCACTCGACTTTTACCGGAGTCCTATTAGCATAGCATTCTATCGAACCTTATATCTAGTGTTCAGATCATAGGAACCTAAGATCATGCAACTAAGTTTTCATTCAAATCCTATAAACTTAATGCACAAGTAAAATAGAGTAATAAGTTGCATAATTTAGAAAAATAGGGTTCATGCTCCGGAGCTTGCCTTCTTGAGCTAAGCTAGCCTTGGGCTCTTCCGAACTCGGGTTTGGGTCTTCGAAAGCTTCAGTTAGATTCACTCAAGCTTCACACTGCTCACTCTCGGACTCGGGCACCAGCTCGTACGTTCCGTCAGCGAGAGCAGTCAATTCTATATGAATGCACAAGTATGAGTTGTAGTGATGGTATATGACATTTATTTTCCTTCACGATAAAGTTGCAGTCCACAAAACATAGATTTGGTTGTAAAGTTACTTAGTTAAGATTTCTTGGGCAATCGTTAATAGAGTATATTCTTAAACTAATTAACTCCATTAAACAAGAAAGGGGGGGGTTGTGTTCTTTTGGAAACTAAATTTTCTAAGCACAACATGGATTAAACACAACTTCTGAACTAAGTAACTTCTAGTGTTAAATTTTTATTTTGAGTACATTATGCAGAGACAACAGCACTGTAAAAATTTCAAAAATTTCTGTGTAGCAGATTAAGTTTGAAAAATATAATACACAGCCACTCCTAGAACTTAGTTATTTTTATACGGGACAAACCATGCAAGTATTGATGCTCAACATTTGACAGGGTGTTAATCTAGACATATGTGTGTTCCTGTAAATTTTTCAAATTTTATTGTGCAAGATATAGAGCATAATAAATAGGACAATATACACCTATTTCTTTAAGGATTAAATTTCTACAGGATGTTTTACAGGGTTTCTGAGTATGAAACTTTTTATACAGCATGTTCTAACCCAAAGTATCCTATAGTAAAAATATAAACATTTTCCAAGCATAAAAACTAATTACTTTGATTTAATGCATATTTCCACCACAAAAATTACATAAGTGGTTACAGACAGGTAAAAAGTCCCTAAATATTTTTGTGGGATAGCATCAATATAATAGCTCTAGAAAAGTTTCACAATATAAATCACAATATAACAGTAGGTGAAATTAAATCTACCCATTGATGGCATCAACCAATGTCTAACAAAAAGCTTAGCTAGAGATGGGTTATGGCCCTGAGATTTTTGCATTGGCCTACACATCAAGAAACTAAGCCATTGTCCAAAAATCAGATTCAGCACTAGTCTACAACAGTGGGCACAAATAAAGGCTATTAAAACTTCTATTTAATCTAGAGCAAAATGTAGAAAGCATCTGAAGAAATACATGTCACAAAAGTTATAGATTTTCTTCTAAAGATTTCAGAACAGTTGAGTTTGTATTTTTCAGAATTTTCTACGATTTTATATGAATTTTACAATTTTGCTATTTTTGAAACTAAAGTTAAAACACTGGTTTGCAGATATGCCCCTGTAAACTTGCGTGCAGACCCTTTTAAAGATTTCAATCGTTGCAATGTGGTCCCTGGGCGGCGCTGGCATGGCAGCCGGCCAAATTCCGGTGAGGGGGCTCGTCGGCGGCGAGGGAAAAAGGGTCGGGGAGAACCAGGAAGGCAAGAGCTACCTTGTGGGGGCCTTGGTCGGGGTTGGGGATGGCCGGAGGTGGCTCATCGGCACGGAGCAGGGGGCGGCGGTGGTGCGGCGCATCGGCGACGATGCTCCAGCGAGCTAGAGCCTGCGGGGGCGGGTCGGTGAGCTTCGCAGCGTTGAGGGGAACCCGTTCCGAGGCTTGGCTAGGGCGGAGGAGGGTCGGAGCTGGGCTGTCCACGGCGAACATGGGTGCGGCAACGGTGGAGGCAGCGCCACCGGCGCTCTGGCTGAGGTGGGCGGCGATGGGCGGGGCAGTGAGCTCCGGTGGGGTGGTGTGGTGGTGTTTGGAGGCTCAGCTCTGGCAATGGGTGGCCGGAGAGGTGAGCTCTACGGCGAGCTTGGCACGACAGCGGCAATGGCAGCGGCGAGGAGCTTCTGGTGAGCTGGCCGCGCGAGCAGGGGCCTGGGGCAGGCCTTTATAGGGGCACAGCGGGGGAGATGAGGGAGTGGGGAGGGTCGCGCGCCCGTGAGGCAGACTGGGCGGTGTGGAGGCTCGGCATTGGCCGTGGCTGGCGGTGGACAGCGTCGGCGCGGTGTATAGCAGTGACGCGGGCACGTGTTGGGCGAGCGGCTGCAGTAGCTGGCTTGCCGGGCGGCGAGCACGACGACTGGTGGGATGCAGTGGGGGCTCAGGCACGGCGCGACTTGGCCATTTGGCGCGGCGGGCGGCGAGCAGAGGCGGGCGACGACATCGCGCGCGTGGCACGCTCGGGCTGGGCAGGCTTCGCAGCGTGGGGGAGGAGCGCGTGCGGCAGGGGCGCGACCAGCCATTGGCTTGGCACGGCGCGGGCGGCAGGGATGCCCTGCCAGGTGGCCGGGGCCTCTGCGCGGCGGTCGGGTGAAACAGGGGAGGGAGGAGGGACTGGACTACAAGAATTTGCAGAAGTTTAGGGGTCTGGTCATAAAAATAAAATTATCTCCCATTTTTATGTTGCAACTCAAAAATCTTTGAATATGAAAGTTGTTCAAAATGAAAAGTTACACAAGTTTTGTTTCAGGTCAAAGTTCATTTGAGTTCTAGTTTAATTTGAAAACTCAAAAAGCTTGATTCGGATGGCACGTTATTTCATGGGCAAAAATTTGTATTCTCTCCTAGGCTTCAACTAGACTTTTGTTTATCATTTCAGTGATAGTGTGCCTATTCAATTTCATAGCCATATTTGCTTTGATGTGAAAGTTATTTAATTTATTTGATTAAAGTACATGTACTTATGCACATATACACATACTTTCAAATCCATGCAAAACCAACTCATAATTTTTTTCCTTTAAATTTTTCTTAGTTAGTTAAGCATATTGTTATGGTAATGATACTTGTTTAGTAATTTAAACACCTGAGGTGTCACAGCCTTCCCCCTTAAAAGAATCTCGTCTCGAGATTCGGACAATAAGCTTAGTGTGGACAGTGTGTGTACCTTTGGTAGAGTTGAGAAAACCGGGGAAATTTTGGTTTAGATAGCTTTCAGTTTCCCATGTGGCTTTTCCTCAGTGTGATGATTCCATTGAATTTTATACATTTTAATCACTTTCCTTCTAGTGTTTCTTTCTTTTTGATCCATGATTTTGATAGGGTACTCGACATATGAGAGGTCGGGTTATACCAATATTTCTTGTTGTTCCACAACCTCGGTAGGAACTCGAACACACTTCTTGAGTTGCGATACGTGAAAAACATCGTGGATGGCTGCAAGCTGAGGGGGGCAGTCGTAGTCTATAGGCCACAGGTCCACAACTCTCGATGATTTTATAGGGACCAACATATCGGGGAGCTAATTTTCCTTTGACTCCGAATCGTTGTACACCCTTGGTTGGTGAAACTCGAAGGTTCAAATCTCAGAGGCTTTCTTCTTCGGTCGAAATAGCTTTTCTGCCTGGATTGTGCGGCTCTAAGATTTTCTTGTATTACTCTCACTTTTTCTTCTGCCTCGATTACCAAGTTTGGTCCAAATATATTGCGTTCTCCGGTTTGTGACCAGCTCAAAGGAGTTCGACACCTTCGTCCGTACAAAGCCTCAAATGGTGCCATTTTCAAACTCGTTTGATTGCTATTGTTATATGAGAACTCTGCTAGGGAGAGGCATTTGTCCCAATTCTTGTCATAGCGAATGACGCAAGCTCTAAGCATGTCCTCAAGAATTTGGTTCACTCTTTCAGTTTGTCCGTCAGTTTGAGGATGATAGGCGGAGCTTCGAATCAATTTAGTACCAAGAGATGTTTGCAATTGTTTCCAAAAGCGTGCTACAAACTGAGTACCACGATCGGAAATAATTGTCTTCGGTACTCCATGTAAGCAAACAATGCGGTCGAGATAAATCTCGGCATATTTCTTGGCAGTATAGGTGGTGTGCACTGGAAGAAAATGTGCTGTTTTGTGAGCCTATCAACGATAACCCATATGGAATCATATTTCTGTGCGGTACTCGGCAATCCAACAATGAAATCCATACTTATGTCTTCCCATTTCCAGGAGGGTATAGGCAAAGGTTGAAGTGTACCGGCTACTTTCAAGTGGCTAGCTTTTACTCTCTGGCATGTGTCACATTCTGAGACATATTAGCAATTTCCCTTTTCATTCTAGTCCACCAAAAGTTTTGCCTAAGATCTTGATACCTTTCGCTACTGCCGGGGTGAAAAGAAAATTTGGAAAGATGTGCCTCATCCAGAATTTGTTTGCGGAGCTCAAGATTCTTCAGAACGACTATGCGACTTTCGAACCATAGAACTCCCTTATGGTCTTGGTGGAAACATTTATACTTCTCTTCTCCTAGAGAGAGTTTTTGTTTGATGATCTTAACACCTTCATCATGTAGTTGTGCCATGATGATTTGGTCGTGAAGAGTAGGCTCAATCGAGATGTGATTCAGAGTGCCTTGGGGAATCATTTCCAAATTAAGCTTCCGCATTTCTGAACATAATGTTTCATTATAGAGTTCCACTGATAGGCAATGGCAATGAGCCTTGCGGCTTAGTGCATCCGCGACTACATTAGCCTTGCCTGGGTGATAGTGCACCTCGAGGTCATAATCCTTGATTAATTCTAGCCATCTTCTTTGTCTCATATTCAAATCGGCTTGGGTGAAGATATATTTGAGACTTTTATTATCGGTGTAGATATTACAATGAGTACCCATGAGATAATGTCTCCATATTTTTAAAGCATGAATGATAGCTGCTAATTCGAGATCATGGGTCGGATAATTCTGCTCATGGGGCCGAAGGGCTCGTGAGGCATAGGCGATAACTCGATTTTCTTGCATAAGCACACAACCAAGACCAGTGCCAGATGCGTCACAGTAAACATCGAACGGCTTGGTGTTATCAGGTTGAGCTAACTCAGGGGTTGTAGTCAAATGTTCTCTAAGAGTGTGGAAAGCTTCTTCACATTTCTCATCCCACACAGACTTTACTCCCTTTTTCAATAGTTCAGTCATAGGCTTAGCAATTCTGGAGAAATCCGGAATCAAGCGGCGATAGTAACCGGCTAAACCAAGAAAACTGCGAATCTGATGAACAGAGGTAGGAGGCTTCCAATCCATCACCTCTTGTACCTTGCTGGGGTCAATGGCTATGCCTTCGCTGGAAATTGTGTGACCCAAGAATTTTACACTATTCAACCAGAACTCGCACTTAGAAAATTTAGCATAGAGCTGGTGGTCCCTGAGACGCTGAAGAACAATGTGCAGGTGCTTAGTGTGCTCTTCCTCATTCTTAGAATAGATAAGGATGTCGTCAATGAAAACTACGACGAATTTGTCGAGCTCGGGCATGAATACCGAATTCATGAGATACATGAAATAGGTAGGAGCATTTGTGAGACCAAAAGACATGACCAAAAATTCATATAGCCCATATCATGTGGAAAAGTCAGTCTTAGGAATATCGCATGGACGAATCTTTATCTGATGATATCCAAATCGAAGATCAATCTTTGTGAAAACTCTAGCTCCAGATAATTGATCAAAGAGAACATCAATGCGGGGAAGTGGGTATTTATTCTTAATGGTCACCGCATTGAGAGGTCGGTAGTCAACACATAACCTCAAACTGTCATCCTTTTTCTTTACAAATAGGGCTGGACATCCCCAAGGTGATGCGCTAGGACGAATGAAGCCTTTGTCTAGCAGTTCTTGGAGTTGTATTTTTAGTTCGGCCAATTCCTTAGGTGGCATCCTATAGGGTCTTTTGGAGATAGGTGCAGTGCCTGGTTGCAGTTCAATAACAAACTCAATATCCCTATCTGGTGGCATTCCTGGCAAATCGTCCGGAAAAACATCGGCATACTCGCATACCACAAGAATATCCTCTAGTTCGATTCCTTCCATCACGAAAGCACAAGAATTGGTGCACTTTTGGAATGGTAGGTAAAGGGTAGTGGCTCCGTGACTAGGTGAATTTATTTCAACAGCTCGGGAAGAAAGGTCCAGTATGACTCCATGCATAGCCATACAATTCATACCCAAAATAATATCCATGCCTTCAAGGGGTAAGAGAACAAGGTCCGTGTTGATGATTTTACTACCCAATTTTATCGGTACCAGTCTTATTATTTGGTTGGAAGCAATTTTTTCACCCGGTGTTGATATCATATACGACCCTTTTGTGTGACAACAGTCCAAGCCTACTTTTGCACCGAACTTTGCACTAATGAAGCTTTGCGATGCACCAGAATCAAACAATATAACGGCAGGCTTGTTATGGATAGAGAATGTACCCGTCATTACTGGTGCTCCTTCAGAAAGTTCTGCAAGAGTGGTGAAATTGATCTGCCCTTGTTTGACCTAAAGGGTCTGCCTCTTGCCCTTGTTCTTATTGTTCTGATTAGAGCCTTGGCCCTGATTTGGCTGCCTAGGCTGAGGGCATTCTCGAGCAAAATGACTGAAACTTTCTGTCACACCCTGAAATTATTGGATTTCAGAATGTGATTAGAAAAAAAAATAATAATAAAGCAATGATTTTCTCATAATTATATAAAAATTTCAACATTTATTTTCTTTACAGAGAATTTAGTATAGAAAAAATAAATAATTGTCTTTCAGAATTAAATAAAATGGTTTTATGTATGTTGCATTCATGTCGTTGCATTGGTTTTTTGTTTGTTGGCGTGTTTAATTTTACAAAATAAAAATATTCAAAAACTACCCTAAAATCTTTTCTCTCTTTTCCCTATCTCTTTTGGCTCATCCCATCTTTCTCTTTCTTCTTCCAGCCCGGCCCAAAACTAAGTCCTTTCTTTTCTATCCCGACCCTTACCTTTCTAAAATTAGTACCCGCCGTCCAGGACCTCCAGTTTTGCACCCAGACCCTTTGTTTAAGGTTTAATTATGTTTTAGCCCCTGATTTCTTCAGATTTAGCCCCTGGAAGTTCAGTTTCTTCGCAAATAAGTCCCTGAAACCTTGTTTTAGCCCTACCTTCGTCGTGTTAGCTCCGTTTCGACTCGTTCTTGTTGCGTTAGTCTCCTAAAACCCTAAGCTATTGTTTAATCGTGTTGTTGTGCCTAAATCCTATTTTTAAATTAAATATAGATTTAATTTGATTAAAGTTCTCTCACCTAATTTTCTAATTAAAATCTACCTAGGTCTTTACCTCCGGTTTTCATAACTAATGTCAATTCAATTAATACCAACTCAAATATGTTCTAAATATAATTTGTTTAGTTGAACACCAAATATAAAGTTATGCGTTTAGATGCTCTCACAAGTTTTCTTTCTAATTAATTGTTAATTAGTATAATTTGCACATAGACAATCATAAATAAAATATGACTAAGTTCTACTCCGCTTTTATAAATAAAAATATAATATAAGTTAATTATAATCAAGGATATTTTGTTTTGAATATCTTTTACATTTGTTTTCCAATTAAAATAAATAAAACTCATAGTTCTTTTATTTCTTTTATAATACCAATCTTCTTATAGCTTTGTCTTTTCAACCCTAGCTCCGTTTTCCGCGTTTCTTGTGCTCTTGTAATTGTAGCAACGAGCCCTATCCTTTAGCACGCTCTTTTAAAAGCTTTTATTTTGTGATTGGTGTATTGTTCTTAGCTGTACTTGTTTGTTGTTTTGTATGTTTGTGCTCGATGTTTGCTTCGAGTAGAATGATCGCTGTTGAAGCTTGAAGATCAAGTTTTCCAAGTGAGCAAGAACTGAAGAGCAGCAAGAGTAGCTTTTCGTTGGAAAAAGGCAAGTGACCCTAACCATCCTTCTATCTATGCTTATTTACAAGAATACCACGTATTAATTGGAACGTGGACAACCACCCAGGAAAACAGTACAACCACGAGAACTATTTGGCTCTAGTCTTGGCTAAATAATTAGAGACTCTAGTTTGAAGCAGTCTTATCGAAAGGGCAAGGAGGGGGTCGGTGATTGGGGTATAGCCCGGTCCTCTTGGGGTAGCAGCCTTCGCTAAGGTGCTGACCATTAGGGAGGGTTATGGTTCACGCTGCTACCAAAACTCTAGCGGACCACTTCTTATTAGGGAATCTTTGTAAAGGCCTCGTAGCGTCCCTATGCAATCACACCTCGGAAGTGTGGTATTGTGCGTAGCTAGCACAACATGGTTGGGTCCAAAGTTCTTTTGAACTTTTACGCGACTTGTGGTGAAAGTTTACAACCTCTTCAGAGTGTCTAAAACTGATATATCAGCCGTGCTCACGGTCAAGAGTGGCCTAGACCCTCACATGATTAATAAACTTAAAGATGGATTTAAATCGTTATTCTGGTTATTTCTTGTGGCCTTGCTGAGTACCAACCATAAGTGTACTCACCCTTGCTAACTGCTGCTCAGAAGAAAAAGGTGTGAAGTCTACTGAAGATGATGAAGAGTTCTAGGCGTACGCAACCCCCAGTCGTTTGCCTGTGAAGTTTGGAGCCTTCGTTTCCATGATAAGCGCATATCTCTGATAGTCTTGTAAGTCCTTATTTATGTTTCTTTACGTGATACTGTTGTTGTTATTCACTGATGATGTCACTATATGTATGGAACTTGATCCTGGCATACATATAGATGCATTCGGTTTTGTCCTTAAACCGGGTGTGACACTTTCACAATTGAAACAACGATTGGCGAAGTTTGGATGAAGAAACTGCTGAGTAGCGGCCCTTTGTCCAGTTTGCTGAGGCACAACGGGTCGTACAACACCTTGTTGCTGTGGGTGCCTGGCAATCCAACGTCCTGGCTGAGGGGCCTTCTGTGGAGCTAAAGGCGCATCATTTTGCACTAATCGATACCTCGGTGGCTGAGCTCCCGAGGGTCCAGTTGGTGCCTTCCTCTTCTTTTCAGCACGATGAGCCAGAATACAATCCTCTTGAGTGATTGCCATATTGACCAGCTCATTGTATGTATCGGCCTTGACAAGGTTCAGCCGTTCCTTGAGTTTGGTACTCAACCCTCTGCGGAAGCGATCACGCTTCTTAGCATCCGTATCAGCATGATAGCCCGCGTACTGGCACAGATTGTTGAAGGCCTGAGCATACTAAAGTACAGTGCGGGCACCCTGAGTGAGAGCCAGAAACTCATTTAGCTTTCTTTCCATAAGACCTTCTGGGATATGGTGTGCCCGGAACGCAATTTTGAATTCGTCCCAGGTGACAACATGATCAGCCAGGAGCATAGCAAAGTAATTGTCCCACCAAAAGACAAGCTGTACCGCGAAGCTGCTGAGCGGCATAGCGAGCCTTGTTTTCATCCGAGCATGGGACCACAAGTAGAGAAAATTTGGACTCGATTGTACGAATCCAAGCGTCCGCATCCAAGGGCTCCTCCGTCTTGTGAAACAAGGGAGGTTGAGTCCCAAGGAAATCCGTGTAACTGGCAGCTTGAGGTTGGTGGACATTGTGCCCACCCCGCTGTTGGTGCTGTCCTTGCATGAGCTGACGAAGCAACTCGGTTTGAGTGGCCATTACTTCCACCAAACTGGGTGGTGGCGGTGGCTGCTGTTGTGATTCACTAGCACTAGCACCAAAACCCTTCGGGTTATCATGGGTTGCTCCAACCATCTGAAATGTGAAGGTTTATCATTAGCAACGTGATCCATATTGCTTAAACGATTCAAAAAGGAGAGCGCGGAAAATGTAGAATCTCAAAAGATCATGGGTTGAATCGTGGTCAGAAAATTGTCTGCCATAAGAAACTTATAGCTCCTGATAGGTTCATCCAAAATAGCTCATATTTTGGCAGTGGGTAGGGAATTTAGATATGTACAACTTTGGTATTCAATTCAGACGCTAAATCGATGGCCAAGAGGGTCGAAAAATTCACTCTTTGCTTCGCTGGTTTGGCTGTTTTTCAGCAGAACGAGTTATAGTATCTTGCCTATAACTCAAACTAGCAAGATCCAATAGTGCTAAAATTTTGTGAGAACCCAGATCACAAAATTTTTGACAATTTTGGTATTCAGCACTCAGCCCAGAAATTTAAGGAGACATGGGTAAAAATTCCGACAAGTTTCTGCAATCGCAGATTCAACTGCTTTCCAACATCACAATCAAACCACCAAGTTTTTAGCCATGGCCTACACGATTAGAGTATCCAATAGTCGAGATGCACTCGTCTCAAAAGAGGTACTCAACTCTCAGTTAGCCTATTACAACACTTGCCAAAAGTTAGGCTACACTATCGAGGAGTATATGCAAAAGTCCTCCTAGGTCATCAACTAGAAATCGTCGAGGTCATTGACGAATGACTCGCTGCTAGCAGGAGAGTGAGCTCCCATCGGAGGTGGCTGCGGTGCTTCACCCTCAAAGTCCATGCCTGAAACACCGTCAATCTCCTGTGGCTCCTCAACATCTTTCTCCATACCCACCACCTCGGGAGGGACATTCTGATCATTGTGCCACTGAATGTGCTCATTAGCATCCTCCAACTCAAGGTTCAGATCATGGAACTGCTCCTCCAAGTGCGCTATCATGTCATCTCTCTCACCCATGAGAGTGTCGTGCTCCTGAACTTGGCCCTCAAGTTGGCCAATCCAGGTGTCTCTATCCTCAAGTTCCTCACTGAGCTCCTAAATCTGCTCATCTATGTTGTTTGACATCATGTGGTAGGCCTGTGCAAGGTCGGCGAGCTGCACAACCGCCTGACTTTGGAGGGCCTGAAGTCAGCACAGTGCCTTCATGCACCGCACAGAGGTCTCGATGGTCTCCTTGGCGTGAAAGTCTACCAAGTATTGTGAGTGCTGTACCCTGTGGAGCCAAAAGGGGTCGTTGTCTTGGGCAGCAGGAAACAAACCAATAGGAGTGAGCGTGACGACCTCGGGGCACTACGCACAAAAAGTGGTGAGTGCCCTCATGGCAGCAAGCTCCCAAGTATCGGCCAAACGGTGACCAATAGCCTCAATCTCCAAGGCGGGCCACTCCGGGTGTAGTGGGTGCGGAAAGATGGTCACGTTAACACGGCACTGGGTAACTCCATTCTCTGCAAACTACAGTCCCGCGTAATGTGGGGGAATTAGATAGCCCGCGGTGCTCAGAACATCTCACAAGATAGAGGGAAAGCCCTCCCAGTGGAGACACTGCGAGTGAACGCGTCCATCCTCATCCACCATCATGGCAACAGGCTCGGCCATCTGAACAAAAGATCGAATGGGTGAGATAGTGAAAAACTGTGAGCAACATAGTGGACAGGTTCTGGATAGTGCGCAAAAATAGCCATAGCTTCAACAGTTCTTGTCCAAAAATTCTCAACTTTTTCCAGAACATTCCTAAGGTATTTTTGCACAACTTTGCTAGTCAACTCCAGAGCTAAATCAGGCTCTAAGATGGTTTTTCTCTTGAGGTTTTACTTTACTATCTATCCAGAAAATTCAGTGAACAGTGAGCCAATGTTTCATGCACCAGGGAAAATCTACCCAGCCAAAACTTACCAAATTTTAACACTAGTTGCCTGAGTAAATTTAAAACAAGTTTTGTGTTGAACACTTTTGCAGAAAACTGTAGTAAGAGGGCATAAAAATTTATGTGGTAGAAGTGCTCATTTCGGACAGAAAACTGACATCTCAAGGACAGAAAACTGACAGATATATGGTCATGATGCATGCACGTCCTATTCGTCCTCACAAAATAAAATAATTGCCAAATAGCTTTGGTCTTACGGAGTTAGTTCCGGTGGCATATACAATATGTCTCTCACTATAATAGCTAGTCGAAAATTCTCTAAACCGTTCTTTAACTTATCGTAATCGCGGTTAGTGTACCTGCAGAAAATTCATAGAGTATATATATCTATTGAACCTTTCATACCAGCACTCATGAAAGCGTCCGCATTCATTACCGTTCACTATAGAAACAGCATCCGTACAATTCCCGCCGTACAGACGACGTTAACATATGCTATCGAGATAGCGTATTCACGGGGGTACTGTCTTGAGACGGGGACATGAACAGCGATCGCCATACCCTGGTGCGCCAAACCTTCTACTCCCAATATAATCAACTAATAGTTGGTATATTGGCAGCACCTCAAGTAAGCCAATGCTTGAGGGCAGCGTTCGGCTCGCATCACCGACAGGAAGGCCAAGCTCTCTCAGTTGGCTGAGGATTCTTACCTTCTTACCTTAGCGATGAGTACGTCGTTACAGAATTTAAGGTCCGTTGTACATAAAAGTAAGTTTTAACAGAAAGTAATGTGCTGGAAGTCAATTGATAATACATAAGTTAGATAGCCACCTAGTAACTTTCCCATAATCCCCTAGGGCTTTACAAACTAGGTACCATCCTTAACGAACCAACGCATTTTGCAAACGCATTTTTCTGGTCAAGTTTTATGAAAACAAGTTTTTTTAAGGCTTGTCGCATTATCTGGTGTATGCATTAACCAGCTGTGGCAGAACCACCTGAATTAATCTGGCTCAAGTGCACTAACCGTCACCACAAGGGCAATCAGGGCTATCTCGCACTTCGAACAGAATAATCCATTGGTCTGTCGGGTAACCTCCCGATACAACCACGGTTTGCCGATCGAAACCACACATACAAAAATTACTCACACGAAGGCGAGCCCAGAGAATACAACATTCCACAAATTTTACATCACAAGTTTCAACATAAATTTATTATTACAGACCAAGTTGAAATTCGTAAAATGAGTACTTCAGAGTTTAAAGTAAACGGGTTCTTCAGAGTTCATTGCAGCGGAAAAACAACGATAAACTACTCGATGATACATGATGTCTCGATGAAGCCCGTACGAGACATCACTCGGCACTATCATCATTGGCCGGGGACGCATCCCATTCCACCGACCAACCAGGAGGAAGAGTACACGGCCAAGTCAAACTAGCAACAATATCCTCGAAAGTATCACCTAAAAACAAGCCACAAGTAAGGCTGAGTATACTAATACTCAGCAAGGCTTACCCGACTAGTGGAATATACTTAGCCGACTCCTAGACATGCAAGGCTTTTTGGCTTGAGGGGTTTGTTTTGCCAAAAAGCATATACAAGTAGGTCCTTGCTTTCAAATTTTAGCTCCAGATTCTAGTTTTTCTTAACCATTCTAGGTAAGGAACTATCCAATATCATATATGGTGAAAGAATTAATTTGCATCCAACAAGATTAATCATCATCATTGTTCCATTTCTTACTCTATGTGGTAAAAGGGTCAAGTAGTCTCAATAACCGCAAGAAACGGACGATTCGAATCGAATTTCTAAACCTTGCAAGGCAGACCTAAACACATGTCACGTGGTACTCCCGGAGTCACACGTGCAACTTTTCCCTTCAATTCCCGCTTCACGGAACAGGCCCACCGCACTCGATTACACGTCCCTATGGACCACGGACCCGGCCGGGCCATGGCGGCACATGCACCCGCCATTAGCTAGATGTGAACGAATTCAAGACGGTGGGGAGTATATTCCAGCCTCGGTTCAATCCAGTACGTAAGGTTACCGATTACCATATTCTCGGCATGTGGTTAGTACGTTCAAAGACTTAACCACCACTACCACACACTGCGGCCATAGCATTTTTCACTAAACAGACGGGGCCTCAATCATCAACACGAACATCGTACCATAGCCCCGTCCGTCGACCTTATGATTGCAGCATGTAGTAAACATTCAACTCCTATATTCTCGCGAGTGACAGGAAATCACTTGACTTTTACCGGAGTCCTATTAGCATAGCATTCTATCAAACCTTATATCTAGTGTTCAGATCATAGGAACCTAAGATCATGCAACTAATTTTTCATTCAACTCCTATAAACTTAATGCACAAGTAAAATAGAGTAATTAGTTGCATAATTTAGAAAAATAGGGTTCATGCTCCGGAGCTTGCCTTCTTGAGCTAAGCTAGCCTTGGGCTCTTCCGAACTCGGGTTCGGGTCTTCGAAAGCTTCAGTTAGATTCACTCGAGCTTCACACTGCTCACTCTCGGACTCGGGCACCAGCTCGTACGTTCCGTCAGCGAGAGCAGTCGATTCTATATGAATGCACAAGTATGAGTTGTAGTGATTTGGTTGTAAAGTTACTTAGTTAAGATTTTTTGAGCAATCATTAATAGAGTATAATCTTAAACTAATTAACTCCATTAAACAAGAAAGGGGGGCGGTTGTGTTCTTTTGGAAACTAAATTTTCTAAGCACAACATGGATTAAACACAACTTTTGGACTAGGTAACTTCTGGTGATGAAATTTTTATTTAGAGTACATTATGCAGAGAAAACAGCACTGTAAAAATTTCAAAAATTTCTGTGTAGCAGATTAAGTTTGAAAAATGTAATACACAGCCACTGCAAGTATTGATGCTCAACATTTGACAGGGTGTTAATCTAGCCATATGTGTGTTCCTATAAATGTTTCAGATTTTATTGTGCAAGATAAAGAGCATAATAAATAGGACAAGATACACCTATTTCTTTAAGGATTAAATTTCTAGAGGATGTTTTACTGGGTTTCTGAGTATGAAACCTTTTATACAGCATGTTCTAACACAAAGTGTCCTATAGTAAAAATATAAACATTTTCCAAGCATAAAAACTAATTACTTTGATTTAATGCATTATTCCACCACAAAAATTACATAAGTGGTTACAGATAGGTAAAAAGTCCCTAAATATTTTTGTGGAATCTAGGCATCAATATAACAGCTCTGGAAAGTTTCACAACATAAATCACAATATAATAGTAGGTGAAATTAAATCTACCCATTTATGGCATCAACCAAAGTCTAACAAAAAGCTTAGCTAGAGATGTGATTTGGTCCTGAGATTTTTGCATTGGCCTACACATCAAGAAACTAAGCCACTGTCCAAAAATTAGATTCAGCATTGGTCTACAATTGTGGGCTCAAATAAAGGCTATTAAACATTCCATTTAATCTAGAGAAAAATATAGCAAGCATCTGAAGAAATGCATGTAACAAAAGTTGTAGATTTTCTTCTAAAGATTTCAGAACAGTTGAGTTTGTATTTTTCCGATATTTCTATGATTTTATATGAATTTTACTCGTTTACAGATATGCCCCTGTAAACTTGCGTGCAGACCCTTTTAAAGATTTCAATCGTTGCAATGTGGTCCCTGGCGGCGCTGGCATGGCGGCCGGCAAAATTATGGCGATGGGGCTCGTCGGCGGCGAGGGAAAAAGGGTCGGGGAGAACCAGGGAGGCAAGAGCTACCTTGTGGGGGCCTTGGTCGGGGTTGGGGATGGCCGGAGGTGTCTCATCGTCGCGGAGCAGGGGGCGGCGGCGGTGCGGCGCGTCTGCGACGATGCTCCGGCGAGCTAGAGCCTGCGGGGGCGGGTCGGTGAGCTTCGCGGTGTTGTGGGGAACCCGTTCCGAGGCTTGGCTAGGGCGGAGGAGGGTCGGAGCTGGGCTGTCCACGGTGAACAGGGGTGCAGCGGCGGTGGAGGCAGCACCAGCGGCGCTTTTGCTGAGGTGGGTGGCGATGGGCAGGGCAGTGAGCTCCGGTGGGGCGGTGTGGTGGTGTTTGGAGGCTCAGCTCTGGCAATGGGTGGCCGGAGAGGTGAGCTCCACGGCGAGCTTGGCACGGCGGCGGCAATGGCAGCGGCGGGGAGCTTCTAGTGAGCTGGTCGCGCGAGTAGGGGTCTAGGGCGGCCTTTATAGGGGCACAGCGGGGGAGAGGAGGGAGTGGGGATGGTCGCGCACGCGTGAGGGAGACTGGGCAGTGCGGAGGCTCAGCATTGGCCGCGGCCGGCGGTGGACAGCGTCGGCGTGGCGTACGGCAGTGACGCGGGCACGGGTTGGGCGAGCGGCAGCAGCAGCTGGCTTGCCGGGCGGCGAGCGTGGTGACTGGCGGGATGCGGCGGGGGCTCGGGCACGGCGCGGCCTGGCCATTGGGCGCGGCGGGCGGCGAGCAGAGGCGGGCGACGACGTCGCACGCGTGGCACGCTTGGGCTGGGCAGGCTTCGCGGCATGGGGGAGAAGCGCGTGCGGCAGGGGCACGGCCAGCCATTGGCTTGGCACGGCGCGGGCAGCAGGGATGCCCTGCCAGGTGGCCGGGGCCTCTGCGCGGCGGTCGGGTGAAACAGGGGAGGGAGGAGGGACTGGACTGCAAGAACTTTGCAGAAGTTTAGGGGTCTGGTCGTTAAAACAAAATTATCTCCCATTTTTATGTTGCAACTCAAAAATTACACAAGTTGTTCAAAACGAAAAGTTACACAAGTTTTGTTTCAGGCCAAAGTTCATTTTAGTTCTAGTTTGAAAGTTAATTTGAAAACTCAAAAAGCTTGATTCGGAGGGCACATCATTTCCTGGGCAAAAATTAGTATTCTCTCCTAGGCTTCAACTAGACTTTTGTTTATCATGTCACTGATAGTGTGCCTATTCAATTTCGTAGCCATATTTGCTTTGATGTGAAAGTTATTTAATTTGTTTGATTAAAGTACATGTACTTATGCACATATACACATACTTTCAAATCCAAGCAAAACCTTATTTCCTTTAAATTTTTCTTAGTTAGTTAAGCATATTGTTATGCTAATGAGACTTGTTTAGTAATTTAAACACCTAAGGTGTCACAGCAGCCCTATGAGAACTTGATAGAAATCGATAACTTATAGATTAAACAAGATGAAACTACAACGATGCCCCAGTAGCTAAAGCCTAGAGAATCTGATAAACACGAACTTACCCACAAGCCGGAGATCGATCCAACGCAGCCCTTCTTGCTGAAGAATTCACCGCGATCTACTCTACTCTACTCCTAGGGTTTTGGCAAAGTGCCGCGAAAAGTTGTATTGATTGATGATTGTTCTTTACAAAACCCTAATTTCTATTATTTATAGCCTGAAACTAAAACTCCTAACTTAACACGACTCCAACAAACTTGAGCGAAAAGAAACAACTTAAACTACCATATTTAGAAGATATTTCAGAAGGAAATCTGACTTCTGTAAGATCTTATGCTGATGTCATCTACCAGTCCTATTCGAACTTCCTCTGACCGCTTCTTGACCGAATCCGCATCATCTTTGACCAATGCCACGTCACCTTTGACCGTAGCTTCCAATGATTTTTTTTCTAGATCACCTGTACCTTGAATAGAATAGGTCGTCAGCCTTCCTGAAATCCTCCATCAGCTCTAGTCTTGCTTACCAAAATTGTACTTGCAAAATTGTGACATCAACACATGGCCCCCAATTTTGGAAAAAATAATTTGTTCCAAAATTCTTGAAAGTCATGATGATCTTCTGCCAAGATCCGACTTCAAACAACACCTCAATTTCCCGTCGTACTAATTGGTCTTTTCAAATTACACCATTGGGTTCCTCTGCCTCCGAGCCGTTACTGGGCTTATCCCTTTAAAACCCACTCGCGCACGCTTCATCTCTTTAACCTATTTTCATCTCTCTGCCAAGAAATCCTCTGCCGGCAATTCTTGCTCGAGCTCCTCATCACCGAACGTCTCCGCATCCATTCACCCATCTGCTCCCCTCAACCTCTAGGCGACGAGCTTGCATTGCATCCCTCAAATTTATCAGGTCCTCATTTCAATGGCGGCAGTAGGTTCTTCATCAATAGTGGCGACCTCGGGTTCTTCATCAATGGTGGCCCCAAGGATTTCAGAGTTAATCTTTTTTACCTTTCCGCATTCGATTGATTTACCTGCCCGAAAACCCTTCCGAAGTGGCATTCTTATCCCCTTTCTCCATCTTCTTTCCTTTACTTGTAGAATACGGAGAACCAGATTTTTGTCCCTAGAGAGGAAGGCTCTTCTCTTCTTTTCTAGGGTCCAATGGGCAATCCAGATCCCATCGAATTCATAAACCTGGAAACATGTAGGCTCCCGTACAAACACACTTCCGTGGACACAGCCGATTGGACTTAGAGCTTCCGATCTTGGCCCAGCTTAGTACTAGGATGGAAAGATTGGTATATGAAGATGGCCAATTCCATCAGAGGAACCTAGGAGAAAATAGAGATCGATCAATGTATAACTCTATTCCTCGCCGATATGGGAAATCATGAAAGTTTGCTCATAGGTGCTTCTTATTTCTGCTCCGATGCACTCAACGCCTTCCTTTTTGGCCACGGCCCAATGACCCCTACACTCCTGGAAGTTCTCATGCTCACGGGTCTCGACATATCTGAATCGGACACACCCTTTGATACTATTGTCAAGTCTTCCCATCGACTAGCAACCAAAGAAGTAAAAGGTTGGAAACGGTACATTACAGGACATGCCAAAACAGGGACCATCGACCACATTGAGCACACAACTTTCTTGAACATATGGTTAGAGAAGTTCATCTTCTGTGGTTCAACCTGCGGACCCACAACCAATATGCAGTCGATGGATGAAAGATTAGCATATGGTGTCAAGATTCCTCTAGGCAAGCACCTCTTGGGGGCGGTTTACCGCATGCTACATCAGGTATCAACAAAACTAGCCACCAATCAACCTCCAGGCAACATCGGCGGTCCTTGATGGTTTGTCCAACTTTGGCTTAATTTATATACTCACAAGGTCATCGGCCATGAAATCACCCAGCAAGAATTTCCAGCTGATTATCCAGAGAATGAGACCCCAAAGAGTCGCCAATGCACAAACTTCAGTGAGGCGGTATCATCCATGCCTGTAGAAAGACTGGCACCAAACAAAGTGGCCAATTGCTTCAAATTATTCTATATCGGCCTTGAGGATAATGTCATGACCTGATTTGCATATGTAGCCCTCATGTAGACCAATTTGAGAGGCCATACTACTTCAAGTTTGACAGAATATGTGATCCAAAAGATGTCAGTAAAAAAACCTTTCAAGTGGCAATCACCCGATGCCTTCTACCAACCAACTTCTGCTCTGGTCGTGGAAGGGCCAAATTGTATTCTTATGAGTTTTGTCATCCTTCATCAGCAGCACGACAATTTGGCCTCGGGCAATTGCCGATCCACCTTTTCTTCACGGATCACATTCAATCTAAAGATATTGTGGGTTCGGCTATGGAATACAGCCGACTAAAAGCTTTGACTGATGACCTGGTTTACACTGAACCCGTTAATTGGGCTCCTGCCCAACTCCCTTTTCTTCTCCACAATACAACTCTTGGTGGTTTGAATAGAAGCTTCATCTGAGGAATCAGCCAGTTGCCCTATACTATGCCAAGATCAACCCGGAATACACCCCACCACCAATGAGATATTTCTCAACTTTCTTTGAATCACTGTCTCTCATAGTATACCTGTTTTTGCTAATTGATGTGCTGTTATTCCCTTTGCAGTTGATAGAAACATCGCCTCCACCAACGAGCGCTAGTGGCAAGCCGATCAAATATTGCCCAGTGATAGAGAACCCCCTGATCGGCCATAAAGCTCCTTCAGTACAACAAATTATGAAAGGAAAACGGATGCTCGCCACCAAGACCACCTCCAAGAAGAAGAGACGAACAACTAACAGTTCTGCATGGGCCAACACAACACCTCCCCCAGACGTATCTATCATAGCCGCTGGCTTCATTCAAGTTGTCCATGTATCCCTTCGATAGCTTCCGATATCTTTACTCACTTGAAACAATACATCATCTTCTCATGTTCCTAGGAATCGGGCATTGCACTTATAGCCAAGTTCGACAACCAATCTGCCAGAGAATTTCCCACAAATTCCAGAAGAAAAAGCTCCATCTCCGGTCCTGATATCCAATGTGGAGAGAGAGGTATACATGGCAACTGATCTCAAGAAATCTCAAGAAAGAATAAACCGAGCTTTTGCAAAGTTCCTCCATGCTAAATCAACTGAACAGGCATCGGCTTCAGCACCTGGCAACATCCCTCCTGCTGTGCCATTGAACACGAATGATAACACCGTGGCCACACCCGAGGATAATCCCACCTTCAATGAAACAGTAAGTCCTCTAATACTCTGAAACTATCCTTGTTTTATATTGGACCTTTTCCTTTGATTTTGTTCATCTGGCTACCTAGATGATCCCAAGGGTGTCCGACCCATCTCTGACCCTCTCTCCAAAAAGAAATATTCTATAAATAATGCAGAGAAAGGAATGATCCCCTGAGCCATCAGCAGATGCAGCAATCCTATCGGACATCCCTTCTTTATCAGTCATAATGCCCCGCAAGCTACCATCTCCGGTCTTCAAACCCGAGGTGGAACTGCAATGGAAACAAGTATTTTCCTTAACTTATCCATGTCCTTCCAGAATTTCTCTTAGACTTCAGAATTTACTCTTTCTCTCCAGGAATAGGACACCCCCTCAAGTAGCTTGTTCTCACCGGACACGGAAGAAGCAACCGATGCAGAAGAAATCAGCTCGGATCAGCACCCGAAGATCCCTAATAGCATCAAATTCAAACTCCAAGGCATGCTCCAAGTCCTTGAGCAAGACCTGACGTTCAGGTGCAGGATGCAGGGCCGATCCGATCCATCCTTGCTGAGGTGAAAAACTCATTGGCTCCTGACCTGGCATTGGTCCTAGCCCCGTCTGCTTACATTGAGGGCTTTCAACCCATGATGTTAGAGGCAAAAAGACATATAGCCAATCGTGCCGCCCGTTAGGAGCAGAGTTAAAGGGACAGGTCTCACGCCAAAGAGATCAAGCAAAAGATCTCTAATATAGAAGCCTCATCAGCCATGATTTCCGCAGAGCTTGATCGGCTAAAATTCAAAGTAGCAGAACAAGTGAGGGAGCTTCACAAAACATGGGAGCCTATCGCAACTGAAACAGCTAGGCTAGAACGTGTTCCAATTTTTGTTAGCCAAGCCAAGGATGAATACTCCGCCTTTACCCGTCAGGCCAGGCTGCCCCATAATGCTTCTAAGTCAAAGATAACAAACACATAGCCGATGATGCCGGCATCCGCCTGCGAGCGGTAGAAGAAATCCAAAGAGCTATGGGATTGTTGTAAGAAATTCAGCCATACATCGGCTTTGAACGCTTAACACTTTTGCGCCCTGCATGGAAGATTCAATACTTTGGTACGACATGCCCATCACGGCGAAGAACAAAATATTGGGTGTAAATATTT
The DNA here is from genome assembly GCA_032594955.1 of Panicum miliaceum. Classification (NCBI taxonomy): domain Eukaryota; kingdom Viridiplantae; phylum Streptophyta; class Magnoliopsida; order Poales; family Poaceae; genus Panicum; species Panicum miliaceum. The sequence goes on along the minus strand of CM064059.1, from coordinate 17,953,114 downwards.
TTGCTCTAAAGGCGATACTTGTTGTATCAGCTATTTCTTAGTCGACGCTTTATTGCTTACATCGACATTTATCCTTTCACATATTCTCGAGGAAAATCAAACGCTATACTCGGTCATCCGTTCAATCTGGCCAAATCAAACCAAGAAACTTGTGTCTTTGTCAGACCCGGGCCCACGGGATTGTGCACATGGCGGGCATCTTACAGTATTAGGGGTGGGACATGGCCCACGCCCTACACCAGTTGTAACTACTCGTAACATAGTAGAACTACTCGTACCGTAGTAGAACTAGTCAGAACAGAAGGAAACTACCTGAAAAGTACTCGGGTAGGACTCCTGAGCTCGTGTCCGGTTAGGATTTCCATGTAACCCTGTCCTCCCCAAACTATATAAGGGTGGGCAGGGACCCCCTCCAAACAAGGTCACCAAGATCACCCCGATCAACACCTAAGGCAATACAAACCACACACATAGGACGTAGGGTATTACGCTCTCGGCGGCCCGAACCTGTCTAAACTTTGTGTTTCTTTCACCTTCAAGTTCCTGATCTCGGCGACACCCTACCTACAAACTCACCACCTCAGGGGTATCCCTCAGTGGGCGTGGCGGTAAAACACCGACAGCTGGCGCGCCAGGTAGGGGTGTTCATCGAGCATCCATCGGAGAACTCGATGGCATCTTTCAGCTTCACCAGCATCGTGCTCGATGAGGGCACAACATGGTTTTCGGCTCCTGGATCTGCGTCGCCAATGGCTCGGGTGGCTTCAACGGCCAACTAGCCAACTCCAGGAAGCCGGATGCCATTGCAGCAAGTCGACGCAGCAACCTCGACAAGTTCATCGACAACCTCAACGAGTTGTTGCTCTCCGATCTCGCCGGGGAGATCGAGAGGATGTCCGTTTTCGATGTGATTTCAACTCGTGCTGCACCAGAACTAGTCAGATCAGACTCAAACCGATCTGAGGAGGCTACACAGTTTGAGTCCCTCTCCGACTTAGAGGAGGACTTAGATCGTCTGCTCATGCTCGAGGACGAGGGAGCCACCGCCTGTTGGGGGGGCCCTGTTTATGACAATTACTCCGACTTTGATGACAATCCTGAGTCCTTTTCGGGCAGTCACCTAGGTTTGACCATAACATCTACGCCGCAAGGTCGGTTCATGTACTAGAAGGGCTTAGAGCCCTCCGAACTACTCGAATACGACTCCCGCCTTGTGGCCTTCACGCAGGAACTACCTTTTCAAGAAGGCAAACCCCTCTCTCTCATCTCTGAGGAGGGAGAGGGCAGCGCAGAGCTAGTCAAGTATAGCCACACGGCTGAGAGCTCGCCGGATCGTCAAGTCTACATGGCTTCCCTTCACAATGCGGATGACGACGAGTCGGGTCCCGAGTATGACGATGAACTATTCACAGACGTGTCTGCCGACGAGCGTACGACGGACGCCCCCTAAGACGAGAACGAGGAGCATAGAAGGATCCGGCGGTCGAAGAACGCCAAGCGTGCCAAGCGGGCGGAACGAGGAAAACCGCGCACGCAACCCAATGTACCAAAGGAACCTCAACAACGCTTTCACAGCAGCTACAGATTGGGAGTACCGTACACGGATCGATGCCATTGCAGAAGCAGTGCTCCTAGCTCAACATCTACTACCAAACCCCAGATACAAAGGCTGCAACTCGATGGGCAACACCCAATGTCCTCAACTCGGAACGTGCTCTTGAGATCAGAGCGCCATGGTGACTCTGCGCAGATTAGTCACACCCCTGGAGGAGGTCCTGGATATCAAGGGAACGACAATCGCCAATGCAACCAGGACAATCCAGTCGGCCACGGTAATCCCCAGGGCCAGTAGTCCGCGCGTGGCAACGTTGAACAAGAGGTGCAACAATCAATGCGCCCACCCCGTAACTGGCACGATGCAAGGCCTCAAGGTGAAATTCCACCCGAGGCCATATGGTAGAACCGCCCGAATTAACCTGGCTCAAGTGCACTAACCATCATCCATAAAGATGAACCGGCTACCATGCACTTCAAACGGAGTAATCCGAAAGTTTGTTGGGTAAATCCCGATGCCACCACTTAATATTTCGTTCGAAAAAAAGCGTACACATAACTCGCACGAAGGCAAGTCCAGAGATTACAACATTCAATAGCTTTTATCTCACAAGTTTGACATCAATTACAAGTCGAGTTCATCAAATGAGTACTTTAGAGTTCAAACATAACAACTTTATTCAGAGTTTAAAAGAAGCGGAAAGAAAACATGATCATCTATCGTCGATTTAGATACCACGATGAAGCCCGTACGTGGCATCACTCGGCAGAGTCATTGTTGGCCGGGGACGGATCCCACTCCACAGACCAACTAGGCGTCAAAGTACACAGCCAAGTCAAACTAGCTATCATATCTTTCAAAAGACACACCTGAAAATATTGCCACAAGCAAGGCTGAGTATACTAATACTCAGCAAGGCTTACCCGACTAGTGGTATGTAAATACCGACTACTAAGCATGCATGGTTCTAAGGCTCTAGGTTTTCTTTTTGCTGAAAAGCAACAAAGAGTAAGTCCTTAATTTCATATTTTAGCTTTCAATATTCTAGTTTATTTAACCATTCTAAGTGAGCATCTATCTCTAAGGAAACATGGTGGAAAACATTTAATCATCCAACAAGTTTCATCACAGCCATAGTTCCTCTTGTTACTCTATGTGGCAAGAGTGTTAAGCAGTCTCAATTACCACGAGAAACGGACGATTTGAATCGAATTTCTTAACCTTGCAAGGTAAACCTTACACACACGCCTGGAGTACCGAAGGGTCACCCCAAGCAACTTTTCCCCTTTCTTTCCTTGTTGTGGATCAGGGTCACCCTCCCCGACTACAGAGCCACGCTCTGCACTCGCATGTATATATCCATCTGAACTTCGTTCAAGTAGGGTGAAAGTGAAGTCCACTTGCCGGGCTAATCAGGTACGTAAGCTTATCGAGTACCATATTTTCGACATGTGGTTAGTACGTTCAAACGCTTGACTACTGCTACCACACACTGTGGCCTTAGCATTTTTCTCTACTTAGATGGGGCCTCAACCATGAGCATCATACCACAGCCCCGCCCGTCGACGTTATAGTTGCTGTATGCGGTAAAACAATCAATTCCTATAATTCTCGCGAGTGGCAGGAAACCACTCGACTTTTACCAAACCTATTAGCAGAGCAACTACTCGAACTTCCTGTTCTAGTATTCATTACATTTGTGACTCGGATCATGCAGCTAGGGTTCCAAGCAACTCCTATGAACTTAAATGCACATGTAAAAAGGAATAGTAGTTGCATGAATTTAAAACACTGAGATCATGCATCGGGGCTTGCCTTCTTGGGAAAAACTAGTCGGGGGTTCTTCCGAACTTTGGTTCGGGTCTTCAGCGACTTCAGTTAGATTAACTTGAGCTTCGCACTGCTTACTCTTGGACTCGGGCACCAGATCGTAGATCCCGTCAGCGAGAGTAGACAATTCTGTATGAATGCACATGTATGAGTGGTTTTACTGGTACAAGATAATAATTATTGCACTATAAAGTAGTCATTCAACAAAACCTAAGTTAAGTAGTCGAGTACTTTATTTTCTTGTCCTTGGGCAGTCATTTATCGAGTACTTATCTGGATTAACTGACTTCATTAAGTGAGTGAAGGGTTTTGCTATGCCGTACGACCGTTTTTAACAGTAAGTTTTGATTAAGCAAAACTACTCGTAGAGGTAGTTTCTGTGTTGAGATTTTTATGCAGAGCTCGTGCAAAACTATTCGTAGAGGTAATTTCTGGGGTTGAGATTTTTATGTAGAGCTCGTTACTTAAGTACAAACTCACTGTAAAAGTTTTAGCCTTTTTTATGCAGCAAGTTAATCATGAAAAGTATATTAAACGACTACTGATAGGATCAAGATCTATTTGTGCAGAACAACTCATGCAACAACTGGTGCTTGACTTTTTACTGAACAAACTTACTTGCATGAGTAGGCTACTGTAAAATTTTGCAGATTTTTCTTATGCAAGAACCAGAGGTTAAAGTTTTAGTTTGAACTGGATCTAGCATATAACAAAAGTACTCGAAACAACTAGCTGTGCTTGGATTCATTGCATGAAATTCTTATGGAAGACTATACTCTTAGTACTGAAGCTACCATCCAAAACTTATGAATAGTTCTTCCCTGAAACTCTTGGGGCAACTAAAAGACATTTAAACTAGATTTAAATCTATAGCTAAAACTGTGTGGAAACAGTTCAACATCCTTTTACAAAGTTGTAGATCTTAACTTGAGGAGTCCAGAACATCTTAGTTTGTATTTTTAAGATTTTTCTGTGAGTTGTTTTTCATTTTCAAGTTTAATACATTGGTTTTCAAAGTTCGAGTTTTAGGTTTACAAATGAGTCCCTAAGATTTTAAAGAAATCTTCTCGGAAAGATTGAAATCGAAGAAAAAGGGTCCTTTGCACAGGGGAACGGCGACTGCCAACCAAATTCCAGCGACTAGGGTTGCTGGCGGTGGGGGGCCAAGGTGGGAGAGGCAATAGGGAAACAAACTAAACAAGTTTGAGGCTTGGGGTGGGAAAATGGTGGACCGCGGCGGCTTGCCGGCGGCGACACAGAGCCGGCGGCGGGTGCGGGTGGTGGTGGTGGCGCTCCGGTGAGGAAGAGGGCGCGGGGACCAGCTGTGCAGCTTTAGTGTGAGGCAAAGAAGGTGGTGGGAGGTTTGGTTTGGGAAATGTGGGGGCGGACTGGTGCGTCCACGCACGGGTGACTGCTCGCCGGAGTTGGTGTTGGGGCGGCGAGCTCAGGGACCTTTTGTGGGGCTTTTATAGGCGTGAGGGAGAGGAAGGCGGCCTGGGCACGAGCCACTGGGGAAGGCTCGTCTAGGAGCAAAACCGGGGGCGCAGCTGCCTCGTTGGCGCCGGCGGGGGCTCGTTGTGGCGCCAGCAGCGCCCGCGGCAGAAGAAAGTCGCCGCGTGGAGGCTTCTTGAGGGGGAAGAGTGAGATATTGTGGGCCCGTGAAAGATTTCCAGAGTGCTGGCAGACCCACTTGGCCGGGCGGCCTCAGCTGCACCGTGGCGCCAGCCAGCTGACCTGCCGGCGATGGGACAGGGCAGGGGAGGAGAGAGGAGGGAGAAGATGATGGGACTTAAGCGTGAAAAACAAAAACAGTAAGGGTCTGGGTGGAAAAGGGAGCTAAAACTCATTCTTCCCAAGGTCAAATCAAAAACATTTGAATACCAATTTTGTTCAACATTTCAAGATATACATTTTCTCTTTTATGACTATGTTCATTTGAGCAATGTATTAACAGTTATTCTGACTTTCCGAAAACTAGTATTTAAATGACACGTTATTTCATGTGGATTTTTGCACTGTTAGCCCTTGAGTTCAACTGGACTTTTGTTGCTCTTGTTATGACAGTTGTGCCATTAAATTTTTAGAGTTAGTTGTCATCAACTTTGAAAGTTACAAGTGTTTGTTTGCTAGAGTTCAGATGTTTATGCATATATACATATACACATATTCATTTGCTTGATAGATAGATTTTGATAGGTTGTTTCATACTTTTCTTGCTCTTTTGTGCCTGATTTCATGTTATGGATTTTTTTATCCTTTTATACACCTAAGGTGTCACAGCCAATACCCCATAAAAAGAATCTCGTCCCGAGATTCGGATAAAAACTAAGTGCGGAAAGTGTGTACCTTGGATGGAACCAAGAAAACTAGGAAAAGTTTGATTGAGATAACTTTCAGTTTCCCATGTGGCTTCTTCTTCGGTGTGATGGTTCCACTGAATTTTATACATGTTAATCACCACCTTCCGGGTACTTCTTTCCTTCTGGTCAAGGATTTTGATGGTTGCTCAACATAAGAGAGATCTGGTTCCACCGTGATGTCTTGTTGTTCAACAATTTCGGTAGGAACTCTGACACACTTCTTTAGTTGAGAGACATGAAAAAACGTCGTGAATGGCTGCAAGCTGCGAAGGAAGTCGCAATCTATAGGCCACGGGTCCACATTCTTCAATGATTTCATACGGACCAACATAACGAGGAGCTAACTTTCCTTTCACTCCAAATCGCTGCACACCCTTGGTTGGTGAAACCCGAAGGTAGACATGATCACCAACGTTGAATTTCAAGGGTTCTTTCCTCTTGTCAAAATAACTCTTTTGTCTAGATTGGGCTGCTTTAAGATTTTCTTGGATAACTCTCACTTTTTCTTCTGCCTCGACTACCAAGTCTGGTCCAAAGATTTTGCGCTCTCCAGTTTGTGACCAGCTCAATGGAGTTCAACACGTTCGACCATACGATGCCTCGAAGGGTGCCATTTCTAGGCTTGCTTGATAGCTGTTGTTATATGAGAACTCTGCTAAAGGTAAGCATCTGTCCCAATTCTTGTCATAATGAATGACACAAGCTCTAAGCATGTCTTCGAGAATTTGATTTACTCTTTCGGTTTGGCCGTTAGTCTGAGGATGATAAGCTGAGCTTCAAATTAATTTGGTACCAAGGGATTTTTGCAATTGTTCCCAAAAGCGTGCTACGAATTGAGTGCCGTGATCACAAATGATTGTCTTTGGGACACCGTGTAGACAAACAATACGATCCAGGTATATCTCAGCGTATCTCTTGGCCTTATAAGTGGTGTGTACGGGAATAAAATGAGCGGTCTTTGTAAGCCTATCTACAATAACCTATATAGAATCGTGTTTCTGAGATGTATTGGGCAAACCAACAATGAAGTCCATACTGATGTCTTCCCATTTCCAGGATGGTATTGTCAGAGGTTGAAGTGTACCAGCTACTTTTAAGTGGCTAGCTTTCACCCGCTGACAAGTGTCACACTCTGGAACATATTGGGCAATTTCCCTCTTCATCCTGGTCCACCAAAAATTTTGTTTAAGGTCCTGATACATTTTGCTACTTCCTGGATGAATAGAGAATTTGGAAAGATGTGCTTCATCAAGAATTTGCTTTCAGAGTTCGTGATTTTTTGGAATGACAATGCGACTTTCAAACCATAAAATTCCCTTGTGATCCTAACGAAAACATTTGTACTTCTCCTCTCCTTGAGACAGTTTCTGCTTGATGATCTTAACACCCTCATCATGTAATTGTACCATGATGATACAGTCATGAAGAGTGGGTTCAATAGAGATGTGATTCAAAGTTCCTTGAGGAATTATTTCCAACCTAAGTTTCCGCATTTCAGAGCATAACGTCTCATTGTATGATATGGCAGATAGGCATTTGCAATGAGCTTTGCGGCTGAGTGCATCCGCTACTACATTACCTTTGCCTGGATGATAGTGCACCTCAAGATCATGATCTTTGATTAATTCCAACCATCGTCTTTGTCTCATATTCAGGTCGGCTTGTGTGAATATATACTTGAGACTCTTATGATCGGTATAAATATTGCAATGGGTGCCCATAAGGTAGTGCCTCCAAATGTTGAGAGCGTGAATAACAGCTGCTAATGCAAGATCATGCGTTGGGTAATTCTTTTCATGGGGCCGAAGTGCTCGTGAAGCATAGGCAATAACCCGATTGTCATGCATAAGTACATAGCCGAAGCCAGTACCAGAAGCATCACAGTTAACGTCAAATGGCTTGGTATTGTCAGGTATAGCTAAGACTGGGGCTGTAGTCAAGTGTTCATGAACAGTGTGGAAAGCATTTTCACAATCTTCATCCCACACAAATTTTACTCCTTTCTTCAACAGTTCGGTCATAGGTTTAGAAATTCTAGAAAAATCCGGAATGAAGCAGTGATAATAACCGGCTAAACTAAGAAAACTACGAATCTGATGAACAGAAGTGGGAGGTTTCCAATCCATCACCTCTTCAACTTTACTGGGGTCAACTGAGATACCATTACTGGAGATAGTATGGCCCAAACATTTCACACTATCCAACCAAAATTCACATTTGGAGAACTTAGCATATAATTGATAGTCTCTGAGGCGTTGGAGAACAATGTGCAAATGTTTAGCATGGTCCTCCTCGTCCTTGGAATAAATAAGAATGTCATCGATGAAAAGCACGAAAAACTTGTCAAGCTCCGGCATAAAAACCGAATTCATGAGATACATGAAGTAGGCAGGAGCATTTGTGAGACCAAAAGACATGAATAAGTACTCATATAGTCCATATCGAGTGGAGAAAGCGGTCTTTGGAATATCACATGGTCGAATCTTGATTTGAGGATATCCAGAACGAAGATCAATCTTGGAAATGATTTTTGCTCCAGACAATTGATCGAAAAGAACATCAATACGAGGAAGTGGATATTTGTTTTTGATTGTCACTAACCTCAAACTCTGATCTTTCTTCTTCATGAACAGGGCTGGGCAACCCCAAGGTGAAGCGCTTGGATGAATATAGCCTTTGTCTAGAAGTTCTTGCAATTGTATTTTTAATTCTGCTAATTCCTTGGGTGGCATTCGATATGGTCGTTTAGAGATAGGTGCAGTGCCTGGCTGCAATTCAATGACAAACTCTATCTCTCGATCTGGTGGCATGCCTGGTAAGTCATCCGGGAAAATATCGACATACTCGCGTACCACCGGAATTTCTTCTATTTTGGAGCGGACCTCAATGAGAGCACATGAATTTGTGCATTCTCGGAAAGGCAAAAATAGAGTAGTAGCTCCTTGGGTCGGGGAATTGATTTCAACGGCTTGGGAGGAAAGATCTAAGGTTACTCCATGCCGAGTCATCCATTCTACTCCTAAAATGATATCGGTGCCTTCAAGTGCCAAGAGAATCAAGTCGGTTTTGATAATTTTGCTACCCAATTTAATTGGCACGTTTCTTATGAGTTGATTTAAAGCAACTTTTCCACCCGGTGTAGCGATCATGTACGACCCTTTTGTGTGACAGAAATCCAAACCTACTTTTGCACTAATGAAACTATGTGATGCACCAGAGTCAAATAATATAACCGCGGGCTTGCGGTGACATCGTTAGCTCGGTAATCGTGGTGGAACGCCAGGAGGAAGGCCATACCTTTGGTGTGCAGCGGCCCGTTTACTTTGTCAGTGAAGTCCTTTCTGAATCCAAGGTTCGTTACCCGACAATTCAGGAACTACTCTACGCTATACTTATCACCTCTAGGAAGCTTCGCCACTACTTCGACGCATACAACATCTCAGTGGTCACTGATTTCCCATTGGCGGATATCCTCCAAAATTGAGGCGCCACTGGGCGCATCTCCAAGTGGGCAGTGGAACTAGGGGCCCTTACTCTTGACTTCAAGCCCCGAACGGCCATCAAGTCGCAAGCACTAGTCAACTTTTTGGCAGAATGGCGAGGAAACCAAATGGAAGCCCCAGCTAACCTCCAGAGCATTGGGTAATGTACTTCGACGGCTCACTCAAGCTTGGAGGCGGTGGCGCGGGAGTACTCTTCATCAGCCCAATAGGGGAACAACTCAAATATGTATTCTAGATACTATTTGAGGTATCGAACAACGAAGCCGAGTACGAGGCACTACTTCACGGGCTACACCTGGTAGTCTCCCTAGGCATCAAGTGACTACTTGTTTATGGCGACTCCTTACTGGTGGTCCAACAAGTCAACAAAGATTGGGATATCAATAAGGACACCATGGACGCGTATGTCACGGAAATACACAAGCTCGAGAACAAGTTCTCGGGGCTGGAAATTCATCATGTGATTCACGACAACAATGTAGGAGCAGATGTGCTCTCGAAACTGGGTTCCGATCGAGCCAACGTCCCACCGAGAGTTTTCGTCCACGAGGTGCACCACCCATCTATCAAGACACCAGATCAAATTACCATTGCTCAAGGTCCACCAGAACCCGATTGAGAGGTCTTAATCATCGAGGTCGATTGGCGGGTGACTTTCCTCGACTTTATCAAGGAACACAAACTACCACTCGGCGTCGACCCAAAAAGCGCTGAGGCCACATGCATCCTAAGGCGCAACAAAGGGTACGTTCTAGTCGGGGACAACTTATACAAGCGTGGATCAGCATCGGGCATACTCATGAAGTGTGTCCGCACGGATGAAGGCGGAGAGATACTCCAGGAGATTCACGAAACCGTGTGCGGGAACCATGCTGCTTCTCGCACACTAGTCGGAAAAGCTTTCAGATCAGGGTTCTACTGGCCGACTGCTTTAGCAGATGCCGAAGCACTCGTTCGCCGGTGCACAAACTTCTAGTTCTTCAGCAAGCAGCCCCATGTCCCGGCCCACAACCTTATTACCATACCACCTTCATGGCCGTTTGCATGCTGGGGCCTGGACATAATAGGGCCCTTGAAAACTACGCCAGGAGGTTTTACTCACGTGTTGGTAGCTATCAACAAGTTCACGAATTGGATCGAGTACAAGCCAATCACAAAGCTCTCTGTAGATCGAGTGGTTAGCTTCATCTGCGACATCTTGCACCGATTTGGCCCAACACCATCATCACGGATCTGGGATCCAATTTTCACTCGCATCAGTGTTGGGAATTCTGTGAACGCACTACCATTGAGGTCAAGTATGTTTAAGTGGCTCACCCACGGGCCAACAGCCAGGTTGAGCGCGCCAACGGCTTGATCCTTGACGGCCTGAAGAAAAGACTCTACAACGAGAATAGCAAAAAGGGCAGCAAGTGGATCAATGAGATCTCGTCAGTAGTCTGGGGGGCTTCACACACAACCAAGCAAAGCCACAGGACAGTCACATTTCTTTCTCGTCTACGGGTCCGAAGCTATATTACCGGCTGATGTCATGTGGCAATCTCCTCAACTGGAGATGCACGAAGAAGGTGAGGCTGATGACGCAAGACATCTCGAACTTGATTCGGTAGAAGAAATCAGATGCAATGTTTTGCTCCAGTCAGCCCGCTACTTACAAGGCGCCCGTTGATACCACGACCGGAACGTTCAACAACGATCTTTCAACATTGGAGATATGGTCCTTCGCCGCATCCAGGACGAGACCGGGCTGCACAAGCTTAATTCGCGATGGGAGGGACCCTTCATCGTGCACAAGGTCACAGGACCAGGGTCATATCGCTTACAGTACCCTGATGGCCAGGAGGTCCCAAACTCCTGGAATATCGAGCATCTACGCCGTTTTCATCCTTAGCCAACCGAGACATCTTCGTATGGCAACATACGACCTGTCTTGGTCTGCCCAAGGAACTGATCAACCCCACATGAAGGACCTCGTCGTCACTTCCTTCGGGCCAACCGTGACGTTTTTGCATGGCAACATGTGAATTTTCATGGCCCGCCCAAGGAATCGTCTTCACTAGGTGACTGGAGATCAACACTTCTAGTACTACTCCATTTTATTGGTTCACAACTGGTACTTCGTGTAAGTTTACTGAAGGGGCCTTGCTCCCATACTTCTAGTAACGCTCAGATTACTAGTTCTTGACTAGTATTCTATGTTACTGAAGGGGCTTCGCTCCCACACTTTCAGTAACACTCCGTTTACTAGTTCTCGACTAGTATTCTATGTTACTGAAGGGGCCTCGCTCCCATACTTCCAGTAATGCTCTGTTTACTAGTTCTCGACTAGTATTCTATGTTACTGAAGGGGCCTCGCTCCCATACTTCTAGTAACAATCCGTTTACTAGTTTTCAACTAGTACTATGCGTAGTTTACTGAAGGGGCCTCCCTCCCATACTTCCAGTAACGCTCAACTTACTAATTCTCGACTAGTATTCTATATTACTGAAGGGGCCTCGCTCCCATACTTTCAGTAACGCTCAGCTTACTTGTTCTCGACTAGTATTCTATGTTACTGAAGGGGCTTCGCTCCTACACTTCCAGTAACACTCCATTTACTAGTTATTGACTAGTATTCTATGTTACTGAAGGGGCCTCGCTCCCATACTTTCAGTAACGCTCAGATTACTAGTTCTCGACTAGTATTCTATGTTACTGAAGGGGCATCACTCCCATGCTTCCAGTAACAATCCGTTTACTAGTTCTCAACTAGTACTATGCATAGTTTACTGAAGGGGCCTCGCTCCCATACTTCCAGTAACGCTTCGTTTACTAGTTCTCGACTAGTATTCTATGTTACTGAAGGGGCATAACTCCCATGCTTCCAGTATTACTTCGTTTACTAGTTCTCGTCAAGTATTACGCATAGTTTACTGAAGGGGCATCGTTCCCATACTTCCAGTAACACTCTGTTTACTAGTTCTCGACTAGTACTACATGTAGTATACTGAAGAGGCCTCGCTCCCATAACACCACATTTACTAGTTCCCGACTAGTATTACGTGCTGTCAGCTACTTCCGAGTGCTTTTTGACGCACTCATATAGTTCCCATGTTAGGGGGCTGAGCTCAACAGGGCACTCAGCGTGTTTTCGGTGGATCGTTTAAGCTCTCACGCTTTGAGGATGGACGCAGCAAAACTACTCAGAAGATCCCGATTTAAGAGGATTTTGAGGATTTATCTTGGGAAGATAATTGTTTAACCATTATTTTAGGGATTTTATTCCAAAACAAGGGGTTTTTTAAAATTTTAACCCAGAGGTCTTATCTAGCCATTGACTCAAGGAACAAGGTTTGATTTGAGCGATAATTTAGAGCGCTTTTTGGAGAAGCTATTTGTTTAACCATTTTTTCAGGGAATTCATTTCGAAAAAGCGGTTTTTGAATTTCTGAACCAATTTGCCCATCTTAACCATCAAATTCTTACTGTCATATATTGCATGCCACGATTCATTGGATCCTTTGTTGCAAACCTTGGGGATTTGGACTCAAGGCTCGAGGGCTGCAGGACATGTGTCATCAGCGACTTATTTTTCAAATCGTTTGGAAGATAAGGACAGAAGATTCAAGACTAATTTGACCCTCAGCTTGATTCTTCGAGTCAACATAAGGCTCGGGGGCTAATCCATATAGAGTGCAAGTTGAATCGCACCCCATATAAAAGAAGACTTGACAACTACTCGGGGTATGAGCACCTCACAGCCTTGATGTAGCCATGGAAGTACTCAAAAGACACCTTCAAGATGGAGTTCGGGAGAACTCGAAGACACCTTTAGAAGTACTCGAAAGCCTGCAGTACTTGACTATGAAGAGCACGGGGGCTTGTCAGACCCGGGCCCATGAGACTGTGCACATGGCGTACATCTTACGGGATAAGGGGTGGGACATGGCCCATGCCCTACACCAGTTGTCACTACTCATAACGTAGTAGAACTACTCGTACCGTAGTTGAACTAGTCGGAACATAAGGAAATTACCCAAAAAGTACTCGGGTAGGATTCCTGAGCTTGTGTCCGGTTAGGATTTCCATATAACCATGTCCCTCAAAACTATATAAGGGCGGGCAGGGACCCCCTCCAAACAAGATCACCAAGATCACCCCGATCAACACCTAAGGCAATACAAACCACACACAGGACGTAGGGTATTACGCTCTCGGCAGCCCGAACCTGTCTAAAATTTATGTTCCCTGCACCTTCGAGTTCCTGATCTCGGCGAAACCCTATCTACAAACTCACCACCTCGGGGGTATCCCTTAGTGGGCGTGGCGGTAAAACACCGACAAACTTGCCCCTCGAGGCAATATCAAAACTGGGCTAATGCTTTCCTTCTTCTATTTCATCGGCCGATATCACCTTGCGTCCTTTCTGGCCTTCTCCGTTGAACTCGTTATTCATCAAAACAAACTATCAAAGCCAATGGCTCGGATCGGCTTCAGTCCCAAATCGGACATCTGCAAGAACTCTCCTTCCCATGCTTTTCCTAGCAGGCACTCTATCCCGTCGAACTCCCAAGCTGACGCATCGGCCGTGGTGACGCTGACAGTTGTGTTGGCTGATACTATTTCAATGTCATCACCATGCTATTGGATAAGACATCGGTGCATGGTGGAAGGAATGCAACAGTTTGTGTGAAAACAATCGCGTTGAAGGAGCAAGCTGTAAGACCCTTTTCCATCAATAACAAAGAAAGTTGTATGCAAAGTCCTACTGCCGATAGTGAGCTCCACGTTCAGAACCCCTCTGGCTTGCGAGGAATTCCCACTAAAGTCCTTGAGCGTTATATCATTTTTGATCAAATCTTCTTGAGTCTTCCCAAGCTTCCGATATGTGGTATACGGCATGAGATTGACAGCAGCACCTCCATCTACTAACATCTTGGTCATCGGCTTCCCATCAACAAAGCCCTTCAGGTATAAAGCTTTGAGATACCAATGCTTTTCTCCCTCTTGCTTGTCGAAGCGTGCTTGCTGAGGGTGTAATACCAAGTGCGCAACGGCTTCTTCTTCATCTTCCTCGTCTGGCTGATTCCGATACTCTGCAGGCAGGAAGAAGACCATATTTATATCGACCGATGTTCCAGGTTCATCGGCCTTTTTCTTAGGGTGGCAGATTTTGGCGGCCTCAGCTTCCAGCTCAAGCTGCTCAGTCTGCCTGAGATACTGCACTCTTCATTTCTAGGACTTAGTCAAACCCTTAGGGCACCATTTTGGGTTTGGCTTAGGAATATACTCGCAGCGGTACGCTGGTTCATCTGATTCTTCACCTCGGCTCTGCCAGCAAATTGTTCTTGCGGGAACCTTAACCTTTCATGTACCGAATCTCTCTTTTATGGCTGATCATGATGATCGTATTCTCCTGACTGCTTGTCGCGCATCGACCTTTCTCCTTCCCGAGATCGGTGCTCAATCCGATCATGAATGGAGTGACTTTGCCTCTTGCATTCTCCTTGATGCCTATTGCATTCTAGGCAATCTCGGACTGAAGGCAGCCTCAAGCCTTCGTTCCAGCAGTAGGTGAAGAAAGGGCAACGCCAGTGCAACTCCTGATCGTGTCGTTCTACATCACGACGCCTCTGATCCCTCTCCTGTTGATGCTTGTACTTGTCTAGCAACATTTGTGACGTAACTCTCGGACGGCGCATAGCTCCAGAAGTCCGTCCTGCCTTGTGTCGGTCATCCTAACGAGCACGATGATCGTTATTCTTAGCTTCATCAGCCAACACCTGGACCTTTGGGTCAACCGATCCGGATTCTCTTGCCCTTTCTGACGTCAGCACTTTAGTCTTCCCTCCCCCAAGCTCCACCATGTTGATGTTTGCTGTAGGGAAAGGATGCTGATCAATCTTCATCGGCTTCTTGCTTTCTTCCAGCTAGATTCTTCCTTGCTCGATAGCCAATTGAATTTGCTGATGAAAGACCTTGCACTCATTAGTACTGTGGGAATTCGAATTGTGCCACTTGCAGTACTTCTTGTTTTTCAACTCATCAGCCGATGGGACATTATGATTCAAGGAAAGCTAAATCTGCTTCTCCCTTAACAGGAAATCAAATATCTGATCGGCTTTGTTAACGTTAAAGCTATACTTCTCCGTATTGGCCTTGACCCATGGACATGATACTAGATTCTTGTTCCTGGTCCATTTAGCTAGGCCGATCTCAGTGTCCTCCTCAGAATCTGACTCTAGAGAGCCCACACAAGCAACCTTCTTCTGGTATCGGCCACCCCTAGAATCTTGATAGCGGCTTTCATGAGTCGATACTCTCTGGATGAAATGCCCGAGGCTCTCGAATTCTTGGGCAGAGTATCTATCCTTGATGGCCAACAGCAACCCTTGAAAAGCTAGCTCTGCCAACTGCCCATCGGTTAGGTTCAAACTGAAGCATCGGCTCCTCACGTCTCGGAACCTCTGAATGTACTCCGGAACCGATTCATCGTTCCTTTGTCTGATGGCGATTAAATCCGCCAAGCGCATCTCATGAGAGCCGATCAAGAAGTATATATAGAATTGCTTCTCCAAATCGGCCCAGCTGCGGATGGAGTTAGCGGGCAATGATGTGAACCATGTGAAAGCCGATCCAGACAGAGAAAGTAGAAACAACCGAACCCTTAGAGCATCTTCTGCAACAGCCTCTCCGCACTCTACAAGGAATCGGCTTATCTGCTCAATGGTCGATATGTTGTCCTGGCCAGAGAACTTTGAAAAGTATGGCAGCTTGTACCGATGTGGTAAGGGCACACGATCGAACGCCTCAGGGTAAGGATGCCAATACATGTATGCATGGTCCTTGAGCTTTAGCCCGAATTGATTTTGGATCACATCGGCTATCTTGCTAGTCCAATCTTCATTCTGCGCCACAGGCTGAGGAATCGGCAACGCTGGGATTGGGATTGGCATCTGAGCAATTCCCTGAAGCGGACCTTGATGAACTCTGTAATCAGATGCCATGTGATAGCTAGGAGGAGGCCCACCATGTGTTGCATTAGCCTGATACCCCGTAGTTTGGAAGTACGATTCAGGGACGTCTCGTGCAAAGTTCTGCATGTTAGGGTAGGCACCCTGCTCGCCTCCGAGCTGATGATGGGCCAAGGCTTGCGATACTCTTGGGCGTGCAATATCAGCACTGACTGCTAATGATCCCTGTGTGCGGAAGGTGCTTGTTGAGACCTCTCCGGAGGCGGCACAAGAGGTTGAGAAGGATAGCCACTCATCGGATGAGGAACTGTAAACGGTGGCCCACTTGCCAGCTGTTGTGTCGTAGGGAACGGCGGTGGCACTTTGGGAACCGGGGGGGGGGGGGGGATTCCTCCTGAGGGTTCTTGCCTTTGTCAGCAACCGATGGATCTATTGAGAAGTATGCGGGACCCGTCTGCTGCCCTGGAGTCCCACCGGCTACCTGTCTGATCAAATTGGCCAAGGTATTCACCAAAATGCCAGATTGATTGACCAAGGCGTGATGAACGGCCATGTCAACCGTCTCCTGAATGTTCCACGCGCTAGATGACTCAGCCGACCCATCCGTGGTGCTGATTACCATGACGGTTGGTGTCGGCAATTGGCTCTTTTGGATCACCTTGCCTCTAGTCTTGCTGAAAGATTCCAAACAGATCTTGGTGAACGCATCTGTGGTGGCCTCAACCAACTTCTTTTGTTCGTCATCAAGCTCCTCAAAGGTGACCTCGATGACGTCCTCCGCGTTGTGGTTTTCTAGCATGGTGAAGTTGTTGTTGTCGTGTCCCACCGGTCATGCCAAAAAGCGTGTTGCCGCAAAAGTCAGACGGTGAATCTTGCGGAGCACGACACGCTAAGGCCTGGGAGCTCTGCTTATCTTCAGTGCAAGTCTTGCAAATCGGGTTCGGGGCGTGTCAGTCAATTTGATCTACAATTGATAAGGGAAAAGAAATTTAATCAGTAAAACAACAAGGAACATATCGTCTGGAGTTCTGAATAGTTCCAAGAAGCACTTCGGCCAGAACATCCAATACATATAACCACGCATCGGCAGCAAAGCCGATTCTCAAATGAAACAGGATTAAGAAATAAAAACCTTGTAATTAAATGCACACGTTTAATTAGACTAAATTTATCATCACCATTAGTCGGATTGGGCTTAACCGAGACAGCGCTAACAGCTGGGCGACAAACCGAGTATAACAAACCAATGCATTGAATTACACTAGGATCTATTCTTAGCATTAACCTCATGATCGGCCATGAGGCCGATTGGAACCGTCAAGCCATCTCGATCATGTCATCATTGACCAACCGGCAGATCTGACGGATAAGACTTGACCCAGCATCATTACTTAAGGTCCGGACTTAACCAAGACAGCCTAAGATAACAATGATAGATCAAGCGAACCAGCCGATCTGACCGTCACAATGAAATCCAAGATCGTGGACAACTTGACGGCGGTAGCCATAATCAAAGGATAGTTCGGCTATGAAATCTCTGCAAGAAAAGGTTAGGTAGAGCCGATCACCCGATAATTACTGCTGGATAAATTATGAAATCTATTAAGAACTAGCAAGAGATTGAACGATGCAGCTTTACGAGAACTTGATAGAAATCGATAACTTGTAGATTAATCTAGACAAAACTACAGCGATGCACCGGTAGCTAAATCCTAGAGAATCTGATAAACATGAACTTACCAACAAGCCGGAGATCGATCCGATGCAGCCCTACTTGTTGAAGAATTCGCTGAGATCTACTCTACTCTACTTCTAGGGTTTTGGCGAAGTGCTGAAAAAAGTTGTATTGATTGATGATTGTTCTTTACAAAACAATAACTGCTATTATTTATAGCCTGATATTAAACCTTCTAACTTAACACGACTCCAACAAACTTCTTGAGCGAAAAGAAACAACTTAAACTGCCATATTTATAAGATATTTTAGAAGGAAACCAGACTTCCATAAGATCTTTTGCTGACATCATCTACCGGTCCGATTCAAACTTCCTATGACCGCTTCTTGACCGAACCCGCATTATCTTTGACCAATGCCACATCACCTTTGACCCCAGCTTCCGATGATTTTTTCTAGATCATCTGTGCCTTAAATAGAATGGGCCGTCAGCCTTCCTGAAATCCTCCATCAGCTCTAGTGTTGCTTACCAAAATTGTACTTGCAAAATATTGGCATCAACATATTGTATCAATTTTCTAAATATAACAATTATCTTACCTTCATCAGCACCCATCACCAAAATCACTCTACTTTCGAGCCAAATCTAAAACGTTGGCCGTTTAAAAAGGTTGAACATACACAGTTTTGGTTTCGTAGTTGAGGAATGAAAATTTAAAACCAACCTATAGTTAAGGGTATGAATAAAATAACTTTTCTCTAAAAAAATAGCCGGTGAATACGTATAGAAAATCAGAGTTATTAATGCAGCATCATGCTTCATTTGACTTCTTGTGATATGCCGGACGCACGTGCTCAACTTAAATAACACAAGTTCTCTCCCTGTTGCTTAGGCAACAAATGGGCACTTGACGATGTACAATATCAGATTAAATGGGGCCAAGGAAAAACGATGCCAGGGGCGTGGAAATCCTTGATATCTACAAGACCACATCCGCGTGGCGGGAACAAGTGGGGAAGTCCATCTTCTTAAGCTTCTTGCGGAGTCGCAAATTACCGGGAGAAGAAGAAAGACGACGATGGATAAGAAATTCAATGGCTGCTATGCTATATTGGCCAGCAAGTCAGCTCCGTATCGCCGCCACACGTTTCTCATGGTCAAACGTTGATGCCGCCGTGACAATCTCACCACACTCAAAGACACGGCGCTACAAATAGCCTTGCGAGCAATAAACCCACACCGGCACTACTTCGATCATGACGCTCTCAATGGCGAAAGTTTCACGTCCTCCTCCGGCCGTGGCGCTCGTCCTAGTGCTAGTAGGCCTCGTCGCCGCCGTCGCAGATGCCTCCGCCGGCCCGCGCGGCCTTACGTGCTACACCCGCATGTTCGCGTTCGGCAACTCGCTCACCGACACCGGGAACGCGGTCATCTTCCCGGCGACCGCCGGCGGCCCGTTCACCCGGCCGCCGTACGGGCAGACCTACTTCGGCCAGCCCAGCGGCCGGGCCTCCGACGGACGGCTCATCATCGACTTCCTCGGTATACGCCAAACGTTTCGTTCTTCACTCTCTCAATGTCCATATACACGACGCAAGGCTCAGCTGTCGTGCCGATTTAAGACGCTCACACTGTCACACTGGACGCGCACAGCGGATGAGCTGAGGGTGCCGCAGCCGACGCCGTATCTCGCCGGCAGGACGGCCGCCAACTTCCTGAACGGGACCAACTTCGCTGTCGGCGGCGCGACGGCGCTCGACCAGGCCTTCTTAGCGAACAAGGGGATCATGTCGTTCGTGCCGATCTCTCTCAGCAACCAGACGAGCTGGTTTCAGAACGTCCTGCGGCTAGTCAACTCCTCATCAGTCTACGGTAAATAGTATTTCTTGTGCAGACTAGACTCTCGATCGGGTTTAGCTCAATCACAATCAGTCGGTGCATCGATCTAAAATAAAAGGACATTATCTTGTGAATTGCGATTACGTAGACGCAATGGATTTCTGCACTAATATAGCTAGCTTGTGAATTGTGTATTACGAAAACACAGCACACTAATTTTGACAATCGTACGTGTAACAGAGCAGTGCAAGGTCATGGCGAGATCGGTCTCAATGACTACTTCTTCGCACTAAACAGCAACTCCGTCGACGTTGCCGTGAGCCTGGTGCCACACGTCATCGGCGCCATCCGTTCTGCTGCTAGCTCTTTATCTGTTGATCCGTGCAGGCCATGATCGCTGCCGGAGCGAGGACGCTGGTGGTCACGGGGATGCTGCCGATCGGCTGCGAGCCCCAGCAGCTCGCCCTGTTCCCGGGCGGCCCGGGCGACTACGACCCGGCCACCGGCTGTATCGCGCGGTTCAACGAGGTCGCCGAGCGGCACAACCTCGCGCTGAGGGTGATGCTCGGGGAGCTCCGGCTCGCCCACCCCGGCAGGTCCCTCAGCTACGCCGACATCTACCGCGCCGTCACCCGCGCCGTCGCCTCCCCCACCCTGTACGGATTCGGCGGCATGCCGCTGGCCGCGTGTTGCGGCGGCGGTGGCGGCCCGTACAACTTCAACTTCACGACGTTCTGCAGCGCGCCGGGGTCGGCGGCGTGCGCCGACCCGTCCTAGTCCATCTCGTGGGACGGAATCCACTTCACTGAGGCGGCCAACAGGTTCCTCACGCGCGCCATGCTAAAGGGACTGCTGTGACGTACGCGTGGGCACTATGCCTTGGTGCGTCCATCCATCCATCACTCGAGTGTTGTGTCACGGATAACGCGTGGACATGGAATGGAATAATCCACGTGTTATGGTCAAGAACAACATACCAAATGATAAATAATTTAATATGCTAAATAATATCAAGCAACAAAAGAAACGATCGGAAATATATACCGTTGAGTCATTGACCACTTCAGGTTCACGGCATCTTTTGAGCCGGGGGCTATATGTCGCGCGCACTGGAAATGTATCTATGCGCATCCATCACCTTAAGGACTTCGTAAGACCAGTTCGGCCTAATATAGCTTAGCACATGGGCTCCAATATTTATTTGTTTGCTGATTCTCTACTGCGTAGTGGGTTGTTGCGGCACACGTGCATTGGGTCCATCAACCTGCTATTGCACTACCACGAGGGCTAATATTTACTAGGCTGGTGACCTTGATCTTTCTATTCTTTGACCTATTTTTCCCTTAATCCTTTTCTATTTCTTTTGAAGGAAACTGGAGGGCGCACCTCTACTGAGCTTTATTCAAAATACAGGTAAGAGGGGTTTTATGTACAACAAAGCAAGAAAAGAGAGTGAAAGAAATAAAGGAAAAAAAGTACAAGCAAGATAACAAAACCAGCCTCCTACAAAGGATTACAGCAGCTGTAGCCCGGCTTCAATAGCTGCAACTATCTCCGGTTTGGTCCTATGTGAAAGCAAAGACATCTTAGAGATGAACTTTCTCTTGCAGTTATCTACCGTGTGGGATCAATATCCTTGAAAGTCCGGTCATTTCTGGTCATCCAAATACTCCAAGCCATGAGAATAATGATTTCCATAAAAAACGATACCTGTAGTTTTTCTTTGATCTGTCTGAAGATGTTTAGTAGGGGCCTGGTTGTTATAACAGAAGCACCAATAGAGGCCTAGCGTGCCTTAGCAAAGGTGCAGCATAAAAAGAGATCCTTGACTGTCTCAAGTTTCGGTAGGATACACACACTACTACAAAAATAGACTTTAGTCTCGGTTTACAACCCATTTTAGTTCCGGTTGTAGCAACCGGGGACTAAAAGTCCCGGCCTTTAGTCCCTATTGTTACAATTGGGACTAAAGGGTGTGCAGCAAGGTCAAAAAAAATAATTGGGAAGCACCACCACCTACGGTCTGCAGGATTTGATCCTAAGCCCTCTTGCTTCTCGTATAGTCTACTTACCATTCCACCTACACAGCACGTGTCATTCTAGATGGGATGCTTTCTCTATAAACTAATTTGCAGATGATCCTTTAGTCCCGGTTGGAGCCACCAACCTGGACTAAAGGACCCTTTAGTTCTGGTTGGAGCCACCAACCGAGACTAAAGGGTCACCCTTTAGTTTAGTCCAAGTTAGTGTTACCAACCGGGACTAAAAGTTCAGACTTTTAGTCTCCGTTGGTAACACTAACCAGAACTAATGATGGACCTTTAGTCCCAGTTGGTACCTCCAACCGGGACTAAAGGTCCCTCTCGGCCCTAGCCTTTGGACCCGAACTAATGCCATCATTAGTCCCGGGCCAACAATGACCGTGACAAATTTCAGAAACCGAAGACATGTTCTGTAGTAGTGACATGTCACAAGTGCAAGTCTCTAGCTCCATGTTCCTTCTTCTGAGAAGCTCCCTCGTGCTTAGCCTATCCCTTAAAAGCAACAAGAAAAAGACCTTGTGCTTCATTTGACACTTCAAATCCAGTGAAACATTGGATGGACAGCCTTGTGACCCACAATCTCTTTGTAAGCCTGTGAAGCCCTGTAAACCGAATTTCCCAAACATAAAATCTTTGATCCTTGTCCTCTTGTCTCCGCAATTGATGTAAACTGATCAACAGCTCTTGGAACCGTTGGTGTGCTTGGATTGACAATGGTAGGTGGAAGTTTTGGATTAGTTGTGGGCCAGAGAGTGCTTTTTTGAAAGATGTCCCTTTATCCTTAGCAAAAGAGAATAGTTCCGGGCAGGCTGAGGCCAAAATTTGCTCATTCAAGGAGTCAGTCCAGAACAGGACCGTTGAGCCATAAGTAACTTTTGTCAGACCCGGGGCCACGCAACTGCTCACATGGTGTACATATTCAAGGATAAGGGATGGGACATGGCCCACATCCTACACCGATTGTAACTACTCGTACCGTAGTAGAACTAGTCGGAACAGAAGGAAACTACCCGAAAAGTACTCAGGTAGGACTTTTGAGTTCGTATTTGGTTAGAATTTTCATGTAACCCTATCACCCCAAACTATATAAGGGCGGGCAGGGACCCCCTCCAACCAGATCAACCAGATCAAAACCTAAGGCAATACAAACCACCACACAGGACGTAGGGTATTACGCTATCGGCGGTCCGAACCTATCTAAACTTTGTGTTCCTTGCACCTTCGAGTTCCTGATCTCGGCAACACCCTACCTACAACTCACCACCTCGGGGGTATCCCTCGATGGGCTTGACGGTAAAACACCAACAGCTGGCAAGCCAGGTAGGGGTGATCATCGACGATCCCAGAAGAACTCAAGGGCATCATTCAACTTCACCAGCGTCGTGCTTGATGAGGGCACAACGAGCACCTTCTGCTCATGATCATCAGCGAGGCGATGACAGAATTCAAACCTATCTCCGATTCATCTACTATGGCGGCAGTGACACAATCTCTGGAGGAAAACATGCATCCCCTTCGAATAAATCGCCAAAAGTTATTGTACCCGTCTACGACATCAATTGCGCAAGTATGCAGGGAAGATTTTTTCTCCCGTTTATCTTCTATATAAGATCTGATCTGATCGGTTGTAGATTTTATTCTGGGCAAGGATTATTCTAATCAATCTTTCTTCTAATTGTGCATGCAAGACGGACACGACACATGCAATTTCCATTGCTGTACGCACGCATGCATGAAGAGGCTGGAGAAGTACGCACGCGCGGACCACTCTTGATCAAGCACCGCTTATGCCGTCAATTAAGGCCACCACAACCTATGTCGATCGATGCGCCACTAACGATCTCGACTACTCGAACTCCGACCGCAGCTCGCGCTGCAATATCGATATGCCACAACTACTTCAACTTTGCGAGTATGTTCGGTGACCCACCGACGACTACTTCAACTACTCGTCTCGACTAGAAACTAGTCGGGGACGAGTCTTAAACTACTCGGCGACTAGCTCCGCAGGTCAACAACTAGTCAGAATCAACTCCGACTAGTCGGCTTCGTCGACAAATCACCCACGAATCAAGCTAAGTCAATTATACCTTTTCTGACTTGTTTTTTCACATGATCGGCCACTTATTTGTGTACATTTCTTGATGGGCATGAAACCCTCCAGAGCTACGCTTCGCCGCCTACTTTTGCCGCAACGCATTCTCTTCACCGGCCATGTCATGCCTGTTCCTGATTGCCTGCACGGTCCGCCCTGCAACACCGGCAGTCGTGAGCTTTCTCTTTTTTCGTAGAGCGCCGACTGCTCCAGTTTTCTCTTAACAGCTGCTAAAATACCCGGGTAGCACACACTTTAATCCGTGAAACTTCGACTCTTCTGTACGCCTATGTTCCTACGTGTGCATGCGGCCATGCTCCCTACGCTATGGGCTACAGCTATCATGGATCAGGTGCTTAAACGTAATAGGCTACCTACCCGGGGAAATTATGTGACCCAGCAAGAGCAAAACGCAAAAAAATTTACATGCATTTTACAATGCTGGGATTTTCTCCCAACGCGATATCATGTGTATGAGTTACAACATACGTTTATGTTTACCTTATAGGGGACCTGACCTGGACCATGCCGTTGGGCGACCTCCCAGGCTCGGGGGCTGGGCGGATTACTACTCGGCGTATCTCCATTAGGCTCTGCTAGCTCCTCAGCTCGGGGGCTGGGCGCCAATAACTACTCGGAATGACTCCTGCTCGCGCTACCGACACACCGATGACGACCCTGACTACTCCGCTTGACTAAAATTAGTCGGATTCGACTCCAACTAGTTGGCTTCATCAACAACCACTGACGTCTACTTCGACTTCGCGAGAACGCTCGGCGACACACCAACAACTACTTCGACTACTCGTCTCGCCTACAAAACTAGTTGGGATCCGGCCTCACACCATCAATAACTAGTCGGAATCGATTCTGACTAGTCGGCTTCATCGACAGTTCAAGATTTAGCGGCAACTCAGCCGATGCCCAGGCTTGGGGGCTGGTGCTACCGACTACTCGGCGTATCTCGTGCGACTCGTTTGACTCCCATGCTCGGGGGCTGGGCTCGACAGGGCACTCGGAGTGTTTTTGGTGGATCGTTTAGCTCTCATGCTCGGAGGCTGGATGCCGCAAAACTACTCGGAAGATTCATAGAAGAACCCAATTTAAGAGGCTTTTGAGGATTTATTTCGGGAAGATAATTGTTTAACCATTATTTCAGGGATTTTATTCCGAATTAAGGGGTTTTTTAAATTTTTAACCCAGAGGTCTTATCTAGCGATTAAATCAAGAAAAAAGGTTTGATTTGAGCGGTAATTTAGGGCGCTTTTTGGAGAAGTTATCTGTTTAACCATTTTTTCAGGGAATTCATTCTGAAAAAAGCGGTTTTCGAATTTCTGAACTAATTTTCCCATCTTAACCATCAACTCCTTACCGTCATATATTACTTGCCACGATTCTTTGGATCCTTTTTTCCAAATCTTAGGGATTTGGAGTCAAGGCTCGGGGGCTGCGGGACACGTGTCATCTGTGACTTATTTTTCAAATCTTTTGGAAGATAAGGACATAAGATTCAAGGCTAATTTGACCCTCGGTCTGATTCTTCGATTCAACCTGAGGCTCGGGAGCTACTCCATATGGAGTGCGAGTTTAATCGCACCCCATATAAAAGAAGACTTGACAACTACTCGGGGCATGAGCACCTCACAGCCTCGTAGCAGCCAATGAAGTACTCGGAAGACACCTTCAAGATGGAGTTTGGGAAAACTCGAAGACGCCTTCAGAAGTACTCCAAAGCCTGCAGTACTCAACTACGAAGAGCTCGGGGGCTTGTCAGACCCGGGGCCACGGGACTGCGCACATGGCGTACATATTCTAGGATAAGGGATGGGACATGGCCCACACCCTACACCAATTGTAACTACTCGTACCGTAGTACTAGTCGGAATAGAAGGAAACTACCCGAAAAGTACACGGGTAGAACTCCTGGGCTCGTATCTTGTTAGAATTTCCATGCAACCCTGTCCCCCCAAACTATATAAGGGCGGGTAGGGACCCCCTCCAACCAGATCAACCAGATCAACACCTAAGGCAATACAAACCACCACACAGGACGTAGGGTATTGCGCTCTCGGCAGCCCGAACCTGTCTAAACTTTGTGTTCCTTGAACCTTCGAGTTCCTGATCTCGGCTATACCCTACCTACAACTCACCACCTCGGGGTATCCCTCGGTGGGCTTGACGGTTAAACACCGACAACTTTAACACTTGCTAGGTTCTTGTAGGTATCCAGCAGCTTTACTATGTCCTTCCACCAAAATGAGCCCTTAATTTTTTGATCAGAAAGAGAATCATCCCCATAGTACGAGCTTCGGATCAACTTAACCCAAGGGATGTCCATCTTCATGTAGAATTTGTGTAGGAATTTTAGATGCAGGGCATTGTTGTGTGCATTGAGATCATTGACTCCTAAACCTCCTTCCTTCTTTGGGAGGCAAACCATTGTCCAAGCAGCTTTGGGAGGCTTTTGGAGTTTAGGTTAGATCCTCGCCAAAGACAGTATTTCATGTACTTGTGTACTTGCTTTATGACCCCTTTGTGCAGGTTCAAAGAAGAAATATAGAATATTATGGAGGAAGAGAAGACTGAGTTTACCATCTCTAGTTCCCTCCTTAGGAGAGGAAAGAAGAGGTGCAAGTCAATCTTCTCTCAATCCTTTGGATGAATGGCATGAAGTCTTCAATGTTGGGCTTAGCTGTTCCCAGGGGTAAGCCAAGATAAGTGAAGGTCAGATTCCCTTTCTGACTGTTGAGGAGGTTTGATAGTAGTTCAAGTTTTTCTTCTAAGATGTTGAGTGCAACCATGATGACAGATTAGCTATAGTTTACTCTTAGTCCCGCTAACTGGGCAAATGTATTCAGTAGATCCTTCAAAACAGATAGCTGTCTAGGGCAGGCCTCCATGATGAGAAGTGTGTCATTTGCATATTGGACTACAGGGAAGTCAGTGCTAGCATCTGTAAGAATTGGTAGGTTCAAAAGCCCTTGGTCTTTGGCATTATTGATTATTGTTTGTAGGAGACCAGCAGCTAGGACAAAGAGGAGTGGTGAGAGTGGAGCACCTTGTCTTAGTCCTCTTCTACAATGAAATGTTTTCCCTGGCACCCCATTTAGGAGTACAGATGATGTTACAGAATTGAGAATATCCTGGATCCACCCCATCCATGTGTCCCCAAAGACCTTATGTTTCAGGATTTGAAGTATTGATTGGTTCTCAACCAAGTCAAAAGCTTTCTCGAAATCTAAATTAAGGATGATCAGTTCCTTCTTGGATGTTTTGCAAATGTGTAAATACTCAAAGTCCCAGGCTAGATAGTCTTGAATTGTCCTGGATTTGATGAAGCCATATTGATTTTGATGAATTAGTCTCGTGATAACCTTTTGCAATCATTCTGCTAGTATCTTTGTGATCAACTTGATGCAGGAATTTAACAATGTGATAGGTCTGAAGTCCCCTACTGAGAGGGGGCCGTCTTTTCGGGGATCAGAGTTATGTAAGAACTATTTATGCTTTGGACACAAATTTCTCTATCAAAGAACCCATAGCAAAAATCATAAAAGTCTTGGGAGATCAGACCCCAGCACTTCTTGAGAAATTCTCCACTATACCCATCAGGTCCAGGCGATTTGTTATTCGGCAGATCAGTTATGATCCTGTCAATCTCTTCCTTTGTGTAGGGCTCTCAAGCCACTCCAAATCTAGATCAGCAGTTAACACGGAGGGAAGATCAAAGTACATGTGGGTGAAAGCTAATGTACCCATTTTTTCTTTGAAAGCTTCCCAGAGGAGGTTGGCTTTAGCCTCATGTTCCTGTAGTTCTTGACCATTTGAATTTCTGAGTAAGGTAATGATGTTCTTTCTATGCCTAATAGTTGCATTGGCATGGAAGAATTCTGTGCATTCATCCCCAAATTTGACCCAGTTTATTGTGCCCCGTTGCTGCTAGTAAATCTTTTGTTGGTGCAGTAAGGCTTCCAAGTGTAGGTGCAGAATACCCATGAAGTTTCATTCTTCCAGGGTAAGGTCTCTAGCTTCTTCTGTGGTATCCAGTAGGAGGATTGTATCTTTTGTTCTTTGGATTGTGGCGGCCAAGTTTGGGAGCTGTGATTTTCATAATCTTCCTCAGGTTCTTTAGTTTGGCAGTAATATTCTTAGCCTTGTCAGGGTGCATATTAATATCTAGCCAACCTTGCTGCATGACTGTGTTAAAACTATCATGTTCTAGCCGGTAGTTCTCAAATCTGAAGACTTGTGGTTTAAGGATATTAGTTGAGGCTATGATGACACATGGAGTGTGATCTGAGGTGTCCCTGGAGAGAGATAGAGCCAAAGTATTTGGGAAGTGTGTGGTCCAAGCATTGGAGGAGACGAACCAATCCAGTCTTTCTAAGAGGTGGTTCATTTGCTTGTTGGTACAAGTGAATTTGTACCCTTTAAGAGGTATCTCAGTGATCCTTAACCTGCTTATAGATTCATTGAACTTAAGCATCTCTTGTATATTGCTTCCTGTCTTATTCCTGTTAGCTGGGCACCGAATCAAATTGAAATCCCCTACAATCAGCCATTTAACTTCATTTGCTGTATTGATTCCTTTGAACCAACTTAGGAATTCTTGTTTGCCTTCTAGAGTACAGGGAGCATACACATTGGTGAGGATCCAGTTTTCTCCAGATAACACACACTGGAATTCAACTGATTGGGCATATCCATTTGTAAAAATCAAGTTACCAACAAAGTTGGAGCTATTCCAAAGAATGATGCTCCCTCCAGAAGCACCAGCACAGGGAAGAAACTTGAAAGAGTCTATATGAGCAGGGCAGAAGTTCTTAATAAACTGGGAATCAAAGGATTCTCTCTTGGTGTCTTGTAAACAAATAATATCACATTTAGACACTTGAATCTTACTTTTGATGGCATTCCATTTGTCATCAAAGTTGATAACCCTAATGTTTCAGCATAGAACTACCCAATTGAGATTGTCATTGTTGTAATTCATTTATAAACGAAAATCCAAGAGAAAAGAGAGATTAAATGGATAGAAAATAATACACCAAGCCACAAAGAAAGCTAGCAGATGAAAGCCCATTAGACTGGGATAAGACCTTAGTTCACACAACATAAGGTTCAACAAGCATTCAGGCCCGACATAGGGTGAGTTCAACAAAGAAAACCCACAATAGTTCAGAGAAAAAGTAAACATCCCTAGGCACATCCTAGGGGCCTGTCAAAAAAGTGAAAGAACATCTAGGCCTGTTTAGTGAGTTTTGGTTGATTAATGATATACGCTTGTGGGACTAATGATATCTATAAGCATGATGAGCAGGTACTACAGGTGATAGATGAACCAATGAAAGGAGATGACTACCAAAAAGAACCTAAGAGAAATGTCACGCCATTAATTCATGTTTTAGATTTTTGATCGCAAACCTTTCTCCTTCAGTTCAGATGGGCAGAGATAGACGTCCCAGCATGGGTGGTGAGTCCTCTAAGAGGACCAAGGCACGACATGATCCAAATCCAGCTCGCTATGTTGAAGAAAGTGAAGAGGAAGAGGAAGAGAGTGAGGAAATACCCGAGCCTCAACCAAGGGGGGAAGGGGTGGAGGACGACCAGGAAAGGAGCCCGTTCAAACACAATATGCTCCACATCCTTAGTCGCCACAGAGGGAAGCACCTTACATGATGAGATCCATGCCAGTCCCTAGACCTACAGCTAGGCCAAATCCACGGGCAAGAGGAGTTGCTTTTGATGTGTGCACTCTACAGTTTTGGCAACTCGCGACTACTTCAAGCAATCTATCACAGTGAAGAGACACCGAGCCAATGATCCTTACCGTTACCGCAAGAGTGAAGGACTCGAGCCTCATTTTTTGTGTGATTTTCATAAGGACATGTATGTGTCCGTGATCTTGAGGAACAGGGAGCCACCCATTATGCCGGTGAGGTATGTTTATTGGGCATACTTTGAGAATATGGGAGATCCCTTAGTAAATGCAGTCATCGCCATGTTTGAGGAGTTCAAGCTCAAAGACTTCATGGCCTTCAAGTACAA
Organism: Panicum miliaceum; assembly: GCA_032594955.1. Classification (NCBI taxonomy): domain Eukaryota; kingdom Viridiplantae; phylum Streptophyta; class Magnoliopsida; order Poales; family Poaceae; genus Panicum; species Panicum miliaceum. The sequence continues at coordinate 17,923,212 of CM064059.1, read as the reverse complement.
CTGGAATCTTGAGATCATCTTCCAGTTTTATTGCTCTTTCTACTACAGTGATAGGGAAAACTCTTTCCACTGGACTACTAAGGGGAAGCATTATTTTGTTGATTACATCACTTTCTCGCATATCCTTGGACTTGGATCAGAGCATGAGAAGTACAACCCCATTCATATGGAAAAGAAGATCAAGCCAAGTGAGGCTTCGCTCATGTTCTTCAATCCTATATTGGCACATAAAGGCAAGTCCATCCATCTACAACCATACTACAACTATGCCAACTTCATGATGAGATGGACCATCGACCAAAAGAAAGGTGACTATACGGCCCTCAACTTGCGATAAATCTCTTGAACCGCATGGCACCCGGTGGATGACCCTTCAATGCTTTTGACTTCATATGGAATGAGCTAAGGCGTGTCATGAATGACTCAAGGAAGCATTTTCCTTACGCTCCATACATCATGTACATGATTGAAAGGGTCACCAGGATCACTTTTCCCAAGGGTATCAAGCATGAGCCGCTTCACCTTTGACCTCGCAGTGAGGTGCCCACTGGTGTGTCCAGGCACCGTTTATCTTCTAGCTCAGCTCCACGTGTTGGGCACCATGGATCTTCTAGCTCAGCTCCACGTGTTGATGATCCACCTTTAAGAGCTCCATCCTATGGTCCTAGTTCTTCTCGTCCCCGCGGAAATGGATCCATGGTTAAGAGAGTGCTTTGCAGCATATTTTGCATGTGCAAGACTATGGTTTGTGAAGTCAATGAGAATCGCCTTGACATCATTTGCGATGAAAAGTGAGATGGGGCTGCCATGTGACCTCCATCATGAGCTTCCCGAGTTTGATGATCCATTTGCGGGATGGGATGCACAAGATGCCCAAGCTGCCCAAGAAGAAGAAGAAGCTGCCCCTGTTCCTGCTGCGCGGACTTCCACTCGCCGCTCTTGCTGCACTCGTGATGAGGATGAGGAGACAAAGGAGGAAGCACCTTCACACTACCGCGAGTACGACGACGACGATGATGAGGACGATGATGAGGAGGATGAGGATGAGGACGACGACGAGTAGACGCTCTCGCTGCTGCCTTTCATTCCCTTTTTGGTGCTTGTTGCCAAAGGGGGAGTGAAAGAGTTCATTTATGTATCGTCGTCTTGTATCTGTATCTTAATTTTGATCCTAGACTTATTTGTGTAAGACTATGTGGCATGAGAACTTGTAATGTGTGTTATGGTTGTGCTAGGACCTAGTTTGAACTTTAAAATTATCAAGGACATATTCTAGTGTGATGAAAATGATGTTTGATGACTTGTTGTTTCTGTGAAATGGAAAAATCTGCGGAGAATCTGTAGAAAAGTCCGGAATCTCCGCAATGTGCGGAGTCTCCGAAGATTTCTACAGAGTCTCCGGAGAAGTTGCCACTCCAATCTTTTCTGAGCTTTTTGAGTGCATGATCTGTCATATTGCATCACACATATACTATTGCACACACATAGGCACCCCACTGTAGGTTCTGAGATGAACTCCACTTAATGTGTGCCATGTTTGACTTTTGTCTAAGTCATGAGATTGTATTCAAAGCAAGATTCACACATTAAGGGGGAGGCTTCGTTTCATTTGGTTTGTTCATAAATGATCTATCTCTTGTGAGCCACACGTATGTTGTCATCAATCACCAAAAAGGGGAAGATTGAAAGAACATTTAGGCCTGTTTAGTGGGTTTTGGTTGATTAATGACATACACTTGTGGGACTAATGCTATCTATAAGCATGATGAACAGGTACTACAGGTCATAGATGAACCAATGAAAGGAGATGACTACCAAAAATGAAATGAAAGTTGCAAAGCGAAGAATCATGATGATTTAATTTGTTTATATTTTGAAATTGAGTATAAGAATGTCGTACTATCAAGAGGAACATGAAATGTACTCGCTTTGCATAGAACAAGGTGCTCAAGATAATCTAACAAACCTATGAGAGACACCTTTGCACTCACACAACACTTGAGATATCTTTAGAGTGATCCTGCAGAAAAGTTCGGAGTTTCCGGAAAATATCTCCCGAGTCTCCGGACATGGGGTTTCTGCGGAGTGTCCGGAGTCCGGACATGTGCGGAGTCTCCGGAGGTGTTGTCCAGAGTCTCCGAAGAATTCTTCGGAGTCTCCAGAACTTAACCAGCCAACGGCTAGTTTTGGGGGCTAGGGTATAAATACCCCTTCACCCCCTTCACATTAACTCTTTCCAACCAGAACTCACCTGCCCTCATTCCTGAGCATTCAAGAGTCATCCTCACTCCCTCCTTTGACTTCGAAGCAAGATTTGGTGAGGGAATTGAGGGGAAATTGAAGTGAGAGCAAGTGAGAGTGCTAGTGAACTGATTTCCCATCTCTTGAGCACTTCGTTCTTCATCAAGCCGGTGGATTTCGTGTTTGTTACTCTTGGAGCTTCAAGCTCCTAGCCGGCTAGGTGTTGCCCGTCGAGAACCCAAGCTTGTGGTGTGGCTCGGGACATTTGTACGACCACCTCGACGTAGTAAGTGACCTTAGTGACCTTGGGTTGTTGAGGGGAGGCTTCATAGCTCAAGAAGTAAGTGTTCTTCTAGGGTGCCTCAACAGTGACGTAGGATTCTTGTGGAGAGCTGAACTTCAGGAAACAAATCCTTGAGTCTTCGTGCATTTACTTTGTGCTTTGTTGTTGTTCTTGGTGTGACCTAGAATTCTAGCGTTTGCTCTCGATCTACTTGTTGGAAAGGTTTTGGCTGCAGGCAGTTGGAGCAAAGGGGTAGAAACAAGTCCATAAACCTTGGAAATTACTTTGATCTATTTTTGGTTGAGGTTTGTTTGGTCGAGTTTGATTATAGCACAGTTCTCCGGAGTATCCGGACATTTCTTTGGAATCTTCGGAAGTTGCGCAGGTTCCGGACAAATATCCAGAGACTCCGAAAGTTACTGATAGAATTGTTAAGTGTTGTAAATTTTCAGTGTTGACTATTCAAGTCAGTAAAGGTAACCTAAAAGGGAAGTACTAAAACCTTTGCAAAAATTTGTTTCAATTATGGTCATTTAAGTGGATCCTCCCAAAGTGCAACGGTTAACCTAGGGAAGCCCCCTCGTTTTGATGGGATGTGCTACTCTTCATGGAGACACTCGATGCGTGTGTATTTGATTGGGGTCAATCTGGACTTTTCGAAGATTGTCTGTGTAGGTGTCAACATTCTCAAGGAAGATGAACCTATCACTCAAGAAGAAGAATTTGAGATTGAACGCAACATGCAAGCCGCTTCCATACTACTTAGCTCTTTGAGTCCGGAAGAGTTTGACAAGGTTGATGGAATGGACTTGGCTAAGCAAATATGGGACACACTCCAAGTCAACCATGAAGGTACAAGAAAAGTGCGTGAAGGAAGAATTCGTGCACTGGAAGGAGAGCTCAATCGGTTCATCATCCGCGAGAACGAGACACCAGAAGAAATGTTCAACCGATTAAACAAGATTGTGAACAAGATTAGAGTACTTGGTGGCGACAAGTGGAATGACAAGGATGTAGTTGACAAGATCTTGACCGCATACATGGCTAGAGATGTCCTTGCCCAATTTGATAAGGGAGAAGAGAGGCTTCAAGTGATTTACTCCCACCGATGTCTTTGGAAGAATTGAACAACATCTTACCATCATGACGGAGGCAAAGATTTCTCAAGAGTTGTCAAGAATTCATGAGCAAATGAAGAAGAATAATGGTGTATCTCTCAAATCCAGCTTGAAGGAGAAAGGAAAAATCAAGGTAGAGGGGACATCATCAAAGAAGAAGGAAAGTGATAGTGATAGTGATGATGACATAGCCTTGTTCATCAAGAGATTCAAGAAAGTCATGAAGAAGGATGGTTACTTCAACAACAACAAGAGAAGAGGCAAGATCACATGGAGGTCAAACAAGCCATGATTTGGGTGTGGGGAAGTTGGTCATTTCATTGTCGATTGTCCCAACCCGAAGAACAAGAACAAGTGTGAGAAGAAGGAGCATGGCAAAGGTAAAAAGAGGTACACTGGTGAAGCTCATCTTGGTGTGGAGTGGGACTCAAGTGAAGAGTCATCCTTCGACGGTGAGGATGTGGTGACCATGGCCGTGGAAGCTCACATCACCAAGTCGTCGCTCTTTGGAGATCTCACCGATGATGAGGATGACTTCACTCCCACTTGCTTCATGGCAAAAGGGGCAAAGGTAGACTCCAAACCCAACCCCAATGATGATAATAATGATGATGCTCTTGATTATAATGAATGTGAAAACATGATAAAAGAACTTGGTAAAAAGGCAACAAATAAAATAATGAATCTTATGAGATAGAGAATAGGGATGAGACTCTTGAGGTGCAAAAAGAGTTAATTAGGCTTGAGCGAGAGAAAACTGTAGGCCTTGAGAAATCTCTTTCCAAAGAAAGAAGAGTTTCAAGGTGCAAGAGGACCTGCTCAAAGACAAAGTTAACAAAATTCTTGAGCTTGAAGAGTCTTTAGCTAAGGAGAAAGAAAAGGTTGTGAAATTGACTAGAGAACTCTCTTTGGTCAATGAATCAAATGCTCAACTTAAGGGGGCAAATGAGACACTTCATGAGAACTTCTTATGTTTACATGCCAAACACACGGATCTTGAAGTGGAACATGATCTCCTTAAAGAAAGGACCTCCTCTAGCTCCAATGATGCAACCGAATCCTTTGTTTCTATCACTAGCAATGGTTGTACAAGGTGTAGTAATATAAATGTTGAATCTTGTGCTACTAACCTTGCGGAGATGCATGTCATGAGAAGTAAGATTACTAGGCTCACAACCTTGATCAAGGAGGACAAGTCAACTCAAAAGATAGGTGAGTTTGAGAATCACACCAAAGCCTTTGGAAGCGGCTACATGAAGAAGTATGGTTTTGTGAAAGGGAAGGGTTTAGGTAAGAATGAACAAGGTCGTCAAGAACCCATTCCTTTCATTAAGAACAACAAGACATCCGGTGTTGGGGCTAATGGAGCTATTCTTCGGGGAATGGTACCCATTCGTCCAAAGGTTGATGGTAAGCAACCTAAGTCTAGCACCCATCAAGTTAAGGTGAACAAGACAAACACCTCACATGCAAGCAAGGCCAGGCCACATGCTCCACAAAGCTCATTCTATGCCGATTATGTGTTGACTTGGGATCGCAAGGGTAAGGTGGTTGCCAAGTACACTGGGTACCGCACAAAGGACACATTGATCAAGAGGAGTGTGTGGGTAACTAAGATTATTGTCACTAACACTGTAGGACACAAATCTCTTTGGGTACCTAAAATTAGAGCCTAAACTTGTTTTGTAGGCGTATTCCTCCAGTGGATCAAAATGGGTACTTGATAGTGGATGCACAAATCATATGACCGAAGAGAAGAGGATGTTCACATCTTTTGAGAAAAATGAAAATGCAAGTAGTGAAGGAAAGGTACTTGGACTAGGTAAAATTGTCATCTCCCTCAATCATTCAATTTCAAATGTTTTCTTGGTTGAATCCGTGAGCTACAATTTGTTATCCGTGTCATAACTTTGTGAGATGGGTTATAATTGTTTGTTTACCAATGAGGGTGTGACCGTCTTTAGAAGAAGTGATGACTCGGTGGCCTTCAAAGTTGTACTCAAGGGAAAGCTCTATCTTGTAGATTTTACAACGGAAAGAGCTTAACTTGATACATGTTTGTTGGCCAAATCTAACATGGGTTGGTTATGGCATCGCTGGCTAGCACATGTTGGGATGAGAAATCTTGATAAACTTCCAAAGGGGGAGCACATCCTCAGGCTTACTAATGTTTCCTTTGAGAAAAATAGAATTTGTAGTGCTTGTCAAGCGGGAAAAAAAGTTGGAGTGCCACGTCGACCGAAGAACATCATCACCACCACAAGACCTCTAGAGCTCCTTCACATGGATCTCTTAAGACCCATCGCGTATATAAGCATTGGTGGTAACAAATATGGTTTTGTTATTGTTGATGATTATTCTCATTTCACCTGGGTGTTCTTTTTGCATGATAAGAGTGAGGTGCAAGAAACCTTCAAGAAATTTGCAAGAAGAGCACAAAATGAGTTTTATGTGAAGATCAAGAAAGTAAGAAGTGACAATGGCTCCAAGTTCAAGAACACCAACATTGAAGAGTATCTTGATGAAGAAGCTATTGTTCATGAGTTCTCGGTGCCATACACCCCTCAACAAAATGGTATTGTGGAAAGGAAGAATAGAACTCTCATTGAAGCCGCAAGAACTATGCTTGATGATTACAAGACTTCGGATCAATTTTGGGCGGAGGCGGTCAACACGGCATGCCATGCTATCAACCGTCTCTACCTACACAAGATCTTGCAAAAGACGGCCTACGAGCTTCTAACTGGTAAAACGCCTAATGCGTCGTACTTTAGAGTTTTTGGAAGTAAGTGCTTCATCCTCAACAAGAAGCCCAAAAGCTCTAAGTTGCACCTAAAGTTAATGAAGGTTTTCTTCTTGGTTATGCATCAAATGCTCATGGTTACCTTGTTTTCAACAATTCCTCCGGATGCGTTGAGATTGCGTGTGACGTGACATTTGATGAATCTAAAGGCTCTCAAAAGGAGCAAGTTGATTTGAATGATGCAGAAGATGAATTGTCAGCTCACCAAGCTATTGAGAAGTTAGCAACTGGAGAAATCAGGCCTGAAGAGAAGAATGATCAAGAAGCTTCATAAGATGGGCCAAATACTGCTGCTGCTGAAAACTCCGGAGACTCCAGCCAAATCTGAGGAAACTCTGCAGGTTCCAGAGACTCCGGACAGATCTCTGGAAACTCCGGAGATGCTGATGAAGAAGCCCTTGATCAAGACAAAGAAGATGAGGATGATGATCCAGTGCAACACCAAGCTCAAACACCTCATCCAAGAGTTCACCAAATTATACAACATGTTCATCCCGTGGACAACATCCTAGGGAGCATTCAAAGAAGGGTAACAACTCGTTCTCAGTTAACAAATTTGTGAACGTTACTCGTTTGTTTCCTCTTTGGAACCTCTTAAGATCAAAGAAGCTTTAGGTGATCTGGATTGGGTAATGGCAATGCAAGAAGAGGTAAACAACTTCACTCGGGTGAAGTCCGGTCCTTAGTGGAGCGCCCCAAGCAAAATGTAATAGGCACAAAATGGGTGTTCCGCAACAAACAAGATGAACATGGCATGATTACAAGAAACAAGGCTCGGTTGGTGGCTCAAGGCTTCACACAAATTGAAGGTTTGGATTTTGGTGAGACGTATGAACGCGTAGCTATGCTTGAGTCAATTCGTATATTACTTGCCTATGATACTCACCATGATTTTAAGCTATATCAAATGGATGTGAAGAGCGCTTTTCTCAATGGACCAATTTCCGAATTGGTCTATGTTGAGCAACTACCGGGGTTTGAAGATCCAAAACATCCTAACCATGTCTACAAGCTCCATAGGCGCTCTATGGGCTTAAATAAGCTCTTAGAGCATGGTATGAATGCCTTAAGGATTTCTCCTAAGGAAAGGCTTTGAAATAGGCAAAGCCGATCCTACTCTCTTCACTCGCAAAGTCAAACATGATATTTGTAAGATCCGGGGCCACGGGACTGCGCACATGGTATAGAATATTCTATGATAAGGGATGGGGCATGTCCCATACCTTATATCTATTGTAAAGTACTCGGATACGAGTAGGACTAGTCGGTACAGAAGAAAACTACCCGAGTAGTACTCGGGAAGGACTCCTAAGCTAGTATTGTTCTAGGATTCCATGTAACCCTATCCCCCCAGAGTATATAAGGGCGGGCAAGTACCCCCTTCAAAGACAAGAGACATCAGTCTATACCTAGAGCAATACAAACCACCATACAGGACGTAGGGTATTATGCACATCGCGGCCTGAACCTGTCTAAACCTTCTGATTGGCTCTTTGCTTTACCTTTGTGCATCTTGGCCCGATATCATGCTTACTGTGTGCATGTGTGCAAGGTTTCAAGCTAATCCTAAGGAATATCATCTCATGGCTGTTAAGAGAATTCTAAGATAATTGGTCTACACTCCATGTCTTGGCTTGTTGTATCCCAAGGGCTCCAGTTTCGACCTACTTGGCTATTCGGATTCGGATTATGCGATTGCAAGGTAGATCGAAAGAGTACATTAGAGACTTGCCAATTTCTTGGTCGGTCTCTAGTGTCTTGGAGTTCTAAGAAACAAAATTCTGTTGCCCTATCCACCGCCGAGGTCGAGTATGTTGCTGCCGGCGCTTGTTGTGTGCAACTATTGTGGATGAGTTTCACTTTAAGCGACTTTGGTTGTAAGTTTAGTAGGACCCCACTCTTGTGTGACAACGAGAGTGCTATCAAGCTAGCTAACAATCCCGTGAACCACTCAAGAACCAAACACATAGACATAAGACATCATTTCTTGAGAGACCACGAAGCCAAAGGAGATATCGCTCTGTCATGTGAGCACCGATAAACAACTAGTCGATATCTTGACCAAACCACATGATGAGCAAAGGTTTTGCACCATGAGGAGTGAATTAAATATGTTGGATTCTCATAACTTAGCTTGACATCATGCACACATTTGATTATCTCTAGGATAAATCTATGATAAAATCTTTCTAGGTGCTAGAAGAGTGTTTTTGAGAAAATGTTGGATATTACATTTGTTCGCTTGAGACCATTGTTTCTATTGATTGATTGTCGGCTAGTCTCAAGCAAGTGAATTTCTCATGCCATATAGAATTCATAGAGAAGATCTATCTTCCATCTAGAATCAAACCATAGGTTTCAAATCTTCAATATTAGGCAAAGTTTCATGGGGAGCGGAGACTCCGAAAATATTTCCGGAAACTCCAAAATCTCCGGAAACTCCGAAATCTCCGGAGACTCCAGAACTTTTTCCAAAGACTCCAAAGATTTTAGGGTATTTACCATACCTAGGGTGAAAAGTGAATGATTACTTCTTTTATTTTCACCCCACACTCTATCTCTCTAGCTTCTCTCTCTAGACACTCCCTCACCGAGCGATTTTCGCCTTCCACCATCAAAATCGATCAAGATCTTCAAGGAAGGCTTCCCCTATCAAGGAAATGTTGTGGGAACTTTGGATTTGGATTAATCTTCATCGTTTTTAAATTCAAAGGCACGACATGATCAAAATCCAGCTTGCTATGTTGAAGAAAGTGAAGAGGAAGAGGAAGAGATTGAGGAAACACCTAAGCCCCAACCAAGGGGGGGGGGGGGAAGGGGTGGAGGATGACCAGGAAAGGAGCCTGCTCAAACACAATATGCTACACATCCTTAGTCACCACCAAGGGAAGCACCTTACATGATGAGATCCATGCCAGTCCCTAGACCTACAGCTAGGCCAAATCCACAGGCAAGAGGACTTGCTTCTGATGTGTGCACAAGAACCCCAGATCGTCTAGTAGTGGAATTTGATGCGGGACAAATGAACTACCCCACTTGTCCTAAATTGAAGAGTCCTGTAATTGTAGAGGGGTTTGCAGTTTTGGCAACTCGCGACTACTTCAAGCAATCTATCACAGTGAAGAGGCAGCGAGCCAATGATCCTTACCATTACGGCAAGAGTGAAGGACTCGAGCCTCATTTTTTGTGTGATTTTCATAAGGACATGTATGTGTCCGTGATCTTGAGGAACAGGGAGCCACCCATTATGCCGGTGAGGTATGTTGATTGGGCATACTTTAAGAATATGGGAGATCCCTCAGTAAATGTAGTCATCGCCATGTTTGAGGAGTTCAAGCTCAAAGACCTCATGGACTTCAAGTACAACTGGAATCTTGAGACATCTGTCAGTTTTATTGCTCTTTCCACTATAGTCATAGGGAAAACTCTTTCCACTGGACCACTGAGGGGAAGCATTATTGTGTTGATTACATGACTTTCTCACATAACCTTGGACTTGGATCGGAACATGAGAAGTACAACCCCATTCATGTGGAAAAGAGGATCAAGCCAAGCGATCCTTCATTCATGTTCTTCAATCCTATATTGGCACATAAAGGCAAATCGATCCATCTGCAACCATACTACAACTATGCCAACCTCATGATGAGATGGACCATTGACCAAAAGAAAGGTGACTATACGGCCCTCAACTTGCGATAAATCTCTTGAACCGCATGGCACCCTGTGGATGACCCTTCAATGCTTTTGACTTCATATGGAATGAGCTAAGGCATGTCATGAATGACTCAAGGAAGCATTTGCCCTACGCTCCATACATCATGTACATTATTGAAAGGGTCACCAGGATCACTTTTCCCAAGGGTGTCAAGCATGAGCCGCTTGACCTTCGACCTCGCAGTGAGGTGCCCACTGGTGCGTCTAGGTACCGTGGATCTTCTAGCTTAGCTCCACGTGTTGGGCACCGTGGATCTTCTAGCTCAGCTCCACGTGTTGATGATCCACCTTTAAGAGCTCCATCCTATGGTACTAGTTCTTCTCGTCGCCGTGGAAATGGATCCATGATCAAGAGAGTGCTTTGCAGCATATTTTGCATGTGCAAGAGTATGGTTCGTGAAGTCAATGAGAACCGTCGTGACATCATTTGAGATGAAGACTGAGATGGGGCTGCCATGTGACCTGCATCATGAGCTTCCCGAGTTTGATGATCCATTTGCAGAATGGGATGCACAAGATGTCCAAGCTGCCCAAGGAGAAGAAGAAGAAGCTGCCCCTGTTCCTACTGCACGGACTTCCACTCGTTCTTTAGCTTATCTTTCCATGACTCCTTGTTGCTCATGAATCAAGTTAAGAAGTTCATCAAAAGGAGGGAGAGTCGGAGTCATCATCACTTACATCGCTTTCACTTTCCATACCTTTGGCCATAAGGTACATATTTGATGATGATGATGCGACGATGTTGGTGCGGGTGGTGAATCTCTTGATCGACTCATCGCTTGAGCTTGTGCTAGATTCTTCACCACCACTCACCCACTCTCCAAAGATAGCAAGAGCTTCATGCTTGGGCTTCTTCTCCTTCTTCTCTTCCTTCTTCTTCTTGTACTTGATCCTCTCAACCTTCATGAGTTGATGGTGAGGCCCATCTTTGAGGAAGACCATGTACCCCATCATGTTGATCTTCTTGAAGCTCTTGTTCAAGATCTTGGCTTGCTTGAGAAGCTTGGGATCCATCTCTTCTTTTTCATCACCTAAGGAGCTTTTGGCCGCATCCTCTTCTTCCTCTTCACTTGAGCTCTCTTGGATCACCATCTTCTTCAACATCTTGGCTTGCTTGCTTGCAAGAGCACTATGTGTCATTGAAGAAGGTGGCTCTCATGGCTTGATGTCGTTGCGGAGCTCGTGGGCGATCACCTGTTGAGGACTTGATTTGGTGTCATAGTCTTGAGCTCTTTCTCATAGAGAATTGTTGTCCCCAAATCATAGTCCAGCCTTCGGAGGGAGTGAAGGATCCTGCGAATGAGTTCCATCTCTTCAATCTTCTTGACATCTAGTGAATCAATCTCATTCACAAGAACATTCAATCGTGAGTACATTGAAGAAGCTTCTTCATGATCAAATTACTTAAAGCTATTAAGCTTATCAATGAGAACATGGTATCTTTCATTGGCCACATCCTTTGTGCCACCATGGTTCTCATTGATAGTCTTCCATAGCTCAAAGGAATTTTTGCAAGCAAACACACGATTGAACACATTGTCGGAAAGAGAAGACAAAATTATACTTTTTGCAATGATATCATATTGTCTTTCTTGGTGACCATCATTTTTTATACCTTCACTCGCTACTCTCCAAACATTTAGGCCCCGTGCTTGGAGAAAAGCTTGCATTAACACCTTCCAACGTTGGAAGCCCATGCCATCGAACCGTCGAGCCATTCCTAAGGGATCCATCCCTTCCCCGACGAGCTAACTCACTAGGCGGTGAAGCCTAACCGTTCCAATGAGCCGGTTTCGGTAATTTGCTAATGGAATTGGCGTTTCTTTGTGAAAGAAGTGGGCCCCGGCTCTGATACGACTTGAAAGGAATCGATGCTCGTAGCCTAAGAGGGGGAGGGGTGAATTAGGCAATTTTAAAACCTTAAGCTTTGGTTCAAACTAGTTAACACAAAACATAAGCTAAAACATATTATCTAGATGTGCAACTAGGGTTCAACTAGTGTGAAAACCTCATCCCAAAGAGTTTTGCACTAAGAATGTAAAGTTACACAAGATTGCAATAAGAAATGCGGAAACTAAAAAGAAGGGGATCAGGGGAAGCAAACCCTCAACATGAAGATTTATCCCGTGGTATCGGTAGGCACAAGGCCACCCCTAGTCCACGTTGTTCAAGCACTCACTAAGAGTACTGCTTCCCCATCACCGAGTCTCTTCCGAAACTCTTCTTGACTCGCCACCAAGGCTTAGCCACCAAGGCTCTTGCCAAGTCCCCGGTCACCTCGATGTCGTCTCCACTAAGGAGCTCTCTATGAAGGAAGGGGGTCTCCACGTCTCCCGCACAAAGCCGTCGTCGCCACTCCACACCAAGCTGGAGGGTCGATGACATGCCGGCGAGCCACCAAGACTCCAAGGGGCCAGCACACCGAGATACAACTTGTGGTTCACTTAAGAACCAGCAGAAGCAGACAAGGCAGCAACACCTTGCTCTCTCACTCTCTCTAGAGCTAATCCTAGCACTAACACTCTCAAAGCTTGTGCTAAACCTAAGGATGTGATCAATGAGCTCTTGGGTGGCTTGGAGAACATCTTCAGAGTGTGGGTAGCTTCTCACAAACTCCAGCAACCTCAAATGACTTGGGATGAGGCCTTATATAGGTTAGAGATTCACTCCTAGCCGTTACTTGCTTTTTTGCCAAAAAGCATAAATCGTCGATTAATCCGGTCACAGCCATCAGTTTGGTCACTCTGAACTTGCATACTAGCCATTGCTCTCCTGTCTGCCACGCCTGCTTTTGCTTGCGTCATTGCACTGACGCACCGTCGGTTCAAGCGGTGCTGAAGACATTCTTGTCCCTTCAGCTCCAAAACCTCTTGGGCAAACGAAATGACCATTGCACCGACGCTCTGTACCATAGCATCGGTTCAACCGGTGCCTATGGCACTTCTCCACTTGATCGCCATGCCTTCTCCTCATTGCATCGACGCATCCCTTCTTATAGCGTTGGTTCAACCGGTGCTACTGAATCTTCTTCACTCAATCGACGTTGCAACTACAAACGCACCGACCCGATATATTCTGAGACCGTCGGTTTAACCGATTCTTTGAATATTTCTGACACTTGTCCAAATCGTCGCTGCGATCATTTGGACACCCCAAATATATTTTAACCTCTGCATTTTCACAACACTTTGGGCATCTTGACAGCGATTTGACTCCATCTTGTATATGGATTGGACTCTATCCATGGGACCTTGAAATCCTACAAACTTCAGCTCACAAACTCGTTAGTCCCATTGACTATGTTATCACACAATCACCAAAATCACAATCATGGCCTAATGGGTCCATGTTTCTTACCATCTCTAGAAATGCATTTTTAGGGGCGGGTGATGGCGTCACCTGTCCCTGGAAATGACCACCATTTTTAGGGACGGGTGACGCCATCACCCGCCCCTAAAAATGGTGGTTTAATGGCGTCATCAGCCCCTAAAAATGTATTTCTATGTGCGGGTGATAGCATGACCCGCCTCTACAAATAGTCCTACGCAAAAAAAATTCAAAACTTTTTCTTATAATCTCGGATGAAGTCAAACTTTATATCAAAATTATAGAGATTGACGAGACCTACAATTTTATAGTTGATAAATTTTTTATTTAAGGTTATTTAAAAGTTCAAAAATATATTATAATTTATTTAATAGCTATGACTATATAGTATCTCATACAATTCAAGTCATACTTTGAGGTTTCCACAATCTTAACCTTTATATACACTGAAATATACTTAGCATATTTTTTTTATCTACAATTAACAATAACCATAGTGTAAAAGTTTCACCTTTTTTATTTGTTTTCCTATATGTAAAGCTTTAAATGAATTTTTGGAATAAAGTAGAAAAACATTTTTAGGGGCGGGTGCTGGCATCACCCGCCCCTGGAAACCATTTCAGGGGTAGGTGATGCACCCGCCCCTACAATTCAATTTTAGAGTTAATATAAAAGAATAGCTGTTGACGCCAGATTTTGACACGTTTCGAATCGGCGTCAGGGAAGGAGGAAATTAGCCGATGTGGCAGACTTAAAGGCTACAATTGGGAATCAGCCGATTGGCGCTACAGTTAGGAATCGGTCGATTGGAGCTGCAGTGTTTCGGGCGATTGGCGAATGGAGTTGGTGGGGGTCGGCCGATTGAAAGGCTGGAGCGTTTGGGCCAATATGGGCTTGCACCAACAGATAAATTATTTATAGAAGGGGGATGAAGCCAATGGAATCCCAAGAGGGGATGTTGAGTCAAGATGACAGAGGATCCCAGTCAAAGATGACATGACGTTGGTCAAAGAGCGACGCTGACTCGGTCAAGGAGCAATTGGAGGAGTTCGGATTGAACTAGGAGATGGCAGCAGAAGATCCTGCGGGAGTCCGTTTCCTTTCGGAGAGTCTTATAGATATAGTAGTTTTTATATTTAAGTCAAGTTTGTAACGGATCGTGACAGATCAGGAGTCTTAGTCCTAGGGTATAAATAGAAGCAGTCGGGGTTTTGTAAAGGATACACATCAATCAATACAAACAATCTACTTTCTCATCGTACTTTACTTTCAAGTCGACGACTTTGTCAATACATCTTTTTCTTTCACGAGTTGGTACGGGTTGACAGGGCTGCATCGACACGATCTCCGGCCAATTGGTAGATTCCGTTTATCGAATAATATCTAAGCTTTAACTTCGGGGCGCATCGCCGTTGTTTCGTTTAGATTTATTCACCAGTTATCGATATTTACTAGAATTATAGGTTTTACCTATTGTTCTAGTTTTATCACCAGTTATCTAGCTTGAGATCAAACTGTCGGCTTTATCATTATTTTTTCTTATTTATCATCATATAGCCGATTAGATCTATTTCGAGTGTTGCATCGGTGGCGATTGTTTAAGTTGCTCCAGTAGTTTCTTTGCAATCGCTACGTGATTATCGGCTGATCTATAGCCGGTCATCTTCATAGCAAATTGGCTGATTCGCTGATACGCTTTTCGGGACAGATCGGAACTTTAGCCGATCGAGAGCCCGAAACTTAATAAGTTTCTTTCCTTGTCAATCAATAGGTCAGATTGACTAGCACGCCGCGCGAACCGCACCAGGGCGATCACCCGAACAGGAGTTAAGCAGATTCTCCCGGGTCGTGTGTCCGACGCTGAAGATCATCGGCCGATTTCTGGCCGGTTTTTAGCGCCAACACACTTTTGGCACGCCCGGTGGGACCACCTCAATATCCAACATGTCAAAGGCCGCCGAAATCTCTGGAGACAACGTCATCGAGGTTACGGAGGCAGACCTCAAGGACGACCAGAAAGAAGAACTGGCAAGACACCTAGAAGACTACAAGAAGGTATACCTGCAATCTTTCAATCGTACCAGAAGCGGGGAGACCATCAAGAAAGCTCCTCTTCCAACTTCCCGCCAGATCACCATCGCTGAGGACTCGAGCAAGATGTCCGATATGATTCAATAGTCCATTTATCAGGCTTTCATCAACCAATCCTCAGTGATGACCAACACGGTATACAATGCCGTCATCAGTTCTCTAGTCAGCGGAGTAGCTCATGGATATCAGGGGCCAGCATACGCCCCGCCTATTGTAGCTCCAGCCAGAAGCTTACCAGGCACGTCTCACTCGGCTCCTCAGCCGATATCAACACAACACGGAGGATACAACACTACATTGCCTTCAATGCCTCCAGGATATAACGGTGTGCCATGCTTTCAATCACAAGCGCCGCCTCAGCCTGCCCAGATTTCCTCCGTGCAAACTCTGCCCTCAAGCTCAGTGCCTTGGGGGGCACCAGCAACGGCGGCTATTCTGGACCAATCAGCCGGTCATGGAGGCTCTCCGATCCAGACACCATTCCAAATGGCTATCCGGCCGACGGTCCCTCAATATCAACCTGCCACGTCAGAAATCGGCAGGGGGGTAGATGCTACGGGAACACTCAGAGGCGCGGCGCCAATGATGCTGTATGACGGGACGGCAGATTCGCTACGCCACCAGCTATAAACCGCTCAGCCGGCCATGCTCCCGCAAAATCCGCCACACGCTTTGATCCATCACCTGACCGTCCCACCGCGGATCCATCAACCTGTGTCGGTCCCCCAACCAGTTGTTCATCAGCAGCAAGTGGATTGGACAGCAAGGATAGCGGAGGTGATTCAGGACCAATTCGGGTTGAAGCCGAAGGTACAAACCTATACGTACAAAACGTCGTACCCACCTGCCTATGATCTACTGTCGTTTCCTCATCGGTACAAAGTTCCTGACTTCACCAAGTTTTCGGGGCTAGATGACACCTCAACTGTGGAGCACGTGAATAGATTCATCATCCAGTGCGGGAAGGCCGCCACACAAGATGCTCTGCCAGTGCATCTGTTCTCATCGTCTCTATCTGGGTCGGCTTTCCAGTGGTTCACTATGCTACCACCCAATTCCATCGTTACTTGGGCCGATCTAGAGAAGCAATTCCACAAGTACTTCTACGCGGGAGTCCACGAGATGAAGCTTTCAGATCTGACCAGCCTCAGGCAGAGGAGCGATGAACCAGTAACTAATTACGTACAGAGGTTCAGAGAGGTCAGAAACAAATGCTATACGCTCAGTTGGCCGATATCGCCTTCCAAGGTCTCCTGCCACACATCAAGGAGAAGTACGCCTCACAGGAGTTTGAAACTTTAAGTCAGATCGTTCACCGATTGGCCGGTCAAGAAGTACGTCCGTTTGATCAGCGGAAAAATTTTCAGAAAAAGGTGGCGTATTTAGAGGGATCTGAATCTGAAGAGGAAGCAGAAATAGGCCTAGCAGAATGGGTCAAAGGGAAGAAGCTGATATCATGCCCTTTTGGGAAGAAAGAACCAGAAGCGTTCGGTTTTGACACATCAAAGGCCGACAAAATCTTCGACTTACTTCTCCAAGAGGGGCAGATCAAGCTCTCACCTTACCACACCATTTCGTCGGCCGAGCAGCTCAAAAAGATGAAATATTGCAAGTGGCAAAATGCCATGTCTCATGACACAAACGAGTGCAAAATCTTCCGTCAGCAGATACAGTCGGCCATTGAGCAAGGCAGACTCAAATTCGAAGTCCCGGCGAAGCCAGTAAAGCCGATGAAAATTGATCAGCATCCTTTCCCTGCTAACATGGTTGACACGGGAAAAAACTCGCTTCAAACCAAGGTGCTGACGTTGGAATCGGTTAAAAGAAGCGGCGCCGTAGACCCCAGAAATCAGGCTACGATGGACGATGTCAAAGGGAAAAGAGGGGTGGAAGACGAGGGCGAAGGATCAGAGCGATCGTGTAGACCCGTCACCTCCCAATTCTTACTCAACAAATATCAGCGGCAGCAGGAAAGATCGAGACACCGCGAAGAGATGATACGCTGACACGAAGCTCATTGGCGATGCCCGTTCTTCATCCACTGCTGGGAAAATAACCTCAGATTACCATCAGCTGATAATTGCCCTGAGTGCAGCGGACCATATCTCAACGATCGCTCGCTCAAGAGGTCGCGCTCCAGAGATAGAGGATCAGAGCTGATCAGCAGAAACTGGCGCGAACAAGAGGATTGGCGCCTTTCAGTGCATGATCGGCTGGGGGGCAGAGTTGACCGGCATGATCGGCCAAGGGGCAGGCTCGAACAGTATGATCGGCCGGGGAGCAGGATCAACCAGCACAAGCAACTGGGGGGCAGAGCCAGCGCACACGATCGGCTAGAAGAAATGGCCGACGCTAGAGAGTCAGATGAGAACCCCCTAAGACGGGAACCAGACTAGGAGCGTGCCAAACCGCCGACCAAACCGGTGAACCCTAGGTGGTGCCCTGATGGACTGTCCAAATCTCAAAAATGAAGGATCCAACGTCTGCGCCAATGGGAATAACAAGAGGAAGAGCAGAGGCAGATGGTGGATAAGAAAGACGACAGGTCTCAAGTCTGGCGCCCCAAAAGAAACAACAATGAGGAGGGCGACAATCAAGAATCGGCAGCTGACGTCAGCATGGTGTTCATCTTGCCGATGGAGTTCATGGCACCCGCCGATCAAGACGACGCAACAAGGATGGAGGAACAGATGGCGCAATTGGTTTTGGAGCCAATGACAGCCACTTTTGAGAAACTGGAAGATGAAAAATGACAACATCTCAAGGCTCTGTTCCTCAAAGGACACATTAACGGACGACCTGTCACCAGGTTACTAGTAGACGGAGGCGCTGCAGTCAACATCATGCCGTATGCCATGTTCCGAAAGTTGGGCAAAAGCAACGAAGATCTGACCAAGACGGACATGATGCTCAAAGACTTTGAAGGCAACATGTCTCCCGCCCGCGGAGCGCTATGCGTCGACCTCACCATCGGCAGTAAGACCCTTCCCACTACCTTCTTTATTATTAATGGCAAAGGGTCCTACAACATGTTGCTCGGTCGCGATTGGATACACGCGAATTGTTGCGTCCCGTCTACAATGCACCAATGCCTCGTCCCTTGGGTCGGCGACAATACTGAGATAGTCACCGCCGATTCCGCCTACAGTGTTGCTGCGGGCGATACGCAACAATGGAGCTGCGAACACGTCAAGTGTATATCCGGTAGAACTTGGGACACCGATTTCCTGAAAGTGTCCGATTTTGACTTACAGCCGATTCGAGCAGTCGGCTTTGAAGATTCAGACTAGATGGATCAGTTCGTCCGAGAAGACGGGAAGCTTGGGCACGGATTTACGTCGGCCGATTCATTGGAGATGGTGGATTTAGGAGATGGTAGCAAGCCAAGGCCGACGTATATTAGTGCTAGCTTGGATCCCGAGTACAAGTGTAAATTGACAAGTTTATTAAAAGAATTCAAAGATTGCTTTGCTTGGGAATACCATGAGATGCCTGGTCTAGACCGGTCCATTGTTGAACACCGGTTGCCTATAAAACCAGGATATCAGCCGTATCAGCAGCCTACACGGCGATGCAACCCTAAAATTCTACCTGATATAAAGGTCGAGATTACAAGATTGATTGAAGCGAGATTTATTCGGCAGTGCTGTTACGCCGAGTGGATTTCTAATATTGTACCCGTATACAAGAAAAACGGAAAGTTGCGCATATGCATCGACTTCAGGAACCTAAATCAGGCTACACCGACGGTAAGGGGAAATCGGCTGATTTGGGTGACAAGTTCCTTACCTCTTTGAAGCGGATTTCTTCTGCTTGCGCCGGCGGGAGTGCTACCCTCATCTCGGGAACTAGCGTGATTGGTTCATCGGAAGAAGAAGATTCGATGACTATCGGTGCCCTGCTCGGGCCAGCTTCTTGGAAAGGTATGGGAAGCGGATTTTTATAAGTATGATGCAAATGATTAAGTCTGATGATATATAATGACTGCCATACCTCTGTGAGTCGTCCGGCCGATGGTTGTTGGAAAGGTACAATCGATGCGCCCAGGGTAGCCTGCATCAAAAATCGGTTAGTTTTTGGTTAAGTATCAAAAAATTGAGTTAAGACACTCTCTACCTCGGCGGGAGGAAGTTACTGAGCTCGTGGTGAAGAAGCGGCAGGGAACGCCAGTATTTAAAGACGTTCCGAAAGAAGGGGTAAAGGCAGGATTTTTACCGCGCCGTCTACACGAATTCCAGGGGAACAGTTGTCTGAGGCCCCCAGTTCGAAAAGATTGCAATCATCATGTAGAAGACGGCGAAACAGAAGGAGATTTTTGCCGCGTTTGTTTTGGAGGAGAGATTAAAAAAAGAAGAATTTCGAAGTAAAAGTCATGTTTTACTCCGAAACTGGGGGGCATGTGTTGATGCCAGATTTTGACATGTTTCGAATCGGCGTCAGGGAAGGAGGAAATTGGCCGATGCGGCAGACTTAAATGCTACAATTGGGAATCGGCCGATTTGCGCTACAGATAGGAATCGGCCGATTGGTGCTGCAGTGTTTTGGGAGATTGGCGAATGGAGTTGGTGGGGGTCGGCCGATTGAAAGGCTGGAGCATTTGGGCCAATATGTGCTTGCGCCAACAGATAAATTATTTATAGAAGGGAGATGAAGCCAATGGAATCCCAAGAGGGGATGTTGAGTTAAGATGACAGAGGATCCCAGTCAAAGATGACATGACGTTGGTCAAAGAGCGACGCCCACTCGGTCGAGGAGCAATGGAAGGAGTTCGGATTGAACTAGGAGATGGCAGCAGAAGATCCTGCGGGAATCCGTTTCCTTTAGGAGAGTCATATAGATATAGTAGTTTTTATATTTAAGTCAAGTTTGTAACGGATTGTGACAGATCAGGAGTCTTAGTCCTAGGGTATAAATAGAAGCAGTCGGGGTTTTGTAAAGGATACACATCAATCAATACAAACAATCTACTTTCTCATCGTACTTTACTTTCAAGTCAACGACTTAGCCAATACATCTTTTTCTTTCACGAGTTCGTACGGGTTGGCAGGGCTGCATCGACACGATCTCCGGCCAATTGGTAGGTTCCGTTTATCGAATAATATCTAAGCTTTAACTTCAGGGCGCATCGCCGTTGTTTCGTTTAGATTTATTCACCAGTTATCGATATTTACTAGAATTATAGGTTTTACCTATTGTTCTAGTTTTATCACCACTTATCCAGCTTGAGATCGAACTGTCGGTTTTATCATTATTTTTTCTTATTTATCATCATATAGCCGATTAGATCTATTTCGAGTGTTGCATCGGTGGCGATTGTTTAAGTTACTCCAGTAGTTTCTTTGCAATCGCTACGTGATTATCGGCTGATCTATAGCCGGTCATCTTCATAGTAAATCGGCCGATTCGCTGATACGCTTTTCGGAACAGATTGGAACTTTAGCCGATCGAGAGCCCGAAACTTAATACGTTTCTTTTCTTGTCAATCAAAAGGTCAGATTGACTGGCACGCCGCGCGAACTGCACCAGGGCTATCACCCGAACAGGAGTTAAGCAGATTCTCCCGGGTCGTGTGTCGGACGCTGAAGATCATCAGCCGATTTCTGGCCGGTTTTTAGCGCCAACAATAGCATACCCCATAAAGTCACAAGTGATGCCAGGCTTGAGGTACTCGCGAGGCTTGAGGTATGCGGTTCAAACTCCGGGAAATGCAAATGTGCATATTTCGTCAAAAAAATTGTACCTCAATAGTACACGAGCTTGTGATGGTGGCTAGTTGGGTGCAATATTTTTTTTCTTTTTCATTTTTTTTGTTTTTAATTTTTTTTATTTTATTATTTTCTAAAAGTTGATTTGTAGGGGCGGGTCATGGCATGACCCACTTCTAGAAATTGATTGGAAATTATTTTTAGGGGTGAGCGCATTACCCGCTCCTTAAAAATAGCATTAGCATTTTTATCGTTTCCGCCTCTGAAAATATAATTTTACCCGCCCCTAGAAATATTTTTTTTAGTAGTCAGCCTTAATGTCAGGAGGATGGGGACTAGCACCTCATAGGGTCTGAACATTTATAGAAAGGCAATCATGCAAACTTCGTAAAATAAAAAAGAGGGAGACCATGTCAAAAAACATAGCACACAACGGATAAGAATTGGGGGGACACATGGGAGAAAAGAAAAATAACATCAAGAACATACCCACCACCAGCAGCATCATCGGGGGTGCTGTACTTCGGCGAATCATAGGTAGGCTGAGGTGTCCCATAATCTGGTGATTCGGACATCTTTTTTTTATCAAACTGATACCTCTGCACGAATAAATAAAATGAGCACTTGATACCTCTAGTAACACTGTATAGGAGAAAGCAAAAATAACAAAGAAAAGGACATTACTTAGGCATAACACTACCTCGGTCCTGCACCCAGGGTTAGGACAAGTGAGTCGGCAAAATCTTGCCAACAGTATTTGTTCCTCCATCCTCTGTATGTCATCATCAGAGAACCGATGCATTCATACCTCGTAGGAGTGCCAACAGCAGCAGGGTTCAAAAAGCTATCGCAGTAGACCCATCGAAGAAGGTACACAAACTATCAAAAAAAATGGATTTATGGCATTGAGATTAAAGAACCAGAGCAATAAAAAAAATGCATTTCAGAACAGGTATCATCAGAAACTAAAAAACAAGATGTTGTGTGCTGTACCAGTAGAAGTGGTAACAAAAACGTTATAAAAGGCAAAGAACTAACATTAATAAATTGTAGACACCCAGACAGAGGCAAATCATCCGTATACTAAACTATTAGTAAGGGAGCAGTCCCATACGCAACTATTCTAATGAAATGAAAAAAACCTAACCATCAGGCTCACCAGAACAACAAAATCTACGTAGGTAAAGTATCGAAGAAAACTGTATACACCTGTTTCTTACTAATCAACCAACAGAGTGACATTGACACCAAAAAAAAAGAGCAAATAACAAAAAAAAACTATACAGCACTGCTACTCACAGCAATAAGTGGAGCGAAAACTACGGATTATAAGGCAAACCAACCTCTAACAGCATCCCGTCGTTTCTTCCACGACATCTAGAGGACCCGGCCGCAACACCAGAAGCTAACATCTTGGGAAGTTGATGATCTCATTTACAAATCCGAGCGACAGCACCAACTGAAAAGCACCAGGCGCACCACGAATCGAAGATTTACCGATAAAATCAAGATTAAACATAGTCAGCTAGTTTTGAGAAGCCGCAGAAACCAAAAAATTGAATCCCTGGTACGAGATCAAATATAATCATACCTTTGTGCCCCGCCGAGCCGATTTAGCTCCAGCAAACCTAGAATCGATGAAGCCGACGGCCGAACGCTTGTGCAATAGGCTGGTTTCTCGTACACGCAGCCGAGCCTAGCTATAGAACTCGCCTCAACCCAGCATAAAAAGAAAATGCAGCTACAACAGTGTACTTGCGGGACCACAACCTTAACTCCACCACCCGCAATCCAACCCGAGCCTTGTGCAGTGTGAACGGTACTGGTCATCGCGCTCAAATTAACTATCTGTAAGGTCAGTCTTAATAGACATTTCGTGGAGAATTTTGTGATATTAAATTTTATATCACAACATAAATTTTACTGACATGACAAAGTAGAGAGAAGGAAGAAGTTTTATAGAATGAGAAAGGAGTGTTATGGTGATGACACTTATCCCGTATAGTTATCAAATCTTAGTTTTAATAATTGTGTCATGACACTCACTACTGAGACTGGCCTAATTAAGATTTGTTGACACGGCAGCCATAGGGACACGTACCCTGCATGGGGAACGCGAATCTCTGCGTGAAAATAAGTGGTATCAAATAAAGGTGGGTAGATACGTCATAGGATAGCAGAACATTCGCGGCGCCCGGCGGCTACAGCCTCCTACCAGAATTGGAATTGAACGCGGCTCTCTCCCTCCCGCCGCCGACCATGGAGGTGTGCCCGGCATCTGCGGCCTCCCATTGCGATTAGAAGCTGATAGAATGGTGCGTTTGGATCTCAGTTTTCGCCGATTCGGAATCAAAGTTGCGTTCTTGTTCCTTTAAATAGCAGGACGGTCTTCCTGGCTCCTGGAGGTGCGCACCTGTACTACCGGGCCAGCAATGCCGCGGAGGCAGGCATTCGATGCCAAGGCGCAACCTGCAAGAATAAGAGGCTTGAGAGCAACTAGAAGTCATGGCGAAACCACGGTGCCTCCACTACCTGCAAGGTGTTTGTCTAAATGTCCAGCCCCTGACACGGTAAATTCCAAAGTCTTGTTCTATACCGAAAGCCTAATTCTGATAACTGATTGTACATATATCTAATCACGTAGACTTAGGAAGATTCTCCTCGAATTTATCTACCATCTGTATTGGTTTCTCCATTCAAACACACCTGAAGGCTTAGATAATTTCAGATTGAAACTCATGATGTAGCGTAGCTGATGCAATGCAATGCTTCTGGCAATACCCGGAGTAGTTTAATCTTTTATTATACTATCTTCTTCGTTGTTGATAATATCTGAACTACAAAAAGAATATGGAGTTGGATCTGGGCTTCATCAAGCGGTCCACGCGCGGTCTAGCGCCGGCTACCTCATCAACGTGATGCAGGTGTGCATGACAGTGCAGCAAAAATGTGGTTGGCAGGAAGTATTATCAGGAACATCAAAAGGTGCTGTAAACTTTTTATTTTTGGAAGAGCGAAGATCCTTATTGTCATTTTATTTAGTTTCATATGAAGAGAGTTCTTGCATTCTGGTGGAAAATGACCATGTCAGTATATTTTCCCTGGAGTAGTGTTCTTGCTTATTACTATGCGCAAGTTAGTATCAGCGCAATTGGTTTTGTTTGTATTTGAAAGCATAAGGTGCCTAAAAGGCCGTTTGAAACTTAATATTATACTTAACACAATGTTATTTCGTATTACATCATCCATTTGTCCTGTTGATTTGCTTCAAAACATGGTTCTTTTATAGCAAAATGTTTCCGTAAAAAACAATCGTGTAGCCCATGTACACGCTACTCAACAAGCTAGGGCCTAGACGGTGATTACACGGTCCAATCGTTTACACGGTAAAAACAGATTTACACGGTGTAAAAAGACGGCAACTATACGTTTTTACGCGACGAGTAGACCGTTTAAAACAACGTTTAGACTATAGAGAAGTATCAACTATGCCTTAATTTTTAAATAGTATGACATTTGTTATTTGTAAATTGTGATTTGTCACGTAACATAAGAATGATCAATTGATAAGGAGCATATGATTATATGTTTGGTCTATTTAACAGTTAAGCTTGGTAATCTGTAATATTTTGTTGATAAAATATTAGATTTTTCGAAATTCACTTGCATAAATATATGAATTTTATTTCTACCATACACACCGTGTAGTCTGTGTACACACCGTTTACACGACTTGTACACGGCCTACTCACTACTCGAGGGGTGACCGAACGACTACCGTTTAGCGTTTAGGTGAACACTAGCAATATCATTATTTTTCCGGCATATTGCCAGTGATGTTATAATTAGTAGTTCGTCTTAGATCTTTTTATCGGTGTTTTACCGCCAAGCCCACCGAGGGATACCCCCGAGGTGGTAGGTTGTAAGTGAGATACTACCAAGATTAGGAACTCGAGGGTGCAAGTAACACAAAAGATTTAGACAGGTTCGGGCCGCAAGGAGCGTAATACCCTATGTCATGTGTGGTGGTTTGTATTGCCTTAGATGATTGATTGTTTGAGGGGGTCCCTGCCTGCCCTTATATAGTCCAGGGGGATAGGGTTATATATATCCTGGCTAGATACGAGCTTAGGAGTCCTACCCAAATATTACTCGGGGAATTTCCTTCTGTTCCGCTCGTGTCCAGGTAGCCTACAATAGGTATAAGGTATGTGACATGCCCCATCCTTATTCTAGAAAGTATATGCCATGTGCGCAGTCCCGTGGTCCCGGATCTGACAAGTCCACGAGCTCTTCGTAGCCGAGTACTGCATGCTTCCGAGTACTTCCGAAGGTGTCTTCGAGTTCTTCCGAAACTCCATCTTGAAGGTGTCTTTTGAGTACTTCCTTGGCTGCTTCGAGGCTGTGATGTGCTCATGCCCCGAGTAGTCTTCTTTTATATGGGTTGCGATGAGAATCGCACTCCATGTGGAGTAGCCTCCGAGCCTTAGGTTAAATCGAAGAATTAGGCTGAGGGTCAAGTTAGTCTTGAATCTTCTGGTCTTTATCTTCCAAATAAATTTGAAAAATAAGCCACTGATGACAAGTGTCTTGCAGCCCCCGAGCCTTGAATTCAAATCCTAAGGTTTGGAAAAAGGATCCAAAAGTTCGTGGCATGCATTGTGTAATGAAATAACAGTTTGAATTGATAGTTAAAATGGGCAAATTGGTTCAGAAATTTGAAAATCTTTTTTCGGATGACATCCCTGAGAAAATGGTTAAACAAATAACTTGCAAAAAACCCTAAATTATCGTTCAAAACAAATCTTATCCTTCTCGCGTATAGCCCCCGAGCATGGGAGCCAGACGAGTTGCATGAGATACGCCGAGTTGTTTTCTACGCCCAGCCCCGAGCAAGGGAGCTAGGCTAGCCGCCATAAACACGCTAAGTGCCTTGTTGCGCCCAACCTCTAAGCATAGAAGCTAGACGAGCCACCGAAGGCACGCCGAGTGCCCTATCCCACCAAGCCCCCGAGCATGAGAGCTAGACGAGCTGACGAAAGAACGCCGAGTGTTCTGTGCCGACGAAGTGATAGCCAAGTAAGACCTCTCAAGGGAGCATACCTTACTCAGCGGTATGGTCCAGGTCTCGTCCCTGCAAGGTAAATAAAGAGAATATGTCGTAACTGATATACATGATATCGAGTCGGGAGCGAATCCCAGTATTGTAAAATGCATGTAAAATTTTTTGCGTCTTGCTCTTGCTAGGTCACATAATTTTCTCAGGTAGGTAGCCTATTACGTTTAAACACCTGATCCCTGATAGCCGTAGCCCGTGTGCTATCCGGATATTTTAGCGACCGTTAAGAGAAAACTACAACAGTCGACGCTGCGAAAAAAAAGAACGCTCTGGAGCGTATATTATACACCCGTTAGGTGTAAGCCCGACTATAAACCCGTTAGGTAGAGCGCATGTTAAACATTTGCGCTAATCTTATTCATGTGCAGCACCTGAGGTCTAGGCCATCCGTCCCTTGCTTCTGCAGGCATAACTCTGGTATCGTTTGCCGTTTCATTCAGCGGCGACAAGAGATATGAAGCCTTCGCTCTGACGAAGACACGGGACGCTCCAGCGATGGCGCGGCATCCGCACGCCTCAGGCTCAGCTCCCTCGGCACGGCACGCGCGATGAACCCGTTGGCGGCCTCGGTGAAGTGTGGATCCCGTCCCACAAGACGGGCTTGGACGGGTCGGCGCACGCCGTCGACCCCGGCGCGCCGCAGAACGCCGTGAGGTTGAAGTTGTACGCCCCGCCGCCCCCCCCCCCCCAGCGGTCTGCTGCCGAACCCGTACGAGGTGGGGGAGGCGACGGCTTTGACGACGGGGCGGTAGATGTCGGCGTAGAGGAGGGACTTGCCGGGGTGGGCGAGCCGGAGCTCGCCGAGCATACACGGATACGCCTCAGTGCAGTTGTGCAGCTCGGCCACCTCCCGCGCGGTGCAGCCGGTGGCAAGGTCGTGGTCACCCGAACTGCCCGGAAACAGGGCCAGCAGCTGAGGCTCGCAGCCGAGTGGCAGCATCCCCGTGACCACCACCGTGCTCGCTCCGGCGGAGACCCATGGTCTGTACGGATGAATGGCGGTGAACTAGTGGGAAACGGTTCCTCTAACGTCCGTCCTCTGATTTTGGGTCACTTACGCGTGGGCCCGGTCCCACGCGTCAGTGTCCAGGGAGGACGCCAGGGAAGGCTCGTCCGCACTAGTGACATATATATAGGACGTCGAGTCAGTGGAGTTAATTCTTACGGTCAACACTGAGCGGATGGCGCCGATGATGTGTGGTGCCAGGCTCGCCGTGACATCGACGGAATGGTTGCTGCTAAGGGCGTAGAGGTAGTCGTTGACGCCGATTTCGCCGACGAAGAGGAACGAGGTCTCCAAGATCTTGCGCTGCTCTGTGAATCCACAATGCATATCTAACTATAATCAACAACTTCTATATATGATAGTCGCAAAAAAAAAGAAAAAAAAGAAACAGCTTCTATGATGTGGCACCCACAACTGTTGATCATCAATTGAGAATGTGAAGTTTCACATCATATACATGAATGCAGCAGGATACACGTGCAACATGTTTTGGTACCACAGGATGCTTACCGTTGTCTAAGAGATCGGCACGAACGACGTTACCCCTCTGCTCGCTAAGAACGCCGGGTCGAGCGCCGTCGCGCCGCCCGCCGCGAAGTTTGTCCCGTTGAGGAAGTCGGCCGCCGTCCTGCCGGCGAGGTACGGCGCCGGCTGCGGCACCTTCAGCTCCTCCACTGCGCCAGCGTCACAAATTAAAGCTGCCTCAGGCCTGCAATTAGCCTGGGAACGACGGAAGTTGAGGCATGGTACCGAGGAAGTCTATGATGAGCCGGCCGTCGGAGGCCCGTCCGCTGGGATGGCCGAACTGGGTCTCCCCGTACGGCGGCCGGGTGAAACTCCCTCCGGCG
This sequence comes from Panicum miliaceum, assembly GCA_032594955.1. NCBI lineage: Eukaryota > Viridiplantae > Streptophyta > Magnoliopsida > Poales > Poaceae > Panicum > Panicum miliaceum. The sequence continues at coordinate 17,894,954 of CM064059.1, read as the reverse complement.
GTCAACGGGAAGATGACGGCATTCCTGGTGTCGGTGAGCGAGTTGCCGAAGCAGAAGACGCGGGTGTAGCGCGGCAGGCCGCGGCAGCCGCCGGTGGCCAGATCGCCATTGGCCACCATCGCGACGAGGAGGAGGAGAATCGTCTCGAGCAGACGAGGTAGAAATAATGGCGCCATTGAGACAGGTCGGAGAGGCGCGTTCGGCTGGCAAGGCTCCTGTTTGCAGCGCGGCGTCGTGTGGGAAGGAAGAACGCAACAAACGCAAAAGATTGGCTTCCCCACACCCCAGGGGCTCGCATGGATGTACTCTTGTAGAACTAGGATTTCCTTCCCCTCACATATTTTTACTTGGAACGGGTTGCTTGCATTTTTTTACTCCGTTCGGTTTAAATTATAGGTTGTTTTGATTTTTTAGATACATACTTTTTACCATGTATTTAAGGATAGAGTATATCTATATGTATAACAAAATTTATGTAAAAAATCAAAATAATCTAATTTGGAATAGAGGGTGTATATAGTGTAATTTGTTATTCCTTGCATTTTCAAGATTTCTATGATTACGAGCTTATGGTTACGATTTTCCTTAGAAGACCTCAGATCCAACTTAAATCTTGTTGACGCCAGATTTTGACACGTGTTAAATCGGCGTCGGGAAGAGAAGGTTGGCCGATGCGGCAGATCTAAAGGCTACAGTAAGGAATCGGCCGATTGAGGTAACAGTTGAAAATCGGTCGATTGGTGATACAACTTGCGCCAACAGCATGGGACTATTTCGGAGAATCCTGGTCAAAAGTTGGTCAACAGGGCAACGCTAAGTCGGTCAAGGAGCAATTGAAAAGAGTCCTGATTGGATTAGGGGACGGCGGCGGAAGATTCTGCACGAGTCCGTTTCCTTTAAAAGTTATTATAGATATAGTAGTTTTCCCGTTTTTTAAATAAGGTTGTAATAGGTCGTGATCGACCAGGAGTCCTAGTCTTAGGGTATAAATAGGAGTCGTCAAGGTCTTGCAACGCATCAACACATCAATCAACAACAATACTTCTACTGTTTCAGCAATTTACTTTCAAGTCGGCGACTTCGCCAATACTTTTCTTCTTTCACGAGTTCGTAAGGATTGGCAGGGCTGCGTCAACTTGATCTCCGGCCAATTGGTAGGTTCCGCTTATCGAGTAATATCCGAGCTTTAACTACGGGCGCATCGCTGTGGTTTCGTTTGGATTTATTCACCAGTTATCGATATTTACTAGAATTGCAAGTTTTACCTGTTATTCTAGTATTATCACCAGTTATCCAGCTTGAGATCAGAGTAATCGGCTTCGTTATCGTTCTTCTTCGATTTGTCATCTTACAGCCGATTAAATCTATTTCAAGTGTTGCATCCGTAATAATTGTTTAGATCGCTCCAGCAGTTTTCTTTACAATTATTACATGATTATCGGCTGATCCATAGCCGATCATCTTTACAGCAAATCGGCCGATTCGCCGACGCGCTCCTCAGGACAGATCGGAACTCCAGCCGATCGGAGCGCCTGGAATTTAATACTCTTATTTCCTTGTCAATCAACAGGTCAGATTGACTGGCACGCTGCGCGAACTGTACCAGGGCGATAACCCAAACAGGAGCTAAGCAGATTCTCCCGGGTCATGTGTTCGACGCTGAAGACCATCAGCCGATTCCTATCCGGCCGATTTTAGCGCCAACACACTTTTGGCATGCCCGGTGGGACACTTCAAGATCTGATATGTCGAAGAACGTAGAAATTTCTGATAGCAACATCATTGAGGTCACAGAAGCGGATCTCAAGGACGACCAGAGGGAAGAATTAGCTAAACATCTAGAAGATTATAAGAAGATGCATCTGCAGTCGTTCAGTCGTAGCAGAAGTGGGGAGGCTGTCAAGAAAGCTCCTATTCCAGTTCCCCGCCACATCACCATTGCTGAGGATTCGGCCAAGATGTCCGATATGATCCAACAGTCCGTATACCAGACGTTCATTGACCAATCCTCGGTGATGACCAACACGGTGTACAACACCGTCATCAGCTCTCTGGCCAGCGGAGCAGTTCAAGGCTATCAGGGGCTAGCATATGCCTCGCCAACCACGCTGCCAGCCAGAAGCTTACCATACACGTCCCAATCGGCTCCTCAAACGATATTGACGCAACGCGAGGGGTACAACACTCCGTTGCCTCCAGCGTCTCCAAGATACAGTGGTGCACCATGTTGCCCATCACAGACACCGCTTCAACCCATCCAGATTGATTCTGTGCAATCGCTGCCCACAAGCTCAGTACCCTGGGGAACATCGGCGACAACGGTTTGTCCTGAGCCAACAACCAGATATGGGAGCTATCCAATTCAGGCGCCGCCACAATCGGCCGTCCGGCCAACGGTCCTTCAGTATCAGCCAGCCTTATCAGAAATCGGCAGGGGGACAGGCGTTGAAGAATCACTCAGAAGCACGGCGCCGATGATGACATATAACGGGGCGGTGGATTCACTTCGCCATCAACTATCAGCTGCTCAGCAAAATTCGCCCCATGCTTCGATTCATCACCTAGCCGTACCAGCCTTTCAACATATGCCGGGGCCGCGAACAGTCGTTCATCAGCAGCAGGTGGACTGGACGGCAAGAATTGCAGAGGTGATCCAGGACCAATTTGGCTTGAAGCCAAAAGTACAGACTTACACATATAAGACGCCATACCCATCGGCCTATGACCTGCTGCCGTTCCCACACCGCTACAAGGTACCCGATTTCACCAAGTTTTCGGGGCTGGACGACACATCCACCGTTGAGCACGTCAACAGATTCATCATCCAGTGCGGAGAAGCCGCCACGCAAGATGCTCTGAGGGTGCGGCTATTTTCATCGTCTCTCTCCGGATCGGCCTTCCAGTGGTTTACCACTTTGCCGCCAAATTCTATTATTACTTGGGCCGATCTGGAGAAACAGTTCCACAAATACTTCTACGCAGGAGTACATGAGATGAAGCTCTCAGATCTCACCAGCCTCAGGCAAAGGAGCGATGAACCAGTAACTGGATATATACAAAGGTTCAGAGAAATTAGGAACAAATGCTACTGCCTGGCTCTGACCGATGCACAGTTGGCCGATATCGCTTTCCAAGGCCTTCTGCCACAAATCAAAGAAAGATATGCTGCGCAAGAGTTTGAAAGCCTAAGCTAGATCGTTCACCGATTGTCAGGATAGGAAGTCCGTCCGTTTGAACAGCGGAGGAATTTCCAAAAGAAAGTGGCATACCTAGAAGGGTCTGAATCCAACGGGGAGGAGGAAATCGGCCTGGCAGAATGGGTGAAAGGCAAAAAACCGATATCATGCCCTTTCAGAAGGAAAGAGCCAAAGACATTCGGCTTTGACACATCAAAAGCCGATAAAATTTTTGATTTATTACTCCAGGAAGGGCGGATTAAGCTATCTCAACATCACACTATCCCTTCGGCCGATCAACTCAAGAAGATGAAATACTGCAAGTGGCACAACGCCACGTCTCATGATACGAATGAATGCAAAGTCTTCCGTCAGCAGATACAATCGGCCATCGAACAGGGAAGGCTCAAATTCGAAATCCTGGCTAAATCGGCAAAACCGATGAAGATAGATCAGCATCCCTTCCCGGCTAACATAGTTGACACCGGAGGAAATTCACGTCAAACCAAGGTGCTGACGTCAGAATCGGCAAGAAGGGGCGGCGCCATCGATCCCAGGAGGCAGATTACGGCGGAAGAGATCAAAGGCAACAGGCGGGCACCAGAACGACCACGCAAACCCGTCACCTCCCAGTTCTTGCTCAGCAAATATCGGCAGCAGCAAGAACAATCAAGATACCACGACGGGATAATACGCCGGCATGAAGATCACTGGCAATGTCCGTTCTTCATCCATTGCTGGGAGAACGACATCAGATTGCCGTCTGCCGATAACTGTCCGGAGTGTAACGGATTGAGTTGCAACGATCGCCCAAGGTCACACTCTAGGGATAGAAGATCAGAGCCGATCAGCAGAAATCGACGCGGACGAGAGGAACAACGCATTTTGGTGCATGATCGACTGGGGGGCAGAGTTGACCAGTACCACCGGTCAAAAGGCAGGATCAACCAACAAGATGGGTTGGGGGGCAGAGTCAGCGTGCACGATCGGCTGGAAGAGATGGCTGATGATAGGGTGTCAGATGAAAATCCCCTAGGAAGAGAACCAGATTGGGAACACGCCAGATCATCGGCCAAACCAGTAAATCCCAGGTGGTGTCCCGATGGCCTATCCAGATCCCAGAAACGGAGGTCCAACGCCTACGCCAGTGGGAGCATCAAGAGGAAGAACAGAGGCAGGTGCCAGAGAAAAGAAATGTTAAGTCTCGGGTGTGGAGCCCATAGAAAAACGGTCAAGAAGCAGACAATCAAGAATCGGCAGCCGAAATCAACATGGTCTTCATATTGCCGATGGAATTCATGGCGCCTGACGATCGAGACAAAGCAACAAGAATGGAAAAACAGATGGCACAACTGGTGTTAGAGCCGATGACGGCTACTTTTAAGAAACCAGAAGAAGAAAAACGGCAGCATCTTAAAGCGCTGTTTCTCAAAGGCTATGTTAACGGACGACCCGTCACCAGATTACTAGTAGATGGAGGTGCCGCAGTTAACATCATGCCGTATGCCATGTTCGGCAAGCTAGGCAAGGGCGATGAAGATCTCACCAAGACGGACATGATGCTGAAGGATTTCGAAGGCAACGTGTCTCCCGCTCGTGGAGCGCTCTGCGTCGACCTCACCATCGGCAGTAAGACCCTTCCTACCACCTTTTTTGTTATTAATGGTAAGGGATCCTACAACATGCTGCTTAGTCATGACTGGATACACGCAAACTGCTGTGTCCCATCTACAATGCATCAGTGCCTCGTGCAATGGGTCGATGACAGTAGTCACCGCCGATTTCGCTTACAGTGTCGCAGCAGCCGACACGCAACAGTGGAGCTGCGAGCACGTCAAGTGTATATCTGGCAGGAGTTGGGACACTGACTTCCTGAAAGTGTCCAATTTCGGTCTACAGCCGATCCAAGCAGTCGGCTCTAAAGATTCAGAATAGATGGATCAGCTCGTCCGAGAAGACGGGAAGCTTGGGCATGGATTTACGTCGGCCGATTTATTGGAGATGGTAGATTTGGGAGATAACAGCAAATCAAGGCCGACGTATATTAGTGCTAATTTGGATCCTGAGTATAAGTGTAAACTGATAAGTTTATTAAAAGAGTTCAAGGATTGCTTTGCTTGGGAATACCATGAGATGCCAGGTCTAGACCGGTCCATTGTTGAACACCGGCTACCTATAAAATCAGGATATCGGCCATATCAGCAACCCGCGCGACGGTGCAACCCCAAGATTCTACCTGATATAAAGGCCGAAATCACAAAGTTAATTGAAGCAGGATTTATTCGGCAGTGCCGCTACGCCGAATGGATTTCTAATATTGTGCCCGTGTATAAAAAGAATGGAAAGCTGCGTGTGTGTATCGATTTCAGGAACTTAAATTAGGCCACACCTATGGACGGGTATCCGATGCCAACGGCCGATATCTTGATAGATGCTGCCGCAGGACACAAAGTCATCAGTTTCATGGATGGTAATGCAGGGTGCAATCAGATATTACCTGCCGAAGAAGATATCTCAAAAATGGCTTTCAGGTGTCCGGGTCATCTTGGTTTATTCAAATGGGTTGTGATGACTTTTGGGCTAAAGAACGCCGGTGCTACATATCAGCGGGCCATGAACTATATGTTCCACAAGCTTATTGGTACATCGGTGGAAATTTATATAGATGATGTCGTGGTCAAGTCAAAAGGTCACCAAGAACATCTGGCCGATTTACAAGAAGTACTGGAATGCACAAGAAAGCATGGGTTGAAGATGAACCCGAACAAATGCGCATTTGGCGTATCGGCCGGACAATTCTTAGGATTCATGGTTCATGAGCGCGGGATAGAAGTCAACCGGAAGACCATAGACGCCATCAACAAAGTTGTGGCCCCACAAAATAAAACCGAGCTTCAGTCCCTCATCGGCAAAGTCAATTTTATCAAAAGGTTCATATCCAACCTGTCGGGGAGAATTCGAGCTTTTACTACTCTGTTGAAATTAAAGCCCGATCAAGAATTTATATGGGGAGAAGAACAACGCAAAGCATTGGAAGATATTAAGCAATATCTAGTTTCACCTCCAGTGTTGGTTCCACCACAGCTTGGTAAGCCGTTCAAATTGTATTTATCGGCTGATGAACAGGCTATTGGATCGGCGTTGGTACAGGACTTCGAAGGAAAAGAACGAGTGGTATATTACGGCAGCAGAAGACTCTTAGACGCCGAAACAAGATATTACCCGGTGGAGCGGCTATGCTTGTGTTTATACTTCTCGTGTACCAAGCTCAGGCACTATTTGTTATCGGCAGAATGCATAGTCATATGCAAGGATGATGTGGTGAGTATATGGTATCATTGCCGATTTTGAAAGGACGGATTGGAAAATGGATCCTGGCTCTGTCAGAATTCGACTTAAGGTACGAATCGGCCAAAGCTGTCAACGGTCAAGTAATGGCCGATTTCGTAGCTCAGCATTGTGGACCAGAGATTGCCGTCGTTGAACCGGTTCCATGGACTCTATATTTTGATGGTTCTTCATGTGGGGTCGGATCAGGAATCGGCATTGTTCTTGTGTCGCCTCGGGGGGCAAGTTATGATTTCTCTCTGCCAATAGAAGCTTCCGCAACTAATAATCAGGCGGAATATCGAGCCGTTCTGAAGGGCATCCAATTATTAAGGGAAGTCAAAGCTGATGCAGTCGAAATTTTTGGAGATTCCATGCTCATTGTGGATCAGTTAACGGGGCGATCTGAGTGTAAGGACGATATCTTGAGGATTTATTATGAAGATTGCCTTCAGCTTTTAAAAGAGTTCAAGTCTGCAATAATTGAGCATATCCCCAGAAATTATAATGAAGAGGCCAACAGGCTGGCCCAACATGCCTCCGGGTATCGGCCGATTCAGGGAACGATGATGCTAGAGCTCGCGGCCGATGACTGGCAAAGGAAATCGCCGATTACTTGAAAAATCCATCCTGAAAAGTGGATCGGCGAATACGTTTTCAAGCTACAAAATATGTGTTGCTTGAGGATGATTTATTTTACCGGACGATTGATGGAGTTCTTCTCAAATGCCTGGGAATAGAGGAGGCAAAGGTTCTGATGGGAGAAATCCATGAGGGTGTGTGTGGAGCTCATCAATCGGCTCACAAAATGAAATGGATGATCTGGAACAATGGGTATTATTGGCCAACTATTCTTGAGGATTGTTTCAAATATTACAAAGGATGCCAAGACTGTCAGAGGTTTGGCAATGTTCAGCGCGCGCCAGCATCGGCTATGAATCCAATAATTAAGCCGTGGCCATTCAGATGTTGGGGAATAGATCTCATCGGACAGATTCATCCTCCATCGAGCAAAGGACATAAGTTCATATTGGTAGCCACAGATTATTTTACTAAGTGGGTGGAGGCAGTTCCTTTAAGGAACGTGACATCGGCCGATATGATTGAATTTGTTAAAAGCCATATCATCTATCGATTTGGTATTCCTCAAACGATCACAGTTGACCAAGGAACAATGTTTACTTCTGGAGAATTCGGAGAGTACGCCGCCGATATGGGGATTAAATTATTAACTTCTTCTCCATATTATGCTCAAGCCAATGGCCAAGCAGAATCGTCTAATAAGGGGATAATCAACCTAATCAAGAGGAAGATAGAAGAACAACCCAAAAAGTGGCATATGTCTTTGGCTGAATCTTTATGGGCTTATAGGATGGCTTGTCATGGAACCACTAAGATATCCCCTTATCAGCTAGTTTATGGTCATGAGGCAGTCTTGCCTTGGGAAGTAAGGACGGGGTCAAGACGTATATCGTTTCAAGATCAGTTGACGGCTGATGACTATTCCTTCCTCATAAAGGACGAACTTGATGATTCAGCAGGATTACGGTTGAGAGCTCTGATTAATATAGAAGAGAACAAGAAAAGGGTGGCCAGATGGTATGACAAAAATGTCAAAGTTAAGCAATTCTCTCAGGGAGATTTAGTGTGGAAGTTGGTGCTGCCGATAGGATCCAAAGATCCCAAACTCGGTAAATGGTCACCCACTTGGGAAGGGCCGTACAGAATCGGCCGATGTGCCCCTGGAAATGCATATATTCTGGAAACAATTGAAGGGGAGGAATTCCCAAGAGCTTTAAACGGACGATATCTGAAGAGGTACTATCCAAGCATTTGGGTAGATGCATAACTTGCAGTAAAATATATCAAGACAATATGGCCAATTTTTCATCGGTTTTCGTCTACATATCTGATGCAGAGATGACGTCGCCTGAAGAAAAAACATTGGGATTCATTTTGACTGGTTCATTGGATGAAAATGACAGAGTACATGGCCGACATGGTACAAGTCGCCCTTAGAATAAAAATACCGATACGTCTATTGATAACACCTACGCTGGATTTCTCTCTCAACGCGACCCAGCTCTATCATAAGGTGGAACCTTTTCTCCTTCGGGTCCTCTGCAGTGGCTCCAGTCTCAGCTTGGTTGCAAAGTTCTATTTGGAGGCGGGTCTTCTTCTCCTCCAAATCCTTCATAGCAACTTCGATCTTAACTTTACAAGGAAGTGGAGGATTTTTTTCAGAAGATGGTCGCTTACGGACCAAATAGTGAGCTTCTATAAGGTCCCAGCATTCTTGGACAACAGCGGGGACATGATCTCTGAGTTCCTCAGCATGAGCTCTTATCAGATCTTTGTCTGCCTGTGACAGTGGTTCGTCTGAATGCATGATTTCAATCGCTCGTTCTAGACCAGGGCTGAGACGTTTTGGCTAAACAGAGATAAAAGGGGTTACCCAACATCAGAGCGATTGAGATGCTTAGGGGAAAGGCAGAGGAGAGTTCATACCTGGTTGACAGAGGAAGAAGATGAAGAGGACGAAGAAGACATCTTGCCGTTCAGTTTGGGACAGTAAAGAGAGAAAGAGAAGATAAGTAATGCGTATGCCTCTGGAGATGGTGAAGGGTCTACTTATAAAGGAAAGAGAGGTAGATGGATGGTGAGACATGTCCTATCGGAGTAAAAGCGTACATAAATGCAAAGCTGACTAAAGGAACAGTTCAGGATCAAATCGGTGCTGTAGCATTGAAGGAGCAATAAATGTTTACAGTATTCTTTACAGCCTAAGGAAAGCATCTATGGCCGCAATAGCTTGTCGCCTAATTTGATCGGCCGAGTCTAGTACTCTCTGGTCATCATCGGCCGATCCTGGGACTTCTGACACACGGCGATGAAGCCTTATCGTTTCACGGGCCAAGTGCTGCCTCTCTTGCTTCAGCTCACTGATGATGGATGGGAGTTCTTGAAGTTTCTTTTTTTCAGCGGCTATCTCTTTGGTTATCTGCTCCATCTCCTTGGCCAGCTCTGCTCTTCTCCGTTTGAGCCGATCTATCGTGCCGACGATGTCCGGACGGCAGCTTTCGAGGAAGTTGATCTTTTGGTGTACCTCTTGAGTCCGGTGCTTGTATGAATCGGCCTCTTCCCGGGTTTTTGCCATCTGGGCACGATCGGCCATGTGGCGTAGCGCCCTGGAAACCGGAATATGCACATGCTCTATATAAGCAGCATGCGCCAAGTTTTCTGATGTTTCTTCCGGGATTCGACCCTTGATATCGTTGAAAAGTCGTCGAATCGCCGAAGCGTCTTCTACCAATCGGCCGATGTCGTCTTGAAGCAGAATACACATGCTTTCGAGCTTGGCGCGGACATCATCGGAGGCAGAGCTCGACGAAATTGGGTGTGAAGCAATTTCCTCGTCATCAGGCAAGGAGACGGCAAAGGAGAAGATGCTGTTGTTAGGGGTGTCTTGCTCCTGTGAGGAAATAAAGAGAAGGGTTGGCAAGCAGTAAAGGGGAATCAGCCGATTCCAATGGTAAGTTTGTTACCTCCTTAAAACGAATTTCTCTTGCCTGCGCCGGTGGAAGCGTCTCCCTTGTCTCAGGGGCTGGTGCAGTTGGCTCGTCGAAAGAAGAAGATTCAACGATTATCAGTGCTCCGCTTGGACCAGCTTCCTGAAAAGACATGGAAAACAGATCCTGTAAGTATGCTATGGGAAATTGAAATAAGATGGTGTGAGAAATTTGCCATGCCTCTGTTGATCTTCCGGCCGATGTTTGTTGTGGGGTTATAGCCAGCGTACCCAAATCGGCCTGCATCAGGATCGGTTAAGTTCTCTAAAAATTAAGAGATCAAGGTAAGAGATCATTTACCTCGACGGGAGGAGCTGCTGGAGTTTCGGCTTCCACTTGGGACGTAGCCGATTGCTGCGGAGACTGCGGTGGAATAGCTTGTGCAGCCTGGCAGAGGGAGAGAGTTAATGTCAGTGGAAGATTTGAAGAATATATGAGATAAGTAAGATTATCTAAACAGCTTCTACTAGTAGTGATGCCGCAGCTGCCCCGAATTCGGCGGTGACTTGAGGATCGGCTATCTCGGCAACCGGCAAGGGTAAAGGGATTGGAGTCTCGGCCGATGCCACCGCTGTCTGGTCAGCCGATCCGATACGGGGAGTCTCAGCCGATGCTATCGCGGTCTGATCGGCCGATCCGATGCGGGCCCGCACTCGATGGCTGGTTATCTTCGAGGTTGGCCTTTTCGGTGCTCGTTTCGATCGGCCAGTAGAGATATCCTTGATAGTTGGAGCATGGAAACCGATAAGTGGATATGGCGTATATGGATGGTGACTATCTATCGGCCTGCCGCTTCGGCTCCGCATCGGAGGGACCTGGCTTTCAGACTGAGAAGATGAATGTGGGTTAATAACAAGATGAAAGTATGGAAAGGAATAGCATTGGAATCGGCTGGGAGAAAGGACATACCGCTGCGTTTGGATCGATATTTTCTGGATCCAGAATGTTGCAATAAGAAAAGGTATTGCTTCCATTCTGCCCACCATAATTTAAATTGCTGGGTGGCAAAAGAGGCAACTGACCAATTATTCAGGTCAATAGTGCTAGAATCTGGCACTAGATCGCACAGCCGATTGTAGTCAAGATTTGAGGTCAGCACATCTCTGAATTTCGCTTGACCAGCGAAGTAGACCCGAATCGGCAGTTGGCCAAAACCCAGTTGCCTTGCTGCGACCGATGGATTGTAGAACTCATAGGTGGGAGAGTCCTTTCCTGAGAAGAAATTGGCTGGCAGAACCCCTGGCTTGATCAAGACATCCATAAGCTCCCTGTCAAAAGTATGGGTGGAGAAGTCGTAGCTTATGGGTAATTCGAAAATCGGCTCCACTGCTTGATACGGATGCCAGCTGACAGTCTCTTCACTAAGGCCATTATAAAGGCATCTGAAGTACTCAGCTGTGCGGGTAGCAGTAAACTGGCAACCGGGGAAGGCCGATGCCGCTTCTCCAAAGGATCTGCAGCATCGTCGGACGGATGGATTCTCCTCTGACTCAATGTTAGGGAAAGTTTTGGTCTCTATCCGTAGCTGAGAGACCTTGCTCATGTATAAATTGAGCCAGAGGGTGATGAACCACCAGGGACCGCCAGGGTTCCCAATCGGCTCCCCCTTCGACAGCTTGGTGCCGATTTGGTGCATCAGGTGATAGGCCGATCCCAGCAAATGTTTTCCAAGGGGGATGGCTGATCCTTGTGACAAAGCCTCTGCTAAAGCTTGGGTGTTTGAAGAGGGTCCAACTGCTCTGCCACAGAAAAAGTGCTTTTCTAGCCACATCATCAGAAAAGCAGTGTGCTCCCTCTCTGAAACTGTCCCGGTCTTCATATTTTTGCTAATATACCCCTTCCACCCGCCGATTCCTTTGGTCTCTAGCCGATGTGATGGCGTAAACAGATAGTTAAAAGGGATATCGGCGGAGGAGACATCGAGGCCGGTCAACAACAGAACATCGGCCAAAGTCGGGGTCATGGGTCCATGTCCAAAAAGGAACGCATTGAGTGCATCGGACCAAAAATAAGAAGCTGCCATGACCAGAGGTTCATTTCTTTCCATCTGAGACAGAGATAGGTCTATACACTGGCCGATTTTTTGTTCCTCCCACTGAACCTTCCTAGATCTGGCTATTCTCTGGCACCATTCTCTCCAACTGGGGGTTTCATTTGGCCAGGATCTAAAGGTACCTACCCACTGATCTAGGTTCATGGGCGATTGCTTGAAAGGGACTCTGTGAGTCTCTAGACTGATCAGGTCAGTTGGATCGGGGTTCCCCATAGGGCCTAAGCAGATAAAGTCAGGGGATTCTGAGAAGGGGATGGTGATTCGGTGCCTAAGTGCCTAAAAGGGGGAAAAGGGGAAGAAATTGAGAAAAGATCCGAAGCAATAGAGAAACAAAAGGGGAAAAATTTCAAACATTTACCTCTAGGATGGAGATCATCGTCGCCGATGGCTAGAGGAGCCGCCGATTGAGCCGCCGCCACTGAAGGGATTGCCGATGGAGCATCCGTGGATGGAACGGTCACCGATGGTGACGCCATTGGAGGGTTGGAGTAGGTCGCGGATGAGATCGCCGGAAGGGGGGAAGCGTTTGGAGATCGAGAGAGCTTGGAGAAAGACGAACAGTGGTTCGCTGGAAGAGAATGCTAGATTTGTGGGGAAGAGTAGGCGGAGAAGGCCAGTACTTGAGGAAAACCGGGAGAGCAAGGGCAAAGACGGTATTCTTGCCGCGCCGTCTACACGAATTCCAGGGGAGCGGTCGTTTCGCGCGCTTGGTCCGAGGAAGTTTCAATCATTGTGCCGCGGAACGGAAGGAGATTTTTACTGCGCCCGTTTCGGAGGAAAGGATTAAAGAAAGAGTTTCGAAGAAAAAGTTATATTTTACTGGGGGGCATGTGTTGACGCCAGATTTTGACACGTGTTAAATCGGCGTCGGGAAGAGAAGGTTGGCCGATGCGGCAGATCTAAAGGCTACAGTAAGGAATCGGCCGATTGAGGTAACAGTTGGAAATCGGCCGATTGGTGATAGAGCTTGCGCCAACAGCATGGGACTATTTCGGAGAGTCCTGGTCAAAAGTTGGTCAACAGGGCAACGCTAAGTCGGTCAAGGAGCAATTGAAAAGAGTCCTGATTGGATTAGGGGACGGCGGCGGAAGATTCTGCGGGAGTCCGTTTCCTTTAAAAGTTATTATAGATATAGTAGTTTTCTCGTTTTTTAAATAAGGTTGTAACAAGTCGTGATCGACCAGGAGTCCTAGTCTTAAGGTATAAATAGGAGTCGTCAGGGTCTTGCAAGACATCAACACATCAATCAACAACAATATTCTACTTTTTCAGCAATTTACTTTCAAGTTGGCGACTTCGTCAATACTTTTCTTCTTTCACGAGTTCGTACGGATTGGCAGGGCTGCGTCAACTTGATCTCCGGCCAATTGGTAGGTTCCGCTTATCGAGTAATATCCGAGCTTTAACTACGGGCGCATCGCTCTGGTTTCGTTTGGATTTATTCACCAGTTATTGATATTTACTAGAATTGCAAGTTTTACCTGTTATTCTAGTATTATCACCAGTTATCCAGCTTGAGATCAGAGTAATCGGCTTCGTTATCGTTCTTCTTCGATTTGTCATCTTACAGCCGATTAAATCTATTTCAAGTGTTGCATCCGTTATAATTGTTTAGATCGCTCCAGCAGTTTTCTTTACAATTATTACACGATTATCGGCTGATCCATAGCCGATCATCTTTACAGCAAATCGGCTGATTCGCCGACACGCTCCTCAGGACAGATCGGAACTCCAGCCGATCGGAGCGCCTGGAATTTAATACTCTTATTTCCTTGTCAATCAACAGGTCAGATTGACTGGCATGCCGCGCGAACTGTACCAGGGCGATAACCCGAACAGAAGCTAAGCAGATTCTCCCGGGTCGTGTGTTCGACGCTGAAGACCATCGGCCGATTCCTATCCGGCTGATTTTAGCGCCAACAAATCTTTTTTTTTATCTACAATGCGTCACCAAATTCCTGCAAAAATGATAAACAAAAGAAAGGTTGGCGTGTTGAAGCCTAAAGAAAACGCTTAGTCTCAATTACGGCCCAACTTAGGCCTCTTGTTGGATAGTCTGTGTGTGTGTGTAAGTGTCCAAAAGCTCAAACATACGGGATTCATTCTTCCAGAATACAACAAGAGACTATCCAACAAGAGGCCTAAGTTGGACACTTATAAGATTTGTCTCTCTGTGTGTGTGCGTGTGTAAAACTATGAGAATAATAGTTAGAATAAAACTATTATGATAGAATAAATCTTATTAGTGTATTCTAGAATAATAGTTAGAATAAAACTATTTTCATAATTTCTAGAATACAACAAGATACTATCAATAATTTTTAGATTTCTCTCTCTCTCTCTCTCTGTGTGAGTAAGTGTCCAAAAATGATAAACATTGGTTGTTGTCTAATGTGAAAATTAATACTTTGCCAATATTTTTATGGTGTTTAAGTTGTAACTTTAACTATTATTCATTCTTCTAGAACACAACTACGGTGTCTTATAAATTATGAGAATAGTTTTCAAGACAAATCTAAAAATTTCATTCATATTTTTCCCAATAAAATATTTTAAAATTATTGATAGTGGAATTTTAAAATTTTAATCATATTTTAGTGGTAATTTAACCGCATTTTGATCAAAGTGTCAAAGTATTTAGGACCCGCGTTATATTAGGTGTTTGATTCCTATCTTTCCAAACAAAATATTTTAAAAATTGCTGATGGTGGAACTTTTAAAAATTTGACTGGATTTTGATAAGACCTTCTTGCTTAGATTCTTTGCATGCAGCTGCTTCGGCTGGCTGTACAACTAAGCCGCCCGGCTGCAGCCCTAAAACAGCTGCAATCTGATTGGCAAAGCCAATTTTATACCGTGAAGGAACAGACTGACTGTAACGACTGTTTCTAGCTGCTGCAGCAGCAATCTATTCTGATCAAGCTGAACAGTATCAAAGTATTTAGGGAATGCTTGGATCGAGGTACTAATTTTTAGTCCGGATCACATCGGACATTTGGATACCAATTAGAGAGACTAAACGTGAGTTAACTGTAAAACTAATTGCATAAATGAAGACTAATTCACGATACGAATCTATTAAACCTAATTAATCCATCATTAGCACATGTTTACTGTAATATAATATTATTAAATCCTGAAGTAATTAGGCTTAATGGATTAGTCTCGTGAATTAGCCTCCATTTATGCAATATATTTTATAATTAGCCTATATTTAATACTTTTAATTGGTGTCAAAACATTCGATATGACGGGAATAAACTTAGTCCTAACGAACCAAACATGCCCTTAGAACCGGCGTGGTGCTAAATGAAGGAGTTACACGTGACTTTCCCCCCTTGTCGATGCCATTAATTACCTATCGGACGGCTGCTACAGCAATGAACTTTTTTTTTGTTGCGCAGCCTGTAGCTAGCTCATGCAAGGTCCGGTTTGAGAGTGAGATAAGGCCTACTTGCTTCATATTTTTTTGCAGCTGCTTGGGCTGGCTGTACAACTGAGCCGCTCGGCTGCAGCCTCCCAACATTTGCAATCTGACTGGCAAAGCCAATTTTAGACCGAGAAGGAACAGCCTGACTGCAATGCAACGGCTGTTGCTAGCTACTGCAGCAGCAAGCTGAAGAGTACCAAAGTATACAGGACCGGCGTAGTACTGAACGAGGTGTTGTCTAACTTGCTGAAGGAAAATTATTGGTGACTCTCCCCCATGCCGATGCCATTCATTACCTATCCCATGACTGTCTCTGTTGGAAAGCCGTCTTCCATTGAGTGGTTTCTCAGGCATAACCGAGTAGCTTGCCTGAGGTGGGAGGGGATGAACACACACCTTTGAGTTTGTTTGCACTAGGGCTCCAGCTGGATGTCTGTTGCTGTTGTGAGCTTTGATTTAAATAGATATTTCAAGGGGACAAAGTACAATGAAGTGGCACCGGGCATAAGACCGGGCGCAAGTTACAAGGAGAGTGGACCATGGTCCACGGGCTGCACGCAGACAGAAATAGTAATGTGGCCGCAATCTACAATTAGTGTGACTGCTGCATACACACAAGGGTTAATGCTCTAACAATTCTCCCCCTAAGCCTTGTGTGCCTTGCTCGAGGGAACTTGGATCGTCCCGATCCTGGATCGCAGCTCCAGAAACTTCACTCGCCCGAGTGCCTTCGTCAGAATGTCAGCGAGCTGATCCTTGGTGTTGATGTAGTCGGTGTCGATGAATCCCTTCTCAATGCAGTCTCGAATGAAGTGGTACCTCAACTCCATATGCTTGCTTCGCTTGTGGAAGATGGGATTCTTGCTCAGCGTTAGTGCCGACTTGCTATCCATCATGAGCTCCACGCATTTAGCCTTCTTCCCCATGAGCTCACCGAGTAGTCTGGCGAGCCAAACCGCTTGAGTTGCTGCTGCAGTAGCTGCAACGTACTCTGCTTCTGCTTCACATGATGACAGAGCCACCACACATTGCTTGAGCGATTGCCAACTCACCGGGCACTTCCCAAGGTAGAAGAGATTGCCGCTGGTGCTCTTGCGGTTGTCGACGTCACCGGCGTGGTCGCTATCACTGTAGCCAGCCAACCGAGTTGTTTCGGTCGACTTCTTGTAGCGCAGACCGTAGTTGAGCGTGCCGTTGACGTAGTGGAGGATGCTCTTCACCGCCTTCATGTGCTCTTCAGTCGGCCTCAACATGAACCGACTCACAAACCCAACTGCAAAGGCCAGATCTGGTCTCGTGTGGAGGAGATACCGGAGACTTCCGACTAGTCGTCGGTACTCGGTGGAGTCGACTTTTGGAGTGGTGCTGTCACGGCTCAGGCGCAGCCTTTGCTCCATGGGCGTCTGGGCAGGGTGGCACGTCTCCAACCCGCCAATCTTCACGACTTGGGCGGCGTAATGTGCTTGGCTCACAGTGATGTGCCCGCCCTCCTAATGCACCTCAATGCCAAGGTAGAAGGAGAGAAGCCCGAGATCACTCATCTGGAATTGGCCCTTCATCTCCTCCTTGAACTTGTCGATGGCCTGCTCAGATGACCTGGTGATCACCAGATCGTCGACGTAGACACCGACCAGCAGTGGCTCCCCGTGCTTGCCACCACCCCGCATGTAGATGGCGTGCTCGTGCGCGCTCTACTTGAAGTCGAGTGCTTTGAGCGTCGGGTCAAGATTCGCGTTCCAGGCCTGCGGCGCCTGCCGTAAGCCATAGAGGGCCTTACGCAGCCGCAGCACCTTTCCTTCCCCGCCTGGGATGACAAACCCGGGGGGGGGGGGGGGGGGCTGCTTGACGTAGACCTCCTCCTTCAGATCTCAATTTAGGAAGGCAAACTTGACGTCCATGTGGTGGACAGTCCAGCCCTCCTGAGCTGTGATGTGGACATCACCAGAATGGATACACCCACATGTAATAAACACACATGGAAGGTATGGAGGACCAAAGAAGTTGATTGGGGACCAAGCATAAGTCTTCCCAATGTTCTCCATCAGGCCACCACGTCACCTTTGGTGCAAGGAAAGAAAGAGTCCATGTCCAACACGTTTTGGAGGCTGGATTCGGACTGCAGAACAGCACCAACTTGTGACGGACACCACGGTCGCATACGGACTCGGATAGGGACGTTCAAGTACTTCGTGGAAAGCTTATGAAGTCTAGTTTCATATGGATCCGGACTCAAGTCCATATCTCTCCTGATTCGTCCGCAATGACCAAAATACTACCGACTGGTTTTCTATCTAAAGGTGCTGCGACATCTTAATATGGCCCGATGGGCTTTGTATCAAGTCGGGTCCATTAGGGACGCGTCCTAGGGTTGGAGTGCGACTCAAACACCCTCTTGGTCGTCCTCCTAGGTATTAATAAGGGTTAGAGCCGCCATGAACAGATTGGGGGGTTTTTGTTTTGTTGAAAGTTTAGCCATTGCTACTTCCTTGTAGACGCGTGTGTCGACTAGACCATCCGTTCTACTCGATTCGGAACCCCACCTTGTTGATTCCAGATTGGTTATTATCTCCATATTTGCAATTGAGTTGCTTGTTCTACTTGTTCTTGCTGGTTCTTCGATTGCTTGCAGGACAGGTGCCCTAGTGGCCGGGTGTCGCGCTCCACAAGATCGCGGCAGCCATTGGAGGTGGTGTATCGGTTGCTAAGGCGCAGCATCCTTGGAAGGCTGTAGTCGGGCCGTGAACGTCGCCTCCATCTCAAATCGAGTTATCCCCTGCCTCTCATCGAAAGATCGGGAACAAATCCTAGCGGGTTCACATCAGTTGGTATCAGAGCAAGGTTTATCGGTGAGAGACTTCTAATTTTTCGCTGTTTTATTTTTCCTATAGTCCAGAAAAGCCAAAAAAAATAGTAGATTAGTTTACCTTCAATCCTATAAACCCTTTGAGCCTTTGCTGGTACTACTTAGTTAGGGCTTGTTGAATTTTCGGTTGCATCGGTTGCGTCGTGTTGCTGGTCTTAGTTTAGTCCTTTAGAGTTTCGAGTTCTTGTCACCTCTTTTTGTCTCGGAGTTTCAATTCATCAGTGGAAGAAAACTTTCATTGTATCTGTGTCCGGTCTCTGATTTGCGAGTTTTAGTACAATCTGGAAAGCGTAACTCGTGATCTTTCCAACGGATCTGACCTGGGTCACAAATTCCATCTAAGTGCTCCAGAATCGACTTGGAGATTTGTGCGTCTGGCTGCGTGAAACAAGTTTCGTCAATCTGAGTTGGTAGCAGCTATATGCAGTAATCCTGTTGCGTTGTTTGTCAAACAAAGGATTTTAGTCCTCTACAAAAAAAAGAAGAAGAAAAAAAGAAAACAAAGTGAAAAAAAAACAGAAAAGAAAAAAAAAGAAACGAAAAAGAAGAAAGGGGCTGATCCATCTTTTGTGTTTCTGCTGTTTCGGTTGGTGCTTTGTGACTTCATTTGTGTCCAGGCTCGCGCCTCTAGTACGGTCTATGCTAGGACCAGCACAGTACCACCGTTGAACAATTATTCAGCTTGCTTTTCTGACTAACGTGGTGCTAGTATTTTCCCTTGATCAGCCCACCTACAGCTCCACATACTCGACTATAGCTTGACAGTTTTCTGTTGCTAAGGCACCGATACACTTCTTTCAAGGTGCTTGACTTGTTGGTTGCCGACTCATCCTGTTTTGCTTGGTAAGAACTGGTAAGAGCTCGTATTAAACAAGTTGAGTTTGAGAGAATTACAACCGACACATTCCAGTAGTTGACAGGAGGATACATATTATTTTTGTGTTCTTGTTTTCTACTGATCATGGCAGGTGATACAGTGATTTTTGAGGGGAGCAGACAACAACAAAATATTCTGGACATTATTCAATGCTTGCCTTTATATCCTGGTGAGTTTGATCCTAAAGCTTACATTGATTGGGAGCTAAAAGTAGATAATGAATTTGATGAGCATGACCTGTCGGAGCAACAAATGATTTATATTGCCTCTAATATTTTAACAGAAAATGCTTTGCTAGAATGGAAATATATTTGTAGGCATAACATTATTCCGCAAACTTGGAAAGAATTCAAAATACATTTTAGAGATGCCTATATTCCTGCATATTATGTTGATCATTTGCTTACCAAACTAGAGAAATTAAAATAGGGTAGTAGGACTGTGAAACAATACTACCATGATTTTAAAATTTGTATCATGTTTGGTGGATTGGATGAATGCATGGAAGATGTTATGAATAGGTTCATGAGAGGGCTCAATTCTGAAATTCGAAACTTGTTAATTGGCAAGTCCTATTGCTGTATCGGTCAATTGTTTTGTCTTGCTCTCCATGCTGAAAAAGAAATTCTTTCATTTGTGAATACTTGCAAGAATGATGTGACTCATAGTGTCCAAACTTTGTCCACTCTACATGCTAACAAAGAGCAACGAATGGTGGAACCTGCTGCTGATTCAACTTTTTCACAAGATGAATTACTTGTTGTTTCTTATGATAAAGAGGACTTGTGTGCTAATACTTCTTTTACTCATATACCAGAATTAATGAATAAGTGTGATATTTTTGGTTTGGAACCATACGAATGTGCTGTAGATAATCCTTCTCATCCTATTACTTGCACCAACTCCATGCGAGCCACACGCACATAGACCTCATCAAAATCGATGCCGGCCTGCTGAACAAAGCCGCGCGCCACCAGTCATGCCTTGTGCTTGATCACCTCACCTGTCTCGTCGCGCTTCACCTTGAACACCCACTTCAGTCCAATGGCCTGGTGCCCAGCTGGGAGATTGACCAGCTCCCAAGTCTTGTTGCGCTCAACCGAGTTGATTTCATCGCGCATTGCCGCCCGCTAAGCTTCCTCCCGCTCCGCCTCAACAAAGGAGCATGGCTCCCCTGTGCTGGTGAGCATCAACTCCGCCTCCTCGAACTCTACTTGCTCAAGGCCTGGGTACGGCTCACTGAGCAAGTCTTCCATTGTGCAATGGGGCATCATCGTGGTCGTTGTCGAGGTGCGAGTCGTCACTACCATAGGTCGGGGATGAACTCGGAGCAGCGCTTGGAGGCGAATCAACACTTGGAGCGGCCTCAAAAGTACTCGAAATGCCCTCCAAAGTACTCGGAGTCGCACGGCACCAGTCGGAGTAGAGGGAGTCGGGGAAGCAGTCGTGGAGGTCACCTCACCCCCAGAAGTACTCGAAATAGAGATTGAATTACTCGTAGACATACCAGGAGGGGTCGTGGGGGTCGGAGAAGTACTCGAGGGGGTCGGATCTCCCCCCCAAACTTGGCGCAGACTCCTCCACAGCCACCAAAGCTTCCACCAGGTACTCGACGATGAAGTCGGAGTTGCACCCGATGTTGCCATCTTCCTCCTGCAACCAGCTCCAGCCGCGATCTTCATCAAACACAACGCCGCGCGCTGTGCGCACACGCTGTGTCACCGGATCCAGCACCCGGTAGGCCTTACCTTCTTCCTCGTAGCCGATGAAGATGATGCATCCGGCCCAGGTGGGGTTGGCCGAGGCCCAATAAATTAAGGTTGCCCGGACCCCAACAGTTCTTAGGCACACCCACTCGGGGAAAGGCCCAATTTCCCTAAAAGACTAGTCCAATAGAGGAAGGGTGGCTCTCCCTTTTAAGGTGGCTTCCTCCTCCCAAGCTAAGCAAGGTGGGATTATTCAGAGGCTCACACGGTCGCCGCCCGACTACAACTGGGCCACTCGGCGCCCTTTGTTGCGTCTTTGCCAGCGGCTAATAGTGGAGGATGTCCTCATCATTCCCACCCCCTTAAACAAGGGCCCAGCTCTGATACCAAATGATACATCCGGCCCAGGTGGGGTTGGCCGAGGCCCAATAAATTAAGGTTGCTCGGACCCCAATAGTTCTTAGACACACCCACTCGGGGAAAGGCCCAATTGCCCTAAAATACTAGTCCAATAGAGGAAGGGTGGCTCTCCCTTTTAAGGTGGCTTCCTCCTCCCAAGCTAAGCAAGATGGGATTATTTAGAGGCTCACACGGTCGCTGCCCGACTACAACTGGGCCACTCAGCCCCCTTTGTTGCGTCTTTGCCAGCGGCTAATAGTGGAGGATGTCCTCATTAGAAGACGCCTGGAGTCGACCGATCTTCAAGCTTGCCGCGGTGCCCGAGTTCCTTCATGTACGCCAGGCACCCAAAGGTGCACAAGAACTGGACCATCGGCTTGCTTCCATGCCACGCCTCATATGGCGTCTTGTCGGAGAGACCCGAGTGGGCGAGCGATTGAGGAGGAACACCGCCGTGCTCACCGCCTCCGCCCAGTAGATGGCCGACATGCCCCTTTGCTTCAGCAAGGCACGCGCCATAGGCACCACCGTCTGGTTGCACCGTTCCACCACGTCGTTCTGCTGAGGTGTGTGGGGCACGGAGTGGTGCCGCTCGACACCTTGGTCAGCAAAGTTCTTGGCGAAAGACACCGACGTAAACTCGCCGCCGTGGTTAGTGCGGAATACCCTCTGCTTCCTCCCGCACTTGTTCTCCGCAGCCGCCTGGATCTTCTTGATGGACTCCAGCGCGCTGCTCTTCTCTGCGAGGAAAGCCGCCCACATGTACCTTGTGGCATCATCTACCAGCAGCAGGATGTAGCGCCAACCTCCTGGAGTCGCCGGCGCGATGGGGCCGCACAAGTCGCCGTGTACGAGCTCGAGTGGCTTGTTCGCCCTTTACTTGGCCTGCTTGGGGAAGGGGGCGCGCCGGTTCTTGGTGGTGATGCAGACGTTGCACAACTGCTCAACATGAGCCAGTTGCGGCAGCCCGCGCACCATGCTCTTCCGCCCCATGTGCTCCAGAGCACCAAAGTTGACGTGCCCGAACCAATCATGCCATCGCTAGGCATCATCGCCACGACGTGCGGTGAGGTAGACCGGCCTCGCGACCTCCAACCACAGCACATACAACTTGTTCTCGCTGCGAGGAACCCTTGCCAACAGTCGGCTCTCATGATCATGGATCCGCAAGACACCATCCTCGATGTGAATCTTGGACCCGATCTCGTCGAGTTGCCCGACTGAGATGATGGAGTTGCGCAGCTTTGAGATGTAGTAGATCCAATCTAGGGCCTTGTGTTCCCTGTTCCTCCCGGAGAAGATGATCGTGCCACAGCCCCAGATGGCCACAACTGACCCATCACCAAACTTGACCGAGCCGCGCACGGCCCGATCGAGGTGGGAGAAGACGTTGTTCCGCCCCGTCATGTGGTTAGTGGCCCCTGTGTCCATGTACCACGCTTCCATCAACTCATCGTGCCGGCCTGTGCCGAGGTAGACTTGAGCCCGAAGCTCCTCGATGCAGGTCGTCGTTGCAGCCGCCGTCGCAAGCACGGGAGCAGGCTCGCGGCCGACCCCGTGGTCGCCCGAGTGCTCATCAGCCGTCTTCTTGACCGTCTCGACTACTTCTTTGACTTCCTGCACAGAAAACAACTCGGTTTGCGGCTCCTCCGAGTGGTTTTCCACGCAGACGACTGTCTCGACTACTTCTTCAACTTCCTGCACAGAAAACAACTCGGGCTCCTCCGAGTGGTTTTCCACGCCGACTTGTGCCATGAATAGGCACGGCTCTTCTTCCGCCTGGGCCAGGTGCGCTTGCCCCTTCTTGGGCTGCCTGCACTCACGTGACCAATGCCCAGCACGGCCACAGTTGTGGTAGGTGTCATCGCGCGGTGGCTTCCTCAACTCACCGCTATTGACTTCTTTCTTCTTTGTAGCCGGCGGGCACCGCCGCTGCCTCCTCTTGCCTCCGGATCTGGACGGACACTCGCCCGACTCACGATCTCACCGACCCGCGCATCAGCATACAACAGCTTGCACGAGTCGCGATTTGAGTCGGCGCGGTCCATGCGGTCCTCTTGCGCCTTCAGGCGCCCAGTCACCTCTTCTAGCGAGAGGGAGGAGATGTCCAGCAGTGTCTCGATGGACGTCACCAGATGGTCGAACCAAGGAGGAACCGACTGTAGGAGCTTCTCCACTACTCGCTCCTCCTCCATCTCCTCACCCAGCTCCTCCAGGTTGATTACGAGGTTGGAGAGGCGCAGAGCAAAGTCGTCCACCTTCTCGCCGCTGCGAAACGCCATGGCTTCAAAGTCCCTCCATAGCTGCTGAGCCCTGCCCTTCTAGACTTTGTCGCTGCCGACGCACATCGTCTTGATGGCATCCCATGCTTCTGCAGCCGACTTCTTCTTGGCCACCCGCGGCACCATCTATGGCGGCATTGAGAGGATAAGGACCTCTCTGGCCATGCAACCTTCCTGGAAGTCGCAGTCGCCATACTAAAAGTTGCGAGCTTGGAGCATCACCTTCATGACCAGGCTCCAGTGGGTGTAGTTGGATCTTGTCAGTGTCGGGTACTTCACACCACTCGACTCCTTCACCACCCTCTGAACGACCGGCCACTCCCCATCCCGGTAGCGCTGCCCGCGCGGGGAATGGGAGGGACGCCTCCGGTGGCGACGCGAGGTTACAGAGTCATTCGACGATGACTCCCCCGTATCTTCTTCACTGACCGACTTCTCCTCCTTCTTCGCCTGCCGCTTTGGATCTTCTGGCAGCTGGTCCTTGGGCGTCAGGTCCTCCTTCCCAAGGAGACCTTCTTTGCCATCGATCGGCTTCATGCTCTCCCTCGAGCCATGCCTAGACCTATCGGGCTTCCCGGATGGAGACATTGATCAAAAGGATACTTAACCTAGGCTCTGATACCAATTGTTGAAAATCCGCTTCCCACCGAGTGGTTTCTCAGGCATAACCGAATAGTTTGCCTGAGCTGGGAGGGGATGAACACACATACATCTTTGAGTTTGTTTGCACTAGAGCTCCAACTGGATGCCTGTTGCTGTTGTGAGCTTTATTTAAATAGATATCCCAAGGGGACAGAGTACAATGAAAAGATCGGGTGCAAGTTACAAGGAGAGTGGACCTTGGTTCACGGGCTGCAGGCAGGCGAAAATAATATTGTGGCCGCAATCTACACCTAGTGTGACTGCTCCCTACACGCAAGGTTAATGCCCCAGCAGCCAGAGCAATAAATTTTTTTTATTGCACATTCTGTAGATATTAGCTCACGTAATAAGGTCGCATCTGAGAGTGAGATAAGAAATGATATTTAATAGAGATTTTACTTAAGTATTGCATAATTAAACAAACATTCCACTTAAGTATTTTGCACGGATTCATAATCCAAATAACTAAAATAATCTCCACTAGGGACACTACTACATTAGATGGGTTTATACTAGCCATAAAGTTTTCACAGCTAATTGAGGATTTTTTGTGGAGATTTCGTTGCTGTGAAAATTCCAAACTTGTGTGCTATTTGTGGAGATTCCGTGGATAAGAAAACTCTGCTGCTAAGAGTATAAATCCATCTGATATATTAGTGGCTTTTTTGGTGGAAGTTACTTTGGTTATTTGGATTATAAAACTGTTCAAAAATAGGTACTTAACTGAAATGCTTGTTTAATTCTTCAATTATCTTTTTGAGATATATTTTTTTAATTATTAAGTAAAATGTCTATTTTAGATGCCGTTTCTTGTGTGACTCGAACTGGGTCTTATTTGAGCTGATAACTACAGCAAAGTTAATTGGCTGTGCATTAAAAATAAAGGTGATGGCTCTGGCAGCCATGAGATGGGCACTGCATGGCATCAAGGAGAGAGAAAGTCACCCGTGACTTTTCTCCAACGAGTCAGAGAATCCGCGCCGGTGTCCGCAATCTCTTGCTCGGCGATTTACCCACTCTACCTCTCTTGAGTTGAGCATACATTCCCGTCGCGACCGCGTCAGAAAATATGCTTGGGACTGCTGACCGGCTTCGCTCACCTCGTGCGTCGATGAGGTCCCAAAACGGCACCCTCTGACTTAGGTTTCACTTTCATAAGCTGCCATGTCAGCCACGTCTTGTGTCTCGTGGATCAAGTCGTCTGGTGGTGTCTCAGGTTTGAACCCTAACCGGAATTCATGACCTTTGCAGAAATTCCGTAGTGATTAATTAAAAAAATCCAGAGTTCTAAATGGAGTCTAGGGGTCACAGATAATTTACTATTTATTAGGAAGCTCAGATCATAACCTTTTAGAAAATTTGGAGGAAGATAGATTTGGGTGAGTTTTCCTTCGAAAGTTCAAAACACAGGAAATTGCAAGGCAGAAATAGATTTTCTTTACTTTTTTGAACGAAATTGAGTTTGTCCATGATCTTTCTGTGAGGATGAGTACACCGTGCCGCCATCCCCTTCCTTTGAGAAAAAGAAAAACATGAGAAAATTTGTTAACCATGTGTTGCAAAACTACATATTTAATAGGTTGTACCACAAAAATACATATCTAGGTTATTATCTTGGTAAACTTCAAATCCAAGAAATTATACCACATAGTTACATTTTTATCATCATCCTAGGAAGTTGTAAAACTACAGATTCGTTCTATGATTAGGCAATCTAGTACAAACTAAAATTTTCACCCAGCTAAAATATATACATTGACACAATAAGTATAATCGTTACTTTCGTGATACAGCTGGAACAAATCTGGTGTCTTGTTATAAATTTATTTATTATTTATTTGTCCTGAACTGTACTCAATCTCAAACCAGCAGGGCTGCTCAGTTTCTGAGGTGCTGGGCGATGGGGAGATAAACTTAACTTTCAGAAGGACATTCCGGGAGCGAGATATGATAGAGTGGGAGGAATTGACTACAATGATCAGTGGAGTCGCACTATCAGCAGAGGCTGATGTGGCATGATGGAAGCTTGAGAAGAATGGAAAATTCTCAACCTCATCGTTATACAGAGAGTTAACCTTCCCTAGGATGGTAAATGGTTGGATGAGGGATATTTGGGGGGGGGGGGGGGGGGGGGGGGTGGTCAAAACTAGGAGAGGGTGCTCTAGAGGGGGCTTGCAAGAAGGATAGAAAATTTTCCACCTTCATTTTTGGTTGCATCACTTGGGAGTCTATGGCTCGTTAGGAACGACTTCGTCTTCAATAACAAACAGTAACTTCCACTGATGTTATATATTGTATCGTATCATCTCCTTCATGCAGCAATGGGCGCCGCTACACAAGGAGGGGCGACTGAAGGTGGCGTCGGAGGTGCTGAAGCTACGACAGCTTTTGGCGTGATGGTAGCCTGAGTTGCTTAACTTGGAGCTTTCGTTTTCCTTTTTTCTGCTAGCTGTACTGGTTTGTGATCTAGAGGGTGGTTTTGAGTGTGCTTTGCTAGTCCTGCTGTTTGCCAGGTAGCGTTTCACAGCTTTGTGTGGCTGTTCGGAACTCCTGTAAGCTGGTAACCCCAGCAAAACAATCTTTGCTTTCACTTAAAGCAGGGCCGAAGAAGTCTTCTGTCTAAAATAATAAATTTATTTGTATGTAGTCTCGTGATAATTCTCTTAATCTGTCTACAACTCTGCGCGAAAATTTCATCAATCAGATATGATATGGTGATAATCTATCGCCTGTAACCTCGTTGACCTTAATTGATGAAGGAGGTTCACGTTGAAAGTTCCATCGGTATTCAAAAGTAATTATTTACTCTGTTCCTGTCCACAGCTTCACCCAACCTCCTCCTGCAAAATTCAAAGCGATGGCGGACTTGTTCATCGCACCGAATGCTGACACGTCACATCTGAGCTCATGGCCAACGGTGATGCCTCAGTTTGGGTCCTGGCTGTCACACTATAAGTTGCCCTGTCACATGCACCACCACATGCCTCAGTCAGTCAGAGCTCACCACGAGGAGCGACAATACCGATCGAGAAAACGCAGATGGCGCTGCCGCCGCTATCACTCCTCCTTATGTTCTTAGCACTTATCTGCGCCGGCGCTGTGGCCGACAGTTTCGCCGTCGACGGTGGCCAGACGCGCTTCGCCCGCATCTTCAGCTTCGGCGACTCGCTCACCGACACGGGGAACGTGCTGCGCATCCTCGGCGGCCGGGCGACGATCAGCCGGCCACCGTACGGCGAGACCTTCTTCGGCCGCCCCAGCGGCCGCGCGTCCGACGGCCGGATCATGATCGACTTCATCGGTGAGCAACTTGCCGCTGCCAAAACCAACGTTCCAGCTTTCCGCGATGCATTATTTCTTGACGTCGTTGTGGGGTGAGCGCAGCTGAGGCATTGGGGGTACCGCAGCCGACACCGTACCTCGCCGGGAAGACGACGGCGGATTTCCGGCGCGGAGTGAACTTCGCGGTGGGTGGAGGGACGGCGCTCGACCCCGCGTTCTTCGAGGGCAGAGGGCTCAAGCTCTTCGTGCCCGTCTCTCTGAGGAACCAGACCAGCTGGTTCAAGAATGTTTTGGAGCGTCTTGGCTCGGTTCATGGTAAGTATATATGCCCGGCTCGCCGGCTCGTAGAAACTTAGTCGAAGAACAGTTTGGTAATCTGGTATCCATTGCATCCGTGTGGATACACTTAGCTTGTTCCGGTCTTATGCTCTCAGAGCAGAGGAACATGACGGCGACCTCCCTCTTCGTGGTCGGGGAGATTGGGATGAATGACTACCTCATCGGCCTCATGGGAAACCGCACCCTCAGCGAGCTGAAGACTTTCCTCCCTCAGATCCTCGGTGCCATCCATTCTGCCGTGTCTGTAAGTCGTGTCCTGTTGGCACCTCGCACTATACTCAATGTTCTTTCTTTAAAAGAACATTATACTCAATAATGTTCGCTTTCCAGTTGCAACATTACTGTGTGACAACAAATTGAACGTAAATACGTAATTGGTCGTTTGCACAGGACGTGATCGCTGCCGGAGCTCGTACGGTGCTGGTTCCCGGGGCAATACCGCTCGGCTGCGAGCCGGAGCTGCTGACGCTCTACCAGGGACGAGTCGGCGCCGGCGGCTACGACCCCGAGTCCGGCTGCATCACGTGGCTCAACGACCTCGGCGAGCTCCACAACCGCGAGCTGCGGCGCGTGCTCGGCGGCCTCCGGCGCGAGCACCCCGGGACGGCCATCGTCTACGCCGACCTCTACCGCGCCGTCACCGACCTCGTCGTGTCGCCCAGCAGATACGGTGCGCGAGCGACCTTGTGCACGCGTCTCCTTTCAATTTCCTGGCGATTGATTTGTGTGCGCATTATTGATTTCGTTGCCTTGTGTTGTGTATACGTCTCGATCCCAGGTTTCAGGGACAGGCCGCTGGTCGTGTGCTGCGGCGGAGGCGGCGGTCCCTACAACTTCGACACGGCGGCGTCCTGCAGCGCGGCGGGGACGACGGCGTGCGCCGACCCGTCGGAGCACGTCTTCTGGGACGGGGTGCACTTCACGGAGGCCGCCAACAGACGCGTCGCGTGCGACGTGCTCGAGCGGTCGTGGGTCGTGACGGAGGCTGGGCGACGTAGGATCGGGTGCGATTAGTGTCAAGTAATAACAAGCAGCGCTTCGGTAGAGCCGACCGTCTCGGCCTTCAAACAGCGAGACCGGCCGTGTGCTGGACATTACAAATAAAGTTTATGCCACTGCTACACATGGGAGCATTAATACTGGGCGGGAACCTCCGGTTAGTACCGGTTCCCCGCCCGGTACCGTCTGGGCGGTACTAAAGTGGCATGCATTTAGTACCGGGCCGAATATCCTGTACTAAATGTCGCACCAGTACTCGTTTTTTATTGTTTGCTTATTTTTTCTTTTCTTTTCCTTTTTAGTTTTAATTCGTATTCGTATTTTTTCCATATCCGTCTGCATATAGCTAGCATTCATATTCCTATTCATATCTCACATAGCAAACACTATATATATATATATATATATATTAATTATATATATACAGTTTATATACACTTCAAATATTACACTTGGGATCAAATATTACAAGTAGCCACATAAGTTTATACAGTTCATTACAAGTACTTAAATATTACTCTTGTTCATCGTCTCCCTTGTTTTCAACCATTGACCCACGCTTATCCTATGATCGGCATAAAATTCACCGATGAGATTTATCACCTCATCCATCAGGAATCCATAGAGTGATTCTTGAATTGCCCTGACTCTTTTCGGTTCGTCGAGGCCTTCTTTTATTTTCCAAAGCTATCACATACAAACATCATTATTTTAAATTCATACATGTACGTAATTAAATGCAAGAAATTGTTATTAAGTTGATACGTACATCCAAATCTTTCTGCGTCATTTTGTTTGGGCCGGTAAAGTCGTGGATCCACTCACATGCGTAATAGCCACATAAGTTGTTTCCTGCCTCCTGTCTCGTACACTATATATAGATAGGCTATGAAATATTCTTGGTGTTTAAAGAAATGACACTAGGTATGCGAATTGTATTCATACCGGGAAGTCTGTCTTGATATAAAGATCACACGGCGTGTCTACAAATCCAATGTGCTTTTTGATGAAGCGAGCCCATGCCTTCTGGATGATGTCTATGAAGTTTTGATATTGTGTTATTGGCGTCCTCTTTCTGTCGAACACCACAACTCGGGCTCGATCAATTTTGATACTGAGCAAGATCCAGTGAAAGTTGTTGATACATATATACAGATTAAATATTGGATATACTTATTATCAAATGGAAGAGATGAAAATAGAGTGGAAGTACTCACTTGAAGTTGTACGGCAACAGAATGAATGTACAAGTACGCTACCTATCCAAGGCCTTGAATACATTGTTCTCGGTCCGATTTGGCCATTTGTTTACACTATTCTCGTTTATAACATCCGGGTTCATGAAGCCGATGTGATAGTACCCCTTCTTCGGCATTCTTTCACCTTCATCCTACACGATACAAAAAAAGGGGGTGAGAAAGCACATAAGTAGTTGAGCTATAATATAGAAATGAGAGGAAACACTTACATAAAAAATACACTGACGAGAGACTTGTCCAGGGCGTCTTGATGGTATAGAAACCAAAGACTCTCAAACTCGATCCATACGTCAGGCAGCCCCCGATGTAAATCGCTATCTTTAACCTGAGCTGCGAACATTACGTCTCCATCTGCAGTGGCCCTCATGTACCATTCATGCAACTCATGCATTCTCGTTGGTAGCATGTTCAGCAACTCAGGCCACATAAGAGGTTCCCCCATTACAAATAGTTTTCTTTCTACCCCTGGGTGAATCAGGATTGGAACATCCCCTAGGAGTTGAGCTTTTGTGAGTTTCATTTTCACCACAAACTCGGCCGTAGCTTCATCCTCTTTTGAAAGCACTTGGAGTGGAGGTACCGATTGCTGGGGTTGTTCTCTGAGCTGGGGAATGTTTTTGCCCCGACGATTACTCTTCTTCTGATAAGATTTTGTGATTGAGCGGTCATAGTCCGACAGTGTTTCTTTCTCCCTTGGTTGGCACATGGTTACGAAGAACTTCTGCTCGGCTGGATTCACTGGTTGCTTCGGCTCAGGCTTCCTTGGCGTGAATTGTTCTCAAATCTTTTTCTCACATGCTCATTCAATTCCTCTTGAGTCATTTCGTATGCTAAGTTCGGAGGTGGAGGTTTCTTTTTCTTCTTAGCTGGGTTATTCTTCGCCTTAGGAGGTGGCGGTGGCAGGACCCAAGCCTTTGCATTCTTCTTCACCTTAGGAGGTGGCGGCGGACTCATGCTAGGGTCCCTTGGAGGGAGTGGTGATGGCGGACCCATGCTGGGGTCCCTTTGTGCGGGTGGTGACAACAGACCCATGCTGGGGTCCCTTTGTGCGTGTGGTGATGGCGGACCCATGCTGGGTGTTGGCGTTGGCGATCTTGGCCCTGAGCTCTGAGCCGATGCTGCGGGATCTGTGGCTCCTTGCGAAAATCTTACGCAGCACTTGTTCCAATAGATCCAAGTGTGGAGTGCATGTTGTAGTTCCTCTTCTCCATCACCTCCAGGGATCTCGAGGTCGAGGTCTTCTCATCCTTTCTCGACCCGGTCAACCATGACTCTAGCATATCCTTCAGGAATCAGCACGCCATGAATTATCCTGCCTTGGACAGGTACTTCGGCAATACTGTGAGCCACTAATTTGACCTTTTTCCTTTGCTGATAAAGAAGCTCGCAGGGGGTCCTCACGGTGATGTCATCCACGGGGTAACGTTGTTGATTGTCCGCAACCATTTCAGTTTGGTCTCCGTCAGCTGGATGCTCCGTGGAAGTGACGCTGCTACGGCGTTGAGAGCCAGGGCTGCTCTCCATATTAGGAGCTGAAGGAGCTTCTTGTAGTTGTTGGTTAGCAGCCATTGCACCTTCAATCGAAGCTACTCGTTCTTCTAGGGCATGCATCTTCTCTTCCTATTCAACCTTCCTTCTACATCAGCTTCGATAAGTATCGATATTTGCACTGAAGCCATGCTTCCATGGAAGTATGCCCATGCCTCGGACATGTCCTGTGTGTTCTGGTGTCCCAAGAGCGTATGTCAGCTTGTCTTTCTCTCTGTCAGGCTTCAAAGTGCCTTCGGCAATGGCCTTTAGTGCCGTATCGAGCCTATCGGCCACTTCTCTTATTCGATCTGTAGTCACGAACGATCCATCTTCCATGTTTAGTGTGCCTCCATGAGCACATAAGAAATACTTTGCTCGCAATGGCCAATTGAAAGTCACCGGTATGATTCCTGTTGCCATTAGGTCTTCTTCCATCTTCTACCATTTCGGAATCGCCGAAGAATAACCTCCTTGGCCAAGATGATGGAAGTGCTTCTTCTTGCTCGCATTGCATTTGTTCCGTCTTGCTGGCTCCTCGCTTTCCTCCGACAACTTTTACTGCAGGAATTCATCCCAAAAAGGACGTTGCTTCTTGTAGTTATTCTCAAAGTCTGGCGTGAGGCCCTTTTTGACGTAGTCTTTCTTCAAGTTTTTTTGAACATCTGGAAAGCAATAGCCATCTTCTTCATGACCCAGTCCTTCAAGACTTCCTCTTTGTCCTCTGGAAATAAGAGAAGTTTCACCTCTCTCCATAACATTTCCTTCTCCGTGTCGGGGATGATGTCTGCATCATTATCAGTAACTTTATTTTTCTTCCATAGTTTGTAGCTAATGGGGATGTTTTCCTAAACAAAATATCCATATTGATTGACCAATGTCCTGTCAACACCCTTGGGAGCCATTGGTTCACCGTCCTCTTTCGATAAGGTGATGTTGGTATACCCCGCCATCTTTTTCTTCAAGCCTCATTTCGGTTTTGGCTTCCTCGATCCAGATGCCTGGAAAAATATCTATTAAAACACGCAATTCATACGTAGAGAATTCATATATATCATGTTAGTTTAGATATCATTTTATATATGCATGAATTTCATATACCTCGGCTTGAACCTCTTCTTGAGCAATTTCCATCTGCTCATCATCGCCATCGCCAGTATCGTTGAGATATTAGCTGTCTTTATCCAAGGGTGCATCATCTTCGAGGGACGGGGGGTGATTGGTACCTTCACGAATTACATTGTGAAGGAACTCCTCGTCGTCATGGATAGAACTCATTTCGATTTCTGTGCGAACAAAGTATGCAATGTCTATAATATTCTAATATATTCAATAATTTTCTACTATTCCCTACAATTTTTCACCTTCTTCTACAATATTCTACACTATTATATAATTTTCTACCATTTTCTATAATATTCTAAAATTTCTATAATTTCCTACAATTTTCTACTATTCCCTACAATTTTTCACCTTCTTCTAAATATTCTACACTATTCTAAAATAAATATATTTTTCTAATATTCTACACTATTCTACAATTTTCTAAAATTTTCTACCATTTTCTACCATTTTCAAAATATTTCTACAATTTTCTACAATATTCTACACTATTCTACAATTTTTTACAATTTTCTACCATTTTTTACAAATTCTATAATTTTGTACAATTTTCTACCACACTTGTAGTGCTGAAGTCAGCGTGGTACTTACGTCAGGGGGGCGCAGGGACTCGACGGCGTGCGCGGGGGTGGCGGGCGCCCAGGCGTGGCGCGCAGTGGTGGGCGCGCGTGGAGGCTGGCGGCCGAGGGCGTGGCGGCGGCGGGCGCGCGTTGCGGTGGCGAGCGCGCGTGGCGGCGGCGGGGTGGCACGCGTGCGGCGGAGGGCGCCGGTGCAGCGCCAGGGCCGGTGCGACGCAGTGGTCAGGGGCCACGGCACGGTGGCGCGGAGGCCGGGCGCGGGGCAAGGCGGCGCGCGGCGGGAGTTCAGGCCGCGGCGGCGGCCTGCCGGGATGGGGACGAGGCGGAGCGGCGGGTGGCGACAGAGACGAGAAAGGGCCGAGACTTGGCGTCGCCAAGTCTTGTGCGCTATATGTAGGGCAACCCATTTAGTACCGGACCGTGGCTGTACCCGGTACTGAAGTGGCGCAGTCGCCGTTTAGTACCGGGCACAGCCACGGCCCGGTACTAAACTGCCTCCACTAGCGGGAAATTTTGGTGGAGGCAGTTTAGTACCGGGCGATTTCTCGGTCCGATACTAAAGAGGCAAATTCCAATTTCTTTTATATCTTGCATTATAGGTGTTTAGATGTTTTTTATGTGTAATAAATTAACTAATGGCACAAAAATGCAAATATATAATATTTTGAGCATGCAAAATTATAGTATTGTATAGTTTACATCACTTCATCCCATGACATATAGTTCTGTGCACTTAATTCAACATATTGATTCCAAATCGCCTTTTATAAGTGTTTTAAATATTTTTTGTGTTTAATAAATTAAATATAGGTGCAAAAAATGTAAATATATAATATTTTGAGCATGCAAAATTATAGTGTTGTATAGTTTACATCACTTGGTCACATGACATATAGTTCTAAGCACTTAATTCAACATATTGATTCCAAATTGCCTTTTATAAGTGTTTTAAATATTTTTTGTGTGTAATAAATTAAATATAGGTGCAAAAAATACAAATATATAATATTTTGAGCATGCAAAATTGTAGTATTGTATAGTTTATATCACTTGGTCACATGACATATAGTTCTATGCACTTAAGTCAACATATTGATTCCAAATTGCCTTTTATAAGCATTTTAAATATTTTTTATGTGCAATAAATTAAATATAGGTGCCAAAAATGCAAATATAAAATATTTTGACCACATTCTCCGAATAGTATCATTATTCGAAAGATACGACAACATACATTACTTAAATAACCCAATTGAATATAACGGTTACACAAAATTACTCATCATTATTCAATGGAACATTGATACTCTTTCATTTGATGAAGGTCCCTTGGTTGTGATCGCGGCGTAAGTAAGGAGCGTCCTCTTTGGATAACAGGATGCTGGGGTCACTATTGACTGAGAATGGAGGAAGATCATCAAACTGATCAAAATCTTCTGACTTGTCCGAAATATCCTCAACTCCAATGATTTTTCTTTTTCCTGGAAGAACTATGTGGCATTTTGGCTCATTGTTCTTGGATTTGCTTGACATGTCCTTCTTAGGTTAGCTTGACATGTCCTTCACATAGAACACGTGTGTCACATCCTTGGCTAGGAAGAATGGTTCATCTTTATATCCAATCTTTTTGAAGTTCACTATTGTCATCCCATACAGGCCCGTCGTCACGCCTCCTCCAGCTCGATTCACCCATTGGCAGCGAAACAAAGAAATCTTCAAAGGTCCATAGTCTAGTTCCCATATAGCTGTCCTTTTTTCCATCATTGTCTATTTTATCTATACGCACACCACTATTTTGGTTCGTGCTCTTTTCATCTTGGGCTCTGGTGTGAAATGTATACCCATTTATCTCGTACCCTTGGTATTGCATGATAATTATTGATGGTCCCCTAGCCAACCATTGAAGTTGTTCATCAATGATGCTGTCACCCATGAAGGTATCTATGTGATGACGTGTGATCCAAGTCTCGGACTTGCCCGGGTTTTCAGACCGTACAATATTCATGTGCTCCTCCATATATAGAGCCACTAGGGATGAATTCTATAGAACCGTGAAGTTTGCTTTGCTGATTTCATTACCAGGGGTATGCATATTAGATTTTTTCCCTCGTGTGCCCTTTCACTTCAGTCTCCCTTCATGGCGTGATATGGGGACCCCGATCGGACTAAGATCATCAATAAAGTCAACACAAAACACAATGACCTCCCCTGTTCCGTGGCCCTTGGAGATACATCCTTCTGGACAAGAACGATTGCGAACGTACTTCTTTAGGACTGCCATGTACCTCTTGAAAGGGAACAATATAGGAATACAGGCCCAGAATGTTTCTCTCTTTCACAATGTGAACGAGGAGATGTGTCACAATATTAAAGAACGAAGGTGGAAACACCATCTCAAAGCTGACAAGACATTGGACCACATCATTCTGTAGCTTTATGAGCTTATTTGGATCAATTGCCTTCTGCGAAATTTCATTGAGGAAAGCACATAGCTTCATGATCGCCAATCTTACATTCTCCGGTAGAATACCCCTAAGTGCAACCGAAAGCAATTGTGTCATCAGGACATGATAGTCATGAGACTTTAAGTTTGTGAACTTCTTCTCTTTCATATTTATTTTCCTTGTATATTCGAGGAGTATCCGAACAGTACTTTCATACTGTTCAAGAAATCAAACATGCTTTCCTTCTCCTCTTTGCTGAGAGTGTAGCTAGCAGGATACAAGTAGTGTTGTCCATTATCTCTTTTTTCAGGATGTAAGTTTTCTCGTTGTTTAATTTCTTTCAGGTCACGCCTTGCTTCGATTGTATCTTTTGCCTTCCCATACGTAACCAGGAAACCAAGCAGGTTCACACAAAGATACTTCGTCAGGTGCATCACGTCAATTGCGTTGCGAACCTCTAATATTTCCTAATAACGTAGCTCCAACAATATAGACTTCTCCTTCCACATTGGTGCATGTCCGTTTTCGTCATTCGGAATTTGTTGGCTGCCACGGCCCTTTCCAAACACTACATGCACATCCTTTATCATCGAGAAAACACGCTTTCCGTCACGAAACATAGGCTTAGAACGAGTTTCTGGTTCCCCTTTAAAATGTTTCCCTTTCTCTCTTATGGGGTGATTGAGGGGAAGAAATCAACGATGGCCCATATACACAACCTTCCGATAATTTTTCAAATAAAAGCTTTCGGTTTCTTCTAGACACTGGGTGCAGGCTTGGTATCCCTTGTTCGACTGTCCCGGCCAGTTGCCAAGTGCAGGACAATCATTGATGGTTATGAAAAGCAATACTCCGAGGTTGAAAGTCTCCTATTTGTACTCATCCCACACACGTACACCTTCTTCCTTCCACAACAGTAAAAGTTCATCAATCAACGTTCTTAGGTACACGTCAATATTGTTTCCAGGTTGTTTTGGGCCTTCGATAAGCACCGGCATCATTATGTACTTCCGCTTCATGCATAGCCACGAAGGAAGGTTGAACATACATAGAGTCACAAGCCATGTATTGTGACTGCTGCCCCACTCGCCGAATGGATTCATTCTGTCCGTACTAAAACCAAACCTTATGTTCATTGCTTCTTTATCAAAATCTGGAAATTCTCTGTCCACGTTTCTCCAATGCGAACCATCTGTGGGGTGTCTCAGCATCTGATTCTGCTTACACTCTTGTTTGTGCCACCACATCAACTTTGCGTGTGCCATGTTCCTGAACAAGCGCTTCAAGCGTGGTATTATAGGGAAGTACCATATAACCTAAGCGGGTATTTTTTTCTTAGTAGGTTCCCCATCGACATCACCAATATCATTTTGCCTGATCTTATATCGCTTTGCGCCACAAATAGGACAAACATCCAGTTTCTCATATTCGTCACCGCGATAAAGGATACAGTCATTAGGACAAGCGTGAATCTCCTGTACATCCAATCCAAGAGGGCAAACAACCTTTTTGCTTCGTATGTTGCGAGGGCTACCCTCGGGAAGCATGTTCTTTACGATTCCCAGTAGCTCCTCAAATCCCTTATCGATAATACCATTT
Source organism: Panicum miliaceum (assembly GCA_032594955.1). Classification (NCBI taxonomy): domain Eukaryota; kingdom Viridiplantae; phylum Streptophyta; class Magnoliopsida; order Poales; family Poaceae; genus Panicum; species Panicum miliaceum. The sequence continues at coordinate 17,857,481 of CM064059.1, read as the reverse complement.
GCTGCCTTCCACTGTTGTAATTCCAGTGTGATACCCAACTTTGTGTGACCATGTTTGCAATCTGGATACAACAACTTTTGTGATCCTCCAACATCTTCTCAAACTTCTTTGACTTCTTCACAGTGTCATCGTCTTTTTGTGCATCAAGCAACACCTGACCTAGCTCATCATGTGGTTGCTCTTCTACGATATTTTCTTCAACCTCGTCCATTGGTTCATCATCAAAGGTACACGCTTCATACAAGTGAGCCAAGTCTGGAATGTTGTTATCATCATCAGCATCTTCATCGTCTTCCATCAGAACTCCAGGTTCACCGTGCTTGGTTCAAAGAGTATAGTTATTCAAGAAACCCCTTTCAATAAGGTTGATGTGTAGAGTGCTTCTTCTAGAGAATTCCTTGTTATTTCTGCAAATGCGGCATGGACAGCACATGAAACCTTTCGATTACCTGTGGGCCTCAGCCACATCGAGAAAAGACGTTAGGCCATTGATCCACACCATGGTGCACCGGTCGCCATACATCCATTGTTGGTCCATCTGCAATCATATTATCCACGCCATGGTGCACCGGTCACACTAATTTTAATAAGGAACTATAATAAAAAATGCATATTTTTAACTATTACAATAACATGAATAATTAAAAGGTCTGAAATCTCCATCACACAACATGAATAATAAGTTAAGAGGTCCAGTATTAAAAGGTCCAAATAACAATCACAAACCATGACTAATTAAAAGATCTACGTTATCATTACACATTATCAATTACACAACATGATTAATAAAAAGATCCAAAATTCTGAATAACCTACATGGTAATACAAACTACTCATAAGACCTATTGATCGATGCCTCGTGAACCGCCTCGCGAACTCTCGACACCGAACGGTCAATTTGTGCTATCCCCGACACTTCGCGCCTTGCATTACGTCGAGCCATCAACTTGCGATCATCATCCGTACCATGCAACTCGACATCTAATTCACGCTCAAATTTGCGCCTTGCATTACATAGAACGAGGAAATCAAATGCTTTATTAATCCAATGACGAATACGACCGCTAACAAGTCCAAGATGTTCTTCAGAGCGGAACTCAAATGATTGCGTACTGACGGCTGAGCAAAAGCACGACGCTCTAATGCATCATGTAGGTGAAGAGCTAAACTACAGTATTTTCAAGAGAAAAACTAATTTCACTACACTTATCAAATAAATATAAATAACAGAATAAATTACAATGAAAATATACTCATACTCACTAGCTATATTAAAATTACATCTTTGCATTCACATTCAACTTGACATTTCACATTCACTATTTCTAAACCCTAATAACTTTGACACTCTTCAATTTGAGGCGAACACTCATCATCCCACGGCATATGGGATGCAATCAAAGTTCAAAACATTTATTCAGGCTCTATATGCAAAAAACATCAAGAAGAAAATAAATCTATGTTTCGGAACATGTATCTGTCATTAACCTTTACCATGTGGTGATGACACTGCCATTCAGGGCCAACATTGATATCCGCGACGCGGTGCGGTACAAGGACGTGATGAATGAGTACGGCCTTGGTCCGAATGGTGGCATCCTCTCCTCGCTCAAAGGTGAGGATTTCTTCATTGGGACCAAGACTGTACTCTATCATCACGTCCTTACACCGCACCATGTTGCGAATATCATGTTGGCCACGAATGACAGTGTCATCATCGTATGGTAAAGGTTAACGACAGATACATGTTCCAAAAAAAAGATTTTTTTTACATCTCGATAGTTTCAATGGGAGCCTGAATAAATACATCATTATAGTGTCAAAATAATTTCTTCATAATACAAAATAAATACCAAGTATATATATTTTTTCACTTTGAAAAATTAGATATTTCACATTCACTAATTATACATTTCACTAGCTTCAAAGCATAACAATATTGGCCGCCCTTGGACATACACGTGTCATTTGAAATTAATTGAAAACAAATATTAGCATAATGATATATACACACATGTCACTTGAAATTAATTGAAAAAAATTACTCTACATTTCCCACATGCAAACTAACCACATTAAAATTCTAGTCATCGCTTCTAGCTATATATCTCAAAAGAATGTGTAAATATCAAAAAAATCATGCTCATCTCACTCTTTCTAATAATCACAAATTTTTCTAAGTATAAAGCATGAAACGAAGCATAAAGACCATCAAAGAAGAGAGGATGAAGTTGCTAATCTTTTGAGCACATGGATGCGTGAAATCCCCACCAATCTTGAGAAAAATGGGCAGCACCTCCTCTCTAAAATGCCATGGGGAAGAAGAAGCCCGAGCTCCAAATGAATGACTCGGGCTCGGAAGGAAGAAAGGTGCTGATATATAGACGAAGGCACGTTAGTACCGGCTGGTGGCTCAAACCGGTACTAGATCTCTCCATTTAGTACCAGCTCAAGCGTCCAACCGGTATTAAATACCCTCGGCGCACTTTAGTACCGGCTGGGGGCTCCAGCCGGTACTAAATGGCTCCCGGGGCACTGTTCTTTCGGCCCGGTACTGAATGCAGGCGTTAGTACCGGCTCAAAATGCAGCCGGTACTATCGCCAGGGACGAATGCTCCATCTTTTGGCAGTGTGCTTGGAACTTTTAGTGACGGTACAATAAGAATACAGGTAGAAAATAATTACCATATGCCTGAGCATTTCATCTAAGATTTGTACATGCAGCAAGTGCAATGCTCCTCATAGATTTAGTATACTTTGTTTCTCGCTGTAAGTTCAGAACTACTATTACACTAGTAATTTCTATATTTGTATTTGTAAAGTTGTGCTTTAATTGTCGTCAATTAGCTTGTGATAATTGGTTCGGTTGCCTAGTTCTGTGATCACTACTAAGGTCATATCGATTTTTTGAATTAGAAGTTGCTGCTCCGGAATCATGATGACATGCAAATAGCTTGTTAGCAAATTAACCAGTTTAATCGGTCAGTGAAAAATATTTTATTCTTAATAGACTAGTAACAAAAACACATTGGTTCCCTATTTTTTCTTATCATTGATGCATGATCCAAAAGATAAAGTAGTGATCCTTGTCTATTGGCATTCTTGATCCTCAGATGTTGTTCATAGCCGTCATGTAGACCGATAGATCATAAGACGTGGATTATGTGGCAAGGGCACTATCATACTATTCTAAAAATGATTACATAGTATTCATCGTCTAGAACCCAGGTGGACTTCGAATATTAGTGGTACTCATCCAAAGTGGTACAACTTGTTATATATATTGATCCTTGCATATCAGAGTTACACGACTATAACTTGTTGAAAGAAATTGATCATTAAGGTTGTCCATATTCAACTAAATCTTATGAACTATTTCAAGAAACATATAACTGTGTAATGTTCATATTCGTTTTGCATGTTCTTTTAGGGTTTATACCAATTGAAAGAAGATCATGAAAAAAGCAAATGCCAACTCTCACATGCCCCTAAATTCCTGGTATTTGTTTTTGTATCTACTTTTGCAAATTTCATCTTAATAACATTTCCTGTCCAAAAATGTGGTGACAAGAGTAATTGTGCAAAGCTCATGTTTTCGATATAGAGCTACATAGTTGAGATAAATATATGCATTTATACAATGGTTGCCAAGGTTATTTAATTTGTTGTAAAATCGTAACTAACGAAAAATAACCGCAAAGCCGTGGCACAGATCATATCAAATTATACTATGAGTGTGTTCAAGTTGCCTCTAGGATTATGTGACGACCTTACTACTATGATAAGAGATTGCTGGTGAGGAGCAGAGAATGGTAAAAAGAGGATAGCATGTGTGGCTTGGAAAGATTTAGGTTTTAAAGAAAGGTTGTGGTGGCCTCAGCTTTAAGAATCTCAAATTGTTCAACCAAGCCATGTTGGCAAGGCAACATGGAGACTTCTAGAATTCCTAGATAACCTATGTGCTCGCTTGGTAAAGGCAAAGTACTATCCTTGCGACAATTTAGTGGACAGTGTATTTCAATCCAACTTGTCCCAAACATGGCAGGAAGTCCAGCATGGTCTGGAGCTTTTGAAAAGGGCATTATTTGGAGAATTAGTTGTGGCTCAGGTCCGGATTTGGAGATACCCATGGATGCCTCGTGAACACTTGATCTGTAGTGTAATAGGCGTGGAACGGTGGAAGAAGCCATTACTATTCCCAAAGGCGAGCTAGGTCTGTCTAGACGCCTAGGCGACGCCTTTAAAACACTAGGGAAGGTGCAGATTGCATTAGGTGTCAGAGTTATTGGATAGAGAGGCTGAGAGCGCAGGGACTGAGACTATAACTTGCTAACCGGGGTGTCTATCCTGCTGACGCTGAAGCAATTGCAGGAACAAACTTGCCAAACAGAATATGAGAAGACTTCTTAGCTTGGCACATGGAGAACTCACGTGTGTTTCCAGTGAGGAGTGCATATAAGCTGGCTATATATTTGCAGGACATGCCAATGGCAGCGATGTCAAGTTCTGCACCAAATGGTGAAAGATGCTTATGGAACAAATTTGGAAGAGCTCTATCCCTCCCAAGGTTAAAATTTTTGTGGAAGCTTAGCAAAGACGTGCTACCAACAAAGCACTACAAGTTTTTGAGGAATATAGTGTCTGGTCTGGGATGAAACTTCTATGAGATAGAAATAGAAAATAGCTATCATGCCACGATAGCTTTCCCACAAGCACATTGTTTATGATTGGCCATGAGGGATCATTGGTCATTGCAAGATGAGACCATGCTTATATACGGGTCCAGATTGGGTTGTGCTACTGTTGAACAAAATGCACAAAGGAACAAAGTGAATTACTCAGCCTGGTGTTGTAGAGAGCTTGGACGGTGCACCACATTACACACAATTTTGGACCAGAATGTACCTTAGATTCTGTCAACTACTTATTGACCCTGCATGAGTCCATGTTACAAGTATGACAACAGACCCTAGATGATGGTAGGGAAGGAAAAGGAAGCTCAGTTGAAAAGCTGAGTAACACTCGAAGGAACAAGTCAAGCATAAGGTGGGTGCCGCCGCCGGAGCAATGGATAAATGTGAATATTGATGGTTCTTTCATTGAGTAGATAGATGAAGCAGGTATTGGGATAAATAGCGAGAGATAATAATGACACTGATTTTCACTACATGTCGAGCTCTATTTAGGTGCGTAAATAAGGAGAAGGCACAAGCTAGAGCTTGTGTCGAAGGAATTCAGTTCGCCACACAATGGTGCTAGGGCTCGGTGATTATCGAGTCTTATTATGAGTGAATAGTTAAAGCTATGAATCAGAAAGGTGAAGACTTAATAGAGCTCGATTTTGTCTTTAAGGAGGCTAAGGACTTAACTCGCCCGTTGGTTGATTGGAAGATTGTCCATGTAAAGAGAGCCTGTATCAAGATCGCTAATGAATTAGCGCATTTTGCTAGATGGAATACTCATTCCGCAGTTTGGTTGGAGCAAAAGTCTGTATTCATTCTTGAAAGCATCTAGGCCGATAGATGCATGGTAAGTTTCGGTGATTAATGACAGTCGTATATGACTAACGTGTGTTTTAAAGGAAATATAATTTATTGGTTATGTCGCAATATGAAATATGAAAGGAGATCCCTCAATTTGCATGAAAATACAGGTCAAGGATTTGGACATGAAGATTAAGGACCTTCCTAGTATCAACTATCATAAGGAGATGAAGGACACTTGATTTAGTTCAGGTTTTATAGTTTTTAGTCTTTGACCATACTATTAAGGGGGCTCATGAGTTAGTAGCTTGGCCTTGAATAGATGCACACTTGCTCAAGCTCAGCACTGGACAACTCAAAGAAGTCAAGGAAACACTTGGAAGAAGAAAAACTCGAAGAAGAAATCAACTCTAAGCGAACTGCACAAGAAACAACATGAAAAAAGGGTATTGGATCATCCGTCGTCCTCAAATTACAATGGTGCGGTGCAATTCAGAATTGCAACGACGATCAAGTGCAGAAAAGCCTTCCTCAAATTACAATGGTGCGGTGCAATTCAGAATTGCAATGATGATCAAGTGCAAAAAAGCTTTCAGTACCGGATCATCTTATACTATGAAGATGAGTGTCAGTGAATTCATGGTTCATTTACTCAGAGAGTATGTTTGAAGACCGGAAGCAAGGGCAGAAAGCTATCAGTACCAAATCATCCGATACTACTGCAGAGGGTATCGGTGCAATCGTCATCTGATCATGCAGAGAGCATATCTTGGTAGCAGAAGGAAATGTCTTCAGCACCGGATACCCATCGGATCAACGCGTCGGTGCAATGACGCTAGAAAAAGGGGGTAGTTAGGGTTTAACGGCTACTATTCAAACGCAGTGTGACCGAATCATCCGGTACCTAGTATTTGTTCATCTACTGCTGTAAGCTTTTAGGGAAAGTTGTTGGTAATGACTATGACTAGCTCTCTCACCTATATAAGCACTTCCCCCGGGTCACTTGAGCTGCCTTTGACACATTGAATACCTGAGATCACCCTAGAACTACTGAGAGAGAGTTTGAGCCATTAGATGAAGATCTAGATCTTGAGAGTTGATCCAACAAGAAGAACAAATCCATTTGAGAATAGCAAGTGTACTTGAAGCTTAGAGCTAGCTTAATGTAGGTCAAGTGAAAGCATAGGAGCTTGTTACTCTTGGTGTTTGACGACACCTAGATGGTCTTGCTGACCTAAAGGTTCTCGGTGAGCTATTGGAGATTGTGGAAGCCCGAAGATGGAGATTGTACAAAGTTTAAATCTCGCTGTTCCAGAGATAGAGAAGGAGTATTCTTAGTGAAGACTTGTATCTTTGTGATGCAAGGGAGCAAAACCATCAGTGGGAGCTCACTATGGGGGAGTGTCAACTCCTCTATACCACATGAAAAATTTTGGTTGCCCCGTGTCCCTCTTATTTACATTCAAGCAATTTACTTTCTTTTTAATTGCTTTTGCTCTTGATTGCTTGTTTGTTGCCTAGTTGATAGTGTTGCTAGTGTGCTCTTTTGACTAGGTGAAATTCTTGTTGCTATGATCTTTACTTGAAAAAATGAGCATGTTAGTGTGGTTACCTAACTAGGATCATGATAATAGTGTGCTCTAGTTGCTAGGTTGAGAATTCATAGATTAGCCAAAAGGAAAAATCTAAGAGACGACCAGTCGCGTAGGAGCACGACCGCGTGACTCCTCAGCCTAGCAGGCCGCCGGCCTTTTACCCTTTGAGTTGGCGTGACCCGGCCATAGCCTGCTATGCACGCAGCCCAAGCCCCCATGCCTCCTACCTCCCTCGCATGCCTCCCTCCCTCCAATGCATGCCTTTTTTAATATTGCTTGTCCAAAAAAAATTTTATCTCCTTCATATTATCTCCGTTTCGAGAACCGAATACACCGTTGTGTTCTACGTGACGGGACGAAAAAAACTAGACCACACTTGCATATTTTTTGACGATATTTTGCACTAGTAGCAACTTATGTGATGACTTGCTCTCTTTCTGTAGCAACTTATGTGTATATCGGCTTACTATGGTGACAACTTATGTGTATAGCAACTTTTATTTTGTGTCAACTTATGTGTATTATGTGTATGAGTATATGATAGATTTTGTTTGTAGTAACTTATATCTTATATGTGTAGCAACTCATATGTATAATAGATTTTGTGTTTTGACAACTTTTTTTTTACATGTGTGACAACTTTTATTTTTATGACAATTTGTAGATAAACTTATGTGTGTATGACAACTTACTCCTTTTTTTACTACTTATGTGTGTGACATCTTATGTGTGTGACATCTTGTGCTTGTAACAACTTATGTATATGACGGATTCTATTTTTGTGACAACTTATGTTTATGACAAATTATATTTTATGGTAAGTTTGTTTCTATAACAACTTATAAATATATTTTTATAGCAACATTTATCTTATATTTGTGTCAACTTATATTTTATATATGTGGCAACTCATGTGTATAATAGATTCTATTTTATTGCAACTTTTATTACACATATGTGACAAATTTTATTTTACGAACAATTTTTTATATATACTTATGAGTATGACAACATACTTCTTTTTTTACTACTTATGTGTATGACATCTTATTTTTTGACAACTTATGTATATGATAGATTTTGTCTGTGACAACTTATATTTATAACAGATCATGCTTTTTTAGTAACTTTATTTTTTAACAACAAATAAAAAATATTTTTTATGGTAACTTTTATCTTATATGCGTAGCAACTTATGTATATGAAACCTTCCGTTTTTGTGGCAACTTATGTGTATAACAAATGGCAACTTGCTACCAGCGCAAAATATCTTCAAAATATATGCAAATGGAATCTAGTTTTATTCGTCTGGTTGAGTAGAACACAACGGTACAATCGGTATTCAAACCGGATACAGTGCAAAGGAGATAAAATATTTTTTATTGAGAAGGTTCATGCTAAAAAGACTTGCACAAGCCAGCTGTAGGGGGGGCGGGAAGCAAAGCGGAAAGGAGGTGGGGGTCGCGCGCTTTGCGTCCGCGCGACCAGTCGCGCTATATCTTATCCTAGGCAAAACTAGTGTTAGGCTAAGGCTAAGGACTTGGTAGAAATCGAAAAAGATCCAATTCATCCATCTTTCTTGGGCAATGATCCTTTCTGTTCTTGACCTCCTGAACAATGATTGAAACACTCTACTGTCTAGTCAATAACTAAAAAGCTCCCTTTACTCGAAAAAAATGACTGCATATGACAAAGATAATTTATGTTACAATACAAACATTTATAAGATACCATGTGTCTTGTATTAAGAGAATCAACTACATTATTTGAAATTTAGGAAGGCATGAACATAGTAAGAATGAGCATGTTAGTAAAGGAGTGGTCCACTCAAATAGCTTGTCGTGTCACAAGGTAGCACTAACTCGAAACATAGTAAGAATGAGAAATTTCTCAAGGCATGTTTGTCCAAACGACCATAGTACACATATATGCCTCAGGCTAATGTAGAAAATATCCTCCGTTCACAAATATGAAAGGATATTTTGTTTTGATTTGGTACCCAAGGGTGATGCTTCTATGGAGGCAAAGGCTGAGATATTATTTCCGAGCAGCACTCGAGGACTCTGTCCCAGTGGTGGATACAGGATAATTGTTAGGAGGACTTTCTTCCACCTCTAGACAACTTAAGCCTCTCCGCGCTGTGCATTCATGGCAAAAAATTATAGGAGGTTAGGGGGGTTCCATGAATCCGGCAGCGGTAGGAGAGGCTGGAGCCCCTCCAGATCCACCGCTGGATCCACCCCTGCTGTCCCCCCATCTAATTGAAGTGGAGACCTTATAGTAACTATTGTGACTACTTGGGTATTGACTTTCAGCAATCGGAGATGGCAAACTCTATTCATGACCACCACTTGATCAGCCTTTCTAAGGTGCCTGTCATGCTGTGACTGTATTGGAGCGTTTTTTTTTCTTGCTGCATCTATTCTAGGCTCCATCTTGGTGCCTGAGTGAGCGGGATACTTATCATAGGGTTAGTGATCCAATAAAGTGCTCACCATGCCTTGAAGAGTATGGCCAAGTGGCCCAGGGTTTTCTAGCTTATTTTGGAAATTTTGTTAGAGACAAAATAAATTAGCAACCAAGAATTTGCAATGGAAAAAAATTGTCAGCCACTTGATAAATAACTCTGACTCAAGAGAGTTATTTTCGTCAATTAAGCTAAACGAGGCCTAGGCCTTTTGAGGAAAGAGAATTGCTCCGATAGGTCCTTCCCTAAAACCTGCACGAATCCCAGCATGGTTATTAACTAATTAAGCCATCTTATTAGTTAATTAGTTTACCCATTGGTACCTACCCAGGCCTACCCTGCCCAGCCCTGTCCAGAGCCCCGTCCAGCCCATCTGAACTGAACTCCGATGAGGTAACGATCGAATTAGTTTTTGTTTGTTTGGTTTTTTCTCTTTTGATTCTCTGCAGTTCGTTGTTGTTGCTGCTGACCGCCGTCCCTGCACCCTCCTTTGATTCCCACCTCATTAGACATCAGCACGACACAGTGTCACCGGCCCTCGCTCGTTCCTACTCTCTCTTGAGTGATGTTACTGCCTTACTGCCGTGAAGGTTACCACCACACCACCGGGCGTGCGAGCTCAGAAATGGACGTTCTTGTGGACATCGCCGCCATGAAACGAATCAGGGTACTCTCTTATTGAAAGACTCGCGACATCATGTTGAGTGGGCTGGAGCGGCCGGACTGGGTTGGGCCAGAGGCAGGCTGTATAGTATACACCAAACTAATTAATAAATATGCCTTAATTAATTAAGTTTGCTTTAGGATCTGTGCGAGTTTTAGAAAGAGGTCCACACGAGGGAGCAATAGCCGAAAAGAGATTTGTAAAATGACTTATAATAAGGCCAGTCTCAGTGTATGGTTTTATTGCATAATTACCAAGGCTAGGAACTTAATAACTGTACTAGAGGAGTGTTACGATGACGAAACTCCCCTCTCATCTTATGAAACTCTCCCTCCTCTCTCCTCATAATTGCTCTGCCATATCAGCAAATTTGCTAATGTGGCATAATATTTAATACTATAAAACTCCTTATGAAACCCCACTGAAACTGCCCTAATCACCTATCATTAATTTGAAAAACCTATCATTAATTTGAAAAGAACAGTATCATAAAAATCCTGTAGCGGGTTGATGCTGGGTGTGAAGCACGGGCACAGCCGCGTCGTCGTTGACCGAGTGGCACTGCTGTGCACTGCCTTGTGCTGCACGAATGCAACCACTCAGGTTTACCACCAGCGTCCTAAAGGCTACAAATAAGTCGCGTTGGTCTGCCGCGAACACTCAGTCCATCCCATTCGTGTCCCTCGAGGATGAAGTCCTCTGGTGTGGTCAGGTCAAGCCCATATCTGAGGTGGATCCACTGCATTCCACACGTGTAAACAAGTAAGACCTAGCCTCACGCACATTACTGTACACGCTTTGACGATTGAGCATATCCAGTACTTCCTTTTTTTCCAAAGGGGGAAATCAAGGTGAGGCACCAGGATGGAATCTCATGATGTAAAGTAATGGAGCCACTGCTTGTCCAAAAGGCCAATGCAAACTAATGGAACCACTGCTTGTCCAAAATGCATTAAAGTTATATCCATAGCCAAACATATTCATGTGGGTATAACATAAAACACATCTAAATATACGATTGGAGACCTAACCTCATTAGCTATAAGAAAAATGGTCCTATTAGACTATTATCGTAATTTTGATGATTGAGTGACAACATAGTCAATGGGACTAACAAAGTTTGTGAGCTTATGTTTGTAGAATTTCTAGATCCTATGGATAAAGTTTAATTCATAGCCAAGATGTCCAAATCACAGCCAAATCACCTAAGTCGTCATAGTAAAAATCTAGAGAGAATATTTTGGTGTGCCTAAATATCAGCTGAGATGAATTGAACAAGTGGCGGCATGAAAAGAAGCGCCGGATGATCCGACGGTGTTGGAAATCAACAGGTCGGTGCAATGTAGAATTGCAACGACGATCAAGGCAGAAAAGCCCTTCAGCACTGGATGATCCGACACCCTGGAGCATAGGCGCGTCAGTGCATTGCATAGTTGTTCTGGTGTTTGCACAGAACATACAGAAGGTTTTGGGTAAAAACCCTATTAGCACCGGATGATCCGACGGCATCAAAAATGAACGGATCGGTGTAGTGCAGAATTGCAACGATGATCAAGTGTAGAAAAGTTCTCGGTACCAGATCATCCGATACTCTGAAGACAAGCATCGGTGCAATGCCAAATTGCTCCGATGTTTTACAGTTTTGATCCAGATAGTTTTTGTGCGAAATGGGCATCAGTAACAGATGATCCGGCACTACTGAAGAAGACGTCGGTGCAAGTGTGGTTTGATTACTTAGTGAGTGTGTCAAGCGATAGAAGGTTTCGAGGAGAATACCCTTCAGCGCCGGATGATCCGACAGGGCGTCAGAGCAAGGCGTCGGTGCAATAACGCAAGCAAAAGATGGCGTGGCAGAAAGAGGTCGACAACTATGTGGCCAAAAAGATGGTACAGGTTGATCCGATGCTCACCTAGACAGAGTATCGGTTCAATCCGGTACTACCGTACCTTTTATGGTTGTTGGAGCAACGGCTCTTTGGAGTTGTTGGGCTATTTATATCCCCTTAACTCACCCATTTGAGGTTGCTGGAATCTAGAGAAAGTTCTTACACATTAAAGAAGACATCCAAGCCACCATAGTCACTCACTACCGGAAGCAGCAGGTTTGCCGAGTGCCCCAGGCACTCGGCGAAGGCCCAAATACACTCGGCAAAGGGCGAACCATACTCGGCAAACTTTCACTCGGCAAACAGTGGGTTTGCCGAGTGTCGATCGTCGGGCACTCGGCAAACCCTTTGCCGAGTGCTGTGGCAGAACCACCTGAATTAATCCGGCTCAAGTGTATTAACCATCACCATTAAGGCATTCTCGGTTAACCTTACACTTCAAACGGAGTAATCCACTGGTCTGTCGGGTATAACCTCCCGATACAACCACGGTGAACGGATCGAGCGCCATACACACAAACGCTCATGCGACAATGAGCCCAGAGAACACCACATTCCAGCAAATATTACAACATTAACATAAGTAAAGATTACAGACCAAGTTTTGATTTTAGAAATCAAGTACTTCAATGATCACAAATAAGTTCTTCAGAGTTTTAAGTTGCAGCGGAAAAAAATAAACAGCGGAAGCTACTCGACGATACATAATGTCTCGATGAAGCCCGTACGAGACATCACTCGGCATTATCTCCGTTGGACGGGGGCGTATCCCATTCCACCGACCAACCAGGGGGAAGAGTGCAGGGGCAAGTCAAGCTAGCAATCATATCTTCGAAGGTCTCACCTGAAAACGAGTCACAAGCAAGACTAAGTATACTAATACTCAGCAAGACTTACCCGAGTAGTGGAATCTACTCCACCGACTCTAGACATGCCAGGCTTTTTGGCTCAGGGGTTTGTTTTGCCGAAAAGCATCTACAAGTGGGTCCTTACTTTCAACTTTTAGCTCAAGATTCTAGTTTCGTTAGCCAGTCTAGGTAAGCAGCTATCTAAAGCATACATGGTGAAGCATTAAATTTTTCATCCAACCAGTTCATTCATCATCATTGTTCCTCTTCTTACTCTGTGGGTAAAAATGGTTAAGCAGTCTCAATAGCCGTGAGAAACGGACGATTCGAATCGAATTTCTTAACCTTGCAAGGGAAACCCAAACACACGTCACGTGGTTACTCCCTAGAGTCACACGTGCAACTTTTCCCCTTTCTTTCCGGGTCGTGGATCGGGGCTACCCTCCGAGAGTACAAGAGCCCCACGCCACGGTTCGGCGCCGGGTCGTGACCACTCTCTGCACTCGCCATATGCACATGGGACCGAAGTTCAAAGGGTAGGATGCCGTCCCCTTGCCGGGCCAATCAGGTACTTAAGCTTACCGATTCCCATAATCTCGGCATGTGTTTAGTACGTTCAAAGACTTAACCATCACTACCACACCCTGCGGCCTTAGCATTTTTCCCTAGACAGACGGGCCTCAATCGTAACCATCGTTCCATAGCCCGTCCGTGTCCTTATGATTGCAGCGTGTAGTAGGCATTCAACTCCTATTTTCTCGCGAGTGACAGGAAATCACTCGACTTTTACCGGAGTCCTATTAGCACAGCATTTTATCGAACCTTACGTCTAGTTTTCAAGCAAGGGTTCCTGATATCATGCAACTAAGTTTTCATCCAACTCCTGTAAACTTAATGCACAGGCAAAGAGTAATGAGTTGCATAATTTCGGAAAGAATGGGTTATGCTCCGGGGTTTGCCTTCGCAGTTCGCTTGGGGCTCTTCCGAACTTGGGCTCGGGTCTTCAAGAGCTTCAGTTAGATTTGCTTGAGCTTCACGCTGCTCACTCTCGGACGCGGGCACCAGCTCGTAAGTTCCGTCGGCGAGAGTCGTGGATTCTACATGAGTGCACAAGTTTAAGTCGTGGAAATGGCACTTGATTACGATTTGAGAGTAATTACTACAATGGATAGTTTCTGGTCATGAAATTTTGGATTTAGGCACATCTGGGAAAGATGCGCTTACTGTAAAATTTTCAGCCAATTTTATGTAACAGATTAATTATGAAAAATACATTACATAGTGGCTGTTAGATCCTTGTTCTTTTTGTACAGAACAATTGGTGAAACAAATGAGTACAAGATTTTTGCAGAGCTTTCACTTAAGCATGCAGAAGCTACTGTAATTTTTGTAGGATTTATCATGCAGTATTCAGATCATAGAAAATATGACATTCTACACCTAGGCTATTCAAGGATTCATTTTTATAGGACCCTACACAGGGTGTTTGTCCCTGGAACTTTTTACACAGAAACCTCTACCAAATTGTATCTCCTAGTAAAAATGTGAGAATTTTCCAAGCTAAGATACTATTTTCTTGATTTAATGTATGTTATTAGCACACATATCCAATAAATAGGTTACTGTGAGATAAAAAGTCTCCTAATTTTTCTCTGGCTTCTAGGTACCAATATATTAGCATAGAAAAAGTTTCATTGGGTGATTCACCACCTAACTGCAGGGATAAAACATTTTACTTAAACATGATATGAAACTAAGTCTAATAAACAGTAAAGCTAGAGATGAAATTTGGTCCTGATCTTTTTACACAATCCTAAACATTAAGCAACTAACTTACTGCCCAAAATTTAGGGTCAGCATTGTCCTACAACAGTGGGTACAAAATAAGTCCATTAAAGCTTCTATTTAATGTAGAGCAAAATATGTTGGGATTCTGAGAAACCTTTTGTAACAAAAGTGGTAGAGTTTGTTCTAAGGATTCCAGAACAGTTGAGTTTGCATTTTTCTGAATTTCCTACGATTTTATTCGAATTTTAAAAGTTCACTGAATTTGAATCTAGATTTGAAACTTTCTTTTACAACTAGGTCCTTGAATCTTACGCGCAGACCCTTCTAAAGATTTAAATTCTTGCAATTGGGTCCTCGGGCGGCTCGGGTACGGCGGCCGGCCGAAATTCCGGCGAGGGGGCTCGCCGGCGGCGAGGGTCGGGGAAGGTTCAGGGGTGCGAGGGCTACCTTGTGGGGGTGTTGTTCAGGTGGGGGACGGCCGGGAAGGGCTCGCCGGCGTTGGAGCAGAGGCGGCGGCGGCGCGGCACGCGTCGACGGCGGTGCTCCGGCGGGCTTGGGGCGGTGTGGTCCGGTCGGCGAGCTTCAGTAGCGCGTGGGGAAGCTGCACAGGGGCTCGGCTTGGACGGAGGGGGTCGGGGTCGTGCTGTCCACGGCGAGCAGGGGCGGCGGCGGCGGCGGCAGCGCGGGCGGCGGCGCTCCGGTGGCTCTGGGCGGCGTTGGGCGGGTCGGCGAGCTTCAGGGGGATGATGTAGTGGTGGCTGGGGGCTTAGTTTGGGCAGTGGGCGGCGGCGGAGGACTGTCCACGGGCGGGCGGTGCTCGGCGGCGGCAATGGCGACGGCGAGGGCGTTCTGGGTGCTGGGGCTCGCGCGCGTGGCCGGGCGGGGCTTTTATAGGGGCCGGAGGGGGTGCGGAGGGGCCTGGGCACGCACTGGGCGCGGCGGGCGGCGGCAGAACGCCGGCGCGACGTGCGGCAGCGCGGGCGCGGTGACTGGGCGGCCGGACATATGGCGTGGGCGCGGTGGGATAGCGCCGGGCGTGGAGTGGTGAAGCAGCAGCGGCAGCGGCTCGGGCGGAGGGCGGGCGCGGTGACTGGCGGGGCGCGGGGGCCGGGGCGGCACGGCGGAGCGAGGCGACTGGGCGGCCGTGCGGCGGGGCTGGACGCGGCTGCGTCGCGTGCACGCGCGGGCGCTCACTGGCCGCGCGGCATGGGGGCGGGGCAAAGCCGGCCGTGGCGGGGTGGTGCGGCGGCCACTGGCCTGGCGCCTCGCGCCGGTCAGGCGACGCCGGCCACCTGGCGCGCGGCGGTCGGGCGCGGAGGAGAGAGAGAGGGGGGGGCGAGGGGCCTGGATGCAAGAATTCGAAAAGTTTCAGGGGGCTGGGTGCAAACAG
The DNA here is from genome assembly GCA_032594955.1 of Panicum miliaceum. Taxonomy (NCBI): domain Eukaryota; kingdom Viridiplantae; phylum Streptophyta; class Magnoliopsida; order Poales; family Poaceae; genus Panicum; species Panicum miliaceum. The sequence continues at coordinate 17,841,360 of CM064059.1, read as the reverse complement.
GGCGTTTTCTCCTCTTTCTGATTTGAATTTCAAAAACTTTTGAACATGAAAGTTGTTCAAAATGAAAAGTTCTACAACTTTGGTTCAGGCAAAATCTCATTTGGCTTATGGTTTGAAAGTTAAATTTAAAAGTTCAAAAGTAACCAATGTGCTCAAATTAAATTTGAATTCCAACTGAACTCGTTTTAATTCTTTCCATCCTTTCATTAGTTGGTTTAAACATAGAGTTAGGCTAATGACATTTATTTTGGAAATATAATTACCAGGGTTGTCACAAGTGCCATATAGCACTCGGCAAAATATAACACTCGGCACAAAGGCGATAACGGTTTCTGACGGTAACGGCTGCTTTGCCGAGTGTCAGACGGCAGACACTCGGCAAAAAGAAAATCTTTGCCGAGTGTATTTATATATGGCACTCGGTGAAGGTACACGGTTTGCCGAGTGTCTTCTACGTGGCACTCGGCAAAGAGGTCAATCCCGCAAAAATTTTATGACGCCTTTGCCGAGTGCCTTCCACGTGGCACTCGGCAAAGACGTCGACATAACTGAAAATGTCCTCTTTGCCGAGTGTTAACACTCGGCAAAGTATCTGTCCCCCTACTAAAAAAACAGAAATTTGACATATAAAGGACCCCTCTCAAAAAACAATCACAGAAGCACAGGCATATAAATTACACCACAGGCATATAAATTGCACCACAAGCATCACAAGCACACAAATAACATTCACAAGTTCTCGTTGAAACAAGTTATTCACAAACAAGTAATTCACAGGTTTTGCATCAGAAACACCTCTAGTTCACAAGTCACTGAGGAGGATGAGGAGGCTGAGGAGGATGTGCAGGTGGCCACTGCCCCCAAGAAGAATCCGCATTGGACGCCGCCGATTGATTCTGCACAAAGTTATAGAGATTGCATTAGTCACTTTTCTAGTGTAAGTCTGTAGTGCCTGTAGTTTCTAGTTTAACTCTAGGTTGATTGTAAGGTTGAGAGTGACTCACAGGAGTAGCTGCAGGAGGTGGTCGAGGTGACGGGAATAGGTTTGGTGGCATAGGTGGTGGAGTCTGACCTAAAGTGTGAAAGACACTCTGCATGTATTGCAACATCTTCTCCGTCCTCTGCCTTTCTAGCTGTCGTTCCGCCTCAATCCTCGCCTCGATCCTCGCCTCTAGTTCCTCCCGGCGCTTCCGTTCTACCTCCACCTGGGCCTACAATATTTCATCCCAATGTCTTATTGCCAAGCAAAAGATATGTACAAAATGAATGAAAAATTAAAGAAACAGGAATAACCTGCAGAGCCTGCATCTGTAACTGTGCAGCGGTAGGCCGTGCCCGTATCGCGGGGCTCGAGTCCGTGCTCCTTGCTCGGATCTGGGAGAGGGTGGGAGTACTGGCAGTGTCGATCACGCTATCTCCAATCCAATACCTGCCATGCTTCTTCCCTCCTCCCACCCTCATCACAATTTCAGGATCAATATCCTGAGAGCTCGGATCGAACTCTGGCCCATGAACCTCCCTCGCCATTGCTGTGTACGCGGTGACGCGGCTGTGGATGCTGGGATGGCTGTATGCCTCGGGCGGGTCCTCCAGGTTGAAGTCGATGTCTACCGTGGCCTTGCCCTTTTTGGACATAACACATGCCTTGAACCGGGAGCACTCCTGACCTTCATGTGATGACGTCTGCGCCAAAAATACAAAAGGATTACAAAATATGCAGTATTATGTGTATTATGTGTGAGAATAAAGAAACGAATTCACGTACCCATTTTTCCTTGTATTCATCAAGGCTCAGGCTGCCTTGATGGTGTGCTGCATATGGCATCTGCAGACGCCGCTCCCGGCAAGCAACGTGGTTCTCCAACCACCCGGGCTGCAACCACACGTCCACCATTTGTTCCCAGCACCGGGTAAAGGATCGGCACCACCATGGAGGCACCTACATCATCAAGTGTGTGACATGTAACAAAAGAAGTGAAGCGTAATTAATCTCAGAAATAGTAAATATTAACTTTCTGTACGTACCATCATGAATTCTTCCTTGGTCAGGTTCATTGTCCTGGCCTCTTCTTTTTTGACCCTCATCCTTCTGTATTCAGCATAGAAGTCGATGATGGCCTGAACCCGCGCCTCGTAGTGCATGTCCTTAACGAGCTTCTTGGCGGCTTGTTCAATGACGGAGGCCGCCCTAGCCTCGAATCCCTCCTGGCATCTATAAAATCCTGCGTATAGACACATTGCAAACAAATATTTTGTCAAGAATGTCTAGCGAAGCTGGTGTATTAAGCAATCTAGTGCTTCGAATACTTACCCACAGCTCGGCCTTCACCCGCTCCGCCTTGTTCGCAAATTGCCTGTGGTCACGATCACCGACGTCGGCGGCGGCGACGTAGTGGTCCCACGTGTAGGCCGGCTCCTCCTGTCCGGCGAAGACCACTAGACCGGGGAAGTGTAGCCTACACAAAAGACCAATGATGCCGTTGACCTTGCGGTTGTGGGCACCCCCACTGAGCTTAGTCCAACTCCTGCATAAGTGATTAATATAGATTATTAGTTTCTATTGTAAATTTCAACATATCAAAAGTACTGAGAATATGTAAAGGAACTTACTTTCCCCCAGTGGGTTGAATCAGTGGGCGTAAATGAAGAGGGATCGGTCGCCTCGGGAGGGACGAGGGACCTCGCAACCAGATCTTGGACTGCGAATCCCCTGCCTCCTCCCCTTCCTCCCTCTCCTGCTCCTGCTCGTGGTCCTGCTCCTGCTCCTGGTCCTGGTCCTCCTGTACCTCCGCCTCGTCACTAGAGGCGTGCGCGGAAGGTACCTCCTCCGACGACGACGACGAAGGCGCAGGCGAGGGGGGCCTCACCCCTTTACCCTTTCCTCGACCCCTGCCCCGACCCCTGCCTCTAGCAAGGACCTGTGCCCCCTCCGTTTCCTCGACCTGTGCATCACCCCTGCCTCCACCCCTCCCTCGACGCCTCCCTCGACCTCTCGACGCGTCTGACCCTGAAGCTGCAGCTTTTAATTTTTCGTAAACCGCTGCAATCTTCCTCGTACCGCCCACCATTGTTGAGTCACCTGCATTTGCGAAGAGTAAACCAAAATAGTATGTTTGCCAGCCAGCCAGAATTGAGGTTGTTCAAAAAAAAAGATTCTGATTGAGTGATAATGGCTAGTGACACCAGCCAGAAGAACATGGATAAAATTGTCTTCATCATACTGCAATTTATTACCTTCCTTTTGCAGAGAAGAAGAAAAAATAAATGCACTTTCATGCCAGCACACACCAAAGAATATAAAGCGCAATGCAATAGCTTTGAGTTTTGCCACAAAAAAAAATCAAGCCATCATTCGGAAAGTTTCTATTTTGCTATTTTAGATAAGCTGGTCCACATCGACAGCCTACCCCATACCTGTACAGAACCTGATTCCCTGAAGCTTGGCCAATACAACAGGATAGCTTTTACTCGCACTAACTGATAACTAAATGAAATACCGAAATGATCAGATTCACAATCTTCCATGTCAAACGCTGAGTTCCGGTGGCACAAGCACACAATTTTAGGAAACCTTTAACAAACTTTAGAGATGCAAAGCTAGACGACATGAATATTGACTTCAGTATCATGCCGATTCCTGCCAGCACACACCAAACAAATAAAGCACAGAGCAGCAGCTTTGAACTTTGAAAAATTTTCCTGTAATTATTCACAAAGGTTCGATTTTACTATTTCAGTTAAGCTAGTCCGCATTTTATAAAACCCCGTTTCATTCATTTGTTGGGTAAAGTTTCTATCATGCATTTTCTTATATTAGATCAGCAATACAAAGATGTGCTACATTCATGTCGAAATTACATTAGGAAAAAGTGGCCAACAAATTGGAATTGAAGCAACGAACTGACCCGGGGCGACGGGGCGGCGGCGGGGCGGCGGGGCGCCGCGGCGGGGCGGGGCGGCGCGGCGGCGGGGCGGGGCGCCGGGGCGGCGGGGCGCCGCGGCGGCGGGGCGGGGCGCCGGGGCGGCGGGGCGGGGCGGCGGCGGGGCGGGGCGGCGGGGCGCGGCGGCGGGGCGGGGGCCGGGGCGGCGGTGCGGCGGGGCGGGCGGCGGGGCGGCGCGGCGGCGGGGCGGCGGGGCGGGGCGCCGGGGCGGCGGGGGCGGCGGGGCGGGGCGCCGGGGCGGCGGTGCGGCGGGGCGGGCGGCGGGGCGGCGCGGCGGCGGGGGCGGCGGGGCGGGGCGCCGGGGCGGCGGGGCGGCGGGGCGGGGGCGGCGGTGCGGCGGGGCGGCGCGGCAGCGGGGCGGGGGGAGCGGCGGGGCGCCGCGGCGGGGCGGGGCGGCGGGGCGGGGCGGCGGGGCGGCGCGGCGGCGGGGCGGCGAGGCGCATGGGCGGCGGGGCGGGGCGGCGTGGCGGGGTTTTGGATAGAGGCCGGGGCGGCGGGGCGGGGTTTTGGATAGAGGCCGGGCCGGTTCTTTGCCGAGTGCCCGCGATCTGGCACTCGGCAAAGTAAAGATTCAATTTTTTTAAATCTGTTGGCGCACGAAATTCGACCTGCCAGGTACATTGCCGAGTGCCTGATATCTGGCACTCGGTAAATCTTCACTCTTTGCCGAGTGCCAGATCCAAGGCACTCGGCAAAGCCACGTTTTTTTTTAAATGAGGAGGAGAATACTGCCACTGGGCCCCCGTGCCTTCTTTGCCGAGTGTCTGCGGAAAACACTCGGCAAAAGGTACTTTTGCCGAGTGTTTTTTATATGCACTCGGCAAAATACACTAATATTTCATGCACCTTCTTAACTTTTTCTAATATACTTGGGCAAAATCGTGTCAACATCACCCAACAATGGATAAATTATTTTTCTACTGATAATGTTCTATTATTTCATGCAGTTATAGCGCACATTGCATTTATATCTACTAAAAATCTATAATTGCATTTAATCAATAAAAAATAGTAAACGCATCCGAAAAATTTCCAAATTTTGACACGAACCAATCTATGTTGTATGTTGCCTATACAAAAAGATTTGAAGCCAAACCTTAACTCAAGTGTCACTTGGACTCCAAATCTTATTGTGTCCTCTCTAACTTCTATGAATCCTTCCAGGAGATGAGTCGGTTTCTAAGTATCATATGTCAGAAATTGGGCGAAACTTTCTCAATTTTTTACCACAGCCTCCACACATAATATCATGACATCTTGACAAATCTTGTGATTTTCAGATTTCGTTTGCTTTTTTTAGAATTTAACAACCATTCAACCACACGTTCGTGGTCGTGTTTTTTAAAAATAATGTTCAAAATTTCTTTTCATTTCCTCGTTCAGACCTCAATCCGGACTCCATAATATGGATATAATTTTTCCACTGATTATAATCCATCATTTCATGTACCTGCAGTTAAAATTTGACATGAATAAAAAAATTTCTATTAATGCAATCATTTCAGTAAAAATAGCAAACAGACCACAAAATATACCAACTTTTATTATGGATTACAAAATCTCCTACGTGGGGAGTAGAAAAAGTGTGGAGGCCAAAATGACAAAATTTTTTTTTTGTTTGCCGAGTGTCCAGGGTGAGGCACTCGGCGAAGTAATAAGTTTGCCGAGTGTCTTGGAGTGGCACTCAGCGAACTGCCTCTTTGCCGAGTGTCGGCGTCCAACACTCGGCAAAGGACTAACGGCCGGCCCAGTCCGGTGACGGACGGTGCACGTGCGATGCACGCGCCGTTTATTTACCGAGTGTCGTACCTTTGCCGAGTGTCTACGAGCGGTTTGCCGTATGTCGTATTTATGGCACTCGGCAAACGACCTTATTGCCGAGTGTAATATGTTTGCCGAGTGCCGGGTTGAATACACTCGGCAAATAGGCTGTTTGCCGAGTGCTCGAAAGAAAGCACTCGGCAAAATTTTTACACTCGACGAATTTCCTGTTTCCGGTAGTGACTACAACAAACAGTCGTATAGATATGCTTTGATTTTAACGCTTTTTTAACGTATCTACGCTGGGCACCCTGTACCATCTAGATACGAACGTTAATACGTTTATAGAAAACGTGACAAGATTAGTCCTTAACCTATCTTTAAGTCCCACGTCCACCAAATCTATTTTATCCAACCGCTCCTAATCCTGTAGGCTTCCACGCCGCCGCCGTTCCCCTGCGCCGTCCGCCGCCGTCGCTGACCCATGCGTCGCCTCCCAGCCATCGCTATCGCTATCCCCAGCGGCACTTCCCTCCGTTGCTATTCCCATGCTCCGCCACTCCAACACGGATCTCCGATCCCGACAGCTTCTTCCCAGCTCTGCTCCGATCCTCCTAGCAATCGGCCAATCTCCATGCCTCTTTAATGCATCTGGTGCAGTTCCGATGCTGCAATGACCTCATGCCTTCTCCTCCAACCCTGCTGCCGGCCTCTGCATTTCACTGTTGCTGGATCCATCACTGGTTTGGTACGTTGCAGTTATGTTCTGGTCTACAGACTTTTTTTTTCAATTACGATAAAGATTCAGGGAAGAGGGGAGCGGCATGGTCAGTCTTTCAGCGAGCACATAGGTTCATATTTTTTTCTCTTGTTTATGATCAGATCAAGGACTAGATCCTACTTGGTACTTGCAAGTTGCAGCTAAGACTAATTCTAACTACCTAATACGTGTCTTTGTTTCATTTATAGACATAGATGGACTCTTGATTATTACCTTGTACTGTAGTTTTTTTATAAACTTTCTTTCTTATCAAACATCATGTGTAATATAGACAAGAAGTTTTTTCTTGCAGCACATAGTGAATGAATAGCTCTGCCTCTTGGTTATGATCAGATATTCAGATAACAGCAGTCGTCATTACTATCTTGTATGCAGAATGCCTACTTTTTATAGAATTTTTTCGTGAGATGTTTCATATTCGAGTTTTTTTTTCTTGCCCAATAAAATTCCCATGTGATGCCGAGGAGATGTTTCCTGTTTGCAGTTGAGCACTGGTTGCATGCAGATGAGATGAGATGAGATGAGATGCTGCATCTGAATCCCTTCCGTTGCAGCTCATTTCATACTTGTTCTGCGGATAAAAAAAATCATATATCTTTCAGCATTATAGTTTTGTACTGTAGTGTCTATAATCATCATGTAGAGTATATATGTGATTTCTCATTATAGGTTTTTACAGAGAAGCCTTTTACGTCAATAGTGATGTCATAGAACATTTGACCTTGAATCAAAGAGAATAGTCTGGTAGTTCAAATTAACTAGACTTGTCTTAGTATAAAATAATGATGATTTCTTTCTAAATAAGACTTGATAGAATTTTGTTCACACGTTGATTCCCTGCTAAGTTTTTCATGATTATTTAAGAGAAAATACCTTTACTTTTATCTCCAATTGGAATTTTTTGTAGTTGCATCATTTTAAATCTGTGTTTACATTTTTCATACCATATACCAATGAATTTATTTATTTAATCTGCAGGATCATGAAAGTCCATAAAAAAAATCTGCCGAATGAAGCAATGTGGAGAAGTGAAATACAAGTATCTGCATGCATGAAGTGTTTTAGATAGATTCTAAATTTATAAAATTTAGGGCAGTATATATGTGAGATCATCATATTGTATATGATTCCCTGGCTGTACTCCGGTATTCCCAAAGTGAAATATGATTCTGCGTGGATGAGAGAAAAAAATGCTGCGAAAGAAATGCCTTTCATGACTTTATAAACTAATATGACCAAAAGGAAAATGGAAAAAAGGGAAAATAAAAAGGAAAGGACAAGACTCGAAAAATAAAAAAATAAAACGTATCTACGTCCCCTGAATCGAAATGCAAGCATAGACACGCCATTCACCGTCTCCAGGAAAGCATCTCATGTCTTTTAGATATGCTTAGCAAAACGTATCTACAGTTCTTGACACAGGGTCCGTGTGGAAACGCTCTACACACGCTTTAGCAAAGCGCATCTACACTACATTAAAGATGAAACAAAACGTATCTAAGTTATGAATAAAACGTATCTACACGGCTGTTTTGTTGTAGTGATTGCTTAGTAATAATCACATCTAAAGGGTTTAGCACATGCTTTGAGAATGTTAGTGTTAGGTTAGGTCTAGAGAGAGTGTGTGAGAGCAAGATATTGCTGCCTTGTGTTTGGTTCTAGAGTGAACCACAGTTATAATCTTGGTGTGCCGGTCCATTGGAGTCTTTGTGACTCGTCAGGCTTGGTGTGGAGCAGCGATGATGACCGTGTCCAAGCTTCCATCAAAGAACATATATACACCACAGATCCTAGCAATCTTCGAATGTAAGTCGTCAATCTCGAGAATTTGCTGGCTTAGTCTTTGAAGATGTTTATAGGGGTAGGTTTGCATGCGTACATCCATAGAGTTAAATGTGCGTGCATTGTGAGTGTCTAACTTGTAATGTGTAATAAAATAAATTGAGTATAGCTCAATACAGATCGAACAAGCAGTCACTTTGATGCTCATCCTCCGATCCCCTTCTGAAAAACAAATTATTTAGATTCATCAGCTCCAAACTCGTCTGAAGAACTTCACTTTGTTTCATCAACGGTCAATCCAACAAAGGAATTTATTTGTTCAAGTCCACAATTTACCCCGATTTCTCCGCGTGAACATTAAAGCACAGCTGCGGTGCCATTTCTGCTCTCATAATTAGCGCAATGCCACCGTTTGGGCCCTCATGGAATGCTGGAACCACTATAAATAGCCATGTGCTGCACCAAACGAAGAATGGCGCCACCGTCACATCCTCTCGCGCTCGTGGCACTTTTCTGCGCCGCCGTCGTGCGCGTGGCAGGCAGCGCAGACAACGGTGGCCGGCAGGGCCAGAAGCGCTACGACCGCGTCTTCAGTTTCGGCGACTCGCTCACCGACACAGGGAACGCGCTGCGCATCTCCGACGGCCGGGGAACGCAAGGCCGGCCCCCGTACGGCATGACCTTCTTCGGCCGCCCCAACGGCCGCGCGTCCGACGGCCGGATCGCGATCGACTTTATCGGTGAGCCATCCGCAGCCGGACTAGCTCGATTGGTACGTGTAGTCCTCAGTGTGTGACCTCGCTCGTTGTGGAGAGCACGCATGCAGCTCAGGCGCTGGGGGTGCCACCGCCGGCGCCGTACCTCGGTTCCCGGAAGATGGCAGCGGATTTCCGGCGCGGCGTGAACCTGGCGGTAGCCGGAGGCACGGCGCTTCACCCCATGTTCTTCGAGACCAGAGGGCTCAGCCCGTTCTTGCGGGTCTCTCTTCGGAACCAGACCAGCTGGTCAAGGATGTTCTGAAAAGTCTTGGCTCGGTTCATGGCAAGTACAAGCAGTAGTAGTTCATAAAAGGGTTATGGTCTTACTATCTTCATGAATTCATGGAAAGTGAAACAACTACAGACCAGAGGAAGATCACGGCGACATCCCTCTTCGTCGTCGGTGAGATCGGGATCAACGACTACCTCATCGGCCTCACCGGAAACCACACCCTCAGCGAGGTGAAGACCTTCCTGCCTCACGTCGTCGCCGCCATCCGTTCCGTCGTGACCGTAAGTTAGTCCCTCGCGGTGCAATCTGCTATCGCATTCCATGTTGCAACACTGCACGTGGTAACGTGAACGTAGCTGCTATGACGACGTTCGCAAGCCATTCCCACACACAGGAGGTCATCGCCGCCGGAGCACGCACGGTGCTGGTCCCGGGGATGATACCACTGGGCTGTGAGCCGATGCTGCTCACGCGCTACCAGGGCCAAGTAGACCCCGCCGGCGGCTACGACCCGGAGTCCGGCTGCATCAACTGGCTCAACGACCTCACCAAGCTTCACAACCGCCAACTGCAGCGCATGCTCGGCGGCCTCCGGCGCGAGCACCCCGGAACGGCCATCATCTACGCCGACATCTACCACGCCGTCACCGACCTCATCGTGTCATCCGGGACACACGGTGAGCGCCCTCCCCTTCCGACTTCGTGATTGGCCTGCGATGGTGTGTCATTCGAATTACCGTGCGCTGATACCTTTGCGTGGTGTATGTCTCTGCCGCAGCAGGATTCCGGGGCAGGCCGACGGTCGTCGTCGCGTGCTGCGGTGGCGGCGGCGGCGCATACAACTTCAACGTAGCGGTGTTCTGCGGCGCGCCGGGGTCGACGGCGTGCGCGGATCCATCCAAGTACGTGTCCTGGGACGGGGTGCACTTCACGGAGGCCGCCAACAGGCGCATCGCCTGCGCCTGCGACTAGAGTCAAGAAAGTGGTTTTGGGTTCAGAGACATCGTGGGGATGCGTGGGACGTCTAACAGCAGGCGCGTTATAGCTGGGAAATGCAAAAACGTATTTGTACAGCAATGGTCCATTTATGATGGAAAATACAATAAAACGATAGATAGAAAATATTTAGTGTCACTACATGTATTTAACACCCAGTTCCCCATTGCAATCTGTAGTAATGCTTTGATTTCGTTCCTATCTAGAGCTCATTGACCGGTTGGTGACATACTTTCTCACATAAATTTTGTGAGGTAGAATAATGTACCTCCAGTCTTTTTTAGCTGATTTCTAATGTTAGTACCATACCTCTCACTACATGTGCAATTGCAGGTAGAATGAACACCATATTTTTTTATGTGTAGATATTGTTATATACTCTCTGATCTGTTTTTTTTATGTGTAGATATTATTATATACTCTCTGATCTGTTTCAAAATGTAAGTTGTTTTAGTTTTGTTCTAAGATAAACTTCTCTAGTTTTGACTAAGTTTATAGACCATTAATTAATATATCTTGCTAGTATATTTGTTTGCTATTGTAGGTGTTAATATTGACTATAAACTTGATTAAAGTTAAATAAGTTCAACTTAGAACAAAAGCTAAAACGACCAACAATATGAAAGGAGAGAGTATCAATATTGGAACTGTTTTTGGCCTTTGAATGCGATAATGGAGTGTGCATGTGTTGTGCTAATAAATTTTGTGATAACTACCCTACCGTTCATCGTGGATTGATAGCTGTACAACATAAAAATCATTGCTGCACAACATTTTTATCATCGACTCTTTTGATTTGCGACCTGTCAAATTAGAACCATCACTAATAAATAAGTACGTAGTACGTTTGGTCCTATAGGTGACGTCAACGGCGGTTCTAATTTAGACAAGTGACCAAAATAATCAGTTACCAATAAAAAAACACTATTCGTAACCACTATCTGTATATCTGCCTGATATTGGTACCATTTTTAAAACAATACGAAAGAGGGGTGTCACAAGTGTCACATAAAAGAGGCATGTGGGCCTCCGGGACACCGAACTGTCACAACAAAAGCCAGGTTTCATAACACCACTCTCATTGAAAGTTTCATCAAGAGTTTCATCAGCATTAAATAATATACCACATTATCAAGTTTCATCCCCATAAAACTCAGCCGACACAGTTATCAACATTATCAAGTTCTCAATCTCGATAAATGTGCAATATAATAGTGAAGTTTGTCCGTTTGCTATAAAAGTGTTCTCGTTAACAAGCACATCAATAGATAACAGCCCAATAGTCTAAACACATCTATGAACCTAATATGGTTCCACATGCAATAGGGTGTATTAAATGTTGAATCCATATTTGGATGCGTTATAGACTAATTAAATTAGTAGCTGGCTTTGTTCCCTTTATTCATTTTCTCCACTACAGGGGACAAGTTGTTGATGTTCGATGCCTCTATTGGCACAACTGGAGATACCCTAATAGTGCCCACTGTGACGGACTAGCTAGTAATATTGGTGGCTGTTTGTTCTCACTTCTCACTAGCTAGTAATATTGGTGGGTGTTTGTTCTCACTTCTCACGGATGAATTGTAGCCAACGAGTACAAGATCTCGCTCTCAAATCTCTCGATACATCGGCGTCTGCAGATCGCCGCCTTTCTCCAGACATAGCCGGCCAATTGCTTCTTCTTTCTTCCTACCCTCTCCTCTACTAGCAGGTGTTCTTCTTGTACACGCTTCATCAGAGCTTCATGGGCCAACACTCTGGGCCAGCGAACTTGGGGTTGGGCTTCGAGGTCCTCTTTGACTTTCAGTTGACTACAACATCGCTTCTCTATCCTTCTTCCTCAAAGCTAAGTTTAGAGGGCTCGGTCATGACACCCCCCCCCCCCCCAAATAAGAACCGGCTTGTCCCCAAGCCAGAGCAGTCGGGAAATGTTGCCGAAGAATAGCTTCATTCTCCCAAGTTGACAATGCCAAAGGTCAGGAAGACCATTGTGTCAACACTTGAGAGATGACACGGTTGTTGTTCTTGATAGATCGCGTTTGGAGAATACGCATAGGAATTTGATGCTGTGTATCAAAAGGAGGTAGAGTAGTACTGACCAGATTGTTGTCGCCAACAACACGTTTAAGATGTGACACATGGAAAATAGGATGAATTGAAGATGATGGATGCAACTGAAGAAGATATGCCACTGCACCTATCTTCTCCAAGATAATGAAGGACCAAATTATCTGAAAGATAGCCTGTAATTTGCTCTCGGCATGACTGACTGCTGGATATAAGTTTGCAGTTTTAGATGCACAGAATCTCCCACTTGAAAAGTCCTCTCCATCATATTTTTATCAGCTTGATGTTTTTGCCTTTGCTGAGCTCTCATAGGTTGCCGCTGTAAGAGTTGTGTCATCAATATTATGTGAGATAGCCACTCTTTGAGATCATTAACAGCACAAGCATCCACTCTATCAGTACACAACTGCCTAGGTTCATGACCATAAAGAACTTCAAAAGGAGTCTTGCCAAGGTAGGTATGAAATGATGTATTATACCAATATTCAGCTAGAGACAGCCAATCTCTCCATTTAACAGGGCAGCCATGAACAAAACTCCTTAGATAAGCTTCTAGACACTGATTAACTCTCTCTGTTTGCCCATCTGTCAATGGGTGGTAAGCTGAACTCATTTTTAGATCAGTACCAGAAAGTTTGAAGAGTTATTGCCACAAGTTGCTAGTAAAAATTCTGTCTGATAATAACTTGAGGGAGCCCATGCAATTTGTATACATTGTCGATATAAACCAAAGACACTTTCATAGTAGTAAATGGATGAGAGAGAGGGACAAAATGAGCATATTTAGAGAACTTATCTACCACAACCACAATGCAGTTAGAATTCTTGGAAGTTGGGAGCCCTTCAATAAAATCTAGAGAAACAACCTGCCATGCATATTTAGGTATAGAAAGGGGTTGGAGTAAACCAGGGTACTTCACATGTTCAGGTTTTGCTTGTTGACATGTGGAGCAAGATCTAACATACTGATATACCATTTTCTTGAGACCAAGGCAAGCAAAGATTTTCTTGATTCTAGAGTAAGTTGCATGAATTCCAGAATGCCCTCCCACTGGACTAGAATGAAGAGCTTGCAATATCTAATGTTGAACTGTTGGATTATGGGCCAGCCAGATTCTATTCTTATACTTGATCAAGCCATTGTGCAAGGAAAAATGTCCAACCTGACCTTTAACAGAAAGATCAGCCAACAGGTTCTTCAACTCTGTTAGTGTTATAACCATCTAAGTCAGCCACCTCGAACTTGATGTAATTGGTGTGGTAGTTGTCCTTTGTCCTAAAGGTAACTGGAAGGACCACTGAGCCGAGTGGTGTAGCCGCGTTTTTCGGGATGATTCCGTAGAACGGAGCTCTGCTGAGCATCTTGGAGATGTTCAGACCCATCTTCTTCAGAGTACTCGCGAAGAGCAAGTTGAGGCCGCTCCCGCCATCGATGAGTACTCGGGTCAGCTGTGAGCCCGCCACGACAGGATCTAGGACGAGCGGGAATTTTCCCAACTCGGAGAAGCTGGTCATTGATCATCCCTAGAGAAGGAGATCGGTACCTCACTGTATCTCAGAGGCTTTTGCATGGCAGGATCTACAGAGAGGATTTCGCGCAGGGTCAACTTTTGCGCGCGATTGGAGGGGAAGCCGCCATCTCCACCGAAGATGATGATGACGACATTCTTTGGGTCCTGGAAATCTTGAGCCCCCGACTTGTCACCCTCGTCATCATTCTCCTGGTCCTTTCACTTTCCGGCTTGGGGAAGGGGTGGAGCGTTGATTGACTTGCGGAGGCTGACGCACTTGAAGACTGTATGTCGTGACTTCGGGTGCATCTGGCATTGTTTGTGCAGGACAATCTCAAACTATGCGTCATTGTTCCCCGACTTCTTGCCACGCGGATTGCGGTCAACAGCAGCGACTTCTTGGTCTGGCTTGCGCTTTCGGGGGTTCTCTGAGTGGTTCCGCTGACCCTTGTCGAAGTGGCTGTTGCCGTTGCCCTGCTTGTTGCTGTTGCGCTTAGGGAAGAGGTCGTTCTCCTCATCCTCCTGGTCGGGCCACCGTGACATCATGTCACGTAGCTCCACGGCAGTAGTCGGGAGGTTGCGTTCGAAGTCGTGGTACGTGTGCTTCGAGAAGAGTCCGTTCTGAAAGCAGCGGATGACGTCGGCGTCGGTGATGTTGGCGATGGTGGCGCGCATCTCGAAGAAACACCGGGCGTAGGACCTTAGGGTCTCATTCATCTCCTGCTTGACCTAGGATAGATCGTGGCGAGTGCCTGCTCTGATCATGGATCCCTGGAAGTTGACGATGAATGCCCGCTTAAGGTCCTCCCAGGAGTTGATGGAGTTTGCCTTGAGGCTTTCAAGCCTAGTGAGGGGCGCGGCTACCAAAGCTACCGGGAAGTAGAGTGCTTTGGTGGAGTAGAATCCCCCTGAGACCTCGATGGCAACGGAGTAGCATCGGATCCATTGGCACTAGTCCTACTTGCCGTCATACTTGGGGATTCCGACTGGTTTAAAATCCTTGGGATAGGAATTTTCAGTGATGTTGGAGGTGAAGGCGAGGAAGCGGTCGTTGTCGTCGTCGTCATGGTACCTGTCGGGACGGTCCCTTCTCCTTGCCTCAATGATGCTTCTTGTTCGGCGTTGCCACGCGCGGACTGGTGGCCCTTGTTGCGCATGCGACTGTCGTTCCTCCGGTTCCCGGGGGCCTCCTCCGGGGGTGCGACTGATCAGCGCAGTGTCACCATGGCGCTCAGACCTCGAGGGCAAGTTCCGAGTGGAAGACACTGGATGTAGCCCATCGAGTTGCACGAGCGCGCGCTGGGTTAGATACTGCAGCCTTTGTATCTAGGGGTTGGGTGGTAGTTGTTGGGCTAGGAGCGCTGCTTCTGCAATGGTGCCAATCGGTCTACGATACTCCCGATCCGCGGCTGCTGCAAAAGCGTTGTTGAGGTTCCTTTGGTACATTGGATTGCAAGCGCTATTTTCCGCGTTCCGCCTGCGCTGGGCGCGCTTGCCGTTCTTCAACCGCCGGATCCTTCTGTGCTCCTCGTTCTCATCCTGGGGGGTGTCCGCCGTGGGCTCGTCGACAGACACATCCGCGTGTACTTCGTCGTCGTACTCGGGACCCAACTCGTCATCATCCGGGTTGCGAAGGGAGGCCATGTAGACTTGACGATCTGGCGAGTTTCCAGCTGTATGGCTGTACTCGAGTAGCTGTGTGCTACCGTCTCCCCCTTCCGCGATGGGAAAGAGAGGTTTGCTCTCCTGGAAGGGCAGTTCCTGCGTGAAGGCCACAAGGCGAGAGTCGTAGTCGAGTAGTTCAGAGGACTCTAAGCCCTTCTAGTACACAAAACGGCCTTGAGGCGTAGATGTTATGGTTAAACCCAGATGATTGCCCAAAAACGATTCGGGGTAGTCATCGGGTTGCGAGTGGTTTTCAAGAGCGCCCCCCCTCCCCGACAAGCGGTGGCTCCCTCGTCTCCGAGTCCTTCTCGGCTCTGACTTGAAGGTGTAGTACTAAACGATGAGTACTCTTCGTTGGAGTCCGAGTAGTTGTCAAAAACGAGGCCCGACAGGCGGCGGCTCCCACGTCCTTGAGCTTGAGCAGAAGATCTAAGTCCTCCTCCAAGTCGGAGAGGGACTTGGATCGTGTGGTCCCCTCAGATCGGTTTAAGTCTGATCCGACTAGTTCTGGTGCCGCATAAGTGGAAGTCGCTTTGAAAACGGACATCTTTTTTATCTGCAAGACCAGAACGGGGAGCAGCAACTCGTCGAGGTTGTCGATGAACTCGTCGAGGCCGTTGTGTCGAGTTGGTGTTGAGGCCTCCGGCTTCCCGGAGTCGACTAGGTGGCTGTTGAAGCCACCCAAGCCGTTGGCGACGCAGATCCAGGAGCCGAAGATAAAAGTTGTGCCCTCATCGAGCACGGCGCTGGTGAAGTTGAAAGACGTCATCGAGTTCTCCGGTGGATGCTCGATGAACACCCCTACCTAGCGCCAGTTGTAGGTTTTTTACCGCCACGCCCACCGAGGGATACCCCCGAGGTGGTGAGTTTTTAGGTAGGGTGTCGCCGAGATCAGGAACTCGAAGGTGTAAGGAACACAAGGTTTAGATAGGTTCGGGCCATCGAGAGCGTAATACCCTACATCCTGTGTGGTTTGTATTGCCTTAGGTGGTGATCGGGTGATCTCCTATTTGAAGGTGGTCCCTGTCCACCCTTATATAGTCTGGGGGGATAGGGTTACATGGAAGTCCTAGTCGAATATAAGCCCAAGGAGTCCTACCCGAGTACTTTTCAGATAGTTTCCTATCGTCTCCGGCTAGTTTTACTACTATATGAGTAGTCCTACTACGCTACTTACAACAGATGTAGGGCGTGGGCCATGTCCCATCCCTTATCCTAGGAAATGTACGCTATGTGTGCAGTCCCGTGGGCCCGGGTCTGACAGGTTGTAACCAGACTGGTTGCAGTTGAGATATAGCTAGAAGTTCCTGGTGTTCAGGTGCAATCACTCTAGAGAGAGCATCAGCAGCCTTGTTATCATAACCCTTCTTGTAACATATTTTGTACTGAAGGCCCAACATTTTTGTAAGTGCTTTGTGCTACCATGGAGTAGTTAATTTCTGGTTATCAAGATGAATCAAGCTTTTCTAATCAGTTAGAATAGTGAACTCTCCTTGTTCACAAATACTGTCTCCAATGGTCAATAGTCATCAAAATAGCTAAGTACTTTTTTTCATAAATTGATACAGCTTGATTCCTAGGCCCAAGGGCCTTGCTAATGAAAGCAACTGGATGCCCATCTTGTTGGAGAACAATCCCTACTCCCTTATAAGAGGCATCTGTCTCAAAAATAAATTGTTTGGTAAAATTTGGTAATGCTAAAATAGAAGTAGAGGAAAGAGCTTCCTTTAGAGTATTGAAAGCCTCTTGATGAACAGGTGTCTAGATGAATAATTCATGTTTCTTTAGAAGATTTTTCAGAGGCTTAGAGATAACCCCAAAATGTTGCACAAATTTCCTATAGTAGCCAGGTAGGCCAAGGAAACTTCTCAGTTCTATGATGGTCTAAGGGACTGACCAATTTTGAATAATTTTCACATTACCAAGATCAGTGGCAACCCATGTTTACTAATAATGTGACCCAAGTAGGGCAATTCTTGTTTAGCAAACTTGCATTTGGACAACTTAACTTTGAACTGATGGTGATGTAACAATTTGAACACAGCAGCCACATGATCCAAATGGTCTTGCCAAGTCTTGCTATAGATCAAAATGTCATCTATAAAGACAACCACACAAACCCTCAAAAAAGGAGCCAACACATTGTTCATAACCCTTTGAAAGGTGGCTGGCCCCCTAGTGAGTCCATATAGCATTACCTTATATTCAAAATGGCCATGATGGGTTTGGAATGTTGTCTTATACTGATCAGCAGGATTCATTCTAACTTGATGAAATCCAGACCTCATATCCAAAGATGTGAACCACTGAGCACAAGATAATTCATCCATGAATTCATCAATAACAGGTAATGGAAATTTATCTTTGATTGTGAGAGCATTCAATCTTCTATAATCCACACATAGTCTCCAATCACATGTTTTCTTTTTAACCAGCAACATTGGCGATGCAAATGGGCTTGTGCTTGCTTGGATCATCCCATTCTTGAGTAGTTCATGCACTTGCTATTCAATTTCATCCTTTTGAGCTGAGGACTGTGTGCCTCTAGCCAATCCATACCAGGATGATATCATAACAGCTAAGAGGAAGTATCTTCAAAGAGAGAGAAAAAATTGCCCACTGATCCATAACTAACAACCATGGAACCCATGTGTACAGGTAAGCAATTGCCAATTGGGTACTCTCACTTGGACAGGTGTACCTAATTCCACCAAATTATGCCAGTTCATAGCAAAAGCTTCACTGATAAAATTTCCTGAGCTCCCTAAGCCAGCCAAAATAATCACCTCTGACCCATTTAACCTCCCCTTGATCCTAATGGTTCTAGCAGTTTCAGTTCCATTAACAACAGCAAGAGATATAGCACACAAATCTTCTTTAGATTCAGAACCAATATGTTGTGGAGAGACAGGCAATTCAGCAGGTTCTTGAAGTAGCTGACAAAGCTCTTCCACCACCTGAAGAGAAACTGTAGTAGCAAATTTGTGGCAAGAATGCCACTTAACTCCACATTTGTAATAGAGGCCTTTGGCTTTTCTGTAAGCCATCGGTGCAGCAAGTTTGTTGTCATAAGGTGGTGACTGATTAGAAGATCTGGCAGAATCTTGAAACCTCCTTTCTTCAGAATTCCCAGGGAATAAGATATGTTCCCTATAGCAGGAGAAACAGAGCCAGGTCTCCTGGAAGCTCTGGTGGGAGAGATAAATTCAGGCTTCTTGAAATCCTTTTTGGAAAAAATCCCCAAGCACCTCTTCCTGCAAAATAGCAAGGGAGCAAGCAGTATCCAGATCCACAGGCCTTTGCATCAAAACAGGAGCTCTAATTTCTATTTTTAGACCATCAATGAATCCTTTGACTATCATGGGAGCCTGAATCATGAGCCAGCAATTGATGTACAAGGCCATCAAATTGCTCCACATATTCCAAAACACTATTGGACTGCCTTACGTGAAAGAATTGCCTAATCAACTGGTCATGCTGCTCTCTTTCAAATCTGTCACAGACAGCTTTGGAGAAATCACTCCAAGAGCTACCATTAACATCAGATTACAAAGCTTGCAACCAAAAACCTGCAGAACCAGTGAAATGCATGGTAGCCAACCTAATCCACATACTAGTAAGCACAGAATAAATCTCAAAGAAGTCTTCGCACTTTCTCTTCCAGATTTTATGAATATAATACCATCAAAAGAAGGGAAATCTAACTGAGGCAATATAGCACTCTAATTTTAATTACCATTCAGAGAACAAGCATTTACTAGATCCATTGAGAGAAAAAGGGATGGGGGTACGAGTGGCAGCATTTCTCACATCTGTGACCGGAGAAGGCACAAAGATGGTAACAACACCCTAGCCAAGTCCTCGGTGATCGTGTGCATAACGGTGGCCTTCAGGCCCCAAAACCACCTCCGTGGAGGTCGCAGCCAGATGGGCAGCCGCCGGCTTCGACAAATCGATGTGTTCAGTGTCGAACACCTTGTAGGCGGGGTTGAATTGTTCCTCCGTCTTGAAGGTCAGCAGATCAACCTTACTCTGGAGATTCACCAAGCTGTTGTGGAGGTCATCAACCTTGTAGTCGATCTGAGGCTTCCAGAAAGCAAGATCCATCATCGCCGTTGTGTTGGCGTCCAGGGACTGCTGCATCGACTCCATCATCTTCTGATCGACTCTGCGATCCGCCTTCATTTCCTTCAGCATCGCCATCATATCAGCTATGTCCTTCTCAATGGCCGTCGTCTTCTTTTGCTCTCTTGTCTAGTACTGCGGCCGAAGAAGATACTCAGGAAGCGTCGCCAGCGTCTCGAGTGGAGGATGCCGGAACCGCAGGCAAACACGATGTCCGACGCGATTTCACTCTTGATCTGAGTATCGACCGCTCTGAATACCAATTGTGATGAACTAGTATATCGGTGGGTGTTTGTTCTCACTTCTCAAGGATGAATCGTAGAAAACGAGTACAAGATCTCGCTCTCAAATCTTTCGATACATCGGCGACCGCAGATCGCCGCCTTTCTTTGGACACAGCTGGCCCATTGCTTCTTTCTTCATACCCTCTCCTCTGCTCACTGGTGTTCTTCTTGTACAAGCTTCATTAGAGCTTCATGGGCCGACCGTTACTTGGTGTTGACGCTCACTGAATACCAAAATCGATTGTCAATTCGATCAGAAAATCATAAGAGCTAGCATTTCTTGCACGCATATTTATTCCGAATAATGTCATTTCCACATATCCCCTGGAATTTAGTGCTATGTAGGGATTTGAGCAGAAACAACGGAGAAACACACCCTAGGGGGAAAGAAGTAAAACATCGACGAATCAGCTTTCGCCACCTCAGCCTCCTATGGATCAAAGAGCCCACCAAGGCATGCAAACCGATATAAAACTACTCAGGGCACCGACCATGGACCAGACGGCCCACTTGCCAGCCACCATGCCAAAGGCAGTGGGCAATGGCAGTTAAAGTGATTCGGCCGAATCCCTGGTTCGGCCGAACCACCCTAGCACTGACTTACCTCAAGCTTCCACGTGGCGCCTCCTCGGCTCTTCCCAAAGGCGGTTAAGGTTGCAGATAAGACGGAGAAGGCAAAGTTAGACAAGGTGGATAAGGGTGTGTTTGGTTGGGCTGTATCTGTGAAAAAAAGCTGTTGTGGTCTGTAAGCTGTATAAAAGTTGTTGTGAGTTTTTAGTTGTGATAAAGATGAAAGCCGTTTGCTTGAAAAACTATGAAAAAATTGTTGTGAGCTGTGAGCTGTGAGCTGTTTATTTAAATTTTTCATCCACCATTATCATATGGTTTAAATTTTAAAAATCTTTTTGGAAT
Organism: Panicum miliaceum; assembly: GCA_032594955.1. NCBI lineage: Eukaryota > Viridiplantae > Streptophyta > Magnoliopsida > Poales > Poaceae > Panicum > Panicum miliaceum. The sequence goes on along the minus strand of CM064059.1, from coordinate 17,820,545 downwards.
TTCTCTTAGCTTCTGGGTGGTTTCTGTAAAAAAAGTCAAGACACAAAAGTAATACTAATTATAAGGTTTTGTGAGGGGCTTTTTGCAAAAACTCATTTCAATGCTCATGGCACCGGGAGCTCTGCAATCATTGCTGAGCATAGCTCGAGCTCTCCCGCTGCCTCAGGTGCTTTCTTCGCCGAGTTTCCAGGACTGGAACATGCGCGCGAGTCCGCCCTTGCTCCCTATGGCGTCCAATCTTTCTTTCCCGTCATGAGCGAAGAGATCGATCGAGATTTTCCCAAGTCCGCCCGCTGGGACAGAGCTCCGCCTCGCCATGCAATTTTCCCAATCTGGTGAGCAAGAACTCGATTAGTGGCAGACATGGCTTGCCAACTTTGTTGCGCATCCATTTGACCCCCTTTCAACCTGGATTCACAACTCACGTCATCGGATTATGAAGTCCTGTTACCACCATTCGCCGTTGAAGCCTGCCCACGCTCTCCTCGGCACTCCTCCGCTCGCTCGCTCGGCTAGAGATGGTGGGGAGGACGTCGTGCGGGCAAGCGAGAGAGACACACGCTGGGATAGGACTAGCGAGGATGAGCGAGCGGCCGGCCGGAGAGGGAGCAGCCGCGCGGATAGGAAGGAGCGACCTCGCGTACCTGTTCAATGCGGGGAGGGGGAAAAAAGAAATGAACCGGTATCCACATGACGAGTGGCAATGCGGCTAATTTCGGGAAAGAGTTCGACTCCGCAGCCGCAAGTAGATAGGTGCTGCGTCATTTGTATTGACTCCAAAGTAGCTTTTGGATATGGCTTCGGGTGGCACTTAAGCTCTTTGATTGGCTTTTGCCTTTTAGGGGCCAAAAGCCACAGCCAAAAGCCAAATCAAATAAATCCTAAGTGCATGCAGTTAATAGACGAAGACACTTCAGATAATGATGATGAAGCTAAGGCAACACCAATAGATGGATAAACAACTGCCTAGTTAGCGAATGAACACGACTCGCTTGGGATTCGGACGCACGGCATGGCTCGCTGCGGCAACGGCAACATTGTCCATATGGCTCTCCCCAGCTGCATGCACGGGGCCCACCCACTAGCAAATGTTAGAGCGCAGGGGCATGAACAGGGTGCGGACCGCGTGCGGATGCCGCCACCCGCGACTGGGATGCCCCGTGATGTTGCTGTCTGCCACAGCCCAAATGCTACGACTCTATCTGATCCCTTTGGATCAATGAGCAGAGGTTCTTTCTGAGCTCAGATTTACGAGAGGGGTCGATTTTGTGAGAAATTTGGATGTGAGGAGTTCGATTTGGGAGTTCTCTCCTAGGGTTCTTCAGGGAAGGAAAAGAAGGAGGAGGGGAAGGCGTGAATGAAGTTGTGGATAAAGAGGTGGTTGTGACAAGTTTCTTTTTTATTTCAATACTGGCCGCACGGCCCTTTCGGCACCGACGCCTGCACACTGTGGCAGAAAATGTATTGAAGCCTCGTCAGTGAAGTGATGTTCCAAGCCTCGACTGCACTGCAGGTGCTCTTAACTTGCTGCTAGAGAGGGGAGAGAATCACGAGAAGATGGTAAGATGCGAGAGACGAGTTGACTAGTTGGGATAAAGGACACTCACGACCTAGCCACCCAGAAGCCCATCATGTGTCCGAGATATGCTCGTGCCCAGCTGCCATTGGTCCGTTACCACCCCTAGATCCACCGTACCGAGGCAGCCTACAAGTACATTGCACCTGCCATGCTAAGATGGGGAGTGCTGCCTGTGGCGGAGCCAGAATCCCAGCAAGCCTAGGAGACGATCCACCAAGGCGCAAAAGCAGAAAGGCCAAATTAGCACAATACACAATTATGTGATACTAGTCTATCAACATGTACTCTGCACTGGCTAATCCAATTGTGCAAAAATCAATCTTTCCAAATCTAATCCTCTTCGGTGCTACAGATGAATACGGAAAGTTTGGTGGAGCCGCGGGATTGTAGGAAGGTAAGAGTGGAGCAGGAGCGGCACGGCGCACGAAGAAGCACACAATGCTTAGGGCATCCGCAGTGTGATGCCAACCAGTTTTTCCCTCTCTTGTTTGGAGAATCGCTTTTCCCATTGCGGCACCCGATGTCCAGTTGCAAAATGTAAGCACTGAAGAAAGTATTGTCACCAATGCCCACTCTATTCAGTCAATAAAATAATATTATCCAATTACATGGCCAATAGACTCAACCATCAATGGTCACCATGGCCGACCGTGGCTTTCAAAAGCCACTGCATATATACACATTTCCATCTCCACACACCACTACTAACCACTACCTACTACAAATCAGCCATTGAAATGGACAAGTCCTCTTCAGAAACCTCACAAATTTGCTCAACTCCTCACTCTTTAGTTTAGATCCACAAGACACTACTACAGAAACATCTTAGGAACGCCCCGTTTTTTCAGTAGCAGATCAAAAGGTAACCCGCTCTTACACATGAAGTATGGTTACTGTAGCATCCGATCTGCCTCTAGAAAAGCATTTTTAGGGGCGGGTGATGGCGTCACCCGCCCATAGAAATGGCCAACATTTTCAGTGACGAGTGACGGCATCACCCGCCCCTGGGGCGGGTGATGGCATGGCCCACCCTTACAAATAGTTTCACGCAAAAAAATTCATAAATTTTTCATATGATCTTGGATGAAGTCAAATTTTATATCAAAATTGTAGAGGTTAACATGATCTAAAACTTTATAGTTGATATATTTTTTATTTAAGGTCATTTAATGGTCCAGAAAATTATTATAATTTCTCTAATTTTAAAATCTAGAAGTTTTATTTTTTTCAAACAACCTCGGATATAGAGTAACTCCTTATCAAAGTTGTAGTGCTAAGGTATAAAATTTTATAGTTTATAAATTATTCATTTAAGATCTTTCAGAATCACAAGATCATTTAATAGTTGTACCCTACGCATGTCTATGACTATATATTATCTCATACAACTCAAGTCATACTTTGAGGTTTCCACAATCTTAACCTTTATATACATTGAAATATATTTAGTATATATCTTTTTATCTATAGTTGACAATAACCATAGTGTAGAAGTTTCAATTTTTTATTTGTTTTGCTATACGTAAATATTTAAATTAATTTTTGGAATAAAATAGAAAAATATTTTTTAAGGGAGGTTCGTGGCGTCACCCGCCCCTAGAAATCAATGTTAGAGTTAATATAAAAGAATAGTATACCACGTAGAGTCACAAGTGACTATATAGTGTGGTGGAGAGAAAGGTACGCGCGAGGCTTGAGGTAAGCGGTTCGAACCCCGGGTGATGCAAGTGTGCATATTTCGTCAAAAAAATTGTACCTCTATAATACAGGAGATTGTGGCCGGTTGGTGGAATATTTTTTCTTTTTTTCATCTATTTTTGATTTTCATTTTTATTTTTTTATTTTCTGAAAAATTAATTTTTAGGGGCGGGTCATGCCTCTAGAAATCGATTTTCAGGGGCGGGTGCGTTACCCGCCCCTACAAATAGTTATTTTTAGCTGCGAGAAGTAAGGGCGGGTACTGCACCCGTCCCTAAAAATATGCGTTTACCCGCCTCTAAAAACCCTTTCCGTAGTAGTGAGATGCAAACACTCAAGAACAGCAGAGCCAAAAATTTTCAGCCATGCCATTGTCACATGAACTAACCACCCACAAACATTCTTCCAAGCTTTCATGGTCATTACCCACACAATATCAATCCATTTCTAGGTCCAAGCTACCAGAGCTTGTCTCCCACAACAGCAAGCTACCATGGAGGGCCTTTTCCGGACAATATTGGGCAGTATCTGCAAAGAGTTTTTGGAGGTTTTGTAGCCAATAGTCTAGCATCTCCAGTGGGATCAACAACTTTCTTTCCAGGCAGCGGAGGCAGGGGTGATGAGACCAGCCTAATCACTTCATCTTCTCAAACTTCGGGACAACCATTGCCTTCAAATCTTGTTACTAACATAGAAGAGTGGAGTGATGCCAGTGAAGATGAGGCTGAAAACGGGGGAGGAAGGTAATTTCATACACGCCTTGTAAGTTCTTGGTTTAAAAATTCAAATGATCCAATTTTAGGCAATGGAAAGAAGTTGGGTCGGTACTAGAAGGATATTGCAGATGAATACAACAAGCATGCACCTGAAGGGCAAAAAAGAACAGCTATGCAGTGCAAAGAACATTGGAACAAGGCTATGCCTCATATTAACAAGTTCAATGGAGTCTACAATTATTTCTGTAGCACATATTCCAGCGGTCAATTTGAAGATCAACTCATGGAGAAAGTTCGTGCAAAGTACGAAAAGGTTGCCAGAAAGAAAAGGCCCTTTCCATTTGAACATTGGTGGAGAGCAATAAATGACCAACCAAAATGGAGTAGACGATCTCACCCAATTGAGGAGATGCAGAAAAGATGTAGGCTGAATGAATCAGGTGCCTACACTTCTTCAACTCAAGAAACTGATGGTGCTTATGATGAAGACTGTCGCCTTCCAGGACAGAAGGTTGCCAGAGCTGAAAAGAAAAACAAAGGAAAAAACAAGTCACAAAATTCAGATGGGAGCAATTTTACAGAAGAAAGTATGCATCTATTCAATGAACTTCAATTGCGGAAGTCGGTTGTTGCTGAGAAAATGGCTGAGGCTGCACTTGCTCAAGCTAAAGCAGATAAAGAAAAGGTTGCAGCAGACAAAGAAAAGGATGCAGCTAAGCAGGAGAAGGCAAAGTTAGACAAAGTGGATAAGGGTGTGTTTGGTTGGACTGTATCTGTGAAAAAAAGTTGTTGTGGTTTGTAAGCTGTGAAAAAGCTGCTGTGAGTTATTAGCTGTGATAAAGCTGAAAGCCGTTTGCTTGAAAAACTGTGAAAAAATTGTTGTGAGCTGTGAGTTGTTTGTTTAAATTTTCCATCCACCATTATCATATGGTTTAAATTTTAAAAATCTTTTTGGAATTTCTCTTAGCTTCTGGGTGGTTTCTGTAAAAAAGTCAAGACACAAAAGTAATACTAATTATAAGGTTTTGTGAGGGGCTTTTTGCAAAAACTCATTTCAATGCTCATGGCACCGGGAGCTCTGCAACCATTGCCGAGCATAGCTCGAGCTCTCCCGCTGCCCCAGGTGCTTTCTTCGTGGAGCTGCCACGACTGAAAGCTGCGCGCGAGTTCGCTCTTGCTCCCTATGGCGTCAATCTTTCTTTCCTGTCATGAGCGAAGAGATCGATCGAGAGTTTCCCAAGTCCACCCGCTGGGACCGAGCTCCGCCTTGTGCAATTTCCCCAATCTGGTGAGCAAGAACTTGATTAGTGGCAGACACGGCTTGCCAACTTCGTTACGCATCCATTTGACCCCTTTTCAACCTGGATTCACAGCTCACGTCATCAGATTATTAAGTCCCTTTACCACCATTCGCCGTTGAAGCCTGCCCGCACTCTCCTCGGCACTCCTCCGCTCGCTCGCTCGGCTAGAGATGGCGGGGAGGACGTCGTGCGGGCAAGCGAGGGAGACACGCGCTGGGATAGGACTAGCGAGGATGAGCGAGCAGACGGCCGGAGAGGGAGCACCTCGCGTGCCTGTTCGATGCGGGGAGGGGGGCAAAAAGAAACGAACCGGTATCCACATGACGAGTGGCAATACGGCTAATTTCGGGGAGGAGTTCGACTCCGCAGCCGCAAGCAGAGCAGATAGGTGTTGCGTGATTTGTATTGACTCCAGGTGGTAGTTCTTTGGTTGGCTTTTGGTTTTTAGGGGTTAAAAGCCACGGCCAAAAGCTAAACAAAACAGACCCTAAATACATGCAGTTAATACACAAATGCAGTTAATAGATAAAGACACTTCAAATTATAATGATAAAGCCAAGGCAACATCAATAGGTGGATAAGCAACTGCCTATTTAGCGAATGAACACGACTCGCTTGAGATTTGGACGCACGGCATGGCTCGCTGCGGCAACGGCAACCTTGTCGATGTGGCTCTCCCGGTTGCATGCACGGGCCACCCACCAGCAAACGTCGCAGCGCAGGGGGCAGGAACAGAGCGCGGACCGCGCGCGATGCCACCGCCCGCAACCGGCATGCCCCATGATGTTGTTGTCTACCGGAGTCCAAATGCTACGACTCCATCTGGTCCCTCCGAATCCATGAGCAGAGGTGCTTTCTAAGCTCAGATCTACGAGAGGGGGGATCGATTTTGTGAGAAATTTGAATGTGAGAAGTTCGATTTGGGAGTTCTCTTATAGGGTTCTTCGGGGAATAAAAGGAAGGAGGAGGGGAAATATTTCTCGCACGAATGAAGCGGTGGATGAAGAGGTGGTTGCGACAAGTTCCTTTTTTATTTCAACACTGGCCCCATGGCCCTTTCGGCACCGACGCCTGCACACTGTGGCAGAAAATGTATTGAAGCCTCGTCAGTGAAGTGACGTTCCAAGCCTGGACTGCACTACGGGTGCTCTTAACTTGCTGCAAGAGAGGGAAGAGAATCACGAGAAGACGGTAAGATGGGAGAGAGACGAGTTGACTAGTTGAGATAAAGTACACTCACAACCTAGCCACCTAGAAGCCCATCATGTGTCCGAGATATGCTCGTGCCCAGCTGACGCCATTGGTCCTTGTTAAGTGTTGTTGGCTTTTTTACGTCAGGGGCTGATCCAGCGTGGGGTAGGATGGGCTAGAGCGCCCCCTACCCCCCTGCAGCCCATAGAGCCCCTCCAAAGATCCCCACCCCTCACACGTACACCCAACAAATTTCAACCATAAATGAAGAAAAGGAAGAAGAAAATGAGGAGAAAGAAAAAAATAAGAGGAGGAAGGAAGAAGAAGGGGAAATAAACCCCCCTAGGTTTAAATTCTAGATTCGTCACTGTTTGACGTTGAATCACCACAACTACCTTTTCATCGGACGCAAAGCAATATAGGTTGGCACCTGTCTCTATGTGCAGAAAAGTCGTTCTATTGAGTATGAATTTGGTTGAACGAGCTGTGTTTTCATAGCCATTAAATTTGTTCTGTTTGTTTTTATTCGTACTATTGCTATTGTTTAAGATAATTTTTTTAGGGTTAAGACACACAGAGCTATTTAGAATTGATGTGTAAAACCGAAAACCCCCAAAAAGCCATGGTCGGGCCAGCATGATGCATGGGTATTCTCAGGAATACCCAACTATTTTGCTGAAATATCAAGCATATATCAACTATGCACATAGGTTTGCGTAACGAGCCGGCTCGGCTCGGCTCGGCTCGCGCCAGCTCGTCATGATACCGAGCTGGCTCGGCTCGGCTCATTAAGGAAACGAGTAGAAAATGCAGGTTGGCTCGGCTCGCAAAGAGCTCGAGCCAGCTCTTTCAGCTCGCGAGCTAAAGTCTTCAGTTGTAAAAGGAGAAGCAGGGACCACTAAGAAAAATAAATTAAGGGAAGCATAGATCCACTTTTGAGATAAATTCATGGGAAATAGGAAGAAAAATCAATCTGTACTTACTTGATAAAGCACACGAACAAACAAAATCCCAAGATTTGCCTCCCAGCAGCATCAAGATCGGCAGAAACAAGCTATTGCAAAATAAGCCAACAAGGAATCAACAAGCAGACTAAAAACATGTTGCTGTCGTTGCGCATTGCCCCGTCATAATCTTCTTCCTGCTCTGCTTTCTACTCTTCTTTCTCTGGCTAGCGCTGGCACCTGACGCTGAGAGAAGAGAGGGAGCGAGGCAGCCACGCAGCAAGCTAGCGAAGGTGGAGGGCCAGATGGGCATGGCCGCATAGCGCTGCTGGGCCACTGTCGGATTGAGGCGCGGCGCATCGAGGGAGGCGATGGCAGGCGGGGATGGACAGATTTGTAGATGTAGGATCACGAACTGCGGATGGGTGTGCCGCCGTCACTGCACCCGCGAGATCGAGAGGAGCGCCGCCGTCGGGCGCGAGTCGAGAGCGCCGCCGCCGCCTCCTGTGTTCCTGCGTGCGTGTGGGCTGCGAGCTGGCCGTGCAAGGGGAAGAGATAATTCCTTGTACGGCCCTCAAAGGAATGGCAGTGCCTTCTTTAGCTCTTAGAAGTTTAAGCTTCCTTTTTTGATTCTGGCTTCATCTCATATTCCTTCGTTGGCCCTACTGTGACATCTCTAGTTAAGTGGCTGTGAAAAGACAAATGCCTCTAGCATAAGCAACAGGTGTTGAGATCCCACGGAGAACAGATATTTGATCCCATGTACACATCACATTTAACTTGTATTCTGTTGGTAACAGCAGGACATTATGAACCAAATTCTCCATATTTTGAACACATTAGCGAAATTATGCACAACAATATAATAGATTCATATACAGTAGGTTCAACGTAATAAGTTAAGATCTCAAATAAATTCAACAGTACATTTCTAACATGCAAGTTCACATATGGTAGGTTCACACACTTCACTTGGATTGCATGATATACATGTTCACATACATGTCCACAAAACGAGTTAAGATATAAGCACAACTAGTCCAGAACATGGTAAATCACAGACTGAGCCTTCTTTTATTTCTTGTGCTCATTGTAGATCTGCAAGGATCAACTTTTTTACTTCTTGTGCCCATTGAAGAGCTTTCAAATAACACGTCATTCTTCTTCTTTCCCTTCTCTTTAATTTGCTTCTTACCTTTGTGCTTTAGGATCTTTCCCTTCTATTTAGCAAAAACAACCTTGTCAACAACCTTGTCAAAGCAAAAACAACGGGCATCCTTTCTAACTCTTTTCGATTGCCAAGAAGTTTAATTTCCAACAAATAAGTTGATTTCGGATCCATCCTGTGAATTAAATCATCCTACACGCATACTATTCCATCTCCTAATCTTCTGGAAAACTAAAAGACACATGTAAATTTATTATGCATAATGGGGACTAACCCTTGGCAACGATGGCCGGCGTTGCTCCCTCATCTGGTAGCCGTGAAAGCCCGTCGCGCCCCTCAGCCCACGTTCAGGTGCTCTGCCGCCTCCACGTCCCGCTGCGGGGCCGCCGGCGCGCGCGTCCCGCTTCGGGGTCTGCCGCCGCCCGCGTGTGTGGACGGGGATGAACCGCTGTAGGGCCCGCCGCCGCCCGCGCGTGTGGACGGGGATGAGCCGCGCAGGATGAGGGCGCGGGACGGCTCGGGATGGGGCTCGGGTGGAACTTTCAGGGGTAGGTGGCACTTCCAGGGGATATTTTGGTCAAAAACCATATTTTTCTCACGTGCCACCGGGAACCCTAACGGAATGGTCTAACGGATGTCACGGTAAGGCTAAGGAAGGGATACAAGATAAAAACGGGGCCAAAGAAGGGAGTTTGAACTTTTAAGGCTAAAGAAGGGACTGCCATGTCTTTCAAGGCCATACAAGGAATTTTCTCCTTGGGGAAAGGGATGATGGGTCACGCTCTTCAGGGATGGATGGGCGTATAGATGTTGGGATTAGGCCTGCTAGTTCGTTCGGCTCAGCGAGCGAGCGAGCTCGAGCTGGCTCGTTTTGTTAACGAGCAAAAATGCTAGATCGGCTCGCTAAGAAAATGTAACGAGCCGAGCCAAGTCGAGCGAGCCACGGGTATTTTGTCCAGCCTTATATACACACAGCATGTATGTATTATATTGGACCAAGATCTCTTGTTTGCAGCTTATAGCTCAAGCCCAACACGACTCAGAGCATTGCCCTCCTCGGCCATCCATGTTTTGCACTCCGGCTAGCTCACTGGCCATAGCTGACACCCCACGAGGCTATATGCCCCACATCTACCACCCCGCCCAGCCAATGCATGCACACTAGAGAAGCATTGACGCAGACGCCGATGCGGCGGGCGAAGCGAGCAGGGTGTGCCGGCGCGGCGAGTACAAGGCAGAGTTAGGCGGCCAACGGGAGCCCCCACTCCCAGTGATCCAGCACATCCTGGTGGTGGTGCCCCTGTGGCACTCCCACTCTCCCAGGCCGGTAGCAGGGCAACGGCAACGCCCATACCCAAACCAAGAGCAGAAACGATAACAAGCCACCAGCAGGGCGTGGACCAGAACCCAACCCCTAGCAATTGAATCGAGCATCAGATTAGCACTCTAGCAGCATTGGTTGTGAGGGAATCTCACATCCCAATTTCTTATTTTCTTGCACAGTTATTGCTAATATTTACTTTTATGGCATGTATGTTTTTTACGTGGATTTTGGAGCTGTGAAAAATGAATAGGTCTTTGTGGAGCTTGGTGCATTCTATTTTGTTTACTACTTTTTCAATCATAAAACTAATTGTTTATGTGGGGTTACTTATGTGAAAGGGGATTTAGAAATTGTCACATGAGAAATGAGAAACAATTGCAATTTATATTTATTGCATGGAACATCTTTAGTTTGAATGGTTCGTAGCATTCTGAACTTTTAGCATTTTTGTATCGGACATATTTTCAACATGGAAATACCCAACTTCTAAATTCTAGCTCCGCCACTGCAAAAAGCCGAGCCAAAATGAATAACTATGCTCAGTCTCTTCATTTCCCCTTGGTTATTTCGGTTTTTAGTTTTTTGGAAACCAAAATTTGTTCAAACTGAATAAACTGAACCGTAACAACCAGAAACCGCACAGCCTGCTGTCTATGATGATCCTACGTCAAGGTTGATGCTCAATCTCTCGTCCCCTTCTTCTAGAACACAGCCGAATATGGTAATTCGACTGCAACTTCATCTGCAGAGGTTCATCGTCCTTCCTAGAATCCTAGTACTTGCAGAAAAGTTCCAGAAATATTCAATTCAACCCAGGAATTCCCACAGCTTCCCCAGTTTCCTCGAGTACAAATCAAAAGGAGGCACCGCTGCTTTCCTGCTTTCACGTAGAGCTGAAAGAACACACCACAAACCCATCACGCCTCTCTCCCTCCCTCCTCGAGCAACGGCGTCGCTATAAGTAGCCCTGTTGCGATTGCGAATGGTGAACCACACGGCTCAGACTCAGACCGATCGGTCTCACGGGTCGTGACATCGGGAAAGCGAACCAAATGGCACCACTTCCACGCCTCCTCCTGGCCGTGGCGCTTCTCCACGCCGCCGCCGCGTCAGCCGCCACGGACGGTGGCGAGGGCGGCCGCCGCCGGGCGCGGTACGATCGCGTCTTCAGCTTCGGCGACTCCCTCACCGACACGGGGAACGCTCTCCACCTCTCGCCCACGGGCACGGGGCCCGCGAGCCGGCCGCCGTACGGCGAGACCTTCTTCCACCGCCCCACCGGCCGCGCGTCCGACGGCCGGCTCGTCGTCGACTTCATCGGTGAGCACCTCGCGCCAACCAACTTCGCCGCCCCCGTGTGACAGAATGACTCGTTAATTTGGTGGTGACGTGTCGGCCTTCGTGGCGCATGCAGTTGAGGCGCTGGGCGTGCCGCACCCGACGCCGTACCTCGCCGGGAAGGCGGCGGCGGATTTCCGCCGCGGCGTGAACTTCGCGGTGGGCGGGGCGACCGCGCTCGACCTGCACTTCTTCGAGAGCAGAGGGCTGACGCCGTTCGTGCCCGTCTCTCTTGACAACCAGACAAGCTGGTTCAAGAATGTCTTGCATCTTCTTGGCTCAGTTGAAGGTAATAATACAGATAGTGTTTAATACTCCTACTAGTAAATTAAACGAGGAATAATCATGCCGGGAAATGTCAAACAAGATTGGAGTAACCTCGTAAACGTCTTGTGTCCTGCGCTCCGCAGAGCAGAGGAAGATCACGTCGACGTCCCTCTTCCTCGTCGGAGAGATCGGGGTCAACGACTACTTCGTCTCCGCCCTCGGCAGGAACCGCACCGTCGGCGAGGTCAAGACCTTCGTGCCGCGCGTCGTGGCCGCCGTCCGTTCGGTCATCACCGTAAGCTCGGACCCTGCGTACTCTGCTCAAGCGCGTTTGCCTTCCAACGTGGAATTCACCTGCAGTCAGACGTTTGCAGGACGTGATCGCCGCCGGAGCACGCACGGTGGTGGTCCCGGGGATGATCCCGCTGGGCTGTGAGCCGCAGCTGCTCGCGCACTACAAGGGCGGGGCCGGCGCCGGCGAGTACGACCCGGAGTCCGGCTGCCTCACGCGCCTCAACGACCTCGCCGAGCTGCACAACCGCGAGCTGCGCCGGATGCTCAGCGGCCTCCGCCGCGCGCACCCCGGCAAGGCCGTCGTCTACGCGGACCTCTACCGCGCCGTCACCAACCTCGTCGTGTCGCCGGCTAAGTACGGTACGCACGCGCACATTGGTCACCTCCGTGACGATGAGTGAGGCGCGCGCTGAAGGTGTGCACTGATTGATTTCTCCGTTCCATTGCAGGCTTCAGGAGCAGGCCGCTGGCCGCGTGCTGCGGCGGCGGCGGCGGCGCGTACAACTTCGACGACGCCGCGTTCTGCGGCGCGGCGGGCACGGCTGCGTGCGCCGCCCCGTCGGAGTACGTCTCCTGGGACGGGGTGCATTTCACGGAGGCCGCCAACAGGCGCATCGCCTGCGCCGTGTTCGAGGGCTCCCACTCGCACGGCGCCGCCGACGAGCCGGTGCTGTCCAACTCATGGGCCACGACGGAGGCTTGGCGTCGCAGGATCGGCTGCGTCTAGTCTCCTCTCTCGTGCCCAGTTCACGACAGAGTCGATCGGGCTTACTCGTCAGTCGTGGCATGCACGTGTGGCTAGGCATCAGACATTTAAATTATTAGGGAAATATTCTTAGGAAAATGATTAAATGAAAGTGTTTGTGTTTGATTATCGATTGACACGGTTATATGCAGAGGAGTATAAAAGGGCATAAGTTGAACGGAGATGCTTAATGACGTCGACTGCCTTGTTACACAAACTTTGCCAAGTTGCAAGTTTGATGATCAGTACACAAGTTAAGGTCATACCATTTTTTATCTTCCAAATTCCAACCATGAATTCTACTACCAAAAACCGGAGCTGAAACAAACAGTTCAGTTGTGAAAATTTAGCGAATATATTGTTTATATGTGTGAAATAGGTCAAGATCAACACCCTCATCATTTCTTTCGGCAGCTTAAAGATATATGTGGGTATGTAGCTTCTTTGTAGCAGAACATGTCCATTTAGGTTCAAATCTCTGACTAATCAAGACTGCTCGCATTTATGGCTAAACATCCTTTTAGTGATAAGGAGATGCATGTAGTGACTATCAATCTCAACATGTGACAGCACAATTTATTGAAGCTTTGATAGGAGTACCGTGTGTGTTGTGTGTGCGGGCGCGCAATATATTCATAATGGGTGAGTGTGTAGTACACTAACAAAGAAAGATGGAAAGATTAAATGGACATGGGACAGAGGTGCAGAACCATTTTGGATTCCTATAACTATATTAACATGTATAATCAGTTAATATAAAGGACCCCATTATATTGGTGCTGGGAAAATTAAAGGTAACATTTTGTATATTTCAAGGTTACTATTTGCTTTAAAAAAAAACCGAGATGCACGGTGAAGTCAAACACAGAGGACCTTTCAGAAAATAGCCACCTGGAAACAAGTATCGATGAGCCACGTTAGCTAAGCTATCAGTGAGACGGCTTTATTTTTACAAAGGATATGGATCGACAATTTTGTTGTGACTGAAAGGGACGTAAAGATGCTGGCACCTAAATGTTGAAACAATGACGGCCATAAGAGAAATATTTTGGCTCAACTAATGTACTTTTCATTTATTAATAAATAAAGTTTTCGAAGATTAGGTGGAACAGGTTTCGATTATTATTTCTTATCTAAAGCTAGTTGACATGACTGTATTGGAGACGCTTAGTATGTTGTAAACAACCTCTGGCTTGCAACCAATCTCCTGATCACTTGTTTCCAAAAAAAGAAGAACTCCTTCTCATTTGGCATATAAAGCTCGTGCTAAATACAACCTGAGGATTAAAAGTACAACCATGTTCTCCCTCAAAAATAAATAAAAGTATCACTACCTTTTTGGCGAAATAAGAAGAGATGAATGTGCCACATGGCCCAAAAGGTTGCTTTTATGCACGCATGGAGCTAGCCTTAGTGGCTGGAAAAGATGTTAGGCAGCTCAGAATATGTAAACTGCCCCCGTGCGGTGGCTCGCTCACTTAGATTTTTAAGCAGCCAAGAGACGCGTTTACTCGTGTCTAGGGAAAATAAAAATTGTATCAGAATTCATGGACGACCAGGACGTATAAACAAAGCCCACTCCATAGTTTTAAAAATATGTATATATTTCAGAATTCGAACTTTACTGTTTAGTCTTCATTTGTAAATTTGGTACAAAAAAAATTGTACAATTAGACATCCCCTATGGTAATGATTCCATTGTCACAAGTAATATTATGTCCATTTACAAATATAATCTTGACTCTTTGAATAAGGTTTTGATAGTTTTACAGACTTTGAGTACTAATAGCGTTTAAAACATTTACTTTGTGAAACACGGAAATCATTATATATATGCAGATGTATTCTAAAAGGACTTTCGGGATATTATAAATAAATTTATTGGATTTACAAGTCATATTGTAACAAAAAATAGTGATTAAATTCCACATTAGAGACGGTGTTATATTATCTAAAGCACTAATAAATACTTGTGACCAGAGGAACGGAATGAATATATAATAAGATAAACTAAAGGATAATTGTTAGGGAGACACCCAACCGGACCAGCCCGTGTATAATTGTTTCAGATACACCCAGGAATGATTTTGTCCTGTATCATCCACTAGGGTGTGTATGAATTGAAACTCGTGGTTTGTATAGGGATTTTGCTGCAATTTCATTGAGATAATTCCGGCCGATTCCTACATGAATAGGAGAAAAAAAATTGTGCTCTGAATGTGGCTTCAATTAGCCTTCAATAATATATGTCTGTGCATCCCCTATGGTGCACCTTTCCCTATATTGGAAAGGACATAACTTTACTAGGGAAAGGAAACAGGATTAAACAAAAACAAAAAGAAAAGGACACACCACCAAATGAATGTGATAAGCCAGAAAGTACTTTTATTCAACATTTTTTCTGTCTTCTTGCTGTTGTTTTTGGAACCGAATTGCTCTATATTTCCACAAATATGTTCTATCCTATATCCCTGACGAGTTAAAACCCACCATGCTACTTGCTCCAATGTAGATAGATGATGCAGACTGTATATGCCGATTCCGACATGCCATAACTCAACTCAGACACTCACAGTGCACGCATGTTCTTCTCCTATGAATATAGGTACGCAAATCTTACCCATATGAGCATCTTTGAAGACTGAGCCAACAAATTCTCAAGACTAACGAAGTCACCACAGGCGCCTCGCTATCGAGGGAAATGTCGCCAACCACTAAATTTTTTTAGATTACACAGTACAACTCACACACTCACAACGCACGCACACTCTCCCCCTATGAACATATGTATGCAAACTCTATTCATATGAGCATCTTCGAAGACTGAACCGGCAAATCCTCGAGATTGACGAAGTCACCACAGGCGCCTCTCTATCGAGGAGAATATCGCCAACCACTGAAAGTACAACGCCGTTAAATTCTAGGAAATTCGTTAAATTCAAACCCAGAACCTAAGATGCTACTAAGACTGCTGTAACCACTAGCCTCCGAACCCTTCGCCTTAACAGGGGTAAATTAACCAACATCCTTTCCAAGTGATGCAAACTATCCTCACAAAATCAAGTAGTATCCCGTAGTATCCCGTCCTCAAGTGTTTGATGATATTATATTATTATTGGCATCATTGTCTATATGATCTACTAGATTTATTTCACAGTCCATATGTACTAGTTTTATAAATATATATAAACTGGTCAATTCAGAACGTTCAATAATTGTAAAGCCATCGGTAAAATAAACGTACCAAGAACCCACGTGGAAGACAGGACACGTGAGGATGAGGTTGCAAGCGAAAAATGCGTTGGGATCGAAAGCCGAAAGGGTGTGATTGATCTCTCTTTATGGCGCGGCGGCTGAAAAAGTTGAAGGTCAGGTTCGGCCCTTGCGGCGTTTGATGCTGCTGGGCTGCGCTAGTGCGCGTGCGTGCGCACGGGCCGGGCACGCCGATTGCTGCTTCTCTCCACAGCGGGACTGCCACGCGGCCCTGCCAGGCGTGTGGAAATATGGGTAGGCCGGTCGGGTATCTATCCTTGTGTGACCCGGAACAGTCCCCAATTCCTTGTCCTCATAATATTGTTCCGGTTTTAGAAAGTTAAAATAGTTATTTTAGCCCCTCAACTTTACATCGTGGATAAGTTCATCCCTAAATTATCAGATAGGCCAATCCAGTCCCTCAACTTTCGTTTCTAGGTCTAACGCATCCTTGTGCGGGTGTAGCTCTCCAAATTGGTATGAAACTAAAATAAAAAGTCCATTTTTGCCATTGTTCCCTCTTCTCCTCAATTTCTTAGAAACGCTAACCCAGACTACTCTACTCAAAGTGCTAGAATTTAAAATTAGATTGTCTAATTTGAATACTAGATATCAGGTTCTAAAATTCGGTAGCCCAAGTTACTCCATTGACCGGGGAATTACAGGTCCGAGTAAATTGTGCAATGACACATTGGTAAAAATTGAAAAGAATAGAAAGAAGATAAGGGTAAAAGGGACATTTCGCATTATGGCTCATACTCATATGGAGAGCCACATCAGGATAAGAACAAGTTTGATCTAAAAATAAAAGTTATTGGACTAGATTGGCCAATTTAAAAGTTGAGGGACGAACTTGACCTTCAGGGTAAAGTTGAGGACGCAATTGCCTATTTTGCCTTCCGGAAACACAGAAACATTTTCTCCCATCCTTGCTACATTATTCTAAGTATCCTATCACGTTTCTCTATCTCATTGACCCGGAAACTTGGTGACTAGAATCTCTTCCACGGTTCCAACTGTTGCTACTTCTAAAGATATAATTCTGCTCAGAAAAAGAATTTACAGATACACATAGTAAAACCGAAGCCAAATTTGCTTGAAAGGTATCAGAGGTACTTTGCTTACTAAAAATCCAAACAGATTCAGCTGGTTCTGTAGGCTTTTCTTCTGTATTTTGGTGTAATGTTGTTTACAATGCTTCTGGATTCTAGCTATTGAATAGTAACACATGAAAAAGAGGACTATGTTTTTCTTAAAGATGACATACACGAGCAGCTTCAGCATTATCACGTCTCCTCCCAGCTCGTACTACTACTTGCATAGTTGCATGGAGATATCCTACAGCTCTGAAGAAGGCTACCATGGAGATATCCTTTGTTGCTGATGAAAATGAGAGCACCACCAAGATTTTTTGCACCGGCTTGGCAAAATACGCGCAAACCTTCCCCTTCACGTGGGCCAGCATATGGCTGCAATTTTCTACAAGAGTTAATATGGATGACTACAAGTTTGGTTCAGAATGGTGACTACAAGTTTACAGCTGATCTCGTTTATCGATATATTCAGATTTTGGGAGAATCAGCACTTAAAAATGTCTTAAGAAAATCCTAGTTCCATGTTATATAATTCAATCATGTGCCAGAATAATGTTTTCTGATGGAAAATGTACGGATTCTTGAGGAAGTTGTCACCTTCCAGGCCTGTTGCACTGCAGGCAACAACAGAACTATGCAGGTTAATTATAAGGTAACAAATTTTACTTATGATAGGATACTTCAATTCCGAGCAGTAATTTAGGAGATCCAGATCTATAAAATTCATAGTGCAGTGAAATTTTGTTCAAACATGAAATACAGTTCTGACTGAAGGAAACATACTAACCACATCGAGAAAACCTTCAGTTGAATTTATATATATCTCTGTAACTTTCATTCCTGTACTTCCATCCAAATTGTCCGGTACAGTAGCTCTCCGGAAAAAGAATGTTTGCTATTATATACCTGCAGCAACATGATTATTTTCTTCCCAGCTGCATCAATGTATGATGTCATCCAATTGGCATTTTGTAATTATCAGAACTCTCCGAACAGAATATTATAAAAATTATAACAGAATATTACAAATTTGGTTAGGTGTCTAGATTTCAGAAGCTCCAAAACCAGCATGGCATCCTTCAGTTATTTAGAGAAATGACGAAGGTGTTGAGATGAAAGAGTGCTTACACATGTTTCTCAAGGTTTATAAATAGTCCAGCACTTCCATCTCGTCATATGAGTCCCTCTGCTTCTTCAAAACCCTTGGTCTGTCATTGACTATTTCTAGAACCTAATACAAGTCCAACATCAAACAACAAAATGACTTTTTTCAAATCTAGTCCTTCATTCGATGAGGAAAAATAAAAACAAGTTTATTGGCTTAACTATTGTGTCCTACAGCTCAAGGAGGATGGAATTTTAGATGACAAAAGGCAAGTCATTTACTAAATAATCTTCATTAAATGTTTCAAAAGAAGTGTGTGATGCTCTCTATTCAATACACAAGTTACACAGAAAAAAAAAGTTACTAGTACACATGACATGGACATGATCACCAAATACAGCTCATGAATATTTAGCAATATGTCCAAGCGTCAATACAAAAATAAACAGAAATTTTAAGCATAATAAAAAAAATATTTTATTAGAAACTATCATCGCATTTCAAAATTCAAATGTCTAGAATCCTATTTTCAAAAAATATTTCTCTCTCAAAATAATACTTTACCTCTGGTCTTGAGTAGAGAACACCATACGACATGCCCACATCAATGCACCAAACTTTGCCATCGCATTTGCTGACAACAGATGAAAGTAATTGATTAACTTTTCTGTCATAAAATTCGGTATCTTGTAAATCTCCTATTGAGAATCCTTTGGATAGAACGATGTCCAGTTGAGATTTGAGAACGATAGATACCAATTCACCCCATGGATCTGAGGAGTATGCCCAACTACCATCCCCTTTGCTCCCACAGATTTCAGTGTTTCCTCAGCAATGATGGAAGATAGCTGAAATCAACATGGACATCTGTGATCACTCTCCAAGTGTGTAATATTTTTTTCTTCCATTGAGATACATATTTCCTGTGGAGCAAGAGGAAGCATCATAGGTTTATATGGTACTGGATTGGATTATTTTTCTAACCATCAAAGCACGGCGTGTCCTTTCAGCAGAGTCTTGCGAATACAATCGGCTCCATACCACACTGTCATAACCTCTAGTAGCTATGAAGGGGTTGTCTGTCCCATCATCGCTGTCTTCACCTGAACTTTTCATCCACATCGACACTTCTCTGTTCATACGCTCAATCCCGTATTCAACTGCAGACATGAAGATAACAAATTGAGATAACTTGGTTCACTTGATGCAATCCATGTTATCGAAAAGAACATTTATAATTGTAGCTGAAATTTTGTTGGATCACAAGATCGCTTAATGCTAGTCTGAAACAAAAGCATCTTCCTGCACTTAGTTTATACAGTGCCCCTGACAGGCAGGTTCTGTTATATATACACTGACCCAGATATTATCTTTTAGACTAAGATCTCGTAAGAAAATGTGGTAGCATTGGTACAATGGGAGGGGAGGGGGGTTCACCATGATGAGGAAGAAGGCCACCGTGACAAAATATCCAGTCATTGATCTTAAGGACAACAGGATGCCGCGCCAATTCACAAGCTAGCGGGCCACCTCGCTTGAAAAGCAATGATCTTGCAGCAAACCCTTTCTGTTTCTGTCTCGACATTGAAAGCTCAACATTTCAGAAGCAGAAGCAAAATATATAACCTCACCAATGCATATTTTTGAAACAGCTCCGCAAATGAGTTACTAGCAGTAAATTATTTATTTCAGTGCTGATTAAGATGATGGATTTCTCTTTCCTGCTAAGGGGTTAGATTGAATTTTATATATTGATTGCAAAAGTGTTTATGCTCACCTTGACAAAGTTCCAAGGAGAAGCTCTGTATTCTTTCTTCCTCCTTTCAGTGACGTTAACCCAGCTGAGAAAGGCGTCATCCCAGTTCCCATCACACTCATCCAAGTACTCAAAGAAGCGTATGCACTCATCAAAGCCTCCCTGATCGGCGTATCGGAAATCACCTTCCACGTTCATGGTTTCATGGTTCCCATTAACCTGTCGAAAAATGAAACTCCATGTATATCAAAATATAATTATCGGCTAACTAGTGGCATTTTCAGAGATAATGAACGGTAGAGTGGCAGTCAGTCAAACCTGAAACACAGCGCCACCTTGAGATTTGGCTTGCACGTTCAGTGAGCTCAATAGGGAAAGTATGGCGATTTCATCTTTACCACGATCAAGGATGTCCCCAACTTGAACGAGTACCTGTCACACAATTCCAATAAAAAGAAGTACCTATCACGCAATGACACAATATCTATTTTATTTCCGAGGGGAGAAATGTCAGTAATGGAGCAATGTTTATGCTCTGAAAGGCGCGATGCTAAAGCACTGAACTTGAAATATCGAGGGGGCTTACCGTGCGCCCGCCTGTCCACACATGGCCATCTGATTCCGCGCTCAGGACGCCAGCCAACACCAGCGCGGCTCGCGTCTGGGAGAGATCGCCGTGGACGTCGCCAACTGCACGGGAGCTTCTCCACGTTTAGTTCACACGGCGCGTACCGTGTACTATAGTACGCAGCACGAATGACCAATACTGGGAATGGACTGAATCGGCAGAGATGCTGACGTACGTACTGGCGACAATGCGGCGGCCGGGCGCCGACACGACGTTGGGCGGGTCGCCGGAGACGGTGATGGGGCGCGGGGGTCCTCCTCCGGCGCTGGCGGCGGCGCGGCAGGACGAGGCGAACCTGCCGCTGCTGGTCCTAGGATAAGGCGGGGCCACGAACCCCAGCCTAAGAGAAATAACGGCCATGGATAGACACCAGAGCTTGCTCAAGGTCGAGAGCAGCTACGAGCTACGAAGGGGAGGAGAGAAGGCGGCAAGCCAGGCGATTGAGCGGCGAGGGAGTCCATGTCGTAACTGGCCGAGTTCCTGGTGAGGAAGGCGAGGTGACCTCTGAGCCAGTCGTTTGCAGATTGAGTTCCTGCTCGAGGCTCTCAGCTCGCTGCAAGGACACAGTTGAAGAGGGAGGCGTCGGCCCAGACCGGCGGTTGGGATGGGCTAGTAGGCTCAGAACTGCACGGCCCATAATAACAGAACTGCAAGCCCAGCACAGCCCACCAGCGTCTAGTAAACGCTCTGAAGACGTGTCCCTTCTGCGTGGCGTATTGCGTGGATCACCGTTACGCCAGCACCCATCACATCATCTGTTGACTCGTGCTCTCTCTCTCTCTCTCTTTCCCTCTTTTGAAAAAGGAGAATCAATCCCTCCCTCATCGCAACGGATAAAGTTTGTAAGGGGAGAACATATGGCACGATATAAAGTTCTCTAATTCGATTTTTTTTTAAAGGATTCTAATTCGATTATTGACGACCATAATTAGATCCTTTTGAAAAGTTTATGAATAATATGCTAGCATGCCTTATGTCCGAAACCAAAGTGGTGGATGATACCAAGCTAAACGTCATTATTAGTTGGGGTCCTTCTCATACGTGATTATATGCTCCTATCCGCTAGAAAGCCAAACTTTGTAGGTATTTAACCAATAATTAGTCAAATTATATGCAATTGAAGCCGTTTAGTTGTTTACAAAATAGCATTCGTAGCAACTATATAATCTTACGATAAAAGATTAGCCGAAAGAGCAGTAACACACTAAACAGCTAATTAAATGGCCGTTTCAATCTCTCGGAGCTAACAATTAGCTACCAAAATTTAACGGAGTCGTTTCTCTTTGGATCCCAAGCTAATATGCCAATTATTAGTAATAATCCCTAGATCTAGATACAAGTTGTAGTATCTGAACGTACATCCAAACCACGCACACCACACTCTACACACACCTTTAGAGCGTACGCTAGACTTATGACCTATACCAACCATCTAGTTAACAGTTAACTAATATATTAGTTAGTTCTAAGGATCCAAATCGCCCTAAGATGATTCACGTGGATTTCATTTTTTTCTAAACACAGTACAAATACGGACACTGACATATATGCACACACACTATCCCATGTAAATATACGCACGCAGCTATACCCATATAAGCACCTCCGAAAAACTGAGCTATCACGTTCTAAGATTGAAAAGTCACAGTAGACGTCTACTATTGAAAGAATAGTACTGGTTAAATCCTAAAATAAATTTAGAAAAATATGAACACCCATATCAAATCAAAGATATTTTATATTATCACTATAATATATGAGTATTATATATACAAAAGGAGGTGCATATAATATATTCCAGTTCTCTTCACTTAACTAATCTATAGTATATAAGATTGAGAGATTCTCGTACATATATATTCCCGTATCTTAGGCCGTTAGCCTTTAGAGATTTCACTTTTACGTGTGCTAATCCTCACTGTCATCAGCTAGGGTGATAAATCTAATGCGCATAATCCACAAACGTCATCGGCTCACATACTTTAGGTGCTATGAGCAGGGTACGTGCGTGGAAAACGCGGTGCCACCATGCAGGATGCAGGTAAGAGTGCCGGCCACCAGGCAAGAGACGTAAGGCATCGAGTCTGTATGGGTGAATCTCTTAGCTTTGGTGCGCCACGACCTAGCAAAGCTATTGTGCCACTTCACCACACGAGACACGGAACTAATAAAAAAAATATCAGTTGCAGTAGCAAAAGAAGATTCCGTCAGGGTTTTTTTTTTCCTTTTTTGCATGAAATCGGTTGTGAGTGGTGCCAGCAATCGAGTTCCCGGGCCGGGATCACCGCGCGTCCCCAAGCGTGGATCGCGTCGCGGGGACAGGCACCGGCAGGCCGGCTCAGGAGGAATCAATCAATCAATCAATCCAGGAATTATTTGAGCGGTGGCATCCGTTCTTTCTTCCTTTCTTTCTTTCAACAAGGTTATTATGGCCGTAGGCTCCGCGCAAACCTCTTTCTTTTGGGGTGAAATAATTAAAAAGGAGAAAAAGCCAATGCATCTTGGACACTATTCGGCCCATCATGACCATGTCAAAGTATCTCCACCTAAATTCCATAGAACTTGCTAGTATATCATAGTTGTACCTTAGGAAGGAGTGTATAGTGGTAGTAGATTAGTAATCGGCTGATGAGGATTGTTAGACCGACGATAACACCTTTCATACTACAGCGAAAATGTGAATTGAAGACTACTGCTTGCTTGGCCACCCCCAAAAGTGGGGGTTTAATTTTTTAAGAGAAAAAGGTCAACCTGTTTTTTAAGTATGGCCGTTGTCCAGTACATGAAGACTCAGTTTGTCGAGGCGGGTAAAGAGTGGATTGGGCCTGGTTAGAAAAAAATCTTTATAACCCCCTAAAGTATCTGTGGTGGTCAGCTACGTAGCCCCTCAACTAGAAAACCAGGTATTTAACCCCCCTCACCTTTGCAACACCGGTTAAATAACCCCTAGGTGGTTTTACATAGTGGTTTTGCCATACCAATGCGCTGAGGTGGACAGAGATGCTGACGTGGATCGGCTAATGTGCGGGCCCCGCTTGTAAGTCCCCTCTCTTCCTCTCTTTTCCTTCCCATGTTTCTTCTTCCTCCAGACGAAGCTCGGCCGCTCGGACTGCTTGTGCCACCGGCCGAAATCCGAGCCCCTCCCTTCACCGTTTTCAAATTCCTCACGATAACAGCTCCTTAACCCTCCAAGCTTCCTCCCTAGGCGCTCCAACACCTGCCCCATCTTCGCTCGGCTCGGGAATCGCGGATTCTCCGTCTGCCCGCGCCGCCATGGACCTCAATGTTGAACTAAACCTTCCGCCACCGTTTTCCCCGAACGACGGCTCAAATCGAACCTTGGTGATCCCCTAAAGCTCATGCTTCCTTCGTTTCATCGCGTTCACCGACTTTCCACGGTCCTTCTTGGCCCTCGTCATCGGACTGCGCCGCCGCTCGCCGCCGGCCGGCTCAGGTCACCGGCTCACGTGTGTAGCTAGGGGTTGGGTGCGGCTTGTCTCTCTGAGTGTCCTGGTGGTTCTCCCCCTCGCTGGAACTTCACCGTCGGTGGGGGAATCGCGGGTCAAAACCACAAAATTCGGCACCAATGATCACCGGCAGAGCAATTCCTCGCCACCACGAGCTTCGTCGAGTTGCTGTGGACCTCCTGGGGGCCGGGGGCCGCCTCCTGTCACGAGGTATGCGGGGGTGCGGGCGGGATGGGCCAGCCGCCTGGCGCTTGGCGGCGAGGCACGCAGGGGCTCAAGGGGCCAGCAGCGCGGCATGGGAGGGAGGGAGCAGCATGGACGGCGGCGCGGGGAGGGAAGGAGTGACGGCCGGTGGCGTGGGAGGGAGGGAGCGGCCGGCGACAGCTGCTTCGTCTGGAGGAAGAAGAAGACCCGGTGTCTGGTTAGGTGGGACCCACTCGTCGGGATCACGAGAAAAAAATATTGGTGGCCACCTTAGCATCCACCGTGGCAAAAACCGCCTACGTGGCTGCCAACCTATCAAAATCACCTTGTAAAACCAATTTAGGGGGTTATTTATATGGTTTTGCAAAGTGAGAGGGTTAGAAATCCGGTTTCGTCGTTCAGAGGGTGATGTGATCCACCATTGATACCTTGGAGGGTTATGTAGACTTTTTCCGCCTAGTTATTATTAGGCAAAGACTCGGTTTCACCCTAGAGCAAGTATTATGAGGCCAAGTAAGCATACTGTATGAGTTGCCACATCACAATAATACTGAGTTGGAGGAGAGAGGAGAAGCGGGCTGCAAGATTCTAAAGTATTTTTGTGAGAGGATGAGGTGAGTCATATATTAATGATATAACCTATATTAACAACGAGTTATTGTACGAATTGACTACTGAATAGGCTAGGCTGTAAGTGATGTGGCAGCTAGTAAAAAGCCAGCATATTAGCATTGCTGTAAGAAAGCGATGGGTCATGTAATAACAGTTGAGCGCGTGATTAAGGACAAAGGCACAGGCACCTCATGCACGAAGCCGATTTCATCGTTGAGAAAGCACCTCTTGCCTGCCACGCACCGAGCTGGTTCCGAAAGAGGAACAGGATAACAGGAGCCAGCCCATCCGATCCCTGTCTTTGCTGGTCGGGAGAGCGAGCGTGCGCCGTGCCAGGATGGGCACATCACCCCCGAGCAGGAGAAGCAAGCAGCGGCGTGTGCGAGGGCAGGCATCCTCCTCGACCTCGGGCCTCCACTCCACTCCGCGTCCAACTGCGAATTCAAATCTCCGCTTCCGCTCCTCCTGCGCGGCCGCATGCCTCTGCCGCATCTGCTCTGTCTTGCCAGGTCGCAGTAAAAGCAGGGGACTTTCTTTTCTCTACTGCAACCGACTGGCCGGCGGGCCCGTGAGGCAGGCTCAGGGGAGGTGGGGCAACCTGTTCTCGACGCCATTCCCCCGGTGCGTTCACCGTTCAAGGGCCCGCCCAAAGTTACCGTTGGAGTGACATATAAGTATTTTCCTTAGAAAAATGTGCATATAAATATGCGGTGGAAACTATATTTTATTAATAAGAGGTATAAAGTGAAATTTTAGTCATACATTCTGTCCTCGAATCCATTTTATTATTTTGTGCTCTCATCGCAATATGAGTATACGAAGTGCTCGTGCTGCCGCACGCCTTTCTGCCTCCCCTGCGTGATTGTCTCGATGGCTCGAGGCGCCCGCGCACCGCCAGGGCTTCACTTCACTCCGTTGCTTTGCGCTATGCCTCCGGCCTCCAGTCCTCCACGACAATCGCAAGGCGAGCAAGCTGCAGCGAGCCAGGCCAGCGACGGCATTGCCGAGTACGGATTGTGTACTTAAATTATTGTGGTTTAATTGCTACTTTCACTTTCACTTTTTTTCTGTTACTGTGTAGACAACGAGGCTTATACATGCTAACTAATGTTTAATCTTTGCAAGATATAAGACTACAATTCATTTATGATTCAAGAAGGAGGAAGAAGAAGTTTTCTAAGAGATTGCTTGATAATCTGAATTGAGAAGGATATAGGACTACCATTTGTTCAACATCCCTTAATCTAAATAAAAAAACTGTTCAACATCCAATCATAATGATATATCGGGTTGGCCCCCCTTACCAAAATTCCTGGCTACGCCACTGTCTCTTGTTACCGTTAATTCATCATTTTAGCCCTAAACCGTGTATACCGATCTGCTACTTATTACTGCTCACATGCATGCATTTAGACGTCCCTCAAAGGTGGGTTTACCATATGAATGGTACTTACAAAAAAAACTATACTGTCAAAGAGTTAATAATCGCTAAAGTCACACGTTCTTGAAATGATGCTTACATGCCCCCCCACCCCAACCCCAATAAAACAATATTTCAACCAATTTTACAATTACCAAAATTAACTGAAACCGTACAGCATTACACACTACTCATAGCACAAATATTTTTTTTAAAAATAAAATCGAACATTTTCTAATTTGATCCTCCACACATCATTCTTCCTATAGATAAAAGGTTCAAACATCATCCATAAATTATAGGTTCATAATATTGCCCAACGACTATCACAATCAAACTCATTCATAAACACAACACAACTTGATCTCCCAATCTTTAGCCAATTACTAATAGCTAAATTCACAAACCCTACATGATGTTCCATTACTCACTAATGTCTCTCCCATTGTGTTTTTCCTTATAAAAAACCTAGAGACATTCTCCATCTTCATCCTCCCAGAGCACTCATGCTCATCTACCCAAAAGCCCCAGAAACCTCTCTAAAGCCCTGCAGAAGGGTCCCACCTCGCCACAAGCCACAAGTGCTTCCCACACAGCCGCCATTATCATCTCCACTCTCACTCCCCGCAACAGTCACGCTCCCTCACAATGGAGCTCGCTCTCCCCCTCCTCCTCCTCCTTGCAAGCCTCTCGCTTGCCAATGCCAATGCCGGCGGCGGCGGCAACACGACGACCTACATCGTGTTCATGGACCCGGCGCGGATGCCGGCCGTGCACGCGTCCCCGGCGCACTGGCACGCGGCGCACCTCGAGTCACTGTCCATCGACCCGGCGCGCCACCTGCTCTACTCCTACTCCGCCGCGGCCCACGGATTCGCGGCGGCGCTGCTCCCGGACCACCTGACCATGCTCCGCGGCACCCCCGAGGTGCTCCAGGTCGTGCCGGACGAGGTGTTCCAGCTCCACACCACGCGCTCCCCGGAGTTCTTGGGCCTGTTAACGCCGGCGTACCAGCCGGCCATCGGCAATCTGGAGGCGGCCACGCACGACGTGGTCATAGGTGTCCTGGACACCGGCGTCTGGCCGGAGTCGCCGAGCTTCTCGGGCGGCAACCTGCCGCCACCGCCCGCGCGGTGGAAGGGGGTGTGCGAGGCCGGCGTCGATTTCCCGCCGAGCGCCTGCGGGAGGAAGCTGGTGGGGGCGCGCAGCTTCGCACGCGGGCTCCGTGCGGCGAACGGCGGCGCTATAGGCGTGGGGAAGACGACGTTCAGGTCGGCGCGCGATAGGGACGGGCACGGGACGCACACGGCGAGTACGGCGGCGGGCGCGGTGGTGGCGAACGCGAGCTTGCTCGGGTACGCCACGGGGACGGCGCGTGGGATGGCACCCGGGGCGCGCGTGGCCGCATACAAGGTGTGCTGGCCGGAGGGGTGCCTCGGCTCCGACATCCTCGCCGGCATTGACGCCGCCGTTGCCGACGGGGTGGGCGTGCTGTCGCTGTCCCTCGGCGGCGGCGCGGCACCGTACTTCCGGGACACCGTGGCGGTCGGCGCCTTCGGTGCCGCGGCGGCCGGCGTGTTCGTCTCCTGCTCCGCCGGGAACTCCGGCCCATCCGGCGCCACCGTCTCGAACTCCGCGCCGTGGGTCGCCACCGTCGGCGCCGGCACGCTAGACCGCGATTTCCCAGCCTACGTCACGCTCCCCACAGGCGCACGCCTCGCCGGCGTGTCCCTCTACGCGGGCCCCTCCCCCTCTCCCCACCCCGCCATGCTCCCCCTCGTCTACGGCAGCGGGCGCGACAACGCGAGCAAGCTCTGCCTCTCGGGGACGCTCGACCCGGCCGCGGTGCGCGGCAAGATCGTGCTCTGCGACCGCGGCGTCAACGCGCGCGTGGAGAAGGGTGCCGTCGTCAAGGCCGCCGGCGGCGCCGGGATGGTGCTGGCCAACACGGCGGCCAGCGGCGAGGAGCTCGTGGCGGACAGCCATCTGCTCCCGGCCGTGGCGGTTGGGCGGTCGGTCGGCGACAAGATACGGGAGTACGCGGCGCGCGGCGGCGGCAGGCCGATGGCAATGCTGAGCTTCGGCGGCACGGTTCTTGGCGTCCGGCCGTCGCCCGTCGTGGCGGCATTCAGCTCTCGCGGCCCCAACACCGTCGTGCCGGAGATCCTCAAGCCGGACATGATTGGCCCGGGGGTAAACATCCTGGCCGCGTGGTCCGGCATAGCGGGACCGACCGGGCTCGCCAAGGACGGCCGCCGGACGAACTTCAATATCATCTCCGGTGAGCGTCCCACTGTCACTATCAGGCTATTGCATTCCTCAGATTCAAAATTTCTCATCTTGTCATGTTGCTATCGTCCGTATCAGGCTTTTGCACTTCTCAGATTCAAAATTTCACATCTTGTCATGTTGCTAGCATGTTTGGAGTTACTGATTTACTGCTCCTACACACACATACAATTCAGTCAGTAGAAGAGGGGAGATGTACTAGGAAACAGGATTCAGTCATGCTCATGCTGTGGCAGAAAGGCCGTTTCATCCCAACGTTCATTTCTGTCGTAAGAAATTGCATTTGCTTTCACCGCCTTTTGTCAGGGATGCACATGTGATGCTTTGCAGATATGCACTCGTAAAAGGCAACAGCAGCTAGGACAAGTTACTTTTTTACTTTTGTTTCTTTTGATTGGCAATTCAAAAGGCATGAGGCAAGCAGACACTATCACACTAGTGTTTGAGTACTCTCCAACTTTATAGACTGGGTATTGTGAATCTGTGGTGACGTTTTCACTACTGACTGAAAAGAAAGGTGTCGAGTGTCGTGAGTACCAATTTGCTACACAATTAAAGAATTCTGTGAGATCTATATCTCATTAATTCTTTGTTGTCTGATTAATGTCAGAATAGTCTTTGATTCTGTCCTGCACTATGACTCCAGGAGTAGATCAAAATCTAACAATGTTTGCTTACTGAGTTGATGCTGGGATATTGATATGTTCTTAGAAGCATAGTTTAATTGATACTAGTAGATAAAGCTGTTTCCAGTGTACCCCTGGATTATGTGCATTGCTGCTGTGTGTTGCCATGGTGGTTGAACTGATAATCTTTATGATGAGAAGAGAAATACACAGGAGATTTTCCCTTTGTTGAAAAAAATTATAAGTAGATGGAATGGAAGGAATAACTGAGTTGATGGTACCATAACAGAGAATTCAAATCTTGAAATCAAGTGAGATTTTTTTTTTCTCAGTTGCTCTATGTTCCATCCAGGCACATACTCTCATCTTGTATTCTCAGCTATCATGTTCTCATATGTTGATGCATAGATAATGCTTTTCTCCCATGATTGATATTATGAGCTATTAGTTTGCATGCTATTATGAGCTAACCTGAACACTACATTTGACTAACTAGTCTCGCTAATTCGTCAGGTGTTTGCTTTTATCTGATCAATTGATTGATTACTTTGATTCCTGCAGGGACATCGATGTCCTGCCCTCACATCAGTGGAGTTGCTGCGCTACTGAAGGCCGCTCACCCTAACTGGAGCCCTGCTGCCATCAAGTCTGCACTCATGACCACTGCATACACCGTTGACAACACAAACTCCTCTCTGCGGGATGCAGCAGATGGGTCGCTTGCAAACGCATTTGCTTATGGTTCTGGCCATGTCGACCCACAGAAGGCGCTTTCTCCAGGCCTTGTGTATGATATCTCCACCAATGACTACGTTGCCTTCCTCTGCTCCCTGGACTACAGCGCCCCACACATCCAAGTGATCACCAAGATGTCCAACTTCTCCTGTCCGAAGAAATTCCGTCCTGGTGATCTCAACTACCCTTCGTTCTCGGTGGTGTTCAAGCAGAAATCGAAGCGGGTCCTGAGGTTCAGAAGGGAGGTAACCAACGTTGGCCCAGCGACGTCTGTCTACAACGTGAAGGTCAGCAGCCCTGAATCTGTTAGTGTCATGGTGACACCGACTAAACTGACGTTCAAGAAGGTCGGGCAGAAGCAGAGATACTATGTCACCTTCATGTCGAAGGCTGGTCAAGGCCAAGCAAAACCGGATTTCGGGTGGATATCCTGGGTGAACGATGAGCACGTTGTTCGCAGCCCGGTTGCCTATACATGGAAGATGTGAGGACGGTAAGTTCAGTCTTCCTGGTGCCTAATCATGCTCCGAAGCAGATGCAAGATAGATAGCTTGATGTAGTTTGCCGATCACTCTCCACAAAGAGAATCGGCGTGGAGCCCTCGACTGCAAACCTATGTTTGTTTCTTCCCTCGGTCGGTCGGTAACTCACCGGACCTTAGTTTCGCTCTAGTTTTCAGAAGTCCCGCATGTAACTTGTGAAATTAACATGTGAGGTTTCCTTTCTTTCTGGCTTAGGCCTGCAGACATGAAATCATCTGCCGTTTGGTGTAGCCATGTGGCTGGTAATATGTACTGGCTCTACATTGACTCTGTTACCTGAAGCTGTGCAGAATGAAATGATTGGGTTTCTCTGCTACCTTGTTGCCTGTCAAGCCTGTGCATTGACCTGATTTTTGGACATGCTCGCCAGAATTTCAGATTTGAACTTGTACAACGCTGAACATGATGCTGCTACGTAACACCCAAAAATTATAGGAAATAAAATTTTTAAAAATATTTTTATAAAAGCCACAAAATAAAATTGTACATGCATCTCTCTCTTTCTCTTTTCCCACTCTTTTTCAGCCCAGCCCGGAATTCCTCCTCCTTTCTTCCAGCCCGGCCCAAATCCTTCTCTCCTCATCTTCTATTTCTTTTCCTCTCCCCGCGGCCCAACCTAGCCAGCCCAACCCGCCTCACTCTCCCTCACCTCTCTCTCACCATCAGCTGGGTCCCACTTGTCAGTCTCTCCCCCTACCTTCCTTTCTTCTTCCTCCCGCTCCTCTCTCTTTCCTTTCCTGCCGCAACACCACACGCGCCCGTCGCTGTCGTCCGCGCCTCCCTCCCCTTTCCTTTTCTTCCTCACCCCGAATCCAGTTCGCCCCCGCGCCCGTCGCCCGCGTCTCCTCCTTCCTTTCCCGCGACGCTGGCCTGCCATAATGGCCGCGGTACCCGCCCCTTTCCTTCGCAGGCGACCGCTGCAATTCCGCCGCGTGAGCCGCCGCCTTCCTTTCCCCGGCCGCTCCGCCTCCTCCCCTCCCCTTTAAAACCCGCGCCCGAGCCCCGCTGCTCAGCACCTGCGTTACACCCGAGTCGAGCTCTTCGTCGCCGCCGCGCCGTCGACCCGCTGTCCCGCCGCCCCTCCATCGACTGCAACCATCGCCGGAGCCCCGCCTTGGACCCAGAGCCGTCGTCAACCTCTTCTTCCACTCCGCACCGTCGCACACCACTGGAAATCGCTCACCGGAGGAACGCCGCCGCCCCGTGTCACACCCCTCCGTCGATCCGCCGTCCCGCTGTTTCTCCAACGACTACAACCCTCATCGGAGTTCCGCGAGGTGGTGAGTACCAAGCCGCCCCCGTTCCCCCCTCTCTCTCGCTCTGTCGTAGCCCCAATTGCTCGCCGGAGCTCTGACTCCGCCCGCCGCCGGGGCCGCCGGTCTACGGTCGCCACACGGCCGTCCCGTGATCCCCACCACTTTCGCCGTGCCGCCCTCTCTCTCCCCGGCCTAATCCGGCCTGAACCGAGCCCCGGAGCACCGGATTCGGGGAGCTCCGGCCGTCCGCCGCCGCTCTCGCTCGCCGCCAGCGCCCAGCGCCGCCTACCGATTCGCCCGACCCACACTCTGCCGCCCGATCTAGATCTAACGGCCAGAACAAATCTGAGCCGCGCACGAGCCGCCGCCCTCGCCCGACCCTAGCCGTCCCCGAACCTTTGCAGAAAAGCCTCTAGGCTTTCCAGGAATCAACCCGCAGTCCAGATTAGTAGAAAAATAATTAGAGTTAAGTCCTTTCTTTTCTGTCCCGACCCCTGACCTTTCTAGAATTAGTACCCGCCGTCCAGAACCTCCAGTTTTGCACCCAGACCCTTTGTTTAAGGTTTAATTATGTTTTAGCCCCTGATTTCTTTAGATCTAGCCCCTGGAAGTTCAAAACTCTCGCAGATAGGTCCCTGGATCACTGTTTTAGCCATAGCTTCATCGTCTCAATCCCGATTTCAACGATTCTTGCGCTCACGCGATCCTTGCATCATGAACTACAATATCATCATCTTTTTACTCTCTGTTTGTACTGTTTATTGTACTGTTTCTTATTTGTTTATGTATGCTTGTTTGTGTGATCGTGTAGACAATGTAACTGTCGAGCAAGACCAAGAGCAAGCTTACGAGGAAGAGAATCAACAGTTGTTTGAGGAAGTCAAGTGGATTTCCCTTCCCTGCATATTCTATTTTATCCCAACAATAGCATGATAATTCACTTTATTTTAATGTTGCTTTGCATAAACTTGATGGGTCACCTATGCTAAGGACATACCTAGTCTTTTACCTAAAGCCTTGAAAAACCGGGCTTTACTATTCATGTTGGGTAGACACGCTTAGTTGCAAATTTTGGGAAAGGTGTTGGTTTACTCTTATGATAATTATGATCACGTTTTATAATATTGTTATACCGCGTAATTTCAAGATCAACTTTGTTTATTGGGAATATGGAGAACCACCTAAGTGAACAGTGCAACCATAAAGTCATATGGCTCTGATCTTAGCCAATTAATTAGATGTGTAGTTAGCTGGTGGCCTTACCGAAAGGGCAAGGAGGGGGTCAGTGATAGGGGTCATAGCCCGGTCCTCTTGGGGTAGCTGTCTTTACTAAGGAGCTGACCATTAGGGAGGTCTTTACTAAGGAGCTGACCATTAGGGAGGTTTATGGACCACACTGCTACCGAAACTCTAGCGGGCTGTCTAGTTTTCGACATGTCTTTGTAAAGGCTTCGTAGTGTACCCTCGCCACTCACCTCGGAAGTGTTTAAGGGTCTTGCAAACCCGGGCGACTCAGGGGAACATGATTTGTGGGTAAAGTGTACAACCTCTGCAGAGTGTAAAACTATTATAACAGCCGTGCTCACGGTTAAGAGTGGCTTGGACCCTCACATGATAATGAAACTTGAAGATTAATTAAATTGTGGTTCTTGGTTTATGTTTATGTTGATGGTACCTTTATGTTTTTGCTAAAGTGGGATGGTATAAATTTAAATCTAGTTAATAGGTGCTTGCTAATAAATACATGACCAACTAAAAGTGTTCGCTGCTGCAAACCTTAGCCTATTCTTGTTGGCCTTGCATATTCTCCTCCACTTGCTGAGTACCAACTATAAGAGTACTCACCCTTGCCCAACTGCTGTTCAGAAGAGAACTTTGAAGAGGAGAACTTCGACGACTTCGAGGAGTTCTAGGCATTGCGTTCACTAGTCATCGCCTGTGGAAGACGGAGTTGTTGCAGACTTCGTTTAGGGTATATCGGTGTAACGTTTAAAGACCTTTGTGTCTCTTTTATTCGGAGTGTAATATTGTTAAGTACTTTATTTAGTTACTTTTCGAGCATTGCCTTTGATATATTATACTTGTTCGTCTATCATGTGTGTGTGAATATGATTCTAGCGTACACATGAGATGCATCTGATTATTTCTAAAATCGGGTGTGACATGCTACTTTACCCGCCACATGAGCTGCCGCTCTAGTGGCAGGATTCTTTCCCCAAATCCTCCCATCATCGTAACGCACACAAACATGAGAATTCAGATCCCAGCATACTGTGCCGTTTGCAGGTTCTAGGCTGGCTCGATGGACATTACGATCTGCTTTCCTGGACAAGGAAAAGAAAAGGCTGCGTGCGTTGTCCCACACCACGCCGCCTTTTGCCCGGCATGCGTGTGTACGCCTTCAAAGCACGCGTGCTCTCTGCTCTCCTACCATCTTCCTCCCGCACTTGTCATCTCCGTTACAGATGATCTGTATTGCTACTATTTCTTTTCCTTCCAGTATTATTTTTTTTCGAGGGAATCCTTCCAGCATATGAAAGGCAGTTTGTCAACGGAATATTTAGGCCTGCTTGATTGATTGTTTCGTATCAAGAATGGCCCAATGGGTGCAAAGTCAGTCATATCTAGAGTAGGCCACATTGTGCTGACCAATTCCCCCCCATCACGTACACCTTTGTTGGCCCAAAATTATAATGTGTCCTGGCCCATGCTAGCCCAAAACTACTTTTTCATTCATCCCAAATCGAAGTCTGAGCTGCCGCTGAAACATGACGCACTTCAAGAAATCATTAGTCTGTGGGGAGGAGACTCCATTAATCTACTTATTAATTACAACTTTGCAAGAAAACCTTTGCTTTCATTTCCCCCGTTAATTTCCATGATGATGCAGACAAGATTCATTTTGTGGAGCATTATGTTCCCTTACACATCACCGACCGTTCATTTGTTCTCCGGCGGCGCCGTGTACACAAATGGTTCTACAGCGCCGTCGTCTAGAGCGAGCAGTGACTCCAGGGCCTCCACAACGGCTGACATCTGGGGCCGGGATTTAGGGCTTACATGCAGGCACTTGTGAGCGATCGCTGCGGCCTTTTGTGCAGCGCGAGTAGGGTACTGCCTGTCCAGCCTCCGGTCCATCACGCGGGCGAGCCGGCGAGGATCGTTCAGGCACGGCCGCGCCCATTCCACAAGGTTTTGCTCTCGCGGCGGCCTGTTCTTGTCCACCGCCTTCCGCCCCGTTAGCAGCTCCAGGAGTACAACGCCGAAGCTATACACGTCGCTCTTTGTTGTCAGATGTCCTGATAACGAAGAGTAAAGAACAGATGATAGATCTGTCAGTTGAGTTATCTACGTGTTTATATGTTCAAACTTGTTATGCTTGCATATATATGAGAACGACAAAGAGATAGCCAAAAGAATGCGAAGCTTATACCGGTCATGATGTACTCGGGTGCGGCATAGCCCTGTGTGCCCATGACTCGGGTCGAGACATGGGTTTCGTCTTCGCCAGGCCCATCCTTTGCTAGACCGAAATCCGACAGCTTTGCCGTGTAGTCCTAAATGAAGGGAAAGAACCACATGAACCGAATGTCAACGAGATGATATACAACACTGGATCATGCAATTGGTTAACGAACCTAAGCATGCACACATACCGAGTCCAGTAGGATGTTGGAGGTCTTGAAATCGCGGTAGATGACGGGTTTTGCAGCTTCGTGGAGGAAGGCCAAACCTTTGGCAGCTCCAATGGAGATCTTCAATCGCGCTGACCATGGCAGGGAAGCAGAGTATTCTGTAGTATTGATGAAAGCATTTGTTTAGGCCACTTAACCATCAACAAAATGCAAAGTGTTATTTTTTTTAAAAAAAATCTGTATGCGTAATTCAGTCTACTAGGATACAACTTCGACCACTTTGGACTTGTGAGCTTTGCTAGTTCCCTGATGCATAATGCAATGCTTGGCCATCTCAATATGATGTCCTGTGTGGACTCTTTAATAAAGTGAAACAATTGGAGAGTTCAATGGCCCTTTTTGTCACACTAATTAGATTCCATCATAACAGCCTTTAACTAAACATTAAAATGTGAACTGGTCTCTCTCTCTGTGTGTATATAGTTGCAAAAGGAGTTATAGGTATAAACCGTGAAGAATATGAAAAAGTTCCGTGTGCATGAATCACATCGGGTTATCAAGACCAGGTCATCAGATGCATGAGGACAAAGGCTGATGTAAACATTTCAACTATATACGTGACAACAGCAAGTTTTTTTTAAAAAAAAAAATCTAAAAAGCAGTATGAATAGTCAATGTCTCTTGTATTTGGACATGCACATAGACGAAAGCTAAAGGGAAAATTGCATAGGGATCATGATAGTGGCTACTACTGAGTGCCTCTGGTTCTAAAAGATAAACATATCCATCCACCTTTTTTTTTTTGCAAAGGCACCAGGTGGATTACCAAGATAAATGCCAAACAGAGTTTGTCGAATTTTTGTTGTTACTAAAAAAAATGAAGTAAAATTATAGAATCTGCCGTACTTTTGAAGAGATGCTTCTCCAAGCTGCCCCTCGCCATGAACTCGTAGACAAGAAGCCTGTGCTGATCCTGGTAGCAATAGCCGATCAGTTTGACGAGGTGTGGATGCCGCATTTGCCCAAGGAAAATGACTTCAGCCTGCCCCAGACGAAACAAACAAATAAATAATCCATCACAGATTGATACAGGTCAACATATACATCATCTTCTAAGTATTTTAAGGAATATCTTGACGGCTAACACTTATTCTAGTCGAATTATTTGACCAAACAATGCAGTGTTGGTTAGGTGGTTGACAAGTTGACTGAAGAGTTCTGAAAGGAAATCACGTCTGAAGAGGAGAGAAGACTTGGCGACTTTCGTCCAACGTGATCACAGCTAAGCCAGATGGCAACACTACAGTTTTCTTTGGAGTAGGCTTAGGATAATCTTATCTAATTCTTGATTGTTAAATAATATAAGGAATTAAAATGGGCATAACAATAATTTTCATGTTTGTTTATATTAATCTGAACGGCAGTCGCTCATTATAGTACATAAACAGTGCAGAATAATGCTTGAAATTGTAACAAGCTTGGAGTTTGGTTTAGTTAATCCTACTTCCTGAACATGCTACCCCACACTGCAAAACGCACAACAGTATCAATGACAACTTTGGAATTTTGCAGTTTAATTCTTCAGTGCAGTTTCAGTGCAAAGTCAAGAAAACGCTTAAAATTAAGACAGGATTCATCACAAGGTCAACAATTCAACATCACGTCCTGGAAAATCGGCTCATTCATGAAACAGAACGCCATGGTAAATAGGTCCCAGGTCTTGGCTGGCTAATTGTTCAAATATACATTACCTCTCAATTATTTGATAAGACACTAACACGGTGTTTTGTTAGATGAATGAACCAATCTTAGATGGGTAAGTTGATTCCAAGAACTTCTCTAGGATAACTCGAGCCATCATGCTTACACTAATTATGTGCATATTGAGGCATGAGATGGTGATGGACCAACCTATTTCATTTCGCAAACTAAATAAAAATATGAGCGAGAAAGTGATGGTGATCTAACCATTCCTCAAAGCAAACACCACAAAAACAAATCGACCCTTGTACCAACTCCAACACTCTAGGCTCATCTCAAACCACATCTGCCCAAACCATTCACATGTAAAAGAGACTGTTCAATTTGTGGAAAGTGAGTTTACTTCCATTACATGATTCCACATTAGCGATGAACTCAAACCAAATCCTGTATATAGCTTAAAAAGGATTGATATCTACTCACTTCAGACGAACAACAGTGCATTAATCACTATATTCTCGCATCTCCGCCTCAAAAATCTTAATCAAATAATTAGCCGCGAACTACTGTAGCTTACCAGCCATTCTTTGTGTCCCTGCGAGCCCTCGAGGTCGAGCAGCTTGACGGCGACGGCCTGCGGGTGCCGGAGGCCCGGCCTGATCCTCTCGTCGACGCGGCCCTTGTAGACGGGCCCGAACCCGCCCTCGCCGACGAAGTTGCTCATCGAGAAGTCCCGCGTCGCCGCCCGGAGCTCGTCCACCGTGAACGCCAGCACGTCGGACCCCGCCAGCGACAGCGACAGGTCCTCCGGCGACGGCAGCGGCGGCGGCGCGGGCGCCCTGGAGCTCGAGGCTACCTTCGCGGCGTTCCTCGAGCCGGAGCCGGAGTCGCCGGAGAGGCCGGCGTGGGAGGAGCTGAAGCAGCCGAGGCCGAACAGTGAGCTCCACGACGTCGTCGACGACGACTTGGGCTTCCCCATGCGCGCGCGTGCTGATCAGAAGTGGAGCGATTTTGTTTGTGTGGAGTCGTTATGTGGAGTGGGCTGTTTTGTAGGAGCAGCTGCTGCCATCGTCAGTCAATCGATCAAAGGTTTGGTTTGGTTGGGTTCCGATTTTCCGAATTCTGGATTGTATTAAAAAATAGGTAATGACCAGTATTCAGCGGCCGTATTTTATTTCTCCTGAACGCCCGGCTCTCCGACTAGATCAGAGCACGTATTTTTCGGTTCAGCCTCACCCACTCATCCACGTGTGGGGCCCACGCAGCTCGACGAATTTCCTCCCCCCGTTGCCTTTCGGCTCTCCGGCTCTCTCAGCGACTCTGCATCTCGCGCCGCAGGCGAGGCGGCTGGGACCCGTACCCGTCGCCAACAGAGCTCGCCGTGGCGGCGGCGACGGTGGGAGGCGGAGCTCCGCACAGATCTGCCCGCGAGTGCGCTCGGCCACGCGCCGCGAAGCGAGGCAGCGCAATAGGGCGACGACCGATTCCCTTCGTGGGCGGGCACATCGGGGAGGATGCGGCAACTCCGGCAGAACCCTGCGCCCAGCAGGGACCACCGGTGGTGGAGGCCTCGCGAGTCAGACCCGGGAATCCGGGGGTTCCGGTGAGAATCTCGCGGCTCTAGGAGTGCCGTGGCTGCCCTTCGAGTTCCAGCAGCAGGCGACTTCATCGACGTCGTCGACTGCCTCAGCCACGCGCTCAAGATCAGGTTAGGATTTTCTTCCCCCATATTTCCCCATCCCTCCTCCGACCTAGTTGTCTAAAGCGACCTCGCATGTTGGTCAATTCTTTGAGTAATTGATGGTTAGTGTGGTGTATTTCCTCTCGGGATCTACTGGTTTTTGCATGAACGCTTGTGTAATTTGAGTATCCCGTTCCCTAGGGTTTAATGGTTCTACAGGAAATTGCATAGCAGGAGTGTTGTTTCATTTCCTTTTGCGATGAGAGAGATTGAGGGAGGTTGTCGTAATCAGGGTTAGTGAATTTGGCTATCGAGCTACGAGCCATGTGTGCGTGGATGGGTGTTTTTTGTGAGATCATGAGCCTTGTGTTAGTTCGCAGCAATGGAGTAAATTGTTTTCACCATGGAGTTTATTTTGTAAATAAATTGCAAGCCAGTTTTTGATAGCCAACATGGAGTTTTAGTGTTATAGATTAGATTACAAGTCATAATGATATGTGCTCAAACACAGGTCCAATTTTATTGTCATCAGTAATGCTAGCTAGAAGGACGTATCCATTCATTTTTATCCGAGGCATTTTTGGTTTACGATGGATTTTCTGTGAATCCGTAAGCAAGGTTTTAATAGCCATGCATGACACCATGCAACTTGGTTATATTTTGGTACTACTACAGAACTGCCTTTTTCTCTAGGAAATACAAACTTCTTGGTCTTGGTAGAATTTTTGTCATGTTAAATTAATAATTCTGTTGAAGTGCTTCCATCGGAAATTCTCTGTTGTATCTGATGTTCTTTACACCCCATTCGTCATGTGTGCAGTGAGGAGAACTTATGGCTTAGATTCTACAGACCTGGCGTCAATGAAGGTGGTGCTTGCAGGTATGGCATTTCTTTTTGGTCTAATGTACTTTTTTTATTGCTTTGGCTTTGGTGAAAGGGGGAGATCAATTTCTCAAGTTTTTCAGTTACGGTTTCATCTTTTATGGCGCTATGTATCCTGTGTGAAGTCTGTACCAATGAAATATGCCATTGCTGCTCTGGTAGTGTTGTATTTTTTTTTTTGTTATGTATCTGTTGCTATCAGTAGGGCTAGTGTTTAGAAATGTGGATGAATAAGCTTGTTGCTGCTAGTAGGGTTGTTTAGAAATGTGAGGTGAATAAGCTCATTGCTACTTAGGATACTATTGGTTTTCGTTCCGTATATGTTGCAACTCGATGAGCCTGTGACCTAAATTTTATCTTCCCAACCACTTCACATCCACCCAATTTGTTATTTTTACTATCTATAATTTTCTAGTCTACGGTTAAATGGTATGTTGTATTCCTTCCACAATTATAGCTTCACTCTCTAGCATTTTTCTTGTTATTGTTAAGCAATTTATATATCATGCATAAGCAATCTGTGTCCATTTTAGTTGTGTGCTCACTGTGTTTTTTATTTCTAGGGGTCGGTGCAAGTTCAATAACGATATAGCATCTGCACGTGATGTGTTTTGTATGATTCAGAACTGCTAGTCACTAATTTTAGTTATGTGCTGGTTGAATTGATATCTTCCAGATTTTTTCTTTAATTGATAGGTCTGTATTCAGTAAACATGTTAGATCTAGTTTTCTTAGGACATGGCTGGCTGGAACTAAGTCATTACTGTTTTATTAATGATGTTTTGACCGCAATTCTAGTGCAATTTCACCTCTAGAAATACGAAGGTACAGCTGTTTGCTAGCATTTTTTAGTAATGTGGGCAATAGTATTGTATTAACTGCCTCTGACATGGTGGAGCGGTACAAGCCTTTCTTTACTATA
Source organism: Panicum miliaceum (assembly GCA_032594955.1). Classification (NCBI taxonomy): domain Eukaryota; kingdom Viridiplantae; phylum Streptophyta; class Magnoliopsida; order Poales; family Poaceae; genus Panicum; species Panicum miliaceum. The sequence goes on along the minus strand of CM064059.1, from coordinate 17,780,172 downwards.
TACCTTATTAGACACTGATGAGGTTATTAAGAAGGCAATAATATAATTCTGGAATAGGCAAAATGGTATATTGCATTAGGCAAAAATATGATTTGATCAGGCAGTAATATTGTTCTGGAAGAGGCCAATTAGCTCATTTTTGCTATCAATGATTTTGATTTTACTGATCAACTTGTGGAATTCATTTGCAGGCAAGTTATGCAAAATCAATAGGCAAATTATTAATTTTAGGTTAGAATTTTTGATTCAGCACAGGTTTTACAATTGCTAGTAGTACATAGTTGTATATTGGATATGTTTTGATTTCACACTTATTCCTTTTCTCATTTTGGTTTTGCATTCATTCCATTAGTGTGTCTTCTTTACTTTTTTTTGTATCCTCTATCTACTGATCTTGGTAGATTCCATTTTCCTGTTGAAGTACCAGGCATAGAAGCAAGTTTTAGATTAGGACGAGATGATGCAGCTGTAGGCACCGCACTGTAATAGGACCTGATGAGGTCTACATGTGCAGGAGTAAGATTGTGTAGGCAAAACTTTAATTTTTTACAAGCATAGATGTATTTGTAATAGGATGCTGAATTCATTTTATTTTAGATCCAGTAACAGGAACAATAGCAGTTCTTTTCATTGTTCATTAGGCAAAAACATGCTACTAAATTAGGCAACTTATGTTACATCAACAAGCAATTTATCCACTGTGGTTCAACACTTTGTGTTCTGGTTCTAGCAATCTTTTCATAGTATGGTGAATTTTACTATTTTGGCCTACTGAACAATTTCATGCAAAAAATTCATTCTTACTTTAGCATTTCATATTCTGATTATGTGCCCTCTTTGATTCAATTCTTTGTTTTGGTGCCATAGCAGGCTCACAAATATGATGATGGTGCCGGTCCATATTTTTTTGGTGCTAGAGAATGAGGCCTGAAGACTTGCTTTGTGTCATTGTCTGAATGTTTAGATTGGTGAAAAATACCTTTGTACATGTTCTAATTTTCTTAGAGTTCTTTAACTTTGCTCTTATGAGGTCCCCAAAAGTTGCTTTATTGTATAACCATTGAGTTGAATTGGTAGTATTAGTGGAGCAGAAATGTACATCAATGAGTAGATTAGGAGAGGCGGTGGTGGGTCTAGCAAGAAAATTGCTTGACGTGTCAGACTCTCTGTTGTATTGAATGGAGTGATTTACTATATATGGAAGGTAGCATTTGCTGATTCTATTTGCCTTTTCTAATCGGGCCGGCCGTACGGCTGGCCTAATTTACGTCCGGCCGTACGTTAGCCGACTAGTATTCAGCGGCTGTAATATTTTTTTTTGCAAAACTTCAAAATTACAGAGATTACATTATATAATGGATAGTTGAGGTTAACCAAATTTACTTCCTCTGATAGTGAACATAAGTCTATATACCTATATAGATGCATCTAAAGTCAAACCTGTTTCAACCATTGACTATCGGCATTTGGAATTCATATAGAAGAAAAATTCCGCTCAACTAATCCATTAACCGGTACGTATTACATGGTCGTGGATCCGTATAGATCCTTAAAGCATCTTTAAAAGTTCTCCAATAAAAAATATCCTAATAAGATGGTATTGGGATGACCCAATACCACTTTCGTAGATTACTAGGAGAGATGATTTTACAGCTCCAAAATAACCTTATTCCAATACAACTAACACATTGGGAGAGTCAAAATTCTCTTTATTTGATGGGAGTTGGGGTGAAATATTAGGACAATCAAATAATTATTGGGAAAAGAGAGAGATTTTGGGATCTGCTGGAGTATATCTTCTTCTTAATATTATCAGTTTATTAGAAAAAGAGAGACGGCTGGACATACTTTTATATTGTATCTTCCTCGTCTTCTTTGGTTCTAGTTTCAGCTAGCTGTTCTGTATTCATCGTTATCTGGAATAGAGGTTTCGTATGAACCTATGCCATCGCCTTCTACAACTGCCTTGCGGAATGATGACATCAACATCCTAACTGGCGCCCAAATGTTTACATAGCAACCCTACAAACTCGCAGACAATTTTATATTGTAGTTGCAGTAACGTGTTATGCCCCCAAGAAATCCAAGCAACGGGAGTCCATCTGCGTTTTAACCCAATCTCTATCTGACACGTGTCCCAGTACGTTGTTTACCATCCCAGCCCAGCTGAAAAAAAGAATAAAACAGGCGTCTGGCGCGGCACATGGCAGGGCGTCGTCGGTGCCTCGGCAAGAATTGCTGCCCACGCGTCCAATCCCCAAAAAAAAAACTCCCCCTCCCCCCTAATTGTTGATCGGTTGGTTCGAGTTTTCTAAAAAAATAGCCAATGGATGTCAGTTAAAACTTTATTATCTATTTGCAACGTGACTGCAAACTCAAATGAAAATACTACAGGTCTGGTGCATTATTACTCTTTTTTAACTATTTGCAAGTACAAATATTCTGAGAAACATATTAAGCTTTTCTCAAAACGGACGTGATGTAGCGCGCCTGCCATCCTAGTATTCTAATCCCGGTGCCGATAAACAAGCTAGCTAGCGAAAAGCCCCTAGCATACCAGGGGTGGTAAAGAGTTAAAAATTAATCTAAATAATTTAAAGATCGAGCTCTAATAAAATTAGGCTCTTATCTTATATAATTTTGACATAAAAATATATATATAAGAGCCAAGTTAGATTGTAAAAAGACCACTAGTGTCATGATCTATTACCACCCCTACTAACGTTCCACTGACTGTTTATATAACTATTAATATCTAACTGACGTTAGTTGCATATGATCCACTTGGTCAAGAGTCCCTACGTCTTGCTATTGTCCCAACAGCGATTTCATTCTGTGGTTTGATTGATATTTTGTCGTAGATATGGAACAAGATTCCGGGTGCCGTGGCTTCCTAGTTGAGATTTTTTCTCGGATGCCGTTCAGATCCCTTCATTTTGAGGAATCGGAATCTACGTAGACTATTTGTCTTGGAATATGACATTCTACAACTTTTCTAAAGTATATAATATATATATATATATATATATATATATATATAAAAGTTTATCTTAAATTTATGGGGTGAGAGATTTTAATTGATTCTTAGATGCTCAGATTATATTTTTAATGTACAACTTATAGCACACTCTTCGATTCGCTTTCCTATAGTAGAAGTGCAGTGCATAAGTACTCTCCTATATGACCACAATAATATACAAATATATTACACATACAACTATATTAGCTTAATTAATTTATATCTACATTATAATTATTATAATAAAATTCAATTTCAAGAATCCAAACGGGCCTTAATATATTGCAAAGAACAAAAGGCCCCGAGATGCTCAATGTCTCCAACAATACGACGCAAAATAGGAAACCTATATTTATATATTTATGGTATGCGTTGCGGCGAAAGAAAAAGGTCACGCACCTAAAACCTGCCTTCTCCAACAACGAATGCAAAAGCAAGCCCCGGAATACGGATGGTTTCTTCCGCGGGCGGTCGATGAAATTTTCGCGGGAAACAAAGGGAAGGATATCTGCGTACTGCGGGGCTTGGCTCGATGGCGAGATTATCATGCCACCCCGGCTGCGCGTGAGAAGGGAGTCGAACTGGCAGGGAGGTAGCCGCCGGCGATCAACCGCCGGCACAAGGCCGGGCGTTGGCGCAACTGAGTCAATTATAACACAGGTAATCTGATTTGTGGCGATTTGCTTTTAGGGCGATTTGCCCCTCCGCCGAATCTGAGGAAAGGGAATCGAGATGAGGAAAGAGAAGAGAGAGAGGAAGAGGGAAGGAGACGCGGGTCTGGATGAGGACGGAGGACGCGCGGGCGGCATGGACACGTGATTCGGCGCAGGGTCGACCGGGAGTTGGCGTCCGTCCGGGCGGACGGTAGAAACAGTACTGGGGTGGCCGTGTGGTTTTGGGGTAGTCCCGACTTCGTGTTGGTGCTGACAATGGCTGCGTCTTCGGATGCTGTAAACCTCCTTGAGGCGTGATTATAGGGCTCTGCTCCTTCATAACCATTGACACCTCCGAGTGAATCAATCTTGGTATCGAACGAACGCGGTGGCGTTTTTTATGCTGAATTCCCACGTGCAGGCGTCGATTTGGAGGCCACCTTGAGGGAACGTATTGGCTACCACACAACGAAGACCATCAATTTAGCAAGTAAAAGAATTGGATTGTTGCCAAAAATGAATGAAGAAGCGATCATAGACATTGCTTACGATTTTTCCTTTTGTCTGTATCCTCTTTCCTCTTTTATTTGTGATTAGCCACTGAAATGAAAACATTGTAAGAACTTTGATGCGTGTGGTCACAGAGGCCGGATATTTTTCAATTATTATCTAAAAAGTTCTCATTTGCTACGGTGCTTTGGGCCAGACACGGGATCACGTGCTGCCCCCCTGATCCGGGCCCACTTGTCAGCAACGGAGTAGCGCGTCAGACTAGTCTCCAACCTTTAGGCCAAGGAAGAACGGCCAACAGATTTATGCTGCACTAGTTACCTGTGGCCATACCACGTTTCTCCTAGAAATTTATTATGCTTCAAGAACGTCAAGATAACATTTTTTTTGTCATTATCTCTATAATCTAGAATCATGAACCTTAGTCAGACCTGTCAAATTTATGCAGTGCCCAGGTCAGGGACAGGACGAAAAATTAGTCCTTGCAACAACCTACAAAGAATATAGCCTACTATAGCTATAACACAGCCGATGGCTTGACATAGAAGGAATGCGAGATGACGAAAATAAAATGAACAAAAGCATATGATGGATGAATATTAGCAACAATTGAATCAACAAGGATGGTTATGTTATCACGGCCTATCATTCCTCTAAGTTAGCTAACGGGGCATCACTATTTGCTACCAAGGTTACAAACCTAGGCAATTGATCGCGACAAGTAAGACGACTGTAGGTGCTGCATCAAGAACTGAGCAGAGTGAACATGTCGAAGCGATGAGGGCATTTCAATGTTTGACATGTCAACGTCTGGTACTTCCTCTGCTATTTCCTCGGTTGTGAATGGAATGCTGAAATTGTGGAGAATAGGAATGATCGTGTAGATGTAAGTTTAAGTGCACGAATCATGGAAATTAGAAAGACAGACAAGTGCACGAATCATGAAAATTAGAAAGGCAGACAAATAAGTTCATGAATTGAAGTTCCATGGATAATGACCTTAAGTCATCGTCTAGAAGAAATGAATTGGACACAGGATTTTGCGTGTCGTTGCCCACCATGTCCCTCATTTTGGCAACAACCTGCAAATAACCCACTGATTTAACTGAAACCAGAAACTGGACTTCATGACACAAAAAAAGAAGAGAACATACCTCAGCCGATACACTATGGGTACCATATTTGTCATCCCAGTACATCGTACATATACGATATATCTGTCTCACACTTAACGCCTGGCATATATCAGTGAAGCAAGATAAGAGTTTTTTTTATTAGGAGGACAATTCTATCAAAGCCTAATTTGTATACAGAAGTAGCACTATTGAAATTTGTCTATACCGGGCAAATATTCCTCTTAATCTGCTCAAGGGTCTTTTTGCTTTTATGTGGAATGATCTGCATTCCACGTACTGGTATGAGAGAAAAATCTTGAAAACAATGCCATAATCTAGCTATCAAAAAATGATACAAAATTTTACCAGAAAGTCAACCGCTTGCCTGATGAACTTCAGCTCATCCCAAGATGCACCTGCATGCTAAAACATAGAATAGAATAGATGTACTGTTGAACGCTGATCAAGATCAAATGGGAGCAAGACCTGCTGCAAACCTCTTCTTCAGCCTCCACGATCCATTTCTCAAGTACACAAAGCCCAGACTTCACATATTCTCCATTTGAAAATGTGCAACATTCTCGTCGTAGAAGCATACTGGATATTTGAGAAAGGAAAAATAAATCAAGATCTTGTAGACCTGAATGCTTTCTGAAATATAGTTGATATTGACAGGCTAACCTATTGAACAACTGTACATTAATGAAGGAAAAAATTTGAGTTACTAGCTTGCGGATGAAAAAAGAAGGCACCTGCAGAATGATTTGTTATCAAGATCAGTAAGAGTGCTTAGATCATGAAGAAAACAAACTAGTCCTAAATAAGAACAGCGGGTTCCCTATAAAAACAACAGCAATGGACAGGTGCAAAAGAGGCTGTTAAGTTCAAATGAAAAACTGAATGCAAGTTTCTCTAGCATTTGCTTCTGTGCAATCAGGCCTTGTTCAAGAGTCAAGATACAGGTTCTTTTTTTACTTCATTGGGTTGTACAGTCAATGCTCTATATCAAATCTGAATCAGATCCCACACTTCACGGGATTGTCAAAAGCATTTCTTCCGTTCATTCAACAAACACTAATCAAATGGATCAGCTTTCTTATGCCAGTAGGAACTCCAAAATGATTACTCAACAAGAAACCCTCAAAACAATGAAGCGGAATACAGTCACATTGGATTCTTCATCTTCCTATTATTCTGTTCTCCATTTAGCAATCTTAGGATTCACATTTCGCTCTATACTTAGAGAATGGCAGGTTGGTTATGGTGTATGAGATGTCTCAACTAATTGCTATCTATTACCTACTTCAAAGGGTTTAGGAATTACATTTGCAAGACTATGAAGCTATGATAATAACTGTGCAAAACCATGTAACTTTTAGTTGCCTCGGATGAAATTTCCAAATAGATGTTGCGCATTTGGAGTATATAAAGCAAGCATTTGTATTGAGTAACTCACAAAATTTTTATGTAGTCTATCCATCAGTGAGTCCAAAAATTTAACAATCCGATCCCAGTGAGTACTTATTGGTTGCTGCACGGCCATGTCAGGCGATATCGACCTCCTTCCACCGCCTCCTCGAGCAAGTTTTGGTGCCTTTTTATCAACATAAATAGAAGGTGGAAGTTGTTGCTTTCTAACATGAACTCATAAAAAAATGTACAGCCTCCAGCAAAAAACTTTAACAGAGAAAAATTTGTGCTGGACACAATCAGCTAGCCACTGGGGCTACAAGATCATATACCTGAATGCAAAGGCTTAAAAGAGGTGATATCTCTTTCTTTAGATTGTCACGAATTAAGCCGAAGATCTTCTCCAAGGAGGCAGTAAGTTGTTGCTTAAATAGCATGGCCGGGTATCGAGCATCAATGTGTGACATGCTTGTCCGTTGACCAAAGGCTTTCAAAGGATACCGGAATGTCTGTAAGAATGTTTCAACAATCAATTTCTAATAGTAATTATATACACCCTCTGTTTTTAAATAAAAATGAAATTAACTTGTCATAAACATTATATATTCTAAAACAGAGGGACTATATTTTATCAGATATGTAACGTTATTAGTTCTATAAGAACCCCATTTCTCTGTTGACATGTTCGGAACAGAATTCAGGTTCCCCATTTCTTGAGAATTGCTAGTCCCAGCTGGCAACAAGAATCTAGGTAGTGTTCTTGTATATTCCAGACAAATAACTATTCTCTGTATGTTTCTTCTTTCCCATGCTTTTGTATGTTCTTAGTTTTGTTGAGTCTATATTCTTTCAAAGATCACTAAGTAACCTACTATTAGTCAGTACACATCATACTGGCTAAAACCAATGTAACTTGTTACCACTAGTAATAAGCTGATTCCCAGAGATAAGTTCAACCTTAAATCTGAACAGCATGAGCAAAAAGAGAGCTGCAAAATGAAAGCTGAAAAGTGAATAAGTTGAATGGAATGGAACTCACTTCATTTGCCTTTTCACTTAAGTGAGTATCTGAAGACGATCGAGAGGGTGCCATTATGAATCCTTTTGACCTTAAGTTTCTTTGTAACATGCACAGAAGGGCAGAAGCATTGGCTAGCCAGTAGGGCAAAATGTCGTTCTCGTTTTCTGTCTGAAAAGCAAAATGTTGAAACCAATAACCAGAGCACCTCAGACACAAGGTTATAAGCATATAAAACAGGGTCCTAACCTTCAGGATGCTATTAATTGTGTGAATTATGAAGTCAAAAATAGTTGTTCTTTCAGCCTCGAACACTCCCCAATGGAGAAGGCATTTGTAAATGATACAGGCTGCAACTGGTTTTCCCTTCTTGAATCCCATATCATCTTTGATGCATCGTTGGAGCACATCATGATAATCCTGAAAGCGTCACTTTTTTGCTTAAGTATGCTAACTACATACCAAAAACACACACATCCTGGCGTTCTTTTTTATTTTTAGAGAAAAAATATATTCAACCTCATGTCTATCAGAATTCATCCTTGACCTTCTTAGTTCTGTAGTGTTATGTGGGAGAGGTGCGAGTTTTACAGGTGAAGATTCCTGAAGGCAGCCAAAATTTCATTTTGTCAGTAATCAAGATGGATGTACATTCAAAATGATAGTGAGGCTGCATTGTCTTACGTAGAATGACCTTGGGCTGCATGGTGAAGCCCCGATGTGATGGCTCTACAAACAAATATAAGAACATTCATTAGAACATAGTAGTTCTTGATCCAGATATTCAGTTGAATGAAATACACGTTTATTTATGCACAGCACGAGAAATAAATGGATGTATTTCTAGAATGAATAGGAAAAAAATCCATATACCCCAGTTCGGCCATGTCTAGGAGATAAGTTCAAGGCCTTCTGTCTCAATAAATGATTCTCATCTTCTAAATTTGAGATCTTATCCTCTAAGCTGTAAAGAGAAGGTCCAAATTATTTAGTGAGTAGGGTTTGTCTATGTAATCATAATAACAATAATTTTCTTACATATAGATATATGAGAAAAAAATAAAATGCTTTAGTACAAAATGCTCATCTTTTAGAAAATACTTGAGAGCTCTATGATATTACTGTGAAAAAAGTTTACTTTTTCAAGTTATCCCGGAGATGCACATAGTTCTTTTCCACATCATGCAGCTTATCCATATTATCATGGCTACTTTTTTGAGCTTTTAATAGCTCTTGTTCCATTTCTGCATTATTTTCCTGCATTACAGAAACATCTTCAGAAATTAGAACACTGGTTCAACAAACCTATCAAAGGCAACATAATATGCATGGAAATGTATGTGGATCATTCATTAAGGAGTGCTTAGATTACAACCTTGTTTATGTTGCAAAAGGCCTTTGATTAAATGCTTGCAATTTAAGAGAAATCATAAACTACTCCCACCATTCCAAAACGACCTACAATTTGGAACGGATGGAGTAGAATACAACTATATCAGAACATTAAGAGCAAAACAAATTAGTCACTAACATCACATTGTTGAGAGCTAAAAAGGTGAGTGGCACATACATAAAAATTGGAAAGTGTCATGAAATGCTGGATGCAAATGGAATTTGAAGTAGAGATACAGATTAAATTTAAATTTTATAGGTGGGGAAACACCTTCAGTGAAATATTCTCCCTCTTCACTTCTTCTATTTGAGAAAGACTGTTACGCAGAGCTTCTTGATCCTTGGATGATAACTCTAACTCATGTTGGAGTGAGGCAATTTTCTTGCAGTTCTTTTTATTTTCTTCATTTGATGCCTCTAATTCTAACTTCACAGAATCCAAGATTTTGACAAGCTTAGATATCTCCAATGCCTTCGACTCTTCAGCAGCAAGCTGTGTGCACACACATAGGATTATATTATTGATGGCTATCAAAAAACAATCAATATAGAGAAACATTATACATCTTTGACAACAAAGATAATAGAGTCCTCGACTGGAATGTTGAGAAATATGAAGAAAACATATAGCTTAAGTTAAACTACTTTTGATGCTTTGCTGCTAATTGTTGTCCATCGTGTCATTAAAAAGTTAAAGTCCATCAGGTTTCAGCAACTCTGTGAGAGCATCCTGTACTTTATATGGTAATTAAAGCACTTCAATTTGAAAGTTTTTAAATTAAAAGATCTATATCACATCGAAGCATACCCTTTGCCTCCTCTCTAAGGTGAATCGCAAAGTAAGATCTTCTAAGCTCTTCTCGAGTTTTCCTTTTGCTTCACGTAAAGCTCCAGCTTCATATGCAGCCTTGAAAATGAAGAAATTCAGTACTTGAAGTATTGAACTATATCAACATAATACATAATTATACTGCATCACATGTGAATCATCAATAATACAAAATATGTTTGATAAGAAAAAAGGTAAATGAAATGAACAACGGAGTGGTGTAAGTCAAATACATTTGGAATTTAATCATACAGAAAATTAACTTCTTAAATTCTTTGTATGTGGAGGAAAGGTTTGTAATATACAACATCCTCATTGCTTCACCAAAGTTGAAGTCAGCTGTAATAACTATTTGTTTAAATCCTACTCCTTCCGTCCCAAATTATTAGTCGTTTTGGCTTTTCTAGGTGCATAGTTTTGTTATGCATCTAGATTTATGTTATGTCTAGGTGCATAGCAAAATCTATGTATCTAGAAAAGCCAAAACGACTAATAATTTGGGACGGAGGGAGTAGAACTCAAGAAGACAAGAAGTTTGGCTCCAATACCACACTGAGTTTCATGCAGGGGCGGAGCTAAAGCTTGCTATCGTTGTCAGCTGACAACAACGGATTTTAGAAAACTTAGTGTAAAATACTGTTCAAGTACTATATCCAAGGTTAATGACACCAGTAAAAAAGGGTCTGACATCGGTGAATCAGGAGGCTGGCTTCGCCCCTGGTTTCATGCATCACCTAGTCACCCAAAAGCTTGAGCTTTTGATGAAAGGTGTGGAATATACTTCACAAGGTTGCACACGGACTTGGCTAAATGTTAATACATGTTTATTACCATTGGTATGTAAACATCCAGGACATGCAAGAATGAGATAGTTACAGTGTAGTCATCTGGAATGGAAAAGTTTTCTTTAAGCATCATCATAAGAAAAATTTCAGCTCTGGATTTCCTGAATGGATTATAAGATAGGTATCGTCAATTCATCACCTAATTTGGTACAAAAGAACAGGAAATAATGAAGCAACTAAATGGTGAAATCGATTGTCGCATCTTGTGAACAAGTTATACCTAACCTTTATAGGAACTTATGCTTACATATAGCAGAAACCAAACTATCAGCGAGTAAAATTTACAAAGAAATATTTTATTTAGAAGAAATTTAGCAAGGTTCCAATTATTTTAGTTGTTATTTCCAGTGTTCCAACCTGATAATTTCAAGATACATCATAATGAAGATAGTTGCTATAGTTCATACATGTTTAAGGTTCCGCAATGCCCTTTTAGCAAGCTTCTGTCTCCAGCAGCACTGGATGAGAACTGTTGCCCGTCGGTATTGCTGATGGAAATTATGGAGCTTCTGCATCCTCCACCAAGCCTATATATTAAAGCAACAGGGGTGGTCAGTATACATCGACTAGATCAAGGTCGAACTAAAGAAGCATAAGGATACAATGATAACTGAGATTTTATATCCTCAATCCAATGAAACAATTCCAGAGTTGAAATTTAAATCTAATGATAATAGCTTGATCCCCATACAGAGAGAGATAGAGAGATTTTTGGGGGAGGGGTTATTTATTAATTGTGATATTAACAATCAATTAGAATAGCATTTCTCCTGCTCCAGTAGCTGGCCTTACCATGCATACAGACTGAATTTAAGAGTGAGGTGGGGATGGGGTTTCGAGTATCAAATATGGGGTGGGGGTACTAGAATAAAAAATGAGATATACCTGTATAACATTAGAAGCTTTAGCATTCTTTAAGTGCTGCAATCTCTGAACTGCTAAGATATAGCGAATACCAGACTGGATCACAAGAGCAGCAGAACGAAGATGCAAATATGCACAACGACACAACCATCTTCGAGCATATCTTTCAACTGAAACAGCTGCTGCTATCTGTTTCTTAGCTTCAAGCACATTTCGTGCTAAACACCCTGCAGAGCAACCAAAGCCAATGACCATTACTTTGAGGAGTAAAGTGAAATTTGTAGTGCATCAATCATTAACCCTGTTGGGTCCTTAGAATATTAGTTTATTTAGCACAAAATGCAGTAAGAAGTTATGTTAGTGGAGTTTGTGCAGTTTTTTAAAGAATTCGTTTGTTATTTTATTTCAGGCCCTTTGGAACTGCTATGGCTTTATCACAAAGTACAGTAAATAAGCATGCTATCTTGTACAAATAAATGAACAATGAGCATGCAAAGTATGAAAACCACAAAAAGATCTATCATACCTCGGCAATATATTTGGATGGAGATAGAAGCTTTCCTTGTTGAAAGAAATTTCTTGCGAGCAATAAAGGTTTGAAAGTAACCCTGCAAGATCCTGGAAGCATTGTCCAGAATTTCACCACGTCTGGAGTCCAAAACAGCAATCTGGCCAGCCCGGAGAAAAACTTTTGTCCTGCCAAGCTGAAGAATACAATCAGACTTACACGTTACAGTAGATATATATCATTCAAATTTTATGTCCATGAAACTTTAATTCATAATAACACCCGTCCTGTAGGGTGCTTCTGTGCTCCACCCTCGCAACGCGAGTAGCACAAATTTTAATGCACTTGAAGGGGCAAGCAGGTTGGATTAACCCTTCAGTTTTAACTCAACGTTTAAAACTTTCAAAGGTCAAACACAGAAGCACCTCTCTTCATACACGCCCTGTGTAACAATTGCATCTTTGGTTGTTTATCTACTTCTGCTGGTGATCCACATATCTTATCTTTAAAGATAGAGAGAGAGGGTATATTCCTTCTTAAATTTCATGATTAGTTCCAATTCCTGAAGAGTGACTTATTTATATCCTTAACATTTTAGCTAAGCGACGCAAAAATAGGGAAAGCAATAACAAAAATTGGGCAACAGCAGGTGCCAGTTGAAAGCTTGAGTGCAGTTGAATGTTCTATATGTTAAAGTAGACTGAACACTAAAGGGTACTATTTCCATGGTCCAAGGATGGATAGAATTAGGACAATGTGCGAATTCAGCATAGCTCAATTGCTTAGGTTCCTTGTGTTGGAACTTTCCCACCTGGATTCAAAAGTCTAACTCAGCACGAGTGTTCACATTTCAGCTTAGTGGGAGCCACATCATGGTTGACAATGAGACACCTGGGGTGACTTCGTAGATCTCAAGATCTGCTAGCCCAGTTTATCAGAGGCGTTTATAGAGGTAGGATGTATGTGCATGCGTTCGTAGGAGTGTGCGTGCATGTATGTGAGCATCTGCTTCAATACTATGTTTTTGCCAAAAGAAGGAAAAAAAAAATTAGGATACTGTACTTGGAAGTTCTCAAGGTTTAGTTGCTTTAGGATCCTCTGTGTCAGTGATCTCTCATCAAATCTGCAAGAGTGGAAAAAGAGATGCGCCGATAATCCTTTATATTGATGAGATGATAAAACTTCCCACGATGAAACATAACAGAAGTTGACCAATGCAAATATATTATTGAAAGTTGGCATATTCTAAGGAGGTTCTAAAGTACTCATCAACAATGTTAAAGTATTACCTTTCATCTATATGTTCTGGCACAAGAAGTCCAAAGCGATTAATGAATTCAGAGTATGTTCTCCGTGTGGGATAACCAGCAAGACTTATCCTAATAGCTTCAAGGACACCCTGCAGTGAAACCCAATAAGTAAAGTAACTAAATTAGTCTTCTATAGTTCCCAGAATGAAACATCTCAGAACAAAGACGAGTTAAGCAGAATGAATCATTGACATGAATCAAACTTCAAAGCACTGATACATTGAGTGCTAGAGGAGAAAATTAATGGTACTAACCCCGCTACGCAGTTGCTGTAGAACACTGCCATTTTCAAACTTCTGAGGACAATTCAGAGAATTTGGTTTTATGCAACGGATGTAATGAGGTTCCGTTGAGCTAAGTGTCTCCATTAGCGCTTGGAGTTGTTGCTGTTGGGATTAGATAACTGACCATATCATAAGTATAATCAAATAAAAATGAAATTTAAAATAAGCATGTATTATTCTTGAGAACTTTCAAAAATCTTAATGTTCAATTCACTTGTGTGCACACACACACATTCATGATCAAACTCAAACGTGTTTCCTTGACTGCAAGAACTTAAAATTTCTATATATGTAATACTAAATTTGGAATATATTCTTGCAACAGAAGATATTGGAAATATGTTTTATCCTGTTGCTTTCTTGTTTCCCTTGATTTTCAGCGACCATGTAAAAGAAATGTTATTTGCACCATGCAAAAAAGTTATGTAATTGTTTAATACCACAGTGGCCAGAAAAAGGAAGATAAATAACCAAGAAACAGTAAATAAAGCCAAAATTAAAATCAAGTTTTTAATGTCCGGAGGAAATTAAGAAAACAATAATGTTCAATACTATACCTTAAATCGTGAAGCTACTGAAGAAAACTTATAAGACGATTTTGAGGGGTCGTCTTGGTTTGAAGCAAAGAGACCAGAAATAAAAGAGCATTTTGAAGAAGACAAAAGATTCTGGTGCTCTGCTATAACATAATCTCGGTTCTTCTCTAAAAATAAATCAGTTTGGTAGGTCACCTACAAAAAGTAGACCAGTCATTGCCACAAGTTTTAACCTAGTCAAGAGCAACAAAATGCTAAGCATATTTTACAAGAAAGAAATTTGGTTCACAGGACATGCCTTTCCAGCAAAATGAAATAGGGCAAAATCTGTCTTTGAGAGCTTTGGTTTTTCTAGTCTTGGATGTGCTTTTAAATTCTGAAACAACTTCATTGCAAAAGTTTCATGTGTTGACTTCCCAAGCATGCTGTTTAACAAGACTAGAAAGAAGTCAGAATGTTGAACTCAAAAGTGTTTGATAACACAACATGAAAAACCTTACCATGCTTCGTCCAATAGTGAAACTATGCCTATTGGTTTCTGCAAAACAAAACATAAATAGCACAATTATATAAATAGATAAAGTAATGTAACAGTAGAAGAAAATTTCAGCACCAGATATGAATTTCCCTGATGCAACCCACTAAGTATGCAACATATTATTTTCTGCAAATCTGGTAAGATAATACAAAATATTGAGTTCAATTTGCACATCCAGTTAATATCCACTCAGACACATGCCAAAAAGAAGAGTTCCGGATGTTAAATACAGTGATTAAAGGTACGATTATATTGGAAGATTTTTCATTTGTTCAGATAATATGCTAGCTTGAAACATAAATGGAGGAAAGATTACAAAAAAAAACACTATACACTGGTACTACATTACACTAATGACACATGCAGTGAAATGCCATCAGTTACATGTTTATGAAAAAGCAAAATACTATTAAGAGTAATGTTTTGACATACTACAGTAATGCCACTTCCATAGAATGGCACGTATGATTTAGCAACTGTTCTCATCTGGAAAACTGTGCCTCAAATCAACTTTTATTCTTTCCATATTAAATGGGGGAGCTAAAACCTAAAGGTTTTCATTGATATAGATTGTTCAGAATTCAGTTCACCACTCTATTCAAGATACATTAAACAATTTGAAACATTTGGTCAAGCTGGAAAGGTAAATAAATATAACTAGCATATCATATTCTGTGCAGAAACCATTCATAAATAGATAAGTAACAAACTTCACTTACACATGCCAAATGTCAAGACCATATCAGGTTTTTTATTTGTGCACAACTGCACACTGGTATTGCAATTGATAGGAAATGTGAGCGAAAAATACAATATTGGCATTCATACCACCATAGCATAACAGAGAATATTTCAAATGAACGATATAATATTGGCATTCGTACCACCATAGCATAATAGAGGATATTTCAAATGTAATTATAGATTCTATCAGTCTTATAAGTTTATACCTTTTCAATAAGATCCAATATATCTTGGTTATCAACAAATTCAATGTAGCTCCAATTGATTTCTTCTGTTTTATATTCCTCCTGCTCCATCTTGAAAACATGCTGCATCAAGAAATTAAAAGAAAAAGGAATCAGATATTTATGTGCTTGAAAGGGAGGATGAGGAGCAGGGCCATAAAATACCTTATTAAAATGCTGTTGGAGCTTTTCATTAGCAAAATTGATGCACAACTGCTCAAAGCTAGCAGAAGGAAGAGTCATCAGTAATTCAAGAACGATAAAATAGAATTAACTAAATAGAAGTCTGTCAACAGAATAGACATACAGCTAAAGAATCTGCATGTGAAGTAAGAGTGCTACTAGTGTAGGTTTGGAATTGCATTGTACTATAATTATCTTTCAGTGTACTCTTTTTCTTCTTCTTCTTTTCTCTTTTCATTTTATATGTCTGTGCATGTTACAGTTTCTCATTAAAAAGATTCAACCAAAGTGCATGAATCCAAGGAATGCCATGGTTTCCCAGCATATTGCAATATTATCAACTAAAATGCTGATGTATTATATAGGGAAACTAGCTTCCTACAATTTTTATCAAGTCAAGGTAATAACACTAGAAAAGAATAATTGAAAGGGCGCAATAAGTATCATTACCATTGATGAGGTTCCATTTGAAGTTCTCTTACAACTTAGGGCATGTTTTGTCAATGAAATCCTTAGCCTATTCAGAAGTCCATGCCCAAGGGCATGCTATGCAAGAGAAATCTAGGGAACCAAACATGCCTATAATTACTTAGTTACGAGCTAGCTGGTTATTTGGCAACAAAATCTAGCACTACTTTTGCTTGTAGAATATAACGAAAATCAGCATTGCATAAATAATCGTACTGAGTATTATTTTGAGACATGCAATTCATTGAAGAATAGCCACAAGCCCAAACTTTAAAATTAGTTAACCTGCTTCGTGGTAGGTGAATATTAGGCTTGTGGTTGTAGGTTTGAAGTTTGTACAAAATATCAGCATCACATAAATGCTTGTATTATGTAATATTTTTGAATTATGCAGCTTCTTGAAGAATAGCCACCAACACAAACTTAGAATTTTGGTTATTCTGCTTAATGGCAGGAGAAGTCGGTCTTTGCTTGTTACTCCCTCCGTCCCAAATTATTGGTCATTTTGGCTTTTCTAAATACATAGATTTTATTATGCATCTAGACATAAGATATATCAAACTGATGCTGCTGGTAGCGTTCTGACGAGGAGAACGATGAATCAAACATTTTGTCGCAGTTTCTTTTGATTGAGGGCTTTCTAGTTTAGCTGCTGGTAGTTTCTGTTAGCGAAATCTCTCTCTTTCTCTCTCTCTCTCTCTGGGAATCCTGGGGATGCTGGATGTAATTTGACATGAATCAGGTTCGGAGTGTCTGAACAAGGCATTGGGCCACTCCCCCCCCCCCCCCCCTCCCTTCCTCCCCCTGTTTTGTGCTTCTGAACATTCATTTTTTTCGTTTTCGTGTGAAATGGAAATGGGGTAGAGCCTTGTCTCGAAAATGAGTAGTTTTGAAAGAAAGCCAAAGCCAAAGATTGAAAGCCAAAGCGACTAATAAATTGGGACGGAGGGAGTAGTTTTGAAAGAAATACTGAAAGTCTGACCTGTTATATTTGAAACACTCAAAACCATAGATGTCCAAGACCCCAATCTGTGACCTTGACTCCACGTCCTGCCCAATGGACTTATTAATGTTGTCAACAAGCCTGCAGTAGCCACGCTATAAGCACCGTATTAAGAATTGTAAATCAATTCATGAAGAGACACGCTCGTACCAATCAAATAGTCGAGCATAAACAGTCTTTGCAAGTGTATCACGACCAATGACAGCTGCAGAACTGTCAACTGCCTTGACTATGTTTCCTTCGGGAGTTTTAATTGTGCGATAGCACAGAGTTGAAAGCAAAAGTCTTGCATCAACCCTACAGATAGACAAACAAGACCTATAAATGGTGCCTAGACATAATATGACTTATGAGTTATATTGTCAATAAAATTTATTGGTGATGTTCACAAAGAATCACGAGGCATTTGATCATGAGTACTGCTAATATCATATATTGCCAAAAAAAACATAGTATCTACAAAGGCAATGTCCATACTGATAAAGCTTTAACCACATGAAGTCGTTTGATGAGCATGATAAAATATGATGACGGCCATGAGACATAATAAATCTAGAAGGTTTAACAGAGTCATTGATGCATAAGTATTCCTTCACTACATTTGATGGTATGGTGTTAATCTGGCAGTTAGTAAAGCAAAACAGAAGACCGCAGCATTTGCCAATTTTAGTTGAACAAAATAATCTTGCTACTTGGATGCAAAAGGCTGCCTTTTGTGAAGAGGGAGGGGGGGGGGGGGGTGCATAATCCCTTCAACTTTGGGTTACTCTATAGGAGACTTAGGGCTTTGATGCAAAGAATTCGTGATGAGGCAATGCATGTTAGCCATTTTTTAAATATTTTATCGAAAGCTAGAAAAACAGAATTAACAAGAAAGAGAAAATGCAACACACAAATTGGTCTTACAGCATTAGCATCATGAGCACTATGTCAACAGCAAAAGGTAACATGTTTACATTGGATTTTTGTGATACAGAACAGGAGCAGGTAAGGAGACAAGAATAAAGCTTAATAAAAGACTCACATAAGCAAATCAGCAGCCATCTGCAGATGGAATTTGCATTTTTCATCCTTAATAACAGATGAATCAAACTCTTTTCCAGGAGAAAATTCAATATTCCCTACATGAAGGATAGCAGCCACAGTACGGAATATAGCTTCCTAAGAGTGAAAGGTAGCATCATGAGTCAAAGTTATTTATGAAGAGAAACAAGAAATGGAGTGATTTTCTCTCCCAGTGCAGGAATGAGGCCAAGATGAACCTGATCAGAAAAGCATATACCAACAATGTCCATTGCTCTCCGTGTTTGTAAATATTGCTCTGCCTCACTGACCCCTTCTAATTCATACATATGGCTTTGATTCAAGTAGTTAAAGTTCCTAGGGTGAGCAAGCTTGTATTTATCTGCATCCTGGCGATACAAATTTAACATAACATGAGGCATCAATTATGAGCCAAATAACTCTTAATTGTGGCATATACAAATGGCATTGAAGTTTACATGATTGATAATACAACATACATTTATAAATATTGACCTGCAAGGAGGTTTAACCCGACAGAGTCCCAATCTCTCTCATGATGAGGCAAATCATTTGACCGAGTAATTGACACAAATAGCAAAACACCAAACTTTGAAACAAAATTGAGGATGAAATGGTTCCATGGATTAAAAGCATCAATTTTATGAAACGAAAATGTCCATTTTACTCCCCAAAGGTTTCTAGTTCATTTTATGTTCTGAAACTACTACCAAACAGTCACTTCACTCCTTAGTGATATTTGTCCTTTTTGTTTCTCTTTACACAAGTCTTATTATAAGTTGAAGCTTTTGTGAGACTACAGAAGTCAACATACACTATCTTATGATATACTTTCAAATTTTCCATGACTATTTGCATAAAGGTTTAATCCTCATGGAATGAATTTAGGCCTTCCCTGGAAAACAATATAGGCAATTTCCAGATCTAAATTTTACAGCTTCATGTTCTAATATCACAATTAATCTCAAGGATAACAACTAATACAATCAACATTAGTTCTATAGACAAACCTGCCCAGATGCACAAAGTTGATAAAAACAGTGGTAATTCCTTTCAGATTCAGAAATTTGCACAACACGAGACCGTTCCAGGAGATAAGTTCGAACTGCAGCCCCAGATATTCTACCCGATTTGTCAAACTGAATTTCAACAAATTTCCCAAATCGACTGCAATGAAATAAAACTAGTAAGTAAAAATATAGGTACATGCAAGAAAACAGTAGACCAGCAAGTAGACTACAATGCTTATCTACAGTCTTTAGCTTCATTTCTTTGAATCATGAGGGTTACACCTAAACTGCTAGAACCTTTAGCTCAATCAATAAATAATATAGGTATATGCATACTGATAATAGTTTCTAGCTTCATTTCTTTGGATCATGAGGGTTACACCTAATGCTAGAACCTTTAGCTCAATCAATAAATAATAGCACCATCACTGTTCTAAGAATATCAAATGATAGATGTATCTAGTTGCACTGCACAAAAGAATCAAACAAGCTTTCTTTCTATGAAAAATAGTGAAACAAGTTGACTGACTCAAAGAAAATTAATGAACGAAGCTCACCTGGAATTGTCATTTCTCACAGTCCGTGCATTACCAAAAGCCTCCAACAGTGGATTTGACTACATTGAAATGAGGGCAGAATAGATGCAGAATTGAGAAAACATACAGGCAAAACTAATATAGGGACAAAAATTATTGGGAAAACATAAAGCTTTTTATAGTACACGTTAATCATGGCCCAAAATCATTGATGAGAAAACTGAAAGTTACCTCTAGAACTTGTTGCTCCACAGAGCGGACATCACCAGTTGCACGGCCCCCAACAAAAGTAAGATATCGCATAATGAGCTTGGTGGTTTCCGTTTTCCCAGCACCGCTCTCTCCACTGACTAATATGGACTGGCTGCGGTTCTCGCTAACCATAGCTCTTCAAGAAAGAGAGAACTATGTCACATAACACTCCATATTATAATCTCTAGCATGCTGTAAGCAGGTCCCCATGTTTCATACTTGTATGATGCATCGGCAGTGGCAAAAACATGTGGACTCAATTCACCGAACTGCGCGCCTCTGTACTGCTCCATCATGTGCATATTGTACATATGAGACAGCTTTGCAAAAGGGTTTACAGCGATCAAGATGCGCCCTGTGTACGTCTACACAAATTAAACCAACAGAACAGTCAGATTAACAGATGGCACAAATAACACCATGCATCAGCAGGCGATCTAGAAACTCATGTAAGCATCATGTTCTGATGAAACATAACATTTACTAACACAGATCAAGAAAGGAAAAGCTTCCTCCATTCCACATATACTAGACACAATACATGATCGTGCACAGAGGACATTATCCTCTTATGCTCCTATAACATGACTTCATAGAGGAGATGACTAATGTCCAACCAGTGGACAACTCGACATTGTGAGATCAAAGAGAGAACGGAAAGGGTGCACACACTCACATAGATCTCGTTGAGCGTGTATCGCCGCGCCAGGTTGCAGAGCACCCCGGGCTCGTGGAGGTAGACGAGCTTGGTCATGTCGTCAACGCCCCCGAGATCAGCCTCTGTGTCCCGCGGCAGGACCTTCCTACCGTCCACAACGGCCTGCCACGCGACAACCCAGCCACAAAGTTAATCGAACCAACCTAGCCCAATCCGCCGCCAGGCAATTCAACAAACACGTAGGCTGCAACACACGCAGCGGGGCTTCCAAACAAGGGGCTGGGTCGTTGCATCCTCACCTTGACGCCGGTGGATAGAACGACCGTGACCGAGGACTTCGAGGGCGGGGAGGCGGGGGAGGATACCACCTCGGCCTCGGCCCAGGTGAGGGCCGCGTGCTCCACCCACACGGCGGTGCCGGGGCGGAACATCATCGCGGCGGCGCCGAGGAGGAGGAGGCGTTGCCGCGATGCGGGGTGGGGGTCGCAGCGGTGGCGCTGCGGTTTGTGGGGGATCCCAAGCGGTGGGAGTGGGACTTGCCCATTTGGAAGGAGAGGTGGTCGGGAAGCGAGGGAGATGGCGGGAGTTGCGCTCGGGCGCCCGCGTCTCCGGTGAACAGACCGTTGGAAGCCGCACGAAGCTCGTGAGGGGACGGGAACGGGAGAGACGATATTAGGGCGAGTTAAATAAATTCTTATTTTATCTTCGTGAACAATTTCTCAAAGAAATTTTAGAAATATAAAATCGCATGTATTTAGCGCTGACGGAATGGAAGCTCGGTGTGTTGGTAACAAATTAGCTAGAATGGCGTTTAAACTATGCAAACCTTTTCAAAGTTATATTTCAAATCTCTTTTTTTTAAAACAGTTCACTCAGCTTTTATAGAAAGCATATAATAGTTCATACAACGACACAACTGGAGACACCAGTTCAGAAAAAATGGGCAACAGACTGCGAAACTTGGCTAAAAATAGAAAAAGGAAGTGCGCGGCTATCAACATGTAAGTCTTCCTCCGGCGGTATGATCCGTAGCTTCTCCAGGAATGTGTGCACCCACTCCTTTGTCTGGTTCACCAGCCCCTCTAGCTTGTCTTGTTCAATAGCCTTCAACAACATCCTCCATTTCTGTAAAAAGAGGTTGGTATTTCAATTTTTTTTAATATGTTGTTTTCTTTACCCGAAAAGTTCTCAACATTTCTATACCTTCAAGAATCCACAATAAACATAACTTGAGAGAAATAATTTAACAAAAGATATATGCGGAAATTCTGCATCTCTAAGAGCACCCGTTGTATAGTGTGAAACCGGTACTTGGAAGGTGAGAGAGATTATCCAAGCATCAATTATTCGCACTGAAGCCACCAATGCCCAATTAAAAAGCACAAGTACTGAAGATAGTTGATTTTTCAATGCCAAAATCCCTAAATAATTATAATATTATGTAACCACTGTCAACTTGATAGTTTGCTTCATCCTGTTCAAAACAGCGATTACATACATGGAGTAGTATTTGCCTACAAATATGTTATGTGCATACGCACATGAACTTCTACATACACACTAGCCTACTACAAAGGTTCAAAGACATGGATAACTCCTCTTCAACTAGTCTCATGAACATGCTCAACGCCTTAATCTTTATTTCAATCCACCAGATACAAATATAACAGCGAACTAAACTTAACTCAGCTGGTAAGGTTATTCGTGGTGGAACCTGCTCATTCGGATTTGAGTCTTGACTCGGCACAGATGCTCGTATTTTTCTGAATTTATTCTAAAATTTTACCGGTGCTATTCTTTTAGTGGTAGGTGACATGTGCGGCGACAACAAACATGTGGTAGCTTTATCAATATCGAGATCTACTGGCTCAATCTCTTAAATGTGCTCATAAAAATAAGTTTGCATATATATATATACACGTAAGGGGGTATGCATGCATTAATGTAAACGTCTGCATTTATACCATGTTTCGCATAACAGCACTAGAATCGGAATTTTCAACCACACCATTATCCGATACCCTCAACTACCCGCCCTCACATATTCATTCAAACTTCTATATTCATTACCCACATAATATTAATCCATTTTTATGTCCAAGCTACTAGAAGTTGTCTCCTACGTCAGCAAGCTACCATGGATATCATTACCCATACAATGTTGGGTAGCACTCACCAAGGAATGCTTGGAGATTTGGCATCCGATGGTCCAGCATCTCCAGTAGAATCGATGGCCTTCTTTGTTGCCAGTGGTTTGCGAGGTAATAAGATCAGCCCAATCGCTTCATCTTCTCCAAATTCAAGACAACTCCAAATCTGCCACTGACGTAGCAGATTGCCGTGATGCTAGTGAAAACGAGGCCGAAAAGAAAGAAGGGCGTATAATTTTGATCAAGAGGACAACCATTCATGCACAGGTAGTTATTATGAGTAACTTTCTTGTGTCATCCTATGGAATTTAATAAATCCGTCATGACCCATACAGATCGGATAAAGATATATAGGAAATATTATATGATGCTTGGTAAAGTTTTTTATCTTTTTTTCTCCTTACATAATTTTGTTCACCCTTCATATTTGTATGGATATAAATTATTGTATCATCTATTGTTGACGCCAGATTTTGACACATGTTGAATCGGCGTCAAGAGGAGAAGATTGGCCGATGCGGCAGATCTGAAGGCTACAGTAAGGAATCGGCCGATTGAGGTAACAGTTGGAAATTGGCTGATTGGTGATGCAGCTTGCGCCAACAGGATGGGACTACTTCGGAGGGTTCCGGTCAAAAGTTGGTCAACAGAGCGACGCTAAGTCGGTCAGGAAGCAATTGAAAAAGTCCTGATTGGATTAGGAGACGGTGGCGGAAGATTCTGCGGGAGTCCGTTCCCTTTTTAAAAGATATTATAGATATAGTAGTTTTTCTGTTTTTAAATAAGGTTGTAACAAGTCGTAATCGACCAGGAGTCCTAGTTTTAGGGTATAAATAGGAGTCGTCAGGGCTTTGCAAAAAAAAAACGAACACATCAATCAACAACAATACTTCTACTTTTTCCAGCAATTTACTTTCAAGTCGGCGACTTCGCCAATACTTTTCTTCTTTCACGAGTTCGTACGGATTGTCAGGGCTGCATCAACTTGATCTCCGGCCAATTGGTAGGTTCCACTTATCGAGTAATATCCGAGCTTTAACTACGGGCGCATCGCTGTGGTTTCGTTTGGATTTATCACCAGTTATCGATATTTACTAGAATTGCAAGTTTTACCTGTTGTTCTAGTATTATCACCAGTTATCCAGCTTGAGATCAGAGTAATCGGCTTCGTCATCGTTCTTCTTCGATTTATTATCTCACAGCCGATTAGATCTATTTCAAGTGTTGCCTCTGTAGTAATTGTTTAGATCGCTCCAGTAGTTTTCTTTACAATTACTACACGATCATCTCTACAGCAAATCGGCCGATTCGCCGCCGACGCGCTCCTCAGGACATATCGGAACTCCAGCCGATCGGAGCGCCTGAAATTTAATACTTTATTTCCTTGTCAATCAACAGGTCAGATTGGCTGGCACGCCGCGCGAACCGTACCAGGGCGATAACCCGAACAGGAGCTAAGCAGATTCTCCCGGGTCGTGTGTCCGACGCTGAAGACCATCGGCCGATTCCTGTCTGGCCGATTTTAGCGCCAACACACTTTTGGCACGCCCAGTGGGACCAATTCAAGATCTGATGTGTCGAAGAACGCAGAAATCTCCGATAGCAACATCATCGAAGTCACAGAAGCGGATCTCAAGGACGACCAGAGGGAAGAATTAGCTAAACATCTAGAAGATTATAAGAAGATGTATCTGCAGTCGTTCAGTCGCACCAGGAGCGGGGAGGCTGTCAAGAAGGCTCCTATTCCAGTTCCTCGCCACATCACCATTGCTGAGGACTCGGGCAAGATGTCCGATATGATTCAACAGTCCGTCTACCAGGCGTTCATCGATCAGTCCTCTGTGATGACCAACGCGGTGTACAACGCCATCATCAGCTCTCTGGCCAGCGGAGCGGTTCAAGGCTATCAGGGGCCAGCGTATACCCCACCAATTACGCTGCCAGCCAGGAGCTTACCAGGCACGTCCCAATCGGCTTCTTAGCTGATATTGACGCAACGCGAGGGGTATAACACTCCGTTGCCTCCAGCGTCTCCAAGGTACAGCGGTGCACCATGTTTTCCGTCACAGACACCATTTCAACCCGTCCAGATCGCTTCTGTACAATCGCTGCCTACAAGCTCAATACCCTGGGGGATATCGGCGACAACGGCTTTCCCCGATCCATCAACCGGGCATGGAAGCTATCCAACCCAGGTGTCTCACCAATCGGCCGTCCGGCCGACGGTCCCTCAGTATCAGCCAACCTTATCAGAAATCGGCAGGGGGGCAGGCGCTGAAGAATCACTCAGAAGCACGGCGCCGATGATGACGTACAACGGGGCGGCGGATTCACTTCGCCATCAACTGCCAGCTGATCAGCAAAATTCGCCACATGCTTCGATTCATCACCCAGCTGTACCACCATCAGCCCTTCAACATGTGCCGGCACCGCGAACGGTCGTTCATCAGCAGCAGGTGGACTGGACGGCAAGAATAGCAGAGGTGATTCAGGACCAGTTTGGGTTGAAGCCGAAAGTGCAGACCTACACATACAAGACGCC
Source organism: Panicum miliaceum (assembly GCA_032594955.1). Classification (NCBI taxonomy): domain Eukaryota; kingdom Viridiplantae; phylum Streptophyta; class Magnoliopsida; order Poales; family Poaceae; genus Panicum; species Panicum miliaceum. The sequence continues at coordinate 17,754,527 of CM064059.1, read as the reverse complement.
ATACCCATCAGCCTATGACTTGCTGCCGTTCCCACACCGCTACAAGGTAACCGATTTCACCAAGTTTTCGGGTGTGGACGACACATCCACCGTTGAGCACGTCAACAGATTCATCATCCAGTGCGGAGAAGCCGCCACGCAAGATGCTCTGAGGGTGTGGCTATTTTCATCGTCTCTCTCCGGATCGGCCTTCCAGTGGTTTACCACTTTACCACCCAATTCCATTGTTACTTGGGCCGATCTGGAAAATCAATTCCATAAGTACTTCTACACAAGAGTACATGAGATGAAGCTCTCGAATTTGACCAGCCTCAGGCAGAGGAGCGACGAACCAGTAACTGGATACATACAGAGGTTCAGAGAAATCAGAGACAAATGCTATACTCTGGCTCTGACCGATGCCCAGTTGGCCGATATCGCTTTCCAAGGCCTCCTGCCGCATATCAAGGAGAGGTACGCCTCACAAGAATTTGAAAGCTTAAGTCAGATCGGTCACCGGTTGGCCGGTCAGAAGGTACGCCTGTTTGATCAGCAGAGGAATTTGGAAGGGTCTGAATCTGAGGAAGGAGGAGAAATCGGCCTAGTAGAATGGGTCAAAGGGAAGAAGCCAATATCGTGCCCTTTTGGAAAGAAAGAACCAGAGACATTCGGCTTTAACACATCAAAGGCCGATAAGATTTTCGAGTTTTTACTCCAGGAAGGGCAGATCAAGCTATCTCAGTATCATACGATCCCTTCGGCCGATCAGCTCAAGAAGATGAAGTACTGCAAGTGGCACAACGCCACGTCCCATGATACGAATGAATGCAAAATCTTTCGTCAACAGATACAATCGGCCATCGAGCAGGGAAGGCTCAAGTTCGAAACCCCGGTTAAACCGGCAAAACCGATGAAGATAGATCAGCATCCTTTCCCGGCCAACATGGTTGACACGGGGAAAAATTCACTTCAAACCAAGGTGTTGATGTCAGAATCGGCGAGAAGGAGCGCCGCCGTGGATCCTAGAAAGCAGGTCACGGTGGACGGTGTTAAAGGGGAAAGACGGACGGAAGATGAAGGTGAAGGATCAGAGCAATCGCGTAGACCCGTCACTTCCCAATTCTTAGTCAGCAAATATCGGCGACAGCAGGAAAGGACGAGACACCACGATGAGATGATACGCCGACACAAAGATCATTGGCGATGTCCGTATTTTATTCATTGCTGGGAAAATGACCTCAGATTGCCATCAACCGATAATTGCCCTGAGTGCAGCGGGTCAAGTTGCGGCGATCGCCCGCTCAAAAGATCGCGCTCCAAAGATAGAGGATCAGAGCCGATCAGCAGAAACTGGCGCGAACAAGAGGGTCGGCGCCTTTTAGTGCATGTTCGGTTGGAGGGCAAAGCTGACCGGTATGATCGGTCGAAAGGCAGGATCGACCAACAGGATCGACTGAGGAGCAGAATCAGCGTACACGGTCGGCTTTGTCAGATGAAAACCCCCTAGGAAGGGAATCAGATTGGGAGCACGCCAAATCATCGGTCAAACCAATAAACCCCAGGTGGTGCCCTGGTGGACTATCCAAATCGCAGAAACGGAGGATCCAACGCCTGCGCCGATGGGAGCAACAAGAAGAAGAGCAGAGGCAGGCGCTGGAAAAGAGAAACGTCAAGTGTCAGGTCTGGCGCCCCAAGCAAAATAACAGCAAGGAGGTTGAAAATCAAGAATCGGCAGCTAATGTCAAGAAAAAGGGTGGCCATGTGGTATGATAAGAAGGTCAAGGTTAAACAATTCTCCCGAGGAGATTTGGTATGGGAGTTGGTGCTGTCGATAGGGTCTAAGGATCCCAAATTCGGTAAATGGTCGCCCACGTGGGAAAGGCCGTATAGAATCGGCCGATGTGCTCCGGGAAATGCATATATCGAAGGGGAAGAGTTCACAAGAGCTTTAAACGAAAGGAGATTTTTACTGCGCTCGTTTCGGAGGAAAGATTAAAGAAAAGAGTTTCGAAGTAAAAGTTATGTTTTACTCCGAAACTGGTGGGCATGTGTTGACGCCAGATTTTGACACGTGTTGAATCGGCGTCAAGAGGAGAAGATTGGCCGATGCGGCAGATCTGAAGGCTACAGTAAGGAATCGGCCGATTGAAGTAACAGTTGGAAATCGGCCGATTGGTGATGCAGCTTGCGCCAACAGGATGGGACTACTTCGAGGGTCCCGGTCAAAAGTTGGTCAACAGAGCGACGCTAAGTCGGTCAGGAAGCAATTGAAAAAGTCCTGATTGGATTAGGAGATGGCGGTGGAAGATTCTGCGGGAGTCCGTTCCCTTTTTAAAAGATATTATAGATATAGTAGTTTTTCTGTTTTTAAATAAGGTTGTAACAAGTCGTAATCGACCAGGAGTCCTAGTTTTAGGGTATAAATAGGAGTCGTCAGGGCTTTGCAAAAAAAAACGAACACATCAATCAACAACAATACTTCTACTTTTTCCAGCAATTTACTTTCAAGTCGGCGACTTCGCCAATACTTTTCTTTTTTTCACGAGTTCGTACGGATTGGCAGGGCTGCGTCAACTTGATCTCCGGCCAATTGGTAGGTTCCGCTTATCGAGTAATATCCGAGCTTTAACTACGGGCGCATCGCTGTGGTTTCGTTTGGATTTATTCACCAGTTATCGATATTTACTAGAATTGCAAGTTTTACCTGTTGTTCTAGTATTATCACCAGTTATCCAGCTTGAGATCAGAGTAATCGGCTTCGTCATCGTTCTTCTTCGATTTATTATCTCACAGCCGATTAGATCTATTTCAAGTGTTGCCTCTGTAGTAATTGTTTAGATCGCTCCAGTAGTTTTCTTTACAATTACTACACGATTATCGGCTGATCCATAGCCGAACATCTCTACAGCAAATCGGCCGATTCGCCGCCGACGCGCTCCTCAGGCCATATCGGAACTCCAGCCGATCGGAGCGCCTGAAATTTAATACTTTATTTCCTTGTCAATCAACAGGTCAGATTGACTGGCACGCCGTGCGAACCGTACTAGGGCGATAACCCGAACAGGAGCTAAGCAGATTCTCCCGGGTCGTGTGTCCGACGCTGAAGACCATCGGCCGATTCCTGTCTGGCCGATTTTAGCGCCAACATCTATCCATCCATATATGTAGGTTGAATGCTTTTCGCGTGGAGCACGAGAATACCTCAAGATGCTCGAGCACTTGAATCGTTCTCTACCAACAAATTGTGCTAACCTCTTCCTGATTGTGACAAAAAAAAATTAACTTTGGGCATCTTAAAGAGAAGAATGTGTCTACATTTTTATCACATCATGATTAACGGAACTTACGAATAAACGTCTTTTGAATCTACGTTTCGTGCTACTTGGGTATCAAAATATTCCCACTCTTGTGATAGTAGTACTTCGCATGATCATCATCTTTTTTTCTACGACAATTAAAAATTCATAAAGCACGTATATCCACACCTTATGCAATTGTGCCCGAGAAACACGTGGAAGCCTTGTCATTTTTACTGTGGATATGTGTTTCATCGCTGAACGCATCTATACATGGATGTGCTAATTTGACCGAATTTAGATTTAGAAAAGAAATTGTTTCAAAATATATTAGAAAAAAAGACATCTATGTCAAGTCCGTGCTCCTCAAACGGCAACAAAGTCGGAATAGATGAGATCCTCTGCATTCCAGATTTTTTTAATACGAATTTGTACTGAAATTACATAATAATGCTCAGGATAGGGGGAATTACAAAACTAGACTTCTTTCGTCTGCTGGGCAGACGAAATCTAAATTTTGTCTACGCAGAAGATGAAAACACACGATATTTCGTCTATCCATCAGACGAAATACACTATTTTCGTCTTATCGTCAGACGGAAAATCTTTTCGTCTAACCAGTAGACGAAAGTGCATGGAACAGGTAGACGAAATCTTTTTTTCGTCCACCCGTTGGACGAAATTTAGTTTACTCATTTATTATGGTTTTGAGACCTTTGCAGGCCCTACCCATACAATACCTTTCTCAGTACGTTGTAGCCTGTCAGACACGGGCACACGGGACTGTGCACGTGGCATATTTTTTCTAGGATACGGGATGGGATATGGCCCACGCCCTACATCTGTTGTAACTATGCAGTAGGACTATACTCATACAGTAGTGAAACTTGTCGGACACGGTAGGAAACTACCCGATAAGTACTCGGGTAGGACTGCTAGGCTTGTACCCGACTAGGAATTCCATGTAAACATGTCCCTCAGACTATATAAGGGCGGAAAGGGATCTTTCGGTGTTTTACCGCCACGCCCACCGAGGGATACCCCCGAGGTGGTGAGTTTGTAGGTAGGGTGTCACCGAGATCTGGAACTCGAAGGTGCAAAGGAACATAAGGTTTAGACAGGTTCGGGCCGCCAAGAGCGTAATACCCTACGTCCTATGTGGTTTGTATTGCCTTTGATGGTGATTCTCCCCGAGGGGGTCCTTGTCCGCCCTTATATAGTCTGAGGGGACAGGTTTACATGGAAGTCCTAGTCAGGTATAAGCTCAGGAGTCCTACCCGAGTACTTCTTAAGTAGTTTCTTACCATGTCCGACTAGTTTTACTACTGTATGAGTAATTCTATTGCATTACGAGTAGTTACAACAGATGTAGGGCGTGGGCCATATCCCATCCCGTATCTTAGGAGAAGTATGCCATGTGTACAGTCCCGTGTACCCGGGTCTGACAAGCCCCCGAGCTCTTCGTAGCCGAGTACTGCAGGCGTTCGAGTACTTCTGAAGGCATCTTCGAGTCCTCCCGAACTTCATCTTGAAGGTGTCCTCGAGTACTTCCTTGGCTGCGTCGAGGCTGTGAGGTGCTCATGCCCCGAGTAGTTGTCCAGTCTTCTTTATATGGGGTGCGATTAAACTCGCACTCCATATGGAGTAGCCCCCGAGCCTTAGGTTGACTCGTAGAATCAAGCTGAGGGTCAATTTAATCTTGAGTCTTCAGTCTTTATCTTCCAGCAGATTTGAAAAATAAGTCGTTGATGACACATGTCCTGCAGCCCCCCGAGCCTTGAATCCAAATCCCCAAGTTTTGGAATCTAGGATCCAAAGAATCGTGGCATGCGATATGTGATGGTAAAGATTTGATGGTGAGCAAGAGCAATTTGGTGTAGTATATTTGAATACCTCTTTTTTCGGATGAATTCCCTGAAAAAATGGTTAAATAAATAATATCCAAAAAACACCCAAAATTACCTCTCAAATCAATTTTTGTGCCCTGAGCCAATGACTAAATAAATCCTTGGGTAATAATTTGAACAAACCCCTTATTTCGGAATAAAATTCCTGAAATAATGGTTAACAAACACTACCCAAGATGGGTCTTAAAAAGCCTCGTGGATCGGGTATTGGCAAGGAATTTTACAGCATCCAACATGTAAGCATGAGAGATGTCCCTTGAAGCACGCTGAGTGCCTTGTCCCATCAAGCCCCCGAGCCAGGAGCCAGATGATAAGCATAAAGTAGTCGTAGCGGAACGATGGTGCTAGCCCTCGAGCTCAGGCATTGGGCAAGTAGCCGTTGGTGCTTAAACAGTCGATGAAGCCATCTAGTCGGAGTCGGTCCTGACTAGGATTGTAATCAAGGCAAGGTCGAAGTAGTCGAACATGTGTAGAACTAGTCGTAAACTAGTAAACTTCTTGTCATGGGAGCGAGGCCCCTTCAATAATATAGTGTACAAGTTGAAAACTAGTAATATATTACTGGAAATAAGGGAGCGAGGCCCCTTCAGCAAACTTGCGTGTAGTACCAGTTGTAAACCAGTAAAATGGAGTTGTACTAGAAGTATGAGCGCAAGGCTCCTTCAGTAACCCAAGAGACTAGTCGGAAACTAGTAATTAGGTACTGGAAATATGGGAGCAAGGCGCCTTCAGCAAACTTGCGCGTAATACCAGTCGTGAACTGGTAAAACGGCATTGTACTGGAAATATGAGCGCAAGGCTCCTTCAGTAACCCAAGAGACTAGTCGGAAACTAGTAATTAGGTACTGGAAATATGGGAGCGAGGCCCCTTCAGTAAACTTGCGCGTAATACCAGTCGTGAACTTGTAAAACGGAGTTGTACTGGAAGTATCCATCTCCAGGCATCAATAGAAGATGTCGCCAGTCGATCAAGGATGAAAACGACGTAGATGCTCAATATTCCAAGAATTTGGTACCTTCTGACCATCAGGGTACTGCAAACGATAAGATCCAGGGCTTGTAACCTTGTGCACAATGAAAGGTCCTTCCCATCGTGAGTTAAGCTTGTGTAGTCCGGTATGATCCTGTATTCGTCGAAGAACCATATCTCCAACGTTGAAAGAGCATTGTTGAACGTTTCTGTCGTGGTAACGATGAACTCCTTGTAATTAGTGAGCCGACTGGAACAATACGTTGCATCGGATTTCCTCTGGTGAGTCAAGCTCGAGATGTCTTGCAGTGTCAGCCTCGTCTTCTTCAAACATCTCCAGTCGTGGAGACTTCCACATCACGTGAGCTGGTAATATAGCTTCAAACCCGTATACGAGAAAGAAAGATGACTGTCCTGTGGCTTTGCTTGGCTGTGTGCGAAGCCCCCAGGCTACTGATGAGATCTCACTTGCCGTCCTTTTTGCTGTTCTCGTCATAGAGTCTTTTCTTCAAACCATCAAGAATCTAGCCGTTCGCGCGCTCAACCTGGCCATTAGTCCGCCGATGAGCCACTGAAACATATTTGACTTCAATGGAACTGCGTTCACAGAAATCCCAGAACTGATGCGACTGGAAATTGGATCCCAAATCTGTAATGATGGTGTTGGGGAAGCCAAAGTGGTGTAATATGTCAAAGTTGAAATTAACCACTCGATCTGCAGTGAGCGTTGCGATTGGCTTGTACTCGATCCACTTGGTAAACCTGTCGATGGCCACCAACACGTGTGTGAAACCTCCTGGCGCAGTTGTTAAGGGCCCTATCATGCCCAGGCCCCAGCATGCAAACGGCCATGAGGGTGGTATAGTGATGAGGTTATGAGCCGGAACATGGGGCTATTTGCCAAAGAACTGGCCGTTGGTACACCGGCGAACGAGTGCTTCGGCATCTGCCAAAGCAGTCGACCAGTAGAAGCCAGATCGAAACTCCTTGCCGACTAGTGTGCGAGAAGCCGCGTGGTTCCCGCACACGCCTTAGTGAATCTCTTGGAGTGTCTCTTTGCCCTCCTCCGTGCTGACACACTTCATGAGTATGTCTGATGCTGATCCATGCTTATATAGGTTACCCTTGACTAGAACATACCCTTTGCTGCGCCTTAGGATGCGAGTAGCTTCAGCGCTTTTTGGGTCGACGCCGGGGGTAGTTTGTGCTCCTGGATGTAGTCGATGAAGGCCACCCTCCAGTCGACCTCGATCATCAAGGCCTCTCGGTCGGGTTCCTTGGGACCCTGAGCGATGTAACTTGAGTCTGGTGCCCTGATGGAAGGGTGATGCAACTCGTGAACGAAAACTCCCAGTGGAACGTTAGCTCGATCAGAACCCAGTTTGGAGAGCACATCCGCACCCACATTGTTGTCGCGAATCACATGGTGAATTTCCAACCCCGAGAACTTGTTCTCGAGCTTGTGTATTTTCGTAACGTAGGCGTCCATGGTGTCCTTGTTGATGTCCCACTCCTTGTTGACTTGTTGAACCACCAGTAAGGAATCACAGTAGACGAGTAGTCGCTTGATGCCCAGGAAGACAGCTAGGCGTAGCCCGTGCAATAATGCCTCATACTCGGCTTCGTTATTAGAGATGTCGAATAGTATTCGAAACACGTACTTGAGTTATTCTCCTCTCGGGCTGATGAAAAGTACTCCCTCACCACCGCCAAGAAGACTTGACAACTACTCGGGCCATGAGCACCTCACAGCCTCGACGTAGCGAAGGAAGTACTCGGAGGACACCTTTAGGATGAAGTTCAAGAGAACTCGAAGACGCCTCCAGAAGTACTCGGACGCCTGCGGTACTCGACTACGAAGAGCTAGGGGTCTTGTCAGACCCGGGCACACGGGACTGTGCACGTGGCATATTTTTCCTAGGATACAGGATGTGATATGGCCCACGCCCTATATCTGTTGTAACTACTCGTAGTGTAGTAGGACTACTCATACAATAGTTAAACTAGTCGGACACAGTAGGAAACTACCCGAGAAGTACTCGGGTAGGTGGCTTGTACCCGACTAGGACTTTCATGTAAACCTATCCCCCAGACTATATAAGGGTGGATAGGGATCCCCTCCAAACAGAGGAGATCACCCGATCACCACCTAAGGCAATACAAACCACACAGGACGTAGGGTATTACGCTCTCGGCGGCCCGAACCTGTCTAAACTTTGTGTTCATTGCACCTTCGAGTTCCTGATCTCGGCGACACCCTACCTACAAACTCACCACCTCGGGGGTATCCCTCGGTGGGCGTGGCGGTAAAACACCAATATAGCCTTTTTAGACGGATGTGACCCATCCATGTCCAATGCTCAGAGTTTTGCAGGCGCACTTCACTCCTCAGTAAAAGATGAATGACTTAGCCGAATGCATTCAATTAAGCACTCAGACCTCGACTCCGGCGATTTGGATGGGCACCTTTACTCCTGTATGAACCGTGCCCATACACCAGCTAAAATGCCTACAAATAAGGCCACACAACCTAGCACAACCACAACAGCACACAACACCCCACACAGCAGAACCACCACACATCAGCACCATGTCATCCTCAGGATCACCCTACATTCCGTGGAGTAAGGTGAAAGCAATTGTGCCTCAAGGAGTCCAGGTGCCTATGTGCCTCTGTGGTTCCTTGTGCAAGCTGATGGAGTCCAAGGTCTTGGGCGACGACTTCGGCATGATGTTTTTCATGTGCGAGAACTAGGAGTATGATCCCCCAAAAGATACGGCAAGGATAGACCTAAGGTACTACATCCCACTCTCTGGTTGGCATTGATGTATTTCGTACTGACTTCTAACTTGATGTGGAAAAAGACTCCACCGCCTCTATTTGATTTCGTCAGTGGTTGGACACAGGGCAGTCGCAGCTGGCTAAGGACCACGTTGAATGCAAAGCAAGGTGGGCCGCGGAAAGGTGGCAGCAAATGTTGCACGAGGAAAGGAAGGAGGAGAAGCGCAAGAAAGACCAAGAAGAGATCCGGAAGAGAATGGAGGTGGTGGAACATCAGGCGGCGGAGGAATATGAAGCTGATAGGGAGAGGAAGCGAGAGAGGGCACGTCGTGCGAAGGAAGCAGGGCCAGATACTATTAGGAAGGGAAAATATCCCCGGTGCACTCAGTAAAGCACCACCATGTATTCCTGGCATGTTACATTTCCTAAGACATGTTAGGTGTAGTTCCAACACGAGGATACCGTGTTGCACATGCCTGTGCAGGTCATTGTTTAATTTTACCGTTTAGAGCAAATGCCTTATGCGTCATGTACCGTAGTAGTAGAGACGCATTGGGCCGCTGCTAGCTTATCATTACCTAACTACCATTTGCAATGAAAGCTAGGATTTTATGATCAGACTTATGCATCAAATGGATCGTACCACGTTTATTATACTCCTAGTAATCATAGCCTACACCGACCTGCACCAAAGCCTGCACCAGCCTACACCGTAGCCTGCACTGGCCTACACCAAAGCCTGCACCGGCCTACACCATAGCATGCACCGGCCTATAGCAAAGCTTGCATCATCCTATAGCAAAGCCTGCACCGGCCTATACATAGTGTTTGAAGCCAAGTGTTTAAAGAATGGAGTTCGGAAAATTCCTTCAAAGATTGAGTAAATTACGTGTTGCTGAAAAATGCGATAAAGCTATGAAAATTGAATAATGCCCCGGCATTGAAACAACATTACACAAAGGTGCATGCAGTGAATGAAATGTTGCATGTCTACTCCTACGATACATCAAGTGACATACATACACCATGCACCTCAAACTTTAACAATTGCTACCCTAAACGAGTGTCGTTGCTAAACCTAACATGCCTTAGGGGATTTAGATTGCCAGGTTCGCACATAAGATAGGTTAAGTGTTCCGACATAGCAAATTGTGTTGCACCTTCTCCAGAGTATCCTCCCATTGTTGGTGGCGGTGGCGGTGGCGGCGGAGGTGGAGGCCCCTTCTTCTTGTGGTAAGGCAGTTGCAATATGGATCAGTGCACAGTGCCTCCTGTGAACCGACACCATTGTTGTTGTCATCCTCTTCCTCGTTCTTGTTACCGTTGCCCACTTCCATTTCTTGATCGAAGATACTATTCTGCAGATAGTGGATGTACTCATGATGCAGATGAATAGGTTCAGGATCGACAGACCTAACGAACCCACAATTTTGTGGAGCGTCGGAAGACTAAAACAAATATCTCTAGTAAGTTGTAGGAAAGAAGACAAGCATATATAACAAATGAATAGTAATAACAATTACCCATGATCGCGGGCATTTGAAGAAATGACGACCTCCATCCGTCCCCTCAGCCATCATCTGCACTAAGCAGTCCTCACCATGCATGCATTTTGGTGAATTCACTTCTGCTCTCGACTGGAAACTCAAACACTGCTTCCGGATAGAAATCAGGACCAACAGACCCCTCCCAGACGATGGGAGGTCCCTTCCTTCCCCCCTTTCCTCTCCCAGTGCCGAAACCCTTTCGACTAGAGCAACCCTCTAGACATTACTACTCTAGCAAAATTCTAGTTTTGAAGTTAGTTGCAACCATCTAGCAATGTATATATATATAGGCGGCAGGTTTAGTACCCGTTGTGTGGAGCTGTAAATCCAACTGAAAAGGCTACGCCCATACCACTGAAAAGCCTATTTGGAAGGGCCCTGAAAAGCCTAGATTCTTTTGCTAACAATTGATTCCTCTGGAAAAGCTAAGTGATTAAAGCATGACAAGGACAGTGACATGACAATACAAACAACAACAAACAATGTCACACAAGTCATCATAATGGCACCTATGGAACCACTCATAGCATTGCAACGGCCTAATCAGTCATAATGCCCTATGGAAGTTCACGGAGGCCTACTCGTGCATACATCATGATACATCTATCACTGACCCCTACTGCGGCCCTATCGCTCCCCTTGAGCGCTCTTTGACTTTCGTGTCAACGCGGGTGCCCTAGGCTTCTCGTAGTCTGCTGGCGAGAAGCATGTGGCAGGCCTAATCTCCCGTCTCCATGGCACAGCGGCAGGTACCACCTCCTCCTCCACGATTTCCTGTGTGGCAGGTGTCGGCTGCAGGTAAGTGAAGTACTGTGACAAGTCCATCTCCTGAGGCATGCCACCGAAACCGAAGCCTCTGAGGCCGAGTAAGAGGACCCAGACCCACCGTGCCTCTCCCCGTACTGTGGTGGAGCTGCAAATTTCGTAACCCATAGTACGACATATTTAGTTAAGCGACAATGATAGAAAGAATAAGCTATGCAAAACGAGGAGCGTGAACCATACACCTGCGGCCGGGACAGGGTTAACCCCAAGATACCCTGTAGGCTGGAAACCAGTAGCTGGGACCCCAGACAAGAAAGGCCCATGCGGGGTACACATGCTGGCCTGCTGATAGGTAGACGGGCCCGCTATGTCTGCAACTGGTGTATGTGGCAGCTGAACCATCATACATCTACCTGGAGTAGTCATAGTAGGTTGTGGTGGCCTATCCCTCATACCTGCGCCGCTCCAGTCTCGGACGATGTCGTTTGCCTGTCGGCATGTAATGACCTCGACGAGACGCTTCGCCTTTTGTCCTAGGCAAGCGAACATCTCATCGTATCTCCTGCTGGAGTCTCAGCCATGAAGCAACGCAACAGCTTCTGAAGCATCATGTTGTATCTCCGTGCCTAAGTCTGCTTGTGAAGATTATGAAATGAGAGTTAATATTACTACTTGTAGCGAATGTTGTATCTCCAGTCCTAAGTATTGGAAATTAAACATGAACAAAGAAGTAGGAACCGCCTGGTGAAGCACTTGCCCAGCGTGTCTTCGGTATAGCAGAGCCTGTGGTAGCATTGGAGCATCCTCATGTCGCTGCCTGATGGAGACGAGGCATGTGCGAGTGCGAGGCACGTACCAGTGGAGGTACACGTGGTAGGAAGCACTGTCATATGGTGCCTGCTCCACCACGCGATCATGCAGTGCCTGGTCCCAAGCATCCATGAAAGGCTGCATCATCTGCATCAGGTTAGCAAGAGGCTTCCGGGGCCTTCCATTTTGTACCTGAAAAGACATTTTCTTTAACATACTTAAACTTTGGCCATACAGGTTACACAACAAGCTTAACTATTCAAATAAATGAATGAAGTAGCATACTTATGCGTGCACGCCTGGGTCGACGAGGACACCCACGGGCACCGGCACTACCTGTCATCGGCCCAACTGCCGCATGACGCGATGCATGACGTAGTCCTCAACAAAGACATCAAACATCAGCTTCTTACATGTCATCCAGTAATCGTTGTCCTCGTAGCAGGACTCCGAAATACCCAGCCCACTGGTCCTATGATGAATGGCGGACTGTGTGTATGGCTCCCATGTAACGTGCTCAGGCCTCATGTGGTCAAACTGCTCAGTGAATGCCTCGTACGTGGACCAAACCTGAACGCCCGCCCACTGTGGCTGCACACAAAGAAAATATAACATAGAGTATATAAGTTCCATGAAAGAAGAAATTATCATTATCGAAGTCATGTAGCGTACCCAACGTCGTGTCCAATGGGAGACCATGGTCGGTCGAACCTAGAAGCGCTCGTAGGACTGCTCATGCTGGATATACGGCCGTCCAACCTAGAAGTGCTCGTAGGACCAAAGGTTGACCAGAAGAGGCATACCGGTAAGGTTCGAGTTAGGCTTCTTCCTTATGGATGCTTGACACAACCCTCGATAGGTCCAGCAAAGGACCGCCGATCCCCATGAAAGCCGAGGGATCTCGTCCAGCTCGCTGTCAGCAATAGCACGGGCCTAGGGTATCCAACCAGCATCTACTGTGTCTCCATGTGAGCTTGTGAACATCACCCACCCAAACAACCACAATAGGTACATCTCGAAGTTATGAGCAAGCTGGTACGCCGTGTAGTCCTCCGCCATCCTTTCCAACTGCATAACATAGTATTGAAATATTAGTAAAATATTACTGAATGGAATGACATAACCACAATATTGAATGCATAACGTAGTTATATACTTAACTTACCTTAAAAGGCTTCAGCCACAGCAGCTGTGGCCCGTGCTTCTTACTTGCTGCAATGGTAAGGTCCACTTCTTGATGCTGTAGGACACCCTGGAATCTCTGTATCAAGTCGTCACGCCAGCCCACGGGTGTGACGGAGGGTCCAATTGGCCTTTCATGTATAGGTAGCCCGATGAGCATGGGCACGTCCTGCAGTGTCATAGCCATCTCCCCGTACGGCATGTGGAAGGTGTGCGTCACAGGCCTCCATCGGTCCACCAAGGCTGAGAGAAGTGACTGGTCGTAGGGGAAACATCTGTACCACTCAGGTTGCTCGTGGTCGTCATCTGCAGCAGCTGCATCCTTGCCCGTTGCTTCGATCATGCGTGCAAGAGGAAGCAGCCTGGCACGCGACAGCCTAAAAAAACATTACAAATATTGGCAAGCAAATCGCAGTAACAACAAAATGATAACATGTGTTCACAAGTACACCAACCTAGGAAACCACTGTGGGTGAACTGCCCAAGCTTTCTTTGCCGCCCAGGCGTGAAGGACGAGGACATCATCGTTCCCCTCCGTGATGTGCGCATAAGCACGGTGCCGCTGGTCTATGGAATCATTAAGCAGCTCCATCCTGTGACATAAAAACATTTTCAATTAGCATAGCATGAAATATAGCACCACAAATAACATGACTGAACAAACAACTCGAAATATGAAAAACATAACAAATAATACAAAGTTATACATAAGGCAAAATTAGGGAATTATAAGGTCCAATAGTACATAACACCGGTAGCGACGAGATACGTAAAGTCCAACACTACATAGTACAAGCAATAGGATGCATAAGGTCAAATAGGGCGGGGTACATATAGATACATAAATATATTGCAATCATTACACAACATAGTCATGTTCCTCAAGGGAAGTTTGTCCTCCGCGATGGCCCCTCCCACGGCCTCTTCCACGTCGGATTCCTGAGGTGGACACAATTGCACCGTTGTTGGATGGACCACTATCGTCTATCGATGGACCACCACCGTCGGTCAGGGCAGAACTAGTGGTTGGACAATCAATTGTTTTGTGCCTGAACTCTTCACATGTCCTGCACCTTCACATTGGCCCTCCTACTTCGGACTCATCCATATCGTTGCGTATGCGTCTTGTTTGAGGACGTCCCCCTTTTATATGGTAGTGACGAAGCATGTGCATTGGTGGAAGGCATATTGGCAAGTCTGTATTGTAAACCGAACAGTCACCACATGCCATGAATCCATAAAACTCACAAGTTAAAGGATCTTGGTGATGCCTAGAGAGGGGGGGGGGGCGGTGAATAGGCGTAACTGAAAAACCTGAAAGAATCTTCGTAGCAATTAAATGTGTTGGAACTTCCAACACTGGACCGGAACTTCCGACGAAACTAAAGTTTATACGAAATTCAAAATTAAACTTGAAACTGCAGAACCTGGCTAAATCAAAAGTTGCACAATGATACTAGGAGACTTCTGCAGGTGATCTTTGCAAGCACAACAACTCGAGTAAGTATCGGCACAAAACAAACTCTAGGTCAACAAGAACTAAATAAATGCAATAAGCACAAGACACAAGAGATTTGTTCCCGAAGTTCACTTCCACTAGGGAAGCTACGTCTCCGTTGAGGAGCTCACAAAGAGCCAGGTCTTCTACTAACCCTTTACCTCACTCAATCAACCACAAAGGAGGATTGAGTCACTTACTATGAAATCCACAAAGGATAGGGTAATACAAACTTCCCGGGGCGCACACACACGAGAGTACGCTCCACGGGCGACACCAAACCGTCTAGAAGCAAGCTTCAATAGTAACAAACGTGAATTGAATGATGAGAATGCTTCAAGTGCTCTTGAGATGAACTTGGCTGCCCTTTCACTTAAAAGGTTGAGCTCACACGTTAATCTTGCTCTCACCCAAGCCCTATCTCAAATCAACTAAAGGATTAGCTCAAGGAGGGATTGGGGAGGAGTAGTAAATGCTCTTGGAGGTGTTTGTCTCGGGTTAGGTCAGCAGCAAATGAAGGAGGGACTGAGGGGGTATAAATACCCGAGCCCCAAAACCTAGCCGTTAGTGCACTGGTTAAGTGATTGTCGGAACTTCCAACACATGGTCGGAACTTGCGACCATTTAAGAACAGCTGGCCGAGGACCCGCTGTCGGAAGAACCCAGTTACTTTCGACAGGTGTCAGAACTTCTGACACACACTAAAACAGTCAGAAAACTAGGTGCACAAGTGTGTGATTTTGTGTATCTCCTTGATGGTTAGCATCTCAAATAAGCACTTTGACACCTTCATGCTATACATTCGCATCCCTCGTAATTGTACGGTGTTTCCTAAACTCAAATTCAAAATATAAAATAAATAAAGATCTTCTTTCAAGACCAACACCGTCTTTTAAGCAAATTTGGCGTGTTTTCTTGCTCTTTTTCATTTCATTGAATTTTAACCTGTCCATAACTCGATAAACTCCTTAGCTCCTTAATTTTGTATCTCATCAACACCAAAACCCACTTAAGGGGCCAAATGCACTTTCAACAAGTGCATGTTTCCTTGACGTTATCCTTTGAGTAAAAGGGAGAGATGTAGCCCATACTCGAAACTCCAACTTGGTATAGCAAGGCAAGCACATGTGAGCAAAGAGCAGTTAGTCTAATTGGTGGCTACATCCGGAGGATGATCCTCTCAAGATACTCTATAGGCTCTCCAGCATCTGACATATGAGTGCCTGGAGCAGAAGTACGCTTCATGCGTGGATGAGCATTGTGAGCAGAAGTACCTGTCAGACCCAGGTACACGGGACTGTACACGTGGCTCACTTTATCCTAAGATACGGGATGGGGCATGGCCCACGTAATACATCTATTGTAACTACTCGTAATGCAGTAGGATTACTCGTACAGTAGTTAGACTAGTCGGACACGACAGGAAACTACCCGAGAAGTACTCGGATAGGACTCTTTGCCTTGTACCCGACTAGGACTCCCATGTAAACCTGTCCCCCGGACTATATAAGGGCGGACAGGGACCCCCTTGGGGACAATCATCATCATCATAATCATCATCATCAAAGGCAATACAAACCACGCAGGACGTAGGGTATTGCGCTCTTGCGGCCCGAACTTGTCTAAACCCTGCGTTCCTTTGCACCTTCGAGTTCCAGATCTCGGCGACACCCTACCTACAAACTCACCACCTCGGAGGTATCTCTCGGTGGGTGTGGCGGTAAAACACCGACAGCTGGCGCGCCAGGTAGGGGGGCTCATCGAAGATCCACCGGAGAACTCGATGGCGTCGTTCAACTTCACCAGCGCCATGCTCGACAAGGGCACGACTTTCATCTTCGGCTCTTGGATCTGCATTGCCGATGGTTTGGGTGGCTTCAACAGCCACCTAGCCAACTCCAAGCAGCCGGAGGCTACTTCATCAACCACAAGCAGCGATCTTGACGACGTCGTCGACAACCTCAACGACACGCTGCTTCCTGATCTGGCCCAGCAGATCGAAACGACGTTCGTTTTCAAAACGACTTCAACTCGAGATGCAACAGATCTACTCGACTCGAATTCAAACCGATCTACAAAGACCCCATGATCCAAGCCCCTCTTCGACTTGGAGGAGGATTGGGATCTGCTGCTCCAAATCAGGGATGTGGGTGCCAGCGCTAGCCGGGAGGCCCCCATTCTTGACATCTACGTGGACTCCAATGAAGAGTACTCTACGTGCGGGACTACATCTCTAAACTGGATCCGAAAAGGACTCGGAGAAGTGGGAGCCACCGCTTGTCGGGCGGCACCCGCCCCTGAAAACCAGTTGCAACCCGATGGCCACACTGAATTCTTGTCGGGCAGCCATCTGGGTTTAACGATAACATCAACGCCGCAAGGACGTTTCATGTACTGGAAGGGCTTTGAGCCCTCCAAAATACTCGATTACGAGGTCCGCCTTGTTGCCTTCACGCTGGAGCTACCCTTCCAGGAGGGTAGACCCCTCTCCCCATCGTGGAAGAAGGAGAGAGTAGCACAGAGCTACTCGTGTACAGCCTCAGGGCTAGCCACTTGCCGGATCGAGAAGTTGGCATGGCTTCCCTTCGCAACGCGGAAGAAGACGAGCTGGGCACCCAGTACGACAATGAAAAACTCATGGACATCTCAGCCGACGAGCCCACAGCAGACGCTCCTCAAGATGAAGATGAGGAGCAGCGGAGGATCCGGCGGGCAAAGAATGCCAAACGCGCTCAACGCAGGCGCAATGCGCAGAACCGCGCCCGTGGACCAAGGGATCTCACGAACGCCTTCGCAGCAGTCGTGGATCGCGAGTACCGTACGTCGATTGGCGTGATTGCAGAGGCAGCGCTCTTAGCCCAACAACTCCCACCTAACCTCCAGATCCAAAGGTTGCAGTACTTGACCCAGCGCGCGCTCGTGCAACTCAATGGGCAACATCCAGTGTCATCCACTCGGAATCAGCTCTCAAGGTTTGAGCAACACGGGGATACCGCGCTGGTCATTCGCACCCTCGGAGGAGGCCAAGGGAGTTGGAGGAACGACAACCGCCAGCACAATGAGGGCCACCCGTCCGCGCGTGGCAGCAACGAACAAGAAGTACATCCACCGCCTCGCAACCAGCATGGGGCAAGGCACCACAGCCAGGATCCAGTCGCGACCAACCTCCAGGACGCTCCCACGATCGACCTCAGGCAGAAAATCAACGAGGGCCGTGACGCGTGACTCGTTATTGAAACAAGGAGAAGGGACCGTCCCGGCAGGTACCACGACGACGACGACAGCGACCGCTTCCCCGCCTTCACCACCAGCATCACCGACAAGTCCTACCCAAAAGACTTCAAACCAGTCGGAATCCCCAAGTATGACGATAAGTAGGACCCACGCTAGTGGCTTCGTTGCTACTCCGTCGCTATTGAAGTTTCAGGGGGATCCAATTCTACCAAAGCTCTCTACTTCCCGGTGGCTCTGGAACCTGCACCCCTCACGTGGCTTGAAAGCCTCGAGCCAAACTCCATCGACTCGTGGGAGGACCTCAAGCGAGCTTTCATCGACAACTTCCAGGGATCCATGATCAAGGCAGGCACTCGCACGACTTGTCCTAGGTGAAGCAGGAGATGAACGAGACCCTGAGGTCCTACACATGGTGTTTCTTCGAGATGCGCGCTACCATCACTAACATCACGGATGAGGACGTCATCCGTTGTTTCCAAAATGGCCTCTTCTCGAAGAGCACGTACCACGACTTCGGGCGCAACCGCCCGACTATTGCCGTGGAGCTGCTGGACATGATGGCACGGTGGGCTGACCAGGAGGACGAGGAGAACGACCGTTTCCCCAGACGCAACCACGACAAGCAAGGCGCTGGCAACAGCCACTTCGACAAAAGCCAGCGGAACCACTCGGGTAATACCCGAAAGCGCAAGCCAGATAATGAAGTCGCGACTGTTGAGCGCAACCCGCACGGCAAGAAGTCGGGGAACAACCACTCGGACTACGAGCAAGTATTGCATAAACAATGCCCGATACACCCGAAGTCGCGGCACACGCTCTTCGAGTGTGTCACCATCCAAAAATCACTCAACGCTCCACCCCTCCCACAAGCAGGAAAGCGAAAGGACAAGGAGGTCGACAACAAAGTAGGTGACAAGTCGGGGGCTCAAGATTTCCAGGATCCGAGGAACATCATCAACGTTATCTTTGGTGGAGACGGTGGATTCCCCACCAAGCGCGCAGAAGCTAACCCTACGCGAAATACTCTCTGTGGAACCGGCCACGACAAGGCCTTTGAGATACAGCGAGGTCCCGATCTCCTTCTCCAGAGAGGATCAATGGACCAGCTTCTCCGAGCCGGGAAAATTCCCGCTTGTCTTAGACCCTGTCGTGGCGGGCTCACAGCTCACCCGAGTACTCATTGACGACGGAAGCGGCCTTAACCTGCTCTTCGCGAGTACTCTCAAGAAGATGGGACTGGACATCTCCAAAATGCTAACTCCCAGTAAAGCTCCTTTCTACGGCATCGTCCCGGGTAACGCGGCTACACCACTCGGATCAGTTGTCCTGCTAGTCACCTTTGGGACAAAAGACAACTACCGCACCGAGTACATCAAGTTCGGGGTGGCGGATTTTGACTCGTCGTACCATGCCATCCTTGCCAGACTGGCACTTGCCAAATTCATGGCCGTGCCCCACTACGTCTACCTGCTTCTCAAGATGCCAAGCAAGACATGAGTGCTCACACTCCATGGCGACCTGAAGAAGTCATATGACTGCGAACAGGAGGCGATCGAGTACACCACGACTTCACCCGTGCCAGACCCGTCTGCAGAAGTACTCGCGGCCGCGCTGAAGCTCACCAACACAGAGATGGAGATCTCCAACCAGCGGCCAAGCCAGTCGAGGGTTAAACCTAACCCCAGCGACATCGGCATCAAGACCATCCAGCTGCAAGAATGCGACCCGTCCAAGACTGCTCTGATCGGGGGCGGCGTAGGTGACAAATAGGAAAGCGCGTTCGTCAGCTTCCTTAGGGCTAATCATGACATATTCGCCTGGAAACCAGCCGATATGCTAGGGGTGCCCAAGGAGTTGATCGAGCACTGCCTAAAAGTCGACCCTAAAGCCACTCTGAAGAAGCAACGACTGCGTCGTTTTGCCCCCGACAAGAGGGAGGCCATTAAGAAAGAGTTAGCAAAACTACTCGTGGCTGGTTTTATTAAAGAACTTTACCACCTCGAGTGGCTAGCCAACCCTGTACATGTACTCAAAAAGAATAACAATGAATGAAGGATGTGTGTGGATTATACTGATCTCAATAAACACTACCCGAAGGACCCCTTCGCGCTCCCATGCATCGACCAAGTCATTGACTCCACGGCTGGCTACGTCTTACTCTCCTTCCTCGACTGCTACTCGGGCTATCATCAGATAGCTCTCAAGGAGGAAGAAAAGATCAAAACGGCATTCATCACCCCCTTTGGAGCATATGCTTATACTACAATGTCTTTCGAGTTGAAGAACGCAGGAGCCACTTATCAATGGGCCATCCACTGTGCCTTGCGAACCAACTATACCGTAATGTTGAAGCTTACGTGGATTATGTGGTCATCAAGACCAGATCCCATGACGAGTTCATCTCTGATCTTGAGGAGACCTTCAACAGCTTGCGACGGTTTCGATGGAAGCTCAATCCGACAAAGTGCGTCTTTGGCGTGCCTCAAGGCACACTACTCGGGTTCATCGTCAGTCACCACGGGATCGAAGCAAATCCAGAGAAGATCAATGCCATCACAGCCATGGATGCCCCAAAGACGATCAGGGACGTCCAGAAGCTCACTGGCTGCATGGCAGCTTTGAATCGATTCATCTCCGGACTTGGAGAACGGGGTCTTCCCTTCTACAAATTGCTCAAGCTCCACGACAAGTTCAAGTGGACTTAGGAGGCGAACCAGGCGCTACAGGATCTCAAGCACCACTTGCAGTCACCACCCATCCTGACGGCTCCTCAACCAGGCGAGAACCTACTACTTTACATAGCCACGACTACTCACGTCGTCAGTACGGCAATCGTGGTGGAATGACAGGAAGAAGGCCATGCCTTCGGGGTGTAGCGACCAGTTTACTTCATCAGCGAAGTCCTCTCTGAATCTAAGGTTTGTTACCCAACGATTCAGAAAATTCTTTACGGTATACTCATCACTTCCAGGAAGCTTCACCACTACTTCGATGCATACAATATCCTGGTAGTCTCCGACTTCCCATTGGTGGACATTCTCCACAATAGGGACGCTACCGGACGTATCTCCAAATGGGCGGTGGAGCTGGGAGCCCTTACACTCGACTTCAAGCCCCGGACAGCCATCAAGTCGCAGTCACTAGTCGAAGCCCCAACCAACCAGCCGGAGCATTGGGTCATGTATTTTGACGGTTCACTCAAGCTCGGTGGCGGTGGTGCGGGAGTACTTTTCATCAGCCCGAGGGGAGAACAACTCAAGTACGTGTTTCAAATACTGTTCGAGGTTTCCAACAACGAGGCCGAGTACGAAGCATTGTTGCACGGGCTACGCTTGGCAATCTTCCTGGGCATCAAGCGACTACTCGTCTACGGCGACTCCTTACTGGTGGTTCAACAAGTCAACAAGAAGTGGGACATCAACAAGGATACCATGGACGCCTACGTCACGGAAATATGCAAGCTCGAGAAAAAGTTCTCGAGGCTGGAATTTCATCATGTGGTCCGCGACAACAATGTGGGCGCGGACGTGCTCTCTAAATTGGGTTCTGATCGGGCTAACGTCCCACCGGGAGTTTTTGTTCACGAGTTGCATCAGCCTTCCATCAAAGCACCAGACTTAAATTCCATCGGTCAGGGTCCCAAGGAACCCGATCGAGAGGTCTTGATGATCGAGGTCGACTGGAGGGTGGCTTTCATCGACTACATCCAGGAGCACAAGCTACCCCCCGGCCTCGACCCAAAAAGCGCTGAAGCCACTCGCATCCTACGACGCAGCAAAGGGTATGTTCTAGTCGGGGCCAATCTTTACAAGTGTGGATCAGCATCTGGCATACTCATGAAGTGTGTTAGTACGGAGGAGGGCAAAGAGATACTACAAGAGATTCACGAAGGCATGTGCGGGAACCACGCGGCTTCTTGCACACTAGTCAGCAAGACATTTCGATCTGGTTTCTACTGGCTGACTGCTTTGGCAGATGCCGAAGCACTCGTTCGCCGGTGTACCAATTGCCAATTCTTTGGCAAACGGCCTCATGTGCTGGCTCATAACCTCATCACCATACCACCCTCATGGCCATTTGCATGCTGGGGCCTGGACATGATAGGGCCTTTCACAACTGCGCCAGGAGGTTTCACACACGTGTTGGTGGCCATCGACAAGTTTACAAAGTGGATAGAGTACAAACCAATCGCAACGCTCACGGCAGATCGAGTGGTTACTTTCATCTGTGACATCTTACACCGCTTTGGCTTCCCCAACACCATTATCACAGATTTGGGATCCAATTTCCACTCGCATCAGTTCTGGAATTTCTGTGAGCGCAGCTCCATTGAAGTCAAATATGTTTCGGTGGCTCATCCGCGGGCCAACAGCCAGGTTGAGCGCGCTAACGACTTGATTCTTGATGGACTGAAGAAAAGACTCTATGACGAGAACAGCAAAAAGGGCGGCAAATGGATCAATGAGATCTCATCAGTAGTCTGGGGGCTTCGCACGCAACCAAGCAAAGCCACAGGCCAGTCACCTTTCTTTCTTGTATACGGGTCTGAAGCCATACTACCAGCTAACGTGATGTGGAAGTATCCATGACTGGAGATGTTTGAAGAAGGCGAGGCTGACATTGCAAGACATCTTGAACTTGATTCTACAGAGGAAATCCGATGCAATGCATTGTTGCGGTCGGCTCGCTACCTACAAGGAGTTCGTCGTTACCATGACCGGAACGTTCAACGACGTTCTTTCAATGTTGGAGATATGGTTCTTCGATGCATCCAGGACGGCACTGGTCTACACAAGCTTAACTCACGATGGGAGGGACCTTTCATTGTACACAAAGTTACAGGACCTGGATCTTACCGCTTACAATACCCGGATGGCCAGGAGGTACCCAATTCATGGAATATCGAACATCTACGTCGTTTTCATCCTTGATTCAACTGGGGACATCTTCTATTGGTGCCTGGAGGTTGATACTACCAGTACAACTCCATTTTACCGGTTTCCGACTGGTACTACGCGACGTTTACTGAAGGGGCCTCGCTCCCATACTTACAGTACCTAATTATTAGTCTCCGACTAGTCTTTTGGGTTCCTGAAGGGCCTTTGCGCTAATACTTCAAGTACAACTCCGTTTTACTAGTTTACGACCGGTATCATGTGCAAGTTTGCTGAAGGAGCCTCGCTCCCTTATTTTCCAGTAACATATTACTTGTTCTCGACTTGTACACTATGTTATTAAAGGGGCTTTGCTCCCATGATAATAATTTCACTTGTTTACAACTAGTACTATACTTGTCCGACTACTTCAGCTACTTGTCTCGACTACAATCCTAGTTTGGAATGACTCCGACAAGATTCCATTCCTTGATTGCTCGAGCACCAGTGGCTACTTGCTCCATGAGAGGACTCAGGGGCTGGTGCCACAGGTCGGATACGACTACTTTATGACTATCATCTGGCCCCTGGCTCGGGGGCTTGATGCAACAAGGCACTGAACATGCCTCGAGGGACACCTCTCATGCTTAGATGCTCGACGCTGTACAACAATGCCCGATCCAAGAGGCCTTTTGAGATTTATCTTGGTTAGATGTTTGTTAACCATTATTTTAGGGATTTATTCCGAAATAAGGGGTTTGTTAAATTTATTACCCTGAGGACTTATTTGGTCATTGGTTCTGGGCACAAAGATTGGTTTGAACGGTAATTTTGGGTGCTTGTTGGGTATGTTATTTGTTTGACCATTTTTTCAGGGAATTCCACCCAAAAAAAGAGGTTTCCAAATTTACTAAACCAATTTGCTCCTGTTTACCATCAAATGTTTACCGTCACACATTGAATGCCACGACTCTTTGGATCCTAGATTCCAAAACTTGGGGATTTGGATTCAAGGCTCGGGGGTTGCGGGTCACGTGTCATCAGCGATTTATTTTTCAAATCTGCTGGAAGACTAAGATAGAAGACTCAAGTTTAAATTGACCCTTAGCTTGATTCTACGAGTCAACCTAAGGCTTGGGGGCTACTCCATATGGAGTGTGAGTTAATCGCACCCTATATAAAGAAAACTGAACAACTACTCAGGGCATGAGCACCTCACAGCCTCGACGCAGCCAGGAAAGTCCTCGGAGGACACCTTCAAGATGAAGTTCACGAAGAACCCGAAGACGCCTTCAGAAGTACTCAGACGCCTGCAAGTACTCGGCTACGAAGAGCTCGGGGGCTTGTCAGACCCGGGTACATGGGACTGTACATGTGGCTCACAATATCCTAAGATACGGGATGGGGCATGGTCCACGCCCTACATCTATTATAACTACTCGTAATGCAGTAGCATTACTCGTATGGTAGTTAGATGGAGATGATTCAATCTCTGGTGAAGAAGCCCTCTGCTTCCCTCTCCGTTCACGAGCCATCTGAGTATGAAAGACAAAAATTAGGATAGACTTGATAGATGTGATCAGACTCAATCAAATAGGACAGTTAAGGCACCAGTCGGAACTTCTAATATGGTGGCGGAACTCCCGACGGGGTCGGAACTTCCGACACGTGGTCGGAACTTTGGATAGGGCCCGAGCAGACCCAAAATATCATGAATCAAGAGATTTTGCCCACCAAATCTGATAAGATTCTAGGCATATGATTAATGATGTACCAGGAAGCTATCCCTAAGAAAGAAACATCTAACTCATTCTACATTGAGAGATCGGGCGACGGGGATTTTGAATGAAATACCTTGAAGATTTCCCGCGCGAATCGAGAGAGAGGTGATGGGGATCGGATGTTCCAAAGAGTGGAGAATCCAAAGAACTCCAAAGCAATGAAATCCCACGGTTGAAACTTGATTTCCCTGCAAGAGTTTGAGTGTAGAGAGGTGGTGGTGTCGGTGGAGTTTGAAGGAGTTTGAGTTAGGGTTTGAGGGGGCTATCCAACGGGTATATATAGATTTAAGTGAATTGTTGGAAGTTCCGATGGGGGGTCGGAAGTTCCGACGAAAAAGAATTTTCGAACCCAAGGACCCTTGGTCAGAAGAATGAAGAAAGTTCCGACGGAGATCATCGGAGGTTCCGACCTTGTGTCGGAAGTTCCGATGAAAATAAAACCAGCCACCCGAGGAACCTTTGTCGGAACAATCCTGATACTTCCGAGGATTGCCGAAAGTTCCAACCTGGCGTCGGAAGTTCTGACCAATATTTTTCAGCTCCAAAAAGATAGATTTTGAGAAGAATCAACTTGGAGATATTTAAGAGATATGGCTTGTAGACATATGAGACAACTTGAAGCTTAGTGATCAGCCATAAACAACATTACATAACAATGATCACAAGAGTCAAGCTTTGATTGAAAGATCAAAATCCAAATATTTCAAAATAACTCAACACAAGTAAATTCATTTTTCTTACCTAAGCAAGAATCAAGTATGTGCAACAAGTCAGGCCAAGTTACGAGAATCCAAGATATTTAGTTCACTCCTCAAAGCCCAAAACCTTTGCTCATTTAGAGGCTTAGTGAAGATATCGACAATGCTTGAATGACGTAATGCAAGGGCCCAAAGATAAGCAAGCACATCTAAACACCCTTGGTTGTCTGTTGTAAACCGATTCCATGGATGCGGTGTACGTGATAGGGTTCCTTTCCTTGATGATTTCAAGCACTCGGGAAAGGTTGCAATATGATGCCTCATATGAGCCCCAACGCTTCTTCAGTGCAATCTATTTCGCCCGCCAAGCCTTGTGATAGGTAATTTCATATTTGAATTGCCTCCGAACTGCTCGCTGGACAAAGGAGCACTCCATGCCCCTCTTCTCAATTATCTCACTATATAGTTCATTGGCAACTAGAGAAGCTGTTAAGTTACGGTCCCTTCTCCCTAAGTTCTACAGCATACAGCTGTGATTCTGCACTATAAGCAATCCAATGGATCTCATTCTTCGGCTTGTATGCATGTACATAGAAGGCGCATCTGGATGCCCTGCACTTCACACTGTATTTTGATGGGCTTGAAACCTTGACAAACACCTCTCTTAATGATGTCACCGCCCATCATGACACCATGTCCTTTAATTCTTTGTTACAACAACAACAACAACAACAACATAGCCTTTTGTCCCAAGCAAGTTCGGGTAGGCTAGAGATGAAACCCATAAAAAAACAAAGGCCACGGATCTTCAGGTATGTGGATGGCGAGTCTCCAAGCTGTTGGCGCTAAAAATCGGCTGGGAATCGGCCGATGACTTTCAGCGTCGGACACACGACCCGGGAGAATCTGCTTAACTCCTGTTCGGGTGATTGCCCTGGTGCGGTTCGCGTGGCGTGCCAGTCAATCTGACCTGTTCATTGACAAGGAAAGAAGCGTATTAAATTCCGGGGTTCCGATCGGCTAAAGTTCCGATCTATCCTGAAAAGCGTATCAGCGAATCGGCCGATTTGCTATGAAGATGACCGGCTATAGATTAGCCGATAATCACGTAGCGATTGCAGAGAAACTACTGGAGTAACTCAAACAATCGCTGCAGGTGCAACACTCAAAATAGATCTAATCGGCTATATGATAATAAACAAGGAAAAATAATGATAAAGCCGACAGTTCGATCTCAAGCTGGATAACTGGTGATAAAACTAGAACAATAGGTAAAACCTATAATTCTAATAAATATCGATAACTGGTGAATAAATCTAAATGAAACAATGGCGATGCGCCCGAAGTAAAAGTTTAGATGTTATTCGATAAACTGAACCTACCAATTGGCCGGAGATCGTGTCGATGCAGCCCTGCCAATCCGTATGAACTCGTGAAAGAAAAAGAAGTATTGGCGAAGTCGCCGACTTGAAAGTAAAGTACGATGAAGAAGTAAATTGTTTGTATTGATTGATGTGTATATGTTACAAAACTCTGACTGCTCCTATTTATACCCTAGGACTAAGACTCTTCATCTATTATGATCCGATACAAACTTGATTTAAATAAAAATATACTATATCTATAAGACTTTCATAAAGAAAACGGGCTCCCGCAGAATCTTCTGCCACCATCTCCTAGTCCAATCCGGACTCCTTCCACTGCTCCTCGACCGAGTCGGCGTCATTCTTTGACCAACGTCAGGTCAACTTTGACTGGGATCTTTTGCTGGGATCCCATTGGCTTCATCCCCTATCTGCTGGCGCAAGCCTACATTGGCCCAAACGCTCTAGTCTTTCAATCGGCCGACCCCTACCAACTCCATTCGCAAATCGCACGAAACACTACAGCGCCAATCGGCCGAATCCTAACTGTAGCGTTAATCGGCCGATTTCCAACTGTAGCCTTTAAATCTGCCGCATCGGCCAATCTCTTCCTCTCCTGACGCCGATTCAACACGTGTCGAAATCTGGCGTCAACACATGCCCCCAATTTTGGAGTAAAACATGACTTTTACTTCGAAATTCTTTTTTAATCTCTCCTCCAAAACAAACGCGGCAAAAATCTCGTTCCGTTTCGCGGTCTTCTACATGATGATTGCAATCTTTTCAAACTGGGCGCCTGAGACAACTGTTCCCTTTGAATCCGTGTAGACGGCGCGGCAAAAATCCCGCCTTTACCCTTTCTCTCTCGGACCGTCTTTAAGTACTGGCGTTCTCCGCTGCTTCTTCTCCACGAGCTTAGTAATCTCCTCCCTATCGAATCACTTTCCATCTTCTACCAGCGCCCTCTTGGTTTCCAACCGTATTCTCCGGCGATCCTTCTTTCATCTACAATACGCTTAATTCCTTTAATGGTAGCACCATCAGCAACTCCACCAACCACGGAGGCTCCGCCAGCAACTCCATCGGCGACGGCGGTTCCATCAGCGACTCCATCGGCGACGATGAGCTTCATCCCAGAGGTAAACATCCGAAACTTTCCCCTTTTACTTTTCACCGCCCAGGCGTCTTTTAGATCTATTCTTAGTTCCTCCCATTTTTACCTTTTTTAGGCAGTTAGACACCAAAGCACTATTCCCCTTCCCGAAGCTCCTGGTCTCATCTGCTTAGGCCCTATGGGGAATCCAGACCCGACTGATCTGATTAACTTAGAAACCCATAAAATCCCCTTCAAACAATCACCTATGGATTTGGGTTAGTGGTCAGGCACTTTTAGATCTTGGCCGAATGAAACCCCCGACTGAAAAGAGTGGTACCAAAGAATGGCCAACTCTAAGAGAGTTCAATGGGATGTATTAAAAATCGGCTAGTGCATCAATCTCTCTTTGTCCCAGATGGAGAAGAATGAACCCCTGGTAATGGCAGCCTCCTATTTATGGTCTGACGCGCTCAACGCGTTTCTCTTTGGGCACGGACCCATGACCCCAACTCTGGTCGATGTCCTGAAGCTGACCGGCCTTGACATTTCCTCCCCCGATACACCCTTTGATTATCTGATCAAACCAACCCATCGGCTAGAGATGAAAGGAATCAGCGGGTGGAAAGGGTATATCAACAAAAACATGAGGACCGGGACGATTTTGGAGAGAGAACATACAACGTTCTTGATGATGTGGCTAGAGAAGCACTTCTTCTGCGGCAGAGCGGTTGGTCCTTCTTCCAATACACAAGCTCTGGCCGAAGCCCTATCAAGAGGATCCACCATCCCTCTCGGGAAGCATCTGCTAGGATCGGCGTACCACATGATGCACCAGATCGGCGTCAAATTATCAAAGGGAGAGCCGATTGGTAATCCTGGTTGCCCCTGGTGGTTTATCACCCTCTGGCTTAACTTGTACATGAGCAAAGTCTCCCAGCAGCAGATAGAGACCAAAACATTCCCCAACATTGAGTCAGAGGAGAACCCCACCATACGATGACGGTGCACTTCTTTCGGCGAAGCAGCATCAGTTTTTCCTGGTTGCCAGTTTTCCGCCACCCAAACAGCCGAGTATTTCAGATATTTTTACAACGGCTTTAGTGAAGAAACCACCAGTTGGTACCCGTACCAGAGGACAGAGCCACTTTTTGAGCTTCCCTACTGCTATGACTCGTCGTCCAACTCCTTTGACAATGATCTCATGGACGTCTTAATCAAACCAGGGATTTTACCGGCAAACTTCTTCTCTGGGAAAGATTCCCCAACTTATGAGTTTTACAACCCATCAGTCGCAGCACGGCAGTTCGGCCTTGGTCAGCTGCCGATTCAAATTTATTTTGCCGGTCGTGCAAAATTCCGAGATGAGCTCACTAAGGGTCTGTTGACGCCAGATTTTGACACGTATTGAATCGGCGTCAGGAAAGGAAGAGACTGGCCGATGCGGCAGATTTAAAGGCTACAGTTGGGAATCGGCTGATTGAGGCTACAGTTAGGGATCGGCCGATTGGCGATGCAGCTTGCGCCAACAGATGAAGCCAATGGAATCCAAATAGAGGATCTCAGTCAAAAATGACCTGACGTTGGTCAAAAGAACGATGCCAACTCGGTCGTGAAGCAATGGAAAGAATCCAGATTGGACTAGGAGATGGCGGCAGAAGATTCTGCGGGAGCCCGTTTCGTTTAGGAAAATATTATTGATATAGTAGTTTTCTATTTAAATCAAGTTTGTAACGGATCGTGACCGATCAGGAATCTTAGCCCTAGGGTATAAATAGGAGTCGTCAGGGTTTTGTAGGGGAGACATCAATCAATCAACAAAAACAATCTACTTTTTCATCGCACTTTACTTTCAAGTCGGCGACTTCGCCAATACTTCTTTTTCTTTCACGAGTTCGTACGGATTGGTAGGGCTGCATCGACACGATCTCCGGCCAATTGGTAGGTTCCGCTTATCGAATAACATCTAAGCTTTAACTTAGGGCGCATCGCTGTTGTTTCGTTTAGATTTATTCACTAGTTATCGATATTTACCAGAATTATAGGTTTTACCTATTGTTCTAGTTTTATCACCAGTTATCCAGCTTGAGATCGAAACTATCGGCTTTATCATTGCTTTCCCTCGTTCATTATCATACAGCCGATTAGATCTATTTCAAGTGTTGCATTCGTAGCGATTGTTTAAGTTGCTCCAGTAGTTTTCTTTGCAATCATCACGTGATTATCGGCTAATCTATAGCCGATCATCTTCATAGTAAATCGGCCGTTTCGCTGATATGCTTTTCGGGATAGATCGGAACTTCAGCCAATCGGAACCCTGGAATTTAATACGTTTATTTCCTTGTCAATCAACAGGTCAGATTGACTAGCACGCCGCGCGAACTGCACCAGGGCAATCACCCGAATAGGAGTTAAGCAGATTCTCCAGGGTCGTGTGTCCGACGCTGAAGGTCATCGGCCGATTCTTGGCCGATTTTTAGCGCCAACAGGGCCTTGACTACAGTCAGCTGTGTGATTTAGTGCCAGACTCTAGTACCATTGACCTAAGCAATAGGATAGTGGATCCTTTTGCTGTCCAACAATTCAAGTTATGGTGGGCAGAATGGAAGCAGCATCTCTTCTGTGCATCTCCTTCAACATATTGCAATAATCTGGATCCTGACAACATCGACTCAAATGCAACGGTATTGCCCTTCTCCCGGCCGATTTCGATGTTATTCCTTTTTTATGCTACAAGTTTGCCGCTAACTCTTATTTCCCTTTTCAGTCCGAAAGTCGACTTCCTCCGACGCGGAGCCGAAGTGCTAGGCCGATAGAGAATAGCCGCCCATACACACCATTCCCACTCATCGGCTACCATGCTCCAACCATCAAAGATATCACCACCGGCCGATTGAAGCAAACACCGAAGAGACCTTCTTTAAAGAAGACGAGCCGTCGAGTGCGTGCCCGTATAGAACCGGCTGATCAATCGGCGGCAGCATCGGCTGAACCTTTAGCTGCACCAACTCTGCCGGTTATTGAGGAAGTCGATCTCCAGGCTGCTACAGAAGTTGGAGCGGCTGCTGCATCACTGCTAGTAGAAGCTATTCAGGTAATTTCGCACACCTCACATACTTCTAAGTATTCTATCGATATTAACTTCTTCTTTCTGCCAGGCTGCGCAAATCGCCCCAGTGCAGTCTCCGCAGCAATCGGCTACATCCCAGGCGGAAATCGGAATGCCAGCAATTCCCCTCACCGAGGTAGAGAGTCTCTTAACTCAATTTCTTGATAATCAACCAAAAACTAACCGATTTTTTATGCAGGCTACTCTGGGTGCATCGATTGTACCTTCCCAACAAACATCGGCCGAAAGACTCACAGAGGTACAGCAGGCATCATATATCATCAGATTTAATCATTTGCATTATATTTATAAAATTCGCTTCCCATACCTTTCCAGGAGGCTGGCCCGAGCAGGGCACTGATAGTCGTCGAATCTTCTTTCTGACGAGCCAATCGCACCAGTTCTCGAGATGAGGGTGGCACTTCCGCCGGCGCAAGCAAAAGAAATCCATTTCAAAGAGGTAAGGAACTTGTCACCCAAATCAGCCAATTTCCCCTTACCGTCTGCTAATCCGTATCTTTATTTCTTTTATTCTTTCGCAGGAGCAGGACACTCCCAACAATAGTCTCTTTTCTTTCGCGGTTGCCCTTTCTGACGATGAAGAGGTTGCTTCACGTCAAGTCACACTGAGCTCGATCCCCGATAACGTCCGTGCCAAGCTCGAGAGTATACGGACCCTCCGCCAAGATGACATCGGCCGATTAGTGGAAGACGCCTCGCCGATTCGGCAACTCTTTAGTGAAATCAGAGGCCGAATTCCAGAGGAAGCGACAGAGGCTCTGGAACCTGCCGCGTATATAGAGTCAATGCAGACTCCAGTGCTCAGAGCCTTGCGCCATATGCCCATCACGCCAAACTAGCGAAAGCCCGCGAGGAGGAAGACTCCTACAAACATTGACCTCAAGAGGTACATCGGCGAATCAGCTTCCTTGAGAACTCTCGTCTAGATATCGTCGGCGCCATAGACCGCCTTAAACGACGAAAGGCAGAGCTAGCCAAGGAGATGGAGCAGGTGACCCAGGCCATAGCCGCTGAAGAGAAAAAACTCCAAGATCTCCCATCCGTCATCGCCGAGCTGAAGCAGGAGAGGCAGAACCTGGCCCACGAAGCAATAAAAATCCATCGTCAAATGCCAGAAGTCCCTGGATCGGTTGATGACGACCAGAGAATCGTAGACTCAGCCGATCAAGTTAGGCAACGAGCAATTGCTGCTATTGATGCCCTCCTCGGGTGAACTGTAAAAGTTCTGTAAACATTTAATGTCCTTTTGTGCAGATTCAAACTTGGACCGTCCTCTTTGGCAGCTTTTCATTTGTTTATCATTTTATTCCAATGGGACGCATCCTACCATTCCTTCACCGTCTTCCTTCTATAAGTATGAGATCCCGTATCGTTTCCAAAGGCGTCTGTATTGCCCGTCTTCTTTCCCTCTAACAACTTGATCTCCGTCTTCCCAGGCTAGACGTCAAGATGTCCTCTTCGTCTTCTTCCTTCTCCGTCAACCAGGCATGAAATCCTCCTCTATTTCCTCTCTTGACATTTCAATTATTCTGACACTGGGTGGTTGTTTGCTCTCCTTTTAGCCGAAACGCCTTAGTCCCAGTCTGGAACGAGCGATTGAAGTCATGCATTCAGATGAACCATTGTCGTAGGCGGACATAGATCTGATCAAAGCTCATTTTGAAGAACTCAAAGGTCATGTCCCTGCTGACGTCCAGAAGGTCTGGGAACATGTAGACGCTAACTGCTCCAGGCAGCCGCCACCTGAGAGGAGTCATCCACTCCCTCGCTCAGTCGCCCTTGAAGATGCTACGGCGGGGACATCCCAACCACCTCTCGACAGGAGCCACCCACTCCCTCGTCAAGTCGAGGTTGAAGTCGCCATGGAGGATCTGGAGGAAAAGAGCATCTGCTTCTTGATAGAATTAGGCCGGATTGAGAGGGAGATTAAGAAAAAGCACGGTCAATAAATATGTTGGTACTTTTGTTCGAAGGGCGACTTGTACCGTTTCGGCCATGTACCTTGCTGATCTTACCGAATAATGAATCGGTCAGACTGAATCGAATGTTTCATCCTTAAGGCGATGTCATCTTTTCATCGGCTATATAGACAGGAGCCAATAAGAGTTGGCCACGTTGTCTTGATGTACCCTATCGTAAGTTATGCATCCACCCATATGCTTGGATAGTAACTCTTCAGATATCTCCCGTTTAAGGCTCTTGTGAATTCTTCCCCTTCGATACTTTCTAGTATATATGCATTTCCTGGAGCACATCAGCTGATTTTATACGGCCCTTCCCAAGTGGGCGACCATTTACCGAATTTGGGATCCTTAGACCCTATCGGCAGCACCAACTTCCATACCAAATCTCCCTGGGAGAATTGTTTAACTTTGACCTTCTTGTCGTACCACCTGGCCACCCTTTTCTTGTTTTCTTCGATGCTAATCAGAGCCCTCAATCGCTGACCCGCCAAATCGTCAAGCTCCCACTTCATGAGGAAGGAATAGTCATCGGCCGTCAACTGATCTTGAAGTGATGTGCACCTTGACCCCGTCCTTAATTCCCAAGGCAAAATTGCCTTGTGACCATATACCAACTGATAAGGAGATATCTTAGTAGCCCCGTGGCAAGCCATCTTGTAAGCCCATAGACATTCGGTTAAAGACATGTGCCACTTCTTGGGTTGTTCCTCTATCTTCCTCTTGATCAACTTGATTATCCCCTTATTGGATGATTCAGCCTGGCCGTTGGCTTGAGCATAGTACGGAGAAGAATTCAACAATTTAATCCCCATATCGGCGGCGAATTCTTCGAACTCCCCTGAGGTGAACATCGTCCCTTGATCAGTTGTGATGGTTTGAGGAATGCCGAACCGATAAACAATGTGATTCTTCACGAAATCAATCATAGCGGCCGATGTCACGGTCTTTAATGGAACTGCCTCCACCCATTTGGTAAAACAATCAGTGGCTACTAATATAAACTTGTGCCCTTTGCTTGATGGAGGGTAAATTTGTCTGATGAGGTCTATCCCCCAACCTCTAAACGGCCATGGTTTGATTATCGGATTCATAGCCGAGGCTGGTGCGCGCTGCATATTGCCAAACTTTTGACAATCTTGACAACCTTTATAATATTAAAAACAATCTTCGAGAATCGTCGGCCAATAATACCCGTTGTTTCTGATCATCCACTTCATCTAGTGAGCCGATTGATGAGCTCCGCATACGCCCTCATTGATTTCTCCAATCATGACCTTTGCTTCTTTTGTTCCCAGGCATTTGAGAAGAACCCCATCAATCGTCCGGTAAAACAAATCATCTTCGAGCAACACATATTTCGTGGCCTGAAAACGCACTCGCCGATCCACTTTCTTGGATGGATTTTTCAAGTAATCGGCAATCTCCTTTCGCCAATTGTCGGCCGCAAGTTCCAGAATCATGGCCCCTTGAATCGGCCGATACCCGGACGCGTGTTGGGCAAGCCTATTGGCCTCTTCATTGTAAATTCTGGGAATGTGTTCAATAACCGCAGACCTGAATTCCTTTAACAGCTGAAGGCAATCTTCATAGTAAATCCTTAAGATATCATCTTTGCATTCAGATCTCCCCGTTAATTGATCCACAATGAGCATGGAATCTCCAAAAATTTCCACCGCATCGGCTTTGATTTCCCTTAACATTTGGATACCTTTTAGGACGGCTCGGTATTCCGCCTGGTTGTTGGTCGCGGATGCCTCTATCGGCAGAGAGAAATCATAGCTTGCCCCCTGAGGTGATACAAGAACGATGCCGATTCCCGATCCGGCTCAACACGAGGAACCGTCGAAGTATAGAGTCCATGGAACTGGTTCAACGACAGCGATTTCCGGTCCACAATGTTGAGCCACGAAATTGGCCATGACTTGACCCTTGACAGCTTTGGCCGATTCGTACCTTAGATCAAACTCTGACAGAGCCAGGATCCACTTTCCAATCCGTCCTTTCAAAATTGGCAATGCAGCATGTATTTCACCACGTCATCCTTGCATACGACTATGCACTCTGCCGATAACAAATAGTGCCTAAGCTTGGTACACGAGAAATATAGACACAGGCACAGCCGTTCCACCGGGGAATATCTCGTTTCGGCATCCAGGAGTCTTCTGCTGACATAATATACCACCCATTCTTTTCCTTCGAACTCATGTGCTAGCGCCGATCCGATAGCCCGCTCGTCGGCCGATAAGTATAGTTTGAACGGCTTGTCAGCCTGTGGCGGGACTAATACAGGTGGTGAAACTAGATATTGCTTGATGTCTTCTAACGCTTTGCGTTGTTCATCTCCCCACACGAATTCCTGATCGGGCTTCAATTTCAACAAAGGCGTGAAAGCTTGAATATGCCCGGACAAGCTGGATATGAATCTTCTGATAAAGTTGACCTTGCCGATTAGGGACTGCAGCTCAGTTTTATTCTGCGGGGCCACAACCTTATTGATGGCATCTATGGTCTTCCGGTTGACTTCTATCCCGCGCTCATGGACCATGAATCCTAAGAATTGCCCGGCCGACACACCGAATGCACACTTGTTCGGGTTCATTTTCAACCCATGCTTCCTTGTGCACTCCAACACCTCTTGTAAATCGGCCAGATGTTCCTGATGACCTTTTGACTTGACCACAACATCGTCGATGTAGATTTCCACTGATACACCAATAAGCTTCTGAAAGATATAATTCATAGCCCGTTGGTATGTAGCGCCGGCGTTCTTTAATCCAAAGGTCATTACCACCCACTCGAATAAACCGAGGTGGCCCGGACAGCTGAAAGTCGTTTTCGAAATATCTTCTTCGGCCATTAGTATTTGATTATACCCAGCATTACCGTCCATGAAACTGATGACTTTATGTCCTGCGGCAGCATCTATCAAAACATCGGCTGTCGGCATTGGATACCCGTCCATCGATGTAGCCTGATTTAGGTTCCTGAAGTCGATGCAAATGCGCAGCTTTCCGTTTTTTCTTGTATATGGGTACAATATTAGAAATCCATTCGGCGTAACGGCACTGCCGAATAAATCTTGCTTCCATCAATCTTGTAATTTCGGCCTTTATATCAGGTAGAATTTTAGGGTTGCATCGTCATGCAGGCTGCTGATATCGCCGATATCCTGGTTTTATAGGCAAACGGTGTTCGACAATGGACCGGTCTAGACCAGGCATCTCATGGTATTCCCAAGCAAAGCAATCTTTGAATTCTTTTAATAAACTTGTCAATCTACATTTATAGTCGGGATCCAAGCTAGCACTAATATATGTCGGCCTTGGCTTGCTACCATCTCCTAAATCCACCATCTCCAATGAATCAGCCGACATAAATCCATGCCCAAGCTTCCCGTCTTCTCGGACGAACTGATCCATCTAGTCTGAATCTTCAGAGCCGACTGCTTGGATCGGCTGTAGGCCAAAATTGGACACTTTTAGGAAATCAGTGTCCCAAGTCCTACCGGATATACACTTGACATGTTCGCAGCTCCACTGTTGCGTATCGGCCGCTGCAACACTGTAGGCGGAATCGGCGGTGACTATCTCGGTACTGTCGCCGACCCACTGTACGAGGCATTGGTGCATTGTAGACGGGACGCAACAATTCGCGTGTATCCAATCGCGACCGAGCAACATGTTGTAGGACCCCTTGCCATTTATAATAAAGAAGGTAGTGGGAAGGGTCTTACTGCCGATGGTGAGGTTGACGCAGAGCGCTCCACGGGCAGGAGACACGTTGACTTCGAAGTCTTTGAGCATCATATCCGTCTTGGTCAGATCTTCGTCGCTTTTGCCTAACTTCCGGAACATGGCATATGGCATGATATTGACTGCAGCGCCTCCATCCACTAGTAGCCTGGTAACAGGTCGTCCGTTAACGTGTCCTTTGAGGAATAGAGCCTTGAGATGTTGCCGTTTTTTGTCTTCCGGTTTCTCAAAAGTGGTTGTCATTGGCTCCAAAACCAATTGTGCCATCTGCTCCTCCACCCTTGTTGCGTTGTCTCGATCGGCGGGCGCCATGAACTCCATCGGCAAGATGAACACCATGTTGACGTGAGCTGCCGATTCTTGATTGTCGCCCTCCTCGTTGTTGTTTATTTTGGGGCGCCAGACTCGAGACCTGTCGTTTTTCATATCCACCACCTGCCTCTGCTCTTCCTCTTGTTGTTCCCATTGGCGCAGACGTTGGACCCTTCATTTTTGAGATTTAGACAGTCCATCAGGGCACCACCTGGGGTTCACAGGTTTGGCCGGTGGTTTGGCGTATTCCCAGTCTGATTCTCTTCCTAGGGGGTTCTCATCTGACACCCTAGCGTCGGCCATTTCTTCTAGCCGATCGTGTACGCTGGTTCTGCCCCCCATTCGCTTCTGCTGGTTGATCCTGCCCCTTGGCCGGTCATACCGATCGACTCTGCCCCCCAGCCGATCATACACTAAAAGGCGCCGACCCTCTTGTTCGCGCCAATTTCTGCTTATCGGCTCTGATCCTCTGTCTCTGGAGCATGACCTTTTGAGCGGGCGATCGTTGCGATTTGGTCTGTTACACTCAGGGCAATTATCAGCTGATGGTAGTCTGAGGTCATTTTCCCAGCAATGGATGAAGAACGGGCATCGCCAATGATCTTCGTGTCGGCGTATCATCTCTTCGCGGTGTCTCGATCTTTCCTGCTGCCGCTGATATTTGTTGAGTAACAATTGGGAGGTGACGGGTCTACGCGATCGTTCTAATCCTTCGCCCTCGTCTTCAACCCGTCTTTTCCCTTTGACATCGTCCATCGTAACCTGCTTTCTGGGGTCCACGGCGCCGCTTCTTTTAGCCGATTCCGACGTCAGTACCTTGGTTTGAAGCAAGTTTTTTCCCGTGTCAACCATGTTAGCAGGGAAAGGATGCTGATCAATTTTCATCGGATTTGCTGGTTTCGCCGGGACTTTGAATTTGAGTCTGCCATGCTCAATGGCCGACTGTATCTGCTGACGGAAAATTTTGCACTCATTTGTATCGTGAGACGTGGCATTGTGCCACTTGCAATATTTCATCTTTTTGAGCTGTTCGGCCGACGGAACGGTGTGGTACGGTGAGAGCTTGATCTGCCCCTCTTGGAGAAGTAAGTCGAAGATTTTATCGGCCTTTGACGTGTCAAAGCTGAACGCTTCTGGTTCTTTCTTCCCGAAAGGGCACGATATCGGCTTCTTCCCTTTGACCCATTCTGCTAGGCCGATTTCCTCTTCTTCTTCAGATTCAGATCCTTCTAAATATGCCACCTTTTTCTGGAAATTCCTCCGCTGGTCAAACGGACGTACTTCTTGAACGGCCAATCGGTGAACGATCTGACTTAAACTCTCAAACTCTTGTGAGGCGTACTTCTCCTTGATGTGTGGCAGGAGACCTTGGAAGGAGATATCGGCCAGCTTAGCGTCGGTCGGGGCTAGGGTATAGCATTTGTTTCTGACCTCTCTGAACCTCTGTACGTAATTAGTTACTGGTTCGTCGCTCCTCTGCCTAAGGCTGGTCAGATCTGAAAGCTTCATCTCGTGGACTCCCACATAGAAGTACTTATGGAATTGTTTTTCCAGATCGGCCCAAGTAACGATGGAGTTGGGTGGTAGGGTAGTGAACCACTGGAATGCCGACCCAAATAGAGACGACGAGAACAGACGCACCCGCAGAGCATCTTGTGTGGCGGCCACCCCGCACTTGATGATGAATCTATTTACGTGCTCCACAGTTGAAGTGTCATCCAGCCCCGAAAATTTGGTGAAGTCAGGAACTTTGTACCGATGGGGAAACGACAGTTGATCGTAGGCAGGTGGGTATGGCGTTTTGTATGTATAGGTTTGTACCTTCGGTTTTAACCCGAATTGGTCTTGAATCACCTTCGCTATCCTTGCTGTCCAATCCACTTGCTGTTGATGAACAACTGGTTGGGGGATCAGCACATGTTGGTGGATCGGCGGTGGGACGGCCGGGTGATGGATCAAAGCGTGTGGCGGATTCTGCTGCAGCGTGGCCGGCTGAGCGGCTGACAGCTGGTGGCGTAGCAAATCTGTCGTCCCATCGTACAGCATCATCGGCGCTGCGCTTCTGAGTGTTTCCGCAGCATCTGCCCCCCTGCCGATTTCTGACGTGGCCGGTTGATACTGAGGGACCGTCAGCCGGACAGCCGAATGGAACGATGCCTGGATCGGAGAGCTCCCATGACCGGTTGATTGGTCCGCAAAAGCCGCTGTTGCTGGTGCCCTCCAAGGTACTGAGTTTAAGGCTAGTGCTTGCACGGAAGAAATCTGGGCAGGCTGAAGCGGCGCTTGTGATCGAAAGCATGGCGCACCGTTATATCCTGGAGGCATTGAAGGCACTGAAGTGTTGTATCCTTCGTGTTGTGTCGATATCGGCTGAGGAGCCGAGTGAGTTGTGCCTGGTAAGCTTCTGACTGGAGCTACAATAGGTGGGGCGTATGCTGGCCCCTGATATCCCTGAGCTACTCCGCTGACCAGAGAACTGATGATGGCATTGTATATCGTGTTGGTCATTACTGAGGATTGGTCGATGAAAGCCTGATAAACGGACTGTTGAATCATATCCGACATCTTTCCTGAATCCTCAGCGATGGTGATCTGGCGGGGAACTGGAAGAGGAGCTTTCTTGACGGTCTCCCCGCTTCTGGTACGACTGAAAGATTACAGATATACCTTCTTGTAGTCTTCTAGGTGTCTTGCCAGTTCTTCTTTCTGGTCGTCCTTAAGATCTCCCTCTGTAACCTCAATGATGTTGTTCCTAGAGATTTCCATGGTCTTTGACATGTTGGATATTGAGGGAGTCCCACCGGGTGTGCCAAAAGTGTGTTGGCGCTAAAAATTGGCTGGGAATCGGCCGATGACTTTCAGCGTCAGACACACGACCCAGGAGAATCTGCTTAACTCCTGTTCGGGTGATTGCCCTGGTGCGGTTCGCGCGGCGTGCCAGTCAATCTGACCTGTTCATTGACAAGGAAAGAAGCGTATTAAATTCCGGGGTTCCGATCGGCTAAAGTTCCGATCTATCCCGAAAAGCGTATCAGCGAATCGGCCGATTGGCTATGAAGATGACCGGCTATAGATTAGCCGATAATCACGTGGCGATTGCAGAGAAACTACTGGAGTAACTCAAACAATCGCTGCAGGTGCAACACTCAAAATAGATCTAATCGGCTATATGATAATAAACAAGGAAAAATAATGATAAAGCCGACAGTTCGATCTCAAGCTGGATAACTGGTGATAAAACTAGAACAATAGGTAAAACCTATAATTCTAGTAAATATCGATAACTGGTGAATAAATCTAAACGAAACAACGGCGATGCGCCCGAAGTTAAAGTTTAGATGTTATTCGATAAACGGAACCTACCAATTGGCCGGAGATCGTGTCGATGCAGCCCTGCCAATCCGTACGAACTCATGAAAGAAAAAGAAGTATTGGCGAAGTCACCGACTTGAAAGTAAAGTACGATGAAGAAGTAAATTGTTTGTATTGATTGATGTGTATATGCTATAAAACCCTGACTGCTCCTATTTATATCCTAGGACTAAG
Source organism: Panicum miliaceum (assembly GCA_032594955.1). Classification (NCBI taxonomy): domain Eukaryota; kingdom Viridiplantae; phylum Streptophyta; class Magnoliopsida; order Poales; family Poaceae; genus Panicum; species Panicum miliaceum. The sequence goes on along the minus strand of CM064059.1, from coordinate 17,714,043 downwards.
ACTCCTGATCTATTACGATCCGATACAAACTTGATTTAAATAAAAATATAATATATCTATAAGACTTTCCTAAAGGAAACGGGCTCCCGCAGAATCTTCTGCCGCCATCTCCTAGTCCAATCCGAACTCCTTCCACTGCTCCTCGACCGAGTCGGCGTCATTCTTTGACCAACATCAGGTCAACTTTGACTGGGATCTTTTGCTGGGATCCCATTGGCTTTATCCCCTATCTGCTGGCGCAAGCCCACATTGGCCCAAACGCCCAAACCCCTACCAACTCCATTCGCCAATCGCACGAAACACTGCAGCGCCAATCGGCCGATTCCTAACTGTAGCGTTAATCGGCCGATTCCCAACTGTAGCCTTTAAATATGCCGCATCGGCCAATCTCTTCCTCTCCTGACGCCGATTCAACACGTGTCGAAATCTGGCGTCAACACAAGCGCTCCTATCCAAAGCTACCTCTTTGGAGATATTCCACTCCTTAAGGTCTCTCTTCACCGACTCGTCCCAAGTCAGTTTAGGTCTACCTCTACCTCTCTTTACATTTTTGGCCTGCTTTAGAACCCCACTACGCACCGGCGCCTCAGGGGATCTCTGTTGGACATGTCCAAACCATCTCAATCGATGTTGGGTAAGTTTCTCCTCAATTGGTGCCACTCCGACTCTATCCCGAGTAACTTCGTTCCGGACTCTATCCCTTCGTGTGTGCCCGCAAAACCACTGCAACATCTGCATCTCTACTACACTCAGATGTTGGACATGTCGTCTTTTTGTAGGCCAACAATCAGCACCGTATAACATCACCGGACGAATCGTTGTCTTATAGAACTTAAATTTAACTTTTGTGGCACCCTTCTGTTACATAGGATGCTAGAAGCTTGACGCCACTTCAACCAGGCAGCTGAGATTCTATATCTAACATCTTCATCAATGTCGCCATCCTTTTGAAGCATCGATCCTAAATACCGAAAAGTATCCTTCTGGGCCACCACTTGCCTAGTCTCGCGGAAATCTCACATCATGTACTCGGTATTGGTCCTACTGAGTCTGAACCCTTTCGACTCTAACGTGCGTCTCCACAGCTCTAACTTCCTATTAACCCCTTCTCTACTCTCGTCCACCAGCACCACATCATCAGCAAAGAGCATACACCAAGAGATACCATCTTGTATGTCCCTTGTGACCTCATCCATCACCAAGGCAAATAAATAAGGACTCAATGCTGACCCCTGATGTAGGCCTATGTTAATAGGAAAGTCAGTGGTGTCACCATCACATGTCCGGACAAACGTCATCACATCTGTTGACACCAGATTTTGACACATTTTGAATCGGCGTCAGGGAAGGAGGAAATTGGCCGATGTGGCAGACTTAAAGGCTACAATTGGGAATCGGCCGATTGGCGCTACAGTTAGGAATCGGCCGATTGGCGCTGCAGTGTTTTGGGCGATTGGCGAATGGAGTTGGTGGGGGTCGGCCGATTGAAAGGCTTGAGCGTTTGGGCCAATATGGGCTTGTGCCAATAACATAAATTATTTATAGAAGGGGGATGAAGCCAATGGAATCCCAAGAGGGGATGTTGAGTCAAGATGATAGAGGAACCCAGTCAAAGATGACATGACGTTGGTCAAAGAGCGGCGCCGACTCGGTCGAGGAGCAATGGAAAGAGTTCGGATTGGACTAGGAGATGGCAGCAGAAGATCCTGCGGGAGTCCGTTTCCTTTAGGAGAGTCTTATAGATATAGTAGTTTTTATATTTAAGTCAAGTTTGTAACGGATCGCGACAGATCAAGAGTCTTAGTCCTAAGGTATAAATAGAAGCAGTCAGGGTTTTATAAAGGATACACATCAATCAATACAAACAATCTACTTTTTCATCGTACTTTACTTTCAAGTCAGCGACTTCGCCGATACATCTTCTTTCATGAGTTCGTACGGGTTGGCAGGGCTGCATCGACACGATCTCCGGCCGATTGGTAAGTTCTGTTTATCGAATAATACCTAAGCTTTAACTTCGGGCGCATCGCTGTTGTTTCGTTTAGATTTATTCACCAGTTATCGATATTTACTAGAATTATAGGTTTTATCTATTGCTCTAGTTTTATCACCAGTTATCTAGCTTGAGATCGAACTGTCGGCTTTATCATTATTTTTTCTTATTTATCGTCATATAGCCGATCAGATCTATTTCAAGTGTTGTATCTGTGGCGATTGTTTAATTTGCTCCAGGAGTTTCTTTGCAATCGCTACAAGATTATCGGCTGATCTATAGCCGGTCATCTTCATAGCAAATCGGCAAATTCGCGGATACGCTTTCCGAGACAGATCGGAACTTTAGCCGATCGAGACCCCCAGAATTTAATACGTTTCTTTCCTTGTCAATCAACAGGTCAGATTGACTGGCACACCGCGCGAACCGCACCAGGGCGATCACCCGAACAGGAGTTAAGCAGATTCTCTCGGGTCGTGTGTCCGACGCTGAAGGTCATCGGCCAATTTTTAGCGCCAACAGCATCCTTATACATATCCTTGATGAGGGTAATATACTTAGTTGGGACATTGTGCTTCTCCAAGGCCCACCACATGACATTTATCAGTATTTTATCATACGCCTTCTCAAGGTCAATAAAGACCATATGCAAGTCCTTCTTCTGCTCTCTATATCTCTCCATCAATTGTCGGATTAAGAAAATCGCCTCCATGGTCGACCTTCCAGGCATGAACCTAAACTGGTTTTGGGTCACACTTGTCACTCTTCTTAGACTGTGCTCGATAACCCTCTCCCAAAGCTTCATCGTATGGCTCATCAGCTTAATCCCATGGTAGTTAGTACAACTTTGAACATCTCCTTTGTTCTTGAAGATTGGTACTAATATACTTCTCCTCCATTCTTCAGGCATCCTGCTGGACTGAAAAATAAGGTTAAAAAGCTTAGATAACCATACTATCGCTTTAGCACCTAGGCATCTCCACACCTCAATGGGGATACCATCAGGGCCCATCGCTTTACCCCCCTTCATCCTCTTCAACGCCTCCCCGATCTTAGCCTCCTGAATTCTCCTCACAAAGCGTCTGTTGGTGTCATCAAAAGTGTCATCTAACTTAAGGGTAGGGCCCTCATTCTCCCCATTAAATAACTTATCAAAATACTCTCGCCATCTGTCCTTGATCTCCTCATCCTTCACTAGAAGTCGATCTGTCCCATCCTTGATGCATTTGATTTGGTTGATATCTCTTGTCTTCCGCTCGCGGATCCTAGCCATCCTATAGATGTCCTTCTCCCCTTCCTTCGTGGCTAGCGGCTGATACAGGTCATCATACGCTTTACCCTTTGCTACGCTCACAACTCGCTTTGCAACCCTCTTCGCTAAATTATAGCTCTCGATGTTGGCTGCACTCTTACCAAGGTGGAGGCGCTTGAAACACTCCTTCTTCTCCTTAATAGCCATTTGCACCTCGTTATTCCACCACCAGGTGTCTTTCCCTTCCTGTTTGCCTCCCCTACTCACGCCAAACACCTCTGAGGCCACCTTCCGAACACATGTTGCCATCTTTAGCCACATGTCTTCTGCATCTTCTCCTTCCTCCCAAGGCCCCTCACCTAGCATTCTCTCCTTGAACATTTGCGCCGCTTCCCCTCTAAGCTTCAACCACTTCGTTCTCGCAATCTTGGCGCGTTTATCTCGATGGACACGTACCCGAAAACGAAAGTCCGCCACCACAAGCTTGTGTTGAGGGACAACACACTCCCCGAGTATTACCTTACAATCTAAGCAATCCCGTCTATCCTCCCTCCTAGCAAGCATAAAGTCGATCTGGCTCGAGTGTTGTCCACTATGAAAGGTCACAAGATGAGATTCTCTCTTCCTAAAAAGGGTATTCGCTATCAACAAGTTGTAGGCCAACGCGAAGTTCAAAAAATCCTCCCCCTCTTGACTCTTGCGACCATACCCAAAGCCCTCGTGCACTCGCTCGAACCCTACATTAGTCGCACCCACATGGCCGTTGAGATCTCCTCCTATGAAGAGTTTCTCGCTGCTAGGAACGGTACTAGCCATGCTATCTAGGTCTTCCCAGAACTGCCTCTTGGTGCTCTCACTGAGACCAACCTGAGGGGCATAGGCACTGATCACATTGAGGGCTGAGTCTCCAACTACCATCCGGACCAGGATAATCCGGTCGCCTCGCCTCCTAACCTCCACGACTCCATCCTTAAGGCTCCTATCGATCAAGATACCTACACCATTCCTACCCGGTGTTGCCCCCGTGTACTAAAGCTTGAAGCCAGTATCCTCAACCTCCTTCGCCTTTTGACCCTTCCATTTAGTCTCCTGAAAGCATAGAATATTTACACGCCTCCTAATTGCTGCATCAACTAGCTCCTGCAACTTACCTGTTAGGGATCCTACGTTCCAGCTACCTATGCAAATCCTAATTGGCTCGGCTAACTTCCTTTAATTCTTGCTTATTTGGAAATAATTGGTCCTTCTCAATCATGCTGCAACTATATTGGTACTGAGACTCATGCTTGTCCATAGCTTCCATACTCGATACATCTGGCCTATTCCATTCTTTAGGAACAGGACCCTACGTGGCCATGTGTTGGCGCTAAAATCGGCCGGATAGGAATCGGCCGATGGTCTTCAGCTTCGGACACACGACCCGGGAGAATCTGCTTAGCTCCTGTTCGGGTTATCGCCCTGGTGCGGTTCGCGCGGCGTGCCAGTCAATCTGACCTGTTGATTGACAAGGAAATAGAGTATTAAATTCCAGGCGCGTCGATCGGCTGGGATTCCGATCTGTCCTGAGGAGCGTGTCGGCAATGAATCGGCCGATTTGCAGAAAAGATAATCGGCTATGGATCAGCCGATAATTGGGTAGTAATCGTAAAGAAAAACTGCTAGAGCGATCTAGACGATTACTGCAAGGGCAACACTTGAAATAGATCTAATCGGCTGTATGATGATAAATCGAAGAAAAACAATGACGAAGCCGATTACTCTGATTTCAAGCTGGATAACTGGTGATAATACTAGAATGACAGGTAAAACTTGCAATTCTAGTAAATATCGATAACTGGTGAATAAATCCAAATGAAACCACAACGATGCGCCCGTAGTTAAAGCTCAGATATTACTCGGTAAGCGGAACCTACCAATTGGTCGGAGATCAAGCTGATGCAGCCCTGCCAATCTGTACGAACTCGTGAAAGAAGAAAATATTGGCGAAGTCGCCAACTTGAAAGTAAATTGTTGGAAAAGTAGAAGTATTGTTGTTGATTGATGTGTTGATTCTCTTTTTTTCAAGACCCTGATGACTCCTATTTATACCCTAAAGCTAGGACTCCTGGTCGATCATAACTTGTTACAACCTTATTTAAATTACTATATCTATACGGACTTTAAAAAGGAAACGGACTCCCGCAGAATCTTCCGCCGCCGCTCCCTAATCCAATCAGGATTTCCTTCAATTGCTCCCCGACCGACTTAGCGTGCCCCCTTTGACCAACTTTTGACCAGGATCCTCTGAAATAATCCCATCCTGTTGGCGTAGGCTGTGCCGCCAATCGGCCGATTTCCAACTGTTACTTCAATCGGCCGATTCCTTTCTGTAGCCTTCAGATCTGCCGCATCGGCCAATCTTCTCCTCCTGACGCCGATTCAACACGTGTCAAAATCTGGCGTCAACACCATGTTATCATCTTCTTCATCATCTTCATCGTCCATGTCATCCTCCATATTCAGGTTGACTTCAATGGCGTTGTAGTCAACGGCTTCTAGATCTTCGATGATCCCTTGGACTCTTTATCCACCATCAGCCACACCATCAACATCAATTTCCTCCCTTTGAGTGCCACCTTCCTCTCTAATCTCTAATTAGTCGAATGGCACATCACCACAGCAACCACTCTCATTCTCGGATGGCTGCGATGAGCTTGCCTCACAGAAAACCTCTTTTGGAATTGGATGAACTAGAATAGTTAACAGAATATTGCACCGCCTGCACCACTCTACCCATTTCCTCCACTTATATGTTCGATTAGCAACTCTCAGCTCATATATGATTGGATTAATGTCTCTAAGATATAGGCATTGAACCGTGACCGAATACAGATTTGCATCCATTTGAAACAACGCCACTAACCAATCTTTCAAATCCCTTATGTTAGCACCATCAGATTTCGGATGGTGAATGGTGATATCAGGAAACGAAATAAAATCAACACCCGACGGGCCATGAACGATCTCTCCGATCCCATAAAATATCCTAATCTGACTTAGGCTTGACATGGCTACCACCTGCTACGAATTTAGACTACAAGTTATACATTGCAAAAGTATAGTTCATTGTACAATAACCTGACTACATTTCATATCAAACATGTCAGGTACCTAATCTATGTTCCACGATCTAAACCCTAATTTTTTTTAAAAAGTGCAACTCTAAGCCAAATCTACACCCTAATCTATATCTACATCTCTTGGCGTTTGTTAGCGTCATTACTAGGATCGTTAAACCCTAGCAACGGTGCCTAAAACGCCATGTGGTATTTCTTACGTCACAGATAAATCCGCAAGCGCACGGAATACCGTTGTAGCATTTTACCCGTGAGTAATCTCGGGTGTCGTATTTATATTTCCGCGGGGAAGGCAACGGTTATAGAATAAGTAAGTTCATGATCAAATCTTGGTTGAGTATTCGATTGTATAAACAGGGGTAAGATATATATTGATAATGAGATAGTGTGACACACAAGTTACTCAAGCTCAAACTCAAGCAAAGACATAGGCAGGGAGAAAGGAAGAAGAAAGCTACTCAGGACTTATGTACTTCTATCTAGATATACAGCTTGTACTATACACTCATACACATACACATGATTATCCTCATTTCTAGGCTCCCAAGCACTACCAGGAGAACCGCACATAACTGGTAGAGGAGCCACCAGACAACTCGGCTACTTTATGGACCTCCTACAGCCACTACCCGAACGGGGAGGGTTACGCTGGACGGACAGAGCTGTCACCACATGCCGCCTACCTCATCAACCATGGTATAGGACCGCATCAAGCAACACTGACTAGCCCAAACACCATGTCTACGCTAATGAGCGATACTCCAGCATCCCGCCCGGAACCCCACCCTCCAGATGGACAGACATCACACTAGAGCAAACATACGAATACCGGAACCGTTGCCATGACACTAGATTTACTCTTCTAATCATGCAAGGCATAAGGTGTGAATGCAAACTAATCATAGCATACATGTCTGACACCGCAGTATATAAACTATGCAAGTATATAAATCTAGAAGATAACTCTATTAAAGATATCCGAGAATTACAAAGGAGAGGAAGAGATAAACCCATACCGAACACTCCTAGGCAACCTCGGGAACCCAAAGAGAGCTACTTCAGCCTAAACTCCACTAACCTATGGACTAAGAAAGAAAGGTACTTGAGAGAGAGCAACTTGAGGTATGTCTTAATTCTACCCCCTCCCCTCATATTTTTAGGTGTGGCACAGGGGTCTCTCGGCCAGTAAATGAGAGGAGTCACTTGGAACCGCTATTGGGAGCCAATCAGGGGGCAGCACGTGGAAGAGGTAAGTCGGTTGTGCATGAACTGGTTTGGCAGAACCAGTGATTCGGCCGACCCAACCAGGCCGCCTCTCCTCTTCTCCTTTGGCAGGGTGACTGCCTAGTGGGCCCTTAGGTCTTTCTTGTATGCACCGGTGCTATCCTGAGTCGATTGCATGCTTTGGTGGGCCCTTTGATCCATGTGAGGCTGAACGGTGCGTTCTGATTGGTCGATAGCTTTTGCCTTAGATTCAAGGGTGTGTTTTCCCTCCATTTCTGCTCAAATCCCTGCATAGCACTATTTTCCAAGGGACATGTGAAAATGACATTATTCTAGATAAATATGCGTATAAGAAATGCTAGTTCTTCGAATTTTCTGATCAAATTGACGATTGAAATTGAGCCGTAATGAGCGTCAGCAACATCTAACACTAATTTAATCTAAAATTTACTGCAAACTCTAATCAAAATCTAAACCCTAATCTAACTCAAAATGTAAACACTAATTTCAACTTAAATTTATATTGAACATTAAATACTGCACATTATTCTAATAAAAGAAATTAATAAAAACCCGCGGCCGTGCAGGCCTCCCGGCGGTGCGGCCGCCCTCGCCAGCCCCGCCGAGCCGGCCTAGACGGCCGCGGCGAGCCGCGCCCGCTGCACCCACCCCTCGCCGGCAGCCGCCCACGATCGGCCGCTCGGCCCTCGACCAGCCCACGCCGGCCGCATAGGCCACCGCCGCCCAAGCCGGCCGCATAGCCCCCCACCGCCCGCTCCGCCACCCACCCGTCGCTAGTCCGCAGCACCGAGCCTGCTCGCCGACAGATCCACCGGCTGCACGCGAGGAGAGGTAGAGGGAGAGTGAGAGAGGGAGGTAGGTCACGGGAATTATTTCCCAAATTTCGTTCGCCCACCGGACGATATCAAGATTTTGTCCAACCGAGCGACGAAATTTGCTTTTTCGTCTACCCATACGATGAAATACCGTGGGCCTGCTGATGTGATAGAAAAATCGTCTACTTGTTGGACGAAATCACAATTTCGTCTACCAGGTTCTGGTAGACGATTTAATGTTGGACAAAATCTATATTTCGTCTACCCGGTAGACGATTGGAGTATAGTTTTGACAATTCGCAGGACTAGTGCATTATTATGTAATTTCAGTACAAATTCGTATTAAAAAAATTCCTGCAGTCCACTTCACCGTGAATTTGTCACTAGCAGGTGGGACCGGATCCACCCGTTAGTGATAAAGTCACCGAGATTCAACGCAGAGAATCTCGTTCTACACAGAATGTGATTGTGACTATGGACCGGGAATTCCCAAAATCAATTAGGGCCCGTTTGGATCCTCGGAATCGGGCCGAATTGGAAACAGATTCTAGGCCGGCGTGTTTGGCCCACGCGAGAATTGGAAAAGGGGATTCCCCCGCTTTCCACACCCCGGAAAGTTAGGCCACGATAGATTCACAGCTCAAAAAACGGAAACTGATTCCACTTCGTCGTCCCCGACCCCCTGCTCCTCTCGGCTCTCGGGAAGACATGGCGATGGGGGCTAGGGTTTCCTAGTGCCTCCTTCTCCATCGCCCCCTTCCGTTCCTCCGCTCCGTCGCCGTCTCAGTCCTCCGCTTCACCCGGTAGATCAAGTTCTCCAAGTCGCCGCCTCATCCTTTGCCACCGCGCTGTCGGCACTCGATCCGCGATCCAGACGCAGGTACTCTCCCCGTCCCACCTCTCTCCCTTCACTCCCATCAGCGCCCTTGTCCTCCTCGTGGTTGCCGCTTGCCGTCATCTGACCCAGTCCTTTTCCTTGGCATGGGGCAGCGCAGATCTGGTTTATCTTGCTGCAGAACTGGCAGGGGAAGGCACGGCTGGCCAAGTACTACATTCCCCTTCAAGAACAAGGTAAATCTTGGGTCACAACCACACCTTCCTCTCAACTTGTTGGCATCTTTGATGTATGTATGTGCTGTATACTCGATTTGGGAATCAATCGATCTGGGTATTGATTTTTTTTCTTGTAAGATCGATCTGGGCATGATTTGTTCCTGGGCATTTATTTTTCCTTGTAGGTCGTTGGTCATCTGTGCTTGCTAGTTAACTGTACGGTTCACTTCTTACTTGTTTGGCAGTCAGCTTTGCATCCATCAGTTTGATTTGGGTAGCCAGAACCTAGCTGTGATAGAGGTGCCATTGCCATCGAATGCCTACGCAAACCATCGTGGCCTCTACTTGACTACCCTAGCAAGGGGTTTACTTAGCTGCTGGTTTCAGGAAAAACTAGTAGTTTAGTGATGCTCTGTTCTTACTTTGCTCTTGATCAGTAAAATTCCCTGCTACAATTTATCTTTGCTGATTTGAATATATTGGTATAATTTTTACAGCGGTCATGGTTTAACTAACCGTTGAATCCTTTCTAGTGATTGGTATAAATAATAACAGTGATAGTTTGATACTAAAGCATTTCTTTAGCCTTGTTTACTGTTGTATCCTTAATTTTGTGATGGCCAGATAGTAGTAGAGGTTCAGATGTTCAGATAGTAGTAGAGGTTGGGACTGTTGTATCCTTAATTTTGTGATGGCCAGATAGTATCATGAATCCTTCAAGTATTGATTTGTGGATAGCCTCTACTTGACTACATCTCTTGGAATGATGATATGGATAAGGCTGCCATTTTCATTTATGCTAAATTTGTCACTAATAACCATTGCATTTTTTTCCAATAGGACATGGATAAGGGGAAGAAATCAGGCTCGGGCAGGGCTACATCTCTTAGAATGATGAAATGAAGAAATCAGCGAGTTTGAAAAGGCAACGTTCCGGAGACTCATTCACCTCTATGATGGCTGATAAACTTGACAAGTTTACTGAAGCACTTAAGGAGGATGCACCTAAAGGCCCAACATCCAAAGAAATTCTCAACACACTCAATGAGGTGGATGGATCAGATGAAGACACTTTGTTGGATTTATTTGACATTTTTACCGGCAATCCACGTAAATATGAGTCTCTATTGGCACTAATGGTGATAATGAGAAAGAGGTGGCTTCTGAAGCAGCTAAAAAATGAAGAAATTTCATGTCTGGAACTGTAATTTTCATCTATAAATTATGTAACCTGATTGCCTGGGTAGTGAACTTGGATTGGTTTTGTAATAATTGTGGGTGGTACCATATGAATGACTAGATAGTAGTGGTGATACCATATGAATGCTTGGATACTATGCCATTGCCTGATAGTTGTACTGCTATTCTAGTAGTTATGCTGCTGTCCTGATATTTGTGCTGCTGTTCTAGTAGTTGTGCTGTGAACATCATTGCTGTGAGTGCCATATGTCCATGTTCATAGCTGCTGTTCTAGTGTGTAGTTTCTCCTGATTATTTGTTCTCCATTGGTGTGTAGTGATGTCATTCTCTTGTTGTCATTCTTGTTGTCCTTTTGAGTGAATATGTGTGTGTCAGAGAGGAGAGAGAATGTGAGAGGTTTGTAACAGATGCGTGCATGAGAGAGAGGGGAGATTGAGAGATGTGTGCGTGGCATTGGATCAGGTGTATTCATGAGAGAGAGGAGAGAGATTATGAGGTGTGTTAACATGTGTAAACGTGAGAGAGAGGGGAGAATGTGAGAGGTTCGTAACATGTGTGCATGAGAGAGAGAGGAGAGATTGAGAGGTGCGCGAGGCATTGTATCAGGTGTATTCATGAGAGAGAGAGGAGAGAGATTATGAGGTGTGTTAACATGTGTAAACATGAGTGAGAGAGAGAGAGAGGGGGGAGAGGAGGGGAGAGAGAGAGGGGAGAGTAAATTGTGAGAAGGGTGTGAGAGAGATAACATGTACAAGAATAAATTCTATATTTCAATACAGCCAAACAATATTTGGAATTCAATTCTAGAAAAATATTTCTATTTTTATCCAAACATGAAAATTGAATTGAATCATATTCTAGAAATTCATTTCTTATGGAATGTAATTGCTAGAATATAATTCATAGAATAGCTTTCAATTCTAGGGATCCAAACGGCCCTTACTCACTTACAAGAACCTATCGCCAACACTTTGATAATAATTAAATAACCTTTTTCTCTGCCATTCCCAATTTCCCCTCCAACTCTCCTCTATATTCCCCTTCTCTGAACAAAACGAAAAGTGCAGGCACACAGACACACACAGCACTAGACTGAAGATGCAGTAATGCAGATGCAGCTATGCTTTCTTGGGAGAAAGAGCTCCACGGGGGAAGGCGCCGGCAGCTCAGGCTGTTGGGGAATCGTCTCAGCTCTCCACGCACCCGTCAGTCCCGCGACCCGGATTGGAAGATGATGAAGGCCACGAAGACCCCGACCACGCCGGTGAGCGCCAGCGCCACCGTCGGTAGCGGCGCGGTCAGGCCAACGTTCTCAAGCACCCCTTTGCCGGTGCTCAACTCCACGGCAACCGCCCCGACGAAGCCCAGCATCGCGCCGCGGCTCAGCCACACGTCCAGCCCGCCCCCGCCGCCGCCCTTGGCTCCCTGCTCGCACCTCACGCTCAGGGCCCTCGGCCTCGCGTTCCTCCTGCTCGCTGCGCGTTCGTCCGGGTTAACAGGCTGGAAAAGATGGAGATTCCAGAGGAAAGAAATGCAGGGAGGCAGCTTAAATTAGATTAGATACCTCGAGCAGTGGGGCGTGCAGACGTCACGGACAGCCGGGGAACGCCATTGCCTGCAGGGAGAAGACGGAGTGAGGAAGACGGCATCGTTGCAAGGCAAGAAACCAAACAAATCGGTCCGTCCCAGCAAGGAGAAAACGGATGTAAAAACAGCAAGAAAACCACGGCCAGCGACCGAATATCTGAAAGAGCGCTAATAATTGAGAGGGTTGGGGAGAGGGAGATTCGATGGCTACCTGCTGCTGCGGCGAGAAGAATGCGAGGAGAAGCGGAGGAGAGGAGGGGCTGAGCCATGGATGGAGGTGGAGCACTAGCAGCAGCAGCAGCAGCTTGCGGTTGCTTCGAGATTCTTATCCGCGGGGGGCGGTGGGTTCCCACAGGTCAGCGTCAGCTTTCCACTAGTGGCTGAAGGGCAAGGACCATCAGCCTTAAAGTTGCAGTCTTGCAGCGGGAGCAATGGAAGATTGCATTTCGTTGATTGACTCATGTCTAACGTAAATTCCAATATGAACAATGCTACATACCTGTGAAATATTTAGGGAAGGATATTTGTCAAATATCGCAACAATACGATTCGCTTGAAGATTCGTGCTCTCTTCCATCTTCTCAGGCGAACTCACATATTCTCCGGCAAACTCTATAAAGGAGATTTTGTGGGCTTACATGTAAAGGGTCGATAATGAGGTTACTAGACCAGCGTCAAATATAAAAATGGCATGGGACAACGGGTTAGATAAAATTGACAATAGGTGTGCCTTACTCGTACTAGTTAGATAACGATTGCTTCATAAAAAAAATGTTTATATCGGACCATCCTAGCATCAAATTCTAGATAAACCACTAGCTCAAGGGCTTAGAACTGAAGAAGAAATTTAGAAAAGAGGAAATGAAAGTTGTATGAAGTAGCTTGTGGTCGAGGGAGGTCAATGGGTGTGCCTGCGGTGAAAGGTAGGAGTGATGGCTTTAGTGCGTGTTGGGTGGATGAACAGGTATTATGTAGAGAAAGATGATGGTTTGACACCAAAGGAAGGTTAATGAAGGGAAGAGAGTTAGGAGATCCACAAATAGATTTCTTTTTGCAAAAGTTCTACAAAGCTACTACCTTCAAGATATTACAAAAAGGAGGTAGAAATGGACGACCTCTAGATTGCTTGTCACGTTGTGAAAGTGTTGGTGATGAAGGTCTATGCCAAGAATGGTTGACAATTTCATTTTAGGCTATGTGATTAATACAAGTTAACATGCTGTGAGAAATCTTGTACCATTATAATTTTTTAAAACACATCATTAACGTGATGAATAGTTAACGATGGCCGTATGCATTGAATCATGCAGAAGGTCAAAACATCGTCCTTTTTCTTAGAAAAAACTACTCCAAATATGAAGTCAGTTTTGGGGAAATCTCTTGGCACTTCCTGCTTGACATTCAGATGAGGGTAAACTTTTTAGTTTTTATTTGCTAAAGAAAGCGTTTCATGCGGAATATTATTTCTTTTTTTTCATGAAATGTTCTATGCAAACATCCCTAATACTTGAAATTTTAGTCCTTACACTAAATTTTTTATCTTATTAACAATAATAGGAACAGAAAATTGGAATTGCATATCACACTAAATTGCAGTTCAAGTTCATATAGATCGAACTACAACTTGATGAGATACATTGTTCTGAGAGGAAATAACTCATTCTCCGTTAAGGATATATCCATGAAGCGAGAACTATTACATTTACCGAGGAATAATTTTTTTTTCTTTAGGTATAGAGAAATTCCTGCTAGTTGTAAACAGGGCGCATTAGCTGATTAGCTAGCATGGTTAAGAGTCACCCAAGAGGATAGCCCCAAATAGTTTGTCCAGGAGTTCACAAGGCAAGCCTGGTCTGGTCTCTCTTAGAGCAGACGCCAAACATTACAGAAAGAAAATTTAACTTTTTTGGCCACTCTTTTGGCCTTTCCCTCTCACTCTTTCTGCACACTTGACTATAACCAAAATAAAAAGAACAAGAACGATCCAAACAATCATTGATGCTGTCTCAGCACACTGAAACAATGGATTCAATTAGATCAATAAGCGGCGCGAGCTCAGCCTTGTCAATCAACTTGAATTCCTGCACAAAGAATGGTACTGATTCAAAAAAGGAAAGGACAAGAATTAATTGATTAATTCAATCAATTAACATTTTCGGCTTACACCATGAATGATTCTGATAGAAAAGATGTCACACTCACTAACATAATAAAAGGGCATATATGCCAAATAACATGCATGAGGAAATGACAGGTTTGAAAATTCAACAAATAAAAGTTATCAGCAACTTTTCTATACTCGCATATCATTTCGAAAAAAATTCGTTTTCCTTCAAACAAATGAAAACTCTTAACTTTTTAACTGATTAGAACACATCATTCACTAAAAATATTCAGCATGAGATGGTACACTTTCTAACTGATCAGAACTTTCTTTGCTTGCTTTGTAGTGCTATGTGTTGGAGCTGCCAGTGTGTAGGAGCAGCTCCCTTTAGTATATCTTAGAACTAAAACCTGCTGTTAAACCTTGCTCGTAATTAATTGAAAGGCAGAGCTCCTCCAATTGCTTAAAAAAAAGGCACAAGGATGAAGGGGGGTATCGGGAAGCAGCATACCCAGGTGAACAATGTAAAATGCTTGAAGCAGGTGTTAAGGTGTGCCTCTTCCTTAAGGCTCATAATCTTCTGAAAATGTGTGTGGTAAATGTGGGCATAAACACGGAAAAGGCGCTTGAAAATCGTCTTCACAACTTCCTTGAAATTTTGTGGGAAAGGGGTTCCTGCACAAACGGCTTAAGGCAATCAATTCACATAAATGAGGTACTCTAGTAGATCTTTTTTTATGGGAACAGGAGGAGTAGGGCCCCTACTGGTTAAATATATTAATAAGGAGAGAAAAGGACAAGTTTACAAAAATTACAAGTTGTTCAGGGAACAAAAAGAGTCTAGCCAAACCGACATAGTAGAATTGACAAATGGCTTCTTGTCCAGATAGTATCAAATTCAAATGAGTCGTTAAAGTACCAAGTTTCTGAGGGAAGATGGATTCGTCATCAAGCTGGGCCTCGATCCAGTCCATCAAGTACTCAACATATTTCGGCGCTGAAACCTCGATCGGTTTCTTGATCTGCACCCCATCAGCCCATCTGTACTCAAACCTGGAAAAAGGATTTATTGTCACCAATTCAAGCTCTTGGAAACCAAATCAGGAGTTTCGCGTTTGAGACCACATGTCCCTCCCAAAGAGGGGCATGTATCTTACTTGGGTCCTGCTGACATTGTGGGGCATGTAGCTGGTGTGCAGAATTCCATCAGAGTACCATACAAGATGTTCACCTGGTTGAAGAAATCAACAGCTGTGAAGAAGCAACAGTGATCAGCACATGAGACAGTTGCATGGTACACTTTTCCTGTTAACATATAAGAACAATGCAAAACTTACTGTTAACAGCTAGCCATTCATTGAGATCCTCCCCCGGCGGCAACCGAACCGCATCCCTCAAATTTCCGCTTCCTAAGGTTGCATCGATGTGTTTTTTCAGCTGCACACCCTGTATCAAACACAAGAACGCAAAGG
Organism: Panicum miliaceum; assembly: GCA_032594955.1. Lineage (NCBI taxonomy): Eukaryota > Viridiplantae > Streptophyta > Magnoliopsida > Poales > Poaceae > Panicum > Panicum miliaceum. The sequence continues at coordinate 17,698,206 of CM064059.1, read as the reverse complement.
GAAGAAAAAAAATTGATGCCTTTTTAGCCCTCCACATTCTACTGTCAGAATAGAAGTATTGGTCTGCAATTTACGAGAGCCTGTCAGTAAACTGTTCTCTCGTATAGTTTCGATTGTCATATAGTTGTTGAAGACTCCAATAGTTTAGTTCTCTATTCTCATGTGACACGGCACTTACGTTTTTCTTTCTGAAACGATTTGTGAATTATGATCACAAATAAGAAAACAAAGCCCCATAAAAATACTAAGAAAACAAGGAATATATATTATCCGAAAGTTAAAGATCGGCGATGACCTTATTTCCGGATGGAGCATTCTTCTTAGGCCTGAATGTCTTCTGATTCCTGCTCATAAACAAAGCGCATCCACACAAAGATTGATCGGATAAGTACGTACAACCAAACAAGAAAAAGCGAATACACGGAAAACTAATCCATGCATGGCTGGAAAACTCCATTGGTACTTCAATTACAATCGACGAACAAAGATAAAAATGTTTTTTTAAAAAATTGCAGCCGAGAAAGGACGTGCAAGCATTATTGTTCCCTAGGTCAAAACCATTATTTTGCTGCTCCCTTTTCCTTCTCTGTTTCCCACACATTCAGATTATCAATAGTGCAACCTTCCACACCTACCAGAGCCAGATTTTTCGCTGGAAAAGCGAGGAGTCCGAGAAAGAACAAACGATCTAAAAGAAAGAAAAACAGCGACGCAACATGCATACATCCCAATTGGCTTCGAATAAACCAAAGGATCAACAACCGAACAGAACAAAAGGAAGCAGGAAGAGGCCACAACATACTTGCTCCCAAGCCCGAAGAGACTCATCTTAATCCCCCCTCCACGCCTCGATCAGGAACCAGGCCGGGCACGGGAAGGAAGGAAGGAAGAAAGAGACCAGCAGGCAGGCCGCCGCGAGAACCGGGAGGTGTTGCTCTCGATCGAGCAGGGCCGCGAGGGAATGGAATAGAAGGCAGGGGAAGGGGTCGTCGCGGGGGGTTTCCTATTCTCTCCTCCGCCCGGGGCTCCGCTCCTCTCCTCTCCTTTCTTGCCTTGCCTTTTGATATTCGCCCCCCCCCCCCCCCTCCCCTCCCTCCCCTTCGTCGCGCGGCTGTTGGATGCGTCGCGACGCAATGGCGATGGTGGTGGCGGGGGGAGGAGGTGTTATTTTAGATGGAGTTTGGCGGGGTCCTAGGAGCGGGCGGAGAGGCTAACCTCAACCTCCACTCCTCCCTTTGGCCAGCCTGGCGCCCGCGCCCTTTTTCTCCCCCATCCGGCCCCACCTCACCACATCTCTCCGTCCTCGTTATATTGAGGATCATATCGGAGACCATGATTTGATTTGGATCCCCTCCTTTCCTTTTACTGACTGACGACTAGGGGCCCGCAGCAAGTCAACAAGTCATGGAAGGCCCGGTTTATGAGATCCCATTATTACTAATCTTTCGGTTCTAGCAAGTGATCTCTTAATCTCTCGGTTCTAGCAAGTGGATCTCTAGGTGAAAATCCAAATATGGCTTGCGGGATGAGGCGGAGATGGCGTCGTCCATGTCATTTTCTTCGTGAAGCGGCGCTTTGGAGATCGTTTGATTTGGCTTTGTTACTTCAGCAGCACTAGACGAGTCAGACGTCAAGTTTCTAAGAAGACGAGAGATGTGATGGTTTGATGCTGCGTAAAAACTTTGCAAGGATTAAACGTAAGTGAAGAAGAAAGTTGAAGCTTAGTCTTCTAATTTTCTTTCTTTGTTTTAGAGTTTTCTTTCTTATATTTTGAGAGCGTTTAGAGTCTAAAAAATCTTGTAATATTTGATTACATACATCCAACAGGTGGATATATATGCCGGTTATTTTTTATTTAAAATTGGTTTCATCCTATAAACATCTTCTCACCACGCGATAGCGATCCACTTTTCGTTGATAGTTCTATGTAATCTACAGAATCTGTTGATAAAAATATTAGGAATTTTGTATAAGTTATTATGAAAGGCATTTCCGGGAAAGAGGAGGTGGGACGATATGGATTTATTTCTGTATTTGACTTGAGCAGGTTTACATCACTATACATACCTGCTGTGAGCTGCTGTTGTGAGCTGGAAGGGATGTACTGACAGTTCTCGTAATTCAGGCAATTGACACTTTCCTAATGCAGTGAAGGTTACCGCGGTTTGGTTCTAATCTATTCTTCCCCATACGCATGTGCATTGAGAGCATAATCTTCTACCTCAACATCCAAAAAAACATCCAAAACTGCCAGTCATGTCAACGTTCCCCTGCATATTGGAAACCTGGGGGTTCTTATTTCAGCGTCGAATAAAGGTTCTTTTATCTTAGGAAAAGGCTAGCAAGGACCAATTTAAAAGTATATATGATATGTTTGTGATCGATGATAGTGAAAAGCAAGTTCTCTAAGCCTTTAGCACACTACTAGCGCCCCCCCCCCCCCCCCCCCCCCGGAAACGTGGCATGATAGGTTATACTGAAGCAATGTCAGTGATCATGTCAGTGGCCATAGCCATGGTTTTCAATAAAGGACTCAGAGTCATAGTAATCACTTAAACATTTTTTATCGCTAAACAGAACTTTGTATAGATATATCTATTTACAATTTGTAATATACTGGCAAAATATGTTCATGCATTGTATGGCACCTCTCGCAGAAATCCTTGACACTGTCCACACTTGTCTGTCCTAGACGGGGCTCGCAGCCATCCTCTTCACTTGCGTCCTTGTCCCTGCGTTCGTCGTTGACGCCCATTGCGATGCTATTTGCCATCCCGCCAGCGTCATTTCGTGGAATGCGTTTGTACCTCTCACGGTATTTGGGACCATACATCGATTTTCAACGCTAAGATTCACTTCTCTATTTGTTTGTGCGGTTCCTCCTTTCCGCCTCCTCCTATTTGCTATTTTTTCACGCGTAGCATATTGTATCTATAGTCCTTGACCATATTACTATTTTTTTTTCTCAGCGTGTACGCGTAGTACATGGATTCTATTGTCCAATTTCTCTAGCGATAGATCAAAATTTCTCCTTGCATACGGTCTAATTCAATTCAACCTTTTTTCTTCATCCATGGAACCACCATCGCCGTGTGGCCACCATGACAGATGAAAATCAAGACGGATCAAAGAAATGGTCAGCTCTTAAAAATAGATAATAAATAGATAAAGATGTTTATCAATGTTATTATAGGAATTAAAAAGAGTAAAGAACACCGTGTGGGCACCATGACAAACGAAAGTCAAGAAACGGTCCGCTCTTTAAAAATAAATAAAGATATTTATCGGTGTCATTATAAAAATGAAAAAGAGTAAATAACAATACACCTAAAAGGAAACAATCGCTCCGAGAGTGCACTCGGAATGATTATACAAAGAGCCCAACTATCCAACATCACCGTCTCAGCTTCATCTTCCCTAGAACAATCACCATCACGCATTCATGCCTCGTAGCCAGCCTCTAATGCTAACAAGGGCCACAAGATCTAGTGCATTTTTCTTTGATGAAACATAGCACAGATGTCTAACGCTCACATCCACGCCCTCACACTCATATCTGTAGACAAATGCACGCAATCCTATTCCTACGAATACATGCATGCAAACCTACCCTTATGAGCACCCCTGAGAGACTTTAGATTGATGAAGTCACATCACCTACTACCGAAAGAACGACGTTGATTAAATCCTAGAATAAATCTAGAAAAATGTGAGCACGCTTGTCGAGTTGAGGATTCAAACCCGGATGGCCAGTTTCTACCGTAGGGAACTTTACCGGTTGAACTATGCTCACTTCGCACCACCAATCCTTCCCAACTGGCTTCCTCTACCACCGTTAGGCCCTATTTGGATGGGCTAAAGCTAAAAGTTTAGTTGCTTAAAATTAGCCCACTTATGTTTGGATATATGGCTAATAGATAGACCTAATTTTATGTAAATATCATCTTTGCCCGCGGAGATGAGAGAAAAGCGAGGAGAAACGCTTTTAGCTCAAATTAGGTTTCTTCAACCAGCTAAATCGGCACCCATTAGCCTTCCCTGTGTTGAATCAGCTAACGCCTTTAGCCCTGAATTTACACTAGGACCTTTACCCCGTTGCAACTATGGCACTAATAGATTATTAAACCTTTGGCCTTGTGCCGATTACTATTGTTTCTGAAATCTATCACTCTTGGCCAAACAATGTGTGTCTTCATCGGCGAATCGCCTATGAGTGCGTGGTGCCAGTCTGCCAGATGGGCGAATCGGCGATTCGCTAAATTCCATCGCCGTCAAGGAGGTGCGCATAATTCCTGTCAGCTGTAAAGCAGGAACAAGGGTAGTTAATTAGTCAATTCTCCCTTCTTTTCCTCTTATCGTTGAGTACGGTCCCTTGCCCAGCCGATCGGTGGCAACAAATCTCTTTTCGTGCGAGGCCGATTTCCTCACGCCAGTATCATGATTGTTCTCTCTTTGGTCACCTCACCTGCCCATCCATATTTAACGCATTCTGACTGATTCACTTGCCTGCGGTAGTTTCTATAAGCGGCAAGGAATTTCACCGCAATCTGGCAAGAAGCGGTAAAGATTTCGCATCGTTGAGGAGGATTAGAGCTAAGATCATTCATGTTGCTGCTACCCTTAGGTAGGGGTCCGCTTCCGTCGCATTCCCATGCGGCCGAGAAAGGCACGCACCGTGCGAGTGCATGCCTCCTTCCTAGCGCTTTCACACGACAAGAGGCTAAGCATGCAGCAGTGAACAGCGCAGCGCCAACACACAAGGGTCGCACGAACACGAGACATTTGACTACACGCTCGCCGGCAGCCAGCCTAGCAACAACTCATCGAAGAGCAATTGGATCCGGTCAAAGATTAGCACAAATTCGCCTCAGGGTATGATGATATCTTAAACTGCGGAATGCTAACCTGCAGCAGGAAATCGAACGCACATCCACCCAACAGGTGGGAAACAAGCCTCAGAATTTCTTAGCTAACCTTTGCGCTGCCACAATGAAGCCTCGTATGCTGCACTGCACTCTAATTACAATAAAACAAAGCTGTACAAAGTTGAGCCACAAACCAAGCAGCAAAGCAATTTCCAAATCCTATCCAAACATGATTATTGACGCATATAAACCGGGTACAGATCTGACTGCTTCATAGGTACAATTACAAGGAATACAAACAAACATGAACAGTCTGTTTTTCTCTTCTTCTTTTGGTTATCTCCGGCAACAAAACAGATCCAGCTAAAATACTTTATTATAGCACTTGAATCATCTGGAGAAATAGGATTGCTGATTGCATCGCCCCCTGGCTCATGATATACCATGCCATGCAATATACCGGCAATGCTTGGGTACTATTGTACAAGAGCACCATGGAGGGCTATTCCTGACTAGCGCTTTTTTCAAATCCTGACAGAGGCTAATTGCATGCATAGCACTCCTTTTATATGGTAGCAGCCTCTGTATTACGAGATGAGGCTGCTCTGGATGCGCTTGAGACTGGGACAGACCACACGGAGCCTGCCAAAATCCAGAGCATTGATCTGTGCACAAACATGGGTTTCTTAGAAGGCCAAGTTTAGCACAGCACACAGGATCAAAATATGTCAACTTACCTTTGGACAAGAATGTACATTAAGTATCTCCAACGCGCGACAAAGGGATATTGCAGATTCTAATTCCTCCTCTTGCAACATGGTGCATGCCTAGGACAAAGTGACACTACATCAGTTAAGTAGATGCAACAGTAGCACAGAAAACAACTAAGCATATTGGGCAAAACCTGAACTGATACATGCCCAACATTTTTAGTGAACAATTAATGAAACCAAGAGACACAAACCAAGGCTTAAACTAAACCAATTGACGGAATTAACAAGTATCAAAGCGACAAGCAAACAAAACCAGAACCAATTCATTCACTCACGGAAGCTAGCCATGCTAGTTTATAACTTCAATACAGAAGGTTGCACGAAAATAAGTACCAGAAGTTGGAGGTTGGTCAATCTTGGGCAATCAAGCTTCAGAACCTCCAGCGAGTTACAGTTGCTGAAACACAGAAGTAAATGTTGTAAGGGAAATTCACTGGTTACCAGGGGATATGGTGCCCCCACAAAAAAAAATGATAATCCAGCATGTCGCTATGTTTCAAAAAAATTGATAAAATAACATGTATGCCATACACATAAACTTAAGTATACCTACCTACAAGTAAACAATTTCAAATTCATCTTCGATATTGACATTCAAAAAACAGTGCCAGTGATGAAAACTGCCGTACTGACTGCCTGTCTATTTTGATCTTTGACATCTAAAGCAAATTTGACATTGCATTTTTGCTGGTTTATTTAACTTAATGTGTACTGAATACAAGCTTTTTTGACAAATTTTTGCAAACGCTACATTTACTAGTGGGAATGCTGGAAACCCTTGATATGAAATTCTGATTTGTCATAAACACAATCAATGCAGCATGGATAAAAATGGTAAGTGTAGAAATGAACATGAATATTACCTCAAGTTTAACGAGTGAAGATTGGAGCACGTCAAATCCACTTCCTTCAAGTTTGTTGAAAGATTAAGATTGATTTTGGACAAATGTAGAAAGTTTGCCATTGAAGGAATAACAACTTTCTTAACGTTTGGACATCCGGTACAATTGAGAACTTCAAGCAGACGACCAGATTGCTCACTGATCTCTTCACTCTTGGCTGGTGCAGAATTTGGTGGGCAAAAGTCAACTGGCATATCAACAGAACTGCAATCATCTGACCCGCACACCAATTCTTGCAAGTTTGTACATCCGTTCAAGTTCACATTAACCAACTTTTTACAAAATGCAAGAAGATCTTCTATTGCAGTCTGCCCAATGGATGAGTAGGACAGATCTAGCTCAACAAGAAATGGAAGAGCACCATCTGTGTAGAGGGCATCTAACGGTGAGTCACTGAGGTACTTGCAGGCTGAAAGCTTTAAAACCTGCAAAAAGATAATATTAGAACAGACTAAATCAATACTCTTATTTATGTATGACGCTCTGTTATCATATTTAACAACTAATTTCCAAAATCACTCAATTCCAATTAATTCCATGTAAGAAATCTAAATGGTAGAAAGGAATAGTAAGAAAGGGAACTGCCACAGCTACTCCAATCATGAAAATAAGAAAAAGATATACTCATTTTGTGTTGTTCACATAACATAGAATGAAAACTATACACAAACATTTAAAGCACTACATGCCCATATGAATAAGCAGCACAGAGTAACTGTCAATTGTACAACAATGGCACATCCATTTCAATAAGGTTTTCATTTTTAATTTACTATATCACAATCAAGCCTACCTTCAACTGAGGACAACTGTCGAAAACAGGCTTCAAGTTGATCAAGAATGTGTAAGACAGGTCAAGCAAGGTTAGCTTATGCAGACATTGCAAGGACGACAATCCATCGATGCCAATGGACAGGCATGATGACAGGATAAGATGTTCAATCAGAGGGCAAGCCTCTGCCATACGAGACAGTGAATCGTCCACAAGCTGCCTGAACATGAAAAGAGAATGAGTACATCAATAGTAAGTACCAATCAATAACATAAACCAAAAGTTTTGGAAGCCACGGCACAACCTGCAGAAAGAGGCATCTAAGGATGTCAAAAGAGGGCAATTGATAGAAGCCTCAGAAAGCACACCACAACCCTTCAGCTCCAATATAGACATATTTGGGGCGTCGATGCGTAGAATACTTAGTTTTGGACAAATTCCCAGATTTAGGGATTCAAGGCCAACCTACGAAAGAAGCCATACAACCAATATCAGAATGTACATATATATTGATTGAAGAAATTAAAGAGACCTAATCACTTATTAACTTTAGTTTTATACTCCAGTATTTGCTTTCCTTCTATATAAGTATATCCTTTCATTCAGAACAAATAGAAAACCTAAACACCCTTTTTTTTACCAGATCTATCAAACAGTTATCACAACTCACAAGTTCCTCATGAACGAAATGTTATAAAACAAGGTCATGTAGCCCATAAAATCACCGAATTACTCTACCTAGCTCCAATCCAATCACTAGTTATGAGTATTCAAAATTAGGCAGTTGGTTTAATAGATTCATACAGGTATGAATATAAATTCTCTTCTCATCATTCTAGCATCCATTGTCAAAATATTTGATTAGCTATCAAATATCAATCAAAGATAAGACTGGAATGCTGGCCCAAATTTGTTCTGGCACAATAACTAAGAGCATTCTGCATGTCCTTATTTTACACCAGAATATTAATCCATTTCCCCCTACTTTTCCCGGCCTTTCTGGTGCATTTAACCCTAGTCCATGCCTCCATAGCCCACACTGTTCAATAAGAGTAAATTACAGGTTTTCTTATTTTCTAGAGGCCAAAGCCTTGCCCTTAAATGACACATCGTATTCTATCCAAGTGGTGAAGACAAAGTTGCATCTAATATCAGCTAACAAGTTCACTAACAGTTCAATAATATGTATTGCACCTCAGAACTTATCAGTAGACTTACAGGACAGAATGCTGCACTTTGAAGGTGGTCGCAGCCATCAAGATTCACATTTTGCAAATTTGGGCATGAGAGTCTTAAGAATGTCATCGAGCGGCAACCAGCCAGAGAGAGACTAGCCAAAGAGCTAGTGTTCAGTTCCACAATGCTCAAACTCTGAAAAGACAAAAACACCATCAAAATTTCAGTATAATAAATAGATTGGCACTAAAATCTTGAAAATACAAGAATAAAAGGAACAACTGAAAGCAAGAATTATGACAAAATTACAACAATGTAGCAAAAGGTGGAGTAATACCATAGCTCAGATGCATTTAAATAGCAAGATATTTTCTCCAACTTAAAGCACAAAGGGGGCATGAATGTAACATGCCATACCTCACAATTGTCAAGGATCAATGATCTGAGCATAGGGCAACCCCCTCCATCACTAAAGACTTCACAAATTGCATTTGTTAATGACTCGCAGTCACTAAGATCCACATCGATTAGGTTGCGGCATTGCAATGTCAAGCTAGATAGGCTCTCTTGTTTTTGCAGCACCAATTTCTGTAGACATGCACCAATTTAGCACTCAGTATTGTTCAGAAGTATTATCCATCAATACCATAACAAACTTTCACGTAAACATAGAGATAACCTCAAGCGCAGTCGATGTTATGCTAACACGATGAAGTGCTGAACATCTGGAAACTTTGATGTAAGAAAGCACAGGGCTTCGCAAATTCAAATCAGCAAACCTAAAATGAAGGGCAATACAGTATATAGTAAACAATAACAATTGAATTTTTTTTTAAAAAAACATAAGCAAAAAATGAAGACAAATTTATGATGCAAAACAAGTTCCTACTCACTTGCGTAAGTGCACAAGACTTATGTTCTTAAGATTTGGCAAATCCAATGACACTGATGTCAACAGGCTGCAGTTATCAAGTTGTAGCGCCTGCAACAAGTGTCAAAGAAGCTCCTTTAGTTCTTTCATCAGAAAGTTTACAAAATTGTGCCAAAGAAACTGAATCACTACCTCAAGCAGACGGCTATAAGCTATTGCAGCCATGGAAGCAGACGTAATTCCTTCACAACTTAGCAATCTCAGGTCTATCAACATAGGAAGCCTCACAGACTTCATATCAGACCCCCCAAAAAAAAGTCAGGTATTATTTTTCTGCTGATACTCGTATGCAGAATTTGTTGAAGACGTAAATGAGAAACAGAGCACAGAATAAGGCAAACCTCAAATGAAATGTTTGGGCAGTTAGATGCATCAAGAACAGAAAGATTTGGACATGAGCTAGCTATTTCACGCAGTGTCTCATCAGTAACACAAGAGCAAGATGACATATCTAGTTTTGCCAACAACGGGCAAGCTGTAGCAGCTTGACGAATTGCATTGTCAGAGAGCTTATGGCAGGATTGGAAATCCAAATCAAGCAACTGAGGACAGTTGAGTGATACATGAGCCATGCCAGTTCGCCTCAAAGACAATATTTGAAGTTGGGAACATCTGGATGATAGAGTAACAAATATTAGACAGACGACCCATGTAACTATGTTCATACACTACCAGAAAAACAAAAGGAAAAAAGGTTAATCACCTGACAGATATTCTGAGTGCACGGCACTTCAAAATTTGAAGCTCACGCAATCCATCATGATGAACAGTTACTTCTTGGATGCCACTCCCAAGAGAAGCATCAGTTACTGTTAAGGTAGTCAATAATGGGCACTCAGCCAGAGCTTGGAAAAATGATTCTCCTAGTAGTCCCTTGCCCATTGTTAATGTCTTCAGATGCCTACGAGATACTCCATTCGACGAATACAATAAAAGGACAAAAGAATTAGCAGCAATAGAGAAAGAAAGTGAGGGAGAAGAGTCGAGACCTTAAAAACATTATTGCTTCCAAAACTAGTGTTTCTGCATTTATGACACCATGCAAATTGAGTTCCGTTACATTCTGGTAACGACGACAAATATCAATAACTGCAAGAACAACATAGTTAAACACGAATAGCATCAGGTAAAAATCCAGTGCGATCACAAAGAGTGGCGAATGATGATGAGGATGGATAGATTTTCTTTGAACGCCATAGCCTTCAAAAACAACAAGATGCTAAGCTTGGATGAAAAGTGGAGTAATGTAATTCATATTTATTGATTAAAAAATATAAAATCAACGTCATAGGCCTTAAACTAAAAAGGCTTTGTAGGTATTTTCTTACAAATTGATGGTCAAGTTTGAAAGTGAAGTCAACATGACAGTTATTTGCAAACATGAGGTGGTAGAAAATAAATAGAAAGCAAATACTATTCTGAATTAAAACTATTAGCAAAGTGAGATGGAAGGAAACAAAACCAATAAACTGACTTACAGTTTTGCAGCGATATCCTAGTGTTCTCGAATTTCAAACACTTCCAAAAATCACCATGCACACTAGCAGATCGCCACTGTTTGCAGGCAACGCCAGCTCTGCATAAATCCTTCTGGCCCAAGAAAGAGAATATCTGCGATGGAAAACCGAAGAAATTAGTACATTTCAAATCACAAAAATCAAGCATTACCTTCATACTATAACAAACTATAAGAAAAAAGGAACTCTGGTCACACCAGGTGCAGGAGATCGTCAGACAGATCCATTTTTATTCCAACATCTTCAGAATTTCTTCCACCTGAGTTTTCTGCATCATCAACTAGCTCATTATTGGCATCTCTTGGGCTCTCACTACCACCATCATTTGGGAAAAGTGACAGGCCAAATTCCAATTCATGTTCTGGGAAACAAGACAGCTTGAAATGAACATGTTCATCGGAAATGGGCAAAAATGATTCAGAGCCAAAGGGAGTGGCACTGGCACCAGAATGTTGTGGGCTTTCTCTGCAAAATAGAAGAACCTCTTAGCATAGCTCAAAATGTATGCACCGACATGTCATCCATGCAGTAATCACTAAGCAAGATAATGATTAACAAGAGAGGAGATAATTCTCCAAAGATACAGTAGATGCAACTTTCTTGTACTCCTTACTGATTGTATACAGAGTATAGCTACATGATAACATCCTCTTGCATAGTTCAACATGAAACTATCTAGAATAATTTTAATATCACAAAAAGTTGTTCATTTTACAACATAAGAAACAATACAAAAAAGTTAGAAATGAAAAACCAATATATAAAAGTACAGTCATATACTTACATGTACTCCGCCTGTGTCGGTTCTCAACATAGCCGGTCCCAAGCCCGGATAAAGGAGGAGGATTGTGTTAGGTTTGGCGAACCAGCATAAAAAAACAGCCACTCTAATGGATATGAAACCCATAGAAAACTCGTTGGGGCGTAATCCTCTTAGCGACGCGCTACATCGGAACCCGGCTGTGGTGTTAAATGGGCAAGGGCCGGATCGCCATCCCCCCAAGGGCGTGTCGTATCGTGACCTGGGTACAATGAAAAGTGAGCAAGGGTCGAGTCGTCACAGCCTGAGTGGCGCGCTACATCTGCGCCCGGGTGTAGTGGAAAATGAGCAAGGATCTTCGCACTTCCCTCGACGGGTGCGAAGGGTAAGGAAGTTAGCCGAGCCAACTAGGATTCGCATAGGTAGCTGGAACGTAGGATCCCTAACAGGTAAGTTGCGGGAGCTAGTTGATGCAGCAATTAGGAGGCGTGTAAATATTCTATGCTTTCAGGAGACTAAATGGAAGGGTCAAAAGGCGAAGGAGATTGAGGATACTGGCTTCAAGCTTTGGTACACGGGGGCAACACCGGGTAGGAATGGTGTAGGTATCTTGATCGATAGGAGCCTTAAGGATGGAGTCGTAGAGGTTAGGAGGCGAGGCGACCGGATTATCCTGGTCTGGATGGTAGTTGGAGACTCAGCCCTAAATGTGATCAGTGCCTATGCCCCTCAGGTTGGTCTCAGTGAGAGCACCAAGAGGCAGTTCTGGAAAGACCTAGATAGCATGGCTAGTACTGTTCCTAGCAGCGAGAAACTCTTCATAGGAGGAGATCTTAACGGCCATGTGGGTGCGACTAATGTAGGGTTCGAGCGAGTACACGGGGACTTTGGGTATAGTCGCAAGAGTCAAGAGGGGGAGGATTTTTTTAAACTTCGCGTTGGCCTACAACTTGTTGATAGCGAATACCCTTTTTAGGAAGAGAGAATCTCATCTTGTGACCTTTCATAGTGGACAACACTCGAGCCAGATCGACTTTATCCTTGCTGGGAGGGAGGATAGATGGGATTGCTTAGATTGTAAGGTAATACCCGGGGAGTGCGTTGTCCCTCACAAGCTTGTGGTGGCGGACTTTCGTTTTCGGGTACATGTCCATCGAGATAAACGCGCCAAGATTGCGAGAACGAAGTGGTGGAAGCTTAGAGGAGAAGCAGCGCAGACGTTTAAGGAGAGAATGCTAGGTGAGGGGCCCTGGGAGGAAGGAGAAGATGCAGAAGACATGTGGCTAAAGATGGCAACATGTGTTCGGAAGGTGGCCTCAGAGGTGTTTGGCGTGAGTAGGGGAGGCAAACAGGAAGGGAAAGACACCTGGTGGTGGAATGACGAGGTGCAAAGGGCTATTAAGGAAAAGAAGGAGTGTTTCAAGCGCCTCCACCTTGATAAGAGTGCAGCCAACATCGAGAGCTATAATTTAGTGAAATTTAGTGAAGAGAGTTGCAAAGCGAGCTGTGAGCGTAGCAAAGGGTAAACCATATGATGACCTGTATCAGCGGCTATCCACGAAGGAAGGAGAGAAGGACATTTATAGGATGGCTAGGATCCGCGAGCGGAAGACAGGAGATATAAACCAAATCAAATGCATCAAGGATGGGACAGATCAACTTCTAGTGAAGGATGAGGAGATCAAGGACAGATGGCGAGAGTATTTTGATAAGTTGTTTAATGGGGAGAATGAGAGCCCTACCCTTGAGTTAGACGACACTTTTGATGACACCAACAAACGCTTTGTGAGGAGAATTCAGGAGGCTGAGATCGGGGAGGCGTTGAAGAGGATGAAGGGGGGTAAAGCGATGGACCCTGATAGTATTCCCATTGAGGTGTAGAGATGCCTAGGTGCCAAAACGATAGTATGGTTAACTAAGCTTTTTAACCTTATTTTTCAGTCCAGCAGGATGCCTGAATAATGGAGGAAAAATATATTAGTACTAATCTTCAAGAACAAAGGAGATGTTCAAAGTTGTACTAACTACCGTAGGATTAAACTGATGAGCCATACGATGAAGCTTTGGGAGAGGGTTATCGAGCACCGTCTAAGAAGAGTGACAAGTGTGACCCAAAACCAGTTTGGGTTCATGCCTGGAAGGTCGACCATGGAGGCGATTTTCTTAATCTGACAATTGATGGAGAGATATAGAGAGCAGAAGAAGGACTTGCATATGGTCTTTATTGACCTTAAGAAGGCGTATGATAAAATACCGAGAAATGTCATGTGGTGGGCCTTAGAGAAGCACAAAGTCCCAACTAAGTACATTACCCTCATCAAGAATATGTATAAGGATGCGATGACGTTTGTCCGGACATGTGATGGTGACACCACTGACTTTCCTATTAACATAGATCTACATCAGAGGTCAGCATTGAGTCCTTATTTATTTGCTTTGGTGATGGATGAGGTCACAAGGGACATACAAAATGATATCCCTTGGTGTATGCTCTTTGCTGATGATGTGGTGCTGGTGGACGAGAGTAGAGAAGGGGTTAATAGGAAGTTAGAGCTGTGGAGACGCACGTTAGAGTCGAAAGGGTTCAGACTCAGTAGGACCAAGACCGAGTACATGATGTGCGATTTCAGCGCGACTAGGCATGAGGATGGAGATGTTAGTCTCGATGGGCAAGTGGTGGCCCAGAAGGATACTTTTCGGTATTTAGGATCGATGCTTCAAAAGGATGGCGACATTGATGAAGATGTTAGATATAGAATCTCAGCTGCCTGGTTGAAGTGGCGTCAAGCTTCTGGCGTCCTATGTGACAGAAGGGTGCCACAAAAGTTAAAAGGTAAGTTCTATATGACAGCGATTCGTCCGGCAATGTTATACGGTGCTGAATGTTGTCCTACAAAAAGACGACATGTCCAACAACTGAGTGTAGTAGAGATGCGGATGTTGCGGTTGTTTTGCGGGCACACACGAAGGGATAGAGTCCGGAACGAAGTTATTCGGGATAGAGTCGGGGTGGCACCAATTGAGGAGAAACTTACCCAACATCGATTGAGATGGTTTGGACATGTCCAACGGAGATCCCCTGAGACACCGGTGCGTAGTGGGGTTCTAAAGCAAGCCGAAAATGTAAAGAGAGGTAGAGGTAGACCTAAACTGACTTGGGACGAGTCGGTGAAGAGAGACCTTAAGGAGTGGAATATCTCCAAAGAGGTAGCTTTGGATAGGAGCGCTTGGAGACTCGCCATCCACGTACCTGAAGATCCGTGATCTTTGTTTTTTCTATGGGTTTCATCTCTAGCCTACCCCAACTTGCTTGGGACAAAAGGCTATGTTGTTGTTGTTGTACAGTCATATACTTACATGAAAGATAGACTGAAAGGTTGGAACTACCCAAAAATTTATTTAATGTGGTCTGATTCATCTATATCTATAGAATGTCAAGAAGCTCCAAAACTTTTTCGGAGTGTCTATGGAAAAAAAAAATTGTGACTAATAATTTTGCTAAAAATATGCAAATCAGCATACTGGCTTTTGTCTAAGAGCTACAAGCATATTACAGTTCTGAGCATGTGAAAGCAGAATCTAGTCCTTTCAGCTCTAAGCATGCAGTCAACGTATTTCAATTATCATCTTATATGTATCTGCACGATGCAGCACAAATACCATGCAGCCGTAAGGAAAGGAAAATTAACTTCAACAAGGAGGTAACTAGATTAAATGCCCTGCAATAGATTCAACCTGCTCTAGGTCTCTACAATTCAAGTGCCATGTCACCATGGCCCAGTAAAGTTTGATAGTACTGTTGTCAAACTTGTCATAGCAGGAAATATATGCTTATACCCAAGATGGCTACAGCAAGCACTTTCTCCATTGATCCATTTTTGGGTTCTTTTTCAAACCAGGGAAAAGCAACCACTCCATTACAGAGCACATGCACGAGGAACTACATGACGCCTTGGATATGATTGCTAAAATGGGCAGAGTGTTTCAACATACATGAAAATCCGAAAATGCACTACTCAAATTCGCATGCATGCGCCAAACCATATCTTAGGTATCTTCCATGTGTTTGCAAAAGAACAAGACCTTAGGTTGCGATTTAATATCAACTGTCATGCATAAAGCCTAGATATTTTTCAGTTTCACCACCCAGGTTTTCTTAAAACTACAATCAACATACAGAAAAAAAAAGGCTTAAACACTAAACAGAACTCCTTAGCATACAAAATACTCAAAAGGCAGAGGAATCTTCGCATCAACTTACTCGCCAAAGCGCCGCACTCTGAGCCGTTTATTCTGCAGATCTCTGTCTTCATCCTCATCGTCCATGTCGCCCCACCCAACATCCACACTGCCACCCTCATGGGGGCCGTCTAGGATAGCCCTCAACATGTCGCGGAAACCGAGAGACGGAATAGGTTGTCCGCCGGAGGCCCTTTCCCCAGCCCGCGAGCTCCCAGCGGCATCGGTGTTCCACTCCGGCAGAACCGCAGTCCAGTTGAGCGACCGGGGCGCGGGCTCCTGCCGCCGCGGGAGGTGCCAGCCCCGCCGCCCCAGCGATAGCCCGAGTTCCAGCTCCTCCCGCACCTCCTCATTCCTCTCCTCCTCGTCACCGGTGCCACCACCAGCGCCCTCCACGCCCTTCATCCGCCCCCCATCCGCCATGCCTTCAGGCCAAAACACCAAAACCAAACCATAGAACCACCCCCGGCGCCATTTCCGGCCGCCCGGCCCCCGAACCCGCCTCCCCCACACGGAACTCGACGGAACTCACCCTATTCTACACCACGCCACAGCGAATTCCACCGGATTCGGTCGAATCGGCCCGGCCCGCTCCCGCACGGCGACAGCTGCTGCTGGCGCGAGCGATCCGGGAGCGAGTCTCCGACGAGGTGGGCGGGAGGCGGTTGCTCGTCACGTCCGTACACGCGGCCTCGGATGGGGCCGCACGAGACGGGCGGATCTGCGCGCCGCGGAGACGGCGGCGGTGGTGGTGGCCGCAGGCTCGCGAGCGCTCAGGGAGAGGGGGGCGAAGAGAGGGATGGAGGATTGAGAGGGACGGCTCGGACCGAGGGAGTGGTGGGGCGCGGCCATTTTGTATGGTGTGGTGATGTAGGATGACGGGTAGGGCCGGCCGTAACGGGCCCCAGGTGCTAGTGACGCGTAGTTTTCCGCCGGGCCGTGCTCTTGCGTGGGCTTTGCTCTTGCTCAGTGCGCCTCGGGGCTCGGGATTGTTTCTCGCTCGCAGTCGATGACCGGTGGGGCAACGAGTTCGGAGGCTGCTCTTCGGTGTGGCGTTATGGGGGGTTAGGTCAATGACATGTCGGTCATACTTACCAGTGGTGGGCCCCGCACCAGTGAGGATGTGTTCTCCTGTGCAGTTGTGAGCGGCCATTTACTCCGGCATGTTTCTCAATGACATGTGGGGCTACATCGGTGGGGCAAAATGTCAGTGTCAATAGATTATGATCCTTGCTTGTTTGGGTAGACCTGAGTGACGTGGGCTTTGACTGCGAATCTGCCCACGAGACAGGGAAGGGACAGGGTGGGCCCACTATGTCTCTCGCGGGGGTGTGCTACATGCAGTATGTTTGCGTAATTCTGTACCATGGAGGCCCCACCTGTCATCCAGCATGTGCCTCCGGTGGCGGTTGCCTGCGACCACGGTGGTGGCTAGTACCAAAGTGGGCCAACAGATGGGACCCACGTGTCATTTTCTATAGGAATCCAGCATAAACTGAAGCATATGCCCTGGTCTAGTGTTTTATATAAGCAATTTTGATCGATAAAAAGTTTCAGACAGTAATTCACATTTTAGTTTTTCTGAAAAACACATTTTGTTTTAATCATCAATATATCTCTTTGATATTGTAAGTTTAATTTTTTAAATGGTATGGCTATGCTAGCCTTCAATAGCATGGGCTACATTTTGTATGTGTTTAATACTACCAATCCATGATCAAAATAGTGTCTTAATGGTGCTAAATACGTATTCATTTGTCAACTTTATAGGTTTTTTTAACGACCCAACCCTGAAAAACGGCTCATACCCACTCTGTGCGCTGAGTGGACCACACCTACACTGTAACTTGCTTACGTTTTCATCCTCGCTTCGCATAAAAAGGTTAACCTAAGGTTGCAATACTTCCTAGAGTTGGCTATTTAAGTTAGCTCATCCCACTCTCAACTTTCCATTCTTGAGCTACCATGTCTCACGCATGGTACTCCAATTGTGGCCCAACTGGCCCATGGGCTGGATGTTACATCCACCTACCCTTAAGGACTCGACGTCCTCATCGAGAGTTGAGATAACTCACCAGGACACAGGTTCAGGATTGACTTTCCTGGCCATATCCGTATGTCCAGTGTACACGCTCGTGACACAGCGAAAGTTGGCTCTGATTACCAAATGTAACGACCTGACCTAGAAAAACGGCTCATGCCCACTCTGCACACTGAGTGGCCAGCACCTACACTACAACCTGCATACGCTTTCGTCCTCGCTTCGCGTAAAAGGGTTAACCCAAGGTTGCAATGCTTCCTAGAGTTGGCTATTTAAGTTAGCTCATCCCACTCTCAACTTTCCATTTGGGATTATTCTTCAGCTACCATGCCTTACGCATGGTACTCCAATTGTGGGCCAACTATCCCATGAGCTGGATGTTACATCAACTTCTGTCACACCCGATTTTAGAAGCAAAACCGAATGCATCTCATATGTGCGCAAAGATCAAGTTTCACACATATGATAGACGTCATAAGTGAATATATGAAAAGATAATGTTCGAAATGTAAATAAGAGAGTAAATAACATTACTACACTTCGAATAAAATAGACATGAAGGTCTTATGCGTTTCACCGAAATCCTAAACAAGATCTGCAACAAAGTTTCTTCCACACGCGATTGACCGCACGCCTAGAGCTCCTCGAACTCGCTGTAGTGTTCCACTTCCACATTTTCTTCTGAACAACAGTTAGGCAAGGGTGAGTACTCCTATAGTTTATACTCAACAAGTGGGGGAAGAATGCAAGGCCATCGAGGGAAGGCTAAAGGTTTATAGCGGTTATCATTTTTTAGTTGGTCAAATTTTATTAGCAAGCACCTATTAACTAGATGTAAGTTTATACCAACCCACTTAAGCATAACGGAAACAACAGCATAGCAAAACCAACGAACCATAAATTAATTAGTCTTTAAGTTCAATTATCATGTGAGGGTCCAAGCCGCTCGTAACCGTGAGCACTGCTGATATCTCAGTTTTCACTCTGCTGATGTTGTACACTTTCACCATACATCATGTTCCCCTGAGTCTCCTAGGTTTGCAAAGCCCGTAAACACTTCCGAGGTGAGTGGCGAGGGGTTCACTACGAAGCCTTTACAAACACATATAGAAAACTAGATAGCCCGCTAGAGTTTCGGTAGCAGCGTGAACCATAAGCCTCCCTAATGGCTAGCACCTTAGCAAAGGTTGCTACCCCAAGAGGATCGGGCTATACCCTAATCACCGACCCCCTCCTTGCCCTTTCGGTAAGACTACCAGTTAACTACACGCCTAATTAATCAGCTAAGATCAGAGCCATGTCACATTGTGGTTGTACGGTTTTCTTGGGTGGTTCTCCATATTCCAATTAAACAAAGTGGTCTTGCAATTATCCAGGTATAACAACAGTATAAAGTCATGATTAACATTCTCAAAAGTTTGTGGTAGCACCATTTTCCAAGTTAAGCAACTAAGCATTTCTACCCACAAAGATAACTAAAACCAGGTGTTCAAGGCTTGGGTGAAAAGACTAGGTCAATCCTTAATAGGTAAACCGTCAAGTTATTGCAATTCGACAAATAAAGCAAAGTGTATTATCATGCTATTATTGGGACAAAACAGAAGATGTAGGGGGAATCCACTTGCCTTCCTCGTCAAACTGCTGGTTCACTTCCTCGTACTGCGGCTCTTGACCTTCCTCGAACGTCGTCTACATGATCACACAAGCAAAAACATACACAAAATAAGAGACAAAACATCAAATAGTACAAACATTGAAAGATAAGGTGATAAAGATAAAGAGCGTGCTGCAAGGATCGCGTGAGCGCAAGAATTACTGAAAACGGAGTAACGAAGAAGATATGGCTAGAACAAGGTTCCAGGGGCTTATTTGCAAGAGATTTGAACTTATAGGGACTAGGTCTGAAGAAATCAGGGGCTAAAACTTAATAAAACTTAAAACATATGGGCTAGACTAGAAAACAAAGAGGTTAGGACGGCGGGTACAAAAACTAGAAAAGACAGGGGCTAAAACAAAAAAGAAAGTACTATTTTGTAAATACTTTTGAACTAGAGTGGACTGCGGGTTGATTTTCAAAAACTGCAGGGCCTCTTTTGCAAAAACACCAGGGCTGACCGGTATTGACTTGGTAGACCCGAGTTGGACTGGATCTAGGTCGTTGGATCCCAATCCGACGGCGGCAGAGGGTTGGGAGGGGGCCTGGCAGCGGCGCTGTGCTGCGAACGGCGAGGCTTGCGGTGGCGAGCGGCGGCGAAGTCGCCGGAGTTCATCGAATCCGGTGTTCCGGGCCTCTATTTTTCACGGGGTTAGGCTTGGGAGCAAGAGGAGACGACGGCGAACTCGATGGAGGGCTCGGGACGGCGGTGCGGTGGCCTGAGAGGTGCACGGCCCGGCGGTGTGCGACTCGGTTGCTCCGGCGAGCAATCGCGGCGGCGGGACGACGCGAGAGAGAGGGATGAAGGGTTGGCAACGACGCCCACCACCACGCGAATCTCCGGCGGTGGCTTGTCGTCGAGGAAGAGTGGCCGTGAAGAAGATCGACGGCAGTGGCGGCGGCGCTCCGGAATGACGACGGCGCGGGCAAGCGTGAGGGAGAGCGAGAACGAGAGAGCGAGAGGGAGGGAGATATGGAAGCACGGCGAGGCTATGCTGCTTTTATAGGCCGAGCGAGCGGAGCATCCGGCAGGGGAAGGGCGGCGGCGGTGGTGGCCGGCCATCATGGCCATGATGGCGACGGCGGTTTCCGGTGGGAGAGGAGGAGGCGCGAGGTGGGGAGCGATGGCGGGGCTCATCACGAGCATTGAAGGGGGTGGGCGCAGTGAAGGAGGGGGGCGACGGGCGGCCAACGGCCGGGCGAAGCGCACGGCGCGAGGAGGGCGAAACGGCCGGAGGTGGGGGATGACAAGTGGGCCCCACCTATCGGTGACATAGAGAGAAGAGAAGGGGGAGGTGGAACGGGTCGGGGTGGGCTGATTGAGCCATGTGTGGAAAGGATAGGAGGGAGTGGAAGAGAGAGAGAGAGAGAGAGAGAGAGAGAGAGGGGGAGGGAGGAGTTGGGCCAGGCTGGCTGGAAAAGAGAGGAAGGGAGAGAAAGGAGGAGTGGGCCGGGAGAGTTTTTTTAACAAGGTGTTACAAAACTTACCCCACTTAACGAGAATCTCTTTCCCACGTAGCTTCATCCTCTGAATGGTGACTCCACTGTACTTTACACATTTTGATTACTTTGCTCCGAGTGACTCTCTAGGATGTTTCCAATATTTTGACAGGGCACTCTGAATAAGTCAAGTCGTCCTGCACATTGAGCTCTTCCAGCAGGAATTGTTCTTCAGGCACTCTCAAACATTTCTTTAGCTAAGATACGTGAAACACGTCATGAATATCTTACAATCATGCCGGTAGTTCCAACTGATATGCCACTTGACCCTTCCTTTCTAGAATCTAAAAAGGACCGATATACCGAGGTGACAACTTTCCCTTTACCTTGAATCTGCGGAGACCTCTTATAAGTGATATCTTGAGATACACATAATCTCCGACTTCAAATGTCAACTCCCTTCTACGAGTATCAGCATAATTTTTCTGTCGTGACTGTGCAGTCCTGAGGTTATCCCAAATTATCTGGACCTGCCTTTCAGCTTCTTGAAGAATTTCTGACCCAAAAACCTGACTTTCTCCTATCTGACTCTAGTTCAATGGCGTTCTACACTTTCTCCCGTATAATGCTTCAAATGGGGTCATCTTGAGACTATCTTGATAACTGTTTTTGTAAGAGAATTCTGCATACGGCAGACTCTTATCCCAACTACCTCCATGCTTTAAAGCACACGCTCTTAACATATCTTCTAGGACTTGATTGGTTCTTTCCGTTTGACTGTCTGTCTGTGGATGATAGGTGGAACTGAAATTGAGCTTTGTATCCATTGAATCATGTAGCTTCTGCCAGAAACGCGACATGAATTGAGTACCTCGATCAGATACTATCTTTTTCGGAACACCATATAGACACACAATCCATGATATGTATAGGTCTTCTAGCTTGACTCAAGTATAAGTTGTTTTGACTGGTATGAAATACGCAACTTTCGTCAACCTATCCACAATAACCCATATGGAATCGTAGCCGTCATGAGTGCGAGGTAACCATATGATAAAATCCATACCAATCTCTAACCATTTCCATTCGGCTACTTTCAATGGCTGGAGTAAACCTGTTGGCCTTTGGTGTTCTGCCTTTACTTTCTGGCATACGTTACACAAAGCAACGTGGGTTGATACATCTCTTTTCAAACCATACCACCAGTACTTCTCTTTCAAATCTTGGTACATTTTGGTACTACCATGGTGAATTGAATAGGCTGAATCATGTGCTTCCTTCAGAATGAGTTCACGAAGCCGGTCAATGTCAGGTACACAAATCCTTTTTCTGAACCAAATATTTTCTTGTTCATCTTCCGTGAAATCTGGGGCGTTCCTTAAACCAATTAGAGTCTTGATTTTTTTGATCTTAGCATCTGTCAATTGCCCTTTCCTGGTCTCTTGTTCCAGTGTAGGTTCAATTTCCATGGTCATTGCTTCAATATGGTAAATGATCCCTAAATTCAGTCGTTCCATTTCCCAAGACAATTCTTGAGGTATCAAATGGGCTATAGTCATATTAGCTTGACTTTTTCGACTTAGGGCATCTGCCACAACATTTGCCTTGCCGGGATGATACTGAATATTCAAATCATAATCCTTGGTTAACTCTAGCCATCTGCGTTGTCTCAGATTAAGATCCCGTTGAGTGAATATATACGTCAGACTTTTGTGATAAGTGAATATTTGACATTTATTTCTGATCATATAGTGTCTCCAAATCTTCAACGCGTGTACAACAACAGCTAATTCCAAATCATGAGTAGGATAGTTTTGCTCATGCTTCCTTAATTGTATCGAGGCATAAGCTACCACTTTGCCTTCTTGCATCATCACACATCCGAGACCCAGACGTGACGCATCACAATAAACGTCGAACCCTTTGTGGATATCGGGCATTATCAGCACTAGGGCTGTAGTTAGCCTTGTTTTCAGCTCTTCAAAACAGGTTTGGCATGCAGCATCCCATTTGAACTCTTATCCTTTTTCCAATAAAGAAGTGAGGGGTTTTACGATCTTTGAGAATCCTTCAATAAATCTGCGGTAGTAGCCTGCAAGTCCGAGGAAACTTCTGATTTCTAACACATTCTTGGGCGGATTCCAGTTCAGAACATCTCGAACTTTACTTGGGTCTACTACAATTCCTCCCTTAGTCATAACATGTCCAAGGAAGTAAACTTCTTTCAACCAAAAATCACACTTACTTAACTTGGCGTACAACTGATTTTCTCTAAGCTTGTGTAACACTATTCTCTGGTGCTCTTCGTGTTCTTCTTCATTTCGGGAAAATACCAAGATATCATCTATGAACACCACCACAAACTTGTCGAGGTATTCCATAAACACCTTGTTCATCAAGTACATGAAGTATGTTGGTGTGTTTGTCAACCCAAACGACATTACAGTGAACTCATACAGGTCGTATCTGGTTGTGAACGCTGTTTTGGGAATATCTTCCAGTCAGATTCTTAACTGGTGATAGCCTCATCTTAGATCGATTTGGAGAAGAATTTAGCACCTCTCATCTGGTTAAACAGATCTTCGATTCTAGGCAGTGGATATTTATTCTTGATTGTTACGTCATTAAGTAATCTATAATCCACGCACATTCTTCTGGTGCCATCCTTCTTATCAACAAAGATAACAGGCGCTCCCCAAGGTGACAAGCTAGGACGGATGAATCCTTAGCTAACAATTCTTATATTTGTTTCTTCAATTCACTCAGATCCTTAACATCTATTCTATAGGGTCTTTTAGAAATAGGTGCAGTGCTAGGTATAAGATCGATACTGAACTTGATTTCACGGTTGGGTGGCATACCTGGTAAATCCTCCAGGAAGATGTTGGGGTACTCACATACAATCTTGATATCTTCTAAAAGCATTCCCTTCATTTGATTCACTGTTCCCACTCCCTTGGGTAAAGCAGCAGCCACAAATTCTACCTTGTCCCTTTGCGGGCTGGTTAAGAGCACGGACCTTTTGCGATATTGAATAATTCCGTCACATCCAACTAACCAATCGATTCCAAGAATCACATCAATGCCAGTGGACTTTAGGTCTATTAGATTGGCTAGGAATTCTACCCCCATGATGTTCATATTGACCCGCGGGCATAAGTGAATAGCTTTCAACTCTTTACCTGGGGAACTAACTAGAAGACTTTGCTTCATAGGGCGCATAGGCAGATTATGCTTTACCACAATTTGGTCGGTAATAAATGAATGTGATGCTCCAGAATCAAATAAAATGGATGCAGGTTCAGAATTGACGAGGAACGTACCGACCACAACATCAGGTGCTTCTTGGGCTCACTCAGCTGTCACGTGGTTCACCCTACCACGCATGTAGTTCTGTTGACCCTTGTTGCCTTGAGAGTTTGGATACCCATTGTGTGCTTCAGACGACTGCTGAACAAGCCTCTGACCAGCGTTTTTCTGGTTCTACGGAGTCTGCATGTTGCGCTTTGGGCAGTTGTTAGCATAATGCCCCAATTCACCATACTTGAAACGACCATTAGGTTGAACTGGTGCAACTGGATTGTTGGTCCGAACGGGTGCACCTGTTGCGTTGCCTGAGCGGTTTTGTTGTTGGTTGGGGGCGCGCTGTATCTGCTGATTGAAGCACTAAGACTGCTGCGGAGTACGTTGATTTTGCTGGTTCTGTGGATAGCCTCCACCTTGACCTCCAGAGCGGGATGAATATCCCTGTGGCGTGTTGTAGCAGGGGCGGGTGTTGCTTCTAGATTGCCCTTGAGATTGGAACTTTCTCTTTTGTTCGCCAAGCTCCTTGCACTTGCTTTCCAGGCCTATAGCTTTGTCCAGCAGGGTTTGGAAGTTTGGAAACGTGTGACTCTGCAGCTGATAGTTGAGTGGCCCTATTAGACCTTCCAGGAAACGATCCTGTCTCTTCGCATCAGTGTCCACGTCATTTGGCGAGTAACGGGACAACTGAGTGAACTTGTCCCGGTACTCGCTAACTGTCATGTTGCCTTGCTTCAAAGCCAAAAACTCCTTCTGTTTGAGCTTCATCATACCAACTGGGATGTGGTGTGAGTGGAAGTTAGTCCTGAATTCCTCCTAGGTGATGGCATCAGTGTTGGCATGTGCAGCGGTGTAGGCATCCCACCAGTCAGCTACCGATCCTTCCAAACGTCCTGCAGCATACAGAACCCTTTCACGGTCGCTGCACTGTGTAATATCCAGCTTCTTACTGATGTTTTTCAGCCAATCATCAGCATCTATGGGATCCACTAAGTGAGAGTAAGTTGGAAGATGGTTGCTCATGAACTCCCTATGCTTGTCTCTGGGTGCCTGGGCAGCATGGGGTGGTTGCTGGTTCTGCTGTGCTTGCATGTTTTGGACAGTGGCGGTGAGGTTCTACAACAGTTACATCTGGGCTACAATAAACTGCTCCATTGTTGAATTGGGTGGTGGGGGTGGTGCTTGGTTTTCCCAATTAATGATGTGGGCTCGCCTCTGACTTGGAATGTCTTGATCTCCACCTAACCTGGTGTTTACCATCTGATTATTAGGGAAAGGAGCCTTGGATAAGAGCGATGTATTGATAAGGATGGGTAAAGCAGAACAGAGCCCAGATTTGAACTTAAGCTGACTTTAACTAATTATTGAAAACTCCTCAAAACAACTCAAACAAAACAAAGCAAGCATTATTACACCGCACGTCCTCGCAAGAACGATTCTATTGAGACAAACTTTAAAAGAAACCAGCCTAAGAGCCTAGTCTATAAGACCGGTGATGGAGCCTGGTGCGCCGTAGCGAAGCCTTTTGCACGGTGGTGAAATAGCAGGAGCAGGGGAGTCATCATCCTGTGCAGGCGGTGGCTCCTCTCCAGCAAGCTGGGCCTCAAGCTGTGCAATCCTGGCTTGGGCCCTCAGCAGCATCTCTTGGGCCCTGGCCAACTCCGCAGTGGCGCCCTTGAGGTCGGTGTTGAGCGCTGCAGTGACTCGGGCAAGGATGTTGATGCGGTCTTCCCCGTCTTCACCCATCACCACCACAATCTCCTCCATGCCACTGGTATGCCAAGGAAGGTGGCATTAGTCGGTGAAGCTCAGCTCCAGGCGGTGAGTGTGGCAGAGGGACCACAGGGATCTCCTGGTGGCGTTGCTGATGGCGGCGGCGTAGGTGGCGTGAGGCACGGTGGAGTCGTGCGCCGAGATGGTCCTCATGCCTCTAGCGATCCCCAAGCGTTCCCGGATATGGACCCGGGTGACGTAGTAATCGTCACGCTAGGCTCGGAGACGTGGTTTGTGACGTAGAGGGGCCTCAAGGTGTTGTCCAGCCATAGCAGAATGTCCTAGAGCAGGGTGGGGAAGGGGCCATGCTCATCCACCGAGTAAATAATCTCGCACGTGGCACCCGCCGCGCGAGGAGCATCAGCCTGGTTCCCACCATCGTTGTTGTTGTTGTTGCCATCATCCGTGGGTTGCTCCTCGTCGTCCTCATTCTCGTCGTCGTCGTCATCGCTGCTGTCACCCCCAGAGTCATCCGGGTCTCCACCAGCAGCGGCAAGTGCTGGAGCAGGAGCAATTGGTGGTGATGCTGGTGCTGGAGGGGCAGGAGCTGATGCTGAAGCTGCTGGTGTTGCTGGCGGGGTCACCAGGTTTCCCTTAGGGTGGATCGCCATGATGTGACCATCCTCCATCTCAACGAAGAAGTAAATCTCCTCCGGGTCTTCCTCAACCTCCTCCACGGGCTGAGCTGGAGTGGGAGCTGGAGGGGCTGGCTGAGCGGGGGCGATGCGAACCTGATGGCCTCCGGTGCGTTTGCAAGCAATCTGCTTGGTCCTGACCATCTGATAGAGGAAAAATAATAACAAGTTCTAAAATCAAAATACTGACAAAAGAAAGAATAAATTAGATTTTTATGATAAATTAAGACATTTTTGGAAGCTAACATGGCTTGCTAGAAAGTAAGTTCTTAATTTCGACCATTTCTATCTAGGCTAGCATCCTACAGTCAACACTGCTTTGATACCACTTCTGTCACACCCGATTTTAGAAGCAAAACCGAATGCATCTCATATGTGCGTCAGGATCAAGTTACACACATATGATAGATGTCATAAGTGAATATATCAAAAGACAATGTTCGAAATGTAAACAAGAGAGTAAATAACATTATTACACTCCGAATAAATTAGACACGAAGGTCTTAAGCGTTTCACCAAAATCCTAAACGAGATCTGCAACAAAGCTTCTTCCACAGGCGGTTGACTGGTGAACGCACGCCTAGAACTCCTCGAAGTCGCTATAGTGTTCCACTTCCATATTTTCTTCTGAACAGCAGATAGGCAAGGGTGAGTACTCTTATGGTTTGTACTCAACAAGTGGGGGGAGAATGCAAGGCCATCGAGAGAAGGCTAAAGGCTTATAGCGGTTAGCATTTTTTTTAGTTGGTCAAATTTTATTAGCAAGCACCTATTAACTAGATGTAAGTTTATACCAACCCACTTAAGCATAACTGAAACAACATCATAGCAAAACCAAGGAACCACAAAATAATTAGTCTTTAAGTTCAACTATCATGTGAGGGTCCAAGTCGCTCGTAACCGTGAGCACGGCTGATATATCAGTTTCCACTCTGCAGAGGTTGTACACTTTCACCACACATCGTGTTCCCCTGAGTCGTCCGGGTTTGCAAAGCCCTTAAACACTTTCGAGGTGAGTGGCGAGGGGTTCACTACGAAGCCTTTATAAACACATATAGAAAACTAGATAGCCCGCTAGAGTTTCGGTAGCGGCGTGAACCATAACCCTCCCTAATGGCCGGCACCTTAGCAAAGGCTGCTACCCCAAGAGGACCGGGCTATACCCTAATCACCGACTCCCTCCTTGCCCTTTCGGTAAGACTACCAGTTAACTACACGTCTAATTAATCAGCTAAGGTCAGAGCCATGTGACATTGTGGTTGTACGGTTTTCTTGGGTGGTTCTCCATATTCCAATTAAACAAAGTGGTCTTGTAATTATCCAGGTATAACAACATTATAAAGTCATGATTAACATTCTCAAAAGTTTGTGATAGCACCATTTCCCAAAGTTAAGCAACTAAGCATTTCTACTTAAAAAGATAACTAAAACCAGGTGTTCAAGGCTTGGGTGAAAAGACTAGGTCAATCTTTAATAGGTAACTCGTCAAGTTAATGCAATTCAACAAATAAAGCAACGTGCATTATCATGCTATTATTGGGACAAAAACAGAATATGTAGGGGCGGGAATCCACTTGCCTTCCTCGTCAAACTGCTGGTTCTCTTCCTCGTAGTGCTGCTCTTGACCTTCCTCGAACGTCACGTCGTCTACACGATCACACAAGCAAAAACATACACAAAATAAGAGACCGAACAATAAACAATACAAACATTGAAAGATAAAGTGATAAAGATATAGAGCGAGCTGCAAGGATCGCGTGAGCGCAAAAATTACTGAAAATGGAGTTCAAACGAAGAAGATATGGCTAGAACAAGGTTCCAGGGACTTATTTGCGAGAGATTTGAACTTCCAGGGGCTAGGTCTAAAGAAACCAGGGGCTAAATCCTAATAAAACTTAAATCACAGGGGCTAGACTAGAAAACAGAGAGGTTAGGATGGCGGGTACAAAAACTAGAAAAGACAGGGGCTAAAACAAAAAAGAAAGGACTGTTTTGTAAATACTTTGGAACTAGGGTGGACTGCGGCTTGATTTTCAAAAACTGCAGGGCCTCTTTTGCAAAAACACCAGGGTTGACCGGTATTTGCTCGGTCGACCCGAGTTGGACTGGATCTGGACCGTTGGATCCCGATCCGACGGCGGCAGAGGGCTGGGGGGCCTAGCGGCGGCGCTGTGCTGCCGACGGCGGCAGAGGGCGGCGGCGCTGTGCTGCCGACGGCGAGGCTTGCGGTGGCGGGCGGCGGCGGAGTCGCCGGAGTTCACTGAATCCGGTGTTTCGGGCCTCAGTTTTTCATAGGGTTTGGCTTAGGAGCGAGAGGAGATGACGTCGAACTCGATGGAGGGCTCGGGATGGCAGTGTGGTGGCCGGAGAGGTGCGCGCCACGGCGGCGCGCGGCTCGGTTGCTCCGGCGAGCAATCGTGGCGGCAAGACGGCACGAGAGAGAGGGAGGAAGGGTTGGTGACGACGCTCACCACTACACGAAGCTCCAGTGGTGGCTTGTCGTCGAGGAAGAGCGTCGGTGAAGAAGATCGATGGCGGCGGCGGCGGCGCTCCGGAATGATGACGGCGCGGGCGATTGTGAGGGAGAGTGAGAGCGAGAGAGAGGGGGGGGGGGGAGGTGTGGAAGCACGGCGGGGCTCTGCTACTTTTATAGGCCGAGGGAGGGAGCGGCGCGGCCGGCAGGGGAAGGGGCGGCGTTGGTGTTGGCCGGCCATCATGGCCATGATGGCGGCGGCGGTTTCCGGTGGGAAAGGAGGAGGCGCGAGGTGGGGAGCGATGGTGGGGCTCATCACGAGCATTGAAGGGGGTGGGCGCAGTGAAGGAGGCGGGGACGATGGGCGGCCAACGGCCGGGCGAAGCGCACAGCGCAGGGATGGTTGAAACGGCCGGAGGTGGGGGATGACAAGTGGGCCCCACTTGTCGGTGGCAGAGAGAGAAGAGAAGGGGGAGGTTGAACGGGCCGGGGTGGGCTGACTGGGCCGTGCGTGGAAAGGAGAGGAGGGAGAGGAAAAGAGAGAGAGGGGGGGGGGGGGGGGGGGAGTTGGGCCGGGCCGGCTGGAAAGAGAGGAAGGGAGAGAAAGGAGGAGTGGGCCGAGAGAGTTTTTTTTAACAGGGTGTTACATTTTTTTGGCCAGGCTCCTATTTTCCATGTAAGTATGTTTCACCTTCAGAAGGCATTCACTTATCATCTTTTCAGTTTTTTGTTGCCAAACTCCTATTTTCCGTGTGGGGTCAATCTCATCGCCACCCTAAATATCTAATCTGATGCGCGGATATGAAATATTGGTGTTGGTGGAGAGTACCCTTCGGAGTGAAGAAGCACCACAACAGCCTCGTAGAACGTTAAGAACCCTGACTAACAAGCAAGACACCTTCAGAGTAAGAACCAAAATTCTATTCACTCAGGATCAACCGTCCCATCGGTTACAGTTCCATGGCTATTTATAGGGGACTATTCAACTACTCCCTCAGTTATTATACCTTTTTACCCCTCAACGACCATATTCCTCGAATATTCCAAGGGTATACAGTAATTTCCTCTTTAACCCTACTTTACAGCTCAGCACGCCCTTCAGTTCTGTCTACCCTTTCAGACCCTTTCGTCGTGGGCCTTTGGCCCTCGAGCTTCGTCAGGCCTTCGGTGACTTGTCCGACATCGAGACACCCCGTCTGGGTGTCGTCATCTTCGCCCTTTGGAGTACCTTCGGCATATGACCTTCGGTGTGCCTCCGAAGTCCTTCGCCCTTCGGGTTGTCCGACTAGAAGTCGGCCTTAGCCTTCGGTTGTATCCGAAGGTGGCGTCCCCATCAATTGGGACAGCGAGGAGGGAGGGTATTGGAATGTATTATATGTTTATTTTTTCAGACTACGTGGTGAGTCGTGGTGTCTAAACCAGTATGCACATATGCCTTATGAAATTGCTACATTGACATATGTAGGTTACAAATTGGTAGCAACCTATGCACATTGTTATGATGATGTCAAAGTGCATGGACATTAAGAATGGCGGAAGAGTGGTGAGTGTAAGATTAGGTTTGGGATGGTGGCAAAGATGAAATAGAAAACGGCGAGCTTGGAATTATGAGAAGGCAAGCCACACGAGCGGCCTGATGGTGGCTTCGAAAGTGGTGGACCAATAGTAAGAGGGGATGGGGTAGGGGCGGATGATGCCAACCAAAGGAGTTAGAATGGGCAAATTGGTGTATCAGCATGCAAGAGATTGGTGTGTCAGTATGCAAGAGATTGGTGGAGCGGCAAGCAGCAGCCTTGTTTGTCGCGAAGGGAAGGCAGTCGTACTACATCGGAGGAGGGGCCTTGTCGTCATTGTTGGGAAGGCAATCTTGAATTGTAAATTTGCCATGATAGATATCCACCACTAAAAATTCCTTTTTAGTTGGAGCTATACCATACAAGCTTATATTGCAATGACATTGAAAGTGTATCATAAAAAAAATAAAACTCGGTTACAGACGGCTTACTATCTCAGCAGACCATCTATGTCCATACTCACAAATATATTTAATGCACCAATATTGTTACAGATACTGTCTTGGTGTTGTCTTACCATGTGCTAGTTAGTATGAATGGAGAGAAGTCAAGCTCCATGTTTTATGATTCCCACTTACAATTGTATATGTAAGGGAGCTTGGAAAAGTCGTGTCATATAGACAAGAAATTTTTTTAATAAATCTTCAAAAATTTAACATGATATAATGAGGGCATACCTTTTTACACTTTGAGAAAAATGTAAAATGAAATGCCATTTTATGTATCATGAAAAAAAGAAGATTTTTGTGAACAAGGTGGAGTCACCTTTTACTTTGCGTTACACTTTTTCTTCAACATAGTTACGTTTGATATTGACAAGGACTGTTAGCATATGCTCTTTGCTATCTTTTGCACTTAGTTTTCATGAACATACAACATTTACCTCATTTTCGCATGATGTCCATTATGCAACACAATTACTGAGGGGCGGCACCGGTGGTCTGCAATGATTATTAGGATCATAAGTATGGCACGCGAGGGGCGGAGGACCTGGTATGGCAAGGTATGGCGCTTGCCATACCTTGATCCAGCCACGAATATCCTCAACTCTTGTGCTCTTCACCTGTCCTGGCTGGTGATGGTCTTCCGGTCTG
This sequence comes from Panicum miliaceum, assembly GCA_032594955.1. Lineage (NCBI taxonomy): Eukaryota > Viridiplantae > Streptophyta > Magnoliopsida > Poales > Poaceae > Panicum > Panicum miliaceum. The sequence goes on along the minus strand of CM064059.1, from coordinate 17,666,284 downwards.
AACATAAGCGCAAGGAAGAAGACGCCTATTAGACCACAGGCTCACTAACCAATCAATCCCACGACCCCACTCAGGCATTCCATGCTCGTTTCCTGATCACCGTAGCATCAAAACGAGGACTACCATACGACACAACCGACACATACGGAGGAGGTAGCGGCCGACGGATGAGTGCAGGCAGCAGGCGCACCGCACGCAAGCGCAGCACCGCAATTGTCAGCCGCCGGCATGGACGATGCATGCAAGTTAAGCGAACCTGCCTAGCAGCTTAGGGGAAATCAGTTGTTCATACTACGGTTAATTTAGGATCGTGTAAGATTTTCATTCTTTTGGGTTAACTTGAAAGATAGAAGTGAGGTAGCGGTCAAAAGTTCAAGACATCAGGTTCAAGCCTAAAGGGACGCTGCGTGCAATTGAAGATGGATCTCAAGGAAAAGGGGAACTTGCAACATTTTACATGCCAATTTGACCCCAAACTGTTTGTATTTGTTCTCTTATATGCTTTGGTGAATTGGTGGTATTGGACTATATATTTGAGGACCTTTTGATCTATTGAGTTCGCCATACCTTAATTTTATTTCGTCCTCTGCCACTATGGCACGCAGAGCTCCAAGCTATGGTTCGGACCTCATTATGTCCACCTAAGGATCTCCTTCCTGACAAAAGGCTATGCACGTAAATAGGGGTATGATCAAATTTACCTACTTACACTGAATTCCAATGAAACTGTGTGCATGGAATACATGACAAGAAGTACTAGCAGACTCACGTGGAGAATAGAGCATGAAGCCACCTTCACCAAACTCATGTTTAATCATTCTCATCAAGGTTGCAAGCCTTCACCTTATCCCTTTGGCTTGCTTTACAAGCTACTTTGACGACCTTGTAGTTGTATTGACCATCAAGAAGTGTTTTTGATCATATGTATGTGGTACAAAATACCTTCTACTGGATGTGGTCATGGAGAAACCTTTTTGCCAACTCTTGTTTTCATGTATACGCTTCGAGGTAAGCTACTATGCTTCGAGCATGGACTGAAAAGTTAGTTGTTTGGATCTAACTATGTGGTCTAAGTTAGGTCGATATTTACCAACATTTTGTGGGTTGATGCTTCAAACAAAAATGTTTGTCTGAACATCACCATAAAGAACTATGTTTCACAGAGACCAATGTGATCAGGACAACTACAACATCCTTGCATTTATCCCCTTCTCCTTATTTTGGCCCTCGAGAAAATGTGTTGTTAGAAATACATTTTTGTTGTTCTTGATTCACCAAGGAAGAAGACTAGATCATGTGATGGATCTTCTTTGTAAGCTATAAGTTGCATTTATTTGTTAAGTGTTAAGTTCAATAGATGAATGTATAAAATAATTTTTAGTTTGTTCTGCATACCTGCTAAAACCTGGTGTGTTTATGCATGGATGGATCTGCACTGCAACATTTTATTTGATTTGATAAATTGGTTATTAATTACTTGTAATTTTACAAAGGAAATTGGAATTGGATCTTTTTACAGTGTGTATAATATCACCTACCTACATATGTGACATTCTGGAGAACATAAAATTTTTACACCCATTTTAAAGGACTTTCAACAACCCTGTCAAAGGGTGGTTGAGCGTTGTGGGCGTAGAATAACATATATCAAGGTGTGGGCGTCATAATGCTATAATTGTTTTTTCATGAGCTAATATGTTTTCCTTTTAGAGACAGCGGAATGAATAATTCAGAGTAAATAAAAATACTTATGCAGATATACTTGAGACATTCACAATTGGCAATACCCGGACGAGTGTATGAATGAGTTCAAGAAAGTTAATGCTTTTCTTATAATGATATAACACAATTAATCAATTAGCAGGAACAAATCAAGAACATGAGAATTGTCATTTGTCAACCCATGGTCGGTTGTAATGATCTCATCTAGACTCCCATGTTTAACTTATATATGTGCAACAACACTACATTTTGGATGACAAAGTTTCAAATGTCAATATTGTGGAATTACCTCATCGTTATTCACATTGAAAGGATCTAGAAGTCGACTAGAGGGGAAGTGAATAGTCCAAACTGAAAAATTACAACACTTGAAACAATTATGTCAGTGACTTTCGGAGTTTCCGGATATTTGTCCGGAATCTCCGCAACTTCCGGAGATTCCGAAGAAATGTTCGAAGACTCCGAATAATTTGCTGAAAGCACAAACGACTAATCAAACCTCAACCAAAAGTAGATCGAGAGCAAACCCTAGAATTCTAGCACAAGACAAGAACTTCAACAAATCACAAAGTAAAGCACACGAGGACAAGGATTTGTTTCCTAAAGTTCAGCTCCCCACAAGGAACCTACGTCTCCGTTGAGGCACCCAAGAAGAACACTTACTTCTTAAGATATGAAGCCTCCCCTTAGCAACCCAAGGTAACTAAGGTCACTTACTAGAATGTAGAAGTCGTACAAACGTCCCGGGGCACACCACAAGCTTGGGTGCTCGACGGGCAACGCCTAGCCGGCTAGGAGCTTGAAGCTCCAAGAGTAACAAACACGAAATCCACCGGCTTAATGAAGAACGAGGTGCTCAAGAGATGTGAAATCAGTTCACTAGCACTCTCACTTGCTCTCCCTTCAATTTCCCTTTAATTCCCTCATCAAATCTCACTTGGAAGTCAGGGGGACAAATAAGGCTCTTGAATGCGAGGTAGGTGAAGTTAGGTCAGAGAGAGTTAAGGTGGAGGGGGCGAGGGGTTTATACCCCTTCACCCAAAACTAGCCGTTAACTGGTTAAGTTTCGGAGACTCCGAAGAATTCTTCAGACCCCAAACAACTCCGGAGACTCTGAACAAAGTTCCGGAGACTCACCACATGTCCGGACTCTGGACAAGACTCCGCAAAAATCCCCAATGTCCGAAGACTCCGGAGAGATCTCCGGAAACTCCGGACATTCTGCAGTAAGCACTCCAAAGTTATCCCAAGTGTTTGTGTAAGTGCAAAGGTGTCTCTCATAGGTTTGTTAGATCATCTTGAGCACCTTATTCTAAGCAAAGCTAGTAAAAATCATGTCCCTCTTGATAGTACGACATTTCTATACTCAATTTCAAAAGATAAAAGATTTAAATCCTCATGAGTCTTTCACTTTGCAACTTTCATTTCCTTTTTTGTGATCATCTCCATGTCTCAGCCTATCTCTTGCTTGGATGCCTGCTCATCATTCTCGATAATAGCATTAGTTCCACAAGCATGCGTGATTAATCAATCAAAACCCACTTAACGGGCCTAGATGTTCTTTCACACCACCGTGGGTACTTGAGGTTCTCACGATGAAGCAGTCCCTTTCTCCCAATTACAGCAGCCTACGGAAGATCTACCAGCTTCATTCCAAGTACATATCTACCTCCTTTCCAATACATAAAGCTTCTCCCTTATGCATACTAAGTGTTTGGTATATGTATTGTGTTCTAGGAAAACTCAATCAGGAAGAGGGAAAGAAGAATTCCATGGGTAATTTAGTTAGATTTGATGCCGGCATAGGCTACAAGAGGAATGATAATAACTGAAACTCATATAGGACAGAACACAAGATTTCTAGTTTCTCTGATAAGAATTCCTACCAACATATAATTAAGAGATATCCCTGGCTTATATGTAAACATGAAAAGAGTAGTGGAAGACTTTAGTACATATGAACTCCCAAAATAGAGATATCCAACTCTAAGAATTCTTTGAGTTCAAGCTGTGCCAAAACAACCTCATATTTCAACAACTTTTGAATAATAGAGTAACATAAAAAAATGAAATTGTTGACCACAATTGGCATACTATCTCAACAGACCATCACTATTCAAAAATTTATTCAGATGAGCCAATATTGTTACAAATAATCATGAGGTTTTATATAACCATGTGTTAGCTTAGTATGAAGGAGAGGTGCACGTTTTTTATTTCCTACTTGTAGAGTTATATAGGAGAAGTCAAGCAGTACATGGAAATCATGAGATGAACTATATAGTGTAAATGCCTCAAATTATGCATCTAAATGAGGAAATTATTAATAAATCCTTAAAATTTTCCATCATATAGAAGAGGGCATCCCTTTTATTACATGCTAAGAAGAATGTAAAGATCAAATTAAATCCCATTATATTGACCATGAGAAAGAAAAAACTAATACTTATGGTAAACATGGTGGGTCACCTTTTTTTTCTAAGCAGTACCCATTTTCTTATGTCGCAAGCAGCCTAAGAAAAAAAAAGATAACTCATTTTCACATGATATACAACATGATTGTGGCGATAACTCAGGTGGCAGGCATGGGTCGTGAGGAGCTTTTGTGGCGCATGAAGTTCCGAGCGCATGTAAAGCTCTACTTCCCTCACAAGAAGACCATATACGATACTTCCAAGTAAGAAAAGAAACTAGAAATTCCCATGAAAGAAGTAGTGGGGTAGTTACTGTAATAGATCATACCTAGTGCACTAAGTTCCAACGAAATCGTGGGCATGATGCAGATCATAAGCATTACTAGCATAGAACAAAGTAAATAGTCACCTTTGCCATGCTCATGATAGCTCGTTGTATTTTCACCTTATGCCTTTCGTTGTCCTGCTCTGCATAATCCATTACGGCCTTATATGTAGATATACAAGAGATGCTTTCAATAGAACAGAACATGCATTTCACCTTTAGCATTAGTCCCAGCCGCCGTTGGAACCGGGACTAACGATGGCATTAGTCCTGAGTCCAAAGGCTAGGGGTTGGGAGGGACCTTTGGTCCCTGTTGGAGCCACCAAACGGGATAAAAGGTATTGGGTTCAAGTCCTAGGGACTGCGGGTGGTAGTGCTTTCCAGTTATTTTTTTTGACGGCTGGGACTTTTAGTCTCGGATTCATAGTTCCGGTTGCTACAACCGGGACTAAAATGGGTTATAAACCGGGAGTAAAGCCTATTTCTGTACCGTTGTTTGGATGTAGGTGGCGCAAAATATCTTCTACAAAATATGGTCACCGAGAATCTCTTAGGAGCACTTGTTCTCAAGCGGACCCTTGGTATGCTTTTATGTACGGATTGAAAAAAAGTTGCCAAAAATCTTTGTGTTCTAAGCTAGGTTGAGTTCTTCCTAAAAAAAGCTAGGTCGAGTGTCTCCAAAATTTCATGAAATACTCCATCTATCCCTAAATACAAGAATTTAAGAGTTTAAATTTTGTCCCAAAATTTAAAGATCTTGAGCATCCAATCAGGAGTTGGCCTAGCCATTAATTGTCCCAATCAAATTAATAGATGATCAATCAGCTGTCACTAATCATGCCAATAAGAAGCATGTTTGACTTGCGTTAGTGAGGGAAATGAAAAACTTTTCCTCCTAAAATTTCCATAAGTCCCTATATTTAGTGACAAAGGGAGTACTCTTTCAAAGAACAGTGTACATCTGACTAACACTGTAAAGTAATATGTTTCGCGAATGTGATTTGTACAACTAAAACATCCTTGTCTTAACATTATGAAATGTTTGCATTTCTCACCTTTTCTCCTTATTTTGATTGTTAGCCCTCGCAAAATGTAACAAATGTGCCGCCAAAAACAAGATTTTTTTTACTAATTCACTAAGGAAAAAGGACTAGCACATGTGATAAATCTTCTTTTTAAGTTATAAGTTTTATTGTTTGATAATTCTTAACATCAATGGATAAATGTATAGAATGGTTTTTTATTTTGTAGATTATCTATACATATATGCAAATTGGAGTTGTTTGATGCTTTATGTAGCTTTTATTGAATGGGTAGTGTAAAATTTTTGTTTGTTGGGCAAAATTGGGTATTACTTACAACTTTATTATGCAATTTTTATTCTAAAAAATGTAGGGGTAGTGAGATCATACAAGCATGTAGAACTTTATTGTCAACTCAATTTTATTTGTAAGACATGATTTTATTTTGTATAAATTCCATTACTAAATGTTTGCCTTTTGTCAATTTCATATCTTAGGGTGGGTGGGTGGGGGGGGGGGGGGTGGTTTACGCTGGTTGAGATGATTTTAGTTATAATATCACCTTCCTAATATTTGCGACATTGTGAAGAACTTTTATATTTGTACACTTGTTTTGAAGGATTTTTCACTACTCCATCGAAGGGCGATTAAGCCGTTCAGGTGTAGAGTAGCATTCATGTGCTCTCTTCATAATAGTTTGAGATAGACCACTGTTTAATATAGTTTTTTTTTTCTCACGAGCTACTATACTCGTTTTGTGATGATGGTATGAACAATAATTCATAGCAAACACAAAAGATTTGTGCAGATATACTTGAGACTTTCATCGTTGCAACACCCGACGGTGTATAAATGAGCTCAAGGAAGTTACTTCCTCCGTTCTAAATTCTAGACCGTTTTAACAAATTTAGATATATAGTTTTTGCTAGTGTATATCTAGATGAATAGAAAAAAGTTATGAATATAGAAAAATATAAACAAATTATAATTTAGAACGGAGGGAGTAGTATTTTTTTATACAGGAAGAATATAGCACGGTTAAACTGCTAGCGCACGCAAGTCAAAAACAGGAGCTTCCGTGCAACAATGCTACATTCTAAAAAATAACTAAAACTTTAGGACCGAACAACAATGAATTTAAGTTTATCTGATCAGAATTCCTACCAACGTAAAATCAAGAGCATTTGGTCGACCTTAATTATTTTCAAATTATTTTCATATTTAGCACTTCTTTGATACTATTTTAGACATCTTTTCCATTTCAGTTGGTCTCTAGGAGAATTTGTTGTTTGTTGAGGAAAGAGGAAACATTTCAATTGTGCTAAAAATTAATTAGGAAGTTCCAGGATAAAGCTATACAATTACTTGCACGTTCTAAGACGATCAATCAGCCCATTGCTTACCTCTTTTTATCATAATAGAGATATGCATGAACTTGCGATCAATCCAAAGTTCATCAAAAGACAAAAAAAATTCTCAGACGTGAATGAAGCATAACAGAGATGCATCAAAATTTTGTGAGGTGCGCAGACATGCTCAATTGTGATGTCGTTCAATTAAATTACATCTTACTTGCACCAAGTATGGCATATGAAATCCTCTTTATGCATTGGAAGGGAAAGGGTGGCATATGTAATCGTCTTTATGTATTGGAAGGGAAAGGACCCGACTCTGGAGGCCCGACCAAACTTGTGCACAGCTTACAGGGCCATAAACTGCACGCAGAATGCGTCTGAATCTTGCATGTATACATGACACTGGAATAATCAGAGGTATAACGAATCACCCTTGCTTTGGTGACAAACTGTAACCCAGTTAATTGTTGAGGTTCTCGAAGAGCTCAGGCAGATGGGCATTTGTGAGCTTGGTTCGTTTCGTGATCTCGCGCTGCTTCTTCTTGGGCTTAGGCTTGGGTTTCACCCCATCAATCTGGGCAGCTGCTCTTCGTTTCGCAGTGTTTGTCATGGGCTTGATGCCGTTCTTCTGAAGCTCCTTTTCCACATCCACCATGTCACGTGGTAACTCAATTTCCCGAAAGAGCTGTTTCAGATCGTCGTCAACCTTGATCTTGGCTTTAGGATCATTAGGGTACACAATGTCCTCCTGAGAGTCCATGTTTGACAACAGCCAAACTTCACCTGCTGCCTTCAGAGCCTAGAGTGCAGCAGTACTCAAGATTACCATACGTACTCAAATACAAATAACAGAATATTTAGCCAGGTCACTTGCAGTTCTAGTATGCTAATGAAGTCACATATACAACAGGCCAACTACATCGACAAACTTGTTAAGACAGTGCAATACATACTTGGAAAGGAAATACATAGGTTTGCAGACAAATAATCTCAAGCTGCAGGGTACCTTTTGTAGTTATAGAACTTGTAGAGCTAACTTGGACACATTCTTTTAGCAGTTTTTGTTATAACTAGTTAGGTACCTTCACAACAGTGTATGCATCAGAGTGTGGTTAACACAACACCTTAGCAGCTTAAAGTATCATACAGTGAGAATTAGGATCACCTGAAGATCTTCCATTACAGTTGGGTATGCATCCTTGACTTCCACTACAGCAAGACCCTCTGCGAACCTTCTTATCAAAACAAGTAGTTGATCTTTTCCCTTAAGATCATGCTTGGACTGCACATATGACAACAGTGAATTAACATGCAAGACATCAGAAACCAGAATAGTTAATTATTAAACTGCAAAGAAGACGACAAAACTTTGCAGACTGATAGAGGAAACAACAGCTATTGTCATTATGAGGAATCCCTATTGACTTTCGCTTTTCAACAGCATTCCCATGTATTTAATTCATTAAGGGATTGGCCATAAAAGGTTTAGTTTACCACAGCATGATCTACAACTATCATAGAAAAACCACTATGCGATGTCAACTAAATGTAAACTGAGTTACGAGGAAGATGACTGAAACAAAGAATGCAAATATGCCACATTATACATGCTAATGTTAGTAATTCGAGTTAATTATGGATAACCAGAAAATATTGATTCCTTTACCTTGTACGAGAAACGTCTCCCATCATAGTGTACTTTGGGGTTGTTCCTCAAGCTGTCAAAGACAGCCTTGTTACCATGAATATCAACATAAGTTGCTTCATTTATCTGCTCTGCAGTATAAGCTTGTCTTGTCTGAAGAAGCATAAGAAACAGTAATATCAATTCATGAACTAGATGCAGCATTGTAATTTACAAAGAAAGTTTATGTGATACTTATTGTACTATCCCTTGTGTAGATGCTTGAACTTTTACAATCATTGCTAAAATGAAGGAAAGTGGACAAGAACAGAGAATCATCACAGGATAATTTTTTAGTACCTAATTCTACTCAGTGAAATGCCGATAATTGATATGCAGCATGCATGCAAATGTAAGGTATTGCTCCACACATGATAACTCAGAACAGCCAATCCATCATTTTTTCACCATAGACCAGATATCAACAGTGTACGACCCCGGATTTTTCTATTCTGGACATTCTGTTTAGCTTGGGGCAAACACATAATAAGCAGCAAAGGTACCATTCATGGTAAATGACACATTATGAATACATGCTATAACATATAAAGACTGAGCATCTTACATGCGACGGAAGACATACAGACAGTACCAGAAAGATAGGCCAAAAAAAGGGGAGGGGCCAGTATAGATAATGTATCAAATGGTATTACTAAGGCTTCAACAAGCAGAAAACCCCAAATATAATCTCCATTGACAATTAATTCTGAAAAACAATTAGAGTGCTGATTTTCTGTAGTTTAGGACTTTGTGAGGCCAGAAAGAGGGGGGGGGGGGGGGGGGGGGGTGACATTACCCGGTGAAGTTACACTTGTACTAAAAGGGAAAATGGAAGAAGGTTGTAGCTTAGTGAGTATACCTTGTAGAGCAGTTCGATGACAAGTTTCATCTGTGCTCCAACAGGGGATTTCCTAATTGAATTAATGTGCTGAAGCCTTTCAGTGTCATTTGAAAATTTAATAGGTTGTGATGGCCTTGCTGGAACAGATGGAGCATTTATGGGTTGGGCCCTGTGCTTTGGCTTCGAGCTCAAAGCAATGCTAGCCAAAGATGACTGGCACCTCTCCTGCTGTTGCTTGAATCTGGAAAGGCTATCCTTGAGATCCATCTAGAAAAAGAACATTCTTGTAAGTGATTGGCGCATAAACAAAAAATTGAAGAGAAACAGCTGAACAACTGGGAAAAGAACTGGAGCAGCAGCATACTATGGGCTTCTGAATAAAGCCAACACTGGTGAAAACAAATGCAATTGTATTGTACACACGGAAAACAATCAAGTTTGTACTTCCTAGGAATAAGATGGATAATGTCAGAATCTGAGACATAGAGATCAATTGTGTCAACTATCATAGCTACTGCAGAAACGATTGTCTCATCAAGTTCAGTGTTATACAAACATGATGAAAAGCCTTGGGCAGCTGAAATATTAAATAGCTTGATCATAAAATCAAATGTAATAACATGATCAGCCATGGCAAATATCAAGAACCCGCAAACTAAGTTCGTCTTAACAGGGCAGATAATGCAACCCCCAAAAGGCATTCTATGAAGCAGGTACCAGCACGTTAGAATTCATGGCACAGTCAAGCAGCGTCTTAACCAGGAATCTGCCATCATCAAGATACAAAGGCTCTAGCTAGTTCATCAAAGAGATGAGCTCTCCAATTCACATCTGAAAACGTTAAACTGGTCTTCACGAAAGGCTAATCCGCACCGTCCCACGCAAAATCAAGCCCCCAACCACAGAAATTTAGCATTATCTCGCCATCAAAATCGTGCAGATGCAAGCCGTCCGCACCGCATCACCACCAGAAGGCATGGGCCGTGGCTCAATCCATTACGTGCTCAGACCGGATCGGATCCAAAGGTCACACGGGTAAAAGCGCGAGCTCGTGACCCTACAGCCGCCGCCCCCCTCTCCCGATCCGCGGCGAGAGGGTGGATCGGCGCCGGCGGGCTTCTCAGCGCTCCGCGCCGGTGCCGGAGGCGGCGTGAGCCAGCGGGGGCGATCGCGCTAGCGCGTGCGCCCGGCGGCCCCGAATCTGAATCGATCGGGCCGCCCGTCCCCCCGACTCCGACCAAATCGAATACGCAACCGCGATCGAACTCACCGGATCGCAGCCGGCGCCTCGCCCGACTCCCTCCGGCTAGAGTTCCGATCGGAGGGTTCCCTGTGCGCGCGGCGGAAGCACACGATCGGGGAAAGGGAACCGCTAGCAGGGCGTAGGAAGGGTTAGAGAGTTGGGCGACCTCCGCTGATATATGAGCGCTCGCTGCCTCACGAGGTGGGCGGCGGCTCGGGAGGGGGCCGACATTGCTCGGTGGGGCCGTAGGGGCAGAGGGCTGTCATGCGGGTCCGACATTGAACTGATCGTGGCCGTCAGGACGAATCCGACCCGACCCGTCCTAAAAACCTCAATTTGATCTCAATATGTGGCTCGAACTCAGCTCGGCCGGAATTTACGACCTGCCATAAAAATTAGAGATAATTCCTTATTCTAGACTGAAAAATGACTCGTTCTTTTTTTTATTCTCTAATTTTTTTTCTTCCTATTTTGACATCCACTTCAACTTTTATCCCCAAAACGACACCGCTGTCAATTCCGTTAGCCATATAGTGAAACACTGGTTGTTAACATTTTCTCTTTTCATTGATCGGACAAAATTACCATTCGTGTTCTCTCGTTCTCCTCTCCCCTTCCAGTCCCACCGAACCCTAGCATCTACCGGCGGTGGCGATTTTTTGCATCGGCGGCGGCTGCAGGCGGCGTAAATGGAAGGGGAGGTACTTGACCCATGGGGTGGGCGGAGGCGGCGGGTGCAGGCCACGTCGGGCATGGGGGCGGGCCGAGGCATGCCCTCCAGCGCTGCTGTCCCCTAGCTCAACCGTGGGCCAAATCGAGCACGAGGCGCGGGTGGAGGTGCGCCCTCCAACTTGGTCGGTCCTTGGCTCAGCATCGGCATGCGGCCGCGTCAGCCAGAGGGGCTGGGGGAGGCAAGGCCTCGTGCGCCGTCGGCCCCTAGCTTAGCCGCATGCACAAGATTGGGAGCAGCAGGACCGGCTGCTGCCATTGAAGGGTGAGTTATTCATTCTATGTTTTTTTACCATAGCTGTAGGAATATGAGTAGCAAGAGATAACTAGTAACAATGTTGATTCTCAATGCTGATTGTATAAGTTGGTTGTTTGATCTACAGGATGGATCCAAATTCCATATATTTGCTAAAAATTAAACCGATTGGCAAAAAAAAGTTAGAAAAGATTTCTCATGTTTCTCATTTGAGATGGTTATTAATTAAGAGTTGACAAATTATAAGGATTTAATTGAAGAGATTGTAGATAAGTACCCACCAGGTTATTTGGAAGTTATTCATGTTCAGTACTTTGATGATGTTAAGAAAATATTTCTAGAAGTACAAACTGACCAAGAATTGATGTCTTTGTTTGAAAAACACTCAAAAACAAAGGTCGTCAACTTGTTCATTTCGTATTGTAACCCCTCTGAACCATTCGAGTCTATCAAAGAGTGGCACAATGATGTGCAAAGGCAGCCTACCAACAGTGGTAAACAAGACGAGGATAATTACCTTTGCAACCCATTACAAGAGAATGAGCATGTAGGTGTTGATGAGGAGATAATGTACTTAGAGAATGCATTTGTTCAAGCTACAAATATAGCTGTGATTGAGGACATGGACTAGGAAAAAGATGAGAAATATTTTCATGAATATGAGAGTGAGGATGTGAGTGACATGGAGATTGAGTCGGGGTCTGAACTAGAGGCTGACCAAGAGTTGGTAGGTCATGAGGCAAAACATCTCCCTAATATAAAATATAATAAAGAAGACCCTTCAATGGCAGTAGGATCCACATATCCTTCTATGGTAGAGTTTAAATTGGCTCTTTCTCAATATTTTCTCAACATGCAATCAAACATGAATTCGAGTATAACACGGAGAAAAGTGCACCATATAGGTTCAGGGCATGCTTATACAGCGAATGATATGTGCACTGTAGCAGTAATTGTTCAACCTTACTAATTTCTAATTATTCCATACTTATTGTGTAGATAATTACCTCTGCTTAGCTTTTGTAGGTGAAGAAGGACCCTTCTGCTCATGATTGCTCTAGTACAAGAAGGAAGAAGAAGGTGAAGAATGCAACAAAATATTGGGTTTGTGCTAAGGTGAAGGACTGGCTCATTAATGATGGAACTCTTACTGCAAGGGTATTGCAAAGGAAATTGAAAGAACATTACAAGGTGAGTGTCCACTACAAGAGGGTGTGGATGGGTAAAGAGCTAGCATTGAGGTAGATTTATGGTGATTGGGACAGTAGCTTTGACAATTTATATAGACTTAAGGTACAAGTTGAGAGCACTTGCACTAGCATCTTAGAAGTGATAGATCATCACACAATTAATGGGAAAATTAGATTTAGATGATTTTTCTTTATCTTGAAACCATGCATTAAGGGGTTTATTAGTGGTTGCAGGCCATATCTAGTAGTAGATAGCACTTTCCTAATAGACAAGTTTAAGGGGCAGTTAGCAAGTGCTTCAGATGTTGATGGACACAATTGGTTGTTTTCTATTTGTTTTAGAGTTTTTGATTCAGAAACAAATGATAATTGGATCTGGTTCATGCAAAGAGTTAGGGAGGCCATTGGCTCACCAAGGGGCTTAGCGATATGCACTGATGCTAGCCAAGCAGTTATGGCAGGGGTAGGTGAAGTGTGTCCAGAGGCAGAACATAGGGAATGTATGTTTCACTTGGTCTCTAATTTTAATAAAAAGTTTCATGGCAAAGTTTTTGATGACCATCTTTGGGCAGCATCTTACTCATGGAACCCTTACTTGTTTGAGAAACATTGGGCTGCAATGGAAGCAACAAAGTCAGCTGCAACTTATTATCTGAGAAAGTTTCACACAAGATTGTGGACTAGAAGTCATTTCTCAACCATTTGTAAGGTGGACTATGTAACCAACAACTTGGCTAGTGCTTCAACAGTTGGATTAAACACTACAAGTCCTTGAACTTGGATTATTTCATGGACAAGATAAGGCAAATGCTTATGACCAAGTGGAACCAAAGGAGAAAAATATCAAGAAAGTTAGATGGATTGATTTTGCCCCATATAATTAAGAAGTTGAATGACATGAGTAGGAAATTAAACTTGGAGGTGCTTGAATGCTTAGAAGAAGTTGCTGAAGTGATGGCGTTGGGTGAGGCGGGAGGGGGGGGGGGGGGAGTGGCTTTAGGTTTGTAGTAAACTTGCATGATAGGACATGTTCCTGTAGATAACGGCAAGTCTCCAGTATTCCTTGCAAACATGCAATAGCATTTATCACATCACTCAACAATGCCTCTCTAGATAAGTATGTAGACATGTATTACTCTATTGACAAATTTAGAGCAGCATATAGCCAATTAATTCCTGTTATGATTGACAAACAGCAGTGGCCTAAATCTGCCCATGGATTTTTTCATGCATGAACCTCTACTAAAAGCCACAACTGGTAGGCCAAAAACTAAGAGGTATAAAGGCTGCGGTGAGAAGATAAAAGGAAGCACAAATGCCCTATTTGTAAAGACTATGGGCATCATTGGCACAACTGCAAGAAGGGTAATCCAGATGACATTGCTGCTATTATGGCTCTGAGGTATTCAAATTTTGCTAGTTAACACTTTATTTTGTCAAATTTTGCATGAAAGCAAGTATACATGTTAACTAATTTTTTGTTCTTATTGATCATGGAGAGGACCACCAAAGAAGAAAGCAAAGAAAACCAAAACAGCCGAGTCCTCTATTGTGCCTTGGGAGGATGAAGCACTAGCAGTGTCGGTGTTTTACCACCAAGGCTACCAAGGGATGCCCCGAGGTAGTAGATTTGTAGGTAGGGTATCGCCAAGATCAGTAACTCGAAGGTGCAAGCAACACAGGGTTTAGACAGGTTCGGGCCGCGAGTTGCATAATGCCCTATGTCCTGTATGGTGGTTTGTATTGTCTGAGGGTTAGATGATGTTTTGGAGAGGTCCCCGCCCGCCTTTATATACTTCGAGGGGACAGGGTTACAGGTATCCTAGTCTGATACGACCTTAGAAATCCTACTCTGGTCATATCGAGTAGTTTCCTTCTATACCGACTAGTCATACTCGTATCCGAGTATTTTACAACAGGTATAAGGTATGGGACACGCCCCACCCTTATTCTAGAAAGATCTAGACCACCCTAGAAGTCCCGTGGCTCCGGGTCTGACAAGCAGCCTCTATGTCTTTTCCACCAAGATCAGCTCATGATATTTACACTTATTGCAGCTATAAGTACCTTTCTTTTGCAGCTATAAATATCTTTCTTTTGTTACCTTAGCCAAAGCTTGGAGACCTCAAGTAAGAAAAAGGATAATCATCTCAATTCTAGTTCAATACCATAAAAAGGTAGCAACTTGTAGTTCTGAATTTTATATTAAATCAAAGTAGAATCTAGTTTGTATTCTAAGTAGCTCCTTTTTTCCCCATAGCCAAAGCATTGAGGGAGCATCAAAAAATGGCAACTCTAGTTCTTGAGCATAAAAAAGGTAACAACTTGTCACACCCGGTTTAAGGACAAAACCGAATGCATAACTATATGTATGCCAGGATTAAGTTCCATACATATAGTGACATCATCAGTGAATAACAGCAATAGTATCACGTAAAGAAACATAAATAAGGACTTACAAGACTATAAGAGATATGCGCTTAACATGGAAACGAAGGCTCCAAACTTCACAGGCAGACGACTGGGGGTTGCGTACGCCTAGAATTCTTCATCATCTTTAGTAGGCTTCACACCATTTTCTTCTGAGCAGCAGTTAGCAAGGGTGAGTACACTTATGGTTGGTACTCAGCAAGGCCACAAGATATAACCAGAATAACGATTTAAATCCATCTTTAAGTTTCTTGATCATGTGAGAGTCCAGGCCGCTCTTGACCGTGAGCACGGCTGATATATCAGTTTTAGACACTCTGCAGAGGTTGTACACTTTCACCACAAGTCGCGTAAAAGTTCAAAAGAACTTTGGACCCAACCATGCTGCGCTAGCTAGGCACAATACCACACTTCCGAGGTGTGATTGCATAGGGACGCTACGAGGCCTTTACAAAGATTTCCTAATAAGAAGTAGTCCGCTAGAGTTTCGGTAGCGGCGTGGTCCATAAACCTCCCTAATGGTCAGCACCTTAGCGAAGGCAGGTACCCCAAGAGGACCGGGCTATGACCCCTATCACCGACCCCCTCCTTGCCCTTTCGGTAAGACCGCTTCAAACTAGAGTCTCTAATTATTTAGCCAAGACCAGAGCCATATAGTTCTCGTGGTTGTACTGTTTTCCTGGGTGGTTCTCCACGTTCCAATTAATACATGATATTCTTGTAAAGGTCACTTGCCTTTTTCTAACGAAAAGCTACTCTTACTGCTCTTCAGCTCTTGCTTACTTGGAAACCTTGGTCTTCAAGCTTCAATAGCGATCATTCTACTCGAAGCAAACATCGAGCACAAACATACAAAACAACAAACAAGTACAGCTAAGAATAATACACCAATCACAAAACAAAAGTTTTTAAAAGAGCGTGCTAAAGGATAAGACTCGCTGCTACGGTTACAAGAGCACAAGAAACACGGAAAACGGAGCTAGGGTTGAAAAGACACAGCTATCAGAAGATTGGTATTATAAAAGAAACAAAAGAACTATGAGCTTTATTTATTTTATTTGGAAAACAAATGTAAAAGATATTCAAGACAAAATATCCTTGATTATAATTAACTTATATTATATTTTTATTTATAAAAGCAGAGTAGAACTAAGTCATATTTTATTTATGATTGTCTATGTACAAATTACACTAATTAACAATTAATTAGAAAGAAAACTTATGAGAGCATCTAAACGCATAACTTTATATTTGGTGTTCAACTAAACAAATTATATTTAGAACACATTTGAGTTGGTATTAATCAGATTAACATTAGTTATAAAAAACCGGAGGTAAAGACCTAGGTGGATTTTATTTAGAAAAACTAGGTGAGAGAACTTTAATCAAATTAAATCTATTTTTAATTAAAACACAGGAACTAAAGCACAACAACATGACTAAACAATAGCTTAAGGCTTTAGAAGACTCTAAAACGAGGAAGGTAGGGCTAAAACAAGGCTCCAGGGACTTATCTGCGAAGAAACTAAACTTCCAGGGCCTAAATTGAAGAAATTAGGGGCTAAAACATAATTAAACCTAAAACAAAGGGTCGGGGTGCAAAACTGGAGATCCTGGACGGCGGGTACTAATTCTAGAAAGGTCAGGGGTCGGGACAGAAAAAGAAAGGGCTCAACTCTAATTATTTCTCTACTAATCTGGATTGCGGGTTGATTTCTGGAAAGTCTAGGGGCTTTTCTGCAAAAGTTTTGGGGTCGGCTAGGTTTGGCTCAGTCGGGCGGATCTGGTCCGTTGGATCATGATCCGACGTCAGGGTAAGGGTCGGGCGAGGGCGGCGGCTCGTGCGCAGCTCAGATCTATTCTGGCCGTTAGATCTAGATCGGGCGGCAGGATGAGGGTCGGCTCGGCTCGAGACGACTCGGCAGAGTAAGGGGTCGGGCGAATCGGTGGGGTAAAGGGTCAGGCGAATCGGTGTACGCTGGGCGGCAGCAGTCGCCGGCGGCGAGCAGGCGCGACGGTGCCTCGCTGGTGTACACCAGAATCAGTGCTCCGGGGCATGGATTGGCACGGAAAAGAGCCGTGGAGCGAGAGTGGGCGACGGGGAACTCTCCTAGGGGCTCGGGACGGCTGTGTGGCGGCCGGAAGCATGCTCACCACGGCGGCGGGCGAAGACAGAGCTCCGGCGAGCAATTGCCGGGGCAAGAGAGCGAGAGGGAGGGGGAAAACGGGGGCGGCGTGGTACTCACCACCTCGTGGAGCGTTTACGAGAGTTGAAGGCGGCGGAGAAGCAGCGGGACGGCGGGTCGACGACGAGGTGCGGCACGGGCGGTTCGGGGCGGCGGCGTTCACACCGGCGAGGGATTGCAGGCGTGGTGCGTCTGCGCGGAGGGGAAGACGAGGCCGGTGACGGTGCAGGGTCCCAGGCGGAGCTCCGGCGAGGTCAGCGTTGACGAAGAGGCGGCTTGTAGGCAGGTCGATGGCGTGGCGGCGTCGGCGAGCTCGAGCTCGGGAAAAATAGCGGCACAAAGCGGCGGGGTAGTCGGGCGTGCAGTGAAATCAGAGTGGAAGGGGAGCGCTGGCGCTCGGGCTCAGGTTTTATAGAGCGAGGGAAGGAGGAGAAGCGGCCGGGGAAAGGAAGGCGGCGGCTCACGCGGCGGCCGGGATTGACGCGGCGGAATTGCTGCGGTCGCCTGCGAAGGAAAGGGGCGGGTCACCCGGGGAAGCGCGTGCCACGACATTATGGCAGGCTAGCGTCGCGGGGAAGAAAGGAGGAGACGCGGGCGACGGCGCGGGGGCGAACAAGATTCGGGGTGAAGAAGAAAAGGAAAGGGGAGGGGGCGCGGACGACGGGTGACGGCGCGGCGCGTCTGGTGTCGCGGCGGAAAGGAAAGAGAGAGGAGCGGGAGGAAGAAGAAAGGAAGGTGGGGCGGGCGCGGGCAGGACTCGCGGCGACGGGGGGGGGGGGGGGGGGGGGAGAAAGGAAAGCGCCGGCGACGCAAGAAATAAAGTGGGAGCGGGAGGAAGAAGATGGTGCTGATGGGTGGGTCCCGTCCGTCAGCGGCAGGAAGGAGGAGGGGGAGAGGGAGAGAGGGACGGGTTGGGCCGGCTGGGCTGTTTAGGCCGTGGGGAGAGAAAAGAAAGAGAGGAGAGGGAGAGGTTTTGGGCCGGCTGAGTTGGGCCGCGGAGGAGAAAAAGAAAAGGAGAAGACAGACAGGTTTGGGCTGGGCTGAAAGAGGGAAAAGGGAGAGAGAAAGATGGGATGAGCCAAAAGAGATAGGGAAGGGAGAAAAAAAAATTTAGGGTAGTTTTTGGGTATTTTTATTTTGCAAACTCAAACACGCAAACAAACAAAAATCAATGCAACGACATGAATGCAACATACATAAAACCATTTTATTTAATTCTGAAAGATAATTATTTATTTTTTCTATATTAGATTTTCTATAAAGAAAATAAATGTTGAAATTTTTATATAATTATGAGAAAATCATTGCTTTATTATTATTATTATTATTATTTTTAATCACATCCTAAAATCCATTAATTTTAGGGTGTGACACAACTGCTATTTCTAAATTTTTTATGCACAAATTGTCCATTGTTTCAAACTTTATTTGCTCAAACACTACTGCTACCATACACAGATCAAAGAACTGGCTAAATCAACCTAAGCCTCTTTCCATTGAGTTACATGTGCCGACTAAGCAAACTGCTCCTGTCAAGGAAAAGACCAAAAGGAAAAGAAAATAACCATCTACAAAGAAGAATACAACCATTCTATGCTGTCACTTGACAACCCAGCAATGTGCACAAGAAGAAAAAAATGGATCCTACTAGCCCTGCAATGAGTACAAGGAGACTCAGTTTGAGATCCTCATATGTGGACTTGTCTTGGTGTATCCGAACTTATATGTATGTATGTGAGCCTAGATTTGTGACTCTCATGTCTATGTGGTTGTAGATTTGGTTTCATGTATGTGAACTTGCATGTCCCTATAAACTTCAACTACGTGTGAACCTACTGTATGCATTTGTGGCACTTATATGACCGTCTGTAATTTTTAGTTATGCATAATGTATCTGTGACCATTATGTATGCATCTATCTAGCTGTTACAATTGAACCTTATCATCTAATCATCTATGCAGTATCATCATGCTGCCGTATTATTTGGATATTTGGTGATAAATGATGCAAATAAATTGGTGCAAATTTGATTAGTGATGATGCAAAAAAAGTGATGCAAAAAACATAAAAAAGGATCAATATATTGCAAATATAAAAGATGCAAAAAAATACATGCAGCATTATAACTACATCGGTCTACGTGTGCAACAGGAGTGCTATCACTGAAAATATGAGGGGAAAATGTGTCTTTTCAAGTAGCACTTAACACTGTTAGCACCCACATTTAACAACAGTGTTATTTTGGGGTTGAAATTTGAAGTGGGTGTCAAATTAGAAAGAAAAAAATTAGAGGTCAAGAAGGAACGGGTTATTTTTTTAGTGTCGAATAAGAAATTTTCTCTAAAAATCAAGCTGGGCACAAACTGACTTTTTAACCCAAAATCTGAAAAAAAAACAAACCCAACTAGAAAATTGGACCTAAAAATTGGATATTGCCCTATCCGACCCGAACCCAAGTTGGGCTGGGCAAAAAAATGAGCTTAGTGATCGGTTGGATATGGCGGAAGTTAAAAAATGTTCTTTTTACCTAATCCAAATCCGACCTGATGCGACTTGACAAATTTACCTAATCCCATATGCTAGTGAGACTAGCTATGATTACGACTATGAGGTCAAAGGTGGAGTTGGCTCATGTCCGCCACTATTTTCGGTAGACTTGATTGATGCATATATTCAAGAGCCAATTGCGACTTCAATGTGATTACATCCTTGGTGTGGATTTTTTAAAGAATCTACAACCATACGCAAACCCTCCCAAAATACTTGTTATTTTAGAGTCGATCACAATAAGTGAAGCTAGCATGCATGATGTTACTAACTCAGCTTGATTACTTGCCTTCATGGATAATCACAAACAGAATCAAGGCTTGAAACATTAAAAAGTGCACTACCTAGTGCCTCTTTGGAATCTTGCCTCTACCATCCGATTTTACCATAAAAAATTTCTACCGCAACATTGCATCATGTTTCATGCAACATCCATCATCGATTAATTTTGATCCATAAAGAAGAGAGTGTTACAACACATAAAATGTGATACTGCAACATCACGAGGTGATCAACTATGTAGCATAAAAAATTCAGACACAAGAACATCTCAAATCGCCTCATGCAACATCATGAATCGTATAAGGGGACATCACAAATCACCTACCATGACATCACAAAATCAACAAAGTGAAATAACAAAATCCATGGGCCACAGCAACTCGAAATTGACCATGCAACATCGAAAGTCTCCGGCGGGTTCCACCTTGGACTGGCTCGACTTTTTTGTTGGGATTTCCAAGCCAGATTGGGAGAGTTGTTGCGCGGCCACGAGTACTTCTTTTGAAGAATCTGGCACGCGTGTAGTTGAGGCATACTCGATTGCCTCCTGGTCGTAGTCGTACGACATCTTCAAGTCGCCTCAGAAGGTTAGCACGCTGTGCCTTCCTAGCATCTTGAGAAGCAAGTAGACATAGTGGGGTATGGCCATGAATTTGGCCAAAGTTGGTCGTCCATGTATGGCATGATATGATGACTCGAAGTTTGCCACCTCGAACTTGATGTACACGGCTTGGTAGTTCTCCCGTGTGCCAAAGGTGACTGGTAGTGTCACCATCCCGAGTGGTGTAGCCGAGTTCCCTGGTACGATGCCGTAGAGGGGAGCCTTGCTTAGGGTGAGCATATCGGTGATGTCGAGCCCCATCTTCTTCAAGGTACTCGCGAATAGCAGGTTGAGCCCGCTTCGGCTGTCGATGAGTACCCTGGTGAGCCTGACGCTGGCCACCACTGGATCCAACACGAGCGGGAATTTTCCTGACTCAGGGAAACTTGTCCACTGATCATCCCTGGAGAATGATATGGGGACCTCCAACCACTGGAGGGGTCGTGGTACCGTCGGCTCTATGGACATGATCTTGCGGATCGTGAGCTTCTGAGCTCGCTTGGAGGGGAAGCAAGAGTCACCGCCGAATATGACGTTGACGGTCTTCGAGGCGTCCTGGAAGTTGCCGGCCCCCGACTTGTCCTCTTGGTTGTAGTCCGCCTTGTCCTTGCCCTTTTTCTTCAGGCTGTCTTCGAGCATCGGGGCTTTGAGGGACTTGCGGAGGTTGAAGCACTCCCATGCCGAGTGCTTGCCCTTATGGTGCCATGGGCTCTGCTTATGCTGGAGTTGTTCAAACTGCTCCTGCGTGTTTCCCGACTTCTGGCCACGCAGGGGGCGGTCGATAGCCGCGACGAGGTCGTCTGGCTTGCTTCCGGGAGGATCCCGAATAGTCCCGCTGGCTTTTGTCGTTGCGGTGGTCGTTGCCCCGCTTGCCGTAGTTGTTGTTGTTGTAGTCGCCGCCGCGCCTTAGGGGTCACGCTCCTGCTCCTCTTGGTCCGCCCATTGCTGCATCATGTCACGGAGTCCTACGACGGTCTTGGGGCGATTGCGGCCAAAATCCCTATAGAGGAGTTGGTCGCTGATGCCGTTGTGGAAGCAATCGATGATGTCCACTTCAGGTCTGCCAGGGTGCGGCTATCGTCATAGTCCTCCTCCTCCTCCTCGGTAGCAAGATCGAGGTCGGGGCAAGGTTCTTCTTGCCTTTGATGGTGTGTACTTGGCTGTAGATGGCATGGGCGTTCAATTTCAGGCATAGGAGGCATGCTCCTATATACAGTGACATCATCCTGTGAACAAAGTTTTTTACATAGTTAGTACCAGTCAGCACCAGAAACAAAGCAATACTCGATAAAGGACAAAGACTACTTAACCTTACCTGTTTACGAGGATTCTTCACATTGAATAACTGGGGCACGTACGACACCATCTCAGCATCAAGAAGTACTCGGCTTACTCACCTCACAGCTTCGCTCTGCTGAATCCTGTCTGCAGTAAATCGAGATGGGTCTGAGACTCCAAGGTACTCAAAACCAAATCGAGTACGTTTTTGCAGGGGCTGAATACGTCTGCCCATCTAGGAGTACACCATAGAGGCCCCAGTTACACCTTCCTTCTTGAGCTCCATGATCTTGTCAAGTAGTTCATGGACTTGATCCATGTCTACCTGGTATGTTATCTCTAGGGATGAAGCAGGAACGGGAAAATCCCGTATCGACCGATAATGTATCCTAATTTTACCGATCGAATACCGTATTTTCAGGAAAAAATGAAATCAAGAAAATATCCGGGAAAATCCAGCCAAAACGGGATAGAAATCGGCTAAGGGGTTTTCCTGACCGAATTCGCGGATCCCGTATTTGTATTTTACCTGGAAGTTCCCATTTTCATCCCGAATTTTCTACCGTAATTAAAACTTTATTGGAACCTGCAGCTTCCATGCATACAACATGTCCCGCTAATTGTTAGCATGAGCACCTGGGTCTTCTATATAGGCATGGGAGAAGACTGGCACTTCGCTGGCTGGCTTGCTGCTGGCTGCTACCGCTGCTCATGGGCCACATGGGCCGTTAGCAAGTAGTGTGGTAGTGCATAGGGCCTGCATGTGCCGGCGAAGGCCCCTGCCGCATTTTGCTAGCTGAGTGGCCGTGCTGCTTGTGAGCATGTGCCAGCGAAGGCCATGCAACACTTTTTATTTTTCATCATTTCTTCTTTCTCCTTTTTCAGCTGTGATATTAATATTATTATATATATCTTAAGTAATTTATATGCTTGCATTACTTTTTCTCCTTTTTATTTTGAATTGTAGTATTATCTACCAACTTATAGTATTATTTGCATACGTGCTATGCATAGTTGTGTCCATTGCATTGAGTTGAACATTTGGAGTAGTTATATGCGTTAGTGTTGCCGTTTCTAAGTACCGGTTCCCAACCGTTATCGATATATTTCCGACCAAATTATTCCGTTCCCGATATCCCGCATATCCGATTTTGTTTTCCCGACCGGGCTCTCCCGATTTCGTTTCCGTTCCCGAATAAAATTATGAAAACAAAAGTGGTTAAGGTCTTTTCCCTACCGTTCTCGACCGTTTTCATCCCTAGTTATCTCCTTCCACTCGCGGGCTATGTTTGGTGCTTCAGTGGTCCTCTCTAGCAGCACTAACTCATGGTTCTCAATATAAAACCTACGATCTTTCCAACCAGACGAACTAGTCGGGAACTTGTACTCGATGTATTTCTTGTCCATCCCTTGCCTAAGTTGAAGGCCGGCCCCACTGACTACAGCGATGTTCTTTTCACTGGGCTGAGATTTCAGATGAAAAAGATAGCAGAAGGGATTGAAGTAGGGTTCTATGCCCAAAAACTCTTGGCAAAAATGGACGAAAATGGCTATGTGCAAGATAGAATTGGGATTGAGGTGATGAAGTTGGATGTTGTAGTGATAAAGAAGACAGTGAAGGAAATCACAAGCAGGAAGAGATAGGCCGTGCTCGACAAAGTGCTAGAACAACATGAGTTCTTATACGCGTTCGTACGACACTGCATCTGTTCCAGCAGGGCGCCACTGTTGGCGTTCATTAAGTTTCAAATCCGGCCGTCAACCTCTGCTTCATTCAAAGATAAATAATCACTAAAACCTAGAGATAGAGGTTTAACTCTAACCATTTCCACAAGCTTTGGTGAATCCCTATTTATAGGAGACCATGTCTACATACAGAGGAAAACCGTGCTCAAACAAAAGAAAAAAATACAAGTCAGAGCATTCTATGCGAGCACAAGAATTGGAGGGCCACATACCAAAGCAAATCAACCCAAGAGGCCAAGAAACACACCTCCAACCAATCAGAGGCAGGCCAAGAGAAAACTGCCTTACTAGGGCGTGAACCACCAAGGATCAACACTAGGGCCCAACTGCCAGCCAGCTAGAGGAAAGCGGCGCTGGGGTGGCGCCACCTGGGGTCGGCTGAACCTGGGCGGCCTCCCGACACGCGCATCTTTGGCGGGAAGATCCCCCGCGCTCTCCCCAAGGTGGTTGGCAAAGTTTCCATGCTTCGAGACATCGGGAACGGCCCTATCCCACCTATAAAAGAAGGAGAAGAGAACCTCTCAACACACACCATTTTGGAGAAGAGGAAGAGAAGGGGGACTCCACCTTTTAGAGCTACTTAGTAAAATAGGTTAGGAAGTGTGTGGAGTAGAAGTCCAAGAGGAGACCCGGAGTTGTCAGCCTCCTTCTACTTGTACCTCGGCCAGTGGTGGGCCCAAAGGGTAGTCCGGGTAGGCTCAGGACTACCCTAAATTTGGGCCCAAAAACTTTTTAGTGCTTAAAAATTAAGACCCAGACTTGACAAATGGCCCAACAAGCAACCCTAGCCCAAGAGCTGGTCACCTCTCCCTCAGCTCAATCCCCCGTCTCCCACTCTCGGTCTCTCCCCTACCGCCCTCGCGCCCCGGCGTTCCCGAGGGTGCCGCCGGCGGCCGCCACCCGCGCATCCCGCCGGTGGCGGCCTAACGACCGCTCGTCCACGGCCCCTGCTGCGGTGCTGCCTACTGGGCACGTGCAGCTCCTGTCGGCTGCCACCTGACGCCCGCCCGTCCGCGGCCTCTGCTGCCTGCAAGGTGAGCGCGTCGTGCGCGCCTTCTGCCGGTGCCGTGTGTGGGCCTGCGCGGCCGGCGGCCGTGGCAAACCCGCCGCGCCTGCGCCAGCCGCCTCCCGCGCACCCGCGCGGCCGCCCCGAGCCCCTGACTGCCTGGCGCCCGGCTGCAGACCTGCAGCAGCTAGCTGCCCAGCTCGATTCCCCCAATTGCAATCCCCTCACTTGTCAGTACTTCTTTCTCTCATTCTATTCTACGAGATCATGATTGTGTGATTTCATCTCAATCTCACTTAATTGAAACATTCCTCTATTTTTTCAGAAACATGAAGAATAAAAGCATTGCTCTTCTTTCTCTCATTCTATGCCTAGCTGTCTATTAGGCTTGTTGAAACACAGAAACATGATCTTTATGGTAGGGTGTTCTTGACGTTGATTCTACCGGTGGCAATTGCAACTGTGGAAAGAGTATTTTCTGGATTGAATCTGGTGAAGAATCAAACGAGAAATGGCATGCGTGACGAGCCATTGAATGATTGTTTGGTCACTTTTATTGAGCGTGAAATTTTCTACAATATAACTAAGGATGATTAATTCACACTTTCATGGCCATAAGAAAGCGTAAAGCAAAAACATTGGACTAGACTAGTGTTGACGCCAGATTTTGACACGTGTTGAATCGGCGTCAGGAGGAGAAGATTGGCCGATGCGGCAGATCTGAAGGCTACAGAAAGGAATCGGCTGATTGAGGTAACAGTTAGAAATCGGCCGATTGGTTATACAGCCTATGCCAACAGGATGGGACTATTTCAGAGGGTCCTGGTCAAAAGATGCTCAAAGGGGGGCACACTAAGTCGGTCGGGAAGCAATTGAAGGAAATCCTGATTGGATTAGGGAACGGCGGCGGAAGATTCTGTGGGAGTCCGTTTCCTTTTAAAATTCTTATAGATATAGTAATTTAAATAAGGTTGTGATAAGTCGTGATCGACCAGGAGTCCTAGCTTTAGAGTATAAATAGGAGTCGTCAGGGTCTTGAAAAAACATCAACACATCAATCAACAACAATACTTCTACTTTTCCAGCAATTTACTTTCAAGTCGGCGACTTCGCCAATATTTTCTTCTTCCACGAGTTCGTACGGATTGGCAGGGCTGCATCAACTTGATCTCCGGCCAATTGGTAGGTTCCGCTTACCGAGTAATATCCGAGCTTTAACTACGGGCGCATCGCTGTGGTTTCGTTTGGATTTATTCACCAGTTATCGATATTTACTAGAATTGCAAGTTTTACCTGTTATTCTAGTATTATCACCAGTTATCCAGCTTGAGATCGGAGTAATCGGCTTCGTCATTGTTCTTCTTCAATTTATCATCTTACAGCCGATTGGATCTACTTCAAGTGTTGCTTCTGTGCTAATTGTTTAGATCGCTCCGGTGGTTTTCTTTACAATTACTACACGATTATCGGCTGATCCATAGCCGATCATCTCTACAGCAAATCGGCTGATTCGCTGCCGACGCGCTCCTCAGGACAGATCGGAATCCCAGCCGATCGACGCGCCTGGAATTTAATACTCTATTTCCTTGTCAATCAACAGGTCAGATTGACTGGCACGCCGCGCGAACCACACCAGGGCGATAACCCGAACAGGAGCTAAGCAGATTCTCCCGGGTCGTGTGTCCGACGCTGAAGACCATCGGCCGATTCCTATCCGGCCGATTTTAGCGACAACACACATTTGGCACGCCCAGTGGGACCATCCAAGATCTGATATGTCGAGAAACGAAGAAATCTCCGACAGCAACATCATTGAGGTCACAGAAGCAGATCTCAAGGACGACCAGAGGGAAGAATTGGCCAAACATCTAGAAGATTACAAGAAGATGTACCTCTAGTCGTTCAGTCGTACCAGAAGCGGGGAGGCAGTCAAGAAGGCTCCTATTCTAGCGCCTCGCCACATCACCATTGCTGAGGACTCGGGCAAGATGTCAGAGATGATTCAACAGTCCGTGTATAAGGCGTTCATCGACCAATCCTCAGTGATGACCAACACGGTGTATAACGCCGTCGTCAGCTCTCTGGCTAGCGAAGCTGTCCAAGGCTATCGGGGACCGGCATATGCCCCGCCGACCACTCTGCCAGCCAGAAGCTTACCATACACGTCCCAATCGGCTCCTCAGCCGATATTGACGCAACGCGAGGGGTACAACTCTCCACTGCCCCCGGCGTCTCCAAGATACAGCGGTGCACCATGTCTCCCATCACAAACACCGCTTCAACCCGTTCAGATTGCTTCTGTGCAGTCACTGCCTACAAGCTCAGCGCCTTGGGGAACATCAGCGACAGCATATCTTCCCGAGCCAGCGAACGGGTATGGAAGTTATTCAACCCAAGTGCCATACCAATCGGCCGCCCGGCCGACGGTTCCCCAGTATCAGGGCAAGCACTGTAGAAGCATTCAGAGGCACGGCGCCAGCAGTGACGTGCGAAGGGGGTGCGGACTCGTTTCACCATCAACTATCGGCCGCTCAGCAAAATTCGCCGATTCATCACCCGGCCGTACCAGCCCTTCAGCACATGCCCGCGCTGCGAACAGCTGTTCATCAGCAGCAGGTGGACTGGACGGCAAGAATAGCAGAAGTAATCCAGGATCAGTTTGGATTAAAGCCGAAAGTTCAAAATTATACCTACAAGACGCCATATCCATTGGCCTATGACTTGCTGCCGTTCCCACACCGCTACAAGGTTCCCAATTTCACCAAGTTCTCAGGGACGGACGATACATCCACTGTGGAGCATATCAACCGATTCATCATCCAGTGCGGGGAAGCTGCCACGCAAGATGCCCTGAGGGTGCGTTTATTTTCATCATCTCTGTCCGGATCGGCCTTCCAGTGGTTCACCACCTTGCCGCCAAATTCCGTAGTTACATGGGCCGATCTGGAGAAACAATTCCACAAGTACTTCTACGCAGGAGTACACGAGATGAAACTCTCGGATTTGACCAGTCTCAGGCAGAGGAGCGATGAACCAGTGATGGGGTATATACAGAGGTTCAGAGAAATCAGGAACAAATGCTACAGTCTGGCTCTGACCGATGCACAGTTGGCCGATATCGCTTTCCAAGGCCTCTTGCCACAAATCAAAGAAAGATATGCTGCCCAAGAGTTTGAAAGCCTGAGCCAAATCGTCCACCGATTGTCAGGACAAGAGGTCCGACCGTTTGAACAGCGGAGGAACTTCCAAAAGAAGGTGGCATACTTGGAGGGATCTGAATCCGATGCGGAAGAGGAAATCGGCCTGGCAGAATGGGTCAAAGGGAAAAAACCGATATCATGCCCTTTTGGGAAAAAAGAGCCGGAAACATTCGGCTTTGACACGTCAAAGGCTGATAAAATTTTTGATCTATTGCTTCAAGAAGGACAGATTAAGCTGTCTCAGCATCACACCATCCCTGCGGCCGATCAACTTAAGAAGATGAAATACTGCAAGTGGCACAACGCTACTTCTCATGATACAAATGAATGTAAAGTCTTCCGCCAGCAGATACAATCGGCCATCGAGCAGGGGCGGCTTAAATTTGAAACTCCAACTAGATCGGCAAAGCCAATGAAGATAGATCAGCATCCCTTCCCGGCCAACATGGTTAACGCTGGAGGAGACTCAAGTCAAACCAAGGTGCTGACGTCAGAATCGGCGAGAAGAGGCGGCGCCGTCGACCCCAGGAGGCAGATCACGGCGGAAGAAATCAGAAGGAACAGGCGAGGGCCAGAACGACCACGCAAGCCCGTCACCTCCCAATTCTTACTCAGTAAGTATCGGCAGCAGCAAGAACAAGCAAGATGCCAGGAAGAGACGATACGCCAGCATGAAGATCACTGGCAATGTCCGTCCTTCATCCACTGCTGGGAGAACGACATCAGATTGCCGTCTGCCGATAATTGTCCGGAGTGTAACGGATTGAGCTGCAACGATCGCCCGAGGCCACACTCTAGGGACAGAGGATCAGAACCGATCAGCAGAAATCGGCGCGAGGAACAGCACGTTTCGGTGCATGATCGGCTGGGGGGCAGAGTTGACCAGCACAACCGGTCAAAAAGCAAGATCGGCCAGCGGAATGGACTGGGCAGGATCAGCGCGCACGATCGGCTAGAAGAGATGGCCGATGACAGGGTATCAGACGAGGATCCCCTGGGAAGGGAACCAGATTGGGAACACGCCAGATCATCGGCCAAACCAGCAAATCCCAGGTGGTGTCCCGATGGCCTATCCAGATCCCAGAAGCGAAGGATCCAACGCCTACGCCAGTGGGAGCATCAAGAAGAAGAACAGAGATAGATGCCAGAAAGAAGGAATGTTAAGTCTCGAGTGTGGCGCCCAAAGAAACACGATCAAAAAGCAAACAACAAAGAATCGGCAGCCGAAATTGATATGGTGTTCATACTGCCGATGGAGTTTATGGCGCCAAACAATCGGGATAAAGTAACAAGAACAGAGGAGGAACAAATGGCACAACTAGTTTTAGAGCAGATGACGGCTACGTTTGAGAAACCAGAAGAGGAAAAACGACAACATCTTAAAGCGTTGTTTCTCAAAGGCTATGTCAACGGAAGACCCGTCACCAGATTACTGGTAGATGGAGGCGCTGCAGTTAACATCATGCCGTATGCCATGTACCGCAAGCTGGGCAAGGGCGATGAAGACCTCACCAAGACGGACATGATGCTGAAGGATTTCGAAGGCAACGTGTCACCCGCCCGCGGAGCGCTCTGTGTCGACCTCACCATCGGCAGTAAAACCCTCCCTACCACTTTTTTCGTTATTAATGGCAAGGGGTCCTACAATATGCTGCTTGGTCGCGACTGGATACACGCAAACTGCTGTGTCCCATCTACAATGCATCAATGCCTTGTGCAATGGGTCGGCGACAGTACAAAGATAGTCGCTGCCGATTCCGTCTACAGCGTTGCAGCGGCCGACACGCAACAGTGGAGCTGCGAGCACGTCAAGTATATATCTGGCAGGATTTGGGACACTGACTTCCTAAAAGTGTCCGATTTCGGTCTACAGCCGATCCAAGCAGTCGGCTCTGAAGATTCAGAATAAATGGATTAGCTCGTCCGAGAAGATGGGAAGCTTGGGCATGGGTTTACGTCGGCCGATTTATTAGAAATGGTAGATTTGGGAGATAAGGACAGGGTCAAGACGTATATCGTTACAAGATCAGTTAACGGCCGATGACTATTCCTTTCTCATGAAAGATGAACTTGACGATTCGGCGGGTTTACGGTTGAGAGCCCTGATTAGTATAGAAGAAAACAAGAAAAGGGTGGCCAGATGGTATGACAAAAAGGTCAAGGTTAAACAGTTCTCTCAAGGAGATTTGGTATGGAAGTTGGTGCTGCCGATAGGATCTAAAGATCCCAAATTCGGTAAATGGTCACCCACTTGGGAAGGACCGTATAGAATCGGCCGATGTGCCCCTGGGAATGCATATATTCTGGAGACAGTCGAAGGGGAGGAATTTCCAAGAGCTTTAAACGGGCGATATCTGAAGAGGTACTATCCAAGCATTTGGATAGATACATAACTTGCAGCAAAATATGTCAAGATAACATGGCCGATTTCTCATCGGTTTCTGTCTACACATCTGGTGAAGGAAACATTGGGATTCATTATTGAATGGAAATTACAGATTATATGGCCGACATGGTACAAGTCGCCCTTAGAATAAAAATACTAGTGTGTCTACTGATTACGCCTACGTTGGATTTCTCTCTCGATGCGACCCAGTTTTATCATAAGGGTGAGCCTTTTCTCTTTCGGGTCCTCTGCAGTGGTTCCGGTTTCAGCTTGGTTGCAGAGTTCTTTCAGCAGGCGGGTCTTCTCCTCTTCCAGATCTTCCATGGCGACTCCAGTTTTGGCTTTACAAGGAAGTGAGGAACTTTTTTCGGAAGATGGTCGCTTGCGGACCAAAAGATGAGCATTTATGAGGTCCGAGTATTCCTGGACAGCGGCAGGGACATGATCTCTGAGTTCCTCAGCATGAGTTCTTATTAGATTTCTGTCTGCCTGTGATAATGGCTCTTCTGAATGCATGATTTCTATCGCTCGTTCTAGATCAGGGCTGAGACCTTTCGGCTAAACAGAGATAAATGGAGTTACCCAGTATCAGAGCGATTAAGATGCTTAAGAGAAAGGCAGAGGAGGAGTTCATACCTGGTTGACAGAGGAAGAGGATAAGGAGGACGAAGAAGACATCTTGCCGTTCAATTTGGGACAGTAAAAGAAGGAGAAGAGATAAGTAACGCGTGTGCCTCTAGAGATGGTGAACGGTCTATGTATAAATGAAGAGGAGGTAGATGGATGGTGAGACACGTCCTATCGGAGTAAATACATACATAAATGCAAAGCAGACTGAAGGAGCAGTTCAAAACCAAATCGGCGCAGTGACATTAAAGGAGCAATAATGTTTAACATATTTTTTACAACCCAAGGAAAGCATCTATGGCTACAATCGCTCATCGTCTAATTTGATCGGCCGAGTCTACTATTCTCTGATCATCATCGGCCGATCCTGGTACTTCTGACACGCGGTGACGGAGCCTTATTGTTTCACGGGCCAGATGTTGTCTTTCTTGCTTCAGCTCGCTGATGATGGATGGGAGTTCTTGGAGCTTCTTCTCTTCAGCGGCTATCTCTTTGGTTATCTGTTCCATCTCCTTGGCCAGTTCTGCTCTCCTCCGTTTCAGCCGATCTATTGCGCCGACGATGTCCGGACGACAATTCTCGAGGAAGTTGATCCTGTGGTGTACTTCCTGAGTCCGGTGCTTGTACGAGTCGACCTCCTCCTGAGTTCTGGCCATCTGAGCACGATCGGCCATACGTTGCAGCGCCCTGGAAACCGGAATCTGCATGCCCTCTATATAGGCAGCATACCCCAAATTTTCCAACACTTCATCCGGGATGCGATCTTTGACCTCGTTGAAAAGTCGTCGAATCGGCGATGCATCTTCCACCAATCGGCCGATGTCATCTTGGAGGAGAGTATGAATGCTTTCGAGCTTGGAACGGAAATCGTCGGAGGTGGAGCTCGATGGAATTGGGTGTGAAGCGATTTCTTCGTCATCAGCCAAGGAGACAGCAAAAGAAAAGATGCTATTGTTGGGGGTATCTTGCTCCTGTAAGGAAACAAAGTAAAGGGTAAGCAAGCGGTGAAAGGAAGTCGGCCGATCCTAATGGTAAGACTGTTACCTCTTTGAAGCGAATCTCTCTTGCCTGCGCCGGTGGAAGTGTTTCCTTTGTCTCAGGAACTGGTACATTTGGTTCGTCGGAAGAAGAAGATTCGATGGTTATTAGCGCTCCGCTTGGACCAGCTTCCTAAAAAAGACATGAAAGAAGATTCCCGTGAAAATGCTATGGGAAATTGAAATAAGATAGTAACAGAAATTTGCCATGCCTCTGTGGGCCTCCCGGCCGATGCCTGTTGTGGAGTTATAATCGGCGTTCGCAAATCGGCCTGCATCAAAATTGGTTAAGTTTTCTGAATATTAAGGATTCAAGGTAAGAGATCGTTTACCTCGGCAGCAGCTGCTGGAATCTCGGTTCCCACTTGAGACGTGGCCGATTGTTGCGGAGACTGCGGTGGGATAACTTGTGCAGCCTGGCAGAGGAATAGAATTGATGTCAGTAGAAGATTTGGAGAATATATAAGGTAAATAAGATTACCTGAACAGCTTCTACTAATAGTGATGCTGCAGCAGTCCCGACTTCAGCAGTAACTTGGGGATCGGCCATCTCGAGAAACGGCAGAGGTAAAGGACCTGGAGTCTCGGCGGGTGTCACCACTACTTGGTCGGCCGATCCGACGCGGGGAGTCTCAGCCGATACCACTGCCATCTGGCTGGCCGATCCGATGCGGGAGACTTCAGCCGATGCTATTGTCGTCTGATCGGCCGATCCAATGCGAGCTCGCACCCGACGGCTGGTTATCTTTGATGTTGGCCTTTTTGGTGCTCGCCTTGATCGGCCGGTGGAGATATCTCTGACAGTTGGAGCATGGAAGCCGATAAGTGGATACGGCGTGTATTGGTGATGGCTATCAATCGGCCGGCCGCTTCGGCTCCGCATCGGGGGAACATGGCTTTCAGACTGAAGAGATGAACATGAGTTAACAACAAGATGATAATATAATATTGGAATCGGCTAAGGAAAAAGGACATACCGCTGCATTTGGGTCGATGTTCTCTGGGTCTAGAATGTTGCAGTAAGATGATGGAGATTTACAGAAAAGGTGCTGCTTCCATTCCGCCCACCATAATTTAAACTGCTGGGTGGCGAAAGAGGCAACTGACCAACCATTCAAGTCAATGGTACTGGAGTCGGGTACTAGATCACACAACCGGCTGTAATCAAGACTTGAGGTTAGTCCATCTCTGAATTTTGCCTGGCCGGCGAAATAGACCCGAATCGGCAGTTGGCCAAAACCCAGTTGCCTTGCCGCAGCCGATGGACTGTAGAACTCGTAGGTGCGTGAGTCCTTTCCTGAGAAGAAGTTGGCCGGCAGAATCCCCGGCTTGATCAAGACGTCCATTAACTCTCTGTCAAAGGTATGAGTGGAGAAATCAAAGCATACGAGCAATTCGAAAATCGGCTCTACTGCCTGATATGGGTGTCAGCTGATCATCTCTTCACTAAGGCCATTGTAGAAGCATCTGAAGTATTCAGCTGTGCGGGTGGCAGTGAATTGGCTGCCGGGAAAGGCCGATACCGCTTCTCCAAAAGATCTGCAGCGGCGACGGACCATGGATTCTCCTCTGACTCGATGTTGGGAAAGGTCTTTGTCTCCATCCGCTGCTGAGAAACCTTGCTCATGTGTAAATTGAGCCAGAGGGTGATGAACCACCAAGGACCACCTGGGTTCCCTATCGGCTCCCCCTTCGACAGCTTGACGCCGATTTGGTGCATCAGATGGTACGCCGATCCCAGCAAATGTTTTCCAAGGGGGATGGCTGATCCTTGTGAAAGAGCCTCTGCCAAAGCTTGAGTGTTGGAAGAAGGGCCGACCGCTCTGCCACAGAAGAAATGCTTCTCCAGCCACATCATCAAGAAGGCAGTATGCTCCCTCTGCGAGACTGTCCCGGTCTTCATGTTTTTACTGATGTATCCTTTCCACCCGCCGATTCCTTTGGTCTCCAGCCGATGAGATGGCTTGAACAGATAATTGAAAGGGGTATCGGTGGAGGAAACATCGAGGCCGGTCAGCAGCAGAACATCGGCCAAGGTCGGGGTCATAGGTCCGTGTCCGAAAAGGAACGCATTAAGTGCATCGGACCAGAAATAAGAGGCTGCCATAACCAGAGGTTCGTTCCTTTCCATCTGAGACAGGGATAAGTCTATGCACTGGCCGATTTTGAGTCCTTCCCACTGAACCTTCCAAGATCCGGCTACCCTCTGGTACCATTCTCTCCACCCGGGTGTTTCATTTGGCCAGGATCTGAAAGTGCCTACCCAATGATCTAAATCCATGGATGACTGCTTAAAAGGGATCCTATGGGTTTCTAAACTGATCAGATCCGTTGGATCAGGGCTCCCCATAGGGCCCAAACAGATGAGGTCAGGGAATTCTGAGAGAGGAATAGTGATTCGGTGCCTAAGTGCCTAAAAAAGGGAAAAAGGGAAGAAACTGAGAAAGGGTCCGGAAAATACTGAAGCAGTAGAAAGGCGAAAAGGGAAAAATTTCGAGCATTTACCTCTGGGATGGAGGCCATCGTCGCCGATGACACCGCTGGGGAAGCCGCCGATTGGGCCGCCGCCGCCGAAGGAGTAGCCGATGGAGCCTCTGTAGATGGAGTGGTCGCCGATGGAGACGCCATTGGGGGTCAGAGCAGGCCGCGGATGAGATCGCCGGAAAGGGGGAAGCACTTGGAAATCGAAAGAGCTTGGAGGAAGACGAACAGTGATGCGACGGAAAAGAATGCTAGATTCGTGGGGAAGGATAGGCGGAGAAAGCCAGTACTTAAGAGAGATCAGGGAAGCGAGGGCAAAGATGGTATTTTTACCGCGCCGTCTACACGAGTTCCAGAGGAGCGGTCGTTTCGCGCGTCCGGTTCGAGGAAATTGCAATCATTGTGTCGCGGAACGGAAGGAGATTTTTACTGCGCCCGTTTCGGAGGAAAGGATTAAAGGAAGAGTTTCGAAGGAAAAGTTATATTTTACTCCAAAACTGGGGGGCATGTGTTGACGCTAGATTTTGACACGTGTTGAATCGGCGTCAGGAGGAGAAGATTGGCTGATGCGGCAGATCTGAAGGCTACAGAAAGGAATCGGCCGATTGAGGTAACAGTTGGAAATCGGCCGATTGGTTATACAGCCTATGCCAACAGGATGGGACTATTTCAGAGGGTCCTGGTCAAAAGTTGGTCAAAGGGGGGGCACACTAAGTCGGTCGGGAAGCAATTGAAGGAAATCCTGATTGGATTAGGGAATGGCGGCAGAAGATTCTGCGTGAGTCCGTTTCCTTTTAAAATTCTTATAGATATAGTAATTTAAATAAGGTTGTGATAAGTCGTGATCGACCAGGAGTCCTAGCTTTAGAGTATAAATAGGAGTCGTCAGGGTCTTGAAAAAACATCAACACATCAATCAACAACAATACTTCTACTTTTCCAGCAATTTACTTTCAAGTCGGCGACTTCGCCAATATTTTCTTCTTCCACGAGTTCGTACGGATTGGCAGGGCTGCATCAACTTGATCTCCGGCCAATTGGTAGGTTCCGCTTACCGAGTAATATCCGAGCTTTAACTACGGGCGCATCGCTGTGGTTTCGTTTGGATTTATTCACCAGTTATCGATATTTACTAGAATTGCAAGTTTTACCTGTTATTCTAGTATTATCACCAGTTATCCAGCTTGAGATCGGAGTAATCGGCTTCGTCATTGTTCTTCTTCGATTTATCATCTTACAGCCGATTGGATCTATTTCAAGTGTTGCTTCTGTGCTAATTGTTTAGATCGCTCCGGTGGTTTTCTTTACAATTACTACACGATTATCGGCTGATCCATAGCCGATCATCTCTACAGCAAATCGGCCGATTCGCTGCCAACGCGCTCCTCAGGACAGATCGGAATCCCAGCCGATCGACGCGCCTGGAATTTAATACTCTATTTCCTTGTCAATCAACAGGTCAGATTGACTGGCACGCCGCGCGAACCGCACCAGGGCGATAACCCGAACAGGAGCTAAGCAGATTCTCCCGGGTCGTGTGTCCGACGCTGAAGACCATCGGCCGATTCCTATCCGGCCGATTTTAGCGACAACAACTAGTATTGTAATCTTCTATTTATGTAAGATCTTATAGATGTTGCAATTTTTTATTTTGTAAAATATTCGAGTTGTGAATTAATTTGTTGAATTGAATGTATTATGGGACATTTAATTTATGTTATGGTAAATTTGATCAATATATACCATATTATTGCTGAAGTGCTATTAGATTATACCAGATTGTGCTTTGAAATTTTTTGCCAGGACCACCCTAGTTTCAATTCTTAGGTCCGCCACTGTCCTCGGAGGATACGAACCTCCTTTTGAGTAAGTATTCGAGTTTGTCTATGGTGGTGAATTCTTATTTAAGCTAAGTCTTTGTTATCTTTCGCTTGCGGGATCATTGTCCGTTCTTGAACGATTGTTTCTAGCTTAAGAACTTGAGTCTTAAGACGGAGTCTAGCCGGGGCTAGAAGCAGTAATCAATAGCGTAGACGTGGTGTCTAGGCTTGAAGTTACCTTTG
The DNA here is from genome assembly GCA_032594955.1 of Panicum miliaceum. Taxonomy (NCBI): domain Eukaryota; kingdom Viridiplantae; phylum Streptophyta; class Magnoliopsida; order Poales; family Poaceae; genus Panicum; species Panicum miliaceum. The sequence continues at coordinate 17,629,632 of CM064059.1, read as the reverse complement.
TTTGCTACCCTTCCCCACGGTTTGAGAGGTAGGTAGCAGGTGGTGACAACGCTATTCGTTCTAGTATCCCTCCAAGTTCGGGTTGAGCGCAGAGCTAATAGCCGGAGGCACTTGGCAGAGCATACACCTGGTGCCCAAAGCAAGTGAGTAGTAGCTAAGCTTATCTTTCCTAAGAGTCTTTATCCTTAGACAACCACACTACCCAGGACCATCATATCTTCTCTCTTTTCCTTGGGTAAATTAGCTAGAAGACCGTTACACCTTCATTCCCTGAATACTCTCCGGGTGAAGTGCTACAACGGTATATCTGTGCGCTTGCGGATTCTATTCCTGAATGTTAAGAAATACCAACAGCCACTGCACTATCTCTTTACTCTACAGCAGACCCTCATCTACTAAAGAATGGAGATCAGCCTCGGTGCACTTACTCTTCTTCCAGGAGTCGTCCGATGGAGTGGTGGCCTTGGACACCTTCCCCTTTCGCTTAGTAGTGACTTTCTTGTTACCCATCCTCAATGTCACGAGTCGCTTCACTCGCATGCGCTTGGGGGCTGCGGAGATAGGAGGCGGAGGTGCACAAAGGAGGGCGGGGGAGATTCCAACGATAGGATTTCTGGAGGTTCAAGGTGGCAGTGCAGATCTAGATCTGGATCTGAGAAATGGTGGCGGCAGGGAAGCAGAGGAAGACGAAGGGCTAACATAGTAAGAATGCAAGTGAAGGGGTAAGATAACCCTAAGTCACCGCGCGGTTAAGTAACCAGTGGCGGGCCCAAGTTCATTGTGTCGAAGCTGAAGAGTCTTTCTCGGGATAAGATTTATTTTGAGCGGTAATTTAGGATTATTTTAGGAAGTTATTTGATTAACCATTTTTTTCAGGGATACTCTCCTGAACAAAGGTTTTTCGAATTTCAAACCAATTTTCCTATCTTAACCATCAACTCAAGATTCACCAGATATTCTACAATGCATGCCACGTTCTTTTGGATCCTTTTTCCAAATATTGGGATTTGGATTCAAGGCTCGGAGCTGCGGGACACGTATCATCAGTGACTTATTTTTTAAAAAATATTTGGAAGATAAGGAAAGAAGATTCAAGATTAATTTGACCCTCAGCCTGATTCTTCGATTCAACCTAAGACTCGGAAGCTACTCCATATGGAGTGCGATTTTTCATCGCACCCCATATAAAAGATTATTTCTAAAGACTTAAAACTACACGGGGCATGAGCACCTCACAGCCTCGAAGCAACCAAGGAACTACTCGAAAGACACCTTCAAGATGGAGTTTCAGAAGAACTTAAGGATGACTTCAGAAGTACTCGGAAGCTTGCAGTACTCAGCTACGAAGAGCTCGGGGGCTTGTCAAATCCGAAGCCACGAGACTGTGCATATGGTATATACTATTCTAGAATAAGGGATGGGGCATGTCTCATACCTTATATATGTTGTAATGTACTCAGATACGAGTAGGACTAATCGAAATAGAAGGAACTACCCGAGTAGTACCCGGGTAGGACTCGTAAGCTAGTATCGGGCTAGGGTTCCATGTAACCCTACCCTCCAAAGTATATAAGGGCGGGCAGGGACCCCTCCAAAATATAACCAATCCAAGGCAATACAAACCACCATAATACAAACCACCATACAGAACGTAGGGTATTACGCACATCGCAGCCCGAACATATCTAAACCTTGTATTGCTTGCACCTTCGAGTCCTGATCTCGATGACACCCTAGCTACAATATACCACCTTGAGAGTATCTCTCGGTGGGTTTGACGGTAAAACACCGATACCGTCGACCTTGTCGTGCAAGAATCCATATCTACCATAGACAAGGTCATCATCAGAGAGGTTGTACTATTGTGGAGAAGTTTTGCCATCAAAGGAGCCTCAACCACGGAGGAGCTCCTCACCACGAGGCGCTTGTGTCCACCTGTGCCATTGCCTCTGGAGGGCTGATGCCATGTACCACTGGTGACACTTCGCGTCATAGTCGTCGATCGTGAGCTCACCGAACCAAAAAGTAGATAGGAAAAGGTGAAGGTGACTGCATTTGACGCTGGTGATGAGTTTGGATTCGATCGGGCTGGGAAGGAGAAGGATGTAGATAAGCAAGAAAACAATATTATGTTTTCAATTGTATTTGCCTTTTAATTTCACCAATTATTTTGGGATCTGACCTAGCAATTTTTGATGAAAGGACAAAATACCGGTTAGCAAAAAGGACGTGGCTAATCAGACGGCCGTATTATAAACCAATTGGCCGTATTATGCATCGGCAATACAGTACACCAGAGTATGTGCATGCATATGAAAGGATAAGGAGAGAAGAAAAAAAAGAAGGAATGATGTAAACGCATGCATGCATATGTGAGGGGAGTGAGGGGAGTAAAATAATGAATAACTGTGTGCATGCACATAATTTCTAAAGAGACCGTAGTTTCAAAATCAAGCATTGAAATCAAAATCCGGTTACACCGTCGTGTTTGTTTCAGTAAAAGCTCCAAAACAAGATCTCACATCACTATATTTCAATGATATATTTTTGTGAGAGAAAATACTTTTTTGTGTATTCTAATTTGCTTATTATTTTGCAAAAGTTGCTTATGGCTTTACAAAATGTTGCTTCTCAATCCTGAGTTCAGTTAAGTGGATATTGGTGTTGATATTGCGAAGATAGATTGCTTGGTGTGATTAGTGGATAAGGGTAAACAACTTTGTTGGGGTAGATGAATGTCTATTGCATGATCAATAATAGGCAACTTTAGCAGATCACTTGAGCATTTTAACTAATTTATTTTGGTATTTTTCCATTATAAAAAAAGTAATTTATGTGTCTTTGAAAAATATTATCCAAAATATATAATTGGGGGTCTTGTTTTTAAGATCTCTTTGAAAAAGATACAATTGTGCAATCGGAATTTGAATATGATGGATGATTTAAAAATTACAAATTTTTAAAATTTTGAAATTACTTGCATGTGCCATGCCAGTTGAGCAGCTGTCATCGAATGCACGAAAAAGAAAGGATCATGTGGTCTAGTTTGGTATAGTTGACGGATTAGATAAGCATATCGTATGCAGCTGGACCGATGGAAAAGGTGCGTACCTCCGGACAAAATTACGGCAAGTTGTACGGAAGTCATTACCTAACAAAAAAGGGCAATGTGCATTCTAGTGGTATAATTCACCCTTTTATAGTAATGAAAGTTTCAATTAGGGATCAAAGTTGTGATAAATAGGCAATGGCAATTTGCACCATTAAATTCAGAACGTTTAGAAAACTTTATTAGTCTTTGGACGGCGTTTAAGAGCTCCTCATATATTAGATTGCAACTGTAACTTCAACGGATCGATCCGTGGAGGGTCGCGTCTTAATTAAGTTGCGGGATGTGTTCACCACGGAATTGTTTTTATTTATTCGAGCTTACTTATTCTAGCTCTTTGTCGGACAACATAAGAATTTGCAACTGACATGGTCCAGTCGAATGATCCAGTTGTCCTACCTCTTGTTATGTTAAGGTTGGATTCTTTGTCTATTCAGAAAAAGGATTTCGAGGCCTGGTCTAAGCCCTAAGGCCATTTTTGTTGTGGATGCTTGCTATTGATGGAAGGAACAATTTTGATGCACGAGGATACTTTGGAACTCCCCTTTACTACTGATAAGAGTGACGGTACCAGGACTGGCACAGAATTGGCTAGTTCTGTATCCAGCACGAATGAAAGATTGGCTAGTTGACTGTATATGAAAGCTAAAGCTTATATCAAGCAGGTCAGAGAGGATTTCCGGCCGAAATTTGGAGTTGACAAAGAATGGACGGCATTCATGAGCAAGAACACATACACAGTTGGGACCTGGACAAGGGCTAGAAGACTTGGGAGAAATGGGCGAGTCAAGATTGTAGCCAGGAGGCTGTGCTGAAGTATGGCTAATGGTTGGATCTGAAGACGCTGATGCAAGATGAAGAAGCATCCCAATGAGGGGGCGTGCAAAACATGTTGGTCACATGTCATTTTGGGCGTGAAGTCGACGCTATGTTAGCTTAGCTTCTATCCGGAGCTTTTGCTTTGGTTGCTGCATAACAAGGTGGGGATAGAATGCTTAACCACAATCCCTGACGCTGTAAAATGTCCTGCATCTGTTACCTGGTTTAAAACGGGCCGGGATACCCGGTAAAAACTCCAAAAAATAAAACATTTTTGCGGAGAGGGATGGTGCGGCATATATGTGGAGAGGTCAAAAGACCTCTTTTGGATGCCGGAAGAAACAGGCATTGAAGCTATTTAAAAGGACAGGAGATTTATCATGGTTATAATGTACTAATGTTACACAAGTAAACCTTCTCCTTCACGCACATCTTCTTATTTACAAACCTGAACCCTTTTTCGCCATGCCTTTGTAGCTGGCGCTGTAGCAGCGAGTAGGATGCAGGGACAAAGTTGAACGTGTGCTCCTTAAACGAAAGGAAAAGCCACCTATTATTGACATAAGCTAAGAAGAAAGTCTAAAATAGGACTGGCAGCATCCTTGTGTTGGTGCCGGCCGGCAAGCTCTTATATATTGGGATCTTTCAGAATGAAACCACCACAGTACACGGATCACGGTCACTGTTGGTACATTGCAAACGCGCCTCTACTCGCGGCTTGGTCTGAGCAGACGTGCAGATCGCAAAGCCCGCTCTTGCAATCATCAGAGGCGCACCGACGAGCTCTGCGACCTGAACCCAGGCCTGCATGTTGTGCAATTAAAAGACCTCAGTAATTTGTTTTTGTTCGTAGTTAACTAAGCACAAAAAGAAAAAGATGTATGAATGCCAACATCTAGCTAGCCGTTTAATTTCCCCTTACCAGCCAATGTCACCGCCCCCGAGGAGGACGATGGCGGAGACCCGTGAACGCTCCCCAGCCGGGCGGCGTAGAAATTACCAGCCGGCGGCGGAGGCGGCGCCGGATACGGCGCCGCGTAGTTCAGCTCGACGATGCAGGGGCACCGGTTGCACCTCACCCTGCACACCACTGTGACGCCGACGTGGAACACGGCGACCACCGTGGCGTCCTGGTACCCGGAGTAGATCATGTGAGCGCAGGCCATGGTGTTGGGCTGAAATGACGATTTTGTTGTTATTGCTGCCGCTGCTGTGTGTGGAAGAACTAATACTTATAGATCGGTTTATAGCGAAGCAGCAGCTACAGAGCTAGCTTAATTTAGGCTTTATGTGTTTATATAGTGTGGAGATCCAATTAGTTGCAGTTGATGGATTCTTCATCACTAACATCATTGTTGCTTGTTTTTTAACTTCTTTTTCTATGCGAAAATGTTGTTTAGTTGGTTAGCTAGGTAGTCGTTCTCAACATTTTTTGGGATACAAAACCCTCAAACGGCCACGTTCTTACCCATTTGCGTAATGCAAGAACAAGCGATTTCAAATTGGTTAGAAAGCAGAGTGAATTAAAGAGCAGTTTTTAAAGGCAAGAAGGCCTAGAAGTCTTCCGTGAAAATATATGGGCTTTAGAAGAGTATACGGATCATCCAAATCAGACTGACTCAAACGGAATGAAAGGTGAAGGTTTTAGTGGAGCCCTTTATTTTTAACTCTTTTCAGTTCATATTTTATGAATAACGTTAATGTGTTCAAATTCAGTAAGGATTGTTTCCCCTCTTCAGATCCCAAATCACCAGATTTGGAGGTAAAGGGCTATAGTATGGGGCTGCCACGACAAGCCCTATTGCGTAGGTACATGTGGCGCCATAAGGTAGGGCCAACGGTGCGCCGCGCTAGCACCACACGTACCCGCCAGTCAGCGTGGTGCAACAGAGGCTTCCTGCTATCCAACACAGAAGATACATCCAAACGCGGGCAATTCAAACAGAACGATTTATTCTTAAAATAGTAATTATAAAAGTTAAAGAAATTTGGAGCCATTCAAATACCTCAACGTGCCTTCGCTTGGAACTCACCAAAATGTTGTCTTACTTCTCTGCCAAAATTTTAAAGGGGTGCTAATGGTTGACTTTGGACTAGAGCGCAACCAATAATTGCGGGGAAAGTTTTGGCATGGTTTGCATCAGGACAAACCCTACAACATTATATCCAATGATTTCCCAAATCTAAAGATTAATGTTTTAGATCCATACCAAATAGAAAAATGCTAAGCACCACTTCATTTTTAAAAAAATTGAAATAAAAGATAAGAGCAACAAAGTCAGCTGCGTATATGCATCCATAAACCAAAATGGAAGGCGTCAGAGAAACATAAATACATCGGAGATTAATAACTTGCAAGGTGTGGGTGCAAGGTCATCTATAGATCTTGCAATGTGATCAAATAAAAGTTCCCTTGCCAAAAAAAAATGTTAGAAGTTGGATTTATGGGTGCGTTAGATGAGACGAGCATGAAATCGTGAAAATGGCAGCTTTGTGGCACGATATTCTGAATCTGAGGAAGGCTGTTCGCGAAACTGTTGCGTGCGTTGCAACGACGTACGCTTAACGATTTTACCGGTGCGGTGAATGTTCAATCAAGCAGTTAGTTTTTCTGAGATCTGTCTGTCTTTCTTTTATTGCCTTCCGGAGGAGTACGGATCAGCTTCCGGCTACTGGCTGGGTAGGGTTCTTTTCCTTGGGTTGGTTCAGAGACAGGACAAGGGCCGTTAACAGAGCTGATGGCAACCTCAATCAGACTCAGTCTCAGTCCAGCCTGCTCGTCTGCGATTCTTGTTTGCGTGCTGAGGAATGGAACGATCAGGATGGACCGGACTGGGCCACCAGAGTCGTCTTCTACTGCCAGAAGAAGTGGTACCTCTCCGGCATGGCCGCAGGCCGCTCCACGCGTTGGACCTGCCGCTTCCGCTGCTTCTTCTTCTGGCCTTCTGCCATCTTCGATCGGTCCCTGTTCTTTATCTCTTTCGCTTTGCAGGTTACTTGTATTCTGCTGGTGTGCGCAGCGCAGCCGATGGATGGATATGATCCCAAGAAAGCCAAAGTGCAAAGAGGCGGAAGAGGGGTTCAAACTGGAACCACAACCCTGCGCATGTTGTACGCATCTCTGCTGTGAAATGTACAACACCTCGCCGTCGATCTTGCCCTGCTCCCTTCCGAGTCCCGCCCGCCTTGGATCAAACGCCAAGTCCGACGACGCATCGATGGGATCGGCGGCATGTGCAGTCCAAAGTCTCGTTCGTTTCGTGCCTTTGCTCTTTACCTCGTGCTTCGCCCGCTGCTCGATCCCTTTACCTCCAATCCCGAGACTCTGTGCGTGCTTCGGTGTTCAATTCCTTGGATCCCGAGGAGCATCTATCTAGCAGCACTCCGATTCGATCCCATGTTTGTTCCCGTCCCAGCAAAGCGTTGCTCCTCCGGATCCCCAGGCCAGGCAAGGAAACGATCGTCTTGGAATGAATTCTTTCCTGGTCGGCAGCACGATCACCAGAACAAAAGAATCCATGGGTTCAGGATGCCGGCCGTCTCCTCTTGGCATGGTGGTTCCCTGAGTGGCCGGCCTCCACATGATGGTCACCCGTCCAGTGCGTGGAACTCCGGCCACCATGGGAGTACGTTACCGCACGAACTGCCTCTCTGCCTCACCTATCCGGTGGCCACAGCATCATAGTTTGCACACACGGGTAGTGGTCGAAAGCCCTTACCAGCACGCGGGAACTTTGATCACAAATAATCCAAAGCAAATAATTTGTAACTGTGCCAGTCTCAGTGTACAGTTTCATTGCACATTTACCAAACTGGTAACTGGCGGCCAGCTTGGATCTGATGCTAGATTGATGCGGAAGCTAATGTGTTTACTTCAGTTCATATTATTGGCGCTTAACTTTGTTGCTTAGCCAGCAGAGAGAGAGAGAGGTAAGCATGGTTGTAGCTGTGGAGGAGGCCGGGTCCAAAACATCAACACAAGCACACATGTAAAAAAAATCAACTTAGCCCGTTCGAGGAACTATACATTTTTTTTAAAATTGTGCATTTCAAAACTTGAACTCAAGAGACTTCTAACTCTGATACTATCTAAATGTGCCAACTAGTTGACCTAAAAGGCTAAGCTAGTGATAAAAAATAAACATTCGCTAACATGGCAATAAACATCCTTCATTGAGCTTAGCATGAGAGACCCGATCATTTTGTCGGACCTAAGCCCAAAACATAATGACTGTCCCCAAGTAAAAACCAACAAAACTTAAAAACTCTCTCATACTGTGATCTTTCAAATAATTACACTAATCCATCAAATGGGAATATATCAACAAGTAGGAAACAAATGAAAAAGTAGCCTGATCCTTAATCCATATATGCTGGTAACTCTCAGGACATAGTTTAATTATGTCCTATAGCCCCTAACTCCTAACGCAAAAGCAGGGGCGGAGCCAGGATTTAATATAAGGGGGGGCCAATAAGAATTTAGACAATCAGCCTATAAAGTGAGTATATGCTCCATAATTCACAGTTAGGATGGTTCGATCACAAATCAATCTGATGGTCAGACCAGACCATTCGATTTCAACAATGTCTCGTGTCATGATGCGGACAAGTACCTCAGGTGCGTTGCGGTGAGGTGAGGCTCGAGGGCGACATGGGCGAGCGGATATGGCGAGGCGAGGGCCGAGGGCTGCCCGGCTGGGTGGCTCCAGCTTGGATTTCGGTGACGCAACGCTCCAGGATGCATGACCGAGTAGCTTGGTCCAGAGGTGAGATTGCGCCGCATCGTAGTAGGCGACGGGTAGTGACTCGAGCTGCGGTGCAAGCGGATGGATTCATCCCATCCTATTTTGTTCTCTAACTAAACATATCTTTAGATTAAAATTAGATTCTTGAAAGAAAGTTGTGACAAGTTCTAAGTGAAAAAAAAAAGATATGCACTAGAGTGGTACAATTATATCCAGTTCCAACTCGACGTTGGACTGTAATAAATTATTTTCTGAAAAATCTTTAAGCTATGTACACTAATTTAATTCACTTAGAATACATTTGTTACATTCAAACTACTTGTTTTTATTGTTAAAATCTAATCTTTCTCGTTTAAGTTGTAAGTGCATGATTGTGCTCAACTAATCATATAATTCGTTACTGTCTATTTGAGTTGACATGCCGAGCATAGGAGGGGCCCCTGCCAGCCCCCCTATAATCAACTAGGTTGGCCCGCGAAAACAGGGATGTCGTGTGTGCCGTGGTACCCTTTTCAAGTCTATCTTGCTTTCCTTTTACGTCTTTGTGCTCTTGTGCATCTATGGACTCCCCCTGTCCACATTTGTAAGATATGCTTGGTTTTAAAAATTTAAAAGTTAGTTCAATTCAATGTATATTTGGTGTATAAAAGTTTTGTGATGTGTTTGTATTTTCAATTTGTTTTTAATAATTAAGATGCTTATATGTGTAACAATTCTCATAATTTAAAGGAAAAATATTAAAATCCCTTCATATGTGTTTTGAATAATTAGACAATCATAGTGTTAAATTCCGTCAGAAATAAATCATGACAAGCATAGAAACTAGCATGTATAGATCTAACGTGTTAGAAAGCATAAATAATATAACCATATCTAAAAATACATGCTTAAAGAACAGATCAGATTACAGATCCTTAATCCATGCATGCTGGTGACTCTTAGGACATAGTCTAATTATGTCCTATAGCCCTAACTCCTAAGACAAAAGTTTATCACCAAGCTTGGCCCGCATAACCAGTGATCTCGTGCTATTGTACCTTTTTCAAGTGTATCTTGCTTTCCTTTTACGTCTTTGCGCTCTCGTGCGTCTATAGACTCCCCCTGTCCATGTTTGCAAGATATGTTTTGGTTTTGTAAAGTTAAAACTTAGTCTAATTCAATGTATGTTTGGTGTATAAAAGTTTGAGTGATGTGTTTGTATTTTCAATTTGTTTTTAATAATTAAGATGCTTATTTGTGTAACAATTCTCATAATTTAAAGGAAAATGGATTAAAATCTCTCCATCTGTATAACTTTTCGTGCCAAGATATGCCTAACAGAATTGATCGGAAGGGAGTATGTGAGCGTGAGCGCAACATTAAGTAACACATGACTCGTGCATAAAAGTCACAAAGAGCATGGATGCGTGCAACATGGTGAAGCTTTTCTCGAGATGCTCCGCCATCAAACAATGGCTTTAGCCATGTACTACATGGAAGAGAGAGGTCACATGAGCTAGATGCATGGTTGCTTGATTGCTCCAAAGAAAGCTACGGCGACAAAGATGATCTTTACAAAGAGGGGCTACGAGCGTGCTTGGAATTTCGGAGAAAGGCAAAGGAACCGTCAATTTTTAAGTGTTCACATCAATATGATTACTCTTCAAAAGGATCCGAAAGAACATTTTAATCTGCACATTTTTAAAGAAAATAAGTGAGGTAAATGCTCAGGTATTTTGTATGGAGATTGTTCCTACCCTTAGGTACTACCAATTTGCTACCGACTATACGGCTTGTTTGGATACACGGACTAATTGTTAGCTGCTAAAATTAGCTCAACTAATCCAAACAATAGCGTTAATATGTGAACTCAAGCCTCCAACTCTATTCGCCCATTAACTTTTTTTTAGATAATGATTCGCCCATTAGCTGGCAAACCAAGCAAATTTAGTGTAAAAAGGAGCTAATTCTCTTAGTAATGTTGGTCAAAATCCAACCCCGCACCTACAAGCATCACGCAGAAACAAAATTCTTAGTAATGTTCGTCTGGTTCGTATGTATTGTATTAGATTTTCAAATATAGTAGCCTGCTTAGAACACAGAATTCAAATTTTCACCAGTAGGCAGCAGCAGTGACAAGGAAGAGGCACGTTCCTTTTTGTTTTTTGATGGCAAGAGGCACGTTCCTGGTGCCGGCGCCGACAAAGCAAAAGGCAAAGGAGGCCAGGAAAGAGAGAGAGAGGCGGGCAGGCGGCAGCCGGAAGGAATCGAAGCATCAAGGACAGAGAGGGAGGGGCACCCAGACAGCAAGATCCCCTCGCCCCGCACGCCCGCACTCCACTCCCCCGACTCACACGCGCGCCCGCCATTGCTGCCCCTCCGTCGCTTTCTAGCTAGCTCCCCTGCCCCCTCCTCCACCGCTAGCTAGGCTCGCCTATATCATCATTGCCTCGCACCGCACGTCGGCCGCTCTCTCTGCTCGACTGCGCTCGAACAATGGAGAGGTGGGCGCCGGCGCCGGCGCGGGAGAGGCCCAGGCGGCGGGCCGGCCAGCCGTCCTTCTCGTCCACGCTGCTCGATGCCATCTGCGATTCCCTCGATGACCAGCCCGGCGGGCCGGGAACCACGGCGGCCGCGGCGAGATCGGCTGGGAGCGCCGAGCGGAAGCAAGAGGCGCCCCTGCATTGCTACTACTACAAGCCGTCCTTGGCCGCCAGCCACCGGGCGGCGCCGGCACCCGCGGACGACTGCTCCGGCCGCGGGTACTTCTCGTCGTCCGAGGTCGAGTACTCCCTCCGCCGCCTCCGCCCCATCCGCACCTCCGGCGGCGTTGGGGCGGCCTCCGTGGCACCCGGGGAGAAGCCGCCGCCGCCGCAGCAGCAGCAGCCGGCGGCGGCGGACAAGGCGAGGGGCTCGAGGAAGCCTTCCGCCGCCTCGGCCCGCGGCGCCTGCCGCAGGCCGGCCTCCCCCCGCGCGCGGCTCGCCAGCCTGATCAACGCCATCTTCTCCGGCAAGCGGCATTCCGCGCGGCAGCACCCGGCGCCGGCGGACGAGGATCCGGCGTGCTCGACGGCTCCGTCGACCGCGCGCCCCTGCCTCGCCAAGACGCCGCCATCGGCGGGGGCGCGGGTGCGGCCGAGCCGGAGTCGGGGCCGGAGCCGGACCGTGCGGTTCTTGGACATCGACGGCGAGGTGGCCGTTGCCGCGGCCGCCTCTGGCTGCAGGCGAATCCCGGTGGTGGAAGTGGAGGAGGACAGCGACGGCGGCGAGCAGAGCAGCGACGCCAGCTCCGACTTGTTCGAGCTCGAGAACCTCGCGGCCATTGCTCCGGGGAGTAGTGGCACGCGTTGCCGGAGAGCGTGCGGGGCTGAGCTTCCGGTGTACGGGACGACTGGGGCTGGGTTCCGTCACGACATTGGCCGCCGCCGTCCGTTCGGGTATGGCACCCATGGTCGGAGTTCTAGCAGGGTTGTTTGATTTAGAATACAAAAAATAGAGGGGCTTAACTGTAAAGTAATTTTACATTATTGGTCTTTTTTGTATGACTTTTCCTCTTCTTTCTTCAATAATACTCCCTCCGTCCCCCACAAACCATTTAGCCTTCAAATTTTATCCCACAAAGAATATTCTTTTAGATTTTAGATTGTAGTAAAGTTTCCACCGTAGAGAAAAATGCCACTAAAAGTACATCGTACAATGATCATATAAAAGTCAGAAAATTGTAGGAGTCAAATTGATGTGCTTTTTCGAATTAAGAAGATGTGCATTTTGACTCTGAAATCATTTTTTTTCTTTGCCTTACCACCATGCAAAAGTGCCTCTATAATCTGATCATAGTGATCGGCTGACCACAAGCCCTTTTTTTCTTAAACTATAATATGAAACTCTAGAAAATACGCCTGATTTAGGCATAACATGGAGTCACCTAGCTTGCTGGTGACAATGTCACTTTCTATAATGACGAGTAAAGCAGAGCTGAGAAACAAATGACGCCTGTTATATCCTACAAAATCTCATATAATTGGTACTCTTTTCTATGTCCTCTTCTTCTCTTTCTTTACAAGAATTTTGGAAGCATTGTATTTGCAGTCTTCTACTCACTATAAATAGAATAACAAGATATCGATTGAGTGAAATGTCAATATATCCACTAACGTTTCTACTCTAGAGAATTGGCACGAAGAAGATGTAATCAAATGTGCCAATGAAACCTACTGCTTCAAAAAAAAAATGATAAAGAAGCTAGTAAAATTCTAGTAGTCAAATAAATAGATGCCCTTTTATTCACATAAAACAAAGATGCGCCCTTTTGATCCTAAAACAATTTTTATTGCCTTACCATCATGCAAAGGCGCCTTTCTGATATAATTACCGTATCATAAGCCTTTTTTGTTTCTCTTAGACCAAAAGGCTGGAATTCTAGGGAAAAAAAAATGATGATTCAGCGGTAACATGGAGTCACCTAGCTTGCTGCTGCTAACAATACAATATGTGTATTGTATGAGACGGTGCCATTTTCTTATAGAGATTAAAACAGAGCAGAGGATCCACTATGAACTACGCGGTTTTATACATTTTTAAAAAATGTACTACTTGGCAAAGTTTCATTGTTATGATGCTGCATGATCACTGCTAGGCTCCCTACCCCGTACCAAAGCGATAGAAGGAAGGAAAGCGAGCTCAGCGTCAGCTATTTTAATTTCCCTAGAAAGGAAGGGAAAAGCTAGCGAAGGAGGAGAGCGCTGCACACGCCGTGTCTCCCTCCTGCGCATCATCACGGGGATCACCAATGGAGCTTGTCATGTTCAGCCGTGACAGCAGACGACTTGCGAGCCAAGGGAAATGATGCCAATGATCGTGGCCCTTTTTGATCGCCTGAGCAACTGGTGAACTGAAACTGAGCAGAGGGAGTGGTTCTCTGCCCAGTGAGACTCCCACAATGAATCGTGGGGCATGCAAACTTACGGTCACCCGGGAGAAGTGTTGCGCACGGTTGATTTCCGACCGGCTGTCGGAACAGCTTCCCACATGGAGTCCCTCCCCCGATTCGTTTCTTTTTAAAAATATATATACAAATGTTATACAGAAAACAATTTGAATACAAAAATTGTGTTGCAAATTATTTACACAAATTTGTTCAAACAGAAAGTTTTGCATATATAGATTTTGTTGAAACACAAAAGTTTGTAAAAAAACGCAGAAAAGAAAATAAAATCGGAACAAAATTAAATTTGGGAAAAACATTTCGGAGAAAAAAGTTGAAACAAAAAGTCCAGAAGCAAAAATTAGGACCAGAATTCAAAAAAAATAAATAAAATGTCAAAAAAAATTGAGCAACAATTTCATGAAACAACAAAATTTTTATGGACAACTTTTAGAAAAAGTATACAATAAAAGAAAAGGAGAAAAAAATGAGGTGGCCGCCGCCACGCTCGCCAGCATGGCGGGCGGACAAGCAGAGCGCCGGCCGCAGCTCCTCCAGGCCGTGCCGCGCTTCTTCTCACGGACGCCGGCGTCGGGGCTGTGCGCCCTCGCCCGCCGCCGGGCTGCCGCCGTCCTCGGCTCCTCGCTCGCTGAGGGAGACCACGCCTCCTCTCGCGGAGCTCCGCATCTGTGCTCGCTCCCCGCAAAACGATCCGATCCTTGCCGGAAGCTCGGAAATCAGAACTCAGGATCCAACAAAGAGAAAAGAGAGGGAGAGGAAAGAGAACGGAGAAAAGGAAAGGGAAAGGCCGGACGCGGGAAGAGATAATGACGTGCGTGTGGAACCCACCACGTGAACAGCTCTGCGCCTCTACGGACTGCGGGGTGCGGGTGGTCGAATCGACCGTGCGTTTCTGAATTCAGCACCCGATTGGCCTCCCTTTCTCCGCCCTCTCCACCTCCCCGCTCCCTCCGCACGGCGGCCCTCCCCCGCCAGCTCCCGCGGTTCCCGTGCCTCGGAGCCCCCGACTCCGTTTCGATCCCGATCACCGGAAGCTGCTTCGTCTCGGTCCCTAGGGCGGCTGTTGGTCCCGTCTGAGTCACGGGGAGGCTGGGTGGAGACTTCATTTCCCTTCGCTTGCCTCTGCTTGGGACTGAAGCAGCGTGCGCGCCGGTTAATTATGTGTTGAGTTGTTAATTATGTCCTTCCGTGCGAGTGTTTGAGTGGAATAAGATGCAGGTCGAGTTTAGTTCCGCGTGATCTCGGATTCATCTCAGGTGCCAACGACTTAGCTTTTAGCTCCCCACGACGAACGATAATTAGCTAGAGCTGACCAATGGGCTCTCACTAGCTGCAGTTTCTATTGTCTGTTATTGCGCCTCTCAAGTTTATTTGACAGCATAGTATAGCCCTGTACCTGTTGTTAGTAACTGAAAACAAATGAAGCTAATGACTTCAGTTTTTAGGATGCTTGGAACTGTAGTGAAATGGGACTATGAAGCAGGTGGAATCAGTAATCAGGGTACTGCTAATTAAATCTTTGCTAATTGCTTTGGACTCTGGTTACTACTAACCTTCTTCAACTTGATGTTGCTACTAGCTATGTTGGTCTCAGCTTACCACTAACAGTTTGCAACTACTTCATAGTGCTACTGCTTGCCTGATGCTACTCTATTTGCGGAGAAAAAATTGCTGAGAGAAAGGGAGAAACCTTTCCTGGTGCTTGCCGATTTGAGAAATGAGAAGCAGATAGAGCCGCTTCCTGTTGTGCTTTGCTGGTGAAGAATAGAGATCTACACAAGGGGTCCTACTGTAGAGTACCATCCCCTGCGCTTCTCCATTTCAATGTATTTTGGTATGTCATGCATGGACTATGATTTCTGTGTGCTACATTACGTATGATTTTTCTTCTTGATTTCATTCCAAATGTTCAAATTTGTAATGTCTTTTATTGTCAGAGATATGCTTGCTTAGCTGGTACTTGCAATGATTGATGTGTGATTATTGTGAGAGATATGCTTGCTTAGATCGGGCAGCGATTTTTCTTTTATTTTGTAGAGTATATTACTAGCTAAATTAATGCTTTGTATAAGCTGATGTCAAGACTGCACCTTGTGTGATGTTTCCTTGCCTGTGCAATATGCTGATCCATTTTTTTCTTGCCAATGTGCACCTTGGAGAGATCCTATTTTTTGTTCTGATGTGTGTGCAGCTGGGCAGCACCCCTCGAAATTTGACTCTGTCTGCTCCGCCTCCCGCCGTCCTTACTTCCTTGATCTCCGATGGTTCCTTAGATTCTTGATCTAGCAGCACCGTTGCAAATGGTGGCGCGCTCCTTTGCTCGTGGAGCAGGTATACGAAGTACAATTCTGTGTCAAAGTTCGAATCACATGAACATGTACTTTAAGCATTGTTTCGATTAGGGCCATACTTCTAAAATAGACACTGGCCTCATGATCTACATGACCATGTACATTTTTGTTTGGATGTGGCCTTGATTCTTAAATAAATTTGCACATGACCTTTTATATTATTTTGAATCTAGTTGTCGAAATACAACATGTACCGGTACATGTGTGGTACTCTGATATTCTTTGACCATGTTTCGAAAATTCCTGGAAATTTTGTATCTCTATCATCCATATAAATCAATGTGCTTAGGCTCGGGTTCTGGATGGTACCAGGTAAATTGGTTAATGTGCAGCATCTACATGGTACGTAAATAGCCTGCACACATGCCCTAGAGGATGAGCTCAACAGATAGTAAATTCACTGATATTTTTATATATATGGCACCACAAATGAGTACTTGGTACAAATGGCACTAGTGTATTCGGTACCAGCACGCACATGAAGTCAGAAAAATGGTATAAATATAACACTACAAGTGAGTATTTATAGGCAAGGTTATACATGCTTATCCCACTATTTCGCAACTAGTAAAATAATAAAACAAATTAGCAATGGCTAACCACAACCACGCATTAACGGCTTAAGAACAACCACAAAATATCATCGCTAGAAGGAGCGGCGGTTCAGAAAAGCTAAACAGTAAACTTTCCACTCGCTTTCCCGGTCCACAAGATATTTAGGTCCATCACCTGCCAACTTTCTGTCAAATCGCAGCAGGGCAGACTGCAAATAGGTGAAGAAATACGGCAGCAACAAAAATGAAAATATATGATAATACACTCATGTGGGACAAGATGGCACAGATCTCGCTACATGATTCGCGGACACGATTTGCCCGACACAAAATTGAGTTTTCCACGGAGAAAGCAAACAATGGAGTTGTGGGGGGCGACAAGATTGATCGATAGAAAGGCCTGACATTTCATTCCTCCCTGCTGGTCTTTTCATTCCCCCGAGGCTGCTGCCGAAAGCACCCTCGTCCTACCGCGACCGGTGACTCTTCAAGAGAAGATCGTGACGGAGGCCGACTACTAGCCGATCCCCAAGAATATTTGGGGTTCACGCGCGTCTTCTTGCTCCACCGTCGCGTCGCGTATGCTTCAAAGTTCCAGGCGGCAAGCGAGCATCTGTCGAGTCACGTCGCGTGCGAAAGGGCGTGCCATCGCGCCAGGCAGTAGGATCGCGGTCGCGGATTTGTCTCGCAGGAACACGCGGCAGCGGCAGGGTGCCAAGGAGGGCAGCCGGCGGGCATGACCGCGGCGGGGGCTATTCGCAATCACATAAGTGCACTTATGTGACTGGAATACACCGTCACATAAGGGCCGGCCCACGCTCTTCCTCCTCCCATCTTTTTCCTCCCGACATCGTCCCCCCTCCCCATCTTCTTCCTCAAGACATCGCCCCCTCCTCCATAGCCCCGGCCGGCGGCTACCGCCACCGCGCCGCTCGCCCACCCACTATCGCGCCGGCTTTCATATTGCCCCCGCCGTCAGCCACCATCCACCGGAGGTCCAGCACCGGCCGGCCGGCTGCAGCGCTCCCGCGCCACCTCACCTCACCGCCGGGCCGCCGCCGCCCCCGACCTCCCCTCTATAGCCGCCGGCCATGGAGCAGCCCCCACTCCCCGGAAACCCGAAAGTTTAAAACCGCCGCCTCGACCACCACCCCAGTCGGCGGCGACCTCGCCCCCCCCCCCCCCCCCCCCCATTGGGGGCGCCACCTTCGGATCACGCCAAAGGGTCAAAAGCAGAAGGTTGATGGCGATCACCTTGTTGGCTTCGGAACCATAGCGATTGCCTTCAGCCGAGCCGAAGGGTTGCGAAGATGAAGTCATTCCAAAGGGCGGGCAAAGCGAAGACAGCGCCAGGGTCAAGCACCCGAAGGAGCGGAAAAGCTTGGTAGCCAAAGGCCTGCAACGAAGGAGACGAACGCGCCCAGTCAGACCCGAAGGGCGTGATGAGCTGTAAAGGGGGATCCAGATAGGAAATTGTTGTATGCCCTTGGAATATTCAAGAAATATAGTTGTTGGGGGGAGGGTAAAAATGTGTAATTACGATGGGGTAGGTGAAACCGCCACCTATAAATACCCCTGTAACTGTAATTGATGGGATAGATTCCTGTTGAATAGAGATACGTATCCTACTTCGAAGGTGTCTTGTTCTTGATTCGGGTCGTTAGAGTTCGTTCTGCGGGTTGTTGTGGTGCTTCTTCCTCCCAATGGGTACCCTCCACCAACAGTTTTGGCACCCACCGTGGTGCGTTCCAACACACCACATGGCACAGAAGAAGAAGGCACCTAGCGCTTCGGTGTGGCGGACCGAGGACACCAGAGCCCTCGTCGTCAAACTAGACAAGTGATGAAGGCGTTGAAAGTCTCGAAGTCAAGAACATCGCCAACAGCCAGTTCGAGGTCCAACTCGAAGGGATGGGAGTTATGCCGGAGGACATCGTGGAGTACCGAAGGATCGAAGCAAGGCTCGACGAAGCAGCCGCATGAGCTCACAAGGTCGCCCGGGCGGCACAACCATCAACTTCCCAGCACAACACAAGGTCGAAGGGCAAGGCGGTTGAAGGGGCAGTTGCCGAAGCCAGGAACCACCTTAGGCAGCTGAGGGGATGAGATGCGCTGTCAGCAGTTGCAACAACAAATACAAGAAAAGAGAAAAATGCTGGAGCACATGTACCAGCCGGAGGCAGAAGACCTAGAAGATATGGAGAGTCCACCCCAAAGGCGCCCTCAGGATCGCATCCGATCCGAGGTGGTAAGACCAAGGCAGAGGCAGGATCACTCCGAAGAGGAGGTGTCCGAAGGGGAGCATTACAGAGAAAGGAGAGAGCATCACCGAAGGTCCAGCAGGCGCGAGGAACCCTGGACACCATTGGCCGTTGAGCTGGAACGGGAGCCATAGACGCCTCGTTTCAACACGGTGATCTTGTCCCAGTATGATAGGGAAACAGACCCGAGAGAGTTTTTACTCAAATACGAACCTGTTGTAGAGTCAAACGGAGGAGGCTGAGCAATCAAGGCGAAGGCTTTTGTCATGGTGATGAAAGGCTCGGCGCATCACTGCTAAGCCAATATCCCGAAGGCTCACATTTATTCGTGGAGCTAGCTGCGATAGAAGCTGCTAACCAGCTTCCGAGGGTTGTAGACGGACGGGTTGACATGTGATTTCCACAACTGCAAGCAAGGAGAGAAGGAGAGACGCTCCAGGAATACATGCAGCTCATCATCAAAATGCGAGCCAAAGCTCCGAATGTGGCTGATCTCATAGTCATTGAAGCTGCATCAAATGGGTTGCGAATCGGGCCCTGTCAGGAGTATCTGGACAGATGCAAGCTCCGAAGCGTCGGAGAACTCTTCGATGTCATGCAAGAATACTGCAAGTCAGACAGGGGCAGACGAAGAAGAATCGAGGCCATGAACCAAGAAAAGAAGGCGAGAACAAACCAGTGGTCGCAGCCGAAGCCTTGGCATGCGGACCAACCAAAGCAGCAAGGCCAGAAGCCTGTAAACACAGTTTTAGGAGGCCAACAGCAACATGATTTCCAGAGACCATCAAACAGAGGGGGTCGAGGCGGCAGAGGCGGCAGAGGAGGCCGCGGAGGCCGAGGGCCAAAGGTACCATTTTGCTATTTTCACGGCAGAGACTAGGGCCACTGGACGAACAAAAGCCCCTTCGCCAAAGAGAAAAAAGAAGAGCTCGAGAAGAAGCCTCACGGAGAGACAGAGCCGGGTCTGTGGCTTCGACACCTCAGTGGCCAACCAATCATCCAGCAACCCCACGCCATACGTGCCACATTACTTGCCACTGCTTGCTCCACCCGTAGTGCACCATCCATAGGCACCTTCGGTGTATAACCACGGTTGGGCACGAAGCACATCCACCCAAGGATATGACCCCGTAAACTACCATTTTCCGCCAGTACCGAAGGTAGAGCTGGACAAGTCCAAGAAATGGCTGGAGGGTCTCCGAAGGTAAACAATGCCGAAGGCCCAATGGTGAACGTAATCAATGCAATTTCCGAAGGGTCCAACAAGCCAGTACATGAGACGAAGAGGCAGAGGAAAGATTACCTTCGAGCAGTCAATCATGTATGCGAAGACAAGCACTTCAGAACAACGTGGTCTCATGTCCCCATAACTTTCTCCGAAGCAGATCTTAAGCTGAAGTATTTTCCACACAACGACCCCCTCGTCATCAAAGCAAATATCGACAAGAACTCGATACATTTCTTCGAAAATGATGTGGGGAGAATTCTAGTGGACATAGGAAGTTCCGCCGACGTCCTCACTTGGCGATGCTTCATCCAAATGGGTTTCACAGAAAAAGACTTAAAGAAGTCGGTGTATCCTCTGATTGGCTTCGGAGGGAAGATCGAAGCTGTCAGCAAGGCACACATCAATGTGACCTTCGGCCAAGGCGCAACCATGCGAACCGAAGTGATAACTTCCAACATCGTCGACATACAGTACCCTTACAACGCCATCTTCGGAAGAAACGTCATCAACAAGTTCGCGGCGGCTATCCATCAGTCGTATCTGTGCATGAAGATCCCAACGGCTGGGGGGGGGGGGGGGGGGGTCTTATTTGTCTTCGGTAGCCAGGAGGAGGCCCGAAGGTGTGAAGACAACACGTCTCAAGCTTCGAAGAATGTGCACGTCATTGAAGAAAACGAAGAGGAACCTGAAGGGGTGGCAAGTGCCGAAGCCCAAGAAACAAACGAAGGGGTGAAACTGGCGGAGCATACCAAGAAAGTGCCTTTGTGCGACGATGTACCGGATCGCACGGTCATCATAGGCAAGGGTCTGGAACAGGTCGAAGAGGAGAGATTGATACAATTTCTCAGAAACAACCAGGATGTCTTTGCCTGGTCTTCGGCTGACTTGAAGGGGGTCAGCAGGGATGTCGTGGACCATGTGCTCAATGTGGACCCGAAGGCCAAGCCGGTGAGGCAGCGCCTTCGGACCATGTCCGAGGAGCGAAAAAAGGCTGCACAGGCCGAAGTCCAGAAGTTGCTCGATGCAGGAGTGATACGAGAAGTACAGTTCTCTGATTGGCTCGCGAATGTTGTAATGGTGCCAAAGAAGAATGGCAAATGGCGAATGTGCATAGATTTCACAAACCTGAATAAAGCTTGCCCGAAGGATGACTACCCTCTACATCAAATCGACACCCTCGTGGATGTAGCCACAGGATCAAAGATGATGAGTATGCTTGATTGTTTCTCTGGGTATCATCAGATCTGGATGATGAAATGTGACGAAGACAAGACCAGTTTCACAACACCCTTCGGCACATATTGTTATGTTAGAATGCCGGAGGGGCTCCGAAACACAGGGTGCACTTTCAACAGAACAGTGCGAGCGGTCCTCGGAACGCAGCTGGACAGGAACATCTCGGTATATGTGGATGATGTGGTGGTACGAAGCCAGAAAAGAGGAGACCATATCCAAGATCTTCGGTAAACTTTCGCCAACCTTCAGTAGCACGACGTGAAGCTGAACCGGGAGAAGTGTGTCTTCGGCCCTTGGGCATCTTGTTGGGTCCTCGCTTACCCCTACGGCTTGGTTCTGAAGTCGACTCACTGACATTTGGAGCTACTTGCTGCCCAGAGCCAATAAGAAAATTTAAAGATATGTATAATATTGAGGTCTACCGATATGTATAATCTAGAGAGCCAATAAAAAATGGTAATAGTTTTCAGTTGTTGAAATATATACAGTCAGTACATGCATGCTAGTAGGCAGGTAACATCAAAACTGTTGCGGCTAAACAATGCTACACCTATGGAACTTGAAATGTGTGCGCAATCAGGAAGGGGCACAAAGGTTGATGACCCTTCTAGACAGGCCCACGTTTGCTGCCTGCAGATCAAGTTCTGTCACTACGAACTGGTTTGGTTCTGGTAGGTGCGGCTGAAACAGTGTTTGCAGCATCCTGCTAGTATTCAAGAACGAGAAAGAATAGGCAGTTAACTGAACGCTGCCGTAAAAGTCTGAATATCCATGTGGCCTCTACTCTACTGGCAGGAATAGCCTCTAGGTTATAGAATATTTGAATATGTCACTGCATACCACAATATCAGCGAATTAATATTATGGTGCTGCAATAGAAGTTGAAATCAGTGACATGCAGAGGCTCTGAGTTAAGGCCTAAGTGGAATTCCTTAATGAGGTAATCATGACGAAGAAAACAAGTAGCTTATTCTTTCTACATGCGCACCATCATCCTTATTAGTTACCCAGTAAGTTGATTTTGTTGCAATCTAATATGTTCTGCAATAGTGATTGATTAAGACAGAAAGGCAGCATGCATGTGTATTTACATACTTGTCGTTACATCAGTTAATGTCCATTAGTCATCGCACATATATACTATATAAGGTGATCAAAGCATGGTAAAGTACATGTTTGGTTGCCTATGAAGAAACTTAGCTCAAGAGCTCAATACAGGAACCTCTGCATGGCTTCTACTACTAGAAATACACATGAGGGTAACACACAAAGCTTAGGCACATCCTTGGTTATTTCCTTATTTCTGATCATGGCAGTTGCCCATTTGCAGACGACTAATGTTACCTAGAAGAAGGACAGAAAAGAAAGAAAAGAAACACAAACCCGTATACATATGTGTACTATATGAGAGGGCATGCATGACATTCTAGTACAGAGATAAAATCTCATGTGTGCAAATTTAGGCATAGTTCAAGTTATCGATTCAGCCAAAGATATCAAGATTCCAATTGAATTGGAACAATTTCATGCTAACACCACTAGGATTCAGGGATATTATATGGAAGATGCAAATAATTAGAACAGATTTATAATGAAAATCCAAAATTCCAAATACACTAGCTAATTCAGTTAATGCCCTTTTCTTCTGAAGAAACTTTTATTATGCTCACTATGTCAATCTTCTAACAGAAAAATTATTTACAGCACCATAATATCCTATAACTGAACGCTGCCTTAACAGTTGCAAAATATCCATGTGGCCTCTACTCTACTGGCAGGAATAGCAGGGTAGGGGGCAGAGGCACGCTACCTTGGGCCAGCACCGAGTCGGGGAAGGGGGCCGGCAGCGGTCAGGGAACGAGGAGGAGAAGGGGGCTGGCGCCGAGTCGGGAAAGGGGGCCGGCGGTGGTCGGGGAAGGACGAGGAGAAAGGGGCCGGCGCCGCGTTGGGGAATGGGGCCGGCGGCGGTCGGGGAAGGAGGAGAAGAAGAAGGGGGCCGGCGCCGCGTCGGGACGTAGGCCGAGGGTGGAGGTTCGGGGCACCGCCGGAATCGGGTGCCTCCGATCGGGCGCCGCGGATACCTGGGCGGGTGGGCGCAGGTCGGGGGCGGCGTGGAGGTGTCGGGGGCGGGCGGAGGCCTGGGCGGCGTTGAGGCATTTTATCCATAGGCTTTCTCTGCCGGCTTGCCGCGGTGAAAATGTGAAAATAGGGATGCCGGCCCCACAGTTCATTGCGCTCAACTACTACAGGGTCGGCAGTGATATATTTTCACCGCCGGTTCTTAAAGAGTCGGTAGTGAAAATGCCGGTATTGAGAACAGTTTTTGTAGTAGTATAGATATTTTACATACCATTAGGTTCGTGCCTGTGCGTTGCTTCGGGCGGCTAGAATATGATCAGACTCATTGACATTTATAAGAGAATTTTTGCATAATAGTTTTAGAAAGATCTTTACCCTTACGTTGTGAGCTCATTTTTCGAAACATAGATTTAGAGCAGCAACTGTATGAAATATAGTTGTGAGCTCATTTTTCAAACATGTTTGAGAGCTACTGCAGAATGTTATCCAGTTTACCTATTGATCAAGCTTATTATTATTGCTGCGACTCCCACTTGCTTAGTTCTGCTTTCCAAAATTCTGCACAAGGAAAATGAAGAAGTAGATAAGTTGTCGCAATGAAAAAGTTCATCAATTTCATAACAGGTGGTAACTTCTGAAGTATGGTCACAAGAATATGGAGACCCTGGATGCACCTGACTGCAGTGATACCCCTTCCAAAATTACTGAGTTCGATCCATACCATATAATTCGACAATGGTTGCAATGTTGATACATAGACATATGAAAACAAACATCAATAAATCTTATCTACACATATCACAAATATCTATCGTCTGGATAAATAAAGTGGCAAACTAATAGAAGCTGGAAGCACGAACAATTTGCGAACTAATATCACGGTACAACTTGCGAATTAAATCCTCAGTATGGTATGTGCAAGCCTTCAATCCTGACATGTATATTACCACAATTCCCAATCAGCTATTCTACAAGCCACAAGTCATTTTGACGCAGCGAGTCACTGGCAAAATTTTAAAAAAGAAGATTCCAAAATCAAAACAACCTGCCTAAAGGAAACATTGGCAAAGCGCTTCTCATAGAAAATTGAGATAAAACATTTATAGCCAAACCATGCCACAAATTCTAAAGTATGTTTTCAAAATTTACTCTATAAGATCAACAAAATCACTCAACATGCAGCAACATAAATCCACTACACAGAGCGGTAAAAGAATTTCTTATCTTTGTGTAGCTGCAGCATGGACCTCCTGAATCGCCTCCCTCCCCTAAACCACGAGTGCTCAGACGGTCAGACCCATGTGTTGGCTGATCCTCCGCAGTAGATGAAGTCAGTGTTCAAGTACATAGAAGCAGGAAATTCTTTTGCCCTCGAAATCCATAAGCAAGTAAATCTACCAATGTAACCTACATGAACCCTATGAATGTAGCAATCCATTAGGGGAAAAAAGGAAAGTGAATAGAAGACATGGACAAGACACTGATGGTGCGTCAGAATCAACATGCAAGCAAATTAAACTTTATACTTAACCACTATTGTGCAACAATTTACATACTTTAAGGAAACACATGAAAGGACATGGGATTTGTCCATTCATTAGTTTGTTTTCTTAGTAAATTCAATCTGATGCTTTGCTTTTAGGAATCCCACAAGTGCTGATGTCAATTGTATTATCAAGTTAATAAGAACTCTACATGAAGTTTACCCCAACCAGGGCTAACAAGCAAAGTCATTGATGGAGCAGATGTTTAACTTTGAGAGCAACAACTACTGAATATAAATAATCAATTAGTGTTTGCACAATTTTTATATTATCCCATTGAGGGCTCGCGGAGCAAACGACATGCTAATTGGAATAGGGTTTTTATCCTGCTACGCACTGATTTAATTTGAATAGAAGATTGCCAGTGCCAATTAACAAAAATCATACAAAAATTAACCTTAACTTTAGAATCACCTAGGTTAACTTTAGCAATGAGGATGAGGATACAGGATGCAATGTTTGAAAATAAAGGGAAACAAAAATTGAAGCCAATAGCAAGGATGGGTTCAATATGCAGATGACTATCTTTGAAGAAAAAATTACAGAGCATTGCAAACCAACTTCTACCGGTAGATATGCCAATTGTTGCGCTCAGAATATGCTATCTGGACATCCATCCTATCTTCACGAAGAGCTTGAACCTTTCGTCCTTAGCAATCAGCAGATCCGAGAAGGAGACACATCCTGCACTGAACCCATCAGAGTAATAGAGGAGGGCATCATGCTCACTCGATGATGTCCCCCGCAACAAGCAGGCTCTAGCTAGTGACACTCCCCTGTGCCATTCCGTCTAACACAATGCAGAAATTGCTGGTGGAACCGAAGCAGAGAAAGCTAACCGTTTCCTTCATAAGGTGCAGTCATTTCCTTCCAGAACTATTCATGGTGGTTCCCTCGTCGACTATAGAGTAATCGTGACTAAATCATCAGCTTCGCCTCCATGCCCTGTTCATGGGCAGTACACTTGGCAGTCATTGTCGGGAGCTCGCGCAACCAAAAACCTATTATTCAAACAATTAACTTGGTCTATAAAATGAAAATAGTCCAAGCCATTAACCAGAATTAAATATTGTGCAGATGTTTTTATCTAAATTTGATGACCTTAATTTGAACACTAATTATTTTTCTCCCAAAACAGATTAGCCAAACAGATTCTAAATAAGATTGTGATATTGGATAAAAATAAGAGATAAAGTAAAATAAAATTCAATTTACCAAGAAGCAAACAATTGTGATATGCTAGATCGCCTCCATCGAACTGGTAACAATAATGGGGGACAAATGAAAGAAATGTAAATATTTACATATGAAAAAAAGGCAAGCAATATAAAGGAAATATATGACCTTAGAAGCTCCTAGCAACTCCACCTTGCAACAAAAGCATAGAAAACAAGGAAGAGGATTATAGAAAAATCCAATCCCACCGTGCGAAGGGAACACCGTTCATTGGAGAAACTGGACATCACTTGGATGGATAGAAAAAGATCCCAGAAGTTTGATGCTTGATCCACCCGATTGAAAATGAATCCAGAAAATAGTTTGCATGCTAAGAAAGTGAACTGAAACATCAGTGATTAAGTGTTGTACCATTACCTCTACAATCATGAAACAAAGAATTAACAGCTAGCAAGCACATCATTATGAGAGATGGGAACCGCTAATGTGATAAATTAAATTTCCTAGCTAGTGGAAAATGGAAAGAAACTGAAAGAGAAGCAACACCTTTTCATGTATAATGAAGATTGCAGTATATTACACAACATATAATTTTTGCCACTGCAGTATATCACCTTTTCATGTATAATGAAGCCATCACAAACTGGGTACAATCTGCAGGGATCTTATTGCAGGCATTTGCAACTGGTAACATCGCAACCCTCTGAACCATAGAATAAAGCATATTTTTTTAGCTGTACTAATTTCTCAGCACCAAAAATGACTTCTTAAAGTATATAATATGAATGCTTGTAGAGAAGAAATCAATATATGTCTGCACAGTGGTGATCATGTCTGCTTGCAAGCAATGCATAGGCTGCCTCTGTGATATCTTCTCAAGTGCTTGTAAGCATTGAATATGCACAATCATGATCAGATAAAGTAAGCAATTCAGGTGATTGCCCAATCAGGTTGTAAGAGCTTTTGGTTACCTGCTCAGCAACATATTGAGCAAAGTACTAGCTGGCATCCTCTGTGCAGAACGAGAGCAGCTCGCAGAGTCCGTCAGCACCGCCATCAGCACGCCCTCCCCACGCTCTTGTGATTTGTGAATACAACTTTACCATTTGATGGAATAAATCTCCATCACCATCACCGTCAACATGAGAACCAATTGAAACCATTCATACGAGCGTGTTAGCGTAGGTCATCTCACCTTGAGATCCATCAATGGAGATGGAACCCCTCGAGGTAGGCGGCAGCGGCAACATCGAGGGTAGGCAGAGGGATTAGCTGCAAGGTTGGGGGTTTGGAGCTTTGGGCTCGGGATGCTCGGAAGCGCAAGCGGAGCCAATGGCTGAACGAGGGCTAGCATACGCGGGGAGGAGGCCTGGTGGCCGGCGGGGCACAAGGACGTACGGCAGCTATGGGGCGACGACGATGACATGGGAGGGGGGCAACACTAACCAAGCATGGCGCAGTTTCTTCCCGCCGCCGTCAGTTTCGCGAGCGGCCGGCTGGGGCGGAGAGAGATCGAAGAGTGGCTACGCGGCGGCCCGTCGACCCGTGCGATTGGAGATCTCCGGATCCGGGTGTGCAGCGCGGCATCGTTGGGCGGCCGGCTGGGGCGGAGACAGGTCCGAGATCCGTGCGCAGAGAGCGGCAGTGCGCCGGCCCATCGATCCGCATGACTGGAGGTCACCGGATCCGGGTGCGCAGGGCGGCGCTCGACATCGACCCGAGGAAAGCCACGGCGGGGACGGCATCGCATGGGGAGGGCTACTGGTGGCGCGTTGGGGAGGGTGGCAGCGGCGGTTGCGGCGCGGGGGATTGAGTCGCGAGGTGGAGGGCGGAGCGAGTGGGAGGACGGCGCGAGGTGGAGGGCGGAGCGTGGTGGAGCGCAGGGGATGGCGGCGGGGGTCGGAGGAAGGAACCGTCGGTAGACGCGGGGTGGGAGGCGCGGGGGTTAGGGGTTATTTAACTATTTTCCATCGTTATGACTAGCACCTGCTCATTTGCCATCCTTATTTTAGCTTCTATATTTTCGCTACCCTTCTACACGCGAAGCTAATAAATTACCAATTTTGCGGACGTGGCACGCCAAGTTATCTAACCAATGTGGAAGGGCCCTGCGAAATACCATCATAGCCGCTGTGTTGGATCAGTATGCCGTGCTCTTTGTCCGTGTATTTCTATGATTGATGGGACCCACCCATCTTCTTCCACCTCCATCTCTTCTTCCTCCGTCCAGCGTTAAACTCTCGCATCGACGGATCCTCCCCCGCCCTCTTGCGCCACCCACCTCCCCCGCTTCCCCTTCGCGCAGCCACCCGCACCCCCGCCCGCACGCCTCTGACGGCCACATGCTACACGACACTGCACCTTTTCACGCCATGTGCAAGCTACCTAGCACTAGCTAGCTGCAGTACCAATGCATCTGCAGTTGCAGAGAGGAGGGGCGTGAGGAGATGCATCTGAGCACAAACAAAGGGATCGAGGGCTTGTGGTTCACGGTGACCGGTAGGCAGGGCTTCGTCAGTGCCGCGCTCTGCCACGAGCTGCTCCGCCGCGGCGCCCGCGAGGTCCGGTCCCTCGACCTCCGCGCCGCCACCACCTGATCCCAGCAGCTCGAACTTGGGCGTGGTCTCCGACGCCACGAACACCCTCCGTGCATGCTGGAACGAGAAGGACGGCTCGGCGTCCGCGTCGCCGCCTAGGCTAGGCAAGCCTGGCCCCGCTCCTTCCACGTCCGGGCCGCCGAGGGACGTTGTGGAGCGCCGCGACGCACGCGCGACGCTGCTTGGGCTCGGGCAGCAGCAGCAGCCACTCCCCCTCCTCCTCCCTTGCCGAAGGATCGCGGCCTTCTCCTCAGCCCTCTTCGTAGCTTTCTCCTCGGCCGCCGGCGTGGGCTTCTCCTCCGCCTTCTTCTCGGCCTCCGTCACAGCCACCTCGGTGGCCGCCGCCGCGACGGGCGCGGCTTCTTGCTTCGTCTCGTCGACCAGGCGCAGGTGCTGGCCTCCCCGTACGACACGCTTGTCGGCGTCTACGATGCCTCACAGAGGTAGGAGACGATGGGTGGATCCCACAGGCAGAGAGATAGAGAAAGAGTTCAGAGTTGGACTTGAGAGATAAGGCGGGTCGAGGAAGAGGGGGTGGGCGGTGCAGATGTACGGAAGGATCGGACGGTTAGGATGCGAAGTTGGCAGAACCATGGGGAGGCATAGCCACGGGGGTGAGACGTGGATACTAAGTGCTTTTTAGCAGTAGAGAAACTTTCTATCTCCATTTAAAGCTTCACTTCAAGCCACTATTGTGGAGGGTTTTAGCCTAGATATTTTACATACCAAATACGAATTTCTAAGCGCAACGACCCATCATAGAAAAAACATTTATTGCCTAAAGGCTTGTGCTTTACATTCGTGTTTTTGGGTCTGTACCACGCACGCAAGATGTGCATGCAATCGGAGGTTCAAACAATCTAGCTGACATCATGTTTGAAGATTATAGAGAACTAGAAAGACCTATAGTTTCCAAACTAAGTAGACAAAATCTTCAAAATAGTGCTCTTAACTATGTTTGAATGCTTTTTTTTTTCAATTTTTTCGAATTAGATTTTGTTTTATGACATGTATATCTCCTAATTAAAAGTTACTATATTTAGATGCATTTCTCATGAACTCTTTTTTTCAAGTTGAAAGATTTTATTTTATAATACGTACATCTCATACTTAAAAGTTTACCGGGCTTTCCGTTTCTACTCTCCATGCGTTCTGCTCGATGCTTCATTTGTTTTTGTCCTCATGCACTCTTGGCGCTCCGTCTTGCCCGACATCCACTTGCCGTGGCCTCTGACCACCAATCTTCGCCCTTCCATCGATGAGCGTCCTTCGCTCCTGCCTACCCGCCAAGGAGCTTCTTCGCTCCTGCTCTGTTGATATTGGTGGTGTTCCTCCTTCTCTCCCAAATCTCACGAAGGATCCTCTGACCTCGCCGGATCCTACACCCACCCTCGCCATATTCTGTCGTTGTTGTTGCCACCATCCTCACCCACCAGAAAAAACCTCCCCCTCCTAGGCATCGGCGTAGAAGCAGGGTATGGGAATATGGATGCTAGGCCATGGGCATAGGTATTGATTTCCTGGCGCCACACCGTGAGAGCAATTGACGACAACACACTTCCAGGTGGCCGAATCAGATTCCGTCCACCGAAAAATGGTTGGTACACTAGGCAGCTGTGATAGAAGTTATCCTAGCCGTTCATCTCATTTCGATCCATGTGCCATCTTGTCTCTAGCGCTTGTATTTCAGTTGTATTTGTATTTTTGTCTACATTGTACGTGTACCAGGCAAAGAATCTTGACAGATTGATTTGACGTAAAGAGAGTGGTTCCTGTAAAAGCTGTCTCGTGGACAGGTTCGGCAGCCCAGCCAACTTTACAGCTCTATCTGCATGTACATTACACTCCTCCTTTTAAAATTTGAAAAATAACCATTGCATGCCTGTGCACAAACTTTTTTAGAAACTTTTATAATGGTGTTGTGCTGATCATTAGTACAAGAATTTATAGTCCACGAATATAAGGATAAGGTACCACGATCATTTTAAATTCGTGGTACCTTAAACAATATGCACCACTAATATAGATTGTATTATTTGAACATGTTGGTACACCATCAAAAAAGTTTAAAATAGTTTTGCTACACAGTACAAGATATTACGTGTATCAAAACACACAACACTTAATTTACATGAGTCTTGACACCGCCGCAGCTCCTTGCCTCGTGCGATCAGGGTGTGAGATGACATCGGGGGGCGACGACTTCAGCGTTGTGGATCAAGGCCTCAGCAACACAACCGGCAGCAGGGGTGGCAGTGGGACCGGCTTGCCTCCACCTCCGCCGCTGCAGCCGCGAGCATCGGCATCACCCCCGCCGCCACGGGCATCAGCGCCAGCAGAGGCATCTTTGGCAAGTCCAGATCTAAGCCGGGCTGGTCCAAAATCTCCACCACCGTGCCCAGATATGGATAGTACGCGCTCCTAGAGAGGGAGAGGAGAGTGCGAATGAGGAGAGAGAATGGGGAGGAGTGATATTTATCTGATATTGCGTCCGTATAGGTACAGGAGGTACACCATATCAAATATATGATGGGATCTAATGCTAGAGCTGCAGTTACCTTTCCGGGATCTCGAAATGTACATGAAAGAACAGGATAACACCTACCATGCTTCCCTGATGTATTATATCTCCATGCTGAGGCGCTCCACGCCGCCACTGCTGCCTTGCCTATCCTTGGTCTTGCCTCCAACAAATAGCCGAGTGACGAGACAATAAGTGGAGACAAGTCAGAAACCAATCCTAGAGCACTATGATATTCCATCCATGCCCCATAGATGTCTCTTGAACTACGCTGCTGCCGTTTGCCTCCGCTGCCCTTTGTGGGTTATGGCAAAGGACATCCGCCTTCATTGCTGCAAATCTCAGACGACTTGACCGATCCTGCTCCTGCCACAACATTTGCATATTTGGACGCTACTACTATACTTTCCAGAGGATTGGCTTCTAAGGGTATTTATCCCGCAGTAAGCCCGTGACGTACTAGGCGAGGATAAGATTTGGAGACGCTATCATGATACCCATCCTTCTTGAATCACCCAACCCTCTTCCCTCTATTCAATTTGCCTCTTCATGTTGAAAATACCAGATTGTAACTCATGCTTATTTCGCAAAGTAACCATCTCATTCTCTCTCCTCCCTCTATCTCCTCCACGTCATCAAAAATTCTACATGGAACTGCATGGGACAACTTATAAGACCGCTGACGTGTAGCAATATCTTGCCCTAAGATGACTTATAAAAACTGTATGAAAAAGGACTTTCTTTAAGGAAAGATGAATAAGAAGGAAATGAGTTGAGTCGACCTTCGCTATTGGAAAATATGGGGTAGTATATGTATGCGTAATCTTCTTGATCCCATCAAGGGTCAACTTGTTCTTGGAGAGTTATATATAAAATGTATGCCGGTTGTTTGTTTCATAGCCGGCAGCTCATTGGAACCAACGAGGGCACCTAAACTCATTGGACTAGGCCCAACCTACTAAAGCCTACTTCCTCCGTTCTAAGAAAAATGTAATTCTAGCTTTTTTAGATAGATCGGTGGTGATATGAAAAGACTTTCATGCCCTCATTTGTTTGTCATATGGAGTTAGTTTTGGTATGCAAAATAAATCTGACTATTTAATTAGGCAGGTAGTTGAGATCCAATTTCAAGATTTGGACTCTTTGTGGGATTTTTTTTCAAACGCAGGATTGTACTTTTTTTGGAACGGAGGAAGTTATTTTTGCCGGAGTTTTGTATCCATCCATCACAAGTCGTGGTAAATATTTTCTTTAGACATTTGGAAGTCCGTTGGAATCGTGAACTTTTTAGAAAAACAGAAGAAGATAAAGAAACTTTCACCCTCACGGGACAAGTGACGTTTCCTAGAATATTACGATGCCAATCAGAGCTTCAGAGGCTAATAATATTCCAAATGCCATTTCTTAGCATTGTATTAGCAGAGGCAACTCCAAGATTCTGTTTGGATCCACCCAGCTAATTCATTAGCTGATTAGCTGGAATTATCTAGGTTGAATCAGCTAATTAGCTAATTGATATTTAGCTTGTTAGAAGAGATTTAGCTACGCATTAGTTGGTTCCGTTTGGATCCACCGTAACTAAAATTAGCTCCAAGTCTCTTCGTGGCGAGCAGATCCATTTGTACGTGAGAAGACAGACAAAACAGAAAGGAATGACGGCATGGCGCAACGGCCGCGCAGTGCGATGCTCAGGGAAGAAAGGCAGAAGCTGCAGGAGGGGAGGTTAGGTAGGGGTCAACCGCTGCTGGATCGCCATTGCTGGTCCAGCAGCAACCACCAGACCAAACCCAATCCAAAATGACTGGGATAACACAATGGCTAGATATTCCAATTAAATCTCTACGCCTCACCATGGCCCCACAAACAGGAAAAAGCTCCCTTCCTTATCCAGCAGTAGTACCCTTTTTGTTTTTAGATGTTGCTATCTGAAACTACTAGGACTAATCCTGATCTGAATCGTGATTTATCATACTCCCACCGTATTAAAAGTCGTTGATTTTTTCTTACAACTTTGATCATTCATCTTATTTAAAAATTTATGTAAATATTATCTACTTTATTTGTGATATGCTTTACTATTATATGTATTTTAAATATGACTTAACCTTTTATGTTTGCAATAAATTTTTAAATAAAATGAATGGTCAAAGTTGTAAAAAAATTTAACGGCGATAAATATTTTGATACGGAGGGGTACGTGTTTCCTCGTACGGTGGCTTTGCTTATTTCAGTTTAGCACGCAACCGCGGGTGGGTTCATCACAAAGTCGTGGCGTCCGATCATGTGATCTGGGCATCTCTTCTACTCTATCTTTTGCAAATTTACTTTGCGACGATGCACTATACACTAGGCATAAAGTTAAATGTTTAGGAGTTTTCAGTAATTTTCAGTAAAATTTCATTAAATGCTGATCTCACACAGGTGCTGGATCTGTGCGAATAGCAACGGCGGTTCAGTAATCAGTAGTGTTTGTCTTGCAAAGATGGAGAAGGAACAAACCTTTCCCTGGAAATTTCTCCGGCCTGCTCTCTTTCCTGCCGGGAAAAAACAACAACTTAACACTATCATAGACACCAGTAGTGGTCACAATCGCAAGAGGAGAATGCCAACTGCAACAACCAATGGACCAAGAGCTCCGCACATTCGCACAATTGAGGAACGCGATTCACCACAACATTTCAAGAAAGTCTAATGAATTCTTTATTTTACAAAATTTTTCATCATCATCTGCGTCGGCGCAAGGAACCCGACAGATGAACGCGTTTGGATATGTACAAGGATCATCCGTTCGTTGCCATGATGGAGGCTATGGATACATGCTCATCCATAGCTCAGAGGGAGCCTTCCTTGGCCGAGAGCCGCTTCAAGAACTCGTAGGCGGTGACCATGGTGGCTGCTGACAGCGACATGGACACCCACCTCGGCCCGAGCCCCCGGTAGCACGCGGCCCACCCTCCCTCCCGCACCAGGTCGCGCGCCGCGGCCGCGAGCGTCGGCGCACGGGCCCCGGCGTCCATCACCTGCAGCCGCGTCTTCACGGTGTCCAGCGGCATGGTCACCAGCGCGGCCGCGCCCCCCGCCGCGGCGGCGCTCGCGCCCTGCACGGCCATCGCGGCCCCGCGGCTGTCGTGGTGCGCGGGGCCGACCGCGCGCCAGAGGAGCCGCTGCGCCGTCGCGTAGGACGCCCACCACGCGGCGCTGGAGGGCGCGTAGGTGAGCACCGAGACGCCGAAGCCGCGGTACAGGCCGCGCACGCCGTCCGCGAGCAGGATCTTCCGGAACGCGTCGGCGCCGCCGCGGTAGTGCGCGGCTGCGGCGGCGGCGGGAGCGGTCTGAACCATGAGGCGCTGGCTGACGACGTCGACGGGCGTCCAGACGACCTGCGCCGCGACGGCGGCGGAGACGCCGCCCGCGGCCGATGCCACCGCGTTGGCCGCCGGTTCCGCGACGCCGAGGCGGAGCGCGGCGGAGCCCACGGCGCTCTTGGTCGCCTCGAGCGCCGCCATGTAGAGCGCACGGGCGGGCACCGTGCCCGCGAGGGACGCGCCGAAGCCGCGGTAGAACCCCCGGGGCCCGTCGCGCCGGAGTATCGCCGCCGCGGCCGTCGAGGCCGCGGCCTGCGGCGGCGGCGCGACCTGGAGGTGCGTCTTGAGGACGACGGCCGGGTAGAGCGCCACGGAGACGCCGGAGAAGAGCGCGGCGCCGAGTACGAAAAACCGCGACTTGTCGAGCATCTCCCAGCTCACCTCCGCCGGCATGGCCCGCGCCTCCTCCACCTTGCCTCCATGCCCCGCAGCTCTCACGGCGCTAAAGCTCATCCCTCTCCAGATTTGGCTCCCACACGCCCGCCCACCTACAGCAAGCCTGGCTATCCAGTAGCTCGATCCGATCCAACCACTCCCTGCGGTCCGCCGCCGCAAGAAGTCAGATGTGGAAGGGATGGAACATCTCGCGCGCCGAGTAGACGTCGCCGGCGGTGTTCCCTGTCACAGACGGCAGCATCTCCGCTCCGACGAGGCGAAGGCTTGCTTCCTCCTCCCCTCTGTTTCTTTTGGATCGATCGAACGGGAGAAGCGGTGGCCTGTTCCGCGAACGGAAAAGCGAGACGAAATATTTGGGACGCGAGGGGTGTAAGTGAATAATTATATGGGATGAGGAATTGAGGATTAGGCGCGCGCCACGAGGACCGCCACGTGGCGGTCGTTGCAAGTTGCTGCTGCAAGTCTTATCGGCTGCTCAGGCGCTGACAGAGATCTGCGATCACGAGTGATCTGGACGTAACTTGGGCCAGATTGGCCTGTACATTTCACCGTGGAACGGATTGGGCTAACAAGCCCATTCTGATGCTGAAAAATAGAGAAGCTGAACACCAGAATGGGCTTGAAGATGCTTTCCAAGATTCGTGCAAAACTGCAAATGTGTTTCAGTTAAAATTGTTCAGCACCTATTTCTATGTGTGACTGGGCCGAATGTGTGCACTGTCATTTCTCTTTTTCCACTTTCCGCCCATGTATGCCATTTCTGTTTTTCTTTCGTTTCTGTTTTGTATGCCTTTCTTTCTTATATAATTTGTTGTTTT
This sequence comes from Panicum miliaceum, assembly GCA_032594955.1. NCBI lineage: Eukaryota > Viridiplantae > Streptophyta > Magnoliopsida > Poales > Poaceae > Panicum > Panicum miliaceum. Next base: position 17,593,909 of record CM064059.1, on the reverse strand, counting down.
CATTTCACTTCTTTTTTATTTTCACACAGAGCTCTTCTTAGATTTTACAATTGTCAATTCATTTATGAAAGGAGACCATTAAACCAAGTCAAACTTTTTGGTGGGCAAAAACGTACTAAAATATATGTCCAAAACTCCTAAAATCTGTAATACCAATGACAAGAAGGTGAATAGATTCGAAAACAAGTGAAATGTCCGGTGTACCTTAGAATTAGACATAGTTTACTATGACGGTTGCTAAAATTCAATTGTATCTTTGGGCTATTTTTTCCTACTTATGTACTACCTCCATTCTTAGATATATGATACTATTAATTTTTTTCTCAAATTTTGATAATATTTTTTTCCTTAATCAATTAGTTAAGTAAATAAATAAATACAACTAGATCAAAATTCAAATTTATTCAAAGCTTGACTTGTTAATTGATCTATTTATATAAATATCTATAGGAAAGACGGAAAGTCAAATGAATGGAAAAAGTTAATGATGTCGTATATTTATATATTAATGAATGAATGTAGCATATGAGTATACGCTTCATATTTGGCTAGACGAACATGTGCGGATGGAACTTTTGTGTAAGAATATAGAGTCTCATAATGTGAAACAACACTCAAGGTTTATTCCAAATTATTTACATTTCCCGCGCCATGTCACATCCAATTTTTAAAAGAAAACCGAATGCATAACTATATATATATACACACACGTCAGGATCAAGTTCTATACATATATAGTGACATTATAAAGCAGTCATAAAAAAAGAGTTCATAGATGTGGGAAGAGATAAACATAGGTAAAACTGAATCAATTCATTAACTGAATTAAAGCACATATTCAAACTAAGTTATCATGCGAGAGGGTCCAGTTCGCTTATAACCATGAGCACAACTAATATATCAATTTTACACTCTGTAGAAGTTGCACATTTTTTACCCATATATTATGTTACCTGTCACACAGTGCTGATCAAGCACTCTCACCACATTTTCGAGATGTGACTGCACGGTTACACTACAAGTCCTTTACAAAGACTCTAATAAGTACTAGCCCACTAAGTTTTCATCAGCCGCGTGAGTGAACCTCCTCGATGCGTGACAAAAAACCAAAGAAATATATACACCCTTGGTAGGCAGCGAACCTCTCATCACATGTTCCCCTCTTGCATTGGAACAACTACTAACAAACTAGGGATATCTAATTAATTAGCCAAGATCAGAGCTTATTAGTTCTTGTGGTTGCAGTTGATCACTTCATGGTTTAATTAATCATGATCATTAAACACGCTAGTTGATCCAAGAAACCAAAATAAAAAAGCTAAGCAAACTACTCGGAGTTCTAAATAGTAAGATCTTATCTTACTATAGTTGTTTTATTTGATGATGGATAATTGAATTTGATCTACATCTGATGTAGGCTCTCAATCTTGTTAGATGGCTTGCTGAATTAGTAGAAGCATTAGATGGTACAACTTCTATGGTGCACTCAACGATATTTGGTGCACACGACTTTGTGTAATTAACTATTTTTAGGGATATGTGTCCACAGGGAGGTTCATTCACGATGGTTCAAATTGTGAGAACCGGTGCGTCATCACCTATAATATACACTTACTAAATATCCACCATTCAAGCGCCCCAGGCACAACTTATGGAGCATGTGTATTTCATGCGAGACTTCTCGTATTATTGCATAAAAGCGCTTGAAGAGGGTGAACAAAATATGTCTATGATTAGTGAGTAGTTTGCACAGGAGAACCACAATAACACAGTATGGAATGCTTTATTGATTAATCATATTATTTTCATCTTATAAAATTTTCAATGTACTGCAACTATTTTTAATTAATCATGTTATCTTCATCTCTTGTAGAATATGCAGACAAGCATTGCATCATTGAGCTTTGATGCTATTCTATCTAAAGCCGTTGATATGATCAGATGTCATTGGCACAGTGTGGGGTTTGACCGCACTATAGATGACAAGTGGTAGTAACATGTTAAGTTTCATGAGGAGCCAAACTCTACTACTGTTTTTACCATCTATGGGATGGCTGTCTTTTTGAAGTGAGGGAGACTGCACTTATTCATGTTCTACTTTATATAACGAGGTGCTAGGCTATAAAATTAGAGATATTAACTATATTCTATCTCTAATGAAGCATAGTGAGATGTGACTTATGTTGTTTGTTATATTTAAGATTTTAAGTATTGATGTGAACTTGTGATGGTTATTATATTAGAGATCTTATTACATATATTGATGTACAAACTATTGATTCTTGTAATATATATTTAGTTTGAGTATTTGTTTGTATGAACTTTGAGTATATCAATATTGGCAAGAATCAAATTTGTTAAAAATGTGGCTCGAATAAAACTTAAATGTGGTGGGAAACAAATTAACTTCCAGAGGGTGGTTATTGCTCCTAAAAATGCATTTTTAGGGTCGGGTGAAGGTTTGGACCACCCTTGGAAATGCATTTATACGATCGGGTGATCGCTTGATCCACCCTTAGAAATGCATTTTTATGGGCGGATGAAATCCGTTCCAATAAATATTCTATTTGTAGCTGCCAAAAGTAAGAAGGGGTAGTCTACCCACTTCTATAAATGTTGTTTACCCACCTTGCAAACGTTTTATACTTTTACGTAGTAGTGCTAGTTCCCTACCTAACAGTTGCATGCTTCTTTGCTCAATATTATTAATCTACACCAATGCACGCACAAAGTCAACTATTTAGTGAATCAGAATTCACACCCAAGAAATTAAATGCACAATAGATATGGTAATCTTTACTTTTGGTGAAAATAACTCACAATGCAATGGAGTATATCTTTATTCATGGTTCAAGTAAATGCAATTACACGTCCGGAAACGCAGACCACAAACATGGCCTAAACCGGCTCCTGAACATCTCCAGCAAATTACCAAAAACTCATTACCAAAACAATTTCTCTCTCCCTCCCCAATAACAGTTTTTACGTTTTTTATGCACACCGTTGCAGCAGATTACTGAAAACTCACTACCAATATCTTCTCTTACATGTGAACCATACCTGTCTGTGGGCAAACTTTTTTATCCCCCCAATCTCCTCTCTCCTCTTTCTTGGTTGCGCCGCCAGCACCGTCCCTCTCTCTGCTTCTTCTGTGGACGCAAACAGCAAGCCACGAGCTCCTATTCAATCCAAGCACTTGCTCCCAAATTTCCCCACTTGATCTCTTGCCAAGCTCAAGTGCCACCACCGATTACTCGAGATCACAGCACAACAAGCACCAGGAACTGAGCACCTCCAGATCCCAGCAGATCGAGCTTGCGGTGGGTTGTGGGCCTGTGGCTTGCGGCGGGTGAAAAGGAGATGGATCCAGCAAGCGGTGGCTGCTCCGACACCGCAATCGCTCGAGCCTGAACCACTAAATCGCTCGGCTGCCGCCACCAGCGAAGGCAGATCGAACGGCCTTGCCATGGATTCTCCATGGCTAGAGAAGGAGCCACTCCACGGTGGCAGCGTTCTTGCGAGCTCCGCTCCCGCGCGGCGCCCATGGACAGTTGTGGCGCCCTTGCGAGCTCTTGTTCGCGCGCCACGGCCTTGGACGGTGGCGGTGCCCTTGCGAGCTTCTCCTCGACTTTGCGCATCACGGTGGCGGTGACGGGGAAGAACAGAGCTGAGTCGCGGCGCGGCGGAGCAATGGAGGTCATGACGGTGCACGGCGGGGTCACGCGGAGACGGAGGACAACAGGTCGCGGTCGGCAGCAGAAACAGCTACGCACAAAAATAACGGCCGATCGGGAATGAGTTGCATTCCCAGGAGAGAGAAGGCAAGGTTTTGGCGATCTCTAAACAATTTTTGCTAGTGGTGATGGAATTGGTAGTATGCTGGAGCTCATTCATCACCGAAATGATAAATTTTTGGTATTAATAATTAGGGATGAAAGCGGATCGGATCGGAGCGGATAATACCTGTTCCATATCCTCATCCATATTTTTTTTATCGGATGCGGAGCGGAGTGGATATTACACGGATATGGTTATGGATACGGAGCTATGAGGATATCGGATGCGGTGGCGGAGTCGGTGTCGGACCGAATGCGGATTAATATGGTCGGATAATATATGTTTATGTGTAGTTTTTTACGTTGATTAATAATTCGTAAACCAAAGCTATAAAGTAGCAAAATATCATGAAATAAAATACACCTTTATAGTTCACGACACAAAGTTGATGGTGACACTTCAAACTTGACGTCCAACAAAAGTCATTACAGGTTCTCAGTTTAGACTTATGTGTATAGAGCAAATATGTAAAATAAAATAAAAATATTATCGATCAGCCGTTAGGATTTACCGATGCATGTGCATATAATATAAATACTTGTTGGTTAATGGGCTATAAAATTATTATGTGTGCATTTGGACTGCGCTTAATTTGTACAAAGTGCTGGCCTGCTGGGCTCGTGAAAGTAGTCGGATATCCTATTATGAACCTCGGATTATTCACGTTCAATTATCGGATAATCCATATCATCCGGATTTTGCTAATACCATATCCTACTCCGTATCCGCATACAATCAAATTTGGATTATCCATATCCGCGTGGATATCGAAAAACCTTCTCCACATCCATAAAATTTGGATTCGGATCGGATCGGATGCGGAAATTATGCGCTCCACTTTCATCCCTATTGATAATGAGTACAAATAATCCGCTGGAGATAACTCTAATGCTAGATGTAGGCGTCGTACTCGAGGACGAGCAGGCTGTTGGGATCCGGCGACGCAACCATCTTGCTGAGCGTGTACCCGCGCGCCATCCGGAACGCGCCCGTGCCGCTGACGATGGGCCGCTCCATGACCGTGCCCAGCACCGCGCGGCCGAGCAACGCGCTGCCGTTGTAGGGGCCGTCCGTGAACACAAAGTCAAACACCGTCAGGAGCGCGCCGTCGGAGAGGGACGCGCCGACGGAGAGCCCCGCGCGCCCGAGGAGGCGGCGCGAATGATCCTCTACCTACGTGCGCAGCTACGCACGCCTCCCTATTCGTTGATACTTGCTTTGAGATTTGTGCTAGATTAGCGGTCGATGTGCTGCGGCTGTTTATAATGACCCGATTGCGTCTCATTTTGTCTACATTTAACTTGTTCTGACGTATCTATGTTCACACTGCTACATACGGTTTGGTGGAAACAGGCTCATCCAACGACTTCTTATCGTAACCAATTTTGGTGGAGTTAATATTGGCTGTGTTGATATGGGCCTACAGCATAGTACAAGTTTGACCTTGCTCGCCGGACAAGGGAAGGGGAAAAAAATTATCTCTGCTGAGAAACTGAGGAGGCGGACGGCTTGTTGAGGCGAGGAGGCAGCGCTGATTGGTGCGCATATGGATGGAAACAGAAATACAAACATCCAAAATATTCGATATTCGTATCCATTTAAATTTTAACATGGATATCCGTATCCGAATTCAAATTTAATGCGATAGTAAAGTGGATACATCCGAATCCAATTGTGATCGATTTCTATTTCTGATTTCACATCTATTCGATAATATCCCACACTGAGACTATTTAAAAGTCATTTCCATTTCCCATAACCAATATTATATTAATCTTCTATTATGAAATAAAGCAATGATTTCTTAATCCGTCAATCGGAATCCTAATCGGAATCTAAGTGACCGTATGTTAAGTTAAGGATCCAAAATTATTTAGAATTAGCGCTTGACGAGTAAAATAGAAAAAGATTGTAGTCCTCGAACAACACACACTATGTTATTATGAAATACATACGATATATAATATATACTTTTATATGCTAATCATTTATAATTAGCACTTGACGAGTAAAATAGAAAAATATTGAAATTCTCGACCGACATGGATTATCTTACTATTACTAAACCAAGCAATAATTCCTTATTCCGTCAATCGGAGTTCTAATCGGAATCCAGCCGGGGACCTAATGTTGAGTTAGACCGTTTAGAATTTGCATTTAGCGAGTATAAATAGAAAAGGTCCGAAATCCTCAACCGACACTTACTATACATTATATGTATATAATATATACATTTTTATATGCTAATCAATATATTTATATAGCTTTGAGTTCGAGACCGTTTAGAATTTGCATTTAGCGAGTATAAATAGAAAAGGTCCGAAGTCCTCAACCGACACTTACTATACATTATATGTATATAATATATATATTTTTATATGCTAATCAATATATTTATATAGCTTTCCGTAGCAACGTACAGACATATTTGTTAGTGTTATTATAAAATACATATGATATATAATATGCGAGTAAAATAGAAAAAGACTGAAGTACTCTAACAACACGCACTATGTTATTATAAGATACACTAGAAAATATACCATTGCGTTGCTACAGAAAACATATAAATATATTGATTAGCATATAGAAATGTATATATATTATACACCATATATATTTTATAATAACATAGTATGTGTAGGTTGAGGACTGCAGTTTTTTCCATTTTAGTTGTCAAACGCTAATTTTAAACGGTTTCGGATCCTACGGTCATCCGGATTCTGATTAGGATTCTGATTGACGGACCAATGAATCATTGCTTGCTTTAGTAATAGTAAATATATGATGTATAATATATATTTCTATACGCTAACTGTTTAGAATTAGCACTTGACGAGTAAAATATAAAAATACTGAAATCCTCGATCGACACGTACTATGTTATTATAAAATATATATAATGTATAAAATATATATTTTTATATGCTTATCAAGGGAAAATCCAATCTACACGCGCGTGTAGCTACTTCTATGTGTATATCTCATGATGTAGAACGTATCTGACCTAATGAAGAGCATGTACGTGAAGTATGTGATCATAGTAGACCATCCGTGATGGTATATACGTTGGATATATGACCTTACATAGAGTATATGGACATACTTATTTTTACAAAATAGTACTAAGGTATAAATATAATATATTTAAAAAATAGTGATGCTTTTGAAATTTTTTGTATATATCCCTTTGAAATATCTTAGAATTAGTATATGAAAATACTCAAAGTGATAAATGATGATGAGAGTAGCTACACGCGAGTGTAGATAAAACTCATCCAATCAATATATTTATATGGCTTCTCCTAACAAAGTACAATTTACTAGTTTTTATAATAAAGATATAAGAATATTAAATTTATTTTTAAATATTCTTGTTTTATCAATTTATGGTGAAACTACTTTTATAATTTTTTATTTATATATTAATAAAAGGACGAGCTTTTATCTACACGTAACTACTCTCACCATCAGTATACCTCCGTCACTGTTCGCCTACACGGCCGTTTAGCCCGTGTACACAATGTGTACACGCTAGACAGTGACTACCTGTGTCCGTTTAATCAGCCGTTTACACTGTTTAACCCGTTTAAATGGCCGTTTAGTCCGAATAAATAGCTAAACAGGAGGTGACCGACTCTTTAGTGTTTACCGTTTACGCTAACATTGCCTCCGTGCGTATGTCGATATACTCATTCATCACTTTGAGTACGTTTTAATTTTAAGATACTTCAAAGGGATACATATGAAAAGTTTGGAATGCATCCCTATTTTTTAAATATATTATGATTATACCTTAGTACTCGTATATAAAAATTAGTATGTCCACATACTCTAGGTACGGTCATACATACCCAACGTATATACCATCATAGATGGTCTAGTATGATCATATACTTTACGTACGTACCTTTTGTGAGATCATATACATCTTACATCACGAGATACACACGTAGGAGTGTACATACACATGTAGAATAAATTTTCCCTTAATAAAATTATTTATTTATTTACTAAAATATATTTTTATTTGTAGTTTATTTTTATGTATTTTTTATTAAAATATTTTTTTGATAAATATATTATTTTCAGCAAGTTATCTTTGTTATGTTATTATACTTTTGTTTCTGCATGTATTTTTCAGGTCGGTGGCTCGTTGGATAGATGTTCCAAATGGTAGGAAAGGACGGTTGCGTTGTTGACCTTTTCTTCTTATGAGGGGGTACTTGTCTATGTGACCGCAGCCGCTATCTCAGGTGGGAAATGGTTCAGTTTAATCGCGCAACTGTTGACTAATTTCCTTTTCGCATTAGCCTTGGCCGCGCCAACGAGCCTTGCCAATATTTATTGGGATAGATCACAGCCGTCCGTATCCTTTCATCCCGGCCGTTTGCAATCGTGCGTAGGTACGCACGTTGGTAGAGAATCCGCGTTGGAGGAGACGGGACGCCGGGTCGGCGCCCTCCCGGAGCATGTCGTCGACGACATTCACGACGCCGAAGAACGAGCCGTTGTTGAGGGCGCCGCGCGCCGCGGACACCTGCACCGCCGTGCCGTCCGGGCCGCCTGAGAAGTTCTCGTGGAAGTAGAAGTGGAGGTGCGTCGTCGGGCGTCCGACGTCACCTCCGGCGGCCTCTCTTACTGCCGCTTCCGTGGAGGACAAGACGAGAACACAGAAGACCATGGGCGCTGGAGAAGAAATGGAGTGGGCCATATGGATATTACTTAACATATTGATTCCATTTGCTTTTATGCCGACAAGTGAATTTGATTTGTCGAGTAAACATTTTATAACAAAGTCAACCAGTCCAACTGCAGACTGTTACTAGCGGTAGTTGCACAGCTAAATGAAGGCCCCGTTTTGGAGGGCTCTGCTCCGGCTTCAGGCTGAAACCCTCCTAAATGCCAAAAATAAAATGGCTTTGGTCTAGAAGCACATAAAGCCATTTGAAAAAAAAAATAAACAGGGAGCTAGAACCTAAAATAATTAGCTTCTAGCCTCGCACCTTCCCCTATCTTTCCGGAGAAAAAAAAATATTTTGCAAAACGTTTTATGCAAATGCTTTAGCTTAGAAAAGCTCATTTAATTAACAAGAGAAGTCAAAACTAGAGCCCTTTTTGGAGAAGCCAAAGCCCTGCCAAACAAATCCAAATCTTACATGGAACAACCACCATTTGCATAGTGTGTCCTCATGATTGAGACAATGAAATTGCATTACTTCAGAATAGATTTTTCAAATGAGACTTCACCGCTTGTTCAACTCAAATCGGTGGTGATAGATTTTCACCGCTGCTCGTAAGTAGGTGGATGTAGTGGTAGTTAGAACTGACGGTGAAAATCTATCACCGTCGGTTTATACTACGTACCAATAGAGAAAATAGAATCAATTTTCATCGCTGGTTCATGATAAGTTATTTTTTACCGCCATATCTATGCGCGATCCGACGGTGAAAATAGACCCGATAGTAAAAATCCACCATCCATACAAAAAAAAATATTTTTTTCATACGAAGTTAGATGAAGATAAATTTATATAAAAATTAATATAGCTTGACGAGATCTAAAATTTTATAGTTGATAAATTTTTTCCTTGAAGTTTTTCATATACCTAAATGTTCAATATAAATTTTTTAGACCTATCAAACAACCTCGGATGGAAAAAATATTAAATTTGTAAAGCTCGACAAAATCTAAAACTTTCCAGTTGACAATGATTTTGTTGAGATTATTTGGCGTCTAAAGATTTAGTATAGGATTTAGATAAATTAATATAAAAGATGATAATTAATGAGCTAGTGTCCAAGAGCTAATTTTGAGACCCTACATGAACATACAATTTAGGATGCATACGTAAGTTGTAGAACATGATTTCCTCTTCTATAATAGAAATTTAACATAAAATGAAAAATGTGTAAGGTGGTGTCTCAGAACTGTTGGTATTGTGTCAAAGGTCCAGGGTTTTAAGGAAATCTTATAGAATAACAATATAAAAGTTAGGTTCATATAAGCAGCAAATGAACCTATAAGGCATCTTGGACCAAACCAAATATTTTAGAGGTCCTTATGGCGCATAATACCACCACTTTGTGGTATATAGTATAGTTGAGATCTAACCCTTCATTAGTAAGGATAATTTTAGAATTATTTTTCTATTATAAATGAAATGAAGAGTTAGAATTATGAAGATAGTCCAAATGAAATGGATCCTGGTGTCATTAGTATTTTTTCCCATAGTACCCTTATATATACTAACTATACTACTTATGTATACTACCTATATAACTATTGAACTTTTCAGCAGTATACGATTAATCTGAACTGTCGGATGTTTCAATAATGTTATTTTCAAACACTAGTTTATACTAAGTATTGTGCACGATAAAAAGACTTCATGTTTTAATGTATTTTTTTACATTTATCTGTTACAAATATCTGGTATTAGATATCAGTAAAACGCGCCGCCTCGGCGGGCAGCCGCATTATCCACGTCAGTAAAAAAAAATTCCTCCTTTCGATTCTCGTTTTACGGCTTCCAACCAATCGTTTTACTGCTTCCAGTTGCTTGGATTCCCGTGCATGCTGCAAGAACTACCGCGCGCTGGTAAAATGTCCAGTAACAACTCCTTTGCTTCCGTGGGGCACGCGTCAGCTTCTTGATGGATAGAAGCATCAGGACGTCTCGCGCGTGTGGCAGAGGCGTTTGGCGTGTGTGGTTAAATCTCTGACGACGCTTGGATTTCCCCTCCCTTTCAGCCTCTTCACCTTCCTCCCGAGACCGAGTAAGGTCCTCTCTCTTCTTCTCCTCCCGTACATCATTTTCATATTTTTCTTTGGTTCCCATCGCATTTGCTGACCCTTGTCCCGTTCTTAGAATCCTGCTTCTTGGTTGGGAATATGACTGCTCCGGAGCTTTTGCTTCCTTACCATTTGATTTTTGTTGAGCTGACTAGATCTGACTGACGTACACTTTTTTTTTTTGCTTTTTACTTATTTGATCTGCGATTTTATCCTCCTCTCTCTTTCAGTTCATACTTTCCTTTTAAATGGTTTGAAATGGTTTTGCTCTTTCAATTAACTGTTTTCCATGCACCTCCGGCACCGTCGACTCGGCGGAGGCGGACAGCGATGGGGACGAGGACTCGGCGGCGGACTTGAGGCAGGACGAGGACGCGCCGCGGGAGGCGGCGTTGTCGGGGAAAGTTGAGGCGCACCGCATCGCCACAAGCGCTCCTCCGCTCTCCTCTTCTCCTTGCGCCACCACCTTCCTTCCAAGGCATGGTAGCTCGGCGCCTCCTTCCCTGCACCACGCCAGGCCGGAGCTCCCGTCTCACGCCCACGCCCCAAGTCTCGTCTACCTCGCGTGCAGTGGCCGCTCAAGCAGGCCGCGGGCAAGGGCGCAAGGCAGCGGCGGGACGTCATCCGCTTTTCCGGCCACATGCGGCTATGCGGTGATTGGTGACTTAGCCTCGTCGACTGCCGGCTTGATAACTCCACGGACCAAGCCGCGCTGCTCCTTCGCGCGGGCGGGGGATGCGGCCTACGGCGCCGCGGTGACGGTGGAGGATCCCCCGGCGCAGGTGACAGGACCGAGTATAGTTGCTATTTCCCTTGTATCTATGCAGTAATATGATTTGATGAATGATCATGCGCAACATGATATGGTGGTGTATAAAATTTTATAGTAAACATTGGCTGGTGAGGTAAATTTTATCACAGATCCTTTCCGTTTGGATAGCATGTATTTATCAATTGGATTACAGATCATGTTCTGTATGCTAAAATTGAAAAGAATTTTTCTCTTACTCACAAAATTGAAGTTCATTTTATGAGTTTAGTTGTTTCTGCACCTTGGTTGGCGCTAATTTGAGGGTCATTCCTTGTGTATGGCATTTGCCAATGAATTGTCAATGATTTTTGTAATATACCATTTATAATTCCTAATGGACAGAAGCGATTCTCAATTATTCGGAGTCACTTCTTTTCCTGTTGAACAACAAATATTTTCAGTTCAGTAATGCATAAAACTTAAATACCTATAGTTTTCTTAGATGGAGTTCTCCTCAGATATTGTTTTCTCAGCTCTTTTCTTTGTACCAGCTGCTCTATAACAGTTCTGGAGCTAACTATTTGCTCTCTTGCTACGTATGTGTAGCCCAGTCATGCAAATTTTTTTTATCACTTACAGCTCACAAAAAATATTGATGTGAAATTGGAAGAGCTGACAATATAATAACAATGGCTTTAGTCAAGGTAAATTTACTAAAATGAGGTCCTGTTTTGAAGTAGGGGCATTGTGATGGAGGCAATGCGTGTTGTGTGATGGATGCCAAAATGGAATCAGTAAGAACATAAGAAATTTACCTAAAATTTATCTTCCTGTGTAAGTGTCGCTCGGTAGTATAATGCTTTAGAATAACTGATACTATTCTCTGCCCGAGACACCATTTATGCATATAGCAATACGCGCGCATGGGCGCGCGCCATCCACTAGTGCACAAAAAGGATGGTGTCGCCAAGAAAAATCTAACATCAGATGTTTCCAATTCAACTGAGGGCAAGGAAATTGCTTGCTGAAATACTATAACACAATACTGATATTTTACCTTGCTCATAAAAAAAATGGTGATACAATGATCTCGCTAATGAAGATGCAACTTTAATCCAAACAAATCTTTTGAGCTGTAGCCAAGGGCGTGGTGAGTGCCTCACCACCGGGGCTTCAACTCCGGCATCCACTTCTTTCTTCAAACCAAAGCTCGCAGCAAAATTACATAGATAAAAAGGAGATATGAAAGAGATTACTACTCTATCTTTCAAGTCATTTACGGATTTACCTATGCAGAGATTGATAATCGAATTAAAGTTTTTTGGGTAAAATTGAATGAAAAGTTAGTATCAAATAAAGGAGTAAATCATAAACATTCCTGTACTATTGGCATCCATATTTCATCATTTATCAGGGTTGGACTATGTCTTTTCCTTTCTACAAGTGAATAAAAGAATATCCTTTGAACTTCCTATAAAGTTAGCAAAGCTGCAGTGTATGTAAATAGCACTTTCTAGCTAGCTAGTTCTGTCCAAAACCTATAAAATTGTACTTCATGCTTCAGTCCTAAATCTTCTCTAATGCTTGGAGAACGTCGTCCCTCAAATCCTCAAACTTCTCGATCCCGAAACTGAACCTCACCAGGTTGTCCTTGATCCCGTTCTTTGCCTTTTCCTCGTCACTCTTTCCCCAGAATGACATGACCGCCGGCTGCTGCACCAGGCTCTCGCAACCGCCGAGCGATGTTGCGATCAAGGGGATTTCCAGCGCATCAACGAACCTCATGGTGCCGCAGAGGTCTGATTTCACCTCGAAGCTGACAACGCCGCCGTACCCTGTCATCTGACTCTTGGCGACTTGGTGCCATGGGTTGCTCTCTAGCCCAGGGTAGTGCACCCGTTCAATCTTTGGGTGGCACTCCAGGAGGCGCGCAATTTGCAGCGCCGTGCGGTTATGTGCCTCAACACGGAGGGCCATCGTCTTAAGCCCACGTATGATCATGTAAGCCGCGTTCTGCATAATTTCAGAGTATAGATCAGTACAACCCTTTTGAGGAAAATCAACGGGATTATATTCAATGATCCTCATGTTGAGATGCAAACGTACCGGACTGATAGCACCGCCAAGGTCGTGGTGCCATGCTCGTATTTCGGAGATGAGTGCCTCTGAGCCGCTAATACATCCGGCAATAACATCATGATGTCCAGCCATGTACTTCGTAGCAGAGTGCAAGACGATGTCGGCACCGAGGGTGAGGGGCTTCTGATTGATCGGCGACGCGAGGGTGCTGTCGATGCACACCAAGGCACCCTTCTGGTGGCACAACTCTGCAACCAGCCTGATGTCCACGCACTTGAGCAGTGGGTTTGTTGGGGAGTCGGCGTAGAAGAGAGTTACATTGTTCTGGTCAAGAACGGCCTTTAGCGACTCCATGTCGTCGAGGTCGATGAATGTGGACCTGATGCCCATCTTGGAGAGCCTATCACGGATGAAGGCGCGGGCCTCGCTATAGCAGTCAGTGGTCGTCACGACGTGGCCGCCCGGCGTCACGAGTGCCAGCAGCGTGGCGACGATGGCGTTCATGCCGGACGACGTGACCAGGGTCGCCTCGGCTCTCTCCAGCGCGCTGATCTTGTCCTCCAGGACCTTGACCGTCGGGTTGCTGTACCGGCCGTACTCGTGGCTGTGGCGCCGGCCTTCCTTGAAGGCGATGAGGTCCTCGGAGCTCTTAAACCAGTGCGTTGTGCCGCTCACGATTGGCGTCGCGATCGAGTCCGTGGCAGCCTCGCCCGCCCCCTTCCCGAGCTTCTCCCCGGCGTGGACGGCGAGAGTCTCGTCGGAGGCGCGTCTTGGCTTGGGAGGGTGAGCATCACCGAGCAACTCTTGGAGCAATCCAGCTGGGGGCGCGGCGGTGACGCGATTGTGCTTTGGAGAGTTGAGAGGTTGGAGGAGGCGGCGCTGCTGCCTCGGGAGCGTGATCTTGCCAAGGGAGGTAGACGGAGCCATGAGCTCGGAGAAGGATCAAGCAGAACTGGATGGCGGATTAATCCAAGTGATTGAGCTCAGTTATGAGGAAGGAGGAGCTGACTGGTAGCTGCTTGCCCGTGGCCGCAGTGACTAACTAAAGCTTGTGTGTTTGGTTCTTTGGCCTTCCTCTCTCCCCTGAACACATATATAGGCACAAATCGACGCGTGTTTATACGCGGTTGTTTTTACATTTCTGCATGAGGTTATTGTGCGCCAAGAGCCAAAAGCGAGTAGGTTGTTAAGATGGAGTGAACAATTAAACAAGTAGTGTGTGCAAGTGTGATTAATAAAACACACGAGAGGATCTGAATAAGATTGTACAACAAGAGTGCAAAGTCAAAAGCGAGTATAAGCAGGAATAAGAAAACAGTAGGAGTACTGATCTATTAGGCTGACCCTTCCATCTTGTTTATAGAAACAACTTCAGTGTGTGGGTCCTTTTTTGCTAATATAATGGAGTCTGAGTTAATTGCGGCTGAATCGCTTGATTAGCATGTGAACGTCTTCTTGATGGTACGCGCAGGCGCGTCAATTGGACGGCGGTGCTCTCGCAGAAAAGAGAAGGCAAGCACCCGATGGGATCTGCCTTTGGCCCTTTTGTTTTAGCTTCTGATCAATTTTGAAAGCCCGATTTTAAGAAATCCAAAAGTCAGATGATATCTGACTTCTGGAATCTAGAATCGAGAATCCATAATCGAGTTCGATTATGGATAAATCATCTGACTTTTTAATTCTTAAAATTGAACCTTCAAAATCGACCATAAGCTAAAACAAATAGAACCTTTGACAACTAAGGCGCATCTAATAGAACAGTGGCAGCAGTTTATCTAGAAGATAAAAGGCTAATATTATCTTGCAAATAATCTTGGTTAGATCTTGCAAGCTAATATTTTGTTTTAGTCTTATCACTTTATTATGCTAAAAAGTCCAATATTGACAGGGATAACCATCAACAGTGATGGGTATAGCGCCCGTCCTATGGACGCGTCGTCACTAATATAATGACATGGCGGTGCATGAATATAATAAACATCAACTATGGTGTAAACAATCTATGTCATTTTTTATGTAGTAATGCTTAATGTCAAAGAAGTTTGCACAATATGAATGTGTTAGATCCCGTGGACCAACTAGGAGTAGATCAGAGGGTATTCTTGCATTAATTTGAGATAAACAATAGTGGATCTTGGGTTACACCGAGAGGAATAAGGGAAGTGAGGGAGAGAGAGACCGTCGAGCTTGGCGTTGGTGCCGACCATGGCGGTGACAGCAGCGGGGTTGAGGTTGCAGGAGATGGCGACGCTGTCGGTGTAGAGGTCCAGAACGAGGTGGAGGTGGTCGGCGCAGTGGCGGCGGGCTTCCCGTCGCTTCAGCACAGAGGAGATCGGATCCTCTAGGATTATCATTTTCCCATTGAACCTTGGGCCGCGTGCCCCTTTCCCCTTTATAGCACTGCGCGCCGGGGCCCACCAACCATGTTGGGTTGGGCGCCCCCGATCAGGGCACGATCAAGGAGTCTACATGATCATTGGACCGTGCGGATGAGATCAATATTAACATTCTCCCCCTTGATCTCATCTTATACTTTCATACTTATTACTTGTACTTCACGTCTACTTCTCAATGAATCGATATATAGAGCACGCACCATCATGACAGTTACTTCTGTACCATCTGACGCAATGACTACAATACATATTTCCATTTCGGAATAGACACTAGGCCCCTTTGTTATCAAGAAATTATAGGCTACCATAGACCCATGTCGACTGAGTGTTCTCTGAACACATTGGGCGGTAAGCCTTCGGTGAGTGGATCCGCAAGCATTTGCTTGGTCCTTATATGTTCAATATTTTTAATATGATTCTGAATTTTCTCCTTAATAATGTATCTCTTGATGCCAATATGTTTGGTCGCACACTTGACCTGTTGTCATAGGAGCGAAATACTTAATTCCGGGTATGACTTTACCAACATTTAAGTGCCTGCTTGGTGGCCTCATATCATATTATACTATAGGTATGCATCACTGATGATAGCGCAACTGTTTGCATGTTTGTTTGGAGCTTTTCCACAATAAAACTCCAACTGCGAATGTTAACAACTACTGTGGATTTTACTACACATGTCACAAAAGTTCTATCTTCGTACCTACAACTATTTGTGAGTACTTGTTCTTCTTAACATAGAATGAGGCCTGTCATACTTTGCAAAATTGCAAGATATTCTTGACTCTATTCCAGTGACTATATCTGGACTGGACCTTTACCTAAACATCCCGGATACGTGAGCTACGTCAGGGTGAGTTCTTACTTGAGCACTCTTTAAGCTGCGACAGCCGAAGCACATGGAACTAATTTCATCTGATCGATCATTTCTTGGTTCCCGAGATTTTGTAGTTTCCCGAAACTATCACCCTTGACTATAGGAGCAGGCGTAGGTTTACTCGCATGCATACAATATTTCTTTAGAACCTCTTCTTAGTATGCCTTTTGCGATAGTCCTTATACCTCTTTTTCTTCTT
Source organism: Panicum miliaceum (assembly GCA_032594955.1). Classification (NCBI taxonomy): domain Eukaryota; kingdom Viridiplantae; phylum Streptophyta; class Magnoliopsida; order Poales; family Poaceae; genus Panicum; species Panicum miliaceum. The sequence goes on along the minus strand of CM064059.1, from coordinate 17,576,974 downwards.
TCTCGGTGATCTTCGATTCCTAAAACGAAAGAAGCTTCACCCAGAACTTTAATATCATAATTCGAGGACAAAAACTTCTTCTTCTCCAAAAGCAGATTAACATCACTACAAGCGAGTAAGATGTCATCCACATATAGGATGAGGAAAATGAATTTTTCATTCTTGAGCTTTGCATAAACACAATTGTCCTCCTCATTCTCCTTAAAACCCAATTATCTTATTGTTTCATCAAACTTCAAATACCATTATCTGGAAGCTTATTTTAATCCACAAATGGATTTCTTCACGCAACATCTAATACGTTCTTTTTCTTCCATGACAAAACCTTTAGGTTGTGCCATGTAAACTTTTTCATACAATTCCCCGTTGAGGAATGCCTGTCTTTACATCCATCTGATGTAACTCTAAAGCGTCATGCGCCACTGACACCAATATGATTCTTAAGGCATCCTTGCATGTGACAGGAGAAATGTTTCATTATAATTTATTCCTTCTCTTTGGGTGAAGCCTTTCGCAAGGAGTCACGCTTTCTATCTTTCACATTCCCTTTGGAGTCACGTTTTGTTTTATAGACCCATTTGCAGCCTACTGTTTGACTCTTTTAGGAATTTTTTCTAAGTCCCAAACTTGGTTGATACTTATTGATCTCATTTCATCTCGCATGGCTTCAAGCCATCTCTGCGAGTGAGCGCTTCTCATGGCTTTGGCTTCTTCAAATAAGGTGGGGATCACCCTTTATCTGAATTTTCTTGTTAACATAGACTTCTCAATCATCAGGGATGGCTGATTTTCTAACTCTTTGAGACCTTCCGGGGCCTCAATATTTTGCGCATCTTTTATATGGGGTTGTTGCAGCTCTTCCTTATGTGCGACAACAGTTTCTATCGGCTCCTGAAGGATAGGTTCCTCATTTTCATTCGTTGTTGCCACATGAGCAACATGTGTTGTTACCATGTGTCGTGCATAGTCAGTGCAGTAGCAACAAGTACTGGGAAAAACGGTTCTTGAATCATCGGAGTGGGTGCGTATACCCGCTTCTCCTCAAGGCTAATTTCTCGGGGTACCATGCTCCCCTAATTTTTTCTATCCTCCAAGAAGACAGTGTGTCTCGTCTCTAGGAACAATGAAACAATAACGTTTTGACTTATACATTGATGTATGGTTACGTCTTTCAGCTACTCCATTCTGCTGAGACTCTTCCAGTGTGAATACCGGTCAACTACGCTATCTTCTTATTGGGACTGTAAAAGGTCCAGAAATTTAGCTATTTCTTTGCCTAGGGGTATCATTTTCATGACCGTTGTACTCCTCCGACGGTCATAGTCATTGTTAATAGACCATTCTTGCCTTTAATGTATACTATGCATTGCATTTAATCTAAGGTATAAGAGAGTGTCTTCCTTAACTGATCTTACAATAGAGAGTATCTTTCTTAACTAATCTCACAATACTCCCCCTTGAAATATGGCAGAAACTTACTGCCATAATTTTGAAAAACTATTTAGAATTCTTGTGAACGAGGAGACATTTATCACTTACTTCATTCACACTGTCTCCTCATTTTTTCTTCAAGAACTTAACAAAGTTTCTTATTAGCAGTACTTCTGCAAGTCATGCTCGCATATTTTATCTTTTGCTTTTGTATACAACTTACTTTTATCCTGAAACTCATTTCAGGTCAATATGATACTACAAGGAAGGGTTTGAACTCTTATTCAAATAATTCATTTACTTATTGATCTGCTCAGCTCATTTGATAGATTCAACCCGTCAAGCCTTAATTTTTCCCTTTCCTTTCATTCTATATCTGATGACTCCATCTTAGTCGCCATACTAGATTGCTTTGCAAACGAGCTACTCAATTACAGTGCCCGCATACGTTTGTAAAGAGTCAGTTAATTGACTCTCCACCTTCTTAGACTTAGCAATGGTGCAATTTTGGGATTGCTCCCTTTATGGCCTCAACCCATTGAGTGCTTAATAACTGTGATACTATAAAAGTTCACAGGATATTTTAGGATAGCATAAGAGCTACCACAAACTTCTAGCATGCAAGATATGAATAGCATAAGAATAACGCTAAACTTCTCCCGCCATGTGGAATAATTCCCCATAAGGGACGTAAATATCATAATTAGCTCTCAGGACATAGGAAATATTTGAACATCAAATTCAGATATAAATCTGAACACTCTATAACACACATGTGTAATTAAACTTAATTAGACATGCATCTGACTTCTTGCAACGAACTTAGTCATAACGACAAAAAACATTCACTTATACTTCATTTTCCGATGAAATCTTCTCTTTGGTTCCAATTTAATCAGAAAATTAACAAACTAACAATAACGGAAGCTAGTGTGAGAATTACTAAACTCATTTTGGCCCAAAGTCTTTCCGTTCACCTACCCAGCAAAAGAGCCCGTTGGCTTGCAACCGAGTAATTTCAAGTGTTGATAGAAATCAACGATTGTCCATCGTTTTCTTCTACATTAATTCTACATCACCATTGGGTAGAAATAGAATTAATGCATGGAAAACTCATACAACATTCTTCTATATCACCGTTGGGCAGAAATAGAACTAATGCATGGTAAACTCATACAATATTCTTATACATTAATTCTACATCATCATTGGGCAGAAATAGAACTAACGCATAGAAAACTCAAGAATAAAACTTATAATATTGTTATCATCAACGTTGATCAGAAAAATAACAATATCACAATTGACTGGAAAAAAAATTATCTACTCTGCCAATTAAATTTTCCCATTGGTTCCAATTTAATTGGGAGATAAATATCATAGCAGCGGAAACATGAAAAAGTATTGTTCTTATTCAGAAGCATTTCGTTGAGCTCATCTACTCTCTAAAAAATTTATCACATTGGTGCAAATTTAATTATAGATACTAAACTAGACTTAAAGTATCAAAGGGGCTTCTAAAAAAAATAAAACTAAACTCTCTACTGTGCTTCAGCCCAATTGTGCGCATACGGCCCAAAACTGCTCGTCCCTGCTTGCTCGTTGCAGCACGGCCCAACTCGGGCATGCGGCCTGCGGCCTAGCTAGCTCGTTGGCTCAGCGCTGCCCTTCGCGCGCCCACCTAGCTGCTCGGCCCATCTACGCCTGGTCGGCTCGGCCTGCTGCGCCCGCTCGGCTCAGGCCGTCACTCGCCTGGGCCTTTAGCCTGATAGCTGATGGCTGGGCCACCAATCGGGCTAGCGCAGCGCCCTCCCCTAGCCCCGCCTTCATCCTGACCGTTCGTCGAGATGTGACGGTCGAGCGCGCCGATCAGGAGGATAAGGGTGCGCCGGTGCAGCTCCCAAATCCTAACCCTAGCTTCCCTGTCGTCTTCCACTCCCGGCTCTAGTGGCGATGGCACCGCCGACGGTCGTTTGCACCGGCCACGAAGCCACCATGGCCGGCGAAACCGAGTGTTGTTCTTCAAGGGCTGTCGGTGCGCCGCCGTGCGGCTGTCACCCGCTAGGCTCGGCCGGTGCTCGCGTCGGCGGCGAGAAGCTCGCTGGCGTGCTGTCGGTCCGGCCACCGGCTCCATTACCGGCGAGGCGAGCGCCCCTTTCTATTTCTCCCCACCTCTTCTCTCGATGGCTCGGCGCGCATCTCGCCGCCCATGCCACCACCACCGGTTGTGCGCCTTTGCGGGACTTCTCGCCGGCGCCGCGTGCAACCGAGTCGCATGCGGCTCCGCTGGGGTGCTCTTATGGCGTGGCACGGCGGCAGGCTGAGGTGACTTTCTTTTCTCATTCATTAGGGTTAGGGTTTGGGTGTTCCTTTGCTTCTTTCGATTTGAGATCGAAATATCCTTTCTTCTTTCTTTCAATCTTGCTTTTCTACCACAAACTCGATCTACACACTAGATCGAGACGTCTGATACCATTGTTGGATCCCCTGGACCAACTAGGAGTAGATCAGAGGGTATTCTTGCATTAATTTGAGATAAACAATAGTGGATCTTGGGTTACACTCAAAGGAAGAAGGGAAGTGAGGGAGAGAGAGACCGTTGGGCTTGAGGTTGGTGCCGACCATGGCGGTGACAGCAGCGGGGTTGAGGTCGCAGGAGACGGCAGCGTTGTCGGCGTGGTGCAGAGGCTAGCGGTGTAGTCGACGTAGAGGTCCAGAATGAGGTGGAGGTGGTCGGCGCGGTGGCGGCGAGCTTCCCGTCGCTTCAGCGCAGAGGAGATCGGGTCCTCTAGGGTTGTCATTTTTCTGTTGAACCTTGGACCTTGTGCCCCTTCCCCTTTATAGCGCTGTGCGACGAGGGCCCACCAACCGTGTTGGGTTGGGCGCCCCCCATCAAGGCGCGATCAAGGAGCTTGACACGGTCGTTGGACTGTGTTGGATGAGATCAATATTAACAGAATGCGGCTGCGTCATCAACAGCGGTTTGAATTATATTATATATTACCCTTTCCAGCAATAATGTTGCAACATTTGCTAAAACTGGTTTAATTTACTTCAGATGAAGACACATGCATTCCACATGCTTTTACTCTGGGTGAAGCATGTGTTGGAGCAAATTAATTGGATATTTCTTGTGTAGTGCAACACTGCAACTTTAATAATACGGTCAGGTGTACATACTTGGTAATTAATCAACTTGAACATGGTAATCGGTTTCTTACTACCACCAAACACACATCTAGTATTTCTTCTAGAAACCATGATGAGAAAACGAAAAGTGTGCAACCACACCACAAGCAGGCATGGGCGCTGACCTAAGTATGAAAGGTACCACAACAAATTTCATAACACATGCACCAATTGAAATCGGTTTAGCAATAATGTTCATGCTTGTGCATCGTTTTTGTTCTTTATCACAGATCAATGTCATGTAAGTTGTTGATTTCATTATTTAACGTGATATAGCAAGTGTGCACTTGGCTGCGTGCAGTTTTTGTCACTAGATCTCATGACTGTGACAGATCGAACTGTTCCCCGGCCAGCTGATCGATGATCTCTCTCTAACTTTGATCGTGGGCATCTATGGACAGTTGTAATGCAGTTCGTAACAAAACAATTAGTATATGTGAAAATCCATCTGGGGCGTGAGGTCAAAATTTGTACCAGTGGCAGTTCTTATTTCAGGATTTGTCCCTTTTTATGACAGGATCATTACCCCCTAATTCTCTAGTAGGTCCTCTTGAAACTAATTAAAGAGACTTCATAGTCATAACTAGTAGCTAATTAAAACTAGAAGTAGGTACACCTAATATTTGATAGCATATATACAGTACAGAGGTAGTGGTACTGCACCAACTGGCCTGGTAGAAAACCATGTGCCGCGGCTACCATAGCTAGTGTCAAAACCACCTCACAAACGATGGCAGGGGGACTTAGTCCAGGATTTGTTGAGGTTTGCAGCAGAACTGAGATAGCCATTTTTAAAAATTTCATTTGTTAAATCAGATTGGCCCATCCATGTCGCAATGGGGTAAGAAACCGAGTTGGGCGTAGCGTTCAACACGGCTCCATGGTCCTCGATACGGTGTAGGATCCTTTTCTATTTCATGCTGATGTGCAATTGAGACATGTTGAAAGTTTGGACCTTTTGAAGCACGCATACGCTCCGATGTCATTTTCTTACCTAATCTAGCAACGCAAGTGGTGAATAACATAAAGTAAATGCACCGTGTAATAACAAGCAAGCAATGCAAGATTCATGAACCTGCGCTGTGCCAGCTCACATGAGCGTCCATAAAAGGGTGTTCATAAGATATATGACCGTGAATCGTTCCGGTCAAGAGCTCTGTGGTTCTAATTAGTATAGCTACACATTATTGATCGACTTGATGCATCCGAACATATGTAAAATGAACTAGGGTCATCGCCTCATCAAATTCAAGTTTGAGGTTTTACCGAAGTAAAACGAGCTTATTTTATGAGATATTGTTACCAAATGCTTTTTTCTCCATTTATTGGGACTTAGGTGGCCTGCCTAGAATTTAGGTTAGTTAGGTGTACGTTCTGCTTGGTGGATTATTTCAAATCGGCTCCTGCGCTTAGTGGTGCATAGAATTTTATTGAGACATTAATTCCTAGTATGAGAGTAACTAATGCCCAACCAAGAGCGTTCTACATGGCTGAATTAATATGTATGCTCATTGTTTTTTACTTATTTCCTCACTGGATGTTTTCAATCATCCTAAGTCATGTCTTCCAGAGTAAGTTTGGCATACTGAGCTATTAAGACAATGCAACAAGTAACTTTATTTAAAACTGAATAAACATCAATTTGACAATACTCAATATCATAGCAAATAATCTTGCTACTCAGATTATTTGGGGGAGATTCAATGCATCGTTGATACATATATAAATTAACACACCAATTTTCTACTATGGTGAATCAAACAGAAATAATTTTGACGTTGTTTGGCTCCTTATTTTCTCTACAAAATACTTTTAGCAACCAAATTGGTGGTGCCAACGAAATCATGAATCCAGTGCGGTCAATCCAAGGTGACAAAATTGCTATAAAAAAGTTTCAGCTAAACTGGATCAAAATTACATTCTTCTTTGAATGATATTAGGGTTATCTTTTCAAATTGGAAGTTTCTAATGTTATATCATAAAAATAGAGGACAACCATAAATGTGCATATTATATATTTGCAATTTTGCATCCCAAATTAAAAAGATACATGAAATATATGGCTATTACATGTGGGTAGTATAAATTTTGGTTTTCTACAACTAGGAACATATCGTATTCTTTGCATTCCTGGTCTATTTTTATTAAAGATCAGCATTAGGTTCATGAGTACTCCCTCTGCTTCTAAATGTACGCCGTTTTAAACTTGTGTAAGAAATTTGATGAAATGACCTTGGTACCCTTCATTTATAGGTCTGTACTACATTGGAATTGAGAAGTCGTTAATTTGTGGGAGGAGGAGTAGTATTATAAGCAGGAGCAAGGAGCCAAGGAGCCGGGGGGGGGGGGGGTGTTAAAGTGACCTATATTTGAAATCTAAGGGAGTAATTTGGCATTGTCATGACCTTGAGCTAGACTTGTGGCCTAGAGGCCTTGGGTTTGAATCAGCCTATTTGCAGAATTTCAAAGGAATTTTTCAAGGACTAGCAAAGATGTACCTGCGTGTCACGCACGTATTTTCAGAAAAATATAGTAAACAAAATTTTAATGCTAAACTATACGTGTGAAATAATCCTCATTCAACTTCTCATCTTATGCAGTACATTGCAAATTTCAACCATAATATAAATGTCCTGCTTAGCCTAATTGCAAGGACCTCATTTATAGTGCTAAAAAACTACCAAAAGATAGAAACTGATTAATAGAATAATAGCCTAGTCACACAGGCTAACAGGCAATCATCTTCAACTGAATCCATACTGAATATTAAAAAAAGAATCAAAGGGTAACAATGAAAGGCTTAGCTATTACATAATTACAAAAAATAAGCAAGCACGCATGGAAAAGAAATCACCAAACCTGGGAGCTCAAGTCCAAAACGCAATCACGACAACCGAGCCGAGAGAGATGCGTCAGCCTCCATGAAGTTGCAGCGTCGATGCATCCGCGGCTCCGCACCGACTGCAAACCACATCGCGAGCATGACGTGACGGCCAGGGACTGCAGCGTTCTGGTCCCGTAGGCTGCCGCCTCCGCCCGCTGGGGAGAAGTACCCATGACAACAAAGCCTGGTAGGGCGGCACGTATAGGAAGGGGATGCGGATACAGGAGAGGATTGCGTGACGTGATCGGCTGCCGTGGATTGGCGCGGACGTCGGTCGGGTAAGGACACGGGCGCCGCAAGAAAAGTTATCAGTTTTAGGCTGAAACATCTTCTAACTCACGATTTCTATGGGTTCGCTCCTCGTTCCACCTCTTTTGATCCTGACAGACGGATCTAGTGTAGGGATATAGTGGACCCAAGCGCACGTGCGTCGCACACGTATTTAAAAATATAGAAAATAAAAATTTTATATTATAAAACTTCTACTAGATACTAATTTTATTTATAGTAGGACATATTTTCTAACAATCTTATCAATATAAATTTTAGATTCAGTAAACTAAAGTAGTAGGACAGAAGCTCATGCCTCGAATTTTCAAAATGAAGGAAATAATAGGAAAACTAAAAGATATAAAAAGAAGGAAATAATAGGAAAACTAAAAGATATAAAAAGAAGTAAGAACCTTGAGAGTATTTAGAACCTTGAGAGTATTTATGCTATTAAAATATACTCGAAATGCAAAATAAAGATCTGGTATTTAGGGTATTCAATTTAAAACACTTCTTCGTCTAGCATGTAACCTTAGGCAAAAGTAAAATCCATGTTTCAGCTGGACTGCCAGTCCCTGATACACACCTGAACCTGGAGGATCCAAGTATCCAACACCAGCAGAAGCTCAAGTCTGGAGGATCCTACTTCTAGCACCTGCAAAGGGAATTGGGGATTTTTAAGAAAATGAGAGTAAATTAGGCAAGAAGAGGGGAAAAGGCGGGATCAGATTTTTTATTGGAGCACTACTAATAAGAACCAAGCCAAAAGTTGAACAATTTAACAGAGCGTTGGGCGCCGTCTGCGACGGCCCGATGCCGTAGTGCGCGAGGGCACCGGCGACAAACGGGTACAGCGGCGGGCGCATTCCCGCCGTAACCGGCGTGGAGGCCGGTAAGAGACTCCTGCGTGCGCAGCGAGGAGCGGAACTGCTTCGCCGCGGGCCAGGAGAGCACGGTCCCGTCTGGCCACTGCCGCCACTGAGGAGTGCCGCGGAAGTGGCAGAGCAAGGCGAAGGTGATAAGAACGCGCCAGCCGTTGGGCGCCAGCTGCGATGGCACAATGCCGTAGTTCGCGAGGGCGCCGGCGACGAACGGGTGCAGTGGCAGGCGTATCCACCGCTCCTGACATTTTGTCGAACGGGTGGCATGCACATGACCACTGAACCACTGCGCCACTGCTTGAGCATCAAGCATGAAGATTTTGGTAAATGATCAGAAGGGAAAATAGGCTATTTCAAGGATACAAGGTTTCAAAGCGCTAGCAACCAAATCAATTTTAATGTTGAGCTTTCTAATTGAAGCAAATCCATAGTCTTTTTGGATCGGTAAAACCAAATCGAAAAAGATAGTACAGAACAAAATTACATCAGCGTTCAGAATGGCAAAAGCAAGCGCAGGCATTCAGGCACAGGCAAAAGCAATCGCAGGCATTCTGCTGCTCCCTCTCGCCATCGTTGGCAGAGATGTGGCAGTGCCGTCGCTCCACTCCATCTCTCCTCTCTAGCCGGTTCTACTGCTTTGATCCAATCTTGATTCTCTCAACACTGCTCCCCTTTCGCGGCACCAACTACAGATCGATTCGATGACGCAGATCACAGCACCTGCATCGATGCAAGGAGGCACAAATGAGCAGCAAGAAGAGACCGAGGTACGGGACGAATCAGGGGAAGTTGAACAAGGTTTCCAAAGCGCTCGAGTGAGTAATCCAGCTGCTGCACCAGGCTCTCGCAGCCACCAAGCGACGTCGCGATGAAGGGGATCTCCAGCGCGTCAATGAACCTCATGGTGCCGTGCAGGTCTGATTTCATCTCGAAGGTGACAACACCACCGTAGCCAGCCATTTGGACCTGGGCGACTTCGTGCCACCTGCTGCTGTTGAGCCCAGGGTAGTGCACCCGCTCTATCTTTGGGTGGCGCTCTAGCAATCGCGCCATGCGTAGAGCCGTGCTGTTTTCAGCCTCAACACGGTGGGCCATCGTCTTGAGACCACGTATGATCATGTACGCCGCATTCTGCAAAATTCTACAGTAGAGTCGATCACTCGGGTCATTGCATCTATTCCTACCAATCTACTTAGACCCTTTTGCTTGACCAAGTAATGCTTGTCTGATATGTACATAATTAAGATGCAATAGTACCTTTTCAAGTTGGAAGCTTATAACTTATCAGAACATACTCATTTTCTGTAGTACCAACTAAAATACATGTGGTTGTGCTTTAAATTTTCAACCATAGCTCTTATCTTTAGAAGTGATTTGTGTCATATTTTCACTTAATAGGGTAGGCATCATCTCTATCTTAATGAGACGTTCTAATGTCCCCCCCAGAATATGAACTTATCAGTAAGGTAATCCATATTTTGATCGAGTCTCATTAATCCACTTCTAAAGGGCAGTCTAAGAGTTAACATACTCAATGTTCCCAATAATGCAATATAGAGAGAAAAGAAATGATGTTCCTCCATATAACAGGACCAGACTTCATTAGCGAAATTGAGGATGAAGTTATAACTTAACGATGATGGAAATCTTATATCAGCTTCAATATTATCCTCTTGTTCGTGTGTAACTCCACGACTTATCTTAGACCATTTTCATTATTCCCAAGGAAATATCGACAACATACTCATAAGGCTGCCAACTTTACTCAAAACGCACATTCTAGGGTTCACTTTCTCAATTTATGCCTCATGATTGAAACAAACTCAAAGCTTTTATAGGTTTCCTATGTCCCAACTAATTATTTTCAGAAATTTATGGAAATTGCTTCCCAGATCCAAAACAATTTACATAACCCCCAGATGGTGACATATTCTCGAGGGACATAGATTATGCTAAGCGTATGGTAAATAATTCATTGGATTCTTATCAATGTACTAATGATTAAAACTTTTCTAATGAGACCTCATACTCATGTGCATAATTAATTATATCCATAAGAAACAATGTACTAAAAATTTATGTACTATTACTCAATACTTTCTCACAATGCTTATGTACCCCTATCTTAGTGTTATCAACTTTCTCTTATTCAGTCCCTTAACCTTATGAATATTCTTTTGCCTCATTTGCCATGAGCATAGGCTCAAGCTCCTTTGTTAATTTTCTTTTAGAGCCACATTTTGAATATGAACCCACGGTAGTTCATTGTTTTGACTCTATCAGAAATAGCTAATGGGTGAGGAGGCAACAACAAATAATCTTAATCTTATGGTATTATGCGGGATAAATATTACTTCTAAAGTTTCGACTTTCCTTAGCAATACTCCTTATAAAATACCCTTTAGCTATAAGTGGAACAAAAACTTATCAATAGTGGAGGATGTGACACTCTCCCTTTTGAAATATGGTACGCCACAATCCGATGATCTCTTATGATGCTTATACTTCACTTTATCTTATAATTATGCTGGCAATAATAATTCATCTTAGACTTAGCCAACTCATTTACTTGAACACACACATTTCTTTTCTCTGAACTAGATCATCATCCACTTTACTCCAGGAGCAACGACTTAGGGAGTGAACTCAAAAGTCCAAGATCAATGCTAAATGTGCTTAAACAATTTGTCTAAGGGATTGCTCCATTAGTCATTCAACTGATAGGGTACTGAAAATAGCCAAAAACTTATGGTTGAATAGGGATATTACATAAACAAAATTGATATCCACAATAAACGTGAATAACAATCTACCATATCAGTTAGATTTACATCATGTTAACGCTAAAACTTAATAATTCTACTTCGCATTACCGTTGGGTAGAAAACGAAGAAGAAATAATAAATAATAATGGTCTGACTCATGTACTACCTTTGAAAAGAACTAGTTCACTAATTGAGGTGACAAATGATTACAAACAACCTTTTCTCATTATGTAAACATGAGCCATCATAAGTTCTTGTGAATGACATTAGATATATAATTAGAATTTCTCGTTGGTTCCATCCCAATTAGAGACTTAAAATACACCTTACCATTACTTACTTGAAACACACCTTACCATTACTTATAAAGGTGCTACTAGGAAATCCCAAGAAATTATATTTCTAACCAAAAACCCTAGTCCCATTTTGATAGGACATACTTAATCATAACAGAGTCTTAATGCGGAAGTGTAAAATTAGGATATTTAGATTCTAATAATGTATAAAATTAAAAAACTGACTTAATGCAACCTCTTTCTTAACTTTAACTTATATTAAGATAAGCACCTTAATATCAAAAGGAATTTTGCACCACCGTTGGGCAGTAGTAAAATAAAACAATTAAATCAATATCTCATGAATAAAATTTTGCATCACCGTTGGGTAGAAGCAAAATAACTTAGCATAACTAACACAGCGGAAAGCTCAATTTTGCATCACCGTTGGGCAGAACCAAAATAACTTGAATTAAACTAATCATCTCATGGATAAATAATTAATAACAACGTTGGTCAGAAATTAATTAAATGTCCAAAATAAAACTAAACCATTCCAAATAAATTTCATGTTGGTTCTATTTACTCAGAATAGTATCTCATAATTGTCTCAGTACGTTTAACCTCCAAAAAGATTTTACTTAGTGCCAATAACGGGAAATACTGAAAGACAACTCAGAAAATTAATAAACTAATTATAAGGAGAATTTTCTCAAGGGGCCGAAACTTACATGGGCTTAGGACCCAAAAACCTCCGACCGGGCCACCAAACCGGCACGACCGGGCGCCCTCTCTCCCCTCACCCGCCCGGGCTAGAGGCCTGGCAGCTAACAAGCAGACCACCAAAGCGGGCCAGCTCGGGTGCCCGCCCCTCCCCCCTTTCTACGGCCGTATTTGGGCTGTCCGCTCGATCGGACGGCTCAGCGCCGATATCGGGGGTATATTACCCCGCGCCGGCTCTCTGTTCGGCCCTAACCCTAATACTCCTCCTCTTCCTCTTACTCAGCCGCCGACTCTGCCTCAGGTGCCCTGTGCCGCCTGTGCGCCTCTCTGTAGAGGCCATGGCCGGCGTGCCGCTAGTCCAAGCGCCGCCACGTGGCCATGCGCCGCCGTGGGGCCTCGGTACCGCAACCCCGCCCTCATGGCCGGCTGCCATTTCGCTATCGCCATGGCCTAAGGGCCGCGTGTGGCCGCGGTCGGCTAGGTTAGCGCCGCCGCTGGCCTCCGTGTGGATATGCCCTGCCTCATGCCACTCTCTACAGCGCCGTCGGTCGGCGCCTTTCGAGCGCAGCCTTAGGCGTGCGTAGCGGCGCCACCGCCGAGGTGTCTCATGGCGCCGCTCCGCCGACGCTCGCATCCGCCCAGTACATGTGCCGTGCGCAAGCGCGTGCGGAATGCTGGAGTGCCACCACCGGCAAGGAATTCAGCGCCGCTGTGGCGGCCATGCCGCCGTGGGGCCTTCATGCCCTGCGCGTTCTAACGGTCGCCGCATGTGCCTCTTTGGGAGCCACCGCCGGCCTTAGCTTGCCGCCCGCCAAGCCCTTGCGAGCCCCTCGACGGCAGCGCATGCGCTTAGTCACGTGTGCCTCCGTCGAGGGGTCCGACATGTGCTCTTCATGGCGGGGACAAGCGGCGCCGGCGGCTAGGGTTCCTTCCTTTTACTTGTTTCTTATTTCTTGTTCTGGGGATCTCATGATTTTGAATTTGAGGGGTTTATGGGGTTTTCTAGGGTGGAATCTTATGGGTCTAATGTTTTCTCTACTGGTTCCTCTTTTACTCCTTTCGGATCTAGCATTTCATGCGAGATCTCTCAAAACTAATAGATCTAAACTTAATACATGAATAAACCGGACTCACTGCACAGATCTAATGCACAAAGACAGTAAGAACTAACTTAGTTAACTTAGGGTTCATGATTAGACTAATCTGGCTCTTGATGCCAAATGTAGGAAAAAATACATCACTGATATGCACGATCTCATAGCCTAATTACATGAACACCTAAGAACCCTAAATAATCAGAACTTGATCACTTACATGTAGATCAGTAGATCCCCTTAGGGGCGCTGACGACCCCGTGCTTGCTCGATGCAGGCGTGATGTAGATGAAACCTCGCTGTAGTAACGGAGGCACCTGGTCTTCAAGTTACTTCCGAGCACCTCCTGATCGGAAAGGTTGGGGTGTTGCTAATCTTGTCATAACCTCTGAGAGATGAGAGACCCCCTTCTTATAGCTCGCGTAACTGAAAGGACCGACACTAGGCCTAGAGGGGGGGGGGGGGGGTGAATAGGCCCTGTTAAAAATTCTACAAGTTCTTCACGAAAAACTGTTAAAACTGTCGGAACTTCCAACGCAGTATCGGAAGTTCCGAAGGAAGTTCTGATACTGGGTAGGAACTTCCGACGGAGGGCAGGAACTTCCGACCCCCCAAGAACTTAAACACGAAATTTAAACTAAGACAAGTTTATAAAGAATCCACTTGAATAGGAAGCTTACAACAAGTGCCTTGAGACTTCTAGAAGTGATCTTTAGCAGCGGAAACTTACAAACACATAGATCGGATCAAATCTAGCTCAAGAACAATATGAACAACAATAAGTAAATGAGACACGGGATTTGTTACGGGAGTTCACTCCACTTAGGAGCTACGTCTCCGTTGAGGAGCTCACAAAGAGCTGGGTTTTTACTAACCCCTTGCCTCCCTCAATCAACCACAAAGGAGGATTGAGTCACTTACTATTGTTCTCACAAAGAGAAGGGTAATACAAACTTCCGGGGGACAATCACAAAGATTGAGAGCTCCTCGGTGACGCCTAACCGTCTAGGAGCCAAGCTCCAAGAGTAACAAACGCGAATCAATCAATCAAACTTGCTTCAAGTGCTTATCGAGATGAACAAGGGAGAAACCAAGCCCACCTCAAATGCTTCTCACACCCAAGCCCAAGGTCAATCAATGCAAGGATGAGCTCTAGATGGGTATGGGAGAGTGAAATGAATGCTCTTGGAGGTGTGTTGGTCGAGTTAGGTCGGCAACAATGAATGGAGGGGGTGAGGGGTATAAATACTCCACCCCCAAAATAGAGCCGTTGGCTGTTTCTGGTGGCTGCTGTCGGATCTTCCGACGTGGAGTCGGATCTTCCGTCTGTGTCTAGGCTCGGATCTTCCAACGTGGAGTCGGATCTTCCGTCTGTGTCTAGGCTCGGATCTTCCGACTCATGGTCGGATCTTCCGGGCACGTACATAGGTTTGGATCACTCAGAAAAAAGGTCACGAATAACATGGGTCGGAACTTCCGACGGAGATGTCGGAACATCTAATTCTGTTGGAACTTGTCCCGAGTCAGTGGGAACATCCGGTCGGAACTTCCGACCGGTGTAGGAAGTTCCGACAGAGCTTTCGTAACTTCCGACAGAGGCAGTGACAAAGGAAATTTTCTAGGCTTTGTGTACGTGACTTTTTGTGTTTGTCATCTAAGTATTCATCTCATAAGCAGCACTTTGACAAACTTGATCAATCAAACACGTCCCCCTCTATAGTACGGTTATTCCTATACTCAAATTCAAACCAAAAATGAATTTAAATACTTCATTAACTCTTTCACCATACATAGAAGAATTGGGGACCATCCTTTCATCTTTCTTGCTTCATTTTCATTTTATTCCTGCACATATCTCATTCAAAGCATCATATCCCAAATTATAATTGTCATTATCACCAAAACTCTTTTAGGGGCCTAGATGCACTTTCAATCTCCCCCTTTTTGGTGATTGATGACAACACAATTTGGGTTCATAGGAGAGGAATAAAAACATGTTTTTGTACTTAATCAAATTTAGGAAAGCTCCCCCTAAATATGTGCATCTTTCAACTTATGTGGCCTCAAATGCCATTGCACATATTTATGTAAGAACTCCCCCTAAATCATTGCATACAAGAGTTCAAAAGTGTGCATAAGTGTGATATAATAAACGTGATGCATATGACATGATATATCAACCAATGAAGTGAAAAACAACAAGACATTCAACCATGAGTATCATACCATAGATAAATAGGTTCAAGATCCATCGCACTAGCAAATTTAAGTTCGAAGCAAGCCCTAGCTACCATAAGAATTTAAAGTCTCACTTGGCACACCACACATTACACCACATAAGTTCTTACATGTCCATTAACTACACAACAAAGATAAAAGATGAAAAGATAGATGGGGGGGTGTCTCCAAGCACCAAATTCACTCCCCCTTTGGCATCAAGCGCCAAAAAGGAAGCTAGTCATCGTCCTCATCATCCTCATCATCTTCTCCTCCCTCGCTTTCGTCCTCCTCCTCCTCCTCATCTTCAGCTTGTTCCTCTTCTTCATCGGATGCGGTGGACTCATCATCATCATCTTGCTCATGTTCTTCCTCACGACCACCAAGGTCCTCCTCAAAATCATCACCACAGTGTGCAAAAGAAAAACCACCAATGTCCTCCCAAGAATTGTAGATATGTGGAGGTGAAGGAAAGTCTCTTGCTTCATGAAGAGGAGAGCATGGAATGCCACTTTTTGCCATGAGCTCCTTTTGCCTCTTCTCAATCTTAAGTAGCTCCTCATCCATATACTTCTTGTGCTCATGAATATCAATGGAGTTTTGGCGACAAGCACTGAAACAAGCAAAGACTCCCTGCAAGATCATATCCAATTTGCCCTTCTTGGCGGTAGTTGCATGAGAGGGACCACGAGATGAAGAAGGAGCATGATATGGAGGTGCTGCACGAGAGGATCTTGGGGCACTGGCCTTAGAACGAATAGAAGACAGACCCTGTGGAGGATAAGCACCTAGAAAAGGACCTTTGGGTCACCAAAGCGAGTCACCTGTCTAGCTCCAATCTTGAGAAGCTGCTCAATCTTGCCTCTAGGAGACTTGTAGGGATAGTGACCCATGTCATTCCTAATTCTCAATCCAGTCACCTTGTTGATCATATGCTAAATATAGGGACCATAGTGACAAGCACTAGCTGCATCATGTGCGCAACGGATAATCTCATTCCAAATGAACTCAAACACCAAAAACTTGGGCATCCTAGGAGCCATCTGAGCAAGCAAGTCCTTAGCCTTGTATGAGATGTTGTCCGCATTGCCACCTCTAGAAGTCAAAGTTCCACGGAAGAGTTGGTTGAACATCTTATAATAAGGAGTGAGTCCAATGTTCTTACCAAACACTACCTTTCCATCTTCAGTATACATACATGAAGTGCATCTTTGAATCCTCTAGAACTCCTGACTCATGCAAATCAACCTTGGAAGTGTCTCTCACCTAGTTGCCATTTTCATCACCTAGATCAAAACCAAACATGCTCCCAAAGTCAACAATTGATATTTCAAAGCGCTTGCCTCCAAGAGTCCAATGCATGATGTGATTCTCGGTGTCAACAAATAAAGTGGCATAGAATTGAGCCACCTCTTCCTCATTCCAGTCACATTCAAACCTCATTATATCCACAAGATCCATCTCAACACATCTAGCAAAGATAGCATCAACAACTTCCTTCACTGGAGATGTCCTACCCCGCAAGAAATTCCAGTCGACCCATCTCATCTCTGTAGTGACATGCTTTTGTCCATGATCACTGACTCATACCAGTCTGCCTGATGAGTTAGCAAAAATCGAGGATCACCCTTGAATTCTATAACATTGCGAGGGTCCTCATGAGCATTGAGGCGAAGTGGCTTCATATCATATTCACCCTTGGTGAAGTTAACACAAGGGCGGTCTTCATTGCTTCGCACCGGCCTATGAACCACAACCTTCTCATTCTCATAGAAAAAAGATATCGACATCGATATCATCATCATATTCTTGTCCGGTTGAAACCCTGTGAGTGGATGAGCCGGCCACACCCTTTCCTTTCCCTTGAGTAGTGCATCTTCTCCTCTTTGCGACAGCTTGCCTCGTTCTTTGAGGTTGATCTTCCCGAATCTCATCACCACGATCCGGAGAAGAACTACTTGATGTGGGAGGGTTCTTCTTCTTGGTGATCTTCATCTTAGGAGCCATCTAGAAAGGATTGAATAAATGAAGCTTAGAAGAAGGATCGAAGATAGATAATGGAAGCACAAAGAGGTTCCAAGTAACTGTCTCTGTCGGATGTTCCGGCGGTGAGACAGAAGATCCAGGTTCGGAACTTCCGGCTCACTGTCGGAACTTCCGACGAACCCAGAAAACCGAGAATGAACTCGTGAATCCAACGATTTAGCCCACCAAAGTTTATGAGATTCAAGGCATGTCCTCTAGATAGATAAAGAAGATGTTTCACTAAAGGAAATCTTCTAGAACATCCTACATTGAGAGATCGGGCAAGGAGGATTTGGAAAACAATACCTCAATGATTTTCCAGCGGGATTCGAAGAAGTTCCGACGGGGAGGAACTTCCGAGGCTTGGAAGAATCGAAAGGAACCTTGAGCACGCAAAGCCCATGGAACAAATCCAAGATCGCCGCGCGGAGCAAAAGAGGGTGAGAAGGGCGCGCACGGGTGGAAAAGAACTAGGGTTTGTTTGATAGAGCTGTTACCACCCAGGTATATATACTGATGGAGATGGTCGTAAGTTCCAACGAACAATCGGAAGTTCCGACAAGGTGAACCTAGGAACTTCAGAGGAAACTGGAGGATCTCGGAAGTTTCGGCTAAGGGCCGGAAGTTCCGAGCTGGGATGTTTCGGAAGATCCAATGGAAGACAGGAAGATACATTTTTGCAGGAACTTAAACCGAGCTCTTGGGAACTTCCTGTAGGAACTTCTGATGGAAGTTCCGACAGGCATAGAGAGAACACATGGAATTTTGAGAGGAGTTTAGATTTGAGATTTGTAGAGATATAGTTAATGGACCTCAAAGTGATTAGCCACATTCAACAATACATAACTATAATCATTTGAGACAAGCTATGATTCAACGATTACAAATCCAAATAATTAAAAAATTCACACAAATAAGCAATAATAAATCAATTTTCTCCTAGTCTAGGCATCAAACAAAATGTATACAACAAGTCAAGCCACGTTACGAGAATCCAAGATATTTAGCTCACTCCTCAAGAAACAAAACCTTTGCTCATCTAGAGGCTTTGTGAAGATATCGGCTAGTTGTTTATCGGTACTCACATCACTTAGAGCGATATCTCCTTTGGCTTCGTGGTCTCTTAGAAAGTGATGTCTTATGTCAATGTGCTTGGTTCTTGAGTGTTGGACGGGGTTGTTGGCTAGTTTGATGGCACTCTCATTGTCACACAAGAGAGGGATCTTTTTGTACTCACAACCAAAATCACTCAAGATTTGCCTCATTGAAAGTAGTTGAGCACAACAAGCACCGGCTGCAACATACTCGGCCTCGGCGGTGGATAGCGCAACAGAATTTTGTTTCTTAGAGCTCCAAGACACCAAAGACCGGCTAAGAAATTGACAAGTCCCCGTTGTACTCTTTCGATCTACCTTGCAACCGACATAATCCGAATCGGAATAGCCAAGTAAATCCAAAGTGGAGCCCTTGGGATACCACAAGCCAAGGTTTGGAGTATGCACTAAATATCTCAAGATTCTTTTAACAGCTACCAAATGGCATTCCTTAGGATTAGCTTGAAATTTTGCACACATGCACACATTAAGCATAATATCCGGCCTAGATGCACAAAGGTAAAGCAAAGAACCAATCATGGAGCGATATACCTTTTGATCCACGGATTTTCCATCTTCATTTAGATCGAGATGTCCATTCACGGCCATAGGAGTCTTGATAGGTTTAGCATCGGCCATGTCAAACTTCTTGAGCATATCACTTGTATATTTAGTTTGACATATGAAAGTCCCTTCCTTCAATTGCTTGATTTGAAAACTAAGGAAGAACTTCAATTCAACAATCATGGACATCTCAAATCTCTTGGTCATGATCCTACTAAACTCTTCACAAAACTTTTCATTAGTAGAACCAAAGATAATATCATCAACATAAATTTGACACACAAAGAGATCCTTGTCTACTTTTTGAGTGAAGAGAGTAGAATCGGCTTTGCCCATTACAAAGCCGTTCTTGAGAAGAAATTCCCTAAGGCATTCATACCATGCTCTAGGAGCTTGCTTGAGCCCATAGAGCACCTTATGGAGCTTGTACACGTAGTTGGGATGCTTGGGGTCTTCAAAGCCCGGAGGTTGCTCCACATATACTAGTTCAGATAGAGGCCCATTCAAGAAGGCACTCTTGACATCCATTTGATATAGTTTGAAATCTTGATGAGCGGCATAGGCTAGCAATATTCTAATTGATTCAAGCCTAGCCACCAGAGCATAAGTTTCACCAAAATCCAATCCTTCAATTTGAGCGAAACCTTGAGCAACCAATCTAGCCTTGTTTCTTGTGACAATGCCATGTTCATCTTGCTTGTTCTGGAAAACCCACTTGGTGCCAATCACATTTTTCTTGGGTCTTGGCACTAATTCCCAAACTTTATTTCTTGTGAAGTTGTTCAACTCTTCTTGCATAGCCATCACCCAATACGGATCACCAAGTGCTTCATCTACCTTAAGAGGTTCCAAAGAGGAAACAAACGAGTAGTGTTCACAAAATGTTGCTAAACGTGAACGAGTAGTTACCCCTCTTTGAATACTTCCAAGAATGTTATCAACGGGATGATCTCGTTGAACACTTTGATGAACTCTTGGATGAGGCACTTGTGATTGAGGTTGAATTGGTCCATCATCATCATTTTCTTGACGTGCTTCAATTTGAGCTTCTTCACCTTGTCCTCCCCCTTGATCAATGCCATGATCTTGATCGTCAATATGATCTTGACTTTGATCTTGAGGTTGTGGAGAACTTGGCGGTTCAACTCTTGTAGATGATGATGGATCGTCATTTCTTGCTTCAACCGTAGCTTGATCTTGAGCTTCACGAGGCCTTACTTCACCTAAACCCATTCTCATGATCGATACACTTGGTGGCTCCTCATCATCTACAAGGTTCTTATCAACTTGCTCCTTTTGAGAGCCGTTAGATTCATCAAAAGTCACATCTACCGTGACATCAACACAACCGGTGGTTTTGTTGAAGACACGATAGGCATGTTCGTTAGTACCATAACCAAGTAGAAAACCCTCATCTACCTTTGGTGCAAACTTTGAGCTTTTGACTTTCTTATTAAGTATGAAACACTTACAACCAAAAAATCTAAAGTAATGCACCTTAGGTTTGTTACCGGTGATTATCTCGTAGGGTGTCTTGCCCAAATATTTGTGAATGTAGAGGCGGTTGATAGCATGACAAGCGGTGTGAACTGCTTCAGCCCAAAAGTTATCCGGGATCTTATACTCATCAAGCATGGTTCTTGCAGCTTCAATCAATATCCTATGCTTCTTCTCCACAACACCATTTTGTTGAGGAGTGTATGGAGCCGAAAATTCATGCTTGATCCCTTCTTCATCAAGAAAATCTTCAACATTGGTATTCCGAAATTCGAAACCATTATTACTTCTTATATTCTTGATCTTCGAGTCATATTCATTTTGAGCTCTTTCTTATGAATTTCCTGATGATTCCTTGTGCTTCACCTTTATCTTGTAAAAAGAATACCCAAGTGAAACATGAAAAATCATCAACAATAACAAGACAATATTTGTTACCACCAATGCTAATATAGGCAATTAGTCCAAATAAATCCATGTGTAGAAGCTTCAAGGGTCTTGATGATGTCAAGATGCTCTTGGCGGGATGTGGAGCACCAACTTGCTTCCCGGCTTGACATGCACTGCACAACCTATCTTTCACAAAAACAACATTGGTTAGTCCTAGGATGTGCCCGCTCTTTTGAAGTTTGGCCAAATTCCTCATGCCAACATGGTCTAGTCGGCGATGCCAAAGCCAACCCAAATCGGATTTTGCCACTAAAAAAGTCTTGGGCTCAATTTTCTCCTTAGAGAAATCAACAAGATAAATCTTTCCCTTTAATTGACCCATAAAAGCAATAGAGGAATCCTCCCTTCTAGAGACAGTCACACCCTCGTTAGTGAACAAACAATTGTAGCCCATCAAACAAAGTTGTGAGACGGACAACAAATTGTATCCCAACTTTTCAACCCAATAAACATCATTAATTAGATTATTATGAGCAAGAGCAATTTTATCCAAACCAATTACTTCTCCTTTGCTATTGTCTCCAAAGACAATAGTTTCTTTAGGTATGTCATTTGTTTACAAGGAAGTGAACAAGTCCTTCTTCCCAGTCATATGATTTGAACAACCACTATCAAGTAACCATACACTTCCATCGGAGGAGTATGCCTACAAAACAAAGTGATGCTCAAGTTTTAGGTACCCAAACTTGTTTGGGTCCTTGAAGGTTAGAATAAGCCATCTTGGGCACCCACACACTCCTCAACTTCCTCGTGTGAGCACCAATGTGCTTGACCACCATCTTTCCATTTTGAATCACCACGGTGTACTCAATGGTGTAGTTGCGTGATGATGGAGGTGCTACATCCTTGTTGCTTGTGTTGACCTTTGTTGAGCTCTTAGCCTTGTTCTTAACTTGGTCAACATTCTTCCTTGTGCCATGATGAGCCATGGTCATCAAATCATCAAGGTTGGCTCCCTTCTTCCAAAGTGGGATGGACTTGTCATGCACAATCCTAGAACCATTGACCTTGTTTCCTCTTGCGTGGCCAAGTCTGTCAACAATACTTGGGAACCTTCGAGCCTTGTCATAAGCCAGGTGTGACTCAAAGTCACTCCTGGGCTTGAGGTTTCCCTTTCCAACTAGCATGTTCAACTTGTAGATTTGAGCATCTTTGGCCTTGATTGCTTCTTTTAGCTTGGCAAGGTTAGTAACACAAGCATTTATATCATGGTTATGGCATCTTGAACAACCTTTGCTAGTGGAGACATTAGAGTTAAAGGTAGCTTTGGAACTAGATTTGGTGCTTTCCCAAAGAGTGCTATAGCTCACTTCAAGTTCTTTGTTTATATCTTCAAGGCGTGAATGCCTCTCTTGAAGCTCACTATGAACATTCTTTAGGTTAGCTAGTGAGTCCTTTGCCAAGGCATGATCCCTTGACATCCTCACGTTTGAGTCATTAGCAAGAGACAAGTCCGTTGCCAACTTCTCAACCTTATGCTTTTCCTTGGCTAGAGACTTTTCTAGAACAAGGTTTCTCTCCTTCTCAAGGATGAGCAATTCTTCTTGTTCTCTAAGAATCTCCTTCTTTTTCTCTAATTTCTCCATAAGCTTTTTAATTTGCTTATAGCCTAGTTTCTCAAACTTCATTATCATGTTTTCCTTGAGTTGGGCCTCCTCTTCCTCTAAGTCATTTTCTACTTCACTAGATGTGGAGGTGGGAGAGGATGGAGGGTTTGTATAGTTTGATACCTTATTCCCCTTGGCCATGAAGCACATGATCGAAGAGGTTGTTGAAGAGCTTTGGTGTTGATGAAGTAGTGAGCATGGCAAGAGAAGTCGTGCCCTCATTGTCGGAGTCATCACTAGACTCCCAACCTTCACCAACATGAGCCTTGCCATTCTTCTTCTTGTACTCCTTGCTCTTCTCTTTGTACCTCTTCTCCTTGTCATAACTCTTGTCCTTACTCTTGTCCTTGTACTTCCTGTCTTCATGTTTATTGTTGTCATTGAAAGGACAATCCGCTATGAAGTGATCTTTTTCACCACACTTGTAGCATCTTCTTTGTGTAGTTCCTTTCTTGAAGTTTCTTTTCTTCATAAACTTCTTAAAGATTCTCAACATCATGGCGATTTCCTCATCGGTGCTATCTCCATCACTTGACTAAACTTTCTTCTTTTGCTCTGAAGGCTTCTCACTTGTTTCAACCGTCTTGCTTGGTTCGGCCTTGAGAGCAATAGTTTTGACTTCATCTTGATCAATTGACTTGGCAACATCTAAGGCATTCATCTCATGAAATTGCAGCTCATTCAACAAGTTGATTGGCTTCATCTTTCTATATGATTCTTTGCCTCTAATGTAAGTTGCCAACATAAGATTCTTGGGCGCATATGCTCTAAGCATCTTCTTAGTGACCTTGAAATCATTCCAATCCTTGCTACCAAGAGATTTAATCTCGGTTACAAGGAGAGTGAGCCTATCATGCATTTGTTGAACGGTTTCATCCTTCTTCATGACAAATACTTCCAAGTCTCCTTTGAGAAGATCCATCTTGCCCTCTTTGACTTCATCATTGCCTTCATGTGACATTTGGAGAGATTCACAAATCTCCATTGTGCAAAGAGAGCTTCTAATGACTCTTACGGCTTGGGCGTTGCGGAACAAATCATGCTCATGCTCCGGAGTAGCCACTTCATCTTTTCCAAGTTGAGGCACACCTACACACACAACGGTCCAAAGGTGTGGGTTAAGACCATATAGATGCACTTGCATATCCTCAATCCAACGAGCATAGTCGGTTCCATCAAAGTGAGGAGGTTTACCCATTGGAACGGTAGAGAAAGAAAGATTGGAAGAGTTAGAGGATTGAGAAGTAGAGGTCTCATATGTATTAGACACCGTGTGGAACCCTTGAGTCTTCTTTTCAATCTCCGATTTCATCTTTTCGTTGAAAAGCAATCGAGCCTTCTTTTAAACTCGATCATTCATCTTCTTCTTTATCTTCTCTCTTCGCTTGATCTTCCTTTCTTCTTCAGTCATATCACCTTCAACATCACTAACTTTAAAGTCACTGTCATTGACTTCATATGCGGAGGTAGCACCACCAACACTTTCATCCCCTATACCGGCCATAGTGTTTTTCTCTTAGCGGTTAAGCCTAAATCAAGAGATTAGGCTCTGATACTTTGTCGTCAAGATTAGCGGATCAAGACTAAGACTATTAAATTTCTTTTATATGCGTACGGCTCCAGATGGTTGCGCGGGTGACACGGGGTTTAGACTGGTTCGGGCAAGAAGAAGCCCTACGTCCAGTATGAGGAGCTGCTCGTGTTGCTCGTGCGGGGTCTGTAGTAGGGGTTACAGAAAGGCGAGAGAGGGAACCGGTCCCAAGTCTCTTGGGTGTGCACTGAAGCTCTAATGGTGGGAGTGTGTTCTTCTCGCCGGGGAAGAAGGAGTCCGTGCGGGAGAGAGTGAGGGTGTGGGACAGAGTCTAAGTTTTTCCGTCCTCCTATCTCAGGGCCCCCGGCCTTCCCTTTATAGCACAAGGAGGGCTTGGGGTTACAGGTGAGCCGAGCAAAAGGGAGAGAGAAAGAATAGAGTGCGATGGGAAGATTCGAGTCCCTGGGTCGCCGTGGCCGGCTCCAGCTTTCGGCTCCGTCTACGCGTCTGCCAGGGAAGGACGGCTTCCTCCGATCCTGTCGTTGATCTCCTCGGGGGCCGGTGCCGGCGGGCGTGCGTGATGATGGCGCTCAGTCGTGGCCTCCGTCTCGTCGGGGCAGATGGATGTCCTTGTTATCCTGCTGACGGCCTGTGCGACGCGGACGTCCCGTCCCTGTCGCCGGATTTGCGGGGCGCGAGGACGGGCAGTCGGGCGCGAGGACGGGCAGGCGTGCTCCTGTGCCAGGCGACGAAGGTCATGAGTGCCTGGCGGCGAATCAGGGAAGACTGCGCCACTGTGGTGTGCGCTGTGCGGTCGCGTTTGGGTAGTTGTTACGGGTCACGTCGGGGGCGCGGGCGCCTTTCTGCGTGCCAGAGCCGCGGCGCATTTACGGCAAGGCTGGCGGGGGCCCCACGAGATCCGCGCTCGTATCTTCCAGCCTACGCCCGAGGCTGACACTCTCCTGGTGGGCCCGGGTGAGTCCGACCCTCTACTCCCTTGGTCGGGCGAGGCGGAGCCTTGTGGCGAGGCATTTGGTCGGGCGAGGCGGAGTCCGGCCGTCGAGGGGTCGGGAGCATCCGATCCCGAGGGACTTGGTCGGGCGAGGCGGAGCGCTTCTCTCCCACGTTGGGCTGACGGTGGTCGCTGTCGCCGCAGGTGGGCCCGGGCCTCCATGATCGTCGCTCTGATGGTCATTAGGAGGTCGTTAACAGTTCCCCCAGACAGTAGCCCCCGAGCCTGTGGTGGAGCGGGGACGCTCCTCCAGAGGCTGTCATCGTCGTTCCTTAGGAATTTTTTGCTCGTCGTGCGAGCTGCAGTTAACCAGGGATGGGAAGCATTGTCTGTTTCGGCTTGGCCGAGGAAGTTGACTAGACGGAAAGCCTTGTGACTGTCTTGACGTGGGGGGATTTTCGCCGTTCCATAGGACGCCTTTCGTCTGGAGACCCTAGGTCGTGACCATCCGTGTGGTCATTAGTTGCGAAGCTAGCCCCCAAGCCCCCGCGCGTTGCAGGAAACCGGTCGGGAGGCCAGATCAACTTTTGAACGTTACCCCTCAAGCGTCCGTTCGCTGGGACGGAGGGGGTGAGCCGTGCATGCTATCCTTGTTGGACGAACTGTGGTGCTCGTTGAGCTGCAAACGGGTCGATTCGAGTGGGGTCCCGGTCCCCATTCGGGGGGTCCCGGCTTGGGCCAAGCTGGTGGCGCACCCCAGATTCCGGTCGGCAGTTCATATAGTTCCCGAGTCCGTTCGATCGGATCCGGTGGCTCGTTGCCTTTCGTCAGAGAAAAACCATGAACTTTGATGCTGGTCGGACTCGAATGTGAGGTCGGGACGCCCTAGGCGGTCGTGCGCCCGGGTGATGGCCGCTAGCGGACCCGTCCCTTCTCACCCCTCGCTCGGGGTCATCCTGGGGCGGCTGTCGAACCCACGGTGGGCCAGCCTTCGAACCCCTAATCGTAACGGGCCGTAGGGGCGTTTTCAGCCTCGTATCCCCTTTTTACCTTTCTGTTGAGCCTCGGGCATGGTGCGGAGGAGTGGCGGTAGGTGCCGACCCGCGAAACGAGGGAGGAGTGGATGTTTCCTTCAGGGTCGTGCGCGCAACTTCCGAGAAAAGGGGCGGGTGTGACGAGGCATACCTAGCGTCGCATTAACTGCAATGGGAGCGTCTGTTCCGCTTGCCACGCGTCCTCCTACAAGACGGGGGTCCGCCTCGCCGGTTCCGCCCACATCCTGTTCCCAAGTCTTGTCGCCTCCCCTTGCGCCCTTTGGTTTCTTGCGTGCGCCGCTCGTCTTCCTCCGTCCAGTGCTCCAGTCCTTCTCGCCTTCCGCCGCCGCGATGACAACTTGGGAGCACTCCAGCTTTGGCGCCTCGCGTGTCGACGGCCTCACGAGGAAGGGACTCCTCTGTGAGAGGACCGAGAGGGGCGAATGGCGGTTCCCCGGAGCGGAGGAGGTGCCGAGTCCGCCCGCCGGCTACATCGTGTCGTTCGCCCACTTCCACGTGAGGGGGTTCGCGACCCCGCCGAGCATTTTCTTCCGCAGGCTGCTGCACCATTACGGGCTCGGCTGCAGCATCTCAATCCCAACGGGATCCAACACATCGCGGCGTTCGTCACGCTGTGCGAGGGGTTCCTAGGCATCGAGCCCAACTTCTCGTTGTGGAAGTACTTCTTCACGGTCAGCCTATACTAGAAGACCGAGAAGAGAGGAGGCCAGCAATGGACGACCCCGGTGTCGATTGGGTGCGCCGGAATCCACCTTCGCCATAACCGCGCCAAGGAATACATGGCGATGAAGACCACGGCGTCCCACAAGGGGTGGCATCAGCAGTGGTTCTACGTAAAGAACTACTCTGAGTCCCCCTTGCCGGAATTTACTGGCCGCGTTATCGAGGCGGCGCCGGAGGTGTGGTCGTACGGCCCGGTGGAGAAGGACAAGAAGCGGATCTCCGGCCTGCTTCAGACCATCGAGTACCTGAAGGGGAAGGGGCTGACCGGAGCTGGAGTAATCGGGGCATACCACGCTCGGAGGGTGGCGCCGCTGATGCTCCAGGTCCGCTCACTCGCCGAGATGACTCCCGGCGCGCCGACCGAGGGCATCGTCCTTGCGACGGGTGCGCTCCCGCCTCCGAGATCCGACAGCCCATCCGGGAGGCGTTGGAAGACAAGGACGCCGTTTACCCGGTGCCTGGGCACCCTATGATGCGGCCGGACAGGGATTTCATCGACCTGGTGAGGACTTCGTGCGCCCGCTACTTTTTCTTGCGTTTCTTGGTTCGTCGCTTTGACGCGGAGCTTTCGTGCCTGCAGGGCCTCATGACCAATGTCGTCGGCGCGCGTCCGCTAGTGCCGGAGGACGCCGAGCGGCGACAGCGGAACCGCCTCCTTGCCGAGAGGCAGAAGCTGCGCAAGGACAAGGAGGCGGCGAGGAAGAAGAAGAGGGCCGCCAAGGAGTTCCAACGGTCGGCGAAGAGGCCCGGTCATATCGGACGATGACGACGATGATGATGACGACGACGACGATGACGAGGAGGAGGAAGAGGAGGAGGAGGAGTTCGTCCCGGCCCCTTAGCCAAGCGCGCTTGTTATCCGGGAGCATCGCTCCCAAGCGGCCGCGGGGGACAGACCGAGCGGCCCGCCCGCCTAGGACTTGACCCCGCAGGGTTCTGGGGCCGTGCCCCAGGGGCCAGCGCGGGGCGCGCCTCGGGAGTCGATGAGGCCGATCCCCGTCCCTCTGCCCGCGTCCCAGGAGCAGAGGAGCAGTGGCAAGCGACCGTTGCCAGATTCCCCGGGGTCGGCGTCAGACTCGGAGGCGAAGCGCGCCCGCCGTCCTCGCGCGTCTCGTTCGTTTCCTGGCATCGAGTTGTTTTTGTTGATGTCATTTGTTGTCTCGCAGCGCCACTCCCCGAGGCTGTGTCCCGCTGGTGGCACCGAGGAAGGTGCTACGGGCGTCGTTCACCTTCGCGGGGCGGGCCGCGACCCCGCCGGCGGCAAGAGGTGGCGTCGTCGGGCGGACCGCGGAGCCTACCGCGGAGGTGGCTCCTGCGGCGGCGGCCGGTGGAGTGGTGCTGCAGCCTGGTACGGGGCAAGGTCCGACCTCTGCTCCGCCCTCTGCCTCCTCGGCGGACCCCGCGGGGGAGAGCATTGCCCCCGAGGGCCCTCGGACCGGGGAGGTGATAGACCTCGATGACGAGGCGGAGAAGGAGCGTGCGGCTCCGACGGCGGCAACAGAGACGGAGGAGTCCGCCCCCGCGGCTACGATGGGAACAGCGGCGGCAAAGGAGGCGAGGACGCCCGCCCCAGCGGCTGCAGCGAAGGCAGCGGCTGCGGCGGAGGCGGGGACATCCGCCCGGGACGCCGTGGTGGGGGCAACGACGGCGGCGGAGGCGGAGGTGCCTGCTCCGGCGGCCACGACGGGGGCGGGGACACCTGCCTCGGTGGTCGTGACGGCGGCCGTGGCGGCGGCGGGTGGATCGGGACGCGCGCCGACGCCGACGACGGCCGTGGCGACCTCGGCAGGGACGGTGGCGCACGCGCCGGAACCGTTGACGAGGCCAGCGGCATCCGCGGCGGTGGTGCCTGCTCTGGCGGCGGCGTCGGGGACGGAGGAGCCGGGAGCGGCCGGAGCGGCCTCTACCCCTGCCTCGGTCAGTCCCGTTCCCGAGGCGTGGAGTGGGTCTAGGACTACCCTGCGCTGGACGTCTGACGATGACCCGTAGGGACTCCTCCTCACGCTGGATGACGCCGAGGAGTGGGGGGAGTGGCAGGCAGTGCAGGGCGGACTTGAAGATGCCCGGCTGCCCTATCCTCAGCGATGGGGAAGCTGGACGGCGTCGTCGCTCCTGTTGGTCGGGTATGGCGTTCTCCCTGGCGGTTATTTTCCTTCCGCCGCACTGTTACTGAGTGTAAACTTTCTTGCAGGCCCTCCGGGAGCGCAGCCGAGGGAAGTCCGATTTCCTCCGGCTCGGGCGGGGGCTCTGGGAGCTCTTCTCCGCGGAGAGGCAGCGGACCGGGGAGCTGGCCGCGCAGGTTGCCGCCGCCCAGCAAGTCATCGACAACCTGCGAAGGCGCAAGCAGGCGGCGCAGGATAAGCTCCAGGTCATCGTCGAGCAGGCTCGCCTCGATCGCGTGGACTTCCAGGCCGCTGTTGAGAAGGCCCGCCTTGATGCCGTGGAGCTCGTTCGGGTGAAGGGGGAACATGAAGCCCTTCAGAAGACGGTCGAGCGCATCCGCCACGAGCGGCAAAAGGCTTGGCAGGACCGGGACCTCGAGGCGGCCCGGAAGGTCGAGGCGGAGAAGATGGTGGCCAATCTTAGGACGGAGGTTGGGGAGCTCCGTGCGCGAGTATAGGGCTTCAGACCACCGTGGCCTAGGGGCTCGACCGAGAACGTGAGGTGAGGGCTCAGTCCGAGGGTAAGGCTCTTCTTGTTTCTCTGTCTTTGTGGTGTTGTGATGGTTTCTGATTTGGTGGTTTTTCTGGACGGGTCTTGCAGATGAACTTGCCCGGTTGAGGGAGGCCCTCGACGTGGAGCGCACCGAGCACGGCAACCTCCGGGACGCGGTCCGTGCTGAGCGCGTCGAGCACGGCAACCTGCGGGACGCGGTCCGTGCCGTCTGTGACGGCCTTGGCGTGGTCCAGGGGAAGGGACGAGCTCGCTGACGGCTCGTGCCCATGGAGTGTACCGGCGGGCCCGCGAGATCGCCCGGGAGGCGCTTCACGTCGGCGTGAAGTTGGCTTTCGGCGTCTTTGGCTCCCATTACACCGGCATCAACTTCGCCGCGATGAGCGGGGGATATGCCGCCGGCTACTCTGATGCCAAGCTGGACGACATTGATGCGTCGGTGGTCAACCCACCGGAGACCTTGGCGAAGCTCCTAGAGGACGAGGTCGTCCCGCCGGAGGACCCAGGGGCGAGCTAGCTGCATCAGGTTTAGACGCCCCAGCATGTAAATACGTTGGTTAACTTTGAACTGTTTTTTGCAATAGCCGCGAGGGCCTTTTCTGTAACTTGTCGAAAGACGCTTTCGATCCTCTTCCTTATTTTTTGGGTTTGGAAAGTTTAGAGCACGGGTCGGACGCGTCAGTAAGCGCTGATGAGCGATGGCACCGTAGCCGTTGGGGCGTAGGTTTTTTCGTAGTCCGATCAGTCTTGCCTGGGCGTCGTTTGCGCACTCTCCCCATTTCACGCCCAAACGTTTAGGAAGGGGGTCGGCTCGGAGAAAAGGTATTTTGAGAAGACCTCGGGTGACTTGGGCCGGGGCCCCTGATAGCCCCCGAGGGATATGCGACCCTGAGGCAGGGCCAGGGTCGGATATCCCTGAGCTCGTGACGAGACTCAAACAAGGTCGACTCAAAATTTCCTTTCTCCGTGGACTAGAAAGTTACAGAAATGTGCGTCTTCAAACTTGGAAACAGAATTTAAGGGTAGAAGCGTCTTAGCTGTTCTATGTTCCAAGCGTTGCCGAAGGTCTGCCTATCAGGGGTCGCCAGCTTGTACGTGCCTGGCCGCAGCACTTGGGCGACGATGAAAGGACCTTCCCATCGAGGGGTCAGCTTGTGCCGACCCCTGTTGTCCTGGACGAGGCGAAGCACCAGGTCGCCGACGTTGAAGGCTCGGCCTTGCACCTTGCGACTGTGGTATCGTCGTAAGGCCTGCTGGTACTTGGCCGAGTGCAGCAGGGCCACATCGCGTGCTTCATCGAGCTGGTCTTGTGCGTCTTCGAGTGACGCCTGGTTCCCTTGTTCGTCATACGCCTTGACCCTCGGCGATCCGTACTCCAGGTCGGTGGGGAGGATTGCCTCGGACCCGTAGACCATGAAGAACGGGGTGAAGCCAGTCGCCCTGCTGGGGGTCGTCCTTAGACTCCATAGGACCGCGTGGAGCTCCGCGACCCACCGGCCGCCAAACTTTTTGAGGCGGTCGAAGATCCGTGGCTTGAGACCCTGGAGTATCATGCCGTTGGCTCGTTCAACCTGCCCATTCATGCGGGGGTGCGCCACGGCCGACCAATCCACTCGGATGTGGTGGTCGTCGCAGAACCGGAGGAATTTCTTCCCGGTGAACTGCGTGTTGTTGTCCATGATGATGGAGTTGGGGATTCCAAAGCGATGGATGATGTCGGTAAAGAACCGTACCGCCTGCTCAGACGTGATCTGCGCGACCGGTCATGCCTTGATCCACTTAGAGAACTTGTCAATGGCGACAAGCAAGTGGGTGAAGCCCCCGGGCGCTTTCTTGAAGGGCCCGACGAGGTCCAGTCCCCAGACCGCAAAGGGCCATGTGATGGGGATGGTCTGGAGCGCCTGTGCGGGCAGATGAGTTTGGCGCACGAAGAATTGGCACCCTTCGCAGGTGCGGACCACGTAGGTGGTATCGGCGACCGCCGTTGGCCAATAGAAGCCCTGCCGGAAGGAGTTTCCGACGAGGGTTCTTGGCGCGGTGGGGTGGCCGCAGGCTCCTGCGTGGATGTCCTGAATCAGCGCCTTTCCTTGCTCGATCGGGATGCAGCGCTGGAGGATGCCGGTGTGGCTCCGCTTGTAGAGTTCCTGGTCGACGATGGCGAAGGATTTGACGCGGCACGCAATCCTACGTGCCTCCGTCTTGTTCGTCGGGAGCGTCTCGCGGATGAGATAGTCGAGGTACGGGACTCTCCAGTCAGGCGGGGGGTCGGGCCCCGCGGCTGGGTCCGCGTCAATCTCCATGATCTCGGGGTAGGAGGGATCGGCCTCCAAGCCCAGGTCAGGTGGAGCATTGCCTACTTCGCCTGAGTTGGCGCCCGAGCCCGGGACAGGTGGCGCGTTGTCGACCTTTCCCGGGTCGACGCTCGAGTCCGGTGCAGGTGCCACGTTGCCGACCTTTCCCGGTTCCTAGTAACGGATCGAGGGCTCGAACTGGTCGCTGACGAAGACGCCGTCGGGTACGGGCTTTCGGCCGGATGCCGCCTTTGCCAGTTCGTCAGCCGCCTCGTTGAAACGCCTTGCGACGTGGTTGAGCTCTAGTCCGTCGAACTTGTCTTCGCGCTTGCGGACCTCATTGCAGTAAGCTGCCATGTTGGAGTCGTGGCACCTCCACTCCTTCATGACTTGCTCGACGACTAGCTGGGAGTCACCTCGGACGTCCAGCCGTCGGATGCCCAGCTCAATGGCGATGCGGAGCCCGTTGAGGAGAGCCTCGTACTCGGCGACATTGTTAGATGCAGGAAAATGGAGGCGGATCATGTACCTCAAGCGCACGCCGAGAGGGGAGATGAAGACTAGACCCGCTCCAACGCGAGCCTTCATCAACGACCCGTCGAAGTGCATCGTCCAGTACTCCTGCTTCTCCGGCGCCGATGGCGTCTGGATCTCCGTCCACTCTGCTACGAAATCGGCGAGTACCTGGGATTTGATGGCGGTGCGGGGGGCATAGGTGATGCCCTGGTCCATGAGCTCAAGCGCCCACTTTGCAATCCGTCCCGTGGCGTCCTGGTTCCGGATCACCTCGCCGAGGGGGAACGACGAAACGACCGCAACCGGGTGGGAGGTGAAGTAGTGGCGCAGCTTCCTCTTCGTGATGAGGACGGCGTAGATGAGCTTCTGGATCTGCGGGTATCGCGCCTTGGACTCGGACAAGACCTCACTGATGAAGTAGACAGGGCGCTGTACCTCGAGGGCGTGTCCCTCCCCCTCTCGCTCCACCACCAGAGCTGCGCTGACCACCTGGGTGGTCGCCGCGATGTAGAGCAGGAGGGGTTCCCCGTCGGTTGGTGGGACTAGGACCGGGGCTTTCGTCAGGAGATCCTTGAGCCGGTCAAGTGCCTCCTGGGCCTCGGTGGTCCACTCGAAGCGGTCGGTCTTCTTCAGGAGTTGGTAGAGAGGGAGCCCCCGTTCGCTGAGGCGCGAGATAAAGCGACTCAGGGCCGCCAGGCATCCCGTGACGCGGTGAACTCCCTTTATGTTTCGAATCGGCCCCATGTCGCTGATGGCCGCTATCTTCTCCGAATTGGCTTCAATGCCGTGCACGGAGACGATGAAACCTAGCAGCATGCCTCTCGGAACCCCAAAAATGCACTTCTCAGGATTGAGCTTGATGCGCTTGTCTCTCAGTCTTTCGAAGGCTAGTTCGAAATCGGGAATTAGGTGATCGCCCTTCTTGGACTTGACTACGATGTCGTCGACGTAAGCCTCAACAGTCCGCCTAATGAGGTCTCCGAAACACTTGAGTATACATCGCTGGAATGTAGCCCCCGCGTTTTTGAGGCCGAACGGCATCTTAACGTAGCAATAGGGGCCGAAGGGGGTGATGAAAGAGGTCGCGAGCTGGTCGGACTCTTTCATCGTGATTTGATGGTAGCCGGAATACGCGTCAAGGAAGCTGAGGATTTCGCACCCGGCGGTCGAGTCGACTATCTGGTCTATGCGCGGCAAAGGAAACGGATCCTTTGGGCACGCCTTGTTGAGACCGGTATAGTCAACACACATTCGCCATTTCCCATTCCTTTTTCGTACAAGAACAGGATTAGCCAGCCACTCGGGGTGGTACAATTCCTTGATGAATCCGGCCGCCAAAAGCTTCTGGAGCTCCTCGCCGATGGCCTTGCGCCTCTCCTCGTCGAAGCAGCGCAGACCTTGCTTCACCGGCTTGGAGCCGGCCTTGATGTTCAAGGAGTGCTCGGCGACTTCCCTCGGAATGCCGGGCATGTCCGAGGGTTTCCACGCGAAGAAGTCGCTGTTCGCGTGGAGGAAGTCGACGAGCGCGCCTTCCTATTTGGGAGATAGGGTATCGCCGATCCGCACAGTCTGGCCGTCGGAGCTGCTGGGGTCGAGGGGGACCTCCTTGACGCTTTCAGTGGCCTCGAAGGAGGTGGCCGACTGCTTGGAGTCGGGCTGACCCTCGGCGCTCTCCGCGAGCTAGACCGGCGGATCCTCCGCGACGGTGATGGCTGTGGCGTATTCGCAGCATTCTACGTCGCACTCGTACGCCTTCTGGAAAGACGTGCCGACAGTGATGACACCGTTGGGCCCCGGCAGCTTGAGCTTGAGGTAGGTGTAGTTGGGGATGGCCATGAACTTGGCGTAACTTGGCCACCCCAAGATGGCGTGGTAGGTTCCACGGAAGCCCACCACCTCGAAAGTGAGGACCTCCTTCCTGTAGTTGGACGGAGTCCCGAAAGTGACGGGCAGGTCGATCTGCCCGAGAGGCATCGCCTGCTTCCCCGGCACGATGCCGTGGAACGGCGCCTTGCTGCGGTGGAGGCGGGAGCAGGCGATCCCCATGGCGTCGAGAGTCTCAGCGTAGAGGATGTTGAGGCCGCTGCCTCCGTCCATGAGCACCTTAGTGAGGCGCGTCGTGCCGACGATGGGGTCGACGACAAGCGGGTAGCGTCCTGGCTGCAGAACACACCCTGGGTGGTCGGACCGGTCGAAAGTAATGGCGGATCCCGACCAGTTGAGGAAGGCCGGTGCGCAGACTCGGCTGCGTAGACCTCGCGGCGCTCCAGCTTCCGGCGACGCCTGGAATCGTAAGCCGCCGATCCGCCGAAGATCATGAAGCAACCGTCAACCTTGGGGAAGCCGTCTTCCTTCTCTCCGCCGTCCTTCTTCTCCTCGTCGGGCTTCCGCCTCCGGTCGCCCTTCACCGGGTTGCCCACAAAGTACCTCTTTATGAGGTTGCAGTCATTGTAGGCGTGCTTTGCGGGGAACTCGTGGTTCGGGCACGGTCCCTCGAGCAGCTTGTCGAAGAAGCCGGGGGTGCCCTCCGGGGGCGGCTGTCCCCGCTTGCGCTCAGCGGCCGCCACGAGGGGAGCCTCGCGCTGTTGCTTGTTCTTCTTCTTCTGTGGACGGTTGGAGGTGCCCTCGTCGGCGACCTCCTTCCGCTTTGCCTCACCCTTGGAGCAGTCGAAGATTGCTCCAACGGCCTCCTCGCCCGAGGCAAAGCTGGTGGCAATGTTGAGGAGCTCCTCCGTGGTCCGCGGGCCTCGGCGCCCTAGCTCGTGGACGAGGGTTCGGCAGGAAGTTCCCGCCAGGAAAGCCCCTATGACGTCGGCGTCCGCGATGTTGGAGAGCTTGGTGCGCTTCCTGGAGAAACGTCGGATGTAGTCCTGGAGGGACTCATCTGACGCCTGGCAGCAGCTCCGGAGATCCCAGGAATTTCCAGGGCGCATGTACGTGCCCTGGAAGTTTCCCACGAATATCTCCCTCAGGTCGTTCCAACTGCGGATCCGGCCTGAGGGGATATGTTCCAGCCAGGCTCGCGCCGAGTCGGCCAGATAGAGTGGGAGGTTGCAGATGATGAATAGGTCATCGTCTGCCCCACCGGCCTGGCATGCAATTCGATAGTCGCTAAGCCATAGCCCGGGGTACATTTCCCCGGAGTACTTGGCCACGTTGGTTGGCTGCCTGAAGCGCGGTGGGAACGGTGCGTTCAGGATACGCGCGGAGAAGGCCCGGGGCCCCGCTGGGTTGGGGCTCGGGTTGCGGTCTTCCTCGCTGTCGTAGCGGCCGCCACGGTGGACGTGGTAGCCGCGGTCCACCCCCTCCACCCTGTCCGCGCGGGAGCGCCGCCGCGCGTCCAGGGTGTCACGGGCGTCGCGGATGGGACCGACGCGCCGGTGAACGGACGGGGCCCCACCTCCTGCGGGCGGCGATGTCCGTCGAGCGGGCGCGGCATGGTTCGCCCGGGGAGGAGGCTGGTGGACAGACTCCCCCCGCCTCTCGGAGGGTGCGGTGGGGGCTGCCCCGTTGGTGTTTTGCCAGCGTCGCCGGGATGCGGAGCTCTCCGCCTGCTGAACGGCGGCGCACTCGAGCAGGTCGCGCACCTCTCGGTGCGCCTGGTGTTCTTCGGGCGTCTCCGGCTCGGGCAGTCGTCGAAGTAGGGCCGACGCAGAGGCGATGTTCTGGCTGGCGCAGGCGAAGAGCTGAGGGCGATCTTCGTCTGCACAGATGCGCT
This sequence comes from Panicum miliaceum, assembly GCA_032594955.1. Classification (NCBI taxonomy): domain Eukaryota; kingdom Viridiplantae; phylum Streptophyta; class Magnoliopsida; order Poales; family Poaceae; genus Panicum; species Panicum miliaceum. The sequence goes on along the minus strand of CM064059.1, from coordinate 17,540,549 downwards.
GCTGGACGTCGCGCGCTCGCTGTCGCGCCCCGCCTTCGTTGCGGGGGCGCTCGACCTCCTGGCAGGGCGCCGCGCGCGCCTCTGGCTGTCATGGTCGCACCGGGGCCCGGCAAGGGCTCCCGTAGTTGCCGCGGCACGCGGTGGGGGAGTTCGCTGCCTCCTTCTGGCGCCGTCGCCTATGGATCCCTCGGAGTGCACGTCGGTCATGAAGCACTCGCGCGAGGGGTGATGGCTCCTGCTGCTGGAGCCAGCGTCGGAGGTCGTCCCCGCCACGCCCGCGAGCTCGTTGCTCGCGGGTGGCACGGTCATGGACCGCGCTAGGGAACTACCGTAGGCTGCCGCGGTGTTGCGCAGCCCAAAGAGCCGCCCCTCCGATGGAGGCCCCCCGGCGCGTGCCCGGCCGCTCGCCACCACCCCGGCGGTGGAGCTAGAGATGATGAGGCGAGCGGGCGAGACGAGGAGAGGTATCAAATCGATCCCCTCCCCGGTGGCGAGGAAGTCCAGACTCCCGAAGCGGACCAGGGAGCCTGGAGCGAAGCTAGCGTCGTGGCTGGCCATCTAGAACCGGTGATGTACGCGCAAAGGTCCCCTACCTGGCGCGCCAACTATCGTCATCAAGATTAGCGGATCAAGACTAAGACTAGTAAATTTCTTTTATGCGCGTACGGCTCAAGATGGTTGCGCGGGTGACACAGGGTTTAGACTGGTTCGGGCAAGAAGAAGCCCTACGTCCAGTATGAGGAGCTGCTCGTGTTGCCCGCGCGGGATCTGTAGTAGGGGTTAAAGAAGGGCGAGAGAGGGAACCGGTCCCAAGTCTCTTGGGTGTGCACTGAAGCTATACTGGTGGGAGTGTGTTCTTCTCGCCGGGGAAGAAGGAGTCCGTGCGGGAGAGAGTGAGTGTGTGGGAGAGAGTCTAAGTTTTTCCGTCCTCCCGTCTCAGGGCCCCCGGCCTTCCCTTTATAGCACAAGGAGGCTTGGGGTTACAGGTGAGCCGGGCAAAAAGGAGAGAGAAAGAATAGAGTGCGATGGGAAGATTCGAGTCGCTGCGTCGTCGTGGCCGGCTCCAGCTTTCGGCTCCGTCTGCGCGTCTGCCAGGGAAGGACGGCTTCCTCCGATCCTGTCGTTGATCTCCTTGAGGGCCAGTGCCGGCGGGCGTGCGTGATGATGGCGCTCGGTCGTGGCCTCCGTCCCGTTGGGGCAGATGGTTGCCCTTGTTATCCTGCTGACGGCCTGTGCGACGCGGACGTCCCGTCCCTGTCGCCGGATTTGCGGGGCCCGAGGACGGGCAGGCGTGCTCCTGTGCCAGGCGACGCAGGTCATGAGTGCCTGGCGGCGAATCAGGGAAGACTGCGCCACTATGGCGTGCGCTGTGCGGTCGCGTTTGGATAGTTGTGACGGGTCACGTCGGGGGCGCGGGCGCCTTTCTGCGTGCCAGAGCTGCGGCGCATTTATGGCAAGGCCGGCGGGGGGCCCACAGGATCCGCTCTCGTATCTTCCAGCCTGCGCCTGAGGCTGACACTCGCCTGGTGGGCCCGGGTGAGTCCGACCCTCTACGCCCTTGGTCGGGCGAGGCGGAACCTTGTGGCGAGGGGTCGGGAGCGTCCGACCCCGAGGCATTTGGTCGGGCGAGGCGGAGTCCGGCCATCGAGGGGTCGGGAGCACCCGATCCCGAGGGACTTGGTCGGGCGAGGCGGAGCGCTTCTCTCCCACGTTGGGCTGACGGCGGTCGCTGTCGCCGCAGGTGGGCCCGGGCCTCCATGATCGTCGCTCTGATGGTCATTAGGAGGTCGTTAACATTTCCCCCTGACAGATACCAATTGAAAGGACCGACACTAGGCCTAGAGGGGGGGAATTGGCCATGTTAAAAATTCTGCAAGTTCTTCATGAAAAACTGTTAACACTGTCGGAACTTCCGACGCAGTATCAGAACTTCCTAATACTGGGTAGGAAGTTCCGACGGAGGGCAAGAACTTCCGACCCCCCAAGAACTTAAACACGAAATTTAAGCTAAGACAAGTTTATGAAGAATCCACTTGAATAGGAAGCTTACAACAAGTGCCTTGAGACTTCTAGAAGTGATCTTTAGCAGCAGAAACTTATAAACACATAGATCGGGTCAAATCTAGCTCAAGAACAATATGAACAACAATAAGTAAATGAGACACGGGATTTGTTACCGGAGTTCACTCCACTTAGGAGCTACGTCTCTGTTGAGGAGCTCACAAAGAGCTAGGTTTTCACTAACCCCTTGCCTCCCTCAATCAACCACAAAGGAGGATTGAGTCACTTACTATTGTTCTCACAAAGAGAAGGGTAATACAAACTTCTGGGGGACAATCACAAAGATTGAGAGCTCCCCGGTGACGCCTAACCGTCTAGGAGCCAAGCTCCAAGAGTAACAAATGGGAATCGATCAATCAAACTTGCTTCAAGTGCTTCTCGAGATGAAGAAGGGAGAAACCAACTCAAAACCTCAAGTCACACACCTCAAATGCTTCTCACACCCAAGCCCAAGGTCAATCAATTCAAGGATGAGCTCTAGATGGGTTTGGGAGAGTGAAATGAATGCTCTTGGAAGTGTGCTGGTCGAGTTAGGTCGGCAGCAATGAATGGAAGGGGTGAGGGGGTATAAATACTCCACCCCAAAATAGAGCCGTTGTTTTGTGCTGTTTCTGGTGGCTGCTGTCGGATCTTCCGACCGTCTGTGTCCAGGCTCGGATCTTCCGACTCATGGTCGGATCTTCCGAGCACGTCCCGAGGTTTGGATCACTCAGAAAAGGTCACGAATAACAGGGGTCGGAACTTCCGACGTAGATGTCGGAACATCTACTTATGTCGGAACTTGTCTCGAGTCAGTGGGAACATCAGGTCGGAACTTCCGACCGGTGTAGGAAGTTCCGACAGAGCTTTTGGAACTTCCGACAGAGGCAGTGACAAAGGAAATTTTCTGGGGTTTGTGTACGTGACTTTTTGTGTTTGTCATCTAAGTATTCATCTAATGAGCAGCACTTTGACAAACTTGATCAATCAAACATGTCCCCATTTATAGTACGGTGATTCCTATACTCAAATTCAAACCAAAAATAAATTTAAATACTTCATCAACTCTTTCACCATACATAGAAGAATTGGGGACCATCCTTTCATCTTTCTTGCTTCATTTTCATTTTATTCCTGCACATATCTCATTCAAAGCATCATATTCCAAATTATAATTGTCATTATCACCAAAACTCTTTTAGGGCTTAGATGCACTTTCAGTAACTTGGGACCAAGCCCACACATTTAGTTATGGTCCACCAATCATAGGCAAGGCTTGGTCCAACTGACTCTATTCTCATGGGCAGTTAGCCCTTTTAGAACTAGATCTCTTTTGACTAAGGCAAGATCAGTTCCGACAGGTCCTCCACCGGGAGAGCCAGATGCTGATCCCGTAGCGGCAGCTGAGCGCCGGTGGTGCCGGACAAATGTAGAAGCGCCCCAGGACACAAGGCTGCGGCGTTGAAAACATGCTCAGACTTTAGAGAACGGCGTGGACGAAGGTGCCGGCGCCATCGACGCAGCTGCCGCAGGAGTGAGGTCTTGGCATGGGAGGTGGACGAGCGAGCCATTAGCTTTGTGCGATCAACGGCGACTGCAAGCTAGACACGGATTGATCGGACGAGCCCTAGCTACAAATTGCTTTGTGCGTTTCCCTGCCTCCCTCTGATCCGACCGTTATTTATACACGCAAAAATCGAAACGTGTGGACGCGTACACTGCACCAAACCTGAATTTTGTACTGTGCTCGCACTGTTTGAGGTCGTTCTTAGGCGACTCAAAAGCGAGTACAGCTGATTAGTAGCAATTATTAATCAAGTTCATGTGCACGTGTGATTTAAGAAAAAATGTAAGGGATCTAGCTAGATTGGATCGTTGGGGGAGTATGAAAAATAAAGTCAAACAGCACACGGGATGACCGGGCCAGCTTGCTCGCCTACTGCGTAGGATACATGGCCCCCTTTGTTTGCTGTTTATTGAGACTTCACTGTATTTATTAGTTCTTTGTTGGTCGCGTCTTAACTAGCATTGATTGCTTAAATCACATGTGAACTTCCTCCGTCCAACGTAGTATATTGAGAGGCCGTGGTTGCGCTGACAGTGCAATATAATCGCTCCGTCCCTCCGTCCAACGTAAGGACAATGTCTTACCTTAGGTCATAGGATGGGATCTAGAAAGGTATAGCCTGATGACTGACCTTAGCTGTCTAATGATTTCTTATCATTGGACGGACAATATAATGGTTGCATTAGAGTGTCCTCCAGCTTTGGCAACAGCTCCTTCCGATAGGGACGGGAGAGAAGGAAAACCATGAGGCCCTCTCACAAGTAACGCAACTTTTCATTGCTTTACGTAATCCGGTCCCGCATGTCATCGTTGTTGAGATGAGAGAAATCTTACACGGAGCATCGGCCCGTGTTTCGATCGGCACTTTCTGCACTAGCACACAAACGATTTATGCTAGCGGCCACCTATTCACGGCGGTGGCAGTCGATATTGATCACCGCCGGCACAAATAAGCAGGCGGCCGATCGTTTATGGACCGCCAGCATTGCTGGAGGGTTTTGTAGATGAGAACATTTGTGCTGGCAGGCGATTATATCGCCCACTAGCACAACAACCAGCGGTTATTTAGATGATCCGCCAGCATAAATCATTTAGTTAAACACGCAAAAAGTTCATTTAGTCACTAAAAATAGAAAATAAGTTTAAAAATATTTAAACTTCTACAGCAAGACTTATATTTAGTCTATTACTTGTAAAAAATAGTTTGGAGTGTATATCACCGAAAGGATATTATATGATGTATAAATTTCAAAGTTTGGCTTAAGGTTTATGAAACTATGTGATAGATGCATTAATTTGTGCATGTATACTCTAACTTTTGTTAATTGTAGCGAAACTTTTTTGACATGATTATTGACATATTTGGTAGCATATTAGAGATGTCCCGTATGCTGAGGTACTGTTTGTCAACTAGAATGGTAGGCGCGCTCTATCATGAGTTCCATTCAGAGCCTCTCAAATCTTTCAACTACTTATATTAAACTACATAGATAGTCCATGACGTATGATTTTAAAGATATGACAACTTGGATATGTAAGAATGTAAAGAAATAATAAAGGGGGATAATCAGGCAAAGTTCACCGGAGAAACAAATTCATGACAAACGTCTCGAGCAAATAGCCTATTTATTAGCAGCACATGTAGTAACATATTCTAATATTATCGATATATCTGACTGCGGGACCTCTACAGCTTACAGGTTTCTGTCTAGCCATATATTATATATCCTGATAAGCATTCGTAGCTACCAAAATTTTAGCCGGTATCTTGGAATATCTATCCGAATAGACATGAAGAGTACTAACAAAGCAGTCTCGGATCACGAGTCATGATACTATGAGGACAAAGCAGTACTGCAGTAGATCGCACAACATCATCTGCACAACCATCATTTTCGTACCAGTGCCTTCATATACGAGCAGCTTCCTAGCGATTTTCTTGTTAGGTGAGGAGCAGGATCTAGAAAAATTGACATGTTATGTAGACATGAGGCTAGTATTTGTCATGTAATGAAAAAAAATAACTTTGTTAGTGAGACCAACCTTTTCGTTGTGACACTTTCTTGTGCGTTGGTTGCAGAATTATCAGTTATATCTTTACATACACCAAGATTAGTAGTAGACTGTAACTGTAGATATGAAGCTTAGTATCTGTCATCTAATGAAAAAAAGTAACTTTGTGTTAGTGAGATCAACCTCTTCATTGTGACACTTTCTTGTGTCTTGGTTGCAGAATTACCAGTCACATCTTTACATACATCAAGATTAGTGGTAGACTATAACATGGCACAGGGAAAAGAAATGAGATACTATGGTTCAGCTATCCAGAAAACCAGTAAAGAAATAGATCATTACAATATATTTTACTAAAATGCAGGTGTCCATTTCACAGGAAAACTCAGAAATTTACCTGAGTTAATTAGAACTGCGTGCTTTGAGTTACACCATGTAAACAGAGCATGTCAAGGTAAAGCATAGAAGACTGTACCTTTGCAAGCCTATGCAAAACACACAAGAGAAAAGCGCCGACAACTTCAACCTTCAGCCAACCGTAGACAGCAACGTCCTTCTTAGAGCATTTACAGCAGTCTTCCTTTCCTAAATAAACTGTTAATATTGAGAAAAAATATGCTCCAATAGTTTTCCAATACCTCTCCATTTTCCAATAATTATTAGGTTGTCGCAATATTTCATCCCAACTCCCCTTAAATAAAGGGAGAATTCTGACTCTCCCAATATGGTAGTTGTATCGGGATGAGATTATTAGGAACTGTAAAAGCATCTTCCTTAATAATTCATAAAAATGATATTAGTGGTATTAGGATATTCCAACGTATTACTGTAGCTGCGAATATTCCTGGTGCACGGACGGGTAGGTCTGGCTGGACGTTGGCCTCCCTCTATTTTGCTGCGCTGTTGCCCGCTCTTGCCCCCAGGCCTCGCGCGGATGGCCGAGCGGGTGCGGGAATCACTCCCGTGCCAGCAGAAGGCACCGGTCTTTAATTTACCCGATGTGGTACAGTATTGTTCTGAACGGCGGTATAAAGTGTAAAACCTCTAGGAAGTTGAGCCACAATATTAAATCCTCTCACTCGCTACTACACAACTATATGTCCAAATGCTCCATCACCGCCGGTTCACCACTGGTTCGTAATGTGATTTTAATCTACACATCGTATGAAATGCCGGGTACTGTTCATATGAACGGCGTAGTATTGGTCAAAGTCCGGGATTCACATCTGAAGATGACCGTCGCACTAGTGGAATTTCTAATCATTGCACAATTCGGCAAACAATGATGCATATCTTTCTATCTCTTTATCACAAAATTAATGTTGTAACATTAATCTTTTGAGTGAAGGAGGATGTTTCTTTTATTACCTGTCCTTCAATCAATAAGATAATAGATTAAATATAAATAATTGCAGAAGTGAGGAGGTACTTGAATAAAGGGTATATATGAGGTAGAAAGTCTAAAAGACACCCACACATTCAGCGAGTGCTCGTATTTTTTCGGTGGTAGCCTACACAATCCCATTGATAGAGAAATGTTTTTAGTGACTTCATCAATTAAACTCGAGATCTGTCAGCTCACATCACGAGGATAGGATTATGAGTGTGTATTTATAGGATAAGTACAGGTGTGTGTATACATAAGCATTGTGTTTGTACTGCGTTTTGAGAGAGCAAAAATGGTGCGTGCTGATTCTTGTTCAACTCACATGACAGCCCCGCCGGCGGGACAATACTACGACAGCACGGACGAGTATCACAGGGTGTCTCAGTCCAGTTGGACTTCGGACAAGCCATCCGCCGTGCCGTCACTAGCTGATCCTGCTCTGATTAACAAGAGCTAATAAGGCCCATCCCAACTGCTCCTGCTCCTTATTCTATCTTCTCCGTCCTGCTTCTTGGAAAGAATCAAAGAACCCTTCTTTGTCATCATAATTAATGTAAATCATTACTCGCTGGTGGCTCCATTGTACGTGTCTTCTAGAAACAAGTTGCTGCACTCGGTATTGACTCGTAGCGCGTGACACGCTCATGTAAAAAATGTCCGCAGCTGCGCCCACGCGTAACTATAATCCACGCCGTATATATAAATGCTCCGGAAACAGCCGAGGCAACAAGAGACCACCGACAACCTCTCGTCTTCAAAAGAGCCTTGGCCCTCGGGTTCTTGTGCCCAAAACTACGCAAACAACTATTCCTTGGCCATCAGCTTCATCAATCGCTTGAACTAATCCGCCTTCCAGTTCTGCTTGATCCTTCTCCAAGCTCATGGCTCCGTCCACCTCCCTTGGCAAGATCACGCTCCCGAGGCAGCAGCGCCGCCTCCTCCAACCTCTCAACTCTCCAAAGCACAAGCGCGTCGCCGCCACGCCCCCAGCTGGGTTGCTAAGAGTTGCTCGGCGATGTTCTGCCTCCGAAGCCAAGACACACCTCCGACGAGACTCTGGCCGTCCACGCTGGGGAGAAGCTTGGGAAGGGCGCGGACGAGGCTGCCACGGACTCGATCGCGACGCCAATCGTGAGCGGCGCAACGCACTGGTTCAAGAGCTCCGAGGACCTCATCGCCTTCAAGGAAGGCCGGCGGCACAGCCACGAGTACGACCGGTACAGCAACCCAACGGTGAAGGTCCTAGAGGACAAGATCAGCGCGCTCGAGAGAGCCGAGGCGACCCTGGTCACGTCATCTGGCATGAACGCCATCGTTGCCACGCTGCTCGCACTCGTGCCGCCGGGCGGCCACGTCATGACGACCACTGACTGCTACAGCGAGGCCCGCGCCTTCATCGGCGATAGGCTCTCCAAGATGGGCATCAGGTCAACATTCATCGACCTCGACGACATGGAGTCGCTAAAGGCTGTTCTTGACCAGGACGATGTGACTCTCTTCTACGCCGACTTCCCAACAAACCCACTCCTCAAGTGCGTGGACATCAGGCTTGTTGCAGAGTTGTGCCACCGGAAGGGCGCCCTGGTGTGCATCGACAGCACGCTTGCGTCGCCCATCAACCAGAAGCCCCTCACCCTCGGTGCAGATATCGTCGTGCACTCCGCTACAAAGTACTTGGCCGGTCACCACGATGTCACTGCCGGATGCGTTAGCGGCTCGGAGGCACTCATCTCCAAAATACGGGCATGGCACCACGATCTTGGCGGCGCTATCAGTCCGGTACGTATGCTGCATCTCAACAATATGACCATGAATATAATTCCCTTATTGATATTTCTCAAAAGGGTTGTACTGATTTAAACTCTAAAATTATGCAGAACGCAGCTTACATGATCATGCGCGGGCTTAAGACGATGGCCCTCCGCGTTGAGGCACACAACCGCACGGCGCAACAAATGGCATGCCTCCTGGAGTGCCACCCAAAGATTGAACGGGTGCACTACCCTGGGCTTGAGAGCAACTCATGGCACCAAGTCGCCAAGAGTCAGATGACAGGGTACGGCGGCGTTGTCAGCTTCGAGGTGAAATCAGACCTCAGCGGCACCATGAGGTTCGTTGATGCGCTGGAAATCCCCTTTATCGCAACATCGCTCGGCGGTTGCGAGAGCCTGGTGCAGCAGCCGGCGGTCATGTCATTCTGGGGAAAGAGTGACGAGGAAAAGGCAAAGAACGGGATCAAGGACAACCTGGTGAGGTTCAGTTGCGGGATTGAGAAGTTTGAGGATTTGAGGGATGACATTCTCCAAGCATTAGAGAAGATTTAGGACTCAACCATGAAAAACATTTTTTAGGATTTGTAGATTTTCGCTGGCTAGAACTTCTTTGTACATGTATGAGACTGCTAACTTCAAAGTTAATTAGTTCTTAGGATATTCTTTTATTCGAAATGCCTATTGGCTCAGAGATAACAATTTTTGTATCTTATATCACATAAGCAGTTAATAATAAAAATTACATGATACATTAGGATATATTTTATTCAAATGGCCCATTTGCTCACGGATAAAGTTGTTCAATTATTGCCGTTATGAATTTTATGTGAGAATACTACTTTTTGTGCACATGACAGATTTAGCTATCATTGTAAACTTTCAAGCCATAATGACATAGCCCTTTTATCTTGTAGATAGGTAGGCCAGGCTGAGCCTTTATTTGAAAACCAATAGGACTCAGCTAAGGAAATTGCCCTAAATTTTGTTCCAGTGACGTGTTGATGATTTCATTTCCTATTTCCTGATTGAGAGGAATCTCTAGAGCAAATTTTGCTTTCCCTCAGTGAAATGTTTGATGCAATTTTGAAAAGAAAGAAGATTTGCTATGTTTGAGAAGAAAGTTCATAATAATATGGCAAAGGTGATGATTTCATTTTAAACATTTCAGTTTCTATCAGGATTTAGGTTGTAACTATGATGCCATTGCTGATTATACTGAAAATTGATAGATTGAGTTCTCACTGACTAGAAACTTGTTCGAAAGGCTTTTCTTATTTAAAATTGGTATCAAACCATTTAGGAGGTACACATGATCTTCTGAGTAACTAGGTTGATGCCTCTCAACTAGAGGCTCTACCAGCCAAACTATTGCTTGGTTTTCTATCCCAATCATTCTACAGTATTTTATTTTGGTGAATACAAGTGTGGCCACAGAAATCGCAAAAACAATATCCCCACCAGTCCTCAGTCCATACCGCTACTCAGAGAACATCGCGAACTCTGACAGGAACATATTTTTCATTGTAATCCTGGTTGAATTAATATGTGCATGGTGGTGAAGTCGAACAAAAAGAACGATGGCTCATCAGCCGTGAGCCACCAAGACAAAATCTAATTAAGGGCATCTCCAATGTTGGGCACAGTTTTTTTTTTCCTCTCACGAGAAACTTGCTCCAGTTCCATCAGAAAAAGCAGTTTATAACTTGCATGGAACCCATTCTTTGATCTCAGGAAAGTGCAAAATCCAAAATATAACAATGTTATTGTTTGCTTTTCAAAAGTAAGAAGGAAATTGAGGTTTAGGTTAATTCCACAAACCTCACTCCTGAACCAGTACGGCAATTCAAAATAGCCGCCACTCCATTCACGCTACAATATTTCAACTGCCACCTCACTTGATTGATCGTTAACACTATCTTAATTTGGAAAGTGGTTATACTCGCCTCTTGGCGCATAAGAAACTCATGCTGAAATGACCTGTTGAGTGTGTGTACACAGTCACAGTTTACACGCCTACGCGTGTGTAAAGTTTAAGGTTTGATTTATGCGTACACATGCGCAGAAAGAGCGCATGGATTTGTGTGTGCATACATGAGTCCGGGACACGCAGCACAACACACCAAGTAGCAGGCTCTCTTCAGTTCATTAGTAATCACCTGGATAAATCGGCCATCTTCCTAAAGCTGCAAGCAAGTAATGTCTCCATCCACCTCCCTTGTTAAGAGAAAGCATGGATGGCGTTTGTAACAAAAGAATGTTCCCACATCAATAACATGTGATCTATTAGAATGTTTAAAACACATGAAAATTGAAAAAGAATATGAAAATTAAAAAAGAATAATACTTCGAAGGTGGCCCATGACGTGCAAGCTTGTTTTGCAAGCTGGGCTGTTGAGCTACAATTCAAATTTTCCCTTGGCCCAACAAAACTTGCGTTGGACGGGACGGGCTGGGGGAGTGGGTCGAACCCAATAGCTGGGCCCACATTCAGGGGCGTGCTATTCGACCGGGCCGCGTGGGCCATTCGGTTTACTTGAGTGCCAAGAAGCCGTTCTGACTTCTGACCAGCAAGCAGGAATCAACGAGCGACTCGTGCTCAAAGTCACTCGCCGCCCCTGGTTATACTTGAATCCACTACGTTCTCTTGTAGTCTTGTTGAAGTACAGTTGTAATATCTAACAAGTATACATGATATTATGTTTCAAAATTAAATATTTTGAAAACTATTGATCGTTGAAGTCCTAGAAGTTTGACTGAATTTTAGTCGGTGTCAAGTAACATGCTAGTATTTCCTACTTTTACCACCCGCCTTGTTCTGTCTCACACAAGTCACAATCATCGTTCTTTCATCTTCCTGTCCCCAGGGGCACCCCAGGGCCGAGGTAGGTTCAGTTTAGGGGGTGCCTATGCACCCATAAAATTTTGCAAAACAGTGATTAGATCTATTTTGTCAATCATATATGCACCTTCACAGCTCAACTCCATGCACCATAAGGCAAGTGCACCCCCTTCAATTTGCTCTAGCTTCGCCTACCACGTAATAAAAATGTTCTAGGATAGATCGAGAAATAATCCCATCCAAAGAAAACCGATAACAACCATGAATAAATGTTCCAAACATAGAATAAAATTAGAAGTGAGAATGAAAAGAATTATTAAAGCAAAATTGTTTGAGGTAGTGGTGTTATTCACAGTAAGAACACATATACTTTTCACCGGCAAAAAAGGGAAACACATACACTTTGACCTTTGAAAATTTAAACAATTCATGCATACCATTTTAACAGTACAAACACCCTATTTCATCGTGTCACAGACAAAATGTTGAATATGCCTCGTAAAATGTTTATTGTGGATCTTCACATGCTGGCGCTGGATTATGACTTCATAAATGTTACTAGTATAGCAAAGTGTTGACTTTGATTTTCTGGGCATGTACCAAAGGTTGAAAAGATTACATATATGTGAATTATATGATTGAGCTACAGGAGGCAAAAAGATGGAAAAAGAAAAAATAGTTTAAGCTGTGAAAATGCAAACAGAATGAACGCTTCTCCGAAGCAGGGTTTAAGCTGTGAAGGTTATAGTGACGTAATTCCAGGACCGAAAAGTCAAATCCCCAAATAATAGAAGAACTAGACAAATATTGTGAAACTAAGGTAGTATGACTTTGAATTTCTGAATATCTACGAAAGATAGGAAAGCTTCTATATCTGAATCATATGAGATTGAGTACGAGGCACTAAATATGAAAAACCAAAGCAATATTTACCTGTTTTTAGAGAGCGGATGGATTGTGCAGTATTTTTAACTTTGGTATGTTATTAGTGGTGGGCCCGAACGTTCTGCGCTCGCAGACGCGGACCGCGCAGCTTCGATCCGTTCCGCGCGGCTTCCCCCTCCTCCCGTTCCTCGCGCGGCTTCCCCCTCCGCCCGCCGCTCGCGCCTCCGCCGCATCCGAGCGCCACCGCTCACGCCTCACGCCCCGCTCGGGCCGTGCCATGGCTGATTTGGTAGCGAGGCAGATGGGAGGGCAGGAAAGCCGTCGTGACAGCAATTACCTCGGAGGTGTTGGAGCCGAACTGGAGGAGGCCGGGCTGCCCGTCGGTAGACTTGTTCTTGAGCTCCTCGATGGCCTATGGGGCGTCGCGAGGTGACGGAGACCGCTGCTCTCTCGCCGGCGGGTGGGGTAGGTCGTAGTTTAGGTCCTAGGGTCTCTAGGGTTAGGGTTCCCGGCGGCGGCGGCGTCGTGGCGGAATAAGTCCTCTCGGACTCTTCCTCGCCCCGTTGGTGCTCCACTCCGGCGCCGGCGGCGAGCCCGTGGAGGTTGGTCTTCCTGTGTGGGAGCTTTGTTCAGGAGTCCACCGCCGGAGATTCATCGGCCCGACAGGGAGGTGAGTTCGCCAGCCTTTTGTTTGGTGGGCAGAGAGGCAGCTCGGGATCTCGTGGTGGTCTGGAGGGTGGAGCAGGTCCAGTCATCCCCCCGGTGGCTCCGGTCATCGCCGGTGGACCTGCCTCCAGGGTCGCCGGAGCTCGGGGCGTGTCTCCGGCCGATGCACCTACAGCGATGGCTTTACCTCGTCGACGACGGGGTCTACTGCGGCTTGTTTCAAAGCTTTCAAGCGACGGAGCTCTGGTTGATCTGGGGTTCGAGGGAATCGATCTGGACGACCGCCGGCGATGGCAGACGGGTGTGGATTCCGGCGAGCAAAGGCTCCAGGGACCCGTTTGTAGTTTTCCTTTCTTCTAAGGGCGTTTGTGTAATTTTTCTGGTGGTGCTGTTGCCCTCTGTACCTTCCAGTATGTACCTGTATGCGTACTCGTCTCTGCACCGTATCTTTATGGTTAATACAGGTACTTTGTAAAAAAAACACTCATTTCATTCAGAAGGTTACCTCTATTCGCACGTGTCTTTGACAGAGCTTACACTGATCGACGTTCCAACCAAAAAAAAAAAGGAAAACATCTACAAATGTGCTCCATATTGATATTTGTTTTTCCTTTCTACGATTATTGGCACATGCTAAAAGTAGGGTCATGTGTAGTTGGACACCAGAGTCCTACACCCATGACTACAGATGGGGCTCCTCTGCAGTAGTGCGCGGTGACTGACGTGTGGCTCCGGCCCCGCACGTTAGTGTCCTAACTGCAAGTACTGCAGCAGATCCTCTTTCCATGACCACACCACCCACAACGAGAGACGCACGTGGTCCATGTACCGTTGTTGCAGAGCGTGGGGTGGGTGGGTGGGGGGCGGGGACACTTGAGCAAAATGCAAAGATATGCATTATTCTCTGCATATAGAAATCTCTACCTCTTTAACTTTATTTTTATCTTTATCTTTATATTTCTAAATAGCGAACCGTTTCTGCGGTATATTAACTTTTGGTTCATCATCTACCAATGACATGTGGGTCCTTTACCAGTACGTCATGTCGCATCCTTAACGGCCTAAACCCCTGGTCGAGTCCCACATGGGTACGCGTCCGGCATCTCCTTTACCGGCACCGCTATAGGCTGTTGTTGTGCGCTCGCTACAAAGACACCATCAGTTCCTTCGCAACCTGTTTCGCTACGAAGACACCATCAGTTCCTCCGCGGCCTGTTTCGCCGACTCCTCGAAGGTTGGCTTGAGGTTTACCACGTCCACGTAATGATGAAGAATTAACATGAAAAATTTGGCTTGAGCCAGGGGGTGGCCAGCAGGGGCCAAGGGCCCCCTAACGTGGCAAACTTTCTGAGGACCAATGGTGGTCAACCCTGGATGATGAGTGATTGACAACGTTGTGTGAATTTGATGTCTCTTGGCTCGTGATGCGCAGGCACAGGATGCGACGTGACGGTCGTCGGATGCGGTGAAGGTCAAGCGAAAGGTTCATGCCGATGGACCAAGGGCGGTGAAGGATGAACGCGAGTAGGCTTGGACTGAGGGATCGGAGGAGCCTGGACGGAGTCACGGGCGATCCACGTGATGCACTGAAGAGCAAGAGTACATGGACGGATGAAGACGGCGTCGGTCGAGTCAAGCGCGACGTAGGCGTCAAAGGCCTGGCGGAGACTGGACACGTGTCGACATCAAGGTGGTCGCGTGGCGACCAAGCGAAGATGGACGGTTTGGGTGGTTTGGGCCTCAAAACCATCAGGCAGATTTCCCGGTCTAGGCCTGAAAACCGGGGGTGCATCCGATGCGGCCGGATCGGCAGAGTGGAGGACACAGGGCGCCATCGCGAAGCTTGCATCGAGGCGAAGCAAAGTCGTGAAGGCGGCGTGTCCGTCGGATGGCTCTATCAAAAGTTGGACCATTTTGTCCCTGCGTGGGCGTGTATCGCAGTTATTAAGGCAGGGGTAATTTCGTCTTTCGCGAGGACCATTAATAGATGGGCATGGCTGGTTGCTCATTTTTGGTTAAAAACCCTAGTTCATTTTACTTGCTTACTCTCTAACTTTGGGATTAGTGTTTGTGCTAAACTTTTTATGGGAATGGAGGCCCTAACCTCCTTGTGTCCTCCAGGCTTCAAGATTTGAGTGATTTTGTTGTTCATCCTCTTGTTCCTGCGTTTTTATTTTTCTGCGATTTTCGGTGGTATTTACTTGCGATTTTCGATTCATGAGTTTTGCTCCATCTTTTCGCAAACTTCTTCATGGATCTGTTAGTCCTTGACGTCGTGCATCTATGGCTCGAGGTTCACTTCGATTGGTTGAGTATTGAGGGAGTATTTTTGATTTGAAGTTTCGGATTTCGTTCTTGCCTTCCCCTTCTTTCTTCTTCTGTTTGTGCGCAGGAGATTTTTAGGGCTCGGTGCTCGGACCTGCAGCACGGCGTGCGGCGACGCGCTTGCGCAGCGGCGCGTGGCTAACGGGCGGGGGCAGCCAGCCCCGGCCGGCGCAGCTGCCGCGGCGGCGGCCTGCAGCGCGTGGCGCTCGCGGGCGGCCAGCTCCAGCCAGCAAGCAAGCGCCAGCGCACGGGGGGACAAGCTGCTGGACCCGCCGCGCAAGGCACTGCATGCCGGCGTGCTGCCAGCCCAGCGCCAGGCGGGGCGCAGCAGGCCTGGCGGGCCAGCGTGAGCAGGCTGCTCCAGCAGGCCACCGAGCCAGGCAGCCCATGCACAGCAGCATGCAAGCTTGGTTTGCATTTTCCCCTTGCTCAAGTTGTTTATTTTCAGATCACATGTTTAGCTAAGTTATTAGAAATTGTTATTACTAATCTTAGTTAATTCTCGCTCTAGCTTATGTTAATTAGTTTTTGATCTTGCTAGTTAGTTCGAGTTTTTGCATACCTAGTAGTGAGATTTCTAGTTCTCTTGTGAGTCGTTTTGGGAATGTTTGTCCGGCTTTTTGGTGAGTCGTAGCCTTTGAGTTACTATAGATATTTGCTTCCAATTGCATTGAGCTTTTTCTAACCGTTCCTAGGGTGAGCTCGTCACGAGTTGGCTTGTGTCACCTTGGTGGCTAGAAGAGAGGCGTGTCGGGTTGA
This sequence comes from Panicum miliaceum, assembly GCA_032594955.1. NCBI lineage: Eukaryota > Viridiplantae > Streptophyta > Magnoliopsida > Poales > Poaceae > Panicum > Panicum miliaceum. Next base: position 17,524,296 of record CM064059.1, on the reverse strand, counting down.
TTTTGGGACATAGATCTTGTTCTCTCAGAGAATTTTTAAAGGCTCTCATTCATCCCCTCTGGTCGCCTATTCCGGTCCCACACTTTCTTTAATCCCCTTGTTGCAGTGCAGTTAGTTTAGATAATCCTAGATCAAATTAACATGCTAACATGAAATATGGGCTATTGTGGTTGATCCGGGCTTCGCTCCCCCCACGTAGAATTTCTGGCTCCCGCCCCGCCTTGCGTGGCTCGCAATGATCCAGATCGGCTGGACGTGGCCGCCGTGCAAGCTCCGGACGCGGCCCCCGTATGGGCTCCACGCGCAAGCTCTAGAGAGACCGCCAAACAGACTAGCCGTACGTGGGCATCATACGTGCATCCTGCTCGACGCAAGATCTGAACATGGCTGCCATGGAATTTCTGGCGTGAGCTCTGGAGACTGCCAATGCAGGCGAAATAAAAATCCGTATCAAACGTACGGGCATCTATGTACATACTTCGTGGGCCAGTCGGCCGACTTGGGCTGTCCGGTCTCAGCATCAAGCAGCCCAACATTCACGTGAGTCAATGACTCCTCAAGTACCGTGTATTTACCCTCAAATAAAAAAAAATACCGTGTGCTCCCTGCTTCCTTGCGTGCCAAGAAGCCTCTCTCCGGGTTCTGTGATCGGCGCGCAGGAGTCAAGCCATTGGCAGACTAGCGGCCGATAAATACACAGACCAATCGGTTCCGTCGGGACACACAGGCTGCAGCGGTTGAATATGGCAGAGACGGCGGCGGGGCAGGGGCGGAAGCAGGCGCCGGAGCTGCCGGTGGCGGGGCGGCGGAACGTGCTGGTGACCAGCGCGCTGCCGTACGTGAACAACGTGCCGCACCTGGGCAACCTCGTCGGCTGCGTGCTCAGCGCCGACGTGTACGCGCGCTACTGCCGCCTCCGGGGCCACAACGTGCTCGTCGTCTGCGGCACCGACGAATACGGCACCGCCACCGAGGCCAGGGCCCTGCAGGAGGGGGTGCTCGTCGCAGGAGATCTGCGACAGGTACCACGCCCTCCACCGGGAGGTGTACGAGTGGTTCGGCATCAGCTTCGACCACTTCGGCCGCACCTCGTCGCCGCAGCAGACGGAGATCTGCCAGGACATATTCCGGAGGTTGCTGGAGAACAACTGGCTCTCGGAGGACGATCCAGCAGCTCTACTGCAGCTCGTGCCAGAGTTTCCTGGCGGACAGGCTCGTCGAGGGCTCCTGCCCAATAGAGGGGTGTGGCTACGACTCCGCGCGCGGCGATCAGTGTGAAAAATGTGGGGAATTGCTGAACTCCGTTGAGCTGATCGATCCCAAGTGCAAGGTAGGTGCTTCTGCTTCACCATGCCAACCTTGGGGTTCCTTTCTTGCATTGTGTGCTAAACTATGTCGAATGCACGGCGACTTGTAGTAGCGGCCGGCGAGCTTATCCTAGCCGCAGATTTTGTCTTGGGTTTCGTTCCCTGGACCCTTTTGCATGCGGCGTAGTAGATTATAAAATGAGTGTGAATCCCGCAGCGGTCAACCAAAATATGCCCGGGATGGAAGAATTTTTGCCTAGCCCGCGCGGGGAACCAAATTTTACCCCGCGTCCGAACGCACCACGCGCCTAGAGTTTTTGCCTCGCGTGGCTCTTGCCTTCCCCGCACTTTTTTTTGGGTACCGTCCATGCTTAGGGGAGAAACTCTAGAATCCCTTTTCAGCTCACCCACCAACCTCCACAATGGGCGGCGGCGGCGGTGAGCCACCGGCGGGGGATCCATGCGGATTTGGAGTACCCGTGGTTACGCCACCTCCGGCCGTCTTCTTCTCCCATGGTATGGTAAGGACCGGATCTGCATCAGGCTCGGCATCTTATGGTGCTGTGGGCGGATTTGGATTACTCGTGGTTCCGCCCCCTCCGGTGGTCTTCTCCCCCAATGGTATGGTAGGGACCGGATCTGCATCAGGCTCAGCGTCTCATGGTGCTGTTGGCGGCTCAACCGCCTATGTCCATGGCGACGGCGTCCCGCAGATGGTCCTGGACGCGATGACCTATCATGTCGAGGCTCCTCCTATTTACCGGAACCTCTTTGGTGCCTCCACTAATGGAACTTTGCATTCTTGCACCCAAGATCCTGGTAACAAATTCTTTTCTGTTGGCCTCTCACATTTCTAATCCGCTTCTTCTCGACCCTGATTTTTGTAATTTATCGTAGCTGCCCCCTTCCGTGTTTCTTTACAAAGTCTCCTCCTGGATGTGTCTACTAAAGCATTCCTAGTCCATGGAAGCTTTATAGGTGCTCAGCAACCATTGAATCAATCGTTCAATTGCGGTGATTTTTCCTTTCCTGGATTCTCAGTTTTGTCTTGTTTTCGGCCCCTCCGAATTTCTCATGGTATTTTAACCGGCAGGCGATGGAGGCACAGCCGAGGTTGATGTGAGTGTGGATGACGATGAAACGGACTCGAGCCATGAACTTCAGGCAGACCACAGTTTCATTGAAATATCTGTTCCTGTTGCAAAGTCAGGTACCGACCCCTTCGCACCATACCTTGTTTTTGTTCAAACGTTCTTGTTGCTTCTGCTCCACTTCCATACCATGCAGGTGCTGATATTGACGGTGAAGAGGAAATCGTTCTGGCAGAGGTGCCGGATTCCGAGGAGACTGGTGGCCAAATTCGCATGCCTGAAAACATGAATGATGTTATTGCTCAGGGAGAGCCTGTCGAGCTCGAGGTTGTCCACACTGCTCTGGGCGATTGTGGTTGTGTATCAACAGGGGTGGGCTACAGGAAAAGGTAGTGCCCTTTCTTCATTCTCGCATGGAGATGTAGAGGTTTTGCAGATTTATCAATGCACCGTAGCATTATGCCCTCTGAGAATCATGATCGGAGTCAATTATATTGTGTTGGTCTTTTATACTGGAGATCCATAGGAGTCAATCATGCCTCTGTACAGCTGCTTTTAGTATTTTTCCTTTGGCTGGTTAGTCCTTCTTGTTCAACGTTCAGTAGAGTGTCTATCAATGTACAGAAAGTGTTTAATCTCACAACCGAATTTATTTTCCTTCGTCAATGAACCAAGGTCAAGGTGGCCCAAGGGGGTACTGCCACCTGATTGCCGGCAGCCTAGAGCCATGGGTACCATTGAGAAAGCATTGCGAAACGCCAGACACAGATCAACAAAGTTCATTTTCGAGCCAGTATTGGGGATGGTGTTTGACTCCAGGGCTGAAGCCTATGAGTTCTTCAATCTATACTCTTGGGAAGTTGGGTTTGGAATAAGGTTTGGTACTAGTGCAAGGAACAGAGTCAACAAGTACCGCACCATGCAAGAAATAGTATATGAGAAAGAGGTACCTTCCCTGTGTTACTTGTCAGTCAACTATATTGTTGCAGACCCATTTTTCTCATTTTTTGCTTTTTTTTTTCCAATTAGGGCTTTGACCCTCGCTGCACCAGTAGCTCCAAAAGGGCCCACTGCAAAGCCAGGGTGCGTCTGCTACGCAGCCAGGACCATGGCTGGTATGTGAGCCGCCACGTGGCAGAACACAACCATCCCTTGTCCATGTCATGCGGAGAGAAACGCGAGTGGAATTCTCACAGCAAGATAGAGCAAGGTGTCAAGAATGTGATCCGGTACTTGCGGGAGAACAATGTCTCCCTAAGCAGGGTTCATTGCATTATGGGCAGTATGTTGGGAGCATGGAGGCTATTCCATTCAATCAGAAGTCACTGCGTGCAGTGTGTGCCGAGATTGCCAGAGACCAAAAGGATGATGATGTCCTGAAGACTCTTGAGGTGTTCAGGGAGATGCGAGCTGAAGATCCTGGGTTTCAGTTCAGCGTCAACCTGGATGAGGATAAAAAGATTAAGACCCTGCTGTGGACAAGTGGAAGGAGCAGGGCACAGTACTCCTTTTTTGGAGACGCTGTCACGTTTGACACCACCTACTGCACTAACCTTTACAAAATGCCTTTTGGCATGTTTGTGGGTGTTAACAACCATTTCCAATCCGTCCTTTTTGCTGGTGTGCTGATGCGTGATGAAAAGCCTGCGAGTTTTGCTTGGGTTTTCAAAGAATTCCTCTCGTTGATGGGCGGGAAGGCTCCTATCACGATTTTGACAGGTACCGTTCCACACTCTATACCCTCTTTTGTCCCTTGAGTTGTAGTTTCCTTCCTTTATGTGGCATGCATCTCTGTAGATGTGCAGGAATTAAGCTCAAGCTCATCCCTTCTGATAATTGATTTATGCCTTTTTTCAGATCAATGCAAGGCCATGACTAAAGCTATCAGGGAGGTGATGCCAAACACAAACCATTTGTGGTGCAAGTGGCATATATTCAAAGATGCGCCTGAAGAGCTTGGGCCGGTGTACAGAAGGAATGGTCCTTTTAGGAGAGACTTTCACTATGTCATCAATCAAATGCTTACAGAAGATGAGTTTGAAAGAGCTTGGGACGACCTCCTCACCCGTTATAATCTCCGCAATAATGCATTCATGGAAAGGACCTACAACAAGAAGAAGATGTGGGCCAAACCCTGGTGCAAGGACATTTTCTGTGCCAGAATGGCGAGCACTCAACGTTCTGAGAGCGCAAATAGCATTTTGAAAAAGGTTACACCAAGGAACTGTTCTATGAATAGGTTTGTCGACCAATACAAGAAGCTGCTGTTCATCCGTGCTAGTGCGGAGGAGAAAGAGGAGCACAAGACAAAACAAGTTGTATGCCTTATTGCCAATGCACAACTTTCAGACAAAGGTCGTTTGTCATTCTGCTAGCTAACATATTCTGACACTTTTTTTGTTATTTTACTGTTGCTAGTATGAGTGCCGGTTGAAAAGAGTCCCTGCAATCGAGAAGCACGCGATCTCACTGTACACTAGGAGGGCTTGCCAGTTATTCAGCGAAGAGGTAGACAAATCAGCAGACTACAATGTCTTGCAAGGGTTGCTGCCGAACGAGGTTAGGGTTCTACACAGCAATGAGGTCAGGAAGAAATGGGCTCATGTGTTGTTCACAGTGAGGATTGAAGATAACGGTTGCAAGCTGGTGTGCGAGTGTGGTCTTTTTCAGCATTTTGGCATGCTGTGCTGCCACTCTTTAAAGGTTAGTTCGTTAGGACACTCCCATGGTCCCAAACTGCCTGCTCGTGACACAAAATGTCTGTTGTATCTTGCATTTTCTGATAAGATCCTCTCCGCCCTCTCCAGGTTCTTATCCACTTAGGGGCAAAGGAGATCCCAGAAGCCCACATTTTGAAGCGGTGGACAAGAGGAGCAAAGGACTTTGATTATCCATCCGTTGAAAGGTCCGGGTCTATTGATAACCAGCTTCGGCAAAGCGTTTTATATGTAAACGCGCTCGAGGTCGTGCATTCAGCAGATAAGGACCCAGACGCATCTCAAATTCTGATGAACCACCTCAGTTTGGCAAGAAAGGAGATCCAGCGGATGGTTGAGGAGCGGAGCAAAAACAAGCAAGGCAACCTGGCTGGTGGTTATTCTTCATCTTCCGGTTCCAAGTTTGGTTATGACAGCGACTCCACAACCGAAACAGAAGGTGCCAATGACAATGTTTTCGGGGCGGCAGGATCCAGCGCTTACATGAGTGATTCTGACATACTCAGCATCCTGCCGCCTCCAGTCCCAGCAAAGTCTGTCGGCCGTCCAAGAGAGAACCGCTTCCCCAGGATGTTTGAGTACAGGAGGACACGAGCAAGAAGATGAACCGGAATGACGACGGTAAGGACTTTATGCTTTATTTTGAGCCTTTTTTATAACTTGTGCAATTATGTTTAGGATCAGGTTCAGTACCTTTTCATCGTATTATATGCCTTGCAAAGTACCATGCGTTTATAGTCAGACTAGACTAGGACGTTTTCACCTGAGTGTCTCACTGTACCAGGATCGGACGGGATTAGATAAAGGTTCATTATTGCCTTTACGGTAGCTCATTTTTTTTTTGTTTTTTGCTATTAGTTCCCATCTTTACTCTTCGAGAATACGCAGCGTTGTGTGATTTTTTCGGGAGGCAGAATTTTGTGTCTACAAGAACAGGAAAGGGGGGGTGCCCACAAGCTTTGTGGTTTTACAATCATTTCTGATCTCAGGCTTCTACAGTCATAGATGGCCACATGTTCAGACTGGCAAAAAGGCCCTATGGAGAGTAGTTCATGGCTCCACCCATCCTGTGAGGCTGCTGACAAAATATTACAGCCCAGCCGTTCCATGGCAACAAAAGTAGCGTTTCGGAGCAAAATACATCTACCCCCCGGGTCCGTTTCTCAAATCTTCATAATGACGTCCTTGATGCGTTGAGGAATGTACCCCCGGTTGCCTTTCTGAATCAACAAGTAGTACAGAATTGCACTCCTTGGCTCGATCAACACCCCCTACAAAAGAAAAAAATGTATCAGCATGCCAACATTTTTCAATATTTGGAAATGCACAATTAGGCCAAGGCCAAGGAATTCAGGGCGGAAGTTTTCTGTTCACCTGCTTCGGAACGCAACGCAACGAGTCCCCATCAAAGTAGCGGGAGTATAACACCGAGTACAAGCCGGAATCATACCTGAATTTGCGGGGAAGGCAAGGAGTGTTAGTACCTGAATCATACCATTTTTTTTTTCAAATCAAGGAAGATCTTGCATTGCACCATAACCTTTCACATATCGGCACATGGTTAGTGGGGTAGGAACTCTCCCACCCGGTTCTGTCAAAATGCCACCCTGAAAAGAACTGAGAAATACAACAAAATAGCCCATGCGTCAATTTATTGACTAAATGTTGATGGTGCATCTCAACTTCCTCTGAGCTCTTATCCATCCTCGTTGGATCAAGAACAGTTACTAGCTTTCTCTGAAAATCCCAGAAAAAACAGGACCACTTCCCATGGTACAATACCGGTGCAATAATCTGCATTTGGAATTTCAGCTGCTGAGAAACGCAAACCAATTCAAAACATGGTAAGCAGTCAAATACCCCCTCACCATGCGGCAGTTCTCGACATCGTACTGAATATGCGTGCCCATAAAGTATGACATAATCTCATCAGACTCCAAGTATTTTGGCTTCCTCTCCTGACTCAGCACTGCCTCCTGCAAAAACACAATCTTTTTGACGACCCAAAAAATATGGGGTGTACATGGATATATCTGTGTGGCTTTTTCCAGCCTGACTTACTGTGAAACGCGCGGGTAAAAAATGGCGCCACCTCCTTGGACTTCCCTTGTATGCCAGATCATCAGCCTCCATGCTGGCTCTGGTGATAGCATCAACCATTGCTGGTGAGAAATCTTCATTCCTAGAGAACTGTGTCTTCAGGTTGTATCCTGGCAAAGAGATCGGCACAGGATAGTCGATGTGAACCCATACTCTATAATTAAACCATGCAAATAAGTGATCAGCCCATGTTATCAGACAACCAACTCTGGCCAAACTAAATGTATCAGACAACTCTTTGCAATTTACCTTGTGAGGTTACCCCAGACTTCTACCCCATTCTCAATCCAATCAAAAAGGAACTTTTTCTTCTTCCACGTTATACAGTTCATGTAACGACCCAGATCAAAAGGTGATTTCACATACCGGGGGGTGTCTCTTCACTAGTTTCTTGAGCACACCGTCTTCTGATACTACCTGGAACCCATGGCTCGTCCCATCTAATTCAAAAAGTGCTGCCATCGAACAAGTAACGTAGTCGATTAATTCAAAACATTGTTACAGGATCCTCCTACTTTTGCAAAAGACAATGGTTAAATACCTTTGGTCTTCTTAACGTTTTTTGGGTGCAGCATGCACACCGAGGACCTTTTCCTGCCGGAACTGCTAACTCTAGATGCTTCTTTGGCAAGCATTAAGAGAGCTTCATCCCTTTGGCTTGAGTCATGCTCCTTTCCCTTGTCAAGCATTAAGAAAGCATCTGCATTTTCGATGGCAATGAATCAGCAATTTATCCATAACTGCACATCACTACATAACATTGATCTTTTCGGCTATCAGTGTTCTGGTACCTCCAGGTAGGGGTGTGAAAACGGCTGTGTACTCGGGGTACCACTCTTTGTAAGTCTGCACTATGTCACATGCTGTGACTGCACTGAGCTTACGAAGTGACGGAGCAAGAAGTGCCTCAAGTTTTTCATCAAATTGCAGTATATCATGTAGCATTTCCTAGTATGGCCAGAATAATAGCATTAGGCAGTGTTGACCAAGACAGCAATTTTTAAGATGATCAGTTCAGCACCGTACCGTAGCTAACTTGTAGCTACCATCGCATTTGTGCCCCCCTTCAAGCTCCCTGGTTGCCCACCCTCTAGTGTAACAAACCTCATCAGCCACCCTGAGCTGCAAGATTGTGTGCAGATCATATCTTTAGCACAACAAATTCATAACACCAACTAACAGCAAATAGTTATTTCTAGTTCAATTCTTCCTTTACCTTGTGCAGTCCATATTCACCGTTTTGTTCTCCAGTGTTCTTACATTGGTCCGACTCAATCAGACGAGCCAAATACGCACCGTTGAAAATGCTCCCACGTGGCAACTCCAGAAGCACAGGTGTTGATGGACCAAAATTCAGATTGTCCAAGTACAACACCTGCAGCAAAAACAGATAATGCATTAGTATTGGGATAATCATAACAACATGTGGCTGACGGGCCAAAATTCAGATGGACTAATTTTTTATTCCAGTTTTTTTCTTTCGTCACTCACCTGTAGTAGAAAAGTGCAGCCAAACATGTCAACAACTTTGCTCCCACAACTCATTTGTGCCTGGACGTGCCTTGCTGCATGTGCAAGGACACTTAGAACATAACCACACCAGTTGAATTCACATATCTTGCTCGGGCAGTCGAGGTTTGTTATTAACCATTTCGGGAAGGTTTTCGCTGGCGTCAGCACAACCAAGTAATTTGACATTGAGTACAGGACAAAGGCAATCTGGAACGCTTCCTTTTCACCGGACGATAAGCATTCTCCATAATCTCGCAGCAGTACTTCCTCCAGGAATTCCATTGTCAAACTAACACCACCGCTCTTGTCCATCAATTTACCAACCGCAATTCTTGCAGCTTGCGTGTCAAGACCTTTTCCATGGACCACCTGTCGCCCCTTGAAAGGAATGCCTAATACAAAGTGGGCATCTAAATCTGAAACGGCCAAACTCTCACCCCCTGGCAGCTCCAGAACCCACGTTTCAGGGTTCATGTGCCTCATCAGCCAAAAGGAGAAACCATGTCGAATGCACGGCGACTTGTAGTAGCGGCCGGCGAGCTTATCCTAGCCGCAGATCTTGTCTTGGGTTTCGTTCCCTGGACCATTTTGCATGCGGCGTAGTAGATTATAAAATGAGTGTGGGTGCCGCAGCGGTCAACCAAAATGTGCCCGGGATGGAAGAATTTTTGCCTAGCCCGCGCGGGGAACCAAATTTTACCCCGCGCCCGAACGCACCACGCGCCTAGAGTTTTTGCCTCGCGTGGCTCTTGCCTTGCCCGCACTTTTTTTTGGGTACCGTCCATGCTTGGGGGAGAAACTCTAGAAGCCCTTTTCAGCTCACCCACCAACCTCCACAATGGGCGGCAGCGGCGGTGAGCCACCGGCGGGGGATCCATGCGGATTTGGAGTACCCGTGGTTACGCCACCTCCGGCCGTCTTCTTCTCCCATGGTATGGTAAGGACCGGATCTGCATCAGGCTCGGCATCTCATGGTGCTGTGGGCGGATTTGGATTACCTGTGGTTCCGCCCCCTCCGGTCGTCTTCTCCCCCAATGGTATGGTAGGGACCGGATCTGCATCAGGCTCGGCGTCTCATGGTGCTGTTGGCGGCTCAACCGCCTATGTCCATGGCGACGGCGTCCCGCAGATGGTCCTGGACGCGATGACCTATCATGTCGAGGCTCCTCCTTTTTACCGGAACCTCTTTGGCGCCTCCACTAACGGAACTTTGCATTCTTGCACCCAAGATCCTGGTAACAAATTCTTTTCTGTTGGCCTCTCACATTTCTAATCCGCTTCTTATCGACCCTGATTTTTGTAATTTATCGTAGCTGCCCCGTTCCGTGTTTCTTTACAAAGTCTCCTCCTGGATGTGTCTACTAAAGCATTCCTAGTCCATGGAAGCTTTATAGGTGCTCAGCAACCATTGAATCAATCGTTCAATTGCGGTGATTTTTCCTTTCCTGGATTCTCAGTTTTGTCTTGTTTTCGGCCCCTCCGAATTTCTCATGGTATTTTAACCGGCAGGTGATGGAGGCACAACCGATGTTGATGTCAGTGTGGATGACGATGAAACGGACTCGAGCCATGAACTTCAGGCAGACCACAGTTTCGTTGAAATATCTGTTCCTGTTGCAGAGTCAGGTACCGACCCCTTCACACCATACCTTGTTTTTGTTCAAACGTTCTTGTTGCTTCTGCTCCACTTCCATACCATGCAGGTGCTGATACTGACGGTGAAGAGGAAATCGTTCTGGCAGAGGTGCCGGATTCCGAGGAGACTGGTGGCCAAATTAGTTCTGGCAGAGGTGCTCCACTTCCATATTCTCAGTTCGAGGCTGAACTATAACTCCAACTCCAACCGCTCTTCAGGTTTGCGGGAGCACGCCCTGCGTCCGCGACACCGACCACCTGTTCTTGGAGCTCCCCCTGTTCCCTGTTGAAGGAGAAGCTGGAGAGCTACATCGACGGGGCCTCTGGAGATGGGTCTTGGAGCCAGAACGCCGTCCATGTGACCAACGCTTAGCTCAAGGGAGGGCTCAAGCCTCGGTGCATCACCAGGGACCTCAAATGGGGCGTCCCTGTGCCACACGACAAGTACAAAGACAAGGTGAGCCATCTTTCCATTCCATGAACCTTTCAAAAAAAAATCTTTCCATTCCATGAAGCCAATATTTATTTTTCAGTCTGGTTGGTAACCTTCACGTCTGAATCAAATGGCTTTTCTTTTTTTAAAAAAGGTGTTCTACGTCTGGTTTGACGCGCCAATCGGGTACATCTCCATAACGGCATGCTACATGCCTGAATGGGAGAATTGGTGGAAGAACCCGGAGAACGTCGAATTATACCAGTTCATGGGCAAAGACGATGTTCCATTCCACACGGTAAGATACTTTTGGCAACTCGCAGTAGAACCTAATTCAAGGCGTCACATCCCAATGCTATATATGCAAGTGCATGAGCATAGCGACTCAGTTGTGACTTCAATTTTTTCTTTTCACAAGGTCTTACTTTATACATATAATGATTTTCAGGTCATGTTCCCCTCCGCGCTACTTGGAACTGGTGAAAATTGGACTTTGCTCAAGACAGTTAGTGTGACTGAATATCTAAACTACGAATCAGGTATGTCCACTTGTTTAACTGTTTTGCCACTGTTCTAGGCTAGTTCCACCTGAAAACTAAAAGCCATATTTCCTACGTTTTATTGCACATACAGGAAAGTTTTCCAAAGCTAAGGGCATTGGAGTCTTTGGCAATGATGCAAAAGACACACATTCCTCCTGAAGTCTGGCGATACTACTTGCTTACCAATCGTCCTGAGGTTAGATTTCAGATTACTCAATAGACCTTCATGTCTTTATGAAGGTATACATAACTAAGATATCTCTGTTAAATTACTTTCTCTAACTTTCAGGCATCAGACACACAATTCACTTGGACAGATTTGCAAGCCAAGCTCAACAACGAGTTGGTAAACAAGTTGGGGAACTTCATCAATCGAGTGCTAAGCTTCATTGCAAAACCAGAGGGTTAGTAGACAAAAACATCTTACTGGTTTGAATATGCTTTCAGATTCATCATGGCATGCATCAGTGCTCTGAAGTTGTTGTGCCTCTCCCGTATGATCATCTTAACTCATGACTGCTGAACTGTTGTTGCAGGAGCTGGATATGGTTCCATCATACCTCCTGCAGCAAATGCAGAGTCACATCCGAGGACTCAGGCAATTTCAGAAACAGTTGGCAAATTGGTTGACCAGTATATAGATGCAATGGACAAGGTAATGAATTGATTTTGAACTAGTCGAGTTGTTTTAGTCAATAATCTGAGATTCAACCGCTGCCATAAATCTGGCGCATTCATCTAAATATCAAGTGTTACCATTAACAGGTCAAACTAAAACAAGGACTGAAGATTGCAATGGCCATTTGCAGTGAGGGAAATGCATACCTGCAAGTAAGCCTTCATGCCTTGTTATCCAGGAATCTTTATGCATTGATTAAACCACCTCAGAGTTCACTTAATCTTTTCCTGGATATGCAGGAGAGTCAGTTTTGGAAGCTTTACAAACAAGATCCACCTTGTTGCGCAACTATGATGAAGACTTCTGTTGGTCTTGTCTACCTCCTGACCTGTTTGCTGGAACCTTTCATGCCATCCTTCTCAAAAGAGGTTTGTCCCTGATTTAACGAGCAATGATGCAACCACTTGTATTTGGGAATATTGTCCATTTGAAGCATCATTAATATCTTATTTAGGTCCTCCAACAGCTCAATCTATGTCCAGAAGAGCATCTATCATTTTGTGATGAAAAAGGAGATAGATCCGGGATCTAATACCATCAGGACACAGGATAGGGAAACCCGCACCTCTATTCAAAGGATTGGTAATACTCTTGCACAGTTTTGGACGCTCTTTGTTTGTGCCAATACCTTCATTTCATTGACACCATACACTATATGCAGGATGACAACACAGTGAAGGTCTTCAAGGAAAAATTTGCATGCAGTCAAGCTGATAGAAGATTGAGGGCTGAAGTTGCTGCACAATTGGAAGACACAACACTATCTAGCTAGTATCATATGAGCTTCAACCTCATATTCCATCACCACCCTAATAAAAAATATAGTTTCTTGCATTTTCTCCAAGTGTCCCTATCAAGTTCCAGCAATGTAAGTTGGAGGGATGAATTAGTGTAGAATAATAGATTGCGTATAATGGATGGATTGTATTGCATTGAGGCCTTGGCCGGTATATATAGAGTACAAAGACTTGGGGGGCAAGGCTCCCCCGGATACATATGGTAGTCTACGATACGTATATCTACAACTACCAAATATACTCTAACATCCCCCCGCAGTCACAGCGGGAGCACCGCAAACGGTGAGATTGAAGAAGCCGCCGAAGGCAGGAGCCGACGGACTGACATCTCCTTGCAATTAGAATGTCGGTGCGGTGCGGATGCTGCGACTGGAAAGAAAACCGGCGAGTCACTCATGCGAATGATAGCCCTTTGTGCCGATGTCGAGGTGGCCGAACTGGAGGGTGAGTAGCCATGGTCGAGGATGCCGTGCGAAGAGTAGCCGTGGTCGACGTAGAGCTATCAAGGTTGTCGAACACGAGGTAGCCGCACATGAAGCCGCGGGCGCACGAGGAGGCACTGTGAGGGTGGTGGCGCAACGGAGTAGACGCCGGAGACGAAGATGGCGACGCGTCGAGGCAATCGTAGGGGGAGATGCTCAAGTCGATGCAGTCAGGCCATCGGGCGAGGCACTCCTATGTTTACCAAGCCTGGGAATGCGTCGGGGACGATGGGCACGGACCCGTGTTGCCAATACCGGATGTGCAAGGGAGGGTGCACAACCAGACACCATCGTCTGAGGGACCAGTAGAGAAGGCCTCCACAACGGTCGCAGGCACAGCAGAACGGCGGGGTAGAAGATGCCGACGCATTCTGCTGTTACTGGAGTAGATGAAGTAGTCGGGGAGGAGACAGCAACGCTGGCGGCGTGGTTGTGCTAGACGAAGCGAGGAAGGGAACCCAGACTGTCCGGCGCAAGGCCGAATGATCCGGATAACGCGGCGGCGGTGCTCGAAGGAGACGGCAAAGAACGCGAACAACTTGATGAAGACCATGCGCGCAGGGCGCAGCAACGCATAGTTGACGACGAGGTCGTGGACGTGGTCGGCGGCGGTGAGGATGCAACGGCGAAGAAGACCACGGGTGGTGCCGCTGCTGCCCGAAGAGGTGATGCAGCTGCAGCCCTCCATGCTCGGGGAGGAGGCGCGCACGACAAGGATGGACGTCACGGGAGCCAGGTGAAAGCATCTAGGCCCCTAATTTGTGTTTTGGCAATTAATGACAACATTTGTGGACTAACAATTTCTTTAGAAGAAATGAGTATAGGTTGGTCTAAAAGAAAAATGAGCGGGCATTGATGACATGAAGAAACTTGGAGATGATGTTGAGCGAAAAGCTCTAGGCAAAGGTATATATGATAGGGCTTTTCTATTTTGCCGGTAATAAGGTGATTAGTAGATGAGAAATGACCGGATTAATAGGATAGATAGCCGTACTATCAAGAGGGGTGGATGTGCCTTTGCTTTACGATTTGATAGTGCCATTTTGCTCAAACAATTGCATTGCATGCATGAGGGTTAATTACGTTAGAAAAATGACAAACTTATGTTTCAAAAATGTGTGCCGACACGTTTAGGCGGACAGTCGGGCTCATAGGGGCGGACTGTCCGCGACCTTTGCAAAATCTTGGACAGAAACTTGATGTTTCTGGTGGGCGCTGAAAAGTGTACGACGGAAGGTCCACCGGTCTAACTAATTTTTAGTTAGGGGTTGTTTTGGGTCTAGTGCTCGAACACTTGCTGAGTACCAACCATAAGTGTACTCGCACTTGTTATAATTGCTGCTCAGAAGAGAAAGTTGATGTGAAGTCTCTTGAAGATGATGCTGAGTTCTAGGCCTACGCAACCCCCGGTCGATCGCCTGTGAAGTTTGAAGCCTTCTTTCCAGGATAAGTTGAATAACTCTGATAGTGTTCTAAATCATTTAATTCTCTTTTCGTGATACTGTTACTGATTATTCACACTATATGTATGAAATTTGATCCTGGCATACATATAGTTATGCATTCGGTTTTGTCAAAAAAAACCGGGTGTGACGGCAGATAGCCGTGCCGTATCATCTTTCCTATCAAAAATGTCATCCAAACCAGTCTCAGGCCCCAGCAGTCTTTTCCTATTGCAATTGCCACATTTCAGTTTATGCGGTTGGTGTTAGAAATTAATTCGCATGCACTCGGAAAATTATGTTTTGCCTATGGCAAAAGTTCATATATGACGTCAGCTATCCCCTCACTACTATAATTTAGGATCAATCATTTTCCTAATAGTTGGTCTACCTTCACCAAACTAAATGTAATACGCTATAAGTTATCCTTAATTCTTGCAAATTGTTGGGTTTAGTAGAAGCATCTTAATTTCGAAACTTCCAGTGCTAGGGTCACTTTGCCATGTGTTACCAAAAGAAAATTATGAAACTTCAGCATTTGCATTGCACAAAGGTCTGTACTTGCTAATTCACCTGTTGGTACAAAGGCTAGGCTATCATCAAAAAGTGAGGAAACATTGACCTTTTAGGAAAAGAAATGGATGCTAACTGAAGATTTAAACAGTCAAATGCTTCAATTTTCAAGAAGCATGGTACAAGTTTCCCATCAAGACAATAGAGAGAACCAATATGGCATCACATTAATATGGGAGTGAGAAAAGAATCACCAATTGCAGTTATAAAGATAAGAATTACAAAATGCAGCTCTGTGTGTTGCAGATTATCAAAACATCTTTGCTTGTATTTATATACATATTAAGTTAAGATATTTACCAGCAGGCAACTGTTGTAGTTGGAAGATGATAACGGAGCTGCTTTTGAGACTATGGCATGTGGCTCCATGCGGCGGCAATAACATACTAACATCCTTAATCTGCAAGACATGGAGGATTATGCGTTGTTATCAGAAAGTAGAGTTCCCTAAAGTATCACATGAGAATGTGAAAATTATAAATAATATGAGCATGTCTGATTTTTTTAACTAGCAAGTAAGCACTTTGTCACTTTGCAGAATATGTGGTGCATGTTGAACGGTTCAACCAACATCTAGCACCTATAATATGCAAAATTAGCCAAGATATAAGCCGAGTAAAAACAGGAAAAATTTCAGGCAAGCTTGCAGAGTTCAAGACCTTATGAATATACAGGCACACAGCTTGCAAGTTGCTACTCTCTTCTGTCACTGTTCTGCAAAGTTGATAATGAATGGGATTGTGAGAAGATGACACCCTGGGCTAGCTCATGATAAAAATTTACAGGAATGGTATGAAAGTAAAAGCAGGCAGATAAGTACCAGTTCAGGGTTTAACAATTTTCAAAGGTTATAAGTTGAAAAAATACCTTCTGATAAATTGTGCTCCATTGAGCATCCATCATGGACATAATTATCTTCATTAACATGCAAAATCATTATCTCAGTTAAGCTGCAAAAGGACCACAAATGCTCTTGTGGTGACACAAATTTCGATCAGCATAAGAAAATCCACTTCTCTGAGCACATTGCTTGACCAGCTGGTACAATTCATCAGAGGATTGAGTTGTGGAACAGAACAAGCATACCATATCTCAGAGCTAGGCCAGCAGTTTCTAGGCTAAAAAACGCTACATGATGCCAGTAGCTGAAATGTCGATCATGTTTGCAGTATGCCTTATTTGTAGCGTGATCTTATGTAAGCAATCATAAATTGCATTAGTGTCCACATGTGATTTATCCTTCACGATAAATTCATGAACTACACCATTCAGTTCAATGCAACTACATCCAGGAACCTTCTCCACTCCCAAATGTCTCATCATAGCCCTCACTTTGTCAGCCTTCTTCCTCATGTTTGCCTCCGCATACATATTAGCCAGTAGCACATAGATTCCACTATCACTTGGATCAAGTTCTACCAATTTCATTGCTGCTTTTTCACCAAGAGTGATATTACCATGCATCCTACAAGCAAAGAAGAGAGCACCCCAAACTACAGCATCAGGATCCATAGGCATGGTGTTTACTAGCTTTTCTGCTTCATCTAAATGCCCTGCTCTGCCTAACAAATCTATCATGCATGAATAATGTTTCATTTTCCTCTTGAGGTGATATTTTGAGTCCATTAGGGAGAAAAATTCCCGACCTTCTTCAACCAAACCAGCATGACAACATGCAGAGAGAACCCCAACGAATGTAATCTCATCCGGCTGTAATCCAAGCTCTATCATTCTCCGGAAGTGCTCTATGGCCTCATTTGCGTGCCCATGATTTGCCAGACCACAGATCATTGCTGTCCAAGTGAGAGCATTTTTCTCTGGGACCTCTTTGAAAATACATATGGCTTTCTTGATGTTGCCACACTTTGCATACATGTCAACTAGAGATGTGCCAAGAGCGACACTAAGAGAAAGCTGATGTCTGCCAATGTAATGGTGAACCCACATCCCCATTTCTAATGCTCCGAGCTGAGAGCAAGCAGATAGTAGATTGACCATTGTGATCTCATTTGGGGCCACCTTTGCTTCCTGCATCTCATGAAACAACGCAATAGCCTCCTTGCCCTGCTTACTCTGTACATAACCAGCCATCAGAGCATTCCACGGGAATGCATCCCTTTCGGGCATCTCATCAAACAGCTTCCGTGCATCATCCATCGTCCCAAGCCTTGCATGCCCAACAATCATTGTTGTCCAAGAAACTACAGTTCTGGTATCCATCCTTTCAAACACCAAGTTCGCCAGCTCTAACCTACCGCACTTGACATACATATCCATCAACGCATTCATCAGCCTCACAGTGCACCTCACCCCGTTACACTCCACAAACTCATGGAGCCTCTTCCCAAGTTCCAAATCACCCAGCTGAGCACAGCCTGATACGACCCCAATCATCGTGACCTCATCCGGCCTCACTGTTCCTTCCTCCGCCATCCTACAAAACACCTCCAGCGCCTCTCCAGGGAGACCCCTCCGAACATACCCGCCAATGAGCGTGTTCCACGAGACAACGTCCCTCACGGGACTTTCATCGAACAATTTGCGGGCGTCCACCATGGACCCACAAACAGACCAGTAATGCATAGCGGCGTTCACCACGAAGACGTCCGAGTTGAAGCCGAGCCTGGTAACGTGCGCACACACCGCGCCGCCGCTGTAGAAGCGCTCCCGCACGCGCGCGCAGGCCTTGAGGAGGAAGGGGAAGGTGAGGTGGTCCGGCCTCGCGGAGCCGGAGCGGAGGAGGGCGCGGTAGAGCGGAAGGCAGTGGCGGTCGAGGAGGTGCGGGTGCGGGCAGAGGGAGAGCGCGCGGAGGGCGGCGTTGTATGGGGACGCGGAGTCCGGCGGGGAGGGGAGGGATGCGAGGAGGGCGAGCGCGTGGAGGAGCGGACGCGGGGAGGCGAGTTCGGTGAGTGCGAAGGCGGAGACGAGACGGGGAGCGAAGGGGGATGGGGAGTAGAGGAAGCCGGAGACGAGGAGGTGCGCTTGGAGCTGAAGGAGAAGGCGCAGCGGCGGCGGGTTGCCGGCGGTGAGGAGGGCCAGCAGGCGGGAAGTCGGAGGCATCGTTCGGGGAGGCGGCGGAGCCCGCAAGGACTCGGCCTATCAAATTGATCAGTTTGGCCCAACTGAAACAAATTTTCAGCCCAAGGTTTTCCTTTTCGGGTGGATTCGGTAGCCCGTCCAGGGCCAGCTTGACAAGAAGGCCATAATACCAGCTTGATACAGAGCCCAACTTTGGGCCTTTTTTTTCTTTGCGAAAGCTTTTTTCTATTCTTTTTTTCCAAACGAACTAGATGAAAGAGCTGTCTTAAAAAAAAGATAAAATCTCAATCTCTATCTCTTATCTCTACCTATTTCTAAATTATTTATCGTTATTAATTTTGATCCAACAAATTTTCCATCAGATGCAAATTGGAAGTGGACAAATGTCATATCAAGAGTGAAGTCTCCTCCAACTGGAATCAAGGTTCTTGTAAATAGCAGGCGAACTAGAGGAAGGCTCAATAAGAGGGGAAAGGGAAAGGTATGGATAGACATGGTTTTTTATGAGAAGAAAGTATGGATAGACATGGTTTTTTATGAGAAGAAAGTAGAGTGCGCCACAGACACGGAGGCGTTACTCGCAAGGTAACCACGAAAGGAAGCCGCCGACGACATTGGTGGGCAGATAGTTCGCGATAGTAAGCGGCGAGAGAAGGGCTAGCTTGCTTGTTGGGCCACATTGTCGAGATAAGGGCAGACGCTAACATGGTGGACATCATCATTGTCGCTCATATCAAGGTTGGAAGGACCAGCATGGTAAAGGGGCGGCGACGGTTAGAGGGGGCCAGTGACATGTATGGAAACTGAAGTGCTAGAGCCTAAAACTTGATTTGAAAGGTTTTGAACAAGAAGTTATCATGTATCACTTGTAGCCACGTACGAACATATTTACTAGTTATATTAGAGAACTAAATTGCAAGTCCTTGAACTTGCACCATCGTAGCAATTGGACCCCTTAACTTGCACTTTGCTTTTGCAAGTCCTTAAACTTGCCACCTTTTGCACCGATGGCAATAGCTGAGCTGTTGGGTTATGCGAAGACGGAGTGTTGTTATCGCCATAAGATAGTACATGGTATAGAAATATTGTAGGACCTTTTGAAAGGATCTTCATGTCGTCAAGAGGAGGGTGAATAGATTTTTCCTATAAAATTTAAAATAACTTGCAGCAGAATTAGTTTATCGGAAATTTCTATCGAAAATCTCCGATGGTTGCCGAAAATTTCCAATGGCTGTCGGAAATTTCTAGTGTTATCGGAAATTTCTAGTGTTATCGGAAATTTCAGGCAGCCTCAAAAACAAATTTAGACCTAGGTACGTCTATGCACTTCTAGTCAAATCTGTGAGTTGCAAGATGTTACTTGAAATGTGTAGAAGCTTTCTAACCAACCACCTGCAACCAAAAGCTCACAAGAAGATAGATCGGGAAAATATGCATAAAGTAGATCAAGAACTAAAAACAAGCAAACCAAGAAGGGGGACACGATGATTTATTTCCCGAAGTTCGGATCCCCCGTCGAGGGTTCCTACATCTCCATTGGGTGCTTCCAAGAAAGCCGGGTTCCTCTCAACCCTTTCCCCACTTTACTTCTTGATTTCTTCCCTTGTGGAGACAAAATCACACCTTCACAAACTTCCCGCAGCACACCACGATCCTTAGGTCTCATCGGGCAACTCCTTGCCGTCTAGGGGATTGAATCCCTAAGAGTAACAAATGATTTGAAGATCTCTTGCTATGAACTCAAGTGCTCAAAGTATGTAATGAAGCTCACAAGTACTCAATCTCTATTTTTCAATCTATCTCTCAATTCCAACTCTCTTCTCTTCTCAAATCTCAAGCGAATTTAGAGAGGGAAGAGCAAAACGTAGCTGTGGAATGTGTCCTTCATAAGTGGAATTAGCAGCCCTAACTGAAAGGGTCATGGGGGTATATCTAGAAGACCCCCAAAAACTAGCTGTTGCGCCCAAAGTTAGTTTGGGTCAGAAGTTTCCGCGCCGACTGGAAATATCCGTCGCACGTCGTCGGAAATATCCGCCCCGGGTTGGAAATTTCTGCCCACACATGAAATCTCCATCGCCTGGATCGGAAGCCTCGGAAATTCCAGATGGTGCCCAACTAAAACGTCCATAACTTTTTACTCCAAACTCTGAATTCGATGATCTTGAACTGTATGAAAAGCTTATTCAGAGGGATATCCAACTTAATTAAAAACAAGCCCCAAGACCACCCAGTGCAAGTGTTGCGATAAGTGTTTCTCTCATGTTAGAACTTGGTTAGATCACTTTGAGCACCGAGACATAAACAAAGCTATCAACGTGCATCTCTCTTGATAGTACGGCATACCTATACCTATATGTCTTCAAACATGCCGTCACTTGATCATTCTAATCTTGAGAGCTTTCAACGTTGCACTTTGCTTGAGCATATCCACCTTTGAGCTAGTGACTTAGGATCTTTCACATTATGTGATCAATACTACACTCTTCATCCATAAGTCACCCCATTCATCATGATTCAACAATGATTTGTTGCTTTGCAACATGAGAATCCTTATGGCCTTGATCGGTCCCTCGGTGTTTGATCAATACTTACTACTTCACCCTAGCATCGGTTCTCATGTGCCAAGCCATTTGCTAGCCCTTCACCATTGCTTGGTTCCTCATAGCCAAGCTATTGCTAACCCTTCACCATCTTGCCATCTTAAGTCACATATAGCATTACATCAACAATAAACACTTATTGAATTCCATTTCAACATTTTGGTCATCCTTTCCAATTATCTTAACCATGAAGTATCATTTCTTCAATATAGGTTTTAATTGAATTCCATTTCTTCAATATCATGATCTTAGCTTTTGATTATATACTTCTGTACCGATATTGTGACCAAGTAAACTTCTATACTGATTGTACTTTGTCAATGATCTTCTTTCTTAATTAAGAATACCATCCATGTGACCAAGCAAACTATCATTCCAAATTCCTTGGGTTTACCATTGCTCTTGGTCACTAATCTCATCACATCAATATGCACACATACATTTTATTTCTTTAGCATATACTTCACTTTGCTCTCTTTTTCAATATTGATTTTGTGACCAAATAAGCTTTGATATGAACTTCTTATTGAACGACTAAGCCTTTGATCACCTTTCTTATCAAGGTTGTCCTCTTGATCAATAATCATATGATTTTCACGTTACTTTGATTATGCAAGCAAACCATCAATAAGATCATGCATTTGCATTGCATTTTTCTCTCCTTTCCTTACTCCAATCTTTACTTGTCACATCATTACTTTTGCATACTTTATATAACATGAGCTTGCCTTTGTTATTTACAATAAAAGTCTATCCAAAACTCAACAAGCTCATTAGTCCTTTAATTGTTTATGTCATTCAATCATCAAAACCCACAAGGGACCTAGATGCACTTTCACCTTTGCAATATTTGACTCTTCACATGACCTGATTTAGCTTTTGCTGTAAACAAAGTTTGCCAATTCTTATACAGTCTCACAATAGTACATTGGTCAGCGGTAAAGTGGATCTTGAGGTATATCAAGGAAACTATTGGCATTGGCCTTACAATAGGAAAATCAGTACCAAGTGTGTTGAATGCTTTCTTTGATAGGGCTGGGCATAAATAACCGATGACCGAGAATCGAATCGAAATTTCCAAGAACCAAACTGAATTACCCGAAACCAAAACAATCAGTTACTGGTTTGGTCTCAGGTTCTTACTAACCGAATTAACTCCGGTTAGTTCGATTTTAGCTCTTGGGTAACGAAAAAACCAAACTAGATGTATGAGGCCCAATATTACTGGCAGCCCAACCCATTGTATACAACAAGAGTAAATTCCTTGTATGGCCTTAAAAAAAGGCAGACCCTTCTTTAGCCCTGAAGGTCGTGAGCTCTGTTAAACTCCCTTCTTTGGCCCTATTTTTATCTTCTATCCCTTCTATGGCCCTACCGTGAGCTCTGTTAGCCAGTTCCGTTAAGGCCGTGAAGGCCGGCGCCTGTAGGGCCAAAGATATGGCCAAAGAAGGGAGTTTAATAGAGCTCACGACCTTCAAGGCTAAAGAAGGGACTGCCATTTCTTTTAGGGCCATACAAAGAATTTACTCATACAACAAACCCTAACTATATTAGCCAACAACCACTGGCCTCCAATCGTCAGTTCATTCCCTCCCAATCCCTATCCCCTTCCGGCCCGTCCACCTCCACCCTCTCTCTACCACCACCACTCCCCATCGCGGTCACCCCGACTCTTCGCCGCCCCCACTTGCCCATCGCTTCCACTCGCCCGTTGCCGCCACCACGCGCTCCTAGCTCCTCATCCTCTCTCATGGCGCCCGCAACTCCATCCCCGGTGCCAAGCCGCCAATAAGGAACGCCCAACGGGGTGTGCGGCTCCCTTTGGTGATTGGGCCTGTGTGCTGCGGGTGCCGGAGCCTGGCGCTGGGCAAGAGTAGCGGGCTGGCGGCTCCAGCCCCTCGACATCTTGACCGACGAATCCGGTGTTGGCAACGCCGACGAATCGGCACGAGGTCGGCCAAGCAAGTCTACGACAAGGATGCGGCTTGTCCAACCAACAAGGATGGATTTTTTTTGTTGTTGTGATTCTTATGATTTTGGTTTTGTGTGAATTTTTTGTTGTGTCCGTTCGATCTATAAATAAATCGGTTAGTTCCATCAAAACCGAGAACTGAACCAAAATGAACGAACCCGAAATGCTTGGTTTTTATAATTCTTAATAACCGACCAGTCTTCATTTTTTGGTAACCGAATTTTGAGAAAACCCTAAGGAACCGACAGATTGGTCTCGATTAACCGAATGCCCACCTCTGTTCTCTTATGCAAACTGGGCAGGCAGTGTAGATGATAGAAGGTCAACCAGAGGATTTGCTATTTATTATGGGCCAAATTTGATGTCCTGAAGTGCAAGAGAAAACAGCCAACTGTGTCTCGGTCAAGCATTGAAGCTTAGTACAAGTCGCTAGCAAATGCTATTGCTGAGACTATATGGACTGAAGCATCACTAGCTGAATTAGGTACAAAACTGCAGGAGCCCCCATGCTTATAGTGTGACAACCTTGGTGCTACATACCTATCAGCGAACCTAGCGTTCCATGCTCAAGCTAAGCACATAGAAATTGATTTCCACTTTGTAAGTGATAGAGTTGCTAGAAATAAAGCAATTGAGGATTCAGCTGGTTTCTACAAATACCTCGGTGCTATTGTTTTGCATTAATTGGTGTTTGGCCTGTTCTTACATTCGTGTGCATTGTAATTTCTTAGCACATCTGTAGGATTATTCTATGTAGTCAATTAATATGCTTAGAAATTAATGTTATGGCTTTTTAGGCCAATCTCAGTGGAGATTTCATAAGAAGTTTCATAGACATTGAATGTTGCGCCACATCAGCAAATTTGCTGACATGGCAGGGTAATTATAAGGAGAGAGGAGGGAGAGTTTCATGGGACGAGAGAGTAGTTTCATCACCATGACACTCCTCTAATTCAGTTACCAAATTCTCAAAACCATGCACTGAGACCTTACCTCGATCAAGTTGTGAATCAAATAATCGTCGCTGACATTTGATGGATGCATCATCGCTACACACAGTAAGCGCACTGCCAGAAATAACTCTGCAAATTGCGTCCTATACCAATTTGACCGCCAAGCAGTAAACCCGCGATAGATCGTCCTGATCTAGCAAGCAAGGTCAATTCGAGCCTACTTTTACATCGTCCTAGGCCGAGTACGCGCACATTGTTAGCATCCAGCCCTCCCCAGGTATGTGAAGCACGTGTGCGGCCAAGCACTCCATGACCGTCACGAAATTCACACTTCCACACCTGAACCAGCTAGTCGATCGGTGCTCGATGGGCCTCGCCGACATGGCCAGCTAAGCTCCTCTCCGCCGCGCGGCGCCGCTCGCATCGATCGCTGCTCCTCCACCGGCGCGCGGCGTCGCGGCCGATGCGCCGTCCAGTACTTGGAGCGGTTGACCGCCGGGGGGCTCTCGTGCCCGCCTGCCCGGCGCGCGGCTTCGTTATTCCGCGCGATACCTGCCCGCGCAGCAAAACCAGCGAACCGCGTAAACCCGGAGACTAAACTAGCTCGCCGCGCCGATCTCCACGTCCTCGATCACAAGCACCCATGCACGCCGCACGCAAGCATCTATCGAAGATATATCTCCAGCTAGCACCTCGTAGCGCTAACCGATGATATATCGATGGCGGTATGCTTCACACTGGACACTGCAGGCATCTACTACAGTCTACACTCCAGCTTTCTGTTGCTCTACTTACGAGAAAGCAATGGAAGAAGCTTCCTGGTTTCGGCAACCCTAGACGGCTGGCTAGCTAGATGCCTCTAGACCCACCTGGCTGCTGATGCTCTTCACGGCTATATATATAGCCGAGGCATCGTCTGCCAGCAACAGCAGCTCGCTAGCTCTTACAGTAGAGCTCTCCTCCTAGCTCGCTGCTAGCACAAACAGCAAGGCGCCGATCATATCGATCGACCGATCAGCCATCATGAAGCAATCGGCGGTCGTCGTCGCTGCTGTGCTAGTAGTATCCCTCCTGGCGGTGGCCGTGGTTGCCGCCCCGCAGCCGCCGGCGGGGTACACGACCCGGGAGGACGCGAGCAGCTACTTCATCCAGCAGGTGGGCAAGTTCGCGGTGAACGTGTACAAGATCGCGTACATGATCCCGATGAGCTACATGGGCACGTCGCAGTGCTGGTCCGCGCCGGCGGGGGGAGGGGCCAACTACTACTGGATGGTGCTCACGGCGACCAACGGTACCGGCGCCGCCGGCCAGTACGTCTCCACGGTGTGGGGCATCCCGGGGTCAGAGTCCAAGACGTGGAAGCTCCTCAGCTTCAACAGCACCACCAACTAACTACATGAGATGATGGTCATCAGCTAGCAGCTTCAACTGCATTGCATGCCCGGCGCTATATATAGCTGCTGCTGCTAGATAGCTAGCTATATACTCCGTTGAAGTATATCATCTCTGTTGCTTACTTGCATTGTTGCGTTATATTGTCGCGTGTGCCGGACTGGTCAGCTAGTGCTCAGTTCATCGTGTCGTGATGATATTGCTCGTTTCAGTTTTGTGGTGTTGATTATTACAGAGAGTGGATTCCAATTATTTTGGCGTATCAAATTGATGACACCGCGTTGTATCTGTATTATTATGAAATATAATAAGTTAGTTTCTCCAACTAATAAGTTGGCGATGGCGTCGTCTGCTCCGGTCTTTCATGTAAGTATGTCCTAATAACCAAAGTAACCATATGGAATGGTGGCTTTTCATTCCTACCCGGTGGGCATCCCAAATTCATGCTACCCAAAGGGTTTGAAGGGGAATAATGCAATCAGGCTATTCGTAAAGCTCCATGGATATGAACAGTGCATAACAATGATTCCTCACTAATTTTGGACAAAGTCATCGATGTCAACTGAAGGTGTCTTCGAGTTCTTCCGAAACTCCATCCTGAAGGTGTCTTCCGAGTACTTCCTTGGCTGCCTCGAGGCTGTGAGGTGCTCATGGCCCAAGTAGTCTTTAAGTCTTCTTTAATATGGGGTGCGATTAAACTCGCACTCCATTTGGAGTAGCTCCCGAGCCTTAGGTTAAATCGAAGAGTTAGGCTGAGGGTCAAATTAGTCTTGAATATTCTTTTCTTATCTTCGAACAGATTTGAAAAATAAGTCGATAATGACACGTGTCCCGCAGCCTCCAAGTCTTGAATCCAAATCCCAAGGTTTGGAAAAAAAGGATCCAAAAGGTCGTGGCATGCATTAAGAATTTAACTTGATGGTTAAAATGGGCAAATTGGTTCAGAAATTCGAAAACCCCTTTTTTCGGAATAAAATCTCTGAAAAAATGGTTAAACAAATAACTGCCCCACAGGAGCCCTAGATTACCGCTCAAATCAAACCAAATCCCAAAAAAAATCTCTTCAACTTCCGCCCAGTGACCGTTGGTCTTCCACTGTAGCGACCGCTGGTTTATTTAACCGTTCAGTGACATAGGGTTTTCACCTGTTCACTCGCTAGCACTCTTGACTACTTGTTTTAAATCTGCTCCGCAAGAACCGTAGCGCCACCGCCATACACCCATATCCGCATGTTCGCCCTGCTAAGATCCACATCGGTGCGAGCCATCAGCATCCACCCGCGAGCCCCCGAGCGTATGCGCGAGAAGCGTCTTGTCAACTTCCGATCGACAATACCGAGGAAGGCGAGTGCCGGCCGAGGCGGGAGCAAGAGGAAGTCCCGCGACGAGCAAGGGGATCCTTCTCCACCCTCTAAGGTTGGAAAAACCGATGCTAGCACCGAAGAAACCTGGAGGTGCTCCAATTGCAGCGAGAAGGACTTGCTCCGACTTGTGGCAGAGGGGTTCCTTCAGGAGAAGGAAATGGTGCAGTGGCGTCCCACTGGTAAGGACGAAACTCCTTTCGAACTCACCAATGAAGTAGAAATCTTTTCCCATTTTGTCGAACAGGGATTGGCCCTCCCCCCTTCCAACTTCTTCTGTGGCCTCCTCCACTTCTATAAGTTGAAAGCTTTTCATCTGAATCTGAATTCTCTTGTTCATATTTCCATCTTTGTACACCTCTGTGAAGCGTTTCTGGGCATCTAGCCCCATTTCAATTTGTTCCGCTATCTGTTCCGGCTGAAGCCTCATCCGGACGCCAAATCCCCGAAACTAGTCGGCGGAGCTGGATTCCAGCTTCACCAGAAACAAGAAGATTATCTAGAGTACTCGACTCCAACTAGCTTGTCGGGGTGGCACATCATGTGGTTCTACATAGGGAACCATAGACCTTGGCTGCCGGAGAGAGTGAACGTCCCCCCAAGCCTGAAGACTTTTGGGTGGAGGATTTGCCGGAGGCCGATCTGAAGGATATCCTAGAGCTGATGAAGAGGATCCGTGCCCTGAAGGACGCGGGAGTCACCGGGGCATCAGCGGCTTACTCTTTATTGAGCTCCGCATTCATCCGCTCTAGAGGAGGGATACCCTCTGGTACGAGTACCGCGGACTGAGTTACCCATCCCGGATGGCGAAGGAGGAGCTCTCGGTGGTGGAAGTCATGCGTCGAGTGAAGCATATACTCACGCATGTGCCCACGGAGCCATTCATTCCCAAATTATTCAGCGCCAAGGAGCCGGCGAACGATTTGCAGATCAAGTGGTTAGCTTCATCTGTGACATCTTGCACCGATTTGACTTCTCCAACACCATCATCACGGACCTGGGATCCAATTTCCACTCGCATCAGTTCTGGGATTTCTGTGAGCGCAGTGCCATCGAGGTCAAGTACATTTTAGTGGCTCACCCGCGGGCCAACGGCCAGGTTGAGCGCGCGAACGACTTGATTCTTGATGGCTTGAAGAAAAGACTCTATGACGAGAACATCAAAAAGGACGGCAAGTGGATCGACGAGATCTCGTCGGTAATCTGGGGGCTTCGTACGCAACCGAGCAAAGTCACATGACAGTCACCTTTCTTTCTCGTATATGGGTCTGAAGCTATATTACCGGCTGATGTCATGTGGAAGTCTCCTCGACTTGAGATGTATGAAGAAGGCAAGGCTGACAGCGCAAGACTTCTCGAACTTGATTCAGCAGAGTAAATGAGATGTAATGTCTTGCTCCAGTCGGCCCGCTACTTACAAGGAGTTCGTCGTTATCACGACCGGAACGTTCAATGACGCTCTTTCAATGTTGGAGATATGGTTCTTCGACGAATCCAGGATGCAACCGGGCTGCACAAGCTTAACTTGCGATGGGAGGGGCCTTTCATTGTGCACAAGGTTACTGGACCTGGGTCGTATAGCTTACAACACCCTGATGGCCAGGAGGTCCCTAATTCCTGGAATATCGAGCATCTACGCCGTTTTCATCCTTAGCCAGCCATCACATCTTGTGTCGGCGCGTGGAGATCATAACTTCCAGTACAACTCTGTTTTACTGGTTTACGCACAAGTTTACTGAAGGGATCTCGCTCCCATACTTCCAGTAACAGATTACTAGTTTCCGACTAGTATCGCATGTTACTGAAGGGGCTTTGCTCCCATACTTCCAGTACAACTCCGTTTTACTGGTTTACGACTGGTATTACACGCAAGTTTGCTGAAGGGGCCTCGCTCTCATACTTCCAGTAACAGATTACTAGTTTCCGTCTAGTATCCCATGTTACTGAAGGGGCTTTGCTCTCATATTTCCAGTACAACTCCGTTTTACTGGTTTACGACTGGTATTACGCGCAAGTTTGCTGAACGGGCCTCGCTCCCATACTTCTAGTATCAGATTACTAGTTTCCGACTAGTATCCTACGTTACTGAAGGGGCCTCACTCCCATACTTCCAATACAACTCCATTTTACTGGTTTACGACTGGTATTACGTGTAAGTTAGCTGAAGGGGCCTCCCTCCCATACTTCCAGTAACATATTACTAGTTTCCGACTAGTATCCTACGTTACTGAAGGGGCCTCACTCCCATACTTCCAGTACAACTCTGTTTTACTAGTTTACGACTAGTATTACACGCAAGTTTGCTGAATGGACCTCGCTCCCATACTTCCAGTAACATATTACTAGTCTCCGACTAGTATCTATGTTACTGAAGGGGCCTCGCTCCCATATACTTCCAGTACAACTCCGTTTTACTGGTTTACGACTGGTATTACGCACAAGTTTGCTGAAGGAGCCTCGCTCCCATACTTCCAGTAACAGATTACTAGTTTCCGACTAGTATCACATGTTACTGAAGGGGCATTGCTCCCATACTTCAAGTACAACTCCGTTTTATTGGTTTACTACTGGTATTACACGCAAGTTTGCTAAAGGGGCCTCGCTCCCATACTTCAGTAACAGATTACGAGTTTTCGACTAGTATCACATGTTACTGAAGGGGCTTTGCTCCCATACTTCCAGTACAACTCCGTTTTACTAGTTTACCATTGGTATTACACGCAAGTTTGCTGAAGGGGCCTCGCTCCTATACTTCTAGTAACAGATTACTAGTTTCCAACTAGTATCCTACGTTACTAAAGGGGTCTCGCTCCCATACTTCCAGTACAACTCCGTTTTACTGGTTTACGACTGGTATTACCCGCAAGTTTGTTGAAGGGGCCTCGCTCTTATACTTCCAGTAATAGATTACTAGTTTCCGACTTGAAAGATATCTAGGCCCCTTAGTGGGTTTTGATGTTAGATGACAAAGCACATGTTTATTTAATCGTGTTATCAAGCATGTGTGCAGGTGCTAAGGGTGAATAATTAAAGCGTATTATAAAGCATGACCCCACAAAAAGGAAATGAAAAGCTGTGTTTCAAATTTACTTAAAGATTAGATTTTATTTTGAAATTGAGTATAGGAACGCCGTACTATCAAGAGGGACTTTGATCTACAGGTGTTGACGTGGTAGTTGTGCTCAAGAGAACCTACGAAAACTATGAGAATCAAACCTACCACTATAAACGGCCTTCTTGTGAAATCTCCTGCTGAACCCGGAGTGTCCGGGTCCTAGTCCGGAATGTCTGGACAAGGATGTCCGGAGTATCTGGACATATACCCGGAGTCTCCGTGTACCTCAAACCAACGGCTAGTTTTCTGTGAGAGGGGGTATAAATACCCCCCATACCCCTTCACTCATACTCTCTCTTGCTCATTTCGATCAGAAACGCCCTACAAGTAAAAGAGCTCTCTCACTCCCCCTTTTCTTCATTCTTGAGTGATTTTATTTGGGGATTCAAGTGAGATTATTGCAAGAGCGAAGATTTGTGTTAGTGAGCTTCCATTCCATCTTTTGAGCACATCATCCTCGTCTAGCCGGTGGATTCAAGTTTGTTACTCTTGGAGCTTCAAGTTCCTAGACGGCTAGGCGTCGCTCGTGAGTGCTCAAGCAAGTTGTGAGCACCACGGGAAGTTTGTAATCGTCATTCCTCTCGGAGGAACACATAGTAAGTGACCTTGGGTTTGAGCGTTGGTCCAACCCTTGGGAGAGGAGCATAGGGGATCTTGAGCACCGTCTCTTGAATCCTTCCTCAACTAAGACGTAGCTCCTTTGGGAGTGAACTTCAGGAAACAAATTATGTCTCTCTTTTGTGGTCCTTACTTGTTTTATTGGTTATTTGCTTATGAGACTAACTTCCTAGGGTTTGAGCTCGATCTACTTATTGCCAAGTTTCTAGTGTATTACAACCTATAACAATCTCTCTATAGGAACCCCTGGTACTTACAAATCCTTTAGATCTACTTTCCTTGTTGATTTACCCAATTTTCTTGTCATAGCGTTCTTACCCGGAACCTCCGGACATTATCTCCGGAGACTCCGGACCCTGTGTCCGGAGCATCCAGACACATATCTGGAGTATTCGGATTCATTTGGTACTAACCTGTGACAGAACCACCTGAATTAATCCGGCTCAAGCGCGCTAACCATCACCACGAGGGCAATCAGGGCTAACTCGCACTTCAAACGGAATAATCCATTGGTCTGTCGGGTAACCTCCCGATACAACCACGGTTTTTGCCGATCGAAACCACACATACATGTACTCACACGAAGGTGAGCCCAGAGGATACAACATTCCACAAATTTTACACCACAGGGTTCATCATAAATTATTATTACAACTGAGTTCGAATTCGTAAAACTAGGTACTTCAGAGTTCAAAATAATTGAGTTCTTCAGAGTTCAATGCAGCGGAAAAATAACGATAAACTACTCGACGATACACGATGTCTCGATGAAGCCCGTACGAGACATCACTTGGCATTATCATCGTTGGCCGGGGGCGTATCCCATTCCACCGACCAACCAGGAGGAAGGGTACAAGACCAAGTCAAACTAGCGATCATATCCTCGAAAGTATCACCTGAAAACGAGCCACAAGCAAGGCTGAGTATACTAATACTCAGCAAGGCTTATCCGACTATTGGAATATACTTAGCCGACTCCTAGACATGCAAGGCTTTTGGCTTGAGGGGTTTGTTTTCCGAAAAGCATATACAAGTAGGTCCTTACTTTCATATTTTAGCTCCAGATTCTAGTTTTCTTTAACCATTCTAGGTAAGCAACTATCCAATATCATACATGGTGAAAGAATTAATTTTTCATCCAACAAGATTAATCATCATCATTATTCCTCTTCTTACTCTATGTGGTAAAAGGGTCAAGCAGTCTCAATAACCGCGAGAAACAGACGATTCGAATTGAATTTCTTAACCTTGCAAGGGAAACCTAAACACACGTCACGTGGTTACTCACAGAGTCACACGTGCAACTTTTTCCCCTTTCTTCCTGGGTTGTGGATCAGGGCCACCCTCTGAGACTACAGAGCCTAGCTCTGCACCCACCATGTGCGCGCATGGAACCGAAGTTGAGAGGGTGGGATGCTGTCCACTTGCCGGTCCGATTAGGTACTTAAGCTTACCGATTACCATATTCCCGGCATGTGGTTAGTACGTTCAAAGACTTAACCACCACTACCACACACTGCGGCCTTAGCATTTTTCACTAAACAGACGGGGCCTCAATCATCAACATAAATATCGTACCATAGCCCCATCCGTCGACCTTATAATTGCAGCATGTAGTGAACATTCAACTCCTAAATTCTCGCGAGTGACAGGAAATCACTCGACTTTTACCGAGTCCTTTTAGCATAGCATTCTATCGAACCTTACATCTAGTGTTCCGAGCATGAGTACCTAGAATCATGTAACTAAGTTTTCATCCAACTCCTATAAACTTAATGCACAAGTAGAATAGAGTATTAAGTTGCAAAATTTAGAAAAATAGGGTTCATGCTCCGGGGCTTGCCTTCTTGGGTAAAGTTAGTTTGTGGCTCGTCCGAACTCGGGTTCGGGTCTTCAAAAGCTTCAGTTAGATTCACTTGAGCTTCACGCTGCTCACTCACGAACACGGGCACCACCTCGTACGTTCCGTCGGTGAGAGTAGTCGATTCTATATGAATGCACAAGTGTAAGTTGTAGTGATGGTATGTGACGATTATTTTCCTTCACGATAAAGTTGCAGTCCACAAAACATAGTTGTGAAGTTACTTAGTTAAGATTTCTTTGGGCAATTGTTAATAGAGTATAACTTAAACTAATTAACTCCATTAAACAAGAAGGGGGTTGGGGGTTGTGTTCTTTTGGAGACTAATTTTTCTAAGCACAACATGGATTAAACACAACTTCTTGACTAGGTAACTTGTGGTGATGAAATTTTTATTTAGAGCACATTTCGCAGAGAAAGAAGCACTGTAAAAATTTTAGGCATTTTTATGCAGCAGAATAATTATGAAAAATATAATACACAGCTACTGCTAGAAAATAGTTATTTTTATACAGAACGAACCATGCAAGTTCTGATGCCAACAATTTTACAGGGGGTTAACCTATTCATATATGTGTTACTGTAAATTTTTCAGATTTTATTGTGCATGATACATAGCATAATAAATAGGACAACATTCACCTACTTCTTTAAGGATTAATTTCTACATGATGTTTTACAAGGTTTCTGTATATGAAACTTTTTATGCACCATGAGCTACTTTAAAGTGTCCTACAGTAAAAAGTTGAACATTTTCCAAGCAAAGAAACTAATTATTTGAATTAGTGCATTTTTCCCACCACAAAATTATTTAAATAGGTTACAGAAATGAAAAAGGTTCTAAACTTTTTCTGTGGTATTTAGGCATCACTATAACAGCTCTGGAAAAGTTTCACAGCATGAAACACAATATAACAACAAGTACAAATTAGTTCTATTATTTCATGGCATAAAACAAAGTTTAGCAAAAAGTTTAGCTGCAAGTGGGTTCTGGTCCTAATATTTTTACACTAGCTTAAACATCAAGCAACCAATCTACTGTCCAAAAATCAGGTTCAGAACTGGTCTACAACAGTGGGTACAATTAAAGTCTATTAAAACTTCCATTTAATTTAGAGCAAGATTTAGCATGCAACTGAAGAAAAGCATGTAATAAAAGTTGTAAATTTTCTTCTAACAATTCCAGAACAGTTGAGTTTGTATTTTTCAGATTTTTCTATGATATTATATGAATTTTACAAGTTCGCTATTTTTGAATTCAAAGTTTAAACACAGGTTTACAATTATGCCCCTGGAAACTTGCGTGCAGACTCTTTTAAAGATTTCAATCGTTGCAATTGGGACCCTGGGCGGCGCTGGCATGGCGGCCGGCCAGATTCCGGCGAGGGGGCTTGTCGGCGGCGAGTGGAGAAGAGTTGTGGAGATCCAGGGAGGTGAGAGCTACCTTGGGGTGGCCTTCATCGGGGTTGGGGGTGGCCGGAAAGGGCTTGTCGGCGTGGAACAGAGGGGCGGCGGCGGTGCGGAGCGTCGGCGACGGTGCTCCGGCGAGGAGGGGAGAGCGTGGGCTGGTCGATGAGCTTCGCGGCGTCGAGGGAAAACCATGTCGAGGCTTGGCTTTGACGGAGGAGCTTCGGAGTGGGCTGTCCACGGAGCAGCAAGGGAGCGGCGGCGGCGCGGTCGGTGGTGGCGGTGCTGCGGCGGTCGAGCTGGCCGGGGAAGAGGCCGGTGAGCTTCAGTGGAGGGAGGGCAAGCTCGCTGGGTGATGGGTTTGGGCAGTGGGAGGCTGGAGGATGGGACTCCACGGGCGGGTGGTGCACGGCGGCAGCAATGGCAGCGGCGGCGGCGTTCTGGGGTTGAGCTGCGCGCGAGTGGCCTGGTGTCGCCTTTTATAGGCTGCAGGAGGGAGGGAGAGAACCCGGCAACGCTAGGGAGGGGCGGCACAACGGGGCGCGTTACTGGTCGCGGTGGGCGGCGAGCAGAGCCGGCGCGGCATGCGGCGGGCGCGGATAGGCGATTGGGCACTAAGGATTTGGTGTGGGGAGCGGGAGATCACGCGGCGCGCGGGTTGGGTGAGGAGCTGCAGCAGCTGGCTTGTCTATTGGGCGCGCGGGCGGCGAGCAGAGGCGCGCGTCGCCGGCGTGCGCGTGGCGTGCGCGGACTGGGGAGGAGCGCGGAGTGGGAAGGAGCACGTGCGAGCTTGGCGCCTAGCGCCGGTCAGGCATCGCCGGCCAAGTGGGCTGCGGCGACTGCGCGGCGGGCGGAGGGTCGGGCGAAGTGGAGGGTCGGGCGAGCGTAAAGTCGGGCGAAGCGGAGGCTCGGGCGAGCGTAGGGTCGGGCGAAGCGGAGGGTCGGGCGAAACGGAGAAGAAGGGTCTGCAGCGACGGCGCGTCGGAGGGTCGGGCGGGGCGGAGAAAGAAGGGTCTGCAGTGGAAATAGAAGAAAAGGCAGGGGCTGGTTTGCAAATTTAAGGGTTACTCAAATTTTTGTGTTGCAACTCAAAAATCTCTGAACATGAAAGTTGTTCAAAATGAAAAGTTACACAAGTTTTGTTTCAGGCCAAAGTTCATTTGAGTTCTAGTTTAGAAGTTATTTTAAAAACTCAAAAAGCATGATTCGGAGGGCATGTCATTTCCTGGGCAAAAATTCGTATTCTCTCCTAGGCTTCAACTAGATTTTTGTTTATCCTGCCATCAATGGTGTTCTTATTAAATTTCGCAGTCATAAGTGCTTTGAGGTGAGAGTTATTCAATTTGTTCGATTAAAGTACATGTACTTATGCACATATACCCAACTATTTTCAATTCAAAGCAAAACCAATTTATAATTCGTTTCTTTTAAACTTTTCTCAATTATTTATGCATGGTGTTAAGCTAATGAGGCTTATTTCGTAATTTAAACACCCGAGGTGTTACATAACCTTTTTCAAAGTGTTTAAAATTGCAGATTAGCCTATTTATCCGCCCTCCGTTTTACTGGTTTACGACTGGTACTACGCGCAAGTTTGCTGAAGGGGCCTTGCTCCCATACTTTCAGCAACAGATTACTAGTTTCCGACTAGTATCCCATGTTACTGAAAGGGATTTGCTCCCATACTTCCAGTACAACTCCGTTTTACTGGTTTACGACTGGTATTACACGCATGTTTGCTGAACGGGCCTCGCTCCCATACTTCCAGTTACAGATTACTAGTTTCTGACTAGTATCCCATGTTAATGAAGGGGCTTTGCTCCCATGTTTCTAGTACAACTCTGTTTTACTGGTTTACGACTGTTATTACGCGCAAATTTGCTGAAGGGGCCTCACTCCCATACTTCCAGTAATAGATTACTAGTTTCCGACTAGTATCCCATGTTACTAAAGGGGTCCCGCTCCCACACTTCCAGTAATATATTACTAGTTTCTCACTAGTATCCTATGTTACTGAAGGGGCCTTGCTCCCCGGACAAGGCGTTTACTAGTTCCTGACTAGTTTTACGCGTGTTTGACTACTTCGACTACTCGTCTCGCCTACAACAGTAGTCAGAATTGGCTCCGACCAGACGGCTTCATCCACTGTTCAAGATTCAGCGGCAACTTGGCCGATGCCTGGGCTCGGGGGCTGGTGCCACCGACTACTAGGCATATACTATGCAACTCATCTAGTTCCCAGGCTCAGGGGCTGGATGCGACAGGGCACTCAACGTGCTTTTAGCGACTGTTTTCATGCTTTAAGGCTGGATGTTGTACAACTACTTGGAAGATCCCGATTCAAGAGGCTTTTGAAGATTTATCTCAGGAAGGTAATTGTTTAACCATTATTTCTGGGATTTTATTCCGAAATAAGGGGTTTTTCAAATTTTTAATCCAGAGGTCTTATATAGCCATTGAATCAGGGAACAAGATGTGAATTGAGCGGTAATTTAGGGCGCTTTTTGGAGAAGTTATTTGTTTAGCCATTTTTTTTAGGGAATTCCTTCCGAAAAGAGAGGTTTTCAAATTTCTGAACCAATTTGCCCATTTTAACCATCAAATCGTTACCGTCATATATTGCATGCCACGATTCTTTTGGATCCTTTTTTCCAAATCTTGGGATTTGGATTCAAGGCTCGGGGGCTACGGGACACGTGTCGCCAGCGACTTATTTTTCAAATCTTTTGGATGATAAGGACAGAAGACTCAAGAGTACATTGACTCTCAGCCTGATTCTATGAGTCAATCTAAGGCTCGGGGGCTACTCCATATGGAGTGCGAGTTCAATCGCACCCCATATAAAAGAAGACTTGACAAACTACTAGGGGCATGAGCACCACACAACCTCGATGCAGCAAGGAAGTACTCGGAAGACACCTTCAAGATGGATTTCGGGAGAACTCGAAGACGCCTTCAGAAGTACTTGGACGCCTGCAGTACTCGACTATGAAGTGCTCGGGGGCTCATCAGACCTGGGCCTACGGGACTGCACACATAGCGTACTTTTCCTAGGATAAGGGATGGGACATGGCCCACGCCATACATCTGCTGTAACTACTTGTAGCGTAGTAAGACTACTCATACAGTAGTAAAACTAGTCGGAGATAATAGGAAACTATCCGAAAAGTACTTGGGTAGGACTCCTGGGCTTGTATCCGACTAGGACTTTCATGTAACTCTGTCCCCCCAGACTATATAAGGGCGGACAGAACCCCCTCCAAATAGGAGATCACGCGATCACCACATAAGGCAATACAAACCACACAGGAAGTAGGGTATTACGCTCTCGGCGGCCCGAACCTGTCTAAACTTTGTGTTCCTTGCACCTTCGAGTTCCTAATCTCGGCGACACCCTACCTACAAACTCACCACCTCGGTGGTATCCCTCGGTGGATGCGGCGGTAAAACACCGATAGATCCTACCCATCGTCGTTACCAAACAAGTCCGATGCAGTAGTCTATGCATCAGCAACCATAAAACATAGCTGCTAAACATCAGATATTCAGATGTGGCCAAAGTTTTACTTAAAACTTGTATGTATTTGCAATGAGCAGTCTGGACTAAAGCAACAAAAAGTTTAACTCTGAAACTTGCTTACTCTGTATCAGGAGTCAGATTTAGGTTCCGGAGCAATTTTCAGACAGCATTTAGCACTTTCAGAGAACCATCTAAGAAATAACGAGCTGGTGCAACAAGCATGTCCCACACTGATAGGCACAGGTGAAAAGAAGTGAACCAATTGTAATAATGTACAATGTTCAGGCAATAACCAGTTGTTCCAACGCACTCACAGGCAAGAACCAGAAATTAACACCAACAAGACCAGTTAAGAGAGGCGAAGAGATTTTGAAAATTCATACTGCGATCAATACCCAAGCAAAAGATGAAGAGAGTGTTTCAGATATTCACTTGTTCCAGCAGCATATAGTCAGTTCTCCCTCAGCATGTTGTTGCATTTATCCATTGGAAAGAAAATGTTTGGTAACAGCTTCTTAAAATAGGTAAAATTCATGTATGGCTTCCATAGAAAAATTCATGTATGTTGTAAAGACTCAAATCATATGCCCTTGATGTATCATGAACATGCTTGGTCAGCGCATTACCCCATGAGCTTTTCAAACAAAAAAGATCAAACTATGATAGAAAGTAGGTTGAAAGGACACATACTAACCTTATGCTCACCAAAAAAAATTGATATTCTGTAATCCAACAAGCCTACTAATGATTAATCATTGGCTTTTGCTTTCCTTCCCCTATTCCCTGTATTTTTGCCCACCACCACATTCAGTAAACCATGAAACTATCTGCTGCAGTAATGCCAAATAGTATGGCTAGGAGGAAGTGAAATTAACAATTATCAAATCAGATAACAATACTAACGGAGCAGCTTGGGTATTGTCCCTTTCTAATTTTTGAGTTGTGAGCGCTTCCTTGAAACCAATGCAGTCCCCTTACTAATTCCTGAGTTCTGACCCTTTATCCCCTAATTAAAAATCTGTGTGGTAGAAAATAATTAAACTCAAGGTGGGAATAAAAAAGAACGAAACAAAATTATTTATATTTCCTTTTCTCTTCAACAGCACCCATAGCACCAATAAACAGGGTGTTAGTCTGTCTATCATCTATATCAGTAAAAGGGTAATAGCAAATTTTTGGAAGAACAAACAATAGCATTTGATTCAAGTAGACTTGGCAATGACCTGGAATAGGCTCATAAGGAAATTCAGCCCTTGTTTCCTAAAATCATCAGTGTGTTTTCCCCTTCATTCGCTTGAGTTGTCAGCCCTTATAGCTTGCCTCCTAAAATATCTGCAGTCCCCTTCCTAATTACTGAGTTCTCACCATTTGTACCCAAAAAATCCAAGAGGTACAAAAATATAATTAAACTCAAAGTGGGAATCGAGTGGAACAAAACATGAGCATTGTGATTGAATCTGAAAAAATCAGCATCAGGTCTATTACTGTGGATACATCACAAGCATTGATGCAAAAAAATGATTTGTATTTTCTTTTCTATTCAACGAATTTATTTTTTTGAAAACCAGAGAGATCAAACAGCCTGCACTCGTTGATCCAAACCAGAAAGATCAAATGGTGTTGAATTACCTTCATTTGCAGTTTGTGCTTTCAAATGGTAGACATTTAGCTTTGTCGTGAGCTTCAACCAAATACTAATCTCACATATCTGGAAGTGTCATCAGAAACCAAAACCAGATACACCGATGAGGAAGTAGTAAAAGCTTACCAACACCAATACAGGTCCAGGCTCATTGCCACTGCATGTAATACCTATTACACTATCTAGATAAGGTAATAGGATTAGTATGAGCTAAATACGAGCAGCAGAATGGATCTAGTTGTGTTGCATGTACATGCCTTGGATGCTGGTGGGCCAATGTATTCTAGATACTTTGTGCTTCCGTTGGAGCACCCTTGAACTGCATGGTGTCCCGCCATTTCCCTAAAGTGAAGAGATTTGTACCGCTCTTTTGTGGCATTCTGAAGATCTGGCCTGGTCTCCTGTACAACCTTCTTCTGCAGAAACAACAGTAATTTATTGCAGATGGTATGCGCAGCAAGATTATCATGATAGAACGAACATTGGCCTTGGAAAGAGCGGCCTAGCGGGTTAAGTTCGTGGCCTCCTGCACGTCGGGCTGGGCTCCGCCGGCTGCCGCACAAACGGAGTTCGCTCCCGCTGCGCCACTGAACGCGGAGGTGGTGCCGCCGCGCCGTTCGACATCCACATCGCTTCATCGACCACGAGCTCCGCTGCAGCACGCCGCCGGTCACATTCCCGCGCGTCCAGACTCCAGAGCGCCAGCGTCCGGTGGCGTATGAGGAGAGAGTTGCAAGGGAAGACGGGGAAAGGAGGGTGACTGCCCGAATCAAGGCTAAATCGAGGCAGTTTTCACCGGCGTGAGTGCGGAGGTGATGTGGCTGTCACTATAAAAAAATAATTTGTAGCAACACCCTGAATTTTTTAGGTGCGGACCAAAATATTACCCGTTCTTACAAATGGGGCGCGGGTACTGTAGCAACCGAGCCGCCCCTATAGATCTATTTGTAGGGGCGACTCACCCCCTCAGCCGCCCCTACAAATGGGCGCCATTTTCATGGGCGGCTGGGGGTGAGCCGCCCCTACAAATGGATTTACACGGGGGGCTCACCCCCAACCCGCCCCTAAAAATATCTATAAAAATCTGGGCACATTCTTTCTCCTCCCGACCATCCATTGTTTGCTCGGGAGAGAAGCTCCCCCAAGAGCCGAAAAAAAGAAAATGGGGGGGGAGCTTTTCAACTTGATTTCCTTCGAGTTGGGGGCTCTAGGAGGTAAGTTGACAATAATTCCTTGTCATTTCGAAGCTCTTTTATTAGATTTATGGCTCAAATGGAGCTCTTTTTGCCTCTAACTAGCTCTAGATCTCCATGGTGCGAATTAGCCATTTGAGACACCATTTGCCTCGAACTTTTAGATTAAGTTGTGCTATTTTAGTAGGAGAACAAGATTATGTAATCATTTTGACTCGATCTATAGTTTTTAGCATCATTCTTAAGTAAATAATGCCCTATATCTATGCAGGAGAGAGAAGAAGATTTGTTTTTTCCCTATTTTTCAAAGATTCATGTTAGATTTTTCCCAATATTTAGTGGTAAAATAATATGAGTTTTTTATTCTTTTTATTTAGTACAGTTAAATTGATTTTTTCCCACACCTATGCATATATAGAAGTATATATTTATATCAATTTAGGGCTCCATTTCTTTTGAGAAAAAGATTTGATTTTTTTCTATATTTACATACATGCATGTTATATTTTTTTCCTAATATTTAGTGGTATAATAATAGGATGGAAATTGATTTTTTATTTAGTATTAGTTAAATTGACTTTTTCCAACACCGAAGTATATATTTATGTGAATTTAGGACTCTATTTCTTGCGAGAAAATAATTTGATTATTTTCTTCTATCTTTTCAGATATGGATAGGACATGGAAATGCAATGCAAAAAGGATGGACGCCTATTTCCGTGGAGAGCGTAA
The DNA here is from genome assembly GCA_032594955.1 of Panicum miliaceum. Classification (NCBI taxonomy): domain Eukaryota; kingdom Viridiplantae; phylum Streptophyta; class Magnoliopsida; order Poales; family Poaceae; genus Panicum; species Panicum miliaceum. The sequence goes on along the minus strand of CM064059.1, from coordinate 17,483,581 downwards.
TAAATTCATTCAAGTTGTGGAGAACCACGCAAGAAATGAGAAGACACGATTGATGCATTGCCCATGCAGTGCCTGCAAGAATTTGAGAGTATTCAGCGATCCAACTACAATCAGATCGCATGTGATGGTGAGTGATTTTGTTAAGAACTACGAGATCTAAAAGTATCATGGCGAGACGGATGCTCCCCCTCCGATGAATAATCCACTGGATGAAATCATACAAGATGAGAAGTTTGACATAATGTTTCATTCTTATTTTGATGGTGGTGGAGATGATGATAGTGATGATGATGATGATGATGATGATGGGGTTGCTGATGATGATGGGGTTGGTGGATTCCAAGATGATGATGTCGACGGTCCCATGGATGGTGATAGTAGTGGCGATGAACTTGATGATGATGATTTTCTCAGCCAGTTGTTGCGCCACACCAAAGCGGAGGTATTGGTTGCTAGTTCTAGGGGGTTAGCAAACTTCGAGACGGTGAGAAAATCAGCAGAGGAAAATATATATGAGCGATCGAAGGAATGCCCGAAACACTGGACCGTGTTTCGTTTCAAACTTGAGCTCTTGACTCTGAAGGCTAAGCATGGTTGGTCAGATGGTAGTTTCAATGATCTTCTACGTATCTTGGCTTGGTTGCTTCCAAAGCCAAATAAAGTGCCAGCCAACACATACCGAGCAAAGAAGCTTGTGAGCCCGTTCATGATGGGTGTGGAAAGAATTCATGCATCTCCAAATCATTGTATTTTGTATCGTGGGTATACTTTCAAAGACTTGAAAAAATGCCATGTATGTGCTGCAAGTCGGTTCAAAAAACAATGCTGGTTACTGTGGTGACGACAATCATAGTCCAACCGATGTGAATAAAAGGAATGTGGCGAAAAATAGTGTTGCCTTTGTTAAGCCACATGACGATACTTTAGGCATTCCTGAGAAGCAGAGCAGAATTCCCACTATGGTTATGTGGTACCTCCCAATTTCCGATCGCCTGAGGCGTTTCTTCTCGAACCCAAAGGATGCTGAACTGATGCGATGGTGGGATTCAGATAAGCGTAAGAAGGGTGACGGAAAGCTCCGACATCCAGCTGATGCTTGGCAGTGGAAGGAATTCGATGAGAAGTACTATATGGAATTTGGGAATGACCCGAGAAATGTTCGGTTCGCGTTGAGTATGGATGGAATGAATCCGTTTGGTGAAAGAAGTAGCCCCCACAGCACATGGCCAGTGATACTGACGATGTACAACCTGCCTACATGGTTGTGCCAGAAGAGGAAGTATCTTTTGCTATCCATTCTTATACAGGGCCCCAAGCATCCTGGCATCGATATAGATATTTTTCTTGAGCCTCTGATGCAAGAGATGGAAACTTTATGGAAGGAGGGTACAATATCTTTGATGATTTTGCACGGCAGCCCTTTAATCTTAGAGCCATTATATTCGTCACCATCCATGATTACCAGGCATTGTTTGTCCTGTCAAGACAGATAAAAGTTAGGACGGGATGCACGGTGTGCGTGGATGGCACCGTATCGTCTTTCCTTGAAGGTTCTCAAAAGGTAGTTTACCTTGGGTACAGACGCTTCTTGGTGGAAGGACATAGGTACCGAAGTAAGAAGTTCTATAATCTTTTTGATGGCAGGCCTGAATTACATTCTGCTCCAGTACAATGAGATCGACACTATGTTTTCAATATGGTTCGGACCATCCAGGTCATTTATGGGCAGAAAAAGAAAGATGAGAAGAAGAGAAAGAGAGATAAGGCACTCATCGATGGCGTACCATTCAAGAAGCACTCCATCTTCTACAAGTACTTGCCGTATTGGGCGGATCTTGAGGTCCGCCATGCAATCGATGGTATGCACCTAAAGAAGAATGTGTTTGATAACACAATCGGGCTCCTCCTGGAGACATTAGCCAAAACAAAGGATACCTTGAAATCGCGTCAGGACTTGGTAGCCATGAAGATAAGACAAGATCTTCACCCTACGGATAAAGGGAATGGCCGATATGAACTTCCCCCAGCTAGCTACAACTTGACACGTGATGAGAAGAAGGCAATGTGCGAGAGCTTAAGAGGGATCAGAGTCCCGAGTCGTTTCATGTCCAACATAAGAAAACTAGTCTCGATGAAAGATCTGTCACTATGCGGCTATAACTGTCATGATTCTCATGTGTTGCTGACGGTGTTCCTCCCGATTGAAATCAAAGCGATCAAGCCGGTATATGTAAAGATGGTAATCACTTGGTTGTGTTACTTCTTCAATAAGATTTCACAAAAGGTGATCGACGAAGATGAGTTGCAGGATTTCCAAGAATTCCTTGGGGAGACTATGGCACAGCTCGAGATGCGCTTCCCTCCGGGGTTTTTTGATATAACTGAACACCTAATGATTCACATGGTCGATCAGATACGGGCACTTGGTCCACTTTACCTACACGAAATGTGGACGTATGAGCATTTTATGTCCATCCTCAATCGGTACGTACTGAATCGTGCTCATCCTGAGGGGTCTATGATAGAGGGGTACAGTGCTGAGGAAGTCATCGAGTCTTGCCCCTAGGTTACCTAAAGGATAACGTGTCCCTTGGTTTGCCTATTCCACGATTTTTGGCGAGGTTGGAAGGTGTGGGCACAATTTGGAGGAAAATCTTCATCGATGAAGATTTCAAAGGTGTGCAACAAGCCCATCATAGCATCATGTAGCACCTCACGATAATGACTCCTTTAGTCAATGAACACTTGAGCATGATTCGTGCAGAAAGTAATGGCCGCTCAGATGATTGGATCATGAGAGAGCACAAACGTCGGCTGACTGCATGGTTGAAGGACCTCGATCTACCACATGGGGAGACCGTGGAAGAGCAAATGATCAAAAGATTGGCAGCTGGTGCATCTAGCCAGGTCACATCATGGCAAGGATATGATATTAATGGATATCTATTCTATACTGCCTCTAAGGACAAGAAGACCGTGTCTCAGAATAGTGGTGTTCGTATTGAGGTCTTAGACGAGAGAACAAGGCAAAGTACAACATATTTCGTTGTCATAGATGATATATGGGAAGTGCACTATGGTTCCAATATACAAATCCCAGTCTTTCGGTATCGTTGGGTCAAACACCCGAAAGGTGTTGAGGTGAACGGCTATGGGCTCACGATTGTCGACCTCAACAACGTTGGTTATAAAGATGACCCATGGGTACTTGCCTCACAGGTCGCACAGGAACTCTATGTAGCTGATCCTGCAAAGAAGACAAAACACGTCGTTGTCCCTGGAAAACAAGATATCATAGGAGATGATGGTACCAAAGATGTGGAAGAATATAATCAGTACGATGAGATGAATCTCTTCAGATGTACCACAAAAGATGAGGATTATAGAAGCAAGTATAAGAAAAGACGACAAGCCATGGGCATGCAAAGATGGCGAATCGAGAATTGTTACCGCTTGAACATTGGTGTTTCAACACTTTTATTTATTACATACATTGCAATTGCATTTTTATATTTTTATTATGTTCTACATATCAAAATATGCTTATGGTAATAATTTCACATTTTTTAGAGGTGTTTTGCTATTTTTTTTTAAATAAATGGATTTTCGGCATAAATTGAAAAACTATTTGTAGGGGCGGGTGGGGGCATCACCCGCCCCTACAAATCCTTTTCCAATTTCAACCGAAAATTTATTTAATTCAAAAGAAATAGCAAAATATATGAAAAAACTCAAATTTGCACTAGAAACATATTGTGTAGTATAGAGCTAGTAAAAAATATGATAAATATGTTTCGGTACATATAATGATTGAGTCTTGAGTGCTATGAGATAGTCTTGAGTGCTATGAGATAGTATGTTGTGGAGGTGCACATTATGGTCTCGACACTTTAAACCATTACATACAATAAAATAGTTATTTGATATTTTTATTAAGTTCTACATGTCACATAATGCTTATGGTAAAAATTTTAAGTTTTTTCGATGTGTTTTGCTATGATTTGTGTATTAAATAAATTTTCAGTGGAAATTGAAAAAGGATTTAGAGGGGCGGGTGGGGGCGTCACCCGCCCCTACAAATCGGTTTTTAGGGGCGAGCCGGGGCGTCACCCGCCCCTACAAATAAGGGGCGGGTGACGCCCCGGCCCGCCCCTACAAATCCTTTTCCTATAAAGACTGTGACTTAAAAAAAAATTTCAGATCCCGGGCGAGCGCGCGAGCAGACACCGTTAGACTGCCAAAAATTTCCGCCGCTGCCCCCGCCACCCGCGCGCGCGTCTTCTCCGCCACCGCCCGCTCCTGGCCACCGCCGCCACCCGCTCCCGGCCTCCCCTCCGCGTGCGGCCTCGAGATCCCCTCCGCGCGGCTCCTCCCCTCCCCGCGCCTCCTCCCCGCGAGCGGCGGCGCCATTCGTCACGCCTTTGCCCAGCCCTTCGCCGGAGACGGGCATCCACCAGGTATGCCCTTCACTTCTCTCTCCTCTTCCGGAGAGCTCTCCTCAGTAGGCGACCCTGCCGCAGCCATTGCCGACCGAGCCTTTCATTCTATCCTCGCCGCTGCCGCCTCGTCTCCCTCGGAGACTCCTCGTTCCCGCGCCCTCCCGCCCGCCGCAGGTACGCCCCCCCCCCTGCGGCCAACCACTCCCTCCTCGCATGCTCCTCCATGGATTGGCTAGGAATCGCCTCGATATCCCCCCCCCCCCCCCCCCCCCGGCGGGCACCGATTTCCCGTTAGGGTTTAGCCCCTATTTCATTATCTTCTCAAATCCCTATATTAGATGATTGACCATCCACCAAAGATAAGAACTGGCCCTAAAATTTAGTGAACAGGTGATAGAGGCGGTAAAGTCTAGCTGCACTAGCACGACAGGTGTAAACCATTCCCCAATTCGAACTAGGCCCAGATGTAATGGAATTACAAACAACTAAAAGGACTATGTACTGACATGATTCATGTACCTATTTCTCCTAAAGATAATTTAGACACTGTTATATTAGTTTAAGTGAGGACTTGCATTCATTCTTTTGATTTCATCAGTAAGTTATGTTAGAACGAATATTAACTGCAGTTCACAAAATTCAACACAATTAGTTATATGCAAGTAATAGGAAAAACCAAAGAGTTTGAAGATCACCCATGAAAAGGTAGCACAAACATGCAATGTGAAAAGAACACAATTGAGGCAGGCTAGCATATTATTTAGATAATGGGAGAAAACTTCTGGCCTCTGAATACACAAACTAGCATATCACTATATTAGAAGAGACAATGAAAGAATATGTTGCACATGAAGTAAATATCTAAGTAGTTAGTCTGATACTAAAATATGATGCATAGAAATAATTGTATGCCTGGATCAAGCTGGCAGCACCAGAGCATTCACTACCGGCCCTGCCGTCACCACAACCATGAGATGCATCACCAGTGGCTCTAGTATCACGAGAGCCATCACCTCAGGCTCCGCCATCACCAGCGGCTCCAGTATCACGAGAGCCATCACCAACGGCCTCGCGATCACCGCCAGCTCGAACATCACCACCACCACGAGAGCCATCCCCACAGGCCCAGGTATCACCACTGGCTCCGCTACCGGCCTGATCACTGTTGCCTCGAGTGTTGCGGTCTTACCAAAACGACAAGGAAGGGTCAGAAATTGTGAATAGATGGCATGCCGCAAACAAAAAGTCCGATGAAAAGGCTAAGAAGGCTAAGTCAAATGATAATCCAGCATATTGTAGTGCCAGCAGATGGTCGGGCTTTTCTACGCCCCACGCTAACACGGAGCACAAAAAGGATATTGGGGTTGATGACCTTCCAAACTTAGATGATGCTCCTTTAAAGTTTCAGTACGGAAAAGACTTGCTACCGGACTGGGCACTAAGGGATTATCCTAGTTTTATGCGGAGGTTTCATAATTGGTACAAGAGGGCATGTATACTTGGGCTAAAAACTATATATGCTCCGCACCATCCGGATGTATTCGGACTTAAGTGGCAACAAATCTTTGATATCATTTTGATTTTGAAGACATCCAACACATGTTCCGCCTCCAAAAACTTGGTATTGAAATGGTTTGACTCTGGTGCATGTAAGTGTCTCATCGATACTAATTTGATTTATATTACGACCTAAAGTACTGTATATGCACAAATATTTAATTGTCATAAATTATATTCTACAGGATGCAAACAATGGATGCCATTATTTTAAAGAAAAAGGTCTGGTACCTTGATCCCGTAGCGATTTACAAGTCCAGGCACGGCGGGCCAAAATGGATGAAGGACTACGATGACTACCTAAAGCCATTTGCAACAAAGAAAGAAAAACAAAAGGAATGACATAAATTTCACCAAGAGACTGTGAAGAGGGTTGCGGCCTACATATCGCATATGATGACACAATGGGAAGACATGGATATCATATTTGCACCATACCACATCCAGTAAGTCTAATATCAACCATTTGATATAATAAACCACTGGATTGCTTACAAATCGTACATAATATTTTTTTTTCAGAAATCACTGGATTGCTTTCCATCTACAGCCAAAGCTTGAAAGATTACTCGTATTGGACTCCTTGGATTGGTCAACCCAGAGATACCAAGAATTCATAGAAATTCTACAATTGTGACTGAATTTCTTATCTTCCCTATGCACATCATGCTTATTTCTCTACAGAAGTATACATATATAAATTAACTTTCCATTTCTTTCATTTTAAAACAGGGTTTACTAGTTCTACATTCATAAAGGATCAAATCATCCCGCCGGCAAACCAGAGAAAATGACTATACGCACAAGGTTCCCGTGCCACAAGCAACCTGCGGATTCCGTGTACTGTGGGTACTACATGTGCAAGCATCTAAGGGTGCAAGGGAGATATACTACTGATCCCGAACGTGTAAGGCGCTACTCTTTATTAGGGAAAGATGCATATGTGTACATTATTTTTTTACTGTAACTAGCACTTGGTTAATTAATTTTACCAAGGATTCAATAATTGCAGATTCACCCGGAGAAACACGGTGGCCGGCTCCACGAGAAACAACTTCTAAATGTAGTCGACGATTTGTGCCGTTTCATTATGCATGAAGTGGTCAACGTGAGGGGCAAATTTTTCACGAAGTACAAGATTTGGCAACGAAAGATAAATACATTGGACTTCGTGAGTGGGACAATCAACGACACCGTATCGCCTCTAGTAGCATTCCTAGGGAGGAATAGAGGAAAAATATGTATTCAATGTGCACTTTAATGATGTACTCTAATGATGTTTGATTTCTATATAATTTAATTTTGTATGCATAAGTATTTTTAGTTACCGAACATATTCCGCGTCACGATCGCGAACTAGATTGAGAGATCAAAATTGGTGGGAATGCAAATCGCAAAAAATAGCGGGAAACCCATTTTCAGGGGCAGGTCACCCCCTCACCCGCCCCTGGAAATGCCTTTGTAAGGGCGGCGGGCAGGTGACTGCAGGGGCGGTTGGGGCAATCACCCGCCCCTACAAATGCATTTTCAGGGACGGGTGAGGGGGTGACCCGCCCCTGGAAATGGATTTGCAGGGGCGGGTAACGCACCCGCCCCTACAAACAACTATTTTTAGCTGCGAAAACTAGCAATGGGTGCGCTACCCGCCCCTAAAAATGTGTTTTTACCCGCCCCTAAAAATGCTTTTTGCAGTAGTGTGTGCACTGTACCGTGAATTCGGTTTATGGGTTTGTGTATCGAGAGATCAGTCTATGGTCTAGGATACATCGGGTCCATACGAAGGGGTATCCTCATCATTTAATCGAAGCCGTTGATCTGAAGATCTAAGGCTGCACGATCATCTTCTTGGTCTGGTTCACGACAGCGACGAGGCGGCCGGCACGGTGGCGCCACATAACCTAACACCGTCCTATTAAACGCTCTGGATCGACTAGATCCTAATGACACAAGTAAATGCTTAGATAAAGGTACAGGCATACCTTCTTTAGATGTAGAAGCCATCAAGATGTATTGATGCTTAGTGTAGTTCTTCCTAGTGCTTGCAGTAGAAGATTTTGATCAGGAACAAGTGAGGGAGGGATAGAAGCTTAGCTTGTTCATCATGTTTCTCTCCCTATTTATACTACTGTGCACTAGGGGAATCCACACCCAATAGGTCGGTTGCATGCCCACTGATCATAGGCAAAACCATTAAAGAGTAAATGGTTTAGATCTCAGCCATTCATTTGTGTTTTAACCACTGAGATCATTCCAACACGTCCATGGCTGGGACCTCGCTGGAGATAGGCTAGAACGAGCTGTGGTTCACGAAATTCTATGGGAATAGGCAAAACGGAATAGTAACGAGATGGGGATCTCACCTAGGGGTTCATACAGAGCATTAGAGCTGCAGTTTGGGTCCAGGATTGAGAGGACGGCGAGCCGCTGCTAGGGCATCATTTGCGTCTGGATCAGCAAATGGAAACTTCATCAATGTGCTGCGATAGAGGATGGCATACCCTAGACAAACTGTCGCGTCTTACCTCAGAAGTTTGTTTTGTCGGATCATGCGCCGCCCAGGCACTACCACGCTACGAATAAGCTAACGCCGCCGGCGATGACGGAACCCGATGGCAATCATCGTGTCCGGCGCCGTTCCACGCTGTGTGCCGCCGACCGTATGGTGCCGTAGGGATTAGGGAAATATTAGGTTTAGAAATGCGCAGTTTGTTTCGGAAGGTGATAGGCATCTCGGTGGGCAATCGACAGCTGAAGATATTTCACGAACGGACGGCATCCACGTATGGTTCGTCGCTCGGCAGACCGATTGTTAGGGTATCTGCGGGGGGCTGCCGCCTTGAGATGGACGGCTAATGATGTAGTTAGTCAAGACTACCGAGCAACGGACGTCTCAAAATTATAGACGGCAGACCGATTAGACGTTGCGGCGCTAAGATCGCATGATGTACCGGTCGCCTAATCATTCTTGTTAGTAGTGAGAGATGAGAGATATCTCAATCGCCATTATAGCCAGCATGGAAACAGTATTGTAGGCGCAAGCTCCTGTAGCAGATATAGACTCTTTGAAGCAGAGGGCCCCTACTACGGCCCTACCCCTGCCCAAGAGATGAGTCGTCAACGCCACAGTATCCCTCATCAATGATCACGCGGTACTACCAGGCGACGTGTACGTCTTTGACTCCCCAGGAATTGCTCGCGAGATGAACATACAAAAACCTCTACATCTAGCTATACATACCTTCTCTATTCCGTGCATATAGTCTCGTTAACACTCGCTGGAGTAGGGTCGTCTAATGGCGTCCGCGGTCAAGATCATGGCCTAAGAACGAAGCCGTTCACGACGCTTGCATCTCAAGCCGAAGACCCCCTTTCCCGCCGTGTCCTCTCCTGCCTCGGGATTCGCGACGCCCCCGAAGACTCGGCCCCCACTTGTCGTTTCGGCACGAGGTCGCCGTCGGAGGCACGCGCCATAAACCCATAAACCATGCTCGCATGGCCATGTAAGCACCGTGCATGGCTCGCCACGCACGCCGCCTCGCTATAAATACGTGGCCCCTCTCGCATGCACCTGCCTCAACTCATCGTGCGCGCGCAGCTCTCTCTAACTCTCTTGTGCCTAGCTAGCTCTCGATCGAGAGGAGCGCGATGATAAGGTTGTGGTCGCTGCTCTTCGTCCTCCTCCTCGCCGCGCGCGCCTCCGGCGGCTCGCCGCCGCCCTCCCTGCCGGGCGATGCCGCCGCGGTTGCGGCCGAGGAGCGGCGGGAGTACCACGGCGGCGGCGGCGGGCACGCCGCCGCGCCCGAGCCGGAGGGCGGCGCGTTCTTCTGGAGGGTGGGCAGGTTCGCGGTGATGGTGCACAGCATGTGGCACGGGATCAAGCCGGTGCCGAGGCTGGAGCGCGTCGTGTCGGCGTCGACGCGGCCGGCGGAGGGCGGCGGGGTGGACTACCTGCTCGTGCTGCGCGTGGCCCCGCCGCTCGGCACCTGCCGGGCGCTCGTCTGGGGCGTGCCGGGGGAGGGGTCGCAGGACTGGAAGCTCAAGTACTTCGAGCCGATCGTCGGAGCGTGATGATCGACCAGCTCATATGATGGGGAGATAACGACCATTCATGCTCACGCTGTTTGGTCTATCTCCCGCGTGGAGCAGAGATCAACGAGGGACGCAACGGATCTGCGTATACCTCGTGCATGAACGCTTTTACGTGCTATATATATAGTAGCAGCCAGTATAATAAGTCGCGAGTAGTAATAACCCTTTTCAAGCAAGCATGCATGTGTGTGTTCGTTGTCACTTCATGGGTGTATACCTTTTTTTTTCTTTTTTGCTGAAGAGTGTCATGGAGTATATATCTAAGTTGCGTAAGCTTCTACATGTCATCAACGTGTTTAATATCTAGTATAATGAAATAATAATGGAGAGGTTGGTTATCATTCTACTAGCTAATAAATTCCAGTGTCATACCCATCAGACGAAAAATCACCTCCCCACATCCGCATTTTTCGGTCCATGAATTCAAAACTACGTGGGCTTGTCTCCCCCAACTTCGACGAGCTTCGATGACCTTTTAGGGCGTTATTGGTTTCTTGCACTGGTCAGCCTGCCCCACACCAGTGAGCCAGGCCCTTCATGTGACCAGACTAACGTCGTGCAGAAGGATGTTGTTTGATTGTCTGCATCCTTGCAGCATGACCAATGAGAGCAGCTGATTGGTTACCTTCCTATCGCGTTGGCCCTACACTAATAGAGCATCGGCAGCGGCTGCAACAGCTATGTCCCAGAGAGGGCTATTAGTTAGTATCGTGTCGTGCCACACCCGGTACTTAATATCCTTCGACGGAATTAGTACAGGGTTGTGGAAATATCCACCCCATTAGTATCGGGTCGTCGATCCGGTACAAATGCTAATCGGGTTAATACAATAATATTTATATACTTATATATTTGTAAATATTAATATGTTTAAATAACTAGTATTATATTTTTATATACTGAATTACATAATTTTTATATACTGAGTAAAGGTCCATGCGATGCTATGGACATACAATTTTTTTATTGCTGCTTTTGTGGTTAGTTCATGAAAGTTTGTATCGTGAATCTTTTACTTTTTTCATTGCTCCTAGCTATTTCTTATTGAATCATGTACATGCATGGTGCATATGAACTGAGATATACATCAAAATTTTGCAGTCGCTGGGGTTTGTTCCGCTGCCACACGAATAGCACGGGGTCCCGACGGGGTCAGGTACGAGACTGATTTTTGCCCTAAATTGTTGTTCTGGGACGGGGCAGGGACTGCTGTTCAGGGATCGGAGCGGTCCCCACCCCGCCCCGCCCCGTTGCCACGCCCGTGGCTCTACCATCAAAGCTATGGAGTGTCGACGTGGATATTATATTTTTAATAATGGTAGAAATAATGTTGTGAGATGTGTGAATGCTTTCAAAGTTGTACATCTCATGAAAACTATGGTATTTAGGGGAGCTGATTTCTCTGTTTCTATTTTTTTAGGAAAACATGCTGAGTGTTAAGTTCATCATGTGGTTAATAATATAGTATGATTAGGGCCTCATGGGACCTTCCTAATCAGTGCATAAGAGCTCTTTCGCGCTGATATCTTTACAAATTTGCACTATAGAAACGTCAGGAACGCACGCAATGACCTCGACAGAACGCAACCCATGATTGCCCGCTGATGTGTTGGGAATCGGCAGCAACGCAGCAGCGATCTTTGCTTGGTGGTCATGAACATCAGAAGGAATAGAGAGCAAAAGAAAAGGTGTTTGTCGAAAATGACGGTGCTCCACTGATATGATATCCATTCATATTCCTTTCTAGAAACAAAACACGAGTGTTGTCGCAACTCCCGAGTCCCGATGACGAGCAAGTTACAGTGTGTGTTTTTTCTGTCGAAACCTGTGTTAGTAATTCCCTTTCTAATGATGCAAGGGTAAAAAAACTAATCGTTTAGCAGTCAGATGATCGGCAGCGGCGGCGTCGAACACGTTCTCCTCGCTGTGCACGGCGAAGTCGCAGATGGCGCCGCACCGCCGTTGCTGCACCGCAGCGTCAACGTCAGCACGTGGTCGGCACTGCTGAACACCGAGATGGTGGCGCCCGTCGACGCGAACAGCTGCCAGCTGGCCGCCGTGCGTGGCGAGCTTCGGGCAGCAGGTCTTCTCGCCGCACGCCTTGGTCTTCCCGCTCATCGTCAGCTTGCTCCGTGATCTCCAGCGCACGCCGGCGGCGTTTTTCCGGAGGTCGAGGAACCCGAGGTCGTCGTACTGGTTGACCACGCACACGGAAGGACCTGGGCTGGCGGTCGTGGGCCATGCGGAAGCGGTGGCGCGGCTCGCCCGTGAGCGCGGAGAAGGCCGCCACGCCGTCGTCGTCGCGCCGGCCGGATCGCTCCCGCGCGGCGACGAGGAGCGTGGCCGCGTCCAGGTACGCCACGTCGCTTACCGGCGCGTGGCCCAGGTACACGCGCCGGCGCTCCTCCAGCGCCCAGTTGTACACGCGCATCGCGCTGCCGTGCGCGACGCAGCACCCGCCGTCGGGGGACGCTCGGACGGCGGTGCCGTCCCCCGGTGCGCGCCCGGGGACGGACGCGGCCAGGCGCACAACTCCCCGAGGTGCGCGGCGCGGACGCGGTCGAGGAGGCCGTAGTAGAGCGCCTCGCGGTAGAGCGCCGCCTCCGGGACACCCGGGGGCACGTGGAGCCCGCCCGTGTGGAGCAGGTCCAGCAGCACCGCGAAGCCCGAATGTTCTGGTAAGCGCAGGTGTCTGTACTCCCACGTCTATCCACCGTACCTTCTAACTTTAGGATTCGTGCTGACGTATCTGATGTGGCATCCGTAAATTCAGTTAGGGATGTTCTGTATCCAATCGCCTTTCACATTTGTTCCGATTGCTTTCTAGACGAATTCAGTGGAAGCGTGTAGTTGGGGCAACAGTCATTTATTGCTACTTCTGTAGCTGCATATTGTGGTCCCACAGTTTTTTTTTCCCTTTGCTATCGCCTTTGGGTCTTCGCTTCTTCTCTCTCCTCGACCTTTGCTTCTCTCTATCCGAGAGCTAGGGTTTGATATCGATCTCGTTCCGCTTCCCATCTTCCATTTCCCCTATGTCGTCAGGTAGCCAACAATTTCGCATTCCTTTAGCAGTCTTTTTTGCTGTGGTAAGTGGCCTCGCATTCCTCCGCTCATTTGCAATTCTCTAATAGAGTTTGTGGTTTGTTCGATGCGGATTTAGTCGAATTCCTTCTTATGTAAGGGTGTTCTCGATCTTGATTGGTGGTATTACGTAGGTTGAGGAAGATATACCGAAATGATATAGGCAGACCATTCTCGGTCCGAGTATGTGTTCGATTCGTCAAATTCCTATTCTCCAAATTGTGGTGGACCTGCAATTTTGGCCGACGTAAGTTCATTTTAGGAATTCCCTTTTGATCTGTGTGGGAGGTTCCTGTTTCGGTGTGCCGCACTTTAAGGGTGCATCTATGTAGCTGATACGCGTTTTCACTGAACCGTGGAGTGCTCCCAACGAACCGACTTGAACTAACCGGTTAGACAACAGTACCGTTGACCGCCATGTTGGTCCTAAACCTGCGAATAGAAACAACCTTAATCGTTCACCCTACGCTGCTATTTTCCCCTTATGAATGCACAGATCGTAAGGCCGTTGATAACCGTGTACATACCACTGTGCTCATATCCGGATTACACCGCGAAGCAGGCCGGGTAGTGGTCGATGAGGTACTCGGCCGGCCCGGCGCCATCCCCGCCGTCGCTCCACCGTTCCCTTCCTTTCCCTTCCCAATCCTCCTTGCAGATCTTCAGCAACGGCTACGATGAACTCCTACTCCAGCAACAGCTCCTTCTCCTCCCGCCCCACCACCACATCCTTCAATTCTAAGGATGGTAGCGGATCCGGTTCGGACGGATATCCACGGGTTTTGGTTTTGGTTCCTAGTTTTCGCCCACGGATTTGCAGGTTCGGATACTCGAAATATTGCGGGTTTGGGGTGGATCCTTAAATTCACCCGTGGAGCTCCATCAGGGCCGAAACATTAAGCCCACCTAGCAACCCTAAGTATATAAACCCTCATTCGCTCAACCCTCAGTCCCTTCTCTCCCTCATCCATCCGGACCATCCGGCCGCCGCACGCTCGCATCGTGCGTTCGCGCAGGCGCCAGCTCGCATCCCCGCACCCACTAGTCCCGCACCGCGCCCGGCGCCCGCAGTCCAGGCGCCAGGCCGGCGCTCGCAGTCCCGCACGACTGCACCCCGGCCTCCAGTCCAGCCGTCCAGGCTCTAGGCCAGCTCCCGCAAGCTGCAGTCCCGCACCCCGGCCTCCAGTCCAGCCGTCCAGGCTCTAGGCCAGCGCTCGCAAGCCGCAGTCCTGCACCCCGGCCTCCAGTCCAGGCTCCAGGCCGGCGCCTGGCGCCCGCAGTCCCGCACGCGCGTGCCGCACCCGCACCCACCCGAAGCCCCGACAAGGCAACGAGCGACCTCGCCGGCCTCGACGCCTCGCCAGACCGCGACCTCACCGGCCTCGTCAGTCCGTGAATCTTGCCGGCAGAGCCAGGAGGGCCACGCTGACACTGCAACTTTTTTAGTAGTAGAGATTATTTCAACTCGATCGCAACTAATGGACTAATGGACTTATAGTAGCTCGGGTATGCATAGCAATTCTGCATGAATAGACAGCAATAAAAGATTAAAATAGGTAATAAATAATAATAAATAATTAAAATAGGGGAAATAAAGGAAAATCCTTTAGTATCGGTTGGATACTCCAACTGGTACTGAAGGTCTTTTAGTATCGGGCATGCATGCAGCCGGTACTGAAGATAGAAACTTTTAGTTTCAGTTGCTTAATACCTGTTGAATATCCGATACGGTCATTTCATTTTCAACCGGTGCCTTTCTCCACTAGTGCTGCATTGCTACTCTCTAGTCCCGTGCAACATGCGCTTGCGGCAGCCTGGCCCGACGCAACGAAGACTTTTGCCGCATCCACGGAGCCATACTGAGAAGGGAATCTTGCACAGCATGAAACAAGCCAGTGACTTGAAACAGGCCAGTGACTGCTGTAGCTAACTAAACATGCGCTGGTTGCATGGTGAGAACCTGGCTCAGCTAAAACCAGCCAACCAATTAGCCCCTTAGGCCCCCCACAATGTAGTAGTAGTGCTTGAAATTTTTTTAGGTCCACGTAGATTTGTTGGAAATTAGTATCATACCTTGCAGTGTACAGGCACTACTCACGGATCCCACAAATGAAATAAAAAAACTACATCTGTGATCTGCATGCTAGTTTCTCTGACAGAAGAATCAATCGGAGGCCCGACTGCCGCTTTTCCCATTTCTTTACTCCATAGGCATCGACACAAAGTAGATGCATCGCTCTCCCAAAATTTCGGGCATCGGCATCGCCGGCCACAACATAGAGAGCGGTGCTTCAATCCTCTCTCTTATCTCCAGATATCATTTAAGATACATATTGTGAAGGGTGTTAGGGTTCTGGATTTTGGGAAGGAGGCGTACCTACATATCTTCAACGGTACTTGAGGGAGCTCCGAGGCGGCATAGTAGCGGGCCGTGGTGGTGGTTCGAGGTGATGACGAGGCACCGTGGGCACCGCCGAGCGTGGACGGCTGGTGGACAACTGGCTGGCCTGTGGAAGGCCGATGGGCCTCACTGGTGATGGAGATTGCATCGGCGAGGAGGAGGGTACTGGTGATTTAGATAAGGTGGGGTGGTGGGAGATGATGGAGGATGGCGATCGCAGCCGTCGATTTTTGACCCGAAGGTTTAAGAAAATTTGAGCGTGGGGAGGTGCCTTTTCACTCAAGTACAGTATAGTGGAGCCATCCTCTTCCACAATTCGTAAGTGGAGACAAGATCTCGCTGAAAACAAGCAGTTAGACTGTTTAACACGTGGACAGTGAACTATAAGTACGGTTGTACTAGTTAATTAGAGGAAGTAGTTAAAAGTAAACTCGGTAATATCATGGAAGGTTGTGATAAGAGGAAGTACTTTAGTGAATCCTATTTTTGATTGCTGGCATAGAAGGTTGTTCAATTAATATAAAGTTCTAAAAAATTGAGTACAACGACCCCTACGTAAAGACATGTCATCCAAGTCTAACGCGGCTTGCAATTTCTATTGATGACTACGTGAATATTCCAGCAAAACCTACCTCCTACCACAATCTCGCTCCTCATAACCATAGGCGTGGATCACGTGGCATGATAATATTAAGAATACATCGCAACCTATATGTTTTTATTTCACCCCCTTCCATGTCCATCTGCACAATTATACTAAAAAAATTGATCTGAATAAAAAATTACTAAATAATCACATATACTCCGTAACATCACGTTGCCATACACTATACATCAAACAGCAGAATTTAGAGAATAACACAGAGAGCACAATAATATAGAATAGTCTTTTAGCTTTTTTTTTTTAGTGATTGGCAAGGTATTTATTGATGGCCAGATGCAACTAGTGACTTTGTCAACCTCCAAATTTGTTGGCTGAGTCTCCTGTATACGTTTGTTGCAGTATAGGTGTACTATGTTCATATAGGTGAGTATGTGCTTATGTGAATGTCTATAATAGTACTATTTTCCGCAAAATAATAAGAGGGTCATAACGTGAAGCTAAAGCATCTATACTCCCTTCAGCCACAAGAAGTGACGTTTTGGGCTTGTCTTATGTCAACCATTTCATACTCTGGTTGGATATTACCATGCTTGTATCGAGTTTGAATATTTAAAGATTGTATACCAGTAGATGCGTCTCGAAATACATTCTTTTATAAAAGTATACTTCTGATATGTTGTAGAAATTTTTTGTAGCAAAAAGTGTTAATGAAATTTGTATTTTCAAGATAGTGCCGTCACTTATTTGTGACTAGAGCTAACATTCGACTATAACATGTTTAGGTAACATTCCATACATGTTAAAAAGTACTATTAGACACTACCTTCTTAAGCTGTGCTCTTGCCTGACCCAAAGCTGCTTCCAAGAACCCACTAGGAAAAAGGGTACATGACTCATGTATCTCGCATCAAGAAAATCTTGTGGGACAAAACTCAACCAAGGAAAACTTGTGGGACAAAACTCAACCAAGGAAAGCAAAGTCTAATAATACTTAAATTCATTCTGAAGTGAAGTTTGATTATATGGATAATCTCTCGTATTAATTGTCCCAGTCCCACCACAATCTTCTTAAAATTGAACTATGATGATCACTCAAAATAATAATATAACTACGTACATCGGTACATATACAACATTAACTTTTAACCATTAATCAAGAGAAAAGACGTGTGACGCAGAATGAGGTTGTTTTCTCCAAATCACTTAAAGGAGTTTACTAACTGTTGAGAAGTTTCTTTTCTTGCGAAAATTATTAAGCAATATCCACTCTGTTCCAATTTATAGATTAAGAATGAGGTTATTATATATCTAAGTGCATAGTAAATGTTATATATCTATAATGATCTATATTTGAAATGGAGGAAGTACTATTTTGAATTTGAAGAAGCTTGAGTCGTCACATGTCAGTATCAAATCGCTAGGTTGGGCCCTGAACGGCATCATCGACTAGAAACTAAGCCCACCGCACACACAAACGGCCCAGCCTAGCGCAAGCTTCTTCGCCCATCCCCTCCCCGGAGACCGGGCAGGACGGCAAGGTAAGCGGCGAACGCCGGGCCGGCACGAGCTCTCGCCCCACCACCACCAAACCCCCGATCGCATCCAACCCCTAGACCGCCGCTCGGCACGAACTCCAGCGGCGAAAGACCCCTCGAATTTCGCTGCTCTTCCCGGGAGGCGCTTCTGCGGTGAGGTCTATGTTGGGCGTGGTGGCCTGAGTACCCAGCTAGGGCTCGGATGAAGGAGCGGAAGCCGGCGGCATCCTCCCCCGCTCTCGCCCGGATCCTCGCATCCTGCGCTTCCCAGGTGCCGCTAGCTCTCACGCTCGCACGCTAGCCTCCCTTCTGTGTATGCTTATGTGGTGATGACTCTTGACTCTTGATTCGATCTGCTCGGTGCTCGAGTGCTCGACTCGGCTGCCGCGTCAAGTTCTAGTACGACCAATCTAGTTCCGCTTTTAAGGGTTGCTGATTAGCCGGTATAGACATGGGGAATTGGTAGACCTTGTGGTGAATTGTGGCTAGCAGTTTGATGCTCATATGGTCCATTACTCTGGTGGTGGCAGATTCCGTGGAGTTGCACGGCTTTGGGGAGTTTGTTTGGTCTCACTGCGAATACCATTATAGATTGCTGATTTGCTGCTTAGAGTGCTTGTGGATGTTTGTTAGTTGCTCTTCACCGTGATAGTAGTTTCCTTGTGATTCCTATCCCGTGCCATCGGAGCATCTGATTGCACTTCAGTTCTGATACTGGAATCCAGCCAATCCTAGCACAGTTTGAGAGTTTGTGCAGCCAAAATCATCCTGCAGCAATTTAGTACTGCTGTGACCAACGGCCAAGTATCTTATTTAGGAATATACAGCCTCATTTGCTATAGAATGTGCAATGTTAACATGTGAATCAGCTCAATCTAAAGACTTTTAAGTATTAAAGCATGTTGCACCTCCCTGTCTTAGTTACAGGCTTTGAAGCATGTGCCTAAAATCCTAAATAGGAAAACGTCCTGCTAGACAAATGGCAATTATTTACAGGCTTTGAAGTTTATTGAAGCATGCTACACTTCTCTGTCTTAATTAGTTAGTTGCATCGTGCACATTACCAAATTCCTTGGTTGTATACTTAATATAGAATGCCTAATTTTGAAACCATGTCTTTGCTATACTTATGTTTTGGATGTTCTTGTTTTGGCTACGTAAATGTAGGCAAAAGATTATGGGAGATGCATAGCTGCAAAGGTCCCTGAGATTGAACATAATATGTGTTCTAAGGAGTTTCTAGCGCTCAGAGCATGCATGCAGACCGTGGTAATTTTCTCTGCCAACAAATATATATGGTCCTATTGAACCGTAAAGTTACAGGCATGTACTTAAGTGCCCAATTTATATGCAAGGGGTCATTTATCCTAAATAAGTTCAGTCGCCTGTTTTCTAGGTCCTCTAGAAACAAAGGTCTATACATGAGTACACATTGTTGAGGTTCAGTCCAACTGTAAGAGACTTTGCTTGGAGTTATGGCTTCATTAGTAAATGTGTTCAATTAAATGTTAATGTTAGTCAAATGCTCTTTGTGCTGACTGCATCTCCTAATATCTAGGTCATGTAGGATTATTGGTATCTGTTGCCTTCAGTGTCGTGGTCCATTGGTTGAGTGAGTCCTTGTTCAAATCAAACATCTATTTTATGTTAGTCTTTGTAATCTGTATGATGTCCTAATGTTTGAAACATGAGTTATTTTCCTGAGTATAAGTCATCAATTGTAACTGTGCTCTCTCTTCTGTTCTGAAAGGTTAAGAACAAAGCTTGAGGTTAAGAACAAATCTCTTTTGGTGTGATTGCTGTGGATTTCAGGTGAGAATCTTTTTAAACCAAAGGAAAATATTTGATATCATGTAGTAAGAAAAACTATACCATGTTGATGGAACATCCCTTTCTAGTTTCAGTCATCTTGAAAAGTGGAACCTCATTTGCTTGGTTGAACAAGTAGTCTATCATAGTCACTTGAGGAGACAAATAATGCTGGGCAATCAGATGCAAGGTGGTTTGGGCACTCCTGGGGCGCTGTCTCATGCTTATGTCCAACATCCTCCACTGCGATGTGATATACCAGACATCCGGGGTCTCTTCTATGATGATGCGAATAAGTTTCTTATAGCTCCAACAGCTGATAGGGTATATGAACATTTAATCAGCTGATTTTCTTTTTTTTTGTGGCAAGAAATCTGGTTATCACTAAAGTTAAACTGTCCATACTGCAGATTCTGTACTGGAAAATAGCTCCATCTATTCCATCTGGACCTCCAAATTCTGATCCAGTTAATGAAGGGCCTGTCTTGTCAGTTAGATATTCCCTGGATCACAAAGTCATCGGGATTCAACGTTCCAGACATGAAATTGAGTTCAGAAATAGAGAAACAGGGGCGACCTGTAGCAAAAAGTGCAGAGCCGATTCCGAAACTATTCTTGGCTTTTTCTGGACAGATTGCCCCACATGTGATGTCATACTTGTTAAAACAAGGTACGTAGAACATGTTAAAAAGCTACAACTTCAGGAACAGATGGTCTACAATGAGTCCCCTTTACGGAAGCATGCAACTATTAGCTGTTTATTAGTTAGGCCAATAAGTTTTGTCATTATTTGTGTTCTAATTTTTTGTCAACTTCAGAGAAGTAATGTCAAGTTCTTTCGTATTTTAGTTCTATATTGAGGAGACAAACATATTCTTAAGTTATTTATGCAGTAAATTTCTGTTGCAGTGGCCTAGATCTGCTTGCCTACGAGCCTCAGTCCCATGCTTTTCGCTTGGTAGAATCAAAGACATTCAATGTGAGCTGGTATCTTTACACACATGAAAGTAGGCTGATTCTTCTTGCTTCTGGAATGCAATGCACGATGTTTACTGGTTATCAGGTAATTGCACCCATTTTTAGACAACATCCTCCAAACTCAAGTAAAGGATTCTTTTAGTGCGTCTTTGACTGGGATACTTTTGCATTTTACTGTGCGGAGCCATGCTAGAGTCACATGCTGGCTGATGATGTGGCTGTCCTAGAATGTAGATCCCTAGTTGAGAATTTTGCGAGTTCTTTCTGGAAGTATTTTCTTGTGAGTATATTTGAATTTTATTACTTATAGAGTATACAACATCCTATAGATAATAAAAC
Source organism: Panicum miliaceum (assembly GCA_032594955.1). NCBI lineage: Eukaryota > Viridiplantae > Streptophyta > Magnoliopsida > Poales > Poaceae > Panicum > Panicum miliaceum. The sequence goes on along the minus strand of CM064059.1, from coordinate 17,462,749 downwards.
ATCTTTTGAGTGCTGATATTTATTCAGATTGAATACATTGCTTCAACATGATTATTTCTCGAGTTAGCCTTTATTTATGTATCTAACATCCAAACTTTCTTTTGATGTTAGCTGCGTGCTAAGTTTCTTTACCTTCCTTTCTGTCAGTTTTCTGCTGGTGGGATTGTCAAAATACCGAAGTTTGAGATGATGATGTCTAAAACTGAAGCAAACAACAAGCCTGTTCTAGCTGCAGATGATGTTCACATTGTAACAGTGTATGCTTTCTCAAATTTGGCAAAACTTTAGCCATCACAGTTTATGCTGTCTTTCTTTTGGCAAAACATTTGCTCCTAACTTATTCTCAACTTTGGCAGCTATGGTAGGATTTACTGCTTGCAGCTTGACCGAGTTAGTACGTCATTGAATTTATATCGTTTTTACCGTGATGCTGTTGTACAGCAGGTCTGAACTAATTTTCCCTGTTTTCTTTCTTTACAAGGAATGTCTGGTCCCTAACTCACAATTTTTAATTTCAGTGTACCTTGCCTACTTACTCAAGCAGAATTGCAGTTAGTGTGGTTGACAACATAATTATGGTTCATCAAATAGATGCAAAAGTAATCATACTTTATGATGTGTCCTTGGATTCTTACGCCCCAGTTTCTGCACCACTTCCACTGCTAGTGAGAGGGCTGCCCAGCAATAATAGGCAAGCTTCTCAAACTGCAGATAGTCAATCTAGTGCATATGGTGGAACTATTTATGGAGATGGTTGGAACTTTCTCGTTCCTGACCTGATCTGTGATGCTGAGAATGGGCTCTTATGGAGACTCCATTTAGACCTTGAGGTAAGAAATTGATAATAATCTATTTTTTGTATTACAGTATTTTCGTTGTAAATAGTTTTTCTCTAATATGCATAGCTATTACAGGCTATTGCTGCTAGTAGTTCTGATGCTCCTTCAATTTTGGAATTCCTTCAGAGACGGAAGTCTGACCCAAGCATGGTAATACTATTTTCTTACTTTGCTGATAAGCATATCTGGTTGTTCAATTTTGGACAACTATCACCACCACCTTATTAATTTATGTTGATTATTATGATTCAGGTTAAGATGATATGTCTTGCTATAGTTCGTACGATCATCCTGGAGAGGAGGCCGGTAACCACAGTTGCTAAGGCAATGGATGTTGTTCTTGATTCCTACTCCCGCTTGATGAAAATGGGAGGCGGTCTTCCTGGGGTTAGGCAGATACATGAGCAAAGCCAGCGGTTGGGTGGTCAACCTGTTGAAGGCTCCCATGTGATTTCTCAGGGAACTAGTCCTGGACCTACAGTTAGTCCTTCTGTGAACCCAGATCAAGCAGGTGAGGTTGCAAATAGGTCTACGCAGGCAAATTCAGGAGTTGATCATGGAATAGACAGGGCAACTTTAAATACATCTTCAGATTCTGATGATATTACGAATGTATCAGGAGTGACAAGTCAGGGAACATCTGGTTACCAGACATCTGATGCTATCAACAAAAGACAGCAAGTTGTGGGTGAAGATAGCAGACCGTTGTCTTCAGGCACATCGATGCAGCAAGGACAACATGCTGGAAGTGTGGCAATTTCTCCAATTGAGATGTTCCAGTCTGTCTTTGCACTTGTGGAAGATGAAATGATGGGTGACCCTGCATATCTTACTGCTGTCATCATGGAGTTTCTGCGGAGGTATTTCTTTTGTTGATTTTGTATTGATACATTGTTGAGGAATCTCAATATTCTTGTTCATAATATAGGAGAACAATAAATCTGCAATATAATGCCGCATGATTAGCATGGTGTTTCCATGCAATATGACCATGTAACCATTCACTCCATTTTACCAAGCCAATGTGATGCCGATGATCTTTTTCTAAGAAATAATTAACATCATCCGTTTTCATCTTTCATTTTCTTGAGTTGACTTCATCAGTTATAGTGTATGCATCGGTTTTTGTGTAGTGCTTGCTGTCTATCTTATCTCAAGGAAACACAAGATAAGAACAAATACTTTGTTGTCTTTTTGCAGTACCTCAAAGGCTGGGCTCAAGGCTCCTCCCAACCTTTATGTGATGATGGCAACGTTGCTAGCTCGTAGCAACCGTTATGCTGAAATAGCATTGTTTGTATCAAACAAGGTCAGTTTATTGTTCTCTGTTTTCAATGATGATTATATAGTTCACTATCAAGCTATGTTTCAACCTTACGGGATATGGATACCGATACGATACGGCAATACGTCATTTGCCCCAAAACAAGGATATGCCTATGCCGTTACGGCGAGTATATGCGAATATATATTTTAATGGCATTGTCATGTTTTCAAATAAAAGAAACAAGCAACATATACATATACAAAGAAGTAATGTGGACTCCTAATCTTTGTCAACCTCTGCAACTTCATTTTGAAGCTGTTGTCATCTTTGAGCATGCACTGATCCCATACTTAGATATTTGAATCAAATGTGTTTTAGCTTTTAACCCTATAGCCTCCATTGAATTCTCTAGCACAGTACTTGCATTTGAATCGAACCATTCCATCACTAGTTCTCCACAGAACAGTTACATGATTCCACAATGGACGAGTGTCATTATCCCCTCCCACTCCCACATTCTAAAATTGTGATTCTAGCAATTTCAACAAACCGGATATGCATGAGAGAGGATCTAGAGGAATGAGAAAGCAAGGAACTCACCATGTATCATGTGCTTCGGTACCTTGATGGCGACCTTCCCCGCGACAGCACAAGATCCGGAGTCCTGATGGCTTCGTGATGCAGTGGGGAGACAAAATGCAGAGGGTGGCCCTTGGCTTACACTGGCACTACGGATCCAGGCGCCAGTGCTGGAACCAGGAGACAAGGAGAGGAGAACGATATGAGAGACTGACTGCTGCTGTGCCAGTGTGTTTTTTGGATGGGCTAAAGTTGTTGGGCTGGAGTTGGGCTTTGAAATGAGATATTACTAATCCAATTTATCGGGATGGAAGTATCAGGCAGTATTGAAAGCATATTGGGAACTAAATCGGTTATTTTTAAATCATATCTTCCTGGTGCCAATACCTGTGTCGGGCCGTAGCAGACACTGGTATGGTGACCTTTTTGGAGTATAGGTGGCTATTAAGTGAAGGGCGGGCCTGGTGCAAGCGGTAGAGTCTTACCGCCTGTGACCGGAAGGTCCCGGGTTCGAGTCGCAGTCTCCTCGCATTGCACAGGCGAGGGTAAGGCTTGCCACTGACACCCCTTCCCCAGACCCCGCACAGAGCGGGAGCTCTCTGCACTGGGTACGCCCTTTTAGGTGGCTATTAAGTCCACTAGCATGGCTGGGGTGTTTGTGATTAATTAATGATGTAGCCCTTAGGTTGTGCATTGTGATTTGCCTAATGGTTCGAGCGCTAACATAACACATAATTTTTGTCTTGTGGTTCGCTTAATATTTCAATAATTATGAGTAACTTTTCATGTAGATTAGGTTGTGTCAGCATAAATCACAAACTTGCATGCAGTGTCATCTTGTCTTCTAAACCATTTGGACTGTCTAATGATGATCAACTGGGCATTCTCAATACATTTTGCTTGCCTAGTATGCAATGCTTTGTTACTTTGGTGGAAAAGATGATGATGCCAAATATCATGTTTTCGGAATGTAAAAATTGCAGTCCAGGATGGTTGTGGTTTTATTTAGCAATTATTTTTTGTTTCGATGCTAATGAGCTAATTTTCCCCTTGAATGCTATACCTGCAAAACTGGAAACAAGTATAGGCTGTCCACATCAAAAGAAATATGGTGGAAATAATGATTTGCAATTTCATTTAGAGCGGGAATTTTTCACTTGTTGGTTCCCTATGGTATTAACTTTTGTTCAATTTAGTACACATTTGGAATTTCGTCTAACAACAAGTATATATTTACCTGAATTCTGTGTAACCAGATCTCTTTGCTTATTGAGACCCTGAGTCCATTCAACCAACCATTCGACAGATGGGATTCATTATGGCCACCAGATTTTGCGAACATGAATTGCTAGGCTATTTCTGTAAAATGCTGGGCTGATTTCATAGAGCTTTTTCTACCTTTAGTGATTCCCTAAAAGTTGGTGGTTAACAGTCAAGTTTGAATTCACATTTTGGTTGGACAAGTGATGCTGATGTTGATTATCATTAGACACTTAGGGAAAATGTGCTGTCTTCATTTTGGTTATCGATCCATCCCTGCAGATCCTGGAGCCATCCAAGGAGCTGGCAATGCAACTCATGGAACTAGGTCAGCAGCACCCTCCAACTAGGAAGCTGGGCCTCGACATGCTAAGGGAACGGAGCCTGCACCACGACTACGTCGCTGCACTTCTGCAAGACGGGTACTACCTGGAGGCCCTGCGCTACGCCAGAAAATACAAGGTACTTGAGTGACGACGCCCCTATTTGTTCTTTTTACCTCTCGCCCGCTCGCCTGCTCGCCAGCGATTCACCTTGCATTTGCTTCCTTAAACGTTTTTGTCGCCTCGGATCACTGACTCGAGGATTGGCCCAGGTTATCACCGTGCAGCCCACCCTGTTCCTGGAGAAAGCCGTGGCGAGCAACAGCGCCCATAACCTGGCCACAGTGCTGAGCTTCTTCTGCGAGTTCACGCCGAGTTTCAAGACCACGTCGGACTTCGGCAGATACCGGCACATTCTGTCCGAAATGGTTTGAGCGGCTTTGTTTGTACAATCTTCTTGCGCCCAAATGACTTTAGCACGTCCGTTCTATAGAATAGTTAACATTGCTTGGGAGATACGACGTTCTGTCGGGTGATATTTTTAGCAGCTCTTGCAGAAATAAATAAAAGAAATAGATTGAAAATGTTGCTATATGATGAATTGTGCATAATCTGGTGTATCGCCTAGCCATCTTTGTAGATCGTTGTGGCCGTTACTTTTGTGATCCGACGAACCACAATGTCGAATCTTTTTACGGCTCGCGCAGAATGAGATGGTCACGGGCACCTTAATGCAGTCCAAGGCATGTTTGTGGTAGCTTCCAGAAACATAATCAGCAAGCGATACTTGTGTTTGGTAGCAGTAAAAGACAAACGTTGCCTCGTATAATATGCCTGCGTAAACAAGGTAATACTTGGTCTCAAAAAATGAAAACAAGGTAGTACTTGGTACTTGGAAACGGACAATGCAAGCAGCAGAAACAAAGTGATCGAGAGTCGCACTCCAGAATCAGCTTCCAGGTTTGCACAATGCCACATCTACACAGCGCATTACACGGCGACAGCGAGTCAAAAGAAAAGCGGAAGAAAGGAGGAGAAAGAAAATCAATGCCTCTCCTACAGGTTACAGACACTCGGACAGAGTTCGGAAGAGAGCGCGAGAGCAGCTAAGCGGAGAAGAAGCCGTCGGCGGCGGCCATCCCCAGCGCGCCACCGGTCTCCGCGCGCGCCACGCCGGCCTCGGCCACGGATGCCGGTGCCCAAGCGCTCTGATTGCTGCTACCGGTGGCGAAAGCAGGGCGATCGCAGCCGTAGCCGTCGCCGGCGGGCGGCTCTTGGCTCCCCCGCCTCATCATCAGTGCTGCCCTCTTGGTCCCCCGCTCGAACACCTCAACCACCAGCAGCGCTATGTCCGCCATTGCAACCCTGCAAGCTCGCTCACACCCGACTCGACTGCTGACCTGCTCGACGGAGCCGGCCAGGTTTTGGATAAGCCTGCCACATGCGCGCGACGGGAGGGGGACGCGTCGACCCGAACGCCGCCGCTTGAGTAAAACATGGACATCTGGCGGCGCGGTGAGTGCGACGTGTCGAGCTATCTGTGGGAGTCGCAGCACCTTTCTGTGTAGGTGGCGTCGCACTCGTTGCTTGTTGCTGCGCACGGACCAGAAAATACGTTCGCCGTGTACGACGTTCCTCGGCCAGCTAACTCGGTAACTCCGCTAGTGTCCTTTTTTTACACAATCGGAAGTTCACCAGTGTGGCAGTGTCCTCTAATCATGTTTTACAGGGCAACCATGGCCGCACCATTTCGCCGTCGGTTTCTACGGTAACCTTAGGCACAGTTCATTTCATCAGCTTAGATTTATGGACGGTGGTTTTTAAAAGTCTGAAGCCGAAACGCACACACTGTTTTTTACCCCAGATATTTAGCTGATCTAGATTTCACGATCCAACAATTTACCTAGATCAGCTAAATATAGATTATGAACCACATTTCACAATCCAACAGATTGTGAACCATATTTTTATCAACATTCCACTGGACTTGAGAAGTAATTACCTACACTTTACCACCAAGTGACCAAACTAAGAGTAAATTACACTACCATACAACAACTTGACTAGTGGGTGTGGGTGCTAATTAGTTCAACAACCTATAAATTACTTAATATGGTGCACCATCCTAATAGGTCGGTGCATCTATGATCTAAACATAGCCAGTGTGACAAAATATGTACTGATCTATTATGACCTAAGGTAGTGTTTGGTTCACTAATTTTGGGATAATGTTATCAGGTCACAGCGCAACCTGATTCCTTTAAATATATTTGGTTCAACGATGTCGTAATCAGCTCCCATGTAATCCGGTTCCACGCCAACGCAGATATGGCGTTAACCGATATCGCTTGCTTACGAGATTAATCGAATCCTGTAACCACACCTACGTCCGCACGGCAACAGAAGCGCGCCGCCCTTACCTTGTTCCCGCACTGCCGTTGGCATGGGCAGGCGATGGTGCCACTCGCGGCCAGCGATGCGGCGAGAACAGCCGGACGAGGAAGCCCACCGGACGCAGCCTGCCAATCGGCCGGACTTCCTTGCCGGTGGCCGGCGCGGGTGCCGTGGGCACTTCAGCGGGATCGGGACAGTGCGCACTGATGAGAGGTGGGTCTGCGATAAGGAGGAGGCGGCCCATGCGCAGTTACGTGAGATGCGATGAGGAGGGAGGGAGAGAAGGGGAGCCTTAGCTGGAGCAGACGCACATGAGGCGGCGGAAGGGCGGAAGGTTCCATTGTGTTCTGACGCGGTGGCTCATGTTGCCTCCTCCGAAATTATCATGTCCCAGTTACAGAGCTATCTCCTCATGAACCAAACAAAATGGGAAATCCTTTATTTGGTAAATGTTCCCTCCGTGATCCTATACGATTTACGTTTGCGATACAGTCTGTGAACCAAACGCCACCTAAGTTTAATGATTTGCGGCATATGCATTGCACATGGCCCTTGTAAGTTGAGAACCCGATGCCGCGCCTCCCGTTGTTTTTTGCCTTAATCCTCTATTAATGCGTGGAATGAGATGGAACAGCCCGCCAGGAGCGTAGACGTGGTTGTGTCCAGCTCGGTCAGGGAGAGAGGTCTCCCTCCGGGTAGGCGTGGGGCTTCGCGCTCTCCTCCTTTTCAAAAGGAAAGGACACGCGAAGGGCTGAGATGCGCGAGGTCCGCGAAGCTCCCATGGCGGTCGTCGATCCGTTCCCTAGGTCACAGACAGCAGGGCCCCACGGAGGAAGAGGAAGGAGGGGTAGTTCAGGAATTGTTCGGGCAACTTTGGCTGGTTCCAGACGATTCCCCACCATCCCCCTCCCGCAGCCCCCATGGAGCTAGGGTTCGCGACCGGGAGAGAGAGATAGAAAATCTGGTCTGGATCCGAAAATTCCTGTGAGAGAGCAAGTCCTTCACCCCGGAGGACTACTTCCCCGCAAGCCCAGGAGATCAGTGGAGCGGCGAACCGACGAAGCTCAGCTTTGCAGCCGAGATCTGGGGTAAGGGCATCAAGCAAACCTTCCTCCAGGCGGTGAAGCAGATGACGTGGAGAGGACAGGGCAGAGGCAGGGGTCCGAGGCAGCCAGGACCGGAGGAGGAACGCGTGACACCCTAGATATTTAAAATACTAAAACAAGATTCATAAATTTAGCATCATGCATAATAAACAAGAATAATTCAATCATGTATCTCTTTTAGGAATATATGTGCATGTATTTGTGCATATAAGGTTTTCATAAATATGTTCATAACCATATATGCTCAACTTGTCATAAAAAAATGTAGCATAGAAACACACTTATATTTTAGTACCTTACGTAGTGTACTGCAAACACCATTCGCAAATTTAAATTTTAAACACATAAGATGAATAGAAATCCAAATTCTAATAGTCTTAAATTTAAAATATCTTCTAAACTAAAGCTCAAATGAACTTTGATCCAAAACAAAAGTTGTAGATTTTAAAATTTCCTACAACTTTCATGTTCAAAAATTTTTAAATTTCTATTTAAAATTTTGAGAAAATTTAATTTGAATCCTGACCCTTTTCTCTCTTCTCTTCTCTTCTCTCCCCTCCCCTGCTCTTCTCCGGCCGGCAGAGAAGCACCGCCACGCGGCAGGGCATCCCTACGCTGGCGAGCCGCACCAAGGCGTGAACCCCAACGGGCCGCGACCAGCCACCGACCAGGCCTGCTGCCGGCGATTTGCCGCGCCCCGTATCCCGCCCCTGCCCAGCTCGCACATGCCACGCGGCCGGAGAAGCCCGACGCCGTGCCCTCGCCGGCCTCTTGCCGCGACCTTGTTCCGGCCGCACCTCCCTCGGCTTGGCTGTGCCCAGCCCCTCCTCCCCTTCCCTATGCGCCTATAAAAGGGCTGCACCGAGCCCCTGCTCATGCGTGTCCGAGCACCACCACCACCGCGCCATTAGCGCCGCCGCTCGAGCTCGCTGTGGAGCCCCTACCTCCGGCCTCCCTTCGCCTCCCCACCCCCTCAACCCCCAGGATAGGTTCCTCTCGACCCACTGAAGCTCCCTAGCCCGGCCCCCGTCGCTTTCCCTCGCTGGAGCCGAGCTTGCCCCCGCCGCCGAGCACGGCCACCGCCGGCAGCCCAACTCCGGCCACCCCAGCATCAACCGAAGCCATCACAAGGTAGCCCTCGCTTCACTCTTGCTCCCTGCCCCCTTTCCCCTTGCCGCCGGCGAGCCTCCTCGCCGGAATTTGACCGCCAACCATGGCAGCCGCGCCTAGGGACTACATTGCAATCGTCAAGTTCTTTTTAGGGTCCTCCGTGCATAAAACCAGGGACCTGCTCGTAAGACACAAAGTTGTGTAACGTGGTTTGAATCTGCAACTTGTAAAATTCACTACAAATTATAGATAAATCAGAAAAATACAAACTAAAATGTTCTGAATTTTCTGTAACAAGACCTACAACTTTCATTACAGGCACATTTTGATTTTCCTCATAAATCTTGCTCTAGAATAAATATTAGTTTATTTAACTCATGAATGTATCTTTTAATCTAGGCAAGTACTGATGGTAATTTTTGAGCAGTGGCTTAGTGTTTAGATGAGTAGCCTTGTGCAAAAAGTTTAAGACCAGAACAGACCCCTAGCTATAGTTGCTACTAAATCTTGATTCATGCACTAGTTTGGTAGATTTATTTATTTACCATGTTCTAGAGTTAGGGTAAGGATGCAACTTCTACAGTATTGTTACCTTACTGTATAGATGCTATAGAAAAAGTTTGGAACTTGTTACTTCTATCTAGCATACACATTTGATTTTGTCCATGAATACATGCATTAAATCACTATAAATAGTTCCTGTGCTTGGAAAAAATATGAAACTTTTACCAGAGGCTATATGTGAGTAGATAATCATGCTAGAAAGGTTTGATGTTCAGATGCTCTGTAGAACTGCCAATAAAAATGAATCTTGAGTAATGTAGATCTATTTTGTTCTATTTTGTGTGCTCTGATAGTTGCTCAATAAAATCTGAACAATTCACAGTAGAGTCTCTGTAGGTTGCTAACTTCTCTGTAAAATTTTGAGCACCATTACTCTTATGGTTTGATCTTCATAAATGAATCCATGTTCTAGCAGTAGTTGTTCACTTTATTTTTTTTATGACTTTTCTACTGCATAAAAATGACTAAAATTTTTACAATAAGTTTGTCACTAAGAAATGTTCTCTGAATAAAAATTTCAATAACAGAACCTATGTCTAGATTTAGTTAAAGAGTACCACATGTTGCCTTGTGTTGGGTAGAGAAAAAGAAAAATGGCTGCAAGTTAATAACTTATGGAAACCCCTTTTCCTTAATGAAGTAAGCAAAGTTAATTAATACTCTCTAAATGACTTCCCAAGAAAATGTAAATGAAATATTTTACAAATTAACTTGAGTTTTGTTGGTTTACAACTTTATAGTGATGTAATCAATGATCTTTACCATCAAAATAACTCTTGCATATGCATTACATGTAGACACTACCGCTCTCGCCGACGGAACGTACAAGTTGGTGCCCGAGTTCGAGAGTGAGCAGCACGAAGCTCAAGTTAATCTAACTGAAGTTGCTGACGACCCGAACCAAAGTTCGAAAGAGCAAAGGGTATGTTCTAGTCGGGGACAAGCACCAAAGTTGGTGCCTAAGGAGTTGATTGAGCATTGCCCAAAGGTCGACCCCAAAGCCACTCCGAAGAAGCAACAACTACGATGCTTCGCTCCCGATAAGAGGGAGGCTATCAAGAAGGAGCTGGCAAAACTACTCGCGGCCGGTTTCATTAAAGAAGTCTACCACCCCGAGTGGTTAGGCAACCCTGTAGTAGTCTTGAAAAAGAACATTAATGAATGGAGGATGTGTATAGATTACACTGATCTCAACAAACACTGCCCGAAGGATCCCTTCACTCTCCCACGCATCGACCAAGTCATCGACTCTATGGTTGGCTGCGTCCTGCTCTCTTTCCTTGACTTCTACTCGAGTTACCACCAGATCGCTCTCAAGGAAGAAGACCAGCTCAAGACCGCATTCATCACCCCCTTTGGAGCATATGCCTACACAACCATGTCCTTCGGGTTGAAGAATGCAGGAGCCACCTATCAGCGGGTCATCAGATTATGCCTTGCTGATCAGCTACATCGCAACGTTGAAGCCTACGTGGACGACGTGGTCATCAAGACCAGATCCCACGACGAGTTCATCCCTGATCTTGAGGAAACCTTCAACAACTTACGCAAGTTTTGATGGAAGCTTAACCCAACCAAGTGCATCTTCGGCGTGCCACAAGGAAAACTACTCAGTTTCATCGTTACTCACCGAGGAATTGAAGCAAACCTGGAGAAGATCACCGCCATCACAGACATGGATGCTCCACGGACGGTCAAGGATGTCCAGAAACTCACAGGCTGTATGGCGACCCTGGACAGATTTATCTCGCGACTTGGAGAACTAGGATTACCCTTCTTCAAATTGCTCAAGCACCACGACAAGTTCCAGTGGACTGAGGAGGTGAAGCAGGCGCTGGAAGATCTCAAGCATCATTTGTAGTCGCCCCCCATCCTAACGACTCCACAACCAGGCGAGAACCTGCTAGTCTACATCGCCGCGACTACTCACGTCGTCAGCACGACAATCGTGGTGGAACGCCAAGAGGAAGGCCATGCCTTCGGTGTGCAGCGACCAGTCTACTTCATCAGCGAAGTCCTTTCTGAATCCAAGGTTCATTACCCGATAATTCAGAACTACTCTATGGTATACTCATTACCTCCAGGAAGCTTCATCATTATTTCGACGCATACAACTTCTCAGTGGTCACTAATTTCCTATTGGCGGATATCCTCCAATATCGGGATGCCACCGGGCGCATCTCCAAGTGGGCAGTGGAACTGGAGGCTCTCACCCTCGACTTCAAGCCCCCGACGGCCATCAAATCACAGGCACTAGTTGATTTCATGGCGGAGTGGCGAGAAAACCAAGTGGAAGCCCCAGCCAACCAGCCAGAGCATTGGGTCATGTACTTCGACGACTCACTCAAGCTCGACGGCGGCGGTGCGGGAGTACTCTTAATCAGTCCAAAAGGAGAACAACTCAAGTATGTGTTCCAAATACTATTTGAGGTCTCCAACAACGAAGCCGAGTATGAGGCACTATTGCACGGGCTACGCCTGACAGTCTCTCTGGGCATCAAGCGACTACTTGTCTATGGTAACTCCTTGCTAGTGGTCCAGCAAGTCAACAAAGAGTGGGACGTCAACAAGGACACCATGGACGCGTACATAGTGGAAATACTAAAGCTCGAGAACAAGTTCTCGGGGCTGGAAATTCATCATGTGATTCGCGACAACAATGTGGGAGCGGATGTGCTCTCGAAATTGGGTTCTGATCGAGCCAACGTCCCACCGAGAGTTTTCATTCACGAGTTGCATCACCCATCCATCAAGACACCAGATCCATGTACCATCGCTCAGGGTCCAACGGAACCCGACCAAGAGGTCTTCATGATCGAGGTCAACTGGCGGGTGACGTTTATCGACTACATCCAGGAGCACAAACTACCCCCCGGCATCGACCCAAAAAGTGATGAGGCCACACACATCCTAAGGCGCAGCAAAGGGTATGTTCTAGTCGGGGACAACTTGTACAAGCGTGGATCAGCATCAGGCATACTCATGAAGTGTGTCCGTACGGAGGAAGACAGAGAAATTCTCCAGGAGATTCACGAAAGCGTGTGCGGGAACCATGCTGCTTCTCGCACACTAGTTGGCAAGGCTTTTAGATCAGGTTTCTACTGGCCGACTGCTTTGGCAGACACCGAAGCACTCGTTCGCCGGTGCGCAAACTGCCAGTTCTTCAGCGAACAACCCCATGTCCCGGCTCACAACCTTATCCCCAACACTATCATCACGGACTTGGGATCCAATTTTCACACGGACTTGGGATCCAATTTCCACTCGCATCAGTTCTGGGATTTCTGTGAACGCGGTGCCATAGAAGTCAAGTACGTTTCAGTGGCTCACCCGCGGGCTAACAGCCCGGTTGAGCGCGCCAACGGCTTCATTCTTGATGACTTGAAGAAATGACTCTATGATGCTAACAGCAAAAAGGGCAGCAAGTGAATCAATGAGATCTCGTTAGTAATCTAGGGGCTTCACACACAACCAAGCAAAGCCACAGGACAGTCACCTTTCTTTCTCGTCTATGGTCCGAAGCTATATTACCAGCTGATGTCATGTGGCAATCTCCTCGACTGGAGATGTATGAAGAAGGCGAGGCTGATGACGCAAGACATCTCGAACTCAACTCGGCAGAGGAAATTAGATGCAATATCTTGCTCCAGTCGGCTCGCTACCTACAAGGAGTCCATCGTTACCACGACCGGAATGTTCAACAACGTTTTTTCAACATTGGAGATATGGTCCTTCGCGCATCCAGGACGAAACCGGGCTGCAAAAGCTTAATTCGCGATGGGAGGGACCCTTCCTCGTGCACAAGGTTACAGGAGCAGGGTCGTATCGCTTACAGTACCCTGATGGCCAGGAGGCCCCAAACTCCTGGAATATCGAGCAACTACGCCATTTTCACCCTTATCTAACTTGTGTCCCAAGTTGTTAGCTGTGGTGTAGCATGGTCTACTGGAGGGGCATCGTTCCCATACTGCCAGTACTACTCCGTATACTGATCCACGACTAGTACTACGTAGAGACTACTGCAAGGGCATCGCTACCATACGGCCAGTTCTACTCCGTTTACTGGTTCACGACTGGTACTACGTAGAGTTTACTGCATGGGCCTCGCTCCTGTACTCCCAGTACTACTCCGTTTGCTGGTTCACGACTGGTACTACGTAGAGTTTACTGCATGGGTCTCGCTCCTATACTTCCAGTACTACTCCGTCTACTGGTTCACGACTGGTACCACGTAGAGTTTACTGAAGGAGCATTGCTCCCATACTTCCAGTACTACTCCCTTTACTGGTTCACGACTAGTACTACGTAGAGTTTACTGCAAGGGCATCGTTCCCATACTGCCAGTACTACTCCGTTTACTGGTTCAGGACTGGTACTACGTAGAGTTTACTGCATGGGCCTCGCTCCTGTACTCCCAGTACTACTCCGTTTGCTGGTTCACGACTGGTACTACGTAGAGTTTACTGCATGGGTCTCGCTCCTATACTTCCAGTACTACTCCGTCTACTGGTTCACGACTGGTACCACGTAGAGTTTACTGAAGGAGCATTGCTCCCATACTTCCAGTACTACTCCCTTTACTGGTTCACGACTAGTACTACGTAGAGTTTACTGCAAGGGCATCGTTCCCATACTGCCAGTACTACTCTGTTTACTGGTTCATGACTGGTACTATGTAGAGTTTACTGAAGGGGCATTGCTCCCATACTTCCAGTACTACCCCGTTTACTGGTTCATGACTAGTACTACATAGAGTTTACTGCAAGGATATCGTTTCCATACTGTCAGTACTACTCCGTTTACTGGTTCACGACTAGTACTACATGGAGTTCACTGAAGGGGCTTCGCTCCCATGCTTCCAGTAACAGCTTCCAGTAACAGTCAGATTACTAGTTCTCGACTAGTACTCTATATTACTGAAGGGGCCTCGCTCCCATGACACTGCGTTTACTAGTTCCCGACTAGTTTTACGTGTCGTCGACTACTTTGACTACTCGTCTCGCCTACAAAACTAGTCAGAATCGACTCTGACTAGTCGGCTTCATCGACAATTCAAGATCCAGTGGCAACTTGGCCAATGCCTGGGCTCGGGGGCTGGTGTCACCAACTACTAGGTGTATCATGTGCGACTCATCTAGCTCCCAGGCTCTGGGGCTAGATACAACACGGCTCTCAACGAACAAGGTTTGATTTGAGCGGTAATTTATGGTGCTTTTTGGATAAGTTATTTTCTTAAGAATTTTTTAAGGGAAATCATTCTGAAAAAAGCGGTTTTTAAATTTCTGAACCAATTTGCCCATCTTAACCATCAAATCTTTACCGTCATATATTGCATGCCACGATTCTTTGGATCCTTTATTCAAAACCTTGAGGATTTGGATTCAAGGCTCGGGGGGCTGCAGGGACACGTGTCATCAACAACTTATTTTTCAAATCTTTTAGAAAATAAGGACAGAAGACTAAATTGACCCTCAGCCTGATTCTGCGAGTCAACCTAAGGCTGAGGAGCTACTCCATATGGAGTGCGAGTTCTCGCACCCCATATAAAGGAAGACTTGACAAACTACTCGGGGCATGAGCACCGCACAGCCTCGATGCAGCCAAGGAAGTACTCGGAAGACACCTTCAAGATGGAGTTCGAGAGAACTCGAAGACGCCTTCAGAAGTACTCGAAAGCGTGCAGTACTCGACTACGGAAAGCTCGGGGGCTTGTTAGACCCGGGTCCATGGGACTGCGCACATGGCCTGCTTTTGACAGGATAAGGGGTGGGACATGGCCCACACCCTACATCAGTCGTAACTACTCATAGCGTAGTAGAACTACTCATACTGTAGTAAAACTAGTCGGAGACAGTAGGAAACTACCCAAAAAGTACTTGGGTAGGACTCCTGGGCTCGTATCCGACTAGGACTTCCATGTAACCTTGTTCCCCCAAACTATATAAGGCCGGTAGGGACCCCCTCCAAACATAAGATCACCCGATCACTACCTAAGGCAATACAAACCACACATGACGTAGGGTATTACGCTCTCGGCGCCCCGAACCTGTCTAAACTTTGTGTTCCTTGCACCTTCGAGTTCCTGATCTCGGCGACACCCTACCTTCAAACTCACCACCTCGGTGGTATCCCTCGGTGGACGTGGCGGTAAACACCAACTCCTGGTGTTACAATGTCTCTTAGAATCTAGGATGGGAAAGTAGAGCCTCTTGGAAAACTAGTGGAGGCCTGGATCAAAGTCAGAGGGCTTCCACCAAGATGGTGTCACTGGTTGGTTTTTCAGCAAGTGGCTTCTAGCCTACGGAAACTAGCTGATGTAGATTGGTACTCTCTGTTCTCAAACCACTTTGAAATGGTTAGGCTGAAGGTTAAGTGCAAAGACCCCACCAAGATTCCCTTCCAGAGGGTGGTGGAGCTGAATGATGAACTCTTTCTGATCTACTACAAAGTGGAAGGAGTGGAGCAGACTCCTAACAGTAAAAAGGAAAAGGATGATGATGATGATGACCCTCCAATGGATGATGATGAGGATGATCTTCTAGGTGACGACTTAAACAACACAGAACCCCGGGGGGGCCTCCAGCACAAGGTGGGTCTGGTCAGGGGAATCCAGAATCAAGCCACAAAAGGAAATTGGGTGACTGTTCCACATCTCAGCAGAAGACAGGGGGTAACCATCTCAGTGAAGAGGTGTAGAAAGCTATGATGTCTATTCAGCAAGAAGAGAGATGGGATGATCCAAAGAGCGAGGAAAGTCAGATCTGTATCAATCTGCTGCAGGCAATGGATCTGGAAGACAATGACTCTGAAAGAGATCCAAAGGAGGAAGACCTATTGCTGAGAGATGAGGCTCCCAGAAGAATGGTCTTATGCCCTTGCCAAGGACAAAGAGCGGAGTTAGCAATCAGATGTACATCCTGCTGATGCAAATATAAAAGAGTGGTGAGGAGAAGCCGACCAAACCTATGGAGATTGGGGCTCAAAACCAGCAGAAGAAGTGGAAGAAAAAACCCACCAAAGTCTGGGGTCCAGTACAAGCTGAAAGGAAAAGTTTGAGGCATGTGGATGATGGAAGACCAATGCTGGAGAAAGCCCACAATCTGAAAAGAAAAGTCAACCTGGACAACAATGCAGGTAAGAAAAGCTATGTTTCTGCAATACTTTCTAAGGCTACTTTATTGCACATTGCTTCTAGCATAGATTTACATATAGAACCCGCTGATGATAGTTTTGTAGTGGATCGGTTACAACACCTAGATGAAAGTAGAATAAATACCTTTGTTAATACCTGCAAGACTTCTGGGTGTGCTAGTGGCAGAATGAGCCCAGAGAAAAATGATCTGTCGGTGGACAGCCTAGAAAATAGATTAGAGGTTACAATTCCTATCTTAAATAGTAATGTAGAAGAGAGGTTGGTGCAGGAAGAGGTCCGTGCAACATCTCCAGAGCAAATTAGAAACAACCTGGATAATGATCTTCTAGAGGCAGAGGCACTATCTGGGTGGACAAAAGTAGAGCCTAGGAACAAACATAAAAGTAAGTTTAAATGATTGGTATGTTTTGGAATATTAGAGGCTTACGCAAACTTGAAAGAGTCCCTGCCCTTATCAACATGATAAAGGGTAATCATGTGGACTTTGTAGGCATTCTAGAAACTAAGAAAAATTTCTTCCATGAGGGTTTCCTTAGGTCATTGACAGGTAATATTCCTTTCACCTGGAACTATCTCCCTGCACAGGGGAGTGCTGGTGGGATTTTAGTTGGAGTAAATTTTGATAAATTCCAGGTCACTGATCTGTTATGGTCCAAGATAAAAGATCCAGCTTCTGTTGGAAACTGGTCACCATCTATGGTAGTCCCTATGAGGAAGGGAAGCAGAGCTTCCTTGAGAGCTTCATAAGGTCATGCAGCCCTGGTAGGGGCCAATCATGTTAGGCGGTGACTTCAATTTAATTAGAGGTTTAAGAGATAAAAACAATAGCAACATCAACTTCAAGTGGGTGGATGCTTTCAGTGATTGGATAGACAAGTGGGGGCTGATAGAGCTGAACCCAAAAAATAGGAAGTATATTTGGACCAACAACCAGGAGGATTTTGGTGTTGTCAAAAATTGACAGAATTTTTGTTTCAACAGACTGGGATGCTAACTTCCCTCTGACTAGGATTAAGGCTTTAGATAGGCTTCCCAATGATCACAACCCTCTTTTGCTTGACACTGGTTTAGGTACCTCTAGCCCAGTTAAGCGCTTTCGTATTGAAAAATGGTGGCTAGAAAAATGAAAATTTCTATAAAGTAGTTGAGAAAGCCTAGGCCGTTCCCTGTAGTGAGAAGAAAGAGTATCGATGTTTGGCAGTTTAGGATCGGGACTTTTAGAAGGCTCACTAGAGGATGGGCCGCAAATGAGGTAGCAGCCATGAATAGGGAGAAAGTTGCCCTGGCTGAGGAATATAATAAACTAGATCTAAAAGCAGAGACTAGTGATTTGCTAGATAGTGAGAAGGATAGGATGAAAGTGATATCTTCATCCCTAAGTAAAATTTGGGCTCCAGAAGAGATCAAAGCTAGACAAAGGTCGAGAGATACGGATATCTTAGAAGGATATAGAAACACTGCGTATTTCCAAGCGGTGGCAAACCAGAGAGCTAGAAAAAAGAGGGTAGAGGTGTTAGAAGGCCCTAGGGGCTTAGTTGAGGATGACAAAGGTATGATGGAAGTGGCAGTGAACTTCTACAAGGAGTTATTCGCCAGGGAAGAGAGTGCCAAAGCTAGTTTAGGTTCAGAGTTCTGGAGTGCCGAAGAGCTAGCTAGTCAGGAAGAAAATAATTTTCTAACCGCTCCCTTCTCTGAGAAAGAGATTAAGGAGGCCATCTTTAGCTGCTACCCAGAAGGGGCCCCAGGCCCTGATGGGCTTCCCTTCCTTTTCTATCAAAAGTTTTGGGAATTTGTGAAGCAGGACATGGCGGCCATGTTTAATGATTTTTGGAATGGGTCTCTGGACCTCCAAAGGCTTAACTTTGCTCTGCTGACCCTAATCCCTAAGGAACCAGATGCTAGGAATACGAAAAAGTTAGCCTGTGTAACTGTAGTTTTAAAATCTTCTCTAAAGTGTTGACGTTTGGCAAGGTTATTGGACGGTTAATCTCTCTTGAACAGAGTGCCTTTATTCGTGGTAGATACATCTTAGAAAGTGTAGTTGTAACACATGAGGTAGTACACTCCATTCATAAGAGCCAGAACCCAGGTGTGGTCCTGAAAGTAGATTACGAGAAAGCTTACGATAGAGTCAACTTAGATTTCCTATTTGAAATCTTAGTTTCTAGAGGTTTCAGTCCAAAGTGGGTAGGCTGGATTAAGTGCCTGGTGCTGAATGGCTCTCTAGGTGTCACTCTGAATGGGAATGATAGTAGTTTCACCAGGAAAGGGTTGCGATAGGGCGATCCTATTTCTCCCATTCTCTTCAATCTGGTTGGTGATGTTCTGACCAGGATGTTGGCAAAAGCTGCTAAGAGCAAGTTAATCAAAGGTCTCTTAACTTCTCTAAGAGAGGAGGGTGTGGTATCCCTGCAGTATGCTGATGATACCATCCTCTTCTCTGATGTTGATGAACAACATCTGTTAAACTTGAAGGGGGTTTTGGCCTGGTTTGAGCAAATTTCAGGCATGCGAATTAACTTCCACAAAAGTGAGATCATTCCAATGAATTTGAGCGAGGAGGATACCCATAGGATAGCTCATTTGTTTGGTTGCCCAGTTGGAGAGTTCCCCATCAGATACCTTAGTGTTCCTCTCCACTTTGAGAAGTTGAGGAGAGAGGATGTCCAACCTCTAGTAGATAAGATAGTGAAACGAGTAGCTAGTTGGAGAGGTAAACTCCTCTCACATGCTGCCAGGATAGTTCTGATTAGGACTTGTTTAGCCTCTATCCCAACTTACCCTCTTTCCTTTATAAAGTTCCCAAAATGGGCAATCAAACTAATCTCCACCCATATGGCAAATTGCCTTTGGAATGACACAGAGGATAAACTAAATGGCATCTGGCCAATTGGGGGAGTATTAGCGTGTGTAAAAATTTTGGTGGATTAGGTATCCCTGATTTGAGAGATCTAAATATCTGTCTGTTAGGTTCCTGGTTGAGAAGGTATCAGGTAGATGATGGGAAGCTTTGGAAACAAGTAATAGATGAGAAGTACAATACAGATAGGCCTAATATTTTTTATAGCAATGATCTAGGGGCCTCCCAATTCTTCAAAAGCCTGATGTGGGCAGCAAAAGCTGCTAAAATGGGGTATAGATGGAAAATAGGGGATGGTAGGAAAATAAAGTTTTGGGACGACAACTGGTTAGGATCTTCAAGTTTAGAAATTCAGTTCTGGCCTCCATATGTGGTAGTGAATGAAAAGAATAAAACAATTGCTGACCTCTAGGATGGTAACAACCTGAAGTGTACCTTTAGGAAGGTGGCTGGTAAGGAAATGATGAGACAGTGGGAGGAGGTCGTCCAGATTGCCTCTACCATTAGTTTCTCTAGTGAACTAGATGAAATGGTGTGGACTTTCACTTCAAATGGAGTTTACTCTTCCCAATCTTTATATAAAGTCATAAACTTTAGAGGTGTTACCCCAGTACATCTGCCAGCTGTTTGGAACCTGAGAATTCCCCCAGGGTCCATTTCTTTCTCTGGCTGCTCACCCAAAACAAGGTCCTGACTAGAGATAATGTGTGTAAAAAAAGAATAAGCTGATAAGTCCTGTCTGTTTTGCACTGACAATGAGTCAGTTATACATCTTTTCTTTGATTGTGTGGTAGCTAAACAAATCTGGGCAAATATCTCTGAAGCCTTAGAAATTAATTGTGGTAGCAATTTTTAGTCCATAGGGAAGTTTTGGATTAGTAACAAGAAACATCTGATAGTGAATATGTTTACCTCTGCTGCCCTGTGGGGGGCTCTGGAAACTAAGAAACCTCGTGTTTTCAGAATGGGCTCTGACAAGATGTGCCAAGTGTGCTGTGGAAGATAGCAGGTCTGATCCAAAACTGGAGAGTGCTTTGCCCAGCAGAGAAGATGCAAGAACTAGAGCTCAGGCTAGGAAAGTTGCAGTGCTTAGCAAGACAACCTGGAAGTTTGGGGAACTAGCAGGCCATCTCAAAGATGACCTGCTCAGCTTCCTGGTGAACTGCGGGGGCGACCTGACACCTTCAAAGGTCCCCAAGCACTTGGCACACCTCTTCGTTGACGGATGGATCGACACCACAAAGGAGACGGAAGCTTGATCAACTTCTCGCCTGCTTTCTCTTTCGAGGTCTTTTGTGCGCCCTGCGCCTCTCGGTGCTGTAATAGGGTAGATGTTCCTTCGAACTGCTGTCTGTCAACTTAAGGCTGTGCCTCTGCGAGCCGTTACAGTACTGTAAACTGAAACGTTCTAGTCTTTCGTTAAGTAAGACTGGGGCAAATCGCCCTAAAATTCTAAAAAATCCTCTATTCATGCTCTCAGTTCTAAGCACGTCGTGATGTGGTTTTGGTGGGAGGATGATTGCTGTTTTACAATAGTAATCTGTGTTAGTATTAGTTCATGAATATGTAGGATTGATGCAACGATGTTCCTCTGTTTCTGTTGCAAGCACTATCTTCTTTTTGACCTTGCGAAGTTTAGATCTAGAAGCGGTAACATTAGATGGTCATTGTATATCGTGTGAATAATGCTACTCAATTTCTATGAAGTAGGGCAGATGCAAAGGTTGAAACCTTTTCTCCAAAATGAAATATTGAAGTTTTTATTACGAATGTAGATATTGGGATATGGATAAATTATCCTTAGATGTTAAATTTAGTCAAATTGCAAGATCTCATTTCAGGTAGACCTGACGCTTTTATCATCTGCCCGTCTTATCGCGCACCTTTATGTGACCTAATAGGACTTTTAAATTCTGATTTTTTTGGGGGAGGGGTCGGGGATGATGGGGGCAAAACAAGGACACAGGGCACAAAAGCATGTTATGCTATGTCATCATTTGAAATTATTTCAATGCATCTCTTTACGGTTCCATATGAATTTGCAGCTTTCTTTTCACAATTCACCGGCCCTCTCCGCCCCTCTCTTGTAATTTGCCACACTGGCTACATTTGAATTGTAGGTATACTAATTTATCAAAATATCGTATCAAATTGAGCAATTTACAAGTTGTTGAATCTGTAACTAACTGTCAAGTTGTCATAACCTTATTAGCTTTAAGTATGCATAAATGATGTAATTTGTTTAAAATTATTATTTGTGCATATTTTATACTTTACAAACGGAATGCAGTTTTTTCCACAAAACAATAAACAGGCGAAGTTGCATTCACGTAAAGCTATCTAAGTCACCAAAATCTTGGTTGCTTACAAATAGTGACGGGTTATGGGGTGGCAGCATGAGAACCCTAAGTATTTTTTAGGTAACTAGGAATTATTTTAGGTACTGCCAATAGTTGGTAGCATGCCTTTTGAATTTTGAAAAAAATACTGAAGCATCTCCGAGAGTCTTTCTAAAATCTATTCTCTAAATCATCATTTAGATAGTCACTTGAGGAAAAATCATTTTCTATATCTTTATACTCTCCAACAACTTTTCTATATTTGGTGCATAGTCTAGAGAGCAATTCTCGCTCTTCATCTTTAGCTAGCGAGAAATTCAGAATAAAGAAAGTCTATATTTACATTCAATTGAAGAGGCTATTGGAGGGTAATTTTTAACCAAAATCTCTATTGCTAAAGATATAAAATTTCTCTTGATATGCTCTCAGCATATTTTACTTGTATTTTTCTCTAATATGAAAAAACTATTTTTTTGATAATGGAAGGTGCTATTCTTTTGATAATGGAAGGTGCTCTACCAGGCTACCAAATTCATCCCCAATACCAAAATATTTTTGGCAATTACCAAAACACACCTCCTCTTACTCAGTTGTAGAGGATTTCTTGCTCTATCCTACTCAGTTGTAGGAAATTTTTTGCTTTATGCTATCCATTGAGTAATCTACTACAACATTGGCTAAAAAATTAAAAAAATATCATCGATGATGAAGAGAAAAAATATATCTATACTTCTATACTATAAAAGTTAAAAAAGTTGAAAGAATTAAAAATAATTTTTACCAAAACTAGATTTACTGTACTTCTTACGGAGGTACCGGCATGAAAATATTTCTATTCTTTTTTCACCGCGCTTTTAATCATACCCGCCCGCCGTACCCACCCTTCGTTCGCTTCCTTCCCAATCTCCATTCTTTCCGCATCTCGCCGGTGCACGCGGCAAGGCGACAGGAGCCGTGCGGTAGAGGCGGCGCCCTTTCGCGATCTGCAGCACAGGTTGGCAGCAGACCTCCGCGGCCCCGTGCGATGCAAGCTCCGGCGGTGGTGCCGGAACGGCGGCGTTCATTGATGTTCGTTTCCCTGGCAGGCAGCTAGCGGTGGCGCACCAGTCCGCCGACGGCCCCAAAACCAAGCGACATCCAGCGGCGACCACCAGCTTGGGCAGTGTAGCGGCAGCAGTCCACTGGTAAATCATCCCCGTTCTCTACATCCTCTTCTTTTGCTCCATGCCTAATGGACTAATGGTAAACTATCTCGCTAATGCTTCCTCTCCTATTTTCTTGTCCAGTGCATGTGATGTGTTCGACAAAATGCCTAAGCCACGACAGAATGCCTATATTAATTGCAAGTTATGGATGACCACGACCTGCATATCTATCTCCAAGGTCAGTAAATCTGGATATTTGAATCTATCAAGTAATACCATACTCTTGAATCTTCATGTAACGATAATATTTTTGTTCTACGTACAAGTCAATCACTTTGCCACTTGCATGTTTAATTGTTTATTCAGGCTGCTATCCATGATCAAAGGAACTTTCAGTCGTGCAGAGGACAATGTGGTAAAGCTGTGCAGGTTCTTTATGCTTATGTCACCTAACTTGTTGATGTTGTAAAGCCTTGACGGCCGTTTTCCTTCTGTTTTGCTTATGTCTTGTTTGAACACATCACAAATATCAGATCCTGCAAATTTGCAATGGTTTTGGTGGTGCCCTCAGGGTGCATTTTACAAAGCTGTTAACCCAACAAGGATCGAGGAGGGCCTTCACAGTATACAAGAACAAATGTTTCATATTTCCTTACGCACACTTTGTAGTTAAATGTTAGAAGGGAATACAGAAGGGCATTTTTTTTCTCCTTTTATAGCTATCGTCAATTTACCAATGATGCGTTTCTTCTTCAGTTTGTGCCAAGGTGATCCACCTCAAACATTTCTAAGAGACGATTGTTGGCAATAAACCGTTGATGAATCCAAGTGGATGAACCCCTCTGTGAGCATAATGTTTTAGTGTTCCATTCTTTGGAAACCCATAAAAGTGCTGTTTGCTGATTCACACTGTTTCCTGACCCGAATTCAATTTGATCCCAGGTATGAGATCAAAATGGCACCGAGTCTTCTAATGGAGATGCATGTGATGGTCATTCTAAATGTGAGTAGGCACAGCTAAGCTACTATTCTTCCTAAAGCAAATTTTTCTACTTCTCTGTCTTTAGATTTTGCATTTTAGTGAGGACAACCAAACATTCAGGTTAATTGGATGGCTAGCTAAACATTGTTTTCCATTCAAATGATCGACATCATTATTCTATGTGGCAGTAGGGTTCATTTTTTCTATGACATTATAGTGCCCATATAATTTTGTCTGATCTACTAGGACTAGATGTCTGTGAGAATGCCTCTGTACTCTGTAGTCGCTGCTCCTCACGAAACTATGGCAGGCGGAGAGTCTAAGTGGAGATAAGTCGAGGATCATGGGCATATACTATCTCGATCTCATTAGGTACGGGAGGATGACAACCTGCTGGCCAATAATATGGGCGTATGTTATCTCGATCTACCTGGCATAGATGTAATAACTCTAAAATCACTACATAATGTGTACTGAGGTAATCCATCAATTTCAATGTACATATTGCAATTGAGCTGTATGTTGCACACCCTGAATGTGTTGCACACCCTGAAAGCTTCAGTTCACTCCCTCATGGTTAGGTATTCTGGGATCCAATGTAGCGAATTGTGGTAATGTGCCTTTCTGGAAATTCAATGTAGTGAACTGCGTGTTGAGTCTCAATGAAATTAACATTATATACTAAAATAACTTTCAGTTATAGCATAGGTAACTATGTATGATTCCTAACTTAGGATACGGAGATCAATTATTCATAGTCACGCTCAATATGGGGCTCTTTAATCAACGTTTAATTTTCCTGCACAGTTTTGTGGACACTGCATGTTTTGAGTTTTGCTCAATTTTGGGGGAATTTCTGTGTACAGCAGTTAGGATAAATTGTTGTAGTAAATTCAGATTTAGAATGGTGCATTCAAGGAATTCTAAAACGCACTTTGTGTGTGCACGGGTCAGCTGCGGCGACAGTCAATCTGCAGGGGAGGGCCGGCGGCAGCAGTTGATCTGGAGTGCAGCGCAGGCAGTGAGAGGCATGGGGTTGGCACGGAGGAAGAGGAGCGGCGCTGCTGCGAAAAAGGAGGAACGGGGAAGAGGATATGCTAACAGGATATGTGGTTGTTATGGGCTGGTAGGTGGGCTAGGCCTTACTCCTTGCCCTTTTCTTCCTTCTTTTTTCTTTTCTCCTTTTATGCTGTTAATTTTTCTATGTGGGTATATGGCCTCACCTCACCTCATCTAGGCGTTGAGGGGGGGGGGGGGGGGGGCACCACCTTGCCTCAATGCCTTAAGAACCATGGTTCTATGCAGTGCCAATTTAGGCAACAATAGAGAAACTGGAAGGTTTTTTCTGTGCCCAATTTCTCATTTTAAGAACCTTGATTGAACTGGTAGCCTGGTAGTATTTTGTGCATTCATTTGGAGCTGGTGCTGCTTTACTCCACATAATAATCTTACTAAGAGTATTTTTCTCTTGGATATGCAGGAATAATTTGATTCTGTAGTATCCATTGCATTTATCTATCTTGATTCAAATAGTTCATTGTCATTATCATTTCTTATCTGTTCACCTACATAATGGTGTAGTTTTCTTGATCGGCACAATTCAGGAAGGACCTGGACTACTTTATTATAATAGCCCTTTCCTTCTATAACCTTTGTATGTGCTTATGGAGCAAATCAATTAGTTCCCATGAATGCTTTTGTCTGCAATAGTGGTGTTTCCAAATGGTTGAGACTTGGGAGCAAAGGGTGCATTTGCAATATAAAAAGGAAGGTTGTGGCTGAAAATTTCTTTTGAGTTGTATACGGTTTCCAACTTTAAAACTTTGCAGTACTATGCCTGTTCCTTCAAAATGAATTGTTAGTTTTTACAATCATTGTGTAGTAATGTTTATTTATGCCAGTTAAACTTTTGCAGGCGGGCATTCGTGTTATTATTGGGGATTTTGCATTACATCCACTTTAAGTACTTTGAAAAGGTATAGAAAATTACATGATCTTATTGCATCTAATTTGAAAATATCCTCTTTATTGCACTCATGTATCACAATTTTTTTTAAAAATAAAAAATTATGAACCATTTATAATATTTATTTGATGTAATTCTCCACAAACTTTTACTGAAAGTTTTTTTTTTAACTCATTGCATCTTTTCCCTACTGCATCTGCCTGCGCGCTACTACACCATTCATCTAGAAGTAAGGATAACACTTCATCTACACCAACATTAATCTTTCATAGTAGGAGCAAGTGCTACGCCTATGACTATGAGCTATTTGTATCTGTTATGATCCCGAAGCAAGAAGTTCGTTAGAGATAATCATGCTTGCTTGTAGTGCCCTTTTTTTATCACTGCTCCAGAAATCAAATTGGGTTTGATTTTATCCCTGTCTTCTAAGATGTTGAGCTTGATGGCTTGCTCTTGGATGCTATTGCATATAACGTGTTCAAAGGTGGCTAGAGATTTCTGTTTTCCTTTTTCAATGCTCTGGGGGCAGTCCTAACTTATTGGACCGAGGATGGGCGAGGAGTACTATTTGATACGAAAATAAGAAGAATAGAAATTCAGATGTTGTGCTTGCCTAAAAAGGCCCACCATGAATTAGTGACCAGAGTAATCTCTCTCTTAAAATAAATATTTGATCCATTTATTTTCTCTTTAACAGTTGCAAATCTGTCTCGCTTGTGTAGGCGTATTTTTCTTGTCTTGCTGGTTAGGGACAACCCAGTTGGCTCACACAGTGTGTCTCCACTCACGTTCATCTTTCTTGTCTTGCAGGTCAGGGACAACCCAGTTCGCTCACACACTCTGTCTCCACTCACGTTCATCCCCCATATCAATTTAGCCGATAGCACAAAGACTAGCAAACAGTGCAAGTGCTAGAATTTGACAAAACAATCAAGCAACAAAATAGATTTATAATTTATTTTGTAAAGCTCTATTCAAGTTGTATGGTACAATTTATCTTTTGCGTAATTGAATTTCAGGATTTGTTTTAACATATCAAAGGTAGAACCTGATATTGAAAAGGGAAGAAGCATGGACTCTGCGGTATTTAGTGGTAGTATAAGGCTTGTTTGATCTGAATAATGTGTCACATACTTATAAACATTGTTAGTTTAATATACCATTATATGAATGAAAATTGTAGAGAGAGACAGATAGATGGAGGAAAGGAGGGAAGAGAAGAGGGGGAGAGAAATGACAATTCAAACAAGCTAATCTGACAGCTATCAAATCCTAATATAAGTTAGGCTTAGATGTGATACATTGAGGTTAGATAAGGTTTGATTGTTTCTCTCCAAATTAAGGTTTGAACAGTTCATAGAATGCACGCAAGTTCAATATCAAAGAGTGTCAATCGGATTATTTTTTCCTTACTATAAAGAGCAAGTATCTATGTTGCTTTCTTTTGACTTCTGAATCGGATTCGATTGCTCTGGGTATTTGGTCTTTAATTGATGATTACTATTTCACCGGAGAGGATCGATGTCTATCAAACAACAATTATGGAAGCTCAATTAGCATTGTAATTGCTGGCTGAATAACTATTGTATAATCATTAGTAAATATTGTTGATGTACTATATGTAATTGTGATTTGCACTTGTTATTGGTTGAAGGAAATAAAGTAAAACCTTGGTTATTTATGGAATCTATAGGATTCCTTTCCCATCTTGTAGACACGCACATAGCTCTCGTATATGGAATTACGTGGTGCAACGAAATTTTGTTATTTATTAATGAGATTTTTTAAGTAATAGTTCAATGTAATCCAATCACTTTCAAATAATTTGACTTTAAACACGTGTTTGTAACACGTGCATCTCCACTAGTAGAATATAAATATGAGAGATGTATAATCTGCTGGAGATGCTGTAGCGACCAATATATCCTCTATTTGTCTTATTACAAAGTTCTAGATGCAGATCTTAGCTGTTACAAGCAAGGCAACCATCACCAAAATCATACATAGAAGATCCTCAACGCCATTCTGTTCCAAATACAGACGACCTCTAAATTCCATTAGCAAGGAAACCCAACGGGCTGTCAAGGACCCGTCCGATCGGGTCAGCGGACGGTCCAGATCAGCCGTGACCGCGCTCTCTTGCGTTTGAAAGCGGCCGCGTTCCCATTCAAAAAATTCGAAGGGCCGCCACGCTCCCTTTTTACCCCGCCGCCGCCGCCGCCCGAGAACCGGCGCCTCATCCTCCCGAGCCCCCGACCATGTCCTCCCGCTCCCCACCGCCGTCCCCGGCCGCGCGGGAGTGGCCCTGCTTCCGGTGCACGTTGAACAATCCCATCTGCTCCGACAAATGCGAGGCATGCGAGGCCCCGCGCCCCTTGGAGCTCGCCGCCGACAGCCCCGTCGTCGTGGCCGCCGCCGCCGCCGCGTTGACCCCGCTCCCGCAGTTGCGGAGGAAGCGGGAGCGCTCTCCCGCGGTTGCGGATGCCGAGTGCCCCGTGGAGGTCGACGTCGACAGCCCCGTCGGCGCGGTGGCCGCCCCCGCGTCGACACCGCTCCGGCGGTTGCGGAGGAAGGGGGATCGTGCTCAGGCGGTTGTGGAGGCGGAGCGCCCCGTGGAGGTCGACGCCGATAGCTCCACCTTCGTGGTCGACGCCTCCGCCTCGCCCCCTCGGCGGTGCGGGAGGAAGAAGGAGCGCGCTCCGGCGGTTGCGGAGGCGGAGCGCCCCGTGGAGGTCGACGCCGATAGCTCCACCGTCGTGGTCGACGCCTCCGCCTCGCCCCCTCGGCGGTGCGGGAGGAAGAGGGACCGCGCTGCGTCACCGGATGTCGTCGAGCTTCGCAATAGCGCGGGTCGAGCCGGCGGCGGCGGCGAGAATGGGGAGGGCAAGGCGCCCGCCGCCAAGAAAGGTACGCTCGCGGCCCTCTGTACTGTATTGCGGGTTCGATAGATTGGGATGTTTCTGCCTGGTGAATGGGATCGCTTCGCGCCTGTTATATCTTTTGATAAAAGAATTAGATTTTGTTATTCCAATGGTTCAGGCGGCTTGTGGTGAAAATTATACAAGTATCTAGTACTTCTGATCCCCCTCAAGATGTGTTAAATGGGACATGATGTATTGCCACAGATGAGGCATTGCAATAAAGTTAGTTTGAGAGTGGCCCATTACGAGTTATAACGCTATGTCAGCTGCCAATTGGTAGTCATTATTCAGGTTGTATGCCCAATTGCCCATGTCGCCATATTTCTGTTGCATGGTGAACCACTAAGCAGAATGGATGCATGACTTGTGTAGACCTTGTTGTTACCTGCTATTTTTTCTGGCATCATTTTGTTTCAAGCTGTTACTTGTGCATTTTGTATTTGTTTCAAGCTGTTACTTGTGCATTTTGTATTTGTTTCAAGCTGTTCCTTGTGCATTTTTGTTTGGTATGGTAACATGAAAACTCAAAATGTTCTTCCACAGCAAGTCTTGGGATTCATTTGGATAAGAAGACCTTCAAAATCATGACATACAATGTCTGGTTCCGGGAGGATATGGAATTGAGCAGAAGGATGGATGCTCTTGGAGATCTTATTAAGCACCACAGCCCAGACTTTATATGCTTCCAGGTCCCCATTTTGGGCTTTGCGTTATTTTGTTTTCCTCTTATTAGTGTTATCTGATATGTCAAACTGCAGGAGATTACACCATACATATATCTGCTTATGCAAAAATCTGAATGGTGGCAACAATACAAATGCTTGTTGTCACAGGAGATGTCTATTCTGAAGCCGTATTACTGCATGCAGGTAGTTGCAACATCACATAGAAAAAAACTATTTCTAACTGTGCCTAAAGGGCGTACCCAGTGCCCCTTCCCCAGACCCCGCACAGAGTGGGAGCTCTCTGCACTGGGTACGCCCTTTAACTGTCCCTAAAGAAGTTACTGAATGCTTTCTTTTTCGTCTCCTCGTAGACACATTTTTAGTTTATGTAAGGCCTGCAAAATACAGAGGAGTTTAAAGAGTTACGCATATTGTCATACTCATATGGTCAATCCAGACACTTACTCATATTGTTGTCAAGTTTATACTCATATTTTTGTCAAGTTTAAATAGTTTGACTGCATGTTTCATAACTAAACTTATTCAAAAACGTATGTTTTGTTGGGTTTTGGGTTTCATGTGGTATCATGGTTACTGGATGTACTCACCTTAAGTTGAAATTCAGGGGGGTTCAATAGTATGGAGCTATATCACCATTCACTATCCACGGTTTGTAATGTTAGAAAACTTGAACTATCATTGACCTGGTGTCACTACGCAGTTTACTACCAACTCATGCACACAATAACACATTCCAGATATTAACATGCTCACAAGCTGTCATTCAGGTGTTATGAATCCCTCTCACAATTTGTGCTTAGTTTAGATTCTTCAAATTTGTTCTTTTCATAGCCTACTGATATGTTCCCTTTATTCTGTAGTTCATTTATCTTTATATTTACTGATTTGTTTCAACCTCAACAATTGCAGTTGAGCAAAGTGCCAGTTGAGCCATCTGAATGTATCCCATTTTCTAACTCAATAATGGGAAGGGAGCTTTGCATCGCAAGTGTTAGCACAGGAGACATGACGAAGTTGGTGTTAGCCACAACCCACCTAGAGAGCCCATGCCCTGCACCTCCTAAGTGGGACCAGATGTATAGCAAAGAACGTGTAGTTCAGGCAAAGAAATCCCTGGAAATTCTGGGACGCTGCCGCAATGCAATACTCTGTGGGGACATGAACTGGGATGATAAACGAGACGGCCCCTTTCCTCTGCAGGATGGGTGGATTGATGCTTGGGTTGAGCTGAAGCCCGGAGAAGATGGCTGGACCTATGACACGAAGGCCAACAGCATGCTGTCAGGCAACCGCAAGCTGCAGAAACGAATGGACCGGTTTCTGTGCAAGCTGGAAGACTTCAAGATCGATAACATTGAGATGATCGGGAAGGAGGCGATACCGGGCATCTCGTACTTCAAGGAGAAGAAGGTTCGGAAAGAGTGTCGAAAGATTCAACTGCCTGTCTTCCCTAGCGACCACTTTGGTCTTGTTCTGACCATCACCAAGCAGGGGGGTGGCAGCTTCTGAACTATTGTTACGGTGATTCTGCAGCATTGAAGGTAGTTCTCATGTGTAGTATTTAGGCCTGTCTTTATGCAGATGCCCCTCGATTTTGTGAATTTTGTGAAGGAGGCAACCATTTGCTAGACGGACATGCTAATGGTGGTGATTACCAGCTGGCTGCTTGAGTGCTTGTTACTATTTTTTTGCTTCGTTGTTGGTCCTTGAGATGGTGTGGATTGGCTGAAAGACAACTTTCCATTTGGCCTGACTAATATAACTACTAATATTTTAAAAAGTAAAGTTAATCAACAGTATATCTCGAGATATGCGGAGGGGAAACATCAAAAATTTTATCCATTTGGTAATAATTAACGCTGAAGCTTATTCTTTTTTCATAAATGCTTCATTATTTTGTCCTAGCAACCTGCTGCTGTTGCTGCTGTGCCTATCTAGTATGGTAATATTTGATAAATACTTTCCTGATTAGAAAGGGGGAAGCTGATATATCTGTGCTCCTTGCACAAAGTTTGATCTTAGTTTCAACATTTAAAATCAACACTATTTACTGAAAAAATTGAAGCATTGAGATTTGTCATAACATAACTTGAGGAATTCACAATTTTATATAGTTCTGTTCCTGAGATTGTTCAGGATCTATGAATCCATACAGTTAGTGACACAAAGATGCATAGTAGATAGTACATTACAAGCACTGTTGACCATAGCTGCATTCAGTCTAAGTCAGCTCTAGAGACAAGAAAAGCCAGTAACTTAAGGGTACATGTTAATTGCTACCCTAGAGGAAAAATGGACATCGCACTTGTCAGCAATTGTGAATCCCAAGTGGCCGCTGCTTCATTTCGTTGCTTTACATTCTAAGGTTCCTGAGCCACTTCATTCTTTACATGTACCCATACAATTTGAACTTTCCACAAAGGTTTAATTTACAAGATACTATCGTGAGCCTACTGACTCCAACAATAAAGCCATCTTAGAACTAGAAAAGCACCATTGGTTCCTAGATAATCTAGCTTGCTCAGCTTGGAACATTCCAATCCCCATGTGTAGCGAATTCACCACCTCTGTGTAGCATGCCAACACAAAATCATCAAGGACCAAAGGTGATTCTCTGCACAAGATTAGGCCTTCTCTTGCTTGTCATCCGAAGGAGGCCAGTGATTTGCATCTCAGTAACAGCTCTGCAGAATCTTGTTCTGGAAGACGTGTCAAGGATTATGTTGACATAAAATCATGTGTAAGATACAATGAATCAATACTTTTCAGGAAAATATTAGTGGTACCATGCTCCCCTACAAACTAATTGCACGAATCCAAAAGTAGTAGTGAGTAGAGGAATAGTCTGTTGTCCAAGTTAGGTTCTTATCATGCCCTCAAATTTCTGATTTTCCAATTTTCTGGAGAGCAAAGAAACACTACAGAAATATATTTATTGACAATTTATAGTTGAAGGATACTGGATCATAGCTTCACTCTCTGGAGGTGTGGATTTTGATTTCTTTTTTGAGGGAGAACTGTATGATTTCCGTTTGACTTTTGAATTTCTGCTGTTGATAATTCCCTCAAAGGATATGTACCAATCATGAAGGTTAATTACATCACCATATTCTTGGGCTAGATTGCACCTGCAAAGCAAAAGGATACAGTTCATCTCACCAAGAGTAATTTAAATTAGTCTCCAGCGTTCATTAAAAAAAATTCAATTGGATCCCTATTCTTTTAATGTTGCAGGTACTCCAAACTTGAAGCTGAAATAATAGCTCGTGGACCTTTCTTAGATGCAAAGCCCAACTGGAAGCACTGCGCTGTTCAAAGGGTGGTAGCTGGTGGACTTGGGTGTAATAAGAGTATTTTGATTAAGGTTTAAAAAAGGATAAGTACCACACAACCATTTCCTTTATGCCATCTTTCCACAGTTCCCCGCTAAATGAGCAGTTCATCTAGAGACATGAAAAATATTCAATAAAGTTACATAGTCTCCTTTTCTTCCAGGCAGTCAGGTCCTCAGTTTTGTTTGGATAAAACTGAAAGCATATATATTCTATTGAAATTGTGTGACGGGCAGTCAGGTCCACAAAGTTCCTTAGTATATTTTTTGTAAATAACCATTTGTCATTGTTTTTCCTTAATCATGGGGCAGTAGCATCAATATTCCATAAATCACAACTTTCCAGATACCAGTCAAATGTTATTTAATGAATATATGGACTTACATAATTGATGTGTCATGCAAGGATCCTGACAAAGCAGTTCCAGTCCTACTGCAACAAGAGCATTTCAGATGGCTCTGTGACTTCAGTAGATCAAGTTGAACCATTCTTCTTGGATTTCCAATCAGTGCCTGGATTGAGAAACAATGCTAGAAATCAGGATAATGTTGTTTTACAGGTTTGCTATTATTATATAAATAGATGTGACAAGATAGCATCGGTTTTGTTTTTAGAACAGGACTAGATAATTTAACACCATTAGTAAGTAAGAACCACACTTACAGATTGGAGAACACCAACATTCTTGAAGCAGATGATTTCATGAAAAGGTAAACACTCAACAGGCACCAAATATTTCCTATTTGAATATACAGAATTCAGATGCTTACAGGAAAAAAACTGAATTAAATGAAAAAATTAAAAGAACCTTCCAAAATAAAGTGATAAAAATGTTTTCTTAGTGCACAAAACATAACTAAAGGGTTGATTATGATGTCAACACAATGTATGAAATTTTTTATCTTAAAGGTCCTGTTACTATATCTTTTACCTAGTAATGTCCTGTAATAGCAAGGCAACTTTCTCATTCAATGGAGCTGTCCCATTTCCAGTACTGCCAGTTGATCTCCTGATGCAGCATTAAAAATGATAGTGAGACAATTTGAGGTAATAAAAAAATAGTATAATGGAGATTCGACTACCTAATATACTCAACCTTACGTTACTAGTACAATATTGTACCTTAAGGAATGATAAACTAGCCAGATTGATTACCAAGATGTTCAATGATTCTACTACACTAATTATATTCGGTACAAATATTCTTGTTTGTCCTTCCTCTTCAATCAAATTTTACGGTATTCCGTGTACTCTACGCTTCCAAAGTAGGGGAGGCCCCACCTGGGCTCTGCACCCCTCCACCACCATGACCCAGCTCCCCTGCACCGGAGTATTCCGTGTACTCTACGGTGAAGGAGCTGCTCAGGCCACCTGGGATTGCTTCCCCGTCGCCGGACTCCGCCCAGTCCTAGCTCGCCGCCTCGTCGAAGATGACATCCCGTGACACCACCACGCGTCTTGCCTGCGGAACATAGAGCCGATAGGCCTTGCTGCCGCGCTCGTATCCCAGGAACACCATGGGGGTGCTCCTGTCCTCCAGCTTGGCTAGGTTCGGCTTCGTCTTCTTCACGTGACCAACGCAGCCGAACGTGCGCACGAAGGAGACATTGGGCTTCCTCCCGTGCCATGCCTCAAATGGCGTTGTCCCCTTCAAGCTCTTGGTGGGCGCGCGGTTCAGGATGAACACCGCCGTGCTCACCGCCTCTCCCCAGAACGTCGCCGGCACTTTCTTGGCCTTGAGCATGCTCCTAGCCATGCCGACCACCGTCTGGTTCCTTCGTTCGACGACGCCGTTCTGCTGTGGTGAGTAAGGCGCAGTGAGATGGCGCTCAACGCCTTGTCCCACGCAGTAGAGGCCGAACTCGATCGAGGTGAACTCGCCGCCGCGATCTGTTCGCAGTACGCGCAGCTTCTTCCCCGTCTCCGTCTCCACCTGCGCCTGGAACATCTTGATCGCCGCCGACGCCTCATCCTTGCTTGCCAGCAGGTGCAGCCACATGAACCGGCTGCAGTCATCCACCAGGAGCAAGAAGTAGCGCCGCTCTCCATGCGTCGCCGGCGTGATCGGCCCACAGAGGTCGCCATGGACGAGCTCGAGGATGTCCCCGGCGCGGAAGCTCGCCTTCTTGGGGAACGGGGCTTGCCGTTGCTTGCCAGCAAGACAGCTGTCGCAGAGCTCGCCGGCGTGCTCAATCAGCGGCAGCCCTCGCACCATCTGCTGCCTCGCCATCCTGGCCAGAGCATCAAAGCTCAAATGGCCGAGGCGTGCGTGCCAGCGCCACACGTTGTCGTCGTGCCTCGCAGCCAGGCACACTGGATGCGCGATGCCCAGCTTCAAGGTGTACAGCCGGTTCTTGCTGCGCTTCACCTTGGCGAGCAGCTTGCGCTCGCGATCGCGGATGTGGAGCACGCCGCCGTCGATCAGCACCTGGCATCCCCGCTCGTCCAGCTGACCGATGCTGACGATGTTGCTGCGGAGCTTGGGAATGAAGTACATGTCCGTGAGCGCCTTGTGCTCGCCGGACTTGCATTGGAACACGACCGTGCCGCGGCCCCGGATGTCGACGCCGGAGTTGTCGCCGAACTTCACCGTGCCGACGACGCCGGTGTCGAGCTCAGAGAAGGCCGTGCGGTTCCCCATCATGTGGTTGCTCGCCCCGGAGTCCAGGTACCACAACTCCTCTGCTCCATCCCCTTCTAGCCCGATGTTGACCTGTGCGCGCGTTTTGTTGAGCACCACGCGCGCGCGCTGGTCCTCCTCTGCTTCGGCGTTGATGGCGCACACCTACGCCATGAGCAGCGCAGGTTCCTCCTCATCTTCCACCGTCGCCAGGTGCGCCTTCTCCCGGTGCTTGGGCTCCTTGCAGTCACGGGCCCAGTGCCCGACCTTGCCGCAGTTGTGGCACCGGTCCTTGTCGGAGACGTGACTGGCGTCGTCCTTGCCGCTGCCATCCGTCTTCCGCCGCAGCTTGCCACGCCTCCTGCCGCGCACGCCGCCACCACCGCCGCCGCGCGAAGCAGAGGAGCCTTCCCCCTGCTTCCGGTCGCGCACGCGCGCCGCCCACTGCTCCTCTGTCATCAGCAGCTGGCCGCCGGCGGTCGTGCGAGTGGGCTCCTCAGCGCGGTCCTCGACCGCCTTCAGCCGCCCGATAACCTCCTCGATCGAGAGCTCTTGTAGATCTAGCAGTGTCTCAACCGAGAGCGCGATCTGCGCGAACCGGGGTGGCACGACGCGCAGGTACTTCGCCACCGCCTCCTCCTCATCGATGGTGACCCCCACCTGCGCCAGCTGACTCACCAGAGAAGTCAGCCGCAGCGCGAAATCCTCGACAGCCTCGCCGTCACAGAACGCGATGGCCTCGTACTCCCGCCGGAGCTGCTGCGCCTTCGCCTTGCGTACACGGTCGCCACTGAGCCGCATCGTCTTCAAGCTCTCCCAGGCCTCCTTGGCGGAGTCCTTGGCGCCGAGCGTGGTGATGTACTCCGACGGCACCGATTTGAGGATGGCCTCCATGGCCATTTGATCCTCTTCTTCATCGGCCGCGCCCGTGGTCATTGCTGCCCACAGTCGGCGCGCCTTGAGCATCACCTTCATCAGCACCGCCCACTCGGCGTAGTTGGTGCGGGTAAGCATGGGTACTGCGCACCGCCGACGTCCCTCACCGTCTTCTTGACGACATAGGTCGTCGACCCTTCCTGGCGTCCATCCGCCGAAGAAGGTCGCGCGCCGGAGGTAGACATGGCCACCGGACTCCAACTCAGGCTCTGGTACCACTTGTTAGCTGTACCTCACCTCCTCAAACTCAAACTCACACTCACAGCTCACACACGAGAGGTGGAAGAAGATGAGAGAACATGGAGCACAAATATTTGGTGCTTCTTGAACTAAGTTGAGCTGCAGCTGCTCTTCTACTTTATAGAAGCAAATGTCAACTATCTAGTACATGCATACTTGAGTACTACTACCAACTACACTACCCACTACTAGTACTATGTACAAGACAGGGCATACAGCCCACTACTCATGTCACTGCTGTCCTATACGACAGGCAGTAGACAGGGAGCTCTACCTGCTCCATTGACTTCGTGAGAGAGAGAAAGAGATACAAGGGGCTGATCAATTATGCAACATGCACGCCGAACTGTTTTTATGAAGAAATAAAGCAATGTGAGCACACCTCACTCATTCCCCTTAAATGGATGCTCCAAACTTCAAGTACATGTAATAAAGTTTCCATTGGCAGGTACCTGAGAAGAACACACTTCAATCACTCTTACGCTCCAGAAGAACATAATTGCAATTGGAAATAAATGAAACAAATTACTCGCGTCAGTGACTCAATATTGCTTCATTGGATCAGCAACACTCCGACTCTGTTAGGTAATCTTGACATCTAAGATCTAACAATAGCATTACTTTGGACCTAGTCTTCTCTCACCCCATTTAAGCTGTCGTTTTTTTCCATTTCTTTTTCTGTTCAGGGAAAGGCTTCCTATCCTAGTAATTCAAAGGTATTGAGACCAGGTTGTCAAGCATGTAGCCTCAGCCCTCGATCGTTTGCACCAAGAACACATCCTTGAGCAATCCAGTTCTAATAATGGTAATAAAGCAGATTTGTGCATTCAAATCCTGAAACCAACTTTTGACATCTTACCTTATGGCATTCATTACTTGGGCCATATATACTTTACCAGATCCCGACTTCATTCCTGATAATTTTTCAATGTTCAATTTAGAGACCGGCGGCTCAGCATTTGATACATTTTGAGTTTGCAGATCTGGGTTGACTGCCTCACAGAAAATATCTAAAAGCTGCACTTTGTCATGCCTTCCAGCTTCATACAAGCACTGTGTATATGAGACACATTATTATTATTATGGCACTTTAGATAAGATTTCACTGTAACGACTTGCAAGGGCGTACCCAGTGCAGAGAGCTCCCGCTCTGTGCGGGGTCTGGGGAAGGGGTGTCAGTGGCAAGCCTTACCCTCGCCTGTGCAATGCGAGGAGACTGCGACTCGAACCCGGGACCTTCCGGTCACAGGCGGTAAGACTCTACCGCTTGCACCAGGTCCGGTCTGCCCTTCAAATTTCTGTATCACTTGAGGTAGCACTTCAAATTTATCATGCCAAAATTCCTAAGTGGTATAAATCAACCATAAGTTAGATTTGGATGATGGAGAAAGAAAATAAATAACGTCAGTTAGTTGTTAGACAATAAATATAGGAGAAACTAAAAGTTATACTATACTTACTAGTACTAACATATAAAATTATAAAGAGTTAATATTTTATGATCTTCAGAATAGGAATAATAACAGCAACCTCACAATCTTCCTCAAGTACTCCCATGCACAAAAAGCTCAGAGGTTCCATGGAGAAGTGCTTACTGCATGCAAGCTGATGTTTGATTCAGTCCTAGTTGCCCATTGCATATGGAGAAAACAGAGACAACATAACAGGTAACATAAAAGGGGCAGGGAAAAATAATGTAACATTAATTATTAAGCACCAACCTTGAGAGCACTAATAAAAGAAGTTATTGTTCCATCATGCCTAAATAAGTATTATTTTTCCATCATGCCTAAAGAAGTAATTTCTGAGGAACATCGTAACTTCATGACTGATGCAGAATCCAGCGCATGGTTTAACAAGGGTAGCTTCAACAAGTGCATTCATTCTATCTGAGGGAGACCCCAAGGTAAGTTTGCAGGGTTCTAATTGTTGAAGAGCCTCCGACGAGAGCAGTTTCTTAGGTGCATCAAGGGTAGTTGCTATCCCCATTACGAAGAAGATTGGAATTTTAATTACCCATTCACTGCAACAAAGAGACCATGCATTAAGCTGCAAATATACTATGTAAGTACTCAAATCAAGTCTATCCATCCGAGCTTTTAGTTGAGCTACATATTATGTTTATAATTGACAACCTTATCACAAAGATGTCGTAATGTGAGTTCCATGGAGCAAAAACACATTTAAATAGAGGCAAGGCAATATGCCTCCATGCTTTCCCAGATAAAACTGAGTGTGGAACCTAAAGCTATCATAATGGGATAGGTTGGTGAGTGGAAACAAGATCCTTGTTTGATGTAAACATTGCCCCCTTTTCTTTTCAAAGTTTGTACTTATTTATGTTTGGGTCAGCATGGAAGATGGAAGCATACACCAAAGGACTGGAATAATACCTCAGCATCATCACAAGCTCTCCCAGCACATCACCGGAACATTGCTCCAAATCATCAATTATGACAATGATAGGCTGATCATAGTTCTCAGCTTCACAGTACCAAGACGCCAGTGCAGATACATCAGCGACCTTTTGTAGTGAGAATTGCAGCAACAGGGCACATGAGAACACTCTGTTAGTACTATTAGTACACCTTAAAAGATTTAAGCCAAGTCATGTCACTCACATCTGGAACATCTGATAGTAGCTGCCTCAACAGGCTCCTAAAGCAACCACCAACTCCATGTTTCACTGACAATTCAGCTGCTGACAGCTTGGCCAGGTGACATCCACTGGACTGGAGATGCCCCGCGAGATCCCAAAACGTTGTGATGTCATCAACAAACTCCGCATTCTCTGCAAAAGAGCAAAGTCTGAACCCATCGACAATGCAATTCTTCCACAATGGGGACAATCAGCCATTGGATATTTGACAAGGAGCACTCACTGGTGAGAACAAACGCAGTCGGGATCCTTCTGCAGATCACATCGGTTAGGAGAGGGTACGGCTGCCGGACTTCATCATGGCAAGGTTTTGCAACGGCGCGGATCGCAGAGAATGATTCCTGCGCCCACTGCAGCACCTGGTCGAACAGCTTGAGGTTGATGCCCCTGAGGACCTCCTGGTGGCAATCGACAAGGACCCAAAGAAAGCAATTCCAGGATGAGAAACCGTACCGTACTCATAAAAGATCGTAAAAATCGAGATGCGGAATGGAATCAAAGAGATGCGAGAGGGGCATACATCAATAGTGGACTGGATCCTGGACCAGATTCGGTGGAAGGCCTCCAGGTGGAGCTGCTCGTACAGCTCGGAGTCTTCCTCATCCTGCGCATCAACATCACGGGGCCTCTTCGCCGATTTGGGGTTGGGGGAAGATGGGAGTGAGGCATCAATCCGCCGCCGAGTCCGGGAGGACGGCACCGACGAAGCGGCGGCCGCGGCTGCCTTGTGGAGGACGAAGAACGGCTGCAAGAAGAAAGGAAGGGGAAGAAACGGCTAGGCATCAGTTTAGCGTCCGTGAACGGAGGGGGAAGAAGGCGAACCGGGAATAAACAGTGGACCTGGATATTGTTGGCGGCGGTGAGGGGAGCGTCGCCGGGGTGCGCGGCCATGGCTGGTGCGTAGACCTTGCGAACGGAACGGAACGCTGTTTCGATTCGACGGGGACTACGGCGGCAGCGCCGCCAGCGAGCACCTTTTGGGGTTGTCGGAGTGCGGGGAGGGAGGAGCCAAACCGTACCAGTGAATTGCGCCGCCGCGGCCGAGCGCGAGAAAGGAAGGAACGGCACGGAATTGCGGGAGAAAAGCGCGCGCAGTTGGCCTCGCCCCAACACTTGCAGACTTGGTTGGCAGGGGGCCGGCCCACGAGACAAGCGCAAGGAACCGGCCCAGTAGCCCTCGCATCTAATAAAGTCGAAAAAGTATTAAAAAGAAAAGAATCCGCTTTATACCGGGGTTTTGAACCCGACGTGAATCGAACGCGCAACCTTCTGATCTGGAGTCAGACGCGCACGAACCGGCTCACTAATAAAATAAGATGAAAAGGAGGCTGGCTTGGATTCATTCTGTCCGATCTTATCTACTTATATTTGTAATATCCGCCGAGAAATATATACCATATAGAGTCTGTTATATCAAGAAAATATTAGTGTGACAAATATGGTGTACGTGATATTAAGTCTTCATTATTCTTGTTATGCTTACTTGGATCTTGTAAATACCTATGTCACATTCAAAATATATTGCACGAGCATCTATTTTCATGCCAAACATGTAGATCAAGCTAAGGTTTCAATTAAACACATGCCACACAGAAAGAAAAACTATGAACAGGGATGGAAAGGTATATAGACTAATAGGTAACTAAAGTATATAACAACGGGACAAAGATAGGGCAGTATTTGTATGAGTACATATTGTGTTAGACTAGGGGGAGAGGGAGCAAAAATAAGCAATTTTAATTACTCATGGACCCATACTTATCTGTTATGTCTCTTAAAATTAAAGTTTGTGCATGAGTATGGGTTGATGGACTAGCTAGTCATCTTAATTAGCGTATACTTTGTGTCCTTATGCGAGGAATTACAAAAGAATTTTTTTCAACAAAAATGTGAATTAGGAAGAGTTGGTCGACGAAATATGAATCGGAGGGTTTTGAACTGATTTGTAGTGGATGATTCTATAGTAGTGAATACATAATTGCGGACTGGAATGTGAAATTAGGTTAACGTTAAACATGAAGAAAAAGAATCTTGATAAACGTGGGTTGTCGTGGATCAAAGAAGGGACGACCCATCTATCACATGATATTTGTTGATGTTGCATTGCCCATGTAGACCGGGGAAATGTGGCGGTTGGAATCAGGAACGGCTAACTAAATAATTAGATGGGCTACAACAATTTAGATAATGTACAGAAATAGGAATAATCGATACTCTTAGTAATCCCATTCTCTTTTATTAAGTCGTATTAGGATGCGAAAAGTCTAACTTTATAAGTTTTGATCGACAATTAACTGTTAAATGATATGCACACTTAGTGGCTAAAGGGTATACCAACAATAGAGTTACTTTACATGCTTTTAATATGATATATATTGATTTTATAATAACTGATATTGTATTTTAAGAGAAGCGAATGTTCAACTTTTGTTTCCAAATACTTTTTAGAGTGCTAATACGCCTCGTATAAAGAAAGGAGGCAGCTGCATAAGATATATGGATTTGTCACAAGAATGCCTTGTTTATTTGGTCTGAGATACGCCAAGAATTTGTTGTTTCAGTGGCTTCACCACGAAGAGTGCCAGGCTATGCAGATTTCTAGATTGTCTCTTCCAACAATAATGTCGCTTGCAGCATCGATATACACCAAAAAGTCAACATCCGACATTAAATGCCATCATTATCTTTGCACGTAGGCGCTACATATGGCAGATGATCAACATTCATCAAGCTAGCTAGATGTCGACATATGAGAGATCAGTACGTAGCGACCGAAATCGTCACACAGCGAAACATCGTGTGCCTGCATAGAACGGTTGGAGAGCGCTTTAGCGTGAGAGCTGCGGAAGCGTAGAGCGATCGAGCCGGCTCTACCAACACAAGCCGCCACTTGCCCCCCTCGCCTTCACAACATTACTGAGTTACTATTTCTGCTCTTAGCTCACTAAACCATATCCACACACCCACGATGAAATTGGACATAAACTCCTCTAAATCCAGATCTCACACACGCACGGTGAAATGTTATTAAATGAAGATCTATTATGTGTATTTTTTTTTGAGATTACACGGTCCAACTTAGACACTCACAACACATGCACACTCACCTCTACGAATGCACGTACGCAAAGCCTACCCCTATGAGCATCTTCGAAGACTGAGCTGACAAATCCTCGAGATTGACGAAGTCACCATAGATGCATTGCTGTCGACGGAAACGTCGCCTACCACTGAAAGCACAACACCGTTAAATCCTAGAAAATTCGCTCCCACGGGGAGTTGAATCTAGGGCCTGAGGTGCTGCTGAGGCTCTTGTAACCACTAGACTACATCCTCTTTCGCCTATTATGTGTAATTAATTGAATCAGCAAATAAAATGGAAGGTTGCCTGTCGTCAGTGACAGTACGGTTGGGAAATCTATATATAAGTTAAAAAACCGTTAAGGGAAATATATATATATATATTTATATATATTGTGAATGCCTTGTAGTACAACGAAGAGAGAGGCGGTCTTTGAAAAAAAATACAATGAAGAGAGGACTTGACCGTGTTTCATGCATAATAACATTTATATATGGTAGTACGTCAGCATCGTTAGCTTTGTGCTTGCATATAATTTTCGTTTGGATCCTTAGACCGTGACTCCCCGGTAACGTGGACATAAATGTTGAGGACTATGCATGCGTTGATGTAGCGTGTATGGCCTTATTCTCTTCCTTATCAAGTACAGCGCATATGCATCATGCGGCTCCATATTGACGAGCAAGTGAGATAGCACCAATAAGGGGGTTGCCACTTTGCTCGATCTGTTTGTTCTTCACCGAGGACCACGCATAGTCAAGCAAAATACTTTGGCAGAGAAGTTTATTATCTACATGCAGCCATCAGTTACACACAACTCTCTCCCTCACGCGGCATCTCCCACGTCTGACATTATGTTGAATAAAAGCAAACAATTATGCATTTCTATTATGCCAACCATTAATTATATATTTGAACTCATGACCGCTGGTAATGATACCATAATTGAGCTGCATGATTCTTAAAGTCACATCTTCATGGGGACACATACTCACGAAAATAGCTTGAAAACAAGATCATTTTAATCTCAAAACCAGACATACGCACTAACTTGCCTGATTTCACACACTATCTTTTAAACTTTTCTACAAAAGACGAACTTTTTAACAACTCCAAGATTTATAGTTTAGGCTTCATGTAGCCTAACTTCATTTTCTCTTGAAAAGGGCAGCTTTATTAATTTTAAGTAAGTTACATCAAGACGATACAACAGAACTTGAAACCCTCCCGGCCTCTGCCTAAAAGGCATAACCTTAAAAGAAGTAAAAAGAAGCGGCTACTCTTATGATTGTCAATCCGTAGACTAGACTGCCACCCTTT
The DNA here is from genome assembly GCA_032594955.1 of Panicum miliaceum. Lineage (NCBI taxonomy): Eukaryota > Viridiplantae > Streptophyta > Magnoliopsida > Poales > Poaceae > Panicum > Panicum miliaceum. The sequence continues at coordinate 17,419,066 of CM064059.1, read as the reverse complement.
GTGCCTAGGTTAAAAATTCTATGGTCATTTGCACCAAGTGCTGAGATGCTGCTACAACTAATCCCCGTGTGGTAGGCTTTCTGGAAAATAACCCAAATACGAAGCAACTGTGAAGTTGTGTAGATAATCTACAACAAGGAAAAATATTTGTTTTCAAATACCATAGCATTTCTACATCTCCACAAAGACCAAAAAGTAGCCGCTGGCCCAACTAATACTAGCCATTTTAGTTCATTGCATTGGTAAGTCCTCTCAACCACATGCCAAACATATTTGACAGACTTCATGGCAGTGGGAGACCAAAGGCGACATTCAAAAAAAGTAAGTGTTGAATCGTCTCAACCTTGTGGCAAAAGCAACATTGTTTACTACCATGCTAATTTTTCTTAGCTAGATTATGCATGGCTAGAATAACACCTTTGTCTAGGAACCATGAGAAGACTTTTGTTTTTAATGGAACTTTTATTTTCCATAGCCGCCCGTTTATATTTGGGACTTCATTATGTATCAAGGCTAGATAATGGGACTTTACTGAGAACTCTCCATTCTGGTGTAGAGTCCATCAGAATTCATCTTCATTTTGACCTAGAGTAATATTTGACATTTGTGGAAGAAGATTATTCCACATTACAAAATTAATGCCAACAAGGTCCCTCCGCCAAGATATGTTTAGCGGGTAAGTGCCGAGAACCTGTGCCACCTTATCCTGTTTACGATGAACTATATTGTACAGATCAGGATACCGTTCTTGCAGTGTTCTATTTTCTAACCACTTATCTTCTCAAAATCTAACTTGTGATCCATCATTAATGATAAAAGTTCCTTACCGGAGAAAATCCCATTTAACTTTCATTAGGCTAGCCCAAATAAAGTGGGAGTCGCCGCTCTTCCACCATGCTTGCATTAGTTGTGTGGTGCCTAGATATTTGTTACGCAAAATTTGTTGCCACATTCCATCTATTATCAGTAGATAGTATAGCCATTTGCTAAGTAAGGCCTTATTTTTATATCTAGGATATGTATCCCTAGACCCCTTGTTCATTATGTTAACATAGGATATCCCATTTAGCTAAACGGTATCTTCTTTTATGATCATCGCGTCAATCGGAAATAATCCAATTTTTAAGAACTCCCTTGGGAATTTTTAAAGAAGAACATCATTTACATATCATATACATGAGTAGACTACTAAGCATTGAGTTAATCAAAGTCAGTCGCCCCCCGGTTGTAAGATTTTTACTCTTCCAACTGCTGAGTCATTTTTTGAAACGCTCTTCTACTTTTAACCAATCTGTATTTGATAGCTTTCTATATTGAATAGGTATAGTCAGTCTCAGAGTTTTTGGCTTCACCAAAGCAGAAAATTTCGCTATTGTGATAGTTTATTTTTAGTCTTGATAGCTGCTCAAAGGCAAAAACAATAGCTTCATATTTTGAGCGTTCTCCAGGTCATGTTCCATAAATGGGATAGTATCATTGGAATATTGTAGAATAGATAATCCTCCATCAACCAGATGAGGCACTGCACCACTTCTTTTCCTTTCTGTTTTGGCTCTAATTATTAGTATTGTTAGCATGTCAACAACGACGTTAAATAGTATTGGTGGCAGAGTGTCACCTTGTCGAAGACCTTCAACATTGATTACAACGCTTCCGCCCGATATGAAAATATATGCCCAAGATATCCATTTGGATGAGAAGCCTTTCATCCTGAGCATTTACAGTAAGAATGACCGTCTTACATTATCATAAACTTTTTCGAAATTTATCTTGAATATGACTCCACTTTGCTTCTTATTGTGTAACTTATGAACAGTTTCATGTAAGATTACTACACCCTTAAGGATGTTCTGCCCTCCCAAAAAGGCTTCATAAGTTTGAACAAACCACTACGTTGTGCGACTGCTAAAATTTCGCTTCATTTGCACATTGAAGAAGTCATTGCTAATTGGGTCAGTTTTCTGAAAAAATACGATATACTCCAAATACAATTCATATGCGAATATGGGATTATTTCAAGCGCCAAATGACGAGTTAGTGTAAGAATCAATACAAAAACAACCACTAAAAATTACTGAAAAAGATGTCTTAACTCACCACCAATAAATACATATTATGGTGTAAATCTTGAGCAGTCATTCAATAGAGAGAAAAGGAAAAACCCGCCGCTACAAGGCGAGGGGCCAGATTTTGGCGGACCATTCACGTATGTGCCTTAAGATCGGCTGTTGACGCTCATTACGGACCAAAAATGAGCGTCAATTTGATCACAAATAAAGAGAAATTTGCATTTCTTATACACATGCTACTAATAAAACCCCTACATTCTACATGTCCTTGGAGAAAATTATCTATGCAGGAATTTAGCTGAAAAGGAAGAAGAAAACACACCCTTTGATCCAAGGAGAAAAGCCTCAACCAATCACGCGCTGCCACGCAAGCATCACATGGATTGGAGGGCCCACAACCAAAGCAAACTGACTCAACTCCAGTCCTGTCATCAACCAGAGGCACAAGGACCCACCTGGAAGTCACTCAACCGAAGGGGAAGTCAGTTGGCGCCAAGACCAGTTCGGCCGAACTGGTGGTTCAGCCGAACCAGTTTAGCAGCCAACCGACTTAATCTTCCACTTGGCGCCTCCTCAGCTCTTCCCAAGGTCAATTCTAGGGAGCTTCAGTTATTTGCCCGGCCGTGAGGTGTTGTGCCACACCTATAAATACAGGGGGGGGGGTCCTCCTAAATGAACACAACAAGATGTAGTCCTCCTCTCCTTTGTAAAGCTTCCTAGGCTAGTGGAGTGTAGGTGGAGTGTTGTACTTCAAGTTCTTCTAGTCTTCATGAAGAGTTTGGTATGGTCTTATATCTTTTCTTTTATGCAATGACTTTGAGTTTACTAATAAAGTTTATTTTCTTATCTTAGCTTGTTTTTGGTTCATATGCTTCTGGTTAGTATGTCCTTTTATAGTTCATACTTGAGTCATATACCTTGCATGTTTAGACGTGGTAAGACATCTATACCACGGCAACGGTTTCATCCCCCTTAACTGGGGCTCCTGATAGAGACGGATGTCCTTGCGTGAGGCAAGAGTGGTAATCATTAATGCAAACGTGGTCTCTGGGTTAAAGGTTACATTTGAATGCGGTCCTATCCCATGGTTAGATGAGGTAGGCGGCAAGTGGTGACAGTCCTGTCCGTCCAGCGTAACCCTCCCCGTTCGGATAGTGGCGGTAGGAGGTCCATAAAGTAGCTGAGTTGGCTGGTGGCTCCTGTGCCAGTCATGTGCGGTTCTTCCGGTAGTATCTGGGAGCATAGAGCCCGATCCTAAACATGTGAATGTGTATATGTATACAAGTTTGAGCTATGCTTTCTTAGATAGGAATAAATCTTTACATGCCTTGAATGCTCTCTCTCATCTCCCTCTAATCCTAGTTATCTCTATCTGAGTGGATATATCTTGTGTCACACTACCTCTCAACTATATTATCATTTACCCGTGCTCAGATTTTTGGATATTTAATCTTAATATTCTCCTAAACTTAATAATTCTTTAAACCACCGCCTTCCCTGTGGAAATATAAATACGACACCCGAGATTACTCATTGGTAAAATGCTACAATGGTATTTCGTGCACTTGCAGATTTATCTATAACGTAAGAAATACCAATAGGCGTTTCTGGCGCGGTTACCTGAGATTGACAATCCTGGTGATGATGCTAACAAACGCCAACAAGTATTTTTAGCGCCGTTGCCAAGGAAGGCACAGGTTAAAAGATTTATTAACGTTCTGGAATCTATCTATGATTGGTAGCCAATGTCTAGTAGGACAACCTCGCTGTTTTCTCTTATTGTGAAGAGAGGGTAGTGTTTGATTGATTCTGATATGCTGGAGAATTCATGACGAATCCGAGTCAACCTTCAAGGAAAGCGTGACAGTGCGCTATCATTTTCAAAAAGCTCAACTCTCGGCAATCAAATCAATCCAAAGTGGCATCATCAGGAATTCATCTAGAGGCTTGAGATTTTATTCGAACTTAGTTTCCACCGCTGTTGCCTGATCACCACCGACAGAGGAGATTATTTCAACCGAATGATCAAGTCAGATCGTCATGGTGCATTTAATTCGAGATGTGAAAATTGATTCACTTCTCAAGATCACCAGTACGGGATGATCAATATCAATAATCAATCTTGAATCCGATAAAGAAAAAGCAAGGAGACATCCCCGAAGATCTAGGAACACCGCTCTGAGGTAAAATTCATCAAGGCTAAAATGAGCAGTGATTCAAGAAATCTCCATCAAAGGTAAATACAAATTTCAAATCAAGAATTCAAATCAGCGGAAGAAAAATATCTCGTTCAAAAGACTTAAAAATGTTGAACCCTTGCCGACAGGTAAATCTGTAGTAATCTCATATGTGATTTCATCCATTGCATGTTTGAATTTTCAGATTTCCAATTCGATTTCTGCATTTGCATTTGCACCTTTTTGCATTCAAACCCTTGCGTATTTGATTCCGTCATCTTTTCATTTGTGTCCCCCATAAAATTTGGATTTAGACCAGGATACAAAGGACATTTTGGGCAGAAATTTTCAGCCACGAGCATTTGGAAGCTAGTGCATGCATGAATGTGGATGATTTTCATGTCCAAGTTTATTTGGGGCCACCACTAGGCCTACACCAGCCTAGCTCTGCATGCATTCAAGTGGTTTTGGGCTGTGTGGCAGGTGATTAAGAAAAGCTCTGCCAAACCAAGAGTGAGGGTGCTCTATAAAAGCCGGTGCACAACACCTCTTTCCCCTGCCCCAAACCGAGTTGCACCTGCTAACACTCAAGTTTCCTGTCCCTCTACTCTGGTTGCTCATGTTCTTGTTCTAAGTCCATAATAAAAAGAAAAAAAATATTTCCCTCATTTTTCCTTGTTTTGCATTTCGTGTTTCCTTCCGTTTCCGCTGCAAGAACATGTTTGTGGTGGTACTACTACCCCGCAAGAACAATTTTGTGGTGCGTTCGCACCCACAAGTATGATTTTGTGGAGTGTTATCACCCACAAGGATGATTTTTTGTGGAGGCAACCACGCCCCGCAAGGACTACTAACTGTCGGACAGCTGACCTCTTTTTTCTAACTCTCACGTAACCCATTGTTGACGGCCGGTAAATCACACATTATCCGTCAACTTCTCGGGAATAAATAGAGCTTTGCATCATATTCCATACATCTTTTATTCAAACTAATCAAGTTTCAAAAATTTTGGATGATTTGTGAATGCAGGAACAAGTGCACCAAAATTGAGGCAAATTGGGGACAAACCCAGGCCGACCGGCCTCCCTTAGGCTGGCCGGCCTGGCACTGGACCCAAATGCCACCTCACTGATCCAGGGGCAAGGAAACATATTTAACTTGATCCTGAGCCGTACACTAGAAGTCGGTTTGATCCAAAGACCCGAAAGGCTTCACCCATGGATTGGAGGGCCCACCTACATGCAAGAGTCGTTTATTTACCTGTGATGCCAACTGCCACCGACACTAAGAATGAATCAGAGGTGTCCAGAAGAAGGCGGTGCCAAGTGGCACAACTCCCAGGCTGGCCTTCCCCACTATGCAGCGTCACATGATCAACTTCGCGTGGAAGTTACTTCAACCGTCATACCTGCGTCCAGGACAAGCTAAGCTGCAAGAACCGACTTGGAAGTAGTATAAATAGACCAGCACATCCCACTTGTAACACACATCAAGGAGTTCTCTACTCATTTCACTTTCTAGAGTTAGGTTTAGTAGTTTGGGAGTTAGAGTCGAGTCGAGCTTGTCTCGGGATTCCGGAGTCATCATCAGAAGTCTGGTATAAGCTCTTGTATCTTTCCCTTTAATATTTATCAATATAATTTATCTTCTTTATCTTTTCGAGTCAGCTTTACTTTCCGCATTTATTTATCTTTCCAAGTTATTCAGCTTGTGCGCGGAAGTTCTGTCCTCTAGCTTAGGCTTTGTTCTCTTTCTTGTTTTAACGGGATCTTACCCTACGGATTTTCTCACCCGGACTACGGAGCTCAAGTTAGGCCCCTAGGTTGAGGGATATTTCTCTTGAAGGCCTCAAGAGAAATCGTAACACCGAGTGCAGACCTGGTGTCTGGCTTAGTGTTAGCTAGGAAGTGTGCTCCACCCCACGGAACAGTGTGGTAGACGGCAGGTGGTGATAGCCCTATCCGTCCCTTGTAGTCCACCACGTTCGGGTGCTTTCATAGTAGTAGTTGCAAGTTGCCTTTGGACTCCCCTCTCACTCCTTTCTACAGTCCTTCCTCTTGCAGCTGCCGAAGTAAGTTCTTGGTTCCCGATAACTAGTTAGAAGCAAAGTTTAGTCTAGAGAGGCTAGCTCGTTAGTCTAGAAGTGTTCTAGGAGTCTTTCTCGCTCGTTGTCCTCCCAGCTGCTTACCGCTCTAAGGTTTAGAGTCTCCTATGTCAAACGGTCATTGCCTGGCCATTTATCTTACCATATCTTATTTGGCTTACTCCCACTAGGTTAGTCGATGGATATCTCCAGTAAAGTTTATCACTCGTTCATTTGATACTCTTTGAACCATAGTGCTTCCCCGTGGAAATTTACGATGCCCTGGAATACTCCAAGGTGAAGTGCTATAGCGATGGATTCTGTGCGCTTGCGGGATACATATTCTATTGGGCATAAGAAACGCCAACACCCATTTCAAGTTATTTTTGTGTGCTCCTTTGATCCCATTTTCAGGTATGAAGGGCTTCGGCAAGAAGGTCATGGGAACACTCAAGAAGGCGACGGGCTCAAGATCGAGTCGCTCTCATGGTGGCTTCAGCTCGCACCACTCCAGCAGTTATGTGCCAAGCCCCATAAGCGGGAGCGAAGAGACAACCACCCAACAGCCCGAGCCTCAAGTCCAGGAGTAGCAGGATGAGCCTCAAGTGCTAGAGCAGCAACTCAAGGAGGAGGAAGAAGAAACATATGACGATTCCCACCTCGACCTCCGCGGTGACCGCGAGCATCAAGGCTACAACATGCTGAAGGACCGGCGATTCCGCCACACGAGAATCTTCGACCCCGAGCTCTTGCAGAAGACAGGTATGGATATTGACTTTGTCAACATTTGGAGAGCCATGGGGTGGATGGTTTTCGTGAATATTTCCGAACTAGGTTCCCGAGATTTGACTATCCAGTTTTTGTGCATCCTCATTGAGGAAAATGATGGCATCTCTTTTCGCCTTTTCGAAGATGAATACTCTCTTTGTTGGAATGAACTCAGCATGATTTTGGGTTTTCATCACCGCTGCAATACTAATGTTATAAAAGCTACTCATGGTTTTGAAAAGCAAAGTTTTTGGCAGTCTATTTTGGGAGAGAGCACATATGGGAAACCACGGTGCAATGACATTCAAAACCCCACGCTGCGTTTGATGCATAAATGGCTCGCAATAACATGTTTTTCCATGAGATGATGTCTGACCTATTCGCATCAACGAGCTATGAATTCTTTTTGCCATGATTAACAAGATCAAGATTTTCCTCGTGAAATCTATGATTAAAAAGTGGCTGGAGCATTTTAATATGTCGGGTGCCATTGAATGTGTCGGTGTTTTACCGCCAAGCCTACCGAGGGATACCCCCGAGGTGGTAGGCTGTAGGTGGGGTGTCTCTAAGATCTAGAACTCAAAGGTGCAAGGAACACAAGATTTAGACAGGTTCGAGCCACCGAGAGCGTACTACCCTACGTCCTGTGTGGTGGTTTGTATTGCCTTAGATGTGGATTGCTTTGGAGGGGGTCCCTGCCCGCTCTTATAGTCTGGGGGGATAGGGTTACATGGAAGTCCTAGCCTGATACTAGCTTAGAAGTCCTATCCGAGTACGTTCCGGGTAGTTTCCTTCCGTTTCGACTAGTCCTACTCGTGCTCGAGTTGTTACAACAGGTATAAGGTATGGGCCATGCCCCATCCCTTTTTTTTAGAATATGTTCGCCATGTGTACAGTCCTGTGGCCCTGGGCCTGACAAGCCCCCGAGCTCTTCGTAGTCGAGTACTGCATGCTTCCGAGTACTTTTGAAGACGTCTTCGAGTTCTTCCAAAACTCCATCTTGAAGGTGTCTTCCGATTACTTCCTTGGCTGCATCGAGGCTATGAGGTGCTCATGCCCCGAGTAGTATTCAAGTCTTCTTTTATACGGGGTGCGATTAAACTCGCACTCCATATGGAGTAGCCCCCGAGCCTTAGGTTGAATCAAAGAATCAGGCTAAGAGTCAATTTAATCTTGAATCTTCTCTTCTTATCTTCCAAAAGGTTTGAAAAATAAGTCGATGATAACACATGTCCCGCAGCCCCTGAGCCTTGAATCCAAATCACAAAGTTTTGGAAAAAAGGATCCAAAAAGTTGTGGCATGCAGTATAAAATAAATCCTGATTTTGAATTGATGGTAAAAGTGGGCAAATTGGTTCAGAAATTCGAAACCCTCGTGTCGGAATAGAATCCCTAAAAAAATGGTCAAACAAATAACTTCCCCAAAGGAGCCCTAAATTACCGCTCAAATCAAATATTTCTTCGAGAAAATATCCTCAGCTTCCGTCTGTGTCTATTGGTCTTCTACTGTAGCGTCCGCTGGTTATTTAACCGCAGAGTAACACTAGGGTTTTCACCCACTCACCTACTAGTGCTCGTGCCTTTGCATTTTAGATCTGCTCCGCAAGAACCCTAGCGCCGCCGCCATCCATCCAGATCCGCTGATTTCATCTTGAATCCATAGTTGCACTGCCCAGATCCACCTCCGTGCAAGCTCTTAGCATCTGCTCCACAAACCCCCGAGCGTATGCGAGAGAAGCGCCTTGTCAACTTCCGCGAGAAGATGCCGAGGAAAGCTGCTGCCGGCCGAGGCGGAGATAAAAGGAAGTCGCACGACGAGCATGGAAATCAATCTCCTCCCTCCAAGATGGGGAAGACTGACGTCAGCGTCGAAGGAATCTGGAGGCGCTCCAAGTGCGGCGAGAAGGACTTGCTCCGACTTGTGGCAGAGGGTCTCCTACAGAAGAAGGTAATGGTGCAGTGGCAACCCACTGGTAAGGATGAGATTCCTTTCGAGCACACCAATGAGGTCGTCATCTTTTCTCATTTTGTCGAACAGGGATTGGCCCTCCCCCCTTCCAACTTCTTCCGTGGCCTCTTTCACTTCTTCAAGTTGAAAATTTTTCATCTGAATTCGAACTCTTTTGTTCACATCCCAACCTTCCTTGATCACCCGAATTGCCACATGTTTGGATGCTTTGAGCTGGGCAAACATTTCTTATATCCGCTCACCGCGTTTAAAGATAAATTATTTGGTGTTCGGGCATACACTCAAGCATGCTCCAGATGGCTCTCTTGTATTCTTTTTCCTCGGATATGTAAATGAAATCCCGCATCCTAACCCGGGATATGATTTATATAATTGCCGGAGGTGACCTATGAGTTGCAGCCACTGGAAGTAGCACGCCGGAGCAGCGTGTTAGGGAGGATGACACGAAGCATGTCACGGAATGCCGCGATGGACATGCCGCCACCACCATATGCGTACCATGGATACGCTGGAGGGTATGTTCCAGCTGGGGAGGCATCCTGGTCTATGTCCGGGTACCAAACCGGCTAGGAACAAACCGCCCAGCAACAACAAGCTGGAGGTTTATCATGGCAGAGCGCGAGCAGCGCAGAGTGGGAAAATCCTACGAGGACACACTGGAACCAGAGCGGTGGCTCTAGTTCAAGTGCCACACCCCCACTCTTTGCCGCTCGTTACTCATTCTCGGCTCGAGGCTATCATGAGCTCAGCCAGGGAATACGCAACATCAACCTTGCCGCCTACCAACACATAGACAACACGACGCGCCAGTACTACCATCAAGATGCGCGGCTCACCCAAGCCATCGCCATGCTAAGGTGACAAGAAGCAGAGCAAAGAGCGTTCTATCGAGCTCAGGGGTACAACCTCGACGCCGGGCAATGATCTAGCTTGGGGGAGGAGCCCCAAGAAGGTAACATGTATCTTACTGCATTCTTCATTTGCATCTAAAAAGAATCTAAACATGATAAAAAGAACAAAAAGATTTGTTTAATTTCCCTTTTGTTTCCCATGTGCGATAAGAATATTTTAGTTCTTCCATGTTGAAATGATGAATAGTTGCTCTATTTTATCTTCTCTTTATGCCTAGTTTACAGCTTTGTATTCTCCAAGTTTTGGGTTTGTTGGCTTAAAAAGTTTACCTTGAGCCTGAAATTTTGTGGGTTGCAAGTGCATGATCTGAGTCTAAACTGTTGTGAGGTATGATATGATGATTTAGAGCTGCCACAAACTTGTTCGAAGTAAAAATTTACGTTCAGAGTTTTTATCCTTTAAAATAATAAAATAAAATTTTTCTCAATGATGATAAATTCCTACCAAAGCCATATGCATATGACCACAGTGCAAGATTTACGTGCTGCTTGTCATTCTTGTTGAGCTTTGTCAAATTGTTGTGACCTTTGTGAGTTTCTTTTCATACTCTCATGATCAAGAGCACGTACATGCCACTGTCATATGCTAAATTTCCACACCGGTAGGTAGCAAACAAATATTCTACAAAATGTGTGACCTCTCTCTCCAAGTGTTCTTGCAAAAAAAGACATGGGCTATGCAAAAAGGAAAGAAAAGAAAAATATGGACACATGAAGGTCCAAGTATCCAGAAACAAAATGGACACATGAAAGTCCAAAATAAAGAAAAGAGAAATAGCCATGTCTAAAATAAAATAAAGGAGGACGAGCACACAAGAAAAAAAATGTTTCAATTCCATGTACCATCCATTTACCACACACATGCACTTCTTGATTAAGGTTGCATGACTTGCTTACTCTGTTGGGTTCGGTTTTTTACTTTGCAATATATTTGATGCAAGTATGCCCTCTCATTTTCCCTACCATGAGCTCCACATAAACCTTATTAGAAGTAGGGGGAAAGGCACTGCTGTCCAGAGTGGGTGAATTCGCTTGCATGCGAGTAACGGGCTGAGCCCATATAATTCCTATAAGGAGTGGAAGCCGGAGAGAGGAGGGCATCGATGAATAAGCTGTAAATATTTTTCCTTCTTCTCCAAGCTGACCTCTGTCCTGCCGAGGAATCATACACATTGAGCGATTTGAGAGTATCATTTGAGGAACTATGTTTTCTTTGCAAAATCTTTTGAAAAAAAAACTTCCGGATGAAGGGTTGAGCAAGGAATGAGTAAGTGGTGCTTTATGAATCGTTCTACCTCTTAAGAGCCCAAGACAAGGAGAAGCTGTCAGACCCGGGACCACGGGACTGCGCACATGGCCTACCTCTTACAGGATAAGGGGTGGGGCATGGCCCATGCCCTACACCAGTTGTAACTACTCATAGCATAGTTTTACTAATCATACAGTAGTAAAACTAGTCAGAGACGGTAGGAAACTACCCAAAAACCACTCGGGTAGGACTCTACGGCTCGTATCCGACTAGGACTTCCATGTAACCCTGTCCCCCCAAACTATATAAGGGCGGACAGGGACTCTCCTCAAGCAGGAGCATGAGGGACAACTCGTGCCTAATGCAACAGATCACCCAGGAGATCACCCGATCACCACCTAAGGCAATACAAACCACACAGGACATAGGGTATTATCCTCTCGACGGCCCGGACCTGTCTAAACTTTGTCTTCGTCGCACCTTCGAGTTCTTGATCTCGGCAACACCCTACCTAAAAACTCACCATCTCGGTGATACCCCTTGGTGGGCGTGGCGGTAAAACACCGACAGCTGGCGTGCCAGGTAGGGGTGTTCATCGAGCATCCACCGGAGAACTCGATGGCATCCTCAGCTTCACCAGCACCATGCTCGACGAGGGCACAACTTTCGTCTTCGGCTCTTGGATCTGGATCGCCAACGGCTTGGGTGGCTTCGACAGCCACCTAGTCGACTCCAGGAAGCCGGAGGCCTCTACACCAACTCGACACAACGACCTTGATGAGTTCATCGGCAACCTCGACAAGTTGCTGATCCCCGATCTAGTCCGGCAGATCAAAAAGATGTCCGTTTTTGACGCGACTTCCACTCGTGCTGCACCAGAACTAGTCGGATCGGGCTCAAACCGATCTGAGGGGACCACACAATCCAAGTCCCTCTCCAACTTGGAGGAGGACTTAGATCTTTTGCTCACACTCGAGGACATGGTAGCCACCGCCTGTCGGGGGGCCCCCGTTTTCGACAACCACTCAGACTCCAATGAAGAGTACTCATCGATTAGTACTATACCTTCAAGCCAGAGCTGAGGAGGACTCGGAGACGATGGAGCCACCGCTTGTCGGAGGGCCCCCGTTCTTGACAACCACTCACAACCCAACGATTACCCCGAATCATTTCCGGGCAAACATCTAGGTTTAACCATAACATCTGCGCCGCAAGGCCGTTTCGTGTACTGGAAGAGCTTAGAGCCCTCTAAACTACTCGATTACGACTCCCGCCTTGTGGCCTTCACGCAGGAACTGCCCTTCCAGGTGGGCAAACCTCTCTCTCCCATCTCAGAATAGGGAGAGGGTAGCACAAAGCTACTCAAGTACAGCCATACGGCTGACAACTCGCCGGATTGTCAAATCTACATGGCTTCCCTTTGCAACGCGGATGACGATGAGCCAGGTCCCGAGTACGACGTCGAACTACTCGTGGACGTGTCTGCTGACGAGCGTACGGCGGACGCCCCCCAGGATGAGAACGAGGAGCACAAAAGGATTTGGCGGTTGAAGAACGCCAAGCGCGCCCAGCGCAGGCGGAACAGGAAAAACCGCGCCCGCAACCCAATGTACCAAAGGAACCTCAACAGCGCTTTCACAGCAGCCGTAGATCGGGAGTATTGTACACTGATTGTCGCCATTGCAGAAGCAGCGCTCCTAGCTCAACAATTATCACCCAACCCATAGATATAAAGGCTGCAGTATCTAACCCAGCGCGCACTCGCCCAACTCGATGGGCAACATCCAGTGTCTTCCACTCAGAACATTCCTTTGAGGTCTGAGTGCCATGGTGACACTGCGCAGATCAGCCGCACCCCTGGAGGTGGCCCCGGGAACCGGAGGAACGACAATCGCCAGCGCATTGAAGGCCACCAGTCCGCGCGTGGCAACGTCGAACAAGAAGTACAACAATCCACTCGCCAACCTCGCAACCGGTGTGACGCAAGGCCTCAAGGCAAAGCTCCACCCGAGGCCAGCCTTCACGACGCTCCCACGATCGATCTTAGGCAGAAGATCAATGATGGCCGCGATGCGCGGCGCATCATTGAGGCAAGGAGAAGGGACCATCCTGATAGTACCATGACGATGACGACAATGACCGCTTCCCCGCCTTCACCCCCAGCATCACTGAAAAATCCTACCCCAAGGATTTTAAACCAGTCGAGATCCCCAAGTATGACGGCAAGCAAGACCCGCGCCAATGGATTCGATGGTACTCCGTTGCCATCGAGGTCTCAGGTGGATCCAACTCCACCAAGGCACTCTACTTCCCGGTAGCCTTGGAATCCGCACCCCTCACTTGGCTTGAAAGCCTCAAACCAAACTCCATCGACTCCTGGGAGGACCTCAAGCAGGCCTTCATCGACAACTTCTAGGGATCCATTATTAGAGCAGGCACTCGCCACGATCTGTCCCAGGTCAAGCAGGAGATGAACAAGACCCTAAGGTCCTACACTCGGCGCTTCTTCGAGATTCGCATCACCATCGCCAATATCACTAATGAGGACGTCATCTGCTGCTTCCAGAACGGCCTCTTCTCCAAGGACACATACCACGACTTCGGACGCAACCGCCCGACTACTGCCGTGGAGCTTCGTGACATGATGGCACGGTGGGCTAACCAGGAGAATGAGGAAAACGACCACTTCCCCAAGCGCAACAACGACAAACAGGGCAATGGCAACAATCACTTCGACAAAGGCCAGCAGAACCACTTTGGGAACCCTCGAAAGCGCAAGCCATGTTGGGGTTTTAACCCTTGTGTAGGCAGTATCTAGGCTAAATAAAACTAGTCATAGGTAGCAGCACGCTGCATTTACTTTGCATGCAGCCCATGCACCAAGGCTCTTTTGCTTGTAACTTGCGCCTGGTCTTGTACCCAACGCTGCTTTATTGTAACTCGTCCCCTTGGGACATCTACTTAAATCAAAGCTCACAGCAGCAATCGAGATCCAGTCGGAGCCCTAGTGCAAACAACCTCAAAGGTGTGAGTGTGTTCATCCCCTCCCAGTCTAGGCAAACCACTCGGTTGTGCCTTTGAAACCACTCGGTGGGAGGTGGATTTCCAACAATTGGTACCAGAGCCTAGGTTAAGTATCTGTTGGATCAATGTCTCCATCCGGGAAGCCCGTTAGGTCTAGGCATGACTCGAGAGAGAGCAAGAAGCCGGTCAAGGGCGAAGAAGGTCTCCATGGAAAGGAGGACCTGACGCCCAAGGACCAGCGGCCAGAAGACTCGAAGCGGCAGGTGAAGAAGGAGAAGAAGCCGGTCGGTGAGAAAGATGCGGGGGGGGGGGGGGGGGGGGGTCATCGTCGAATGACTCTATAACCTCGTCTTGGCACCGGAGGCGTCCCTCCGCTTCCCCGCGTGGGCAGCGCTACCGGGATGGGGAGTGGCCAGCCGTTTAGAGGGTAGTGAAGGAGTTGAGTGGAGCAAAGAACTCGATGCTGACGAGATCCAACTACACCCACTGGAGCCTGGTCATGAAGGTAATGCTCCAAGCTCGCAACCTCTAGGACACCCTCGAGTGTGGCGACTGCGACTTCCAGGAAGATTGCATGGCCAGAGAGGTCCTTATCCTCTCAGTGCCGCCAGAGATGGTGCTGCGGGTGGCCAAGAAGCAGTCGGCTACAGATGCTTGGGACACCATCAAGACGATGTGCGTTGGCAGTGACAAAGTCCAGAAGGGTAGGGCCCAACAGCTGTGGAGGGAGTTTGAAGCCATAACGTGTCGCAGCGGAGAGAAGGTGGATGACTTTGCTCTGCGCCTGTCCAACCTCTTCATCAACCTGGAGGAACTAGGTGAGGAGATGGAGGAGCAGCGAGTAGTGGAGAAGCTCCTTCGGTCGGTGCTACCTCGGTTCGACCATCTGGTGACGTCCATTGAGACGTTGTTGGACATCTCCTCCCTCTCACTAGAGGAGGTGATTGGGCATCTGAAGGCGCAGGAGGACCGCATGGATCACGCTGACTCGGATCGCGACTCGGGCAAGCTGGTGTATACTTATGCACCGCGGCGGCGAGATCGTGAGTCGGGCGAGGCCTCGTCTAGGACCGGAGGCAGCAAGAGCCAGCGGCGGCGCCTGCCAGCTCCAAAGAAGAAAGCAGTCGACGACGGCGAGGTGAGGAAGCCACCGCGTGACGACACCTGCCACAACTGTGGCCGTGCTGGCCACTGGGCACGTGATTGCAAGCAGGCCAAGAAGGGGCAAGGGCACCTGACCCAGGCGGAAGAAGAGTCGTGCCTTTTCATGGTACAAGTCTGTGTGGAAAACCACTCGGAGGAGTTGCAAACCGAGTTGTTTTCTATGTAGGAGGCCAAGGAAGTAGTCGAGATAGTCAAGAGGGCGACTGATGAGTACTCGGTCGACCACGGGGTCGACCGCGAGCCTGCTCCCCTGCCTGCGACGATGGCTACAACGACAACCTGCATCGAGGAGCCTCGGGCTCGTGCCTACCTCGGAAAGGACGGGGAAGATTAGTTGATTTAAGGGTGGTACCTGGACACAGGGGCCACTAACCACATGACAGGGCGGAGTGACGTCTTCTCCCACCTCGATCATGCCATGCGCAGCTCGATCCAGTTCGGTGACGGGTCGGTTGTGGCCATCCATGGCTGTGGCACTGTCATCTTCTCCGGGAGGAACAGGAACACAAGGCCCTTTATGGGATCTACTATATCCCGAAGCTGCGCAACTCCATCATCTCAGTTGGGCAACTTGACGAGATCGGGTCCAAGATTCACATCGAAGATGGTGTCTTGCGGATCCATGATCGTGAGAGGCGGTTGTTGGCAAGGGTTCTGTTGACGCCAGATTTTGACACGTGTTGAATCTGCGTCAGGAGAGGAAGAGATTGGCTGATGCGGCAGATCTAAAGGCTACAGTGAGAAATCGGCCGATCGAGGCTACAGTTGGGAATCGGCTGATTGGCGATGCAACTTACGCCAACAGATAGGGAGGGTGAAACCATTGGAACCACAACAGATGATCCCGGTCAAAAGTGGCCTGATGTTGGTCAACGAAACGATGCCGACTCGGTCGAGAAGCAATGGAAAGAATCCTGATTGGATTAGGAGATGGCGGCAGAAGATTCTGCGGGAGTCCGTTTCCTTTATAAAAATATTATAGATATAGTAGTTTTCTGTTTGAATCAAGTTTGTAACAAGTCGTAATCGATCAGGAGTCCTGGTCCTAGGGTATAAATAGGAGTCATCAGGGCTTTGTGAATATACATCAATCAATCAACAAAATAATCTACTTTTTCATAGTACTTTACTTTCAAGTCGGCGACTTCGCCATTACTTTTTCTTCTTTCACGAGTTCATACGGATTGGCAGGGCTGCATCGACTCGATCTCCGGCCAATTGGTAGGTTCCGCTTATCGAATAACATCTGAGCTTTAACTTCGGGTGCATCACCATAGTTTCGTTTGGATTTATTCACCAGTTATCGATATTTACTAGAATTATAGGTTTTACGTGTTGTTCTAGTATTATCACCAGTTATCCAGCTTGAGATTGAAACTATCGGCTTTATCATCGCTTTCCCTCATTCATTGTCATATAGCCGATTAGATCTATTTCAAGTGTTGCATATGTAATAATTGTTTAAGTTGCTCCAGCAGTTTTCTTTGCAATTATTACGTGATTATCGGCTAATCCATAGCCGGTCATCTTCATAGCAAATCGGCCGATTCGCCGATACGCTTTTCAGGACAGATCGGAACCTCAGCCGATCGGAACGCCCGGAATTTGATACTCTTATTTCCTTGTCAATCAACAGGTAAGATTGACTAGCACGCCGCGCGAACTGCACCAGGGCAATAACCCGAACAGGAGCTAAGCAGATTCTCCCGGGTCGTGTGTCCGACGCTGAAGGTCATCGGCCGATTCTTGGCCGATTTTTAGCGCCAACAGGTTCCCCGCAGAGGGAATAGGCTGTACATGAGGTGACTGGAGGTCGCGAGGCCAGTCTGCCTCACCGCATGCCGTGGCGGCGATGCCTGGCAGTGGCATGACCGGTTTGGGAACGTCAACTTCGGTGCCCTATAGCAGATGGGGCGGACGAGCATGGTGCGCAAGATGCCGCAGCTGGCTCACGTTGAGCAGCTGTGTGATGTCTGCATCACCACCAAGTACCGGCGCGCCCCCTTCGCCAAGCAGGCCAAGTACAGGGTGGACAAGCCTCTCGAACTCGTACACAGCGATTTGTGTGGCCCATCACGCCGGCGACTCCAGGAGGCCAGTGCTACATCCTGCTACTGATGAATGATGCCACGAGGTATATGTGGGCTGCTTTCCTCGCAGAGAAGAGCAGCATGCCGGAATCCATTAAGAAGATCGAGGCGGCTGCGGAGAACAAGTGCGGGAGGAAGCTGAGGGTGTTCCGCACCGACAATCGCGGCGAGTTCACGTCGGCATCCTTCGCCGAGTACTTTTCTGGCCAGGGTGTGGAGTAGCACCACTCTGCGCCCCACACGCCGCTGCAGAACGACGTGGTGGAGCGGCGCAACCAGTCATTGGTGGCAATGGCGCGTCCCCTGCTGAAGCAGAGGGGCATGCCGGCCATCTACTAGGCAGAGGTGGTGAGCACGGCGGTGTTCCTTCTCAACCGCTCAACCACCCGGGCCCTCTCCGTCAAGACGCCATATGAGGCATGGCATGGAAGCAAGCCGGCGGTCAAGTTCCTACGCACCTTTGGGTGCCTGGCGTACGTAAAGGAACTCGGGCATCACGGCAAGCTTGAAGACCGGTCGACCCCAGGCGTCTTCATCGGCTACGAGGAAGGAGTCAAGGCCTACCGGGTGCTGGACCCAGTGACACAGCGTGTGCGCACAACGCGTGACGTAGTGTTTGATGAAGATCGCGGCTGGAACAAGTCGCAGGAGGAAGATTGCAATCATCATGTAGACGCCCGGTTCGAGAAGATTGCAATCATCATGTAGAAGACCGCGAAATGGAAGGAGACTTTTACTGTGCTCGTTTCGGAGGAAAGATTAAAGAAAAGAGTTTTGAAGTAAAAATTATGTTTTACTCCGAAACTGGGGGGCATGTGTTGACGCCAGATTTTGACACGTGTTGAATCTGCGTCAGGAGAGGAAGAGATTGGCCGATGCGGCAGATCTAAAGGCTACAGTGAGAAATCGGCCGATTGAGGCTACGGTTGGGAATCGGCCGATTGGCGATGCAACTTACGCCAACAAATAGGGAGGTTGAAACCATTGGAACCACAACAGATGATCTCGGTCAAAAGTGGCCTGATGTTGGTCAACGAAACGATGCCGACTCGGTCGAGAAGCAATGGAATGAATCCTGATTGGATTTGGAGATGGCGGCAGAAGATTCTGCGGGAGTCCGTTTCCTTTATAAAAATATTATAGATATAGTAGTTTTCTGTTTGAATCAAGTTTGTAACAAGTCGTAATCGATCAGAGTCCTGGTCCTAGGGTATAAATAGGAGTCGTCAGGGCTTTGTGAATATACATCAATCAATCAACAAAACAATCTACTTTTTCATAGTACTTTACTTTCAAGTCGGCGACTTCGCCATTACTTTTTCTTCTTTCACGAGTTCATACAGATTGGCAGGACTGCATCGACTCGATCTCCGGCCAATTGGTAGGTTCCGCTTATCGAATAACATCTGAGCTTTAACTTCGGGCGCATCGCCGTGGTTTCGTTTGGATTTATTCACCAGTTATCGATATTTACTAGAATTATAGGTTTTATCTGTTGTTCTAGTATTATCACCAGTTATCCAGCTTGAGATTGAAACTATCGGCTTTATCATCGCTTTCCCTCATTCATTGTCATACAGCCGATTAGATCTATTTCAAGTGTTGCATCTGCAATAATTGTTTAAGTTGCTCCAGCAGTTTTTTCTACAATTATTACGTGATTATCGGCTAATCCATAGCCGGTCATCTTCATAGCAAATCGGCCGATTCGCCGATACGCTTTTCGGGACAGATCGGAACCTCAGCCGATCGGAACGCCCGGAATTTGATACTCTTATTTCCTTGTCAATCAACAGGTCAGATTGACTGGCACGCCGCGCGAACCGCACCAGGGCAATAACCCGAACAGGAGCTAAGCAGATTCTCCCGGGTCGTGTGTCCGACGCTGAAGGTCATCGGCCGATTCTTGGCCGATTTTTAGCGCCAACACACTTTTGGCACGCCCGGTGGGACCACCTCAAGATCCAATATTTCAAAGAACACCGAAGTTTCTGAGAACAACATCATTGAGGTCGCAGAAGCAGATCTCAAGGACGACCAGAAAGAAGAACTAGCTAAACATCTAGAAGACTACAAAAGGATGTATCTGCAGTCTTTCAGTCGTACCAGAGGCGGGGAGGCAATCAAGAAAGCTTCTCTTCCAGTCCCCCGCCACATCACCATTGTTGAGGATTCGGGAAAGATGTCCGATATGATCCAACAGTCCGTCTATCAGGCGTTCATCGACCAATCCTCGGTGATGACCAATACAGTGTATAATGCCGTCATCAGTTCTCTGGTCAGCGGAGCAGCTCAAGGATATCAGGGGCCAGCATATGCCCCACCTATTGTACCTCCAGCCAGAAGCTCACCAGGCACGTCCTACTCGGCTCCTCGGTCGATGTCGATGCAACGCGAAGGATACAACACTTCGTTGCCTGCAGTGTCTCCAAGGTATAACGGTGCACCATGTTTCCCATCGCAAGCACCGCTTCAGCCTGTCCAGATTGCTTCTGTGCAATCGCTGCCCATGAACTCAGTGCCTTGGGGGGCATCGGCAATGGTGGCGTTTCCCGATCAATCAACCGGACATGGGAGTTATCCGATCCAGGCGCCGTTCCATTCGGCTGTTCGGCCGATGGTCCCTCAGTATCAACCACCCCCATCAGAAATCGGCAGGGGGGCAGGCGCTGTAGAAGCACTCAGAAGCACGACGCCGATGACGATGTACGATGGGGCGGAGGGTTCGCTTCGCCATCAACTGTCAACTGCTCAGACGGCCGTGATACAACAGAATCCGCTGCATGCTTTGATCCATCACCCGGCCGTACCGCCGCCAATCCTCCAACATATGCCGGCGCCCCGAACAGCTGTCCATCAGCAACAAGTGGATTGGACAGCGAGAATAGCGGAGGTAATTCAGGACCAATTCGGTTTGAAGCCGAAAGTGCAGACTTATACATACAAGACCCCATACCCATCGGCCTACGACCTGCTGCCGTTTCCCCACCGGTACACGGTTCCTGACTTTACCAAATTTTCGGGGAAGCCGCCACGCAAGATGCTCTGAGGGTGCGCCTGTTTTCATCGTCTTTGTCTGGATCGGCCTTTCAGTGGTTCACCACTTTACTACCCAATTCCATTGTTATTTGGGCCGATTTAGAAAAGCAATTCCATAAGTACTTCTACGCAGGAGTACATGAGATGAAGCTCTCGGATTTGACCAACCTCAGGCAGAGGAGCGACGAACCAGTAACTGGATACATACAGAGGTTCAGAGAAATCAGAAACAAATGCTATACCCTTGCTCTGACCGATGCCCAGTTGGCCGATATCGCTTTCCAAGGCCTCTTGCCACATATCAAGGAGAGGTACGCCTCACAAGAATTTGAAAGATTAAGTCAGATCGTGCACCGATTGGCCGGTCAGGAAGTGCGTCCGTTTGAGCAGCGGAGGAATTTCTAGAAAAAGGTGTCATATCTGGAAGGGTCTGAATCGGAAGAAGAGGAAGAAATCGGCCTAGCAGAATGGGTTAAAGGTAAGAAGCCAATATCGTGCCCTTTTGGAAAGAAAGAACCGAAGGCATTCGGCTTTGACACATCAAAGGCCGATAAGATTTTTGACTTATTACTCCAGGATGGGCAGATCAAGCTATCACCATACCATACCATTCCTTCGGCCGATCAGCTCAAAAAGATGAAGTACTGCAAATGGTACAACGCTACATCTCATGACACGAATGAATGTAAGATCTTCCGTCAGAAGATACAGTCGGCCATTGAGCAAGGGAGACTCAAGTTCGAAACCCCAGCAAAGCCGATGAAGATTGACCAGCATCCTTTCCCGGCCAACACGGTTGACACGGGAAGAAACTCACTTCAAACTAAGGTGCTGACGTCGGATTCGGCTAGAAGGAGCGGCACCGTAGATCCCAGGAAGCAAGTCACGGCGGATGAGGTCAAAGGGAAGATGATGGCTGAAAACAAGGGCGAAGGATCAGAACGATCGCATAGACCCATCACTTCCCAATTCTTGCTCAGCAAATATCGGCGGCAGCAGGAACGGTCAAGATACCACGATGAGATGATACGCCGACACGAGGATCATTGGCGATGCCCGTTCTTCATTCATTGCTGGGAAAACAACCTCAGATTGCCATCAGCCGATGACTGTCCTGAGTGCAGCGGATCAAGTCGCAATGATCGCCCGTTCAAAAGATCGCGCTCCAGAGACAGGGGATCAGAGCTGATCAGCAGAAATTGGCGCGAACAAGAAGGACGGCGCCTTTCAGTGCATGATCGGCTGGGGGGTAGAGTTGACCGGTATCACCGGTCGAAAGGCAGGATCAACCAGCAGGAGCGACTGGGGGGCAGAACCAGCGTACATGATCGGCTGGAAGAGATGGCTGATGCTAGGGTGTCGGATGAAAACCCCCTAGGAAGGGAGCCAGACTGGGAGCACGCCAAACCATCGGCCAGACCAGTAAACCCCAGGTGGTGCCCTGAGGGATTGTCTAAGTCTCAGAAGCGGAGAATTCAACGACTGCGCCAATGGGAGCAACAAGAAGAAGAGCTGAGGCAGGTGCTGGATAAGAGAAATGTCAAGTCTCGGGTCTGGCGCCCCAAGAAAAACAACTGCCAAAGGAGGCGGTCCAAGTTCAAATCAGCGCATCAACATTAAGAGAGCATCAAATGTTTACAAGATTCTTTACAACCCAAGGAGGGCATCTATAGTCGCAATAGCTCGTTGCCTAATCTGATCGGCCGAGTCTAATACTCTTTGGTCGTCGTCGGCCGATCCGGGAATTTCCGGCATATGACGATGAAGTCTTATTGCTTCACGGGCCAGGTTCTGTCTTTCTTGCTTCAGCCCGGCGATGACAGATGGAAGCTCTTGAAGTCTCTTTTCTTCAGCAGCTATGTCCTTGGTTACCTGCTCCATCTCTTTGGCTAGCTCTGCCCTCCTCCGTTTGAGGCGATCTATTGTGCCGACGATATCTGGGTGGGAGTTCTCGAGGAAATTAATCCATTGATGTACTTCTTGGGCTCAGTGTTTGTAAGAATCGGCTTCCTCCCGGGTCTTTGCTAGCTGGGCACGATCGGCCACATGACGCAGGGCCCTGAACACCGGAATCTGTATCGACTCTATGAGTGCAGCAGGTTGTAGAGTCTCCGTCGCTTCCTCCGGAATTCAGCCTCTGATGTCATTGAGAAGCCGCCGATTCGGTGAGGCATCTCCCACTAATCGGCCGATATCATCTTGGAGGAGGGTCCGCATACTCTCGAGCTTGGCGCGGACGTCATCAGGAATTGAGCTCGATGGAAATTGGCGTGAAGCGATTTCTTCATCGTCAGACAGAGGAACCGCGAAGGAGAAAAGGCTGTTATTAGGAGTGTCTTGTTCCTGTGAAAGAATAAAGACAAGGATTAGCAGACAGTAAAGGGGAATCGGCCGATTTCGGTGATAAGTTTCTTACCTCTTTGAAGCGGATTTCTCTTGCTTGTGCCGGCGGGAGTGCCACCCTCGTCTTAGGAACCAGTGCAATCGGCTCATCAGAAGAGGAGGACTCGACGACTATCAATGCCCTGCTTGGGCCAGCGTCCTAAAAGGGTATGGGAAACAACTTTTATGAGTATACTGCGAATAATTGAATCTGATGATATAAGATACCTGCCATACCTCTGTGGGTCTTCCGGCCGATGTTTGTTGGGGGGCTACAATCGACGCACCCAGATCGGTCTGCATCAGAATCGGTTAGTTTTTGGAATATCGAGAAATTGAGTTAAGAGATTCTCTACCTCGGTGAGGAGGGTCGCTAGGGTTTCAGCTTCCGCTCGGGATGTGGCCGATTGTTGTGGGGATTGCGTTGGAGCGGTCTGTGCAGACTGGCAGAAGGGAGAAGTTAATATTGATAGAATACTTAAAGATATGTGAAGTATGCGAGGTTACCTGAACAGCTTCCACCACCAGTGATGCAGCGGCCGTTCCGACTTCAGTGGCAGTTTGGGGATCAACCATCTCGGTAGTCGGCAAGGCTGGAGGAGTTGGGGTTTCAGCCGATACTACCGCCGATTGGTCAGTCGGTCCTATGGGGGCACGCACTCGACGGCTGGTCTTCTTGAAGGTTGGCCTTTTCGGCGTTTGTTTCCATCGGCCGCTAGTGATGTCCTTGATGGTCGGAGCGTGATAGCCGATAAGTGGAAATGATGTATATGGGCGATTGGTCTCTATCGGCCTACCACTTCGACTCCGCATCAGAGGAACTTGGCTTTCAGACTAAAAAGATAAACACAAGTTAGCGGTAAGATTGTAGCATGGAAAGGGACGATATTGAAATCGGCTGGGAGAAAGGTCATACCGCTGCACTTGAATCAATGTTTTCTGGGTCCAAACTGTTACAATATGTTGATGGAGATGAACAGAAGAGGTATTGCTTCCATTCTGCCCACCACAGTTTAAATTGTTGGACGGCAAAAGGGGCCACCATCCAGTTGTTTAGGTCGATGGTACTGGAATCTGGCACTAAGTTGCACAGCCGATTGTAGTCGAGGCTCTTGGTCAGTTCATCTCGAAATTTTGCTCGACTGGCAAAGTAGACCTCAATCGGCAGTTGACCAAAGCCAAATTGCCTTGCTGCGGCTGATGGATTATAAAATTCATAGGTGGGGGAATCTTTGCTAGAAAAGAAGTTGGCCGGTAGAATCCCTGGCTTGATCAGGATATCCATAAGATCACCGTCAAAAGTGTTGGATGATGAATCATAGCAGATGGGAAGCTCGAAAATCGGCCCTGTTGTATGATATCGATACCAGCTGATAGTCTCTTCACTGAAGCCGCTGTAGAAACATCTGAAGTATTCGGCCGTTCGGGTGGCAGTGAATTGATAGCCAGGGAAGGCTGACGCTGCTTCTCCAAAAGAGGTACAACGTCGTCGTATGGTGGGGTTTTCCTCTGACTCGATATTGGGAAAGGTCTTGGTCTCTATTTGCTGCTGGGAGACCTTGCTCATGTATAAGTTGAGCCAGAGGGTGATGAACCACCAAGGAACACCAGGATTGCCAATCGGCTCCCATTTTGATAATTTGACGCCGATTTGGTGCATCATATGATAGGCCGATCCTAACAGATGCTTCCCAAGGGGGATGGCCGATCCTAGTGACAGAGCTTCTGCCAGGGCTTGGGTATTAGATGAAGGACCAACTGCCCTGCCACAGAAGAAGTGTTTTTCTAGCCACATCATCAAAAACGCTGTATGTTCTCTCTCTGAAATCGTCCCGGTCCTCATATTCTTGCTGATATACCCTTTCCACCCGCCGATTCCTTTTGTCTCTAGCCGATGGGTTGGTTTGATCAGATAATAAAAAGGTGTATTAGGGGAGGAGATATCAAGGCCGGTCAACATCAGAACATCGGCCAAGGTTGGAGTCATAGGTCCGTGCCCGAAGAGGAACGCGTTGAGCGCGTCGGACCAGAAATAAGAGGCCGATATTACTAAGGGTTCATTTTTCTCCATTTGGGACAGAGAGAGATCAATGCACTGGCCGATTTTCAACTCATCCCACTGAACTCTCTTAGACTTGGCTAATCTGTGATACCATTCTTTCCAGCCAGGGGTTTCGTTTGGCCAAGATCTAAAGGCACTTGCCCACTGACCCAAATCCATGGGTGATCGCTTGAAAGGAATTCTGTGGGTTTCTAGGTTGATCAAATCAGTTGGATCTGGATTCCCCATGGGACCTAAGCAGATAAGACCGGAGGTTTCGGAAAGGGGAATAGTAATCTGGTGCCTAAATGCCTCCGTGGTTGGTGAAGTTGCCGATGGCGCCGCCATTGGAAGGATGGGACAGATTGCAGGCAAGAGAAAATCGCCGGAGGGTGCGGTTGGAGATCGAGAGGGCGCAGGAAGAAGATGAACAGTGATTCGCTGAAGGAAATTACTAGGCCCGTGGAGAAAAAGTGGCGGAGAACGCAGTACTTAAGGACAATCCGAGAGAGAAAGGGTAAAGGCGGGATTTTTGCTGCGTCGTCTACACGAATTCCAGGGGAACAGTCGTCTCAAGCGCCCGGTTCGAGAAGATTGCAATCATCATGTAGAAGACCGCGAAATGGGAGGAGACTTTTATTGCGCTCGTTTCGGAGGAAAGATTAAAGAAAAGAGTTTCGAAGTAAATATTATGTTTTACTCCGAAACTAGGGGGCATGTGTTGACGCCAGATTTTGACACGTGTTGAATCGGCGTCAGGAGAGGAAGAGATTGGCCAATGCAGCGGATCTAAAGGCTACAGTGAGAAATCGGCCGATTGAGGCTACAATTGGAAATCGGCCGATTGGCGATGCAACTTACGCCAACAGATAGGGAGGGTGAAACCATTGGAACCACAACAGAGGATCCCGGTCAAAAGTGGCCTGATGTTGGTCAACGAAACGATGCCGATTCGGTGGAGAAGCAATGGAATGAATCCTGATTGGATTAGGAGATGGCGGCAGAAGATTCTGCGGGAGTCCGTTTCCTTTATAAAAATATTATAGATATAGTAGTTTTCTGTTTGAATCAAGTTTGTAACAAGTCGTAATCGATCAGCAATTTTGGTCCTAGGGTATAAATAGGAGTCGTCAGGGCTTTGTGAATATACATCAATCAATCAACAAAACAATCTACTTTTTCATAGTACTTTACTTTCAAGTCGGCGACTTCGCCATTACTTTTTCTTCTTTCACAAGTTCATACGGATTGGCAGGGCTGCATCGACTCGATCTCTGGCCAATTGGTAGGTTCCGCTTATTGAATAACATCTGAGCTTTAACTTCGGGCGCATCGCCGTGGTTTCGTTTGGATTTATTCATCAGTTATCGATATTTACTAGAATTATAGGTTTTACCTGTTATTCTAGTATTATTACCAGTTATCCAGCTTGAGACTATCGGCTTTATCATCGCTTTCCCTCATTCATTGTCATACAGCCGATTAGATCTATTTCAAGTGTTGCATCTGTAATAATTGTTTAAGTTGCTCCAGCAGTTTTCTTTGCAATTATTACGTGATTATCGGCTGATCCATAGCCGGTCATCGTCATAGCAAATCGGCCGATTCGCCGATACGCTTTTCAGGACAGATCGGAACCTCAGCCGATCGGAACGCCCGGAATTTGATACTCTTATTTCCTTGTCAATCAACAGGTAAGATTGACTGGCGCGCCGCGCGAACCGCACCAGGGCAATAACCCGAGCAGGAGCTAAGCAGATTCTCCCGGGTCGTGTGTCCGACGCTGAAGGTCATCGGCTGATTCTTGGCCGATTTTTAACGCCAACAGGTTCCCCGCAGCGGGAATAGGCTGTACATGAGGCGACTGGAGGTCGCGAGGCCAGTCTGCCTCACCGCATGCCGTGGCGACGATGCCTGGCGGTGGCATGACCGGTTCGGGAACGTCAACTTCGGTGCCCTACAGCAGATGGGGCGGACGAGCATGGTGCGCAAGATGCCGCAGCTGGCTGACGTTGAGCAGCTGTGTGATGTCTACGTCACCACCAAGCACCGGCGCGCCCCCTTCGCCAAGCAGGCCAAGTACAGGGTGGACAAGCCCCTCGAACTCGTACACAGCGATTTGTGTGGCCCATCACGCCGGCGACTCCAGGAGGCCAGTGCTACATCCTGCTACTAGTGAATGATGCCACGAGGTATATGTGGGCTGCTTTCCTCGCAGAGAAGAGCAGCATGCCAGAATCCATTAAGAAGATCCAGGCGGCTGCGGAGAACAAGTGCGGGAGGAAGCTGAGGGTGTTCGGCACCGACAATCGCGGCGAGTTCACATCGGCATCCTTCGCCGAGTACTGTGCTGGCCAGGGTGTGGAGTAGCACCACTCTGCGCCCCACACGCCGCTGCAGAACGACGTGGTGGAGCGGCGCAACCAGTCGTTGGTGGCAATGGCGCGTCCCCTACTGAAGCAGAGGGGCATGCCGGCCATCTACTAGGCAGAGGTGGTGAGCACGGCGGTGTTCCTTCTCAACTGCTCAACCACCCGGGCCCTCTCCGTCAAGACGCCATATGAGGCATGGCATGGAAGCAAGCCGGCGGTCCAGTTCCTACGCACCTTTGGGTGCCTGGCGTACGTAAAGGAACTCGGGCATCGCGGCAAGCTTGAAGACCGGTCGACCCCAGGCGTCTTCATTGGATACGAGGAAGGTGTCAAGGCCTACCGGGTGCTGGACCCAGTGACACAGCGTGTGCGCACAACGCGTGACGTAGTGTTTGATGAAGATCGTGACTGGAACTAGTCGCAGGAGGAAGATGGTAACACCGGGTGCTACTCCGACTTCGTCGTCGAGTACCTGGTGGAAGCTGCGGTGGCCGCGGAGGAGTCAGCTATCCCCTCGAGTGCTTCTCCGACTTCCCCTGGTATGTCGCCAAGTACTACGAGCTCTATTTCGAGTACTTCTGGGGGTGAGGCGACCCCCCCCCCCCCCCCCCCCCGACTGCTTCCCCGACTCCCTCTGCTCCCACTGGTACGACTCCAAGTGCTCGTGAAGGCAGTCCTAGTACTCGTGAGGCCACTCCAACTGCTCGTGAGTGCAGTCCAAGTGCTCGTGAGGGTACTCCAAGTCCTCATGAGGCCACTCCAAGTGCTCGGGAGGGTACTCCAAGTACTCGAGAGGCCGCTCCAAGTGCTGATTCACCTGCGAGCGCTGCTCCGAGTCCTTCCCCGACTTACGACAGCAACGACTCACGCCTTGATAACAACCACGAGGATGCCCCATTGCGCTACCGCACAATGGAAGACTTGCTTAGTGAGCCACACCCAGGCCTTGAGCAAGTAGAGTTCGAGGAGGCGGAGTTGATGCTCACTAGCACGGGGGAGCCATGCTCCTTTGCTGAGGCGGAGCGGGAGGAAGCCTGGAGGGTGGCAATGCGTGATGAAATCAACTCGGTTGAGCGCAACAAGACTTGGGAGTTGGTTAAACTCCCAGCTAGGCACTAGGCCATTGGGCTAAAGTGGGTGTTCAAGCTGAAGTGCGACGAGGCAAGAAAAGTCATCAAGCACAAGGCGCTACTGGTGGCGTGCGGTTTTGTTCAGCAGGCCGACGTCGTTTTTGATGAAGTATACGCGCCTGTGGCTTGCATGGAGTCAGTGCGAGTGCTTCTGGCTCTTGTAGCTCAGGAGGGCTGGAGTATCCACCACATGGACGTCAAATTAGCCTTCTTGAATGGAGATCTAAAGGAGGAAGTCTACGTCAAGCAGCCCCCCGGGTTCATCATCCCAGGGGAGGAAGGAAAGGTGTTGCGACTGCGTAAGGCCCTCTATGGCTTATGACAGGCGCCGCGGACCTAGAACGCGAAGCTTGACTCAACGCTCAAAGCACTCGACTTCAAGCAGAGCGCGCACGAGCACGCCATTTACAGGCGGGGTGGTGGCAAGCACGGGGAGCCACTACTAGTCGATGTGTACGTCGACGACCTGTTGATCACCAAATCATCTGAGCAGGCCATCGACAAGTTCAAGAAGGATATGAAGGGCCAATTCCAGATGAGTGATCTCGGACTTCTCTCTTTCTATCTTGGCATTGAGGTGCATCAGGAGGGCGGGCACATCACTGTGAGCCAAGCACAGTACGCCGCCCAAGTCGTGAACATTGGTGGGATGGAGGGTTGCCACCTGTTGACGCCAGATTTTGACACATGTTGAATCGGCGTCAGGAGAAGAGATTGGCCGATGCGGCAGATCTAAAGGCTACAGTAAAGAATCGGCCGATTGAGGTTACAGTTGGGAATCGGCCGATTGGCGATGCAACTTGCGCCAACAGATTAGGATCACAACAGAGGATCCCGGATAAAAGTGGCCTAATGTTGGTCAACGGAGTAATGCGGATTCGGTCAAGAGGCAAAAGAAAAGAGTCCTGATTGGATTAGGAGACGGCAGCAGAAGATTCTGCGGGAGTCCGTTTCCTTTAAAATAAGGTTGTAACAAGTCGTAATCGACCAGGAGTCCTGGTTTTAGGGTATAAATAGGATTCGTCAGGGCTTTGTAAAGACATGAACACAATGAATCAACAAAACACATCTACTTTTTCCTAGTACTTTACTTTCAAGTCGGCGACTTCGCCAATACTTTTTCTTCTTTCACGAGTTCGTACGGATTGGCAGGGCTGCATCGACTCGATCTCCGGCCAATTGGTAGGCTCCGCTTATCGAATAACATCTGAGCTTTAACCTCGGGCGCATCACTGTGGTTTCATTTAGATTTATTCACCAGTTATCGATATTTACTAGAATTATAGGTTTTACATGTTGTTCTAGTATTATCACCAGTTATCCAGCTTGAGATTGGAACTATCGGCTTTATCATCGCTCTTCCTCGTTCGTCGTCATATAGCCGATTAGATCTATTTCAAGTGTTGCATCTGTAATAATTGTTTAAGTCGCTCCAGCAGTTTTCTTTGCAATTATTACGTGATTATCGGCTGATCCATAGCCGGTCATCTTCATAGCAAATCGGCCGATTCGCCAACGCGCTCTTCGGGACAGATCGGAACACCAGCCGATCGGGACGCCCGGAATTTAATACTTTTATTTCCTTGTCAATCAACAGGTCAGATTGACTGCCACGCCGCGCGAACCGCACCAGGGCAATAACCCGAACAGGAGCTAAGCAGATTCTCCGGGGTCGTGTGTCCGACGCTGAAGACCATCGGCCGATTCCTGGCCGATTTTTAGCGCCAACACACTTTTGGCACGCCCGGTGGGACCAACCTCAAGATCCAATATGTCAAAGAACGCAGAAGTCTCTGAAAAAAACATCATTGAGGTCACAGAAGCAGATCTCAAGGACGACCGGAAAGAGGAACTAGCAAACCATCTAGAGGATTATAAAATGATGTATCTACAGTCTTTCAGTCGTACCAGAAGCGGGGAGGCAGTCGAGAAATCTCCTCTTCCAGTTCCCCGCCACATCACCATTGCTGAGGATTCGGGCAAGATGTCCGATATGATCCAACAGTCCGTCTATCAGGCTTTCATCGACCAATCCTCGGTGATGACCAACACAGTGTATAACGCCGTCATCACCTCTCTAGTCAGCGGAGCAGCTCAAGGATATCAGGGGCCAGCGTATGCCCCGCCTATTGCACCTCCAGCCAGAAGCTCACCAGGCACGTCCCACTCGGCTCCTCAGCCGATGTCGACGCAACGCGAGGGATACAACACTCCGTTGCCTCCAGTGTCTCCAAGGTATAGCGGTGCACCATGTTTCCCATCGCAAGCACCGCTTCAGCCTGTCCAGATTGCATCTGTGCAATCGTTGCCCACAAACTCAGTACCCTGGGGGGCATCGGCGACGACGGCTTTTCCTGATCAATCAACTGGACATGGGAGCTATCCAATCCAGGCACCGTTCCATCCGGCCGTCCGGCCGACGGTCCCTCAGTACCAACCAGTCCTGGCAGAAATCGGCAGGGGGGCAGGTGCTGTAGAGGCACTCCGAAGCACGGCACCAATGACAATCAAAGACGGGGCGGCGGATTCGCTTCGCCATCAACTGTCAACTGCTCAGACGGCCATGATGCAACAGAATTCACCGCATGCTTCGATCCATCACCCGGCCGTACCACCGCCAATCCTCCAACACATGCCGGCACCTCGAACGGCTGTTCATCAGCAGCAGGTGGATTGGACGGCAAGAATAGCGGAGGTAATTCAGGACCAATTCGGGTTGAAGCCAAAAGTACACTTATACATACAAGACGCCATACCCATCGGCCTATGACCTGCTGCCGTTTCCCCACCGATACAAGGTTCCTGATTTTACCCAGTTTTCGGGACTGGACGACACATCTACCGTGGAGCACATTAACAGATTCATCATCCAGTGCGGGGAAGCCGCCACGCAAGATGCTCTGAGGGTGCGCCTGTTTTCATCGTCTCTATCTGGATCGGCCTTCCAGTGGTTCACCACTTTACCACCTAATTCCATTGTTACTTGGGCCGATTTAGAAAAGCAGTTCCATAAGTACTTCTACGCAGGAGTACATGAGATGAAGCTCTCAGATTTGACCAGCCTCAGGCAGAGAAGCGACGAACCAGTAACTGGATACATACAAAGGTTCAGAGAAATCAGGAACAAATGCTATAGTCTGGCTCTGACTGATGCTCAGTTGGCCGATATCGCTTTCCAAGGCCTCTAACCAAATATCAAGGAAAGGTATGCCTCACAAGAATTCGAAAGTTTAAGCCAGATCATTCACCAATTGGCAGGTCAGGAAGTCCGTCCGTTTGAGCAGCGGAGGAATTTCCAGAAAAAGGTGGCATATCTGGAAGGATCTGAATCGGAGGGAGAGGAAGAAATCGGCCTAGCAGAGTGGGTGAAAGGCAAAAAGCCAATATCGTGTCCTTTCGGAAAGAAAGAACAAGAGGCATTCGGCTTTGACACATCAAAGGCCGATAAGATTTTCGACTTACTACTCTAGGAAGGGCAGATCAAGCTATCACCATACCATACCATTCCTTCGGCCGATTAGCTCAAAAAGATGAAGTACAACAAGTGGCACAATGCCACATCTCATGACACGAATGAATGCAAGATCTTCCGTCACCAAATACAATCGGCCATCGAGCAGGGCAGGCTCAAGTTTGAAACCCCGGCCAAACCGGCTGTTGACGCCAGATTTTGACACGTGTTAAATCCAATACTTTCCTTCTTTCACGAGTTCGTACGGATTGGCAGGGCTGCATCAACTTGATCTCCGGCCAATTGGTAGGTTCCGCTTATTGAGTAATATCCGAGCTTTAACTACGGGCGCATCGCTGTGGTTTCGTTTGGATTTATTCACCAGTTATCGATATTTACTAGAATTGCAAGTTTTACCTGTTATTCTAGTATTATCACCAGTTATCCAGCTTGAGATCAGAGTAATCGGCTTCGTCATCGTTCTTCTTCAATTTATCATCTCACAGCCTATTAGATCTATTTCAAGTGTTGCCTGTATAGTAATTGTTTAGATCGCTCCAGTAGTTTTCTTTACAATTACTACACGATTATCGGCTGATCCATAGCCGCCCATCTCTACAGCAAATCGGCCGATTCGCTGCCGACGCGCTCCTCAGGACAGATCGGAACTCCAGCCGATCGGAGCACCTGGAATTTAATACTTTATTTCCTTGTCAATCAACAGGTCAGATTGACTGGCACGCCGCGCGAACCGTACCGGGGCGATAACCCGAACAGGAGCTAAGCAGATTCTCCCGGGTCGTGTGTCCAACGCTGAAGACCATCGGCCGATTCCTGTCTAGCCGATTTTAGCGCCAACACACTTTTGGCACGCCCGGTGGGATGAATTCAAGATCTGATATGTCGAAGAACGCAAAAATCTCCGATAGCAACATCATTGAGGTCACAGAAGCGGATCTCAAGGACGACCAGAGGGAAGAATTAGCTAAACATCTAGAAGATTATAAGAAGATATATCTGCAGTCGTTCAGTCGCACCAGAAGCGGGGAGGCTGTCAAGAAGGCTCCTATTCTAGTTCCCCGCCACATCACCATTGCTGAGGACTCGGGCAAGATGTCCGATATGATCCAACAGTCCGTTTATCAGGCATTCATCGACCAATCCTCAATGATGACGAACACGGTGTATAACGCCGTCATCAGTTCTCTGGCCAGCGGAGCAGTCCAAGGCTATCAGGGACCAGCGTATGCCCGCCAATCACGCTGCCAGCTAGAAGCTTACCATGCACATCCCAATCGGCTCCTCAGCCGATATTGACGCAACGCGAGGGGTACAACACTCCGTTGCCTCCAGCGTCTCCAAGGTACAACAGTGCACCATGTTTCCCGTCACAGACACCGTTTCAACCCGTCCAGATCGCTTCTGTACAATCGCTGCCTACAAGCTCAGTACCCTGGGGGATATCGGCGACAACGGCTTTCCCCGATCCATCAACCGGGCATGGAAGCTATCCAACCCAGGTGTCTCACCAATCGGCCGTCCGGCCGACGGTCCCTCAGTATCAGCCGATCTCATCAGAAATCGGCAGGGGGGCAAGCACTGTAGAAGCATTCAGAGGCACGGTGCCAATGATGACATACGATGGAGCGGCGGATTCACTTCGCCATCAACTATCAGCTGCTCAGCAAAATTCGCCGCATGCTTCGATTCATCACATAGCCGTGCCAGCTCTTCAACACATGCCCGCGCCGCGAACAATCGTTCAACAGCAACAGATGGACTGGACGGCAAGAATAGCAGAAGTGATCCAGGACCAGTTTGGATTGAAGCCAAAAGTGCAGACTTATACCTACAAGACGCCATACCCATCGGCCTATGACTTGCTGCCGTTCCCACAACGCTACAAAGTTCCCGATTTCACCAAATTTTCGGGGACGGATGACACATCCACCGTAGAGCACATCAACAGATTCGTCATCCAATGCGGGGAGGCTGCCACGCAAGATGCTCTGAGGGTGCGTCTATTTTCATCGTCTCTGTCCGGATCGGCCTTCCAATGGTTTACCACTTTGCCACCAAATTCTATTGTTACATGGGCCGATTTGGAAAAGCAGTTCCACAAGTACTTCTACGCAGGGGTACACGAGATGAAGCTCTCAGATTTGATCAGCCTCAGGCAAAGGAGCGATGAACCAGTAATGGGATATATACAGAGGTTCAGAGAAGTCAGAAACAAATGCTACAGTCTGGCTCTGACCGATGCCCAGTTGGCCGATATCGCTTTCCAAGGCCTCCTGCCACAAATCAAAGAAAGATATGCTGCGCAAGAGTTTGAAAGCCTAAGCCAAATCGTTCACCGATTGTCAGGACAGGAAGTCCGCCCGTTTGAACAGCGGAGGAATTTCCAAAAGAATGTGGCATACCTAGAAGGGTCTGAATCCGATGGGGAGGAGGAAATCGGCCTGGCAGAATGGGTGAAAGGGAAAAAACCGATATCATGCCCTTTCGGAAAGAAAGACCCAGAGACATTCGGCTTTGACATATCAAAGACCGATAAAATTTTCGATTTATTGCTCCAGGAAGGACAGATTAAGCTATCTCATCATCACACCATCCCTTCGGCCGATCAACTCAAGAAGATGAAATACTGCAAGTGGCACAATGCCACGTCTCATGATACGAATGAATGCAAAGTCTTCCGTCAGCAGATACAATCGGCCATCGAACAGGGGAGGCTTAAATTTGAAACCCCAGCTAAATCGGCAAAACCGATGAAGATAGATCAACATCCCTTTCCGGCCAACATGATTGACACCGGAGGAAATTCACGCCAAACCAAGGTGCTGATGTCAGAATCGGCAAGAAGGGGCGGCGCCGTCGATCTCAGGAGGCAGATCATGACGGAAGAAATCAAAAGGAACAGGCGGGGGCCAGAACGACCACGCAAACCCGTCACCTCCCGGTTCTTGCTCAGCAAATATCGGCAGCAGCAAGAACAATCAAGATACCACGACGAGATGATACGCCGGCATGAAGATCACTAGCAATGTCCGTTCTTCATCCATTGCTGGGAGAACGACATCAGATTGCCGTCTACTGATAACTGTCCGGAGTGTAATGGGTTGAGTTGCAACGATCGCCCGAGGCCACACTCTAGGGACAGAGGATCAGAGCCGATCAGCAGAAATCGGCGCAGACGAGAGGAACAGCGCATTTCGGTGCATGATCGGCTGGGGGGCAGAGTTGACCAGTACCACCGGTCAAAAGGCAGGATCAACCGACAGGATGGACTGGGGGGCAGGATCAGCGTGCACGATCGGCTCGAAGAGATGGCCGATGACAGGGTGTCGGACGAGGACCCCCTAGGAAGGGAACCGGATGGGGAATACGCCAGATCATCGGCCAAACCAGTAAACCCCAGGTGGTGTCCCGATGGCCTATGCAGATCCCAGAAATGGAGGATCCAACGCCTACGCCAGTGGGAGCATCAAGAGGAAGAACAGAGGCAGGTGCCAAAGAAAAGAAATGTTAAGTCTCGGGTGTGGCACCCAAAGAAAAACGATCAGGAAGCAAACAATCAAGAATCGACAGCCGAAATCAACATGGTGTTCATATTGCCGATGGAATTCATGGCGCCTGACGATCGAGACAAAGCAACAAGAATGGAAGAACAAATGGCACAACTGGTGTTAGAGCTGATGACGGCTACTTTTGAGAAACCAGAAGAAGAAAAATGGCAACATCTTAAAGCGCTGTTTCTCAAAGGCTATGTTAACGGACGACCCATCACCAGATTACTAGTAGATGGAGGTGCCGCAGTTAACATCATGCCGTATGCCATGTTCCGCAAGCTAGGCAAGGGCGATGAAGACCTCACCAAGACGGACATGATGCTGAAGGATTTCGAAGGCAACGTGTCTCCCACCCGTGGAGCGCTCTGCGTCGACCTCACCATCGGCAGTAAGACCCTTCCTACCACTTTTTTCGTTATTAATGGTAAGGGATCCTACAACATGCTCCTTGGTCGCGACTGGATACAGGCAAACTCCTGTGTCCCATCTACAATGCATCAATGCTTTGTGCAATGGGTCGGCGACAGCACAGAGTTAGTCACTGCCGATTCCGCCTACAGCGTTGCAGCTGCGAGCATGTCAAATGTATATCTGGCAGGACTTGGGACACTGACTTCCTGAAAGTGTCCGATTTCGGTCTTGGGACAGCCGATCCAAGCAGTCGGCTCTGAAGATTCAGAATAGATGGATCAGCTCGTCCGAGAAGACAGGAAGCTTGGGCATGGATTTACGTTGGCCGATTTATTGGAGATGGTAGATTTGGGAGATAGCAGCAAATCAAGGCCGACGTATATTAGTGCTAATTTGGATCCTGAGTATAAGTGTAAACTGATAAGTTTATTAAAAGAATTCAAGGATTGCTTTGCTTGGGAATACCATGAGATGCCAGGTCTAGACCGGTCCATTGTTGAACACCGGTTACCTATAAAATCAGGATATCGGCCATATCAGCAACCTGCACGACGGTGCAACCCCAAGATTCTACCTGATATAAAGGCCGAAATCACAAAGTTAATTGAAGCAGGATTTATTCGGCAGTGCCGCTACGCCGAATGGATTTCTAATATTGTGCCCGTGTATAAAAAGAATGGAAAGTTGCGCGTGTGCATCAATTTCAGGAACTTAAATCAGGCCACGCCAATGGATGGATATTCGATGCCAACGGCCGATATCTTGATAGATGCTGCCGCAAGACACAAGGTCATAAGTTTCATGGATGGTAATGCAGGGTACAATCAGATATTAATGGTCGATGAAGATATTTCAAAAACGGCTTTCAGGTGTCCAGGTCATCTTGGTTTATTTGAATCGGTTGTGATGACCTTTGGGTTAAAGAACGCCGGTGCCACATATCAGAGGGCTATGAACTATATCTTCTACAAGCTTATTGGTATATCGGTGGAGATTTATATAGATGACGTCGTGGTCAAATCAAAAGGTCACCAAGAACATCTGGCCGATTTACAAGAAGTACTGGAGTGCACAAGGAAGCATGGGTTGAAGATGAATCCAAACAAGTGTGCATTTGGTGTATCGGCTAGGCAATTCTTAGGATTCATGGTTCATGAGCGCGGGATAGAAATCAACCGGAAGACCATAGACGCCATCAACAAAGTTGTGGCCCCACAAAATAAAACTGAGCTACAGTCCCTCATCGGCAAGGTCAATTTTATCAGAAGGTTCATATCCAACCTGTCAGGGCGTATCCGGGCTTTTACTCCTCTGTTGAAATTAAAGCCCGATCAAGAATTTATATGGGGAGAAGAACAACGCAAAGCATTGGAAGATATTAAGCAATATCTAGTTTCACCTCCGGTGTTGGTCCCACCACAGCCTGGTAAGCCGTTCAAATTATATTTATCGGCTGATGAACAGGCTATTGGATCGGCGTTGGTACAGGAGTTCGAAGGGAAAGAACGAGTGGTGTATTATGCCAGCAGAAGACTCCTGGACGCCGAAACGAGATATTCCCCGGTGGAGCGGCTGTGCTTGTGTCTGTACTTCTCATGTACCAAGCTCAGACACTATTTGTTATCGGCATAATGCATAGTTGTATGCAAAGATGATGTAGTGAAATATATGCTATCATTGCCGATTTTGAAGGGGCGGATTGGAAAATGGATCCTGGCTCTGTCAGAATTTGACTTAAGGTACGAATCGGCCAAAGCTGTCAAGGGTCAAGTCATGGCCGATTTCGTAGCTCAGCATTGTGGGCCGGAAATTGCTATCGTTGAACCGGTTCCATGGACGTTGTATTTCGATGGTTCTTCGTGTGGGGCCGGATCAGGAATCGGCATTGTTCTTGTATCGCCTCGGGGGGCAAGTTATGATTTTTCTCTGCCGATAGAAGCATCCGCAACCAATAACCATGCGGAGTATTGAGCCGTCCTAAAAGGGATCCAATTATTAAAGGAAGTCAAAGCTGACGCAGTCGAGATTTTTGGAGATTCCATGCTCATCGTAGATCAGTTAACGGGGAAATCTGAATGCAAGGATGATATCTTGAGGATTTATTATGAAGATTGTCTCCAATTGTTAAAGGAATTCAAGTCTGCGATAATTGAGCACATCCCCAGAAATTATAATGAAGAGGCCAACAGGCTGGCCCAGCATGCATCCGGATATCGGCCGATTCAGGGAGCTATGGTTTTAGAGCTCGCGGTCGATGACTAGCGAAGGGAAATCGCCGATTACTTGAAGGATCCATCCCAAAAAGTGGATCGGCGAATACGTTTTCAAGCTACAAAATATGTGTTACTTGAAGATGATTTATTTTACCGGACGA
Source organism: Panicum miliaceum (assembly GCA_032594955.1). Lineage (NCBI taxonomy): Eukaryota > Viridiplantae > Streptophyta > Magnoliopsida > Poales > Poaceae > Panicum > Panicum miliaceum. The sequence goes on along the minus strand of CM064059.1, from coordinate 17,380,790 downwards.
TTGATAGAGTTCTTCTCAAGTGTCTGGGAACAGAAGAGGCAAAGGTTCTGATGGGAGAAATCCATGAGGGCGTGTGTGGAGCTCATCAATCGGCTCACAAAATGAAATGGATGATCCGGAACAATGGGTACTACTGGCCAACGATTCTTGAGGATTGTTTCAAATATTATAAAGGATGCCAAGACTGTCATAAGTTTGGCAATGTACAGCGCGCGCCAGCGTCGGCTATGAATCTAGTAATCAAGCCGTGGCCATTCAGAGGTTGGGGAATAGATCTCATCGGACAGATTCACCCTCCATCGAGCAAAGGGCATAAGTTCATATTGGTAGCCACAGGTTATTTTACTAAGTGGGTGGAAGCAGTTCCTTTAAGGAACGTGACATCGGCCGATATGATTGAATTTGTTAAAAGCCATATTATCTATCGATTTGGTATTCCTCAAACCATCACAACTGACCAAGGAACAATGTTTACTTCTGGAGAATTCGGAGAGTTTGCCGCCGATATGGGGATTAAATTATTAAATTCTTCTCCATATTATGCTCAAGCCAATGGCCAAGCAGAATCGTCTAATAAGGGGATAATCAAACTAATCAAGAGGAAGATAGAAAAACAACCCAAAAAGTGGCATAAGTCTTTGGCTGAATCTTTATGGGCTTATAGGATGGCTTGTCATGGAACCACTAAGATATCCCCTTATCAGCTGGTTTATGGTCATGAGGCAGTCTTGCCTTGGGAAGCAAGGACGGGGTCAAGACGTATATCATTTCAAGATCAGTTGACGGCCGATGACTATTCCTTCCTCATGAAGGACGAACTTGATGATTCGACAGGATTACGGTTGAGAGCTCTGATTAATATAGAAGAGAACAAGAAAAGGGTGGCCAGATGGTATGACAAAAAGGTCAAAGTTAAGCAATTCTCTCAGGGAGATTTAGTGTGGAAGTTGGTGCTGCCGATAAGATCCAAAGATCCCAAATTCGGTAAATGGTCACCCACTTGGGAAGGGCCGTACAGAATCGGCCGATGTGCCCCTGGAAATGCATATATTCTGGAAACAATTGAAGGGGAGGAATTCCCAAGAGCTTTAAATGGATGATATCTGAAGAGGTACTATCCAAGCATTTGGGTAGATGCATAACTTGCAGTAAAATATATCAAGACAATATGGCCGATTTTTCATCGGTTTTCGTCTACATATGTGATGCAGAGATGACGTCGCCTGAAGAAAAAACATTGGGATTCATTTTGACTGGTTCATTATTGGATGAAAATGACATAGTACATGACCGACATGGTACAAGTCGCCCTTAGAATAAAAATATCGATACGTCTATTGATTACGCCTACGCTGGATTTCTCTGTCAACGCGACCCAGCTCTATCATAAGGTGGAACCTTTTCTCCTTCGGGTCCTCTGCAGTGGCTCCAGTCTCAGCTTGGTTGCAAAGTTCTATCTGGAGGCGGGTCTTCTTCTCCTTCAAATCCTCCATGGCAACTTCGGTCTTAACTTTACAAGGAAGTGGAGGATTTTTTTTAGAAGATGGTCGCTTACGGACCAAATAGTGAGCATCTATAAGGTCTCAGCATTCTTGGACAACAGCGGGGACATGATCTCTGAGTTCCTCAGCATGAGATCTTATCAGATCTTTGTCTGCCTGTGACAGTGGTTCATCTGAATGCATGATTTCAATCGCTCGTTCTAGACCAGGGCTGAGACGTTTTGGCTAAATAGAGATAAAAGGGATTATCCAACATCAGAGCGATTGAGATGTTTAGGGGAAAGGCAGAGGAGAGTTCATACCTGGTTGACAGAGGAAGAAGATGAAGAGGATGGAGAAGACATCTTGCCATTCAGTTTGGGACAGTAAAGAGAGAAAGAGAAGATAAGTAATGCGTATGCCTTTGGAGACGGTGAAGGGTCTACTTATAAAGGAAAGAGAGGTAGATGGATGGTGAGACATGTCCTATCGGAGTAAAAGCGTACATAAATGCAAAGCTGACTAAAGGAACAGTTCAGGATCAAATCGGCGCTGTAGCATTGAAGGAGCAATAAATGTTTACAATATTCTTTACAGCCTAAGGAAAGCATCTATGGCCGCAATAGCTTGTCGCCTAATTTGATCGGCCGAGTCTAGTACTCTCTGGTCATCATCGGCCGATCCTGGGATTTCTGACACACGGCGATGAAGCCTTATCGTTTCACGGGCCAAGTGCTGCCTCTCTTGCTTCAACTCACTGATGATGGATGGGAGTTCTTGAAGTTTCTTTTCTTCAGCGGCTATCTCTTTGGTTATCTGCCCCATCTCCTTGGCCAGCTTTGCTCTTCTCTGTTTGAGCCGATCTATCGTGCTGACGATGTCCGGACGGCAGCTTTCAAGGAAGTTGATCTTTTGGTGTACCTCTTGAGTCCGGTGCTTGTATGAATCGGCCTCTTCCCGGGTTTTTGCCATCTGGGCACGATCGGCCATGTGGCGCAGCGCCCTGGAAACCGGAATATGCATATGCTCTATATAAGCAGCATGCGCCAAGTTTTCTGATGTTTCTTTCAGAAGAAGAAGATTCAACGATTATCAGTGCTCCGCTTGGACCAGCTTCCTGAAAAGACATGGAAAACAGATCCTGTAAGTATGCTATGGGAAATTGAAATAAGATGGTGTGAGAAATTTGTCATGCCTCTGTTGATGTTCTGGCCGATGTTTGTTGTGGGGTTATAGCCAGCATACCCAAATCGGCCTGCATCAGGATCGGTTAAGTTCTCTGAAAATTAAGAGATCAAGGTAAGAGATTATTTACCTCGACGGGAGGAGCTGCTAGAGTTTCGGCTTCCACTTGGGACGTAGCCGATTGCTGCGGAGACTGCGGTGGAATAGCTTGTGCAGCCTGGCAGAGGGAGAGAGTTAATGTCAGTGGAAGATTTAAAGAATATATGAGATAAGTAAGATTACCTGAACAACTTCTACCAGTAGTGATGCCGCAGCTGCCCCGACTTCGGCGGTGACTTGAGGATCGGCTATCTCGGCAACCGGCAAGGGTAAAGGGATTGGAGTCTCGGCCGATGCCACCGCCGTCTGGTCAGCCGATCCGATACGGGGAGTCTCAGCCGATGCTATCATCGTCTAATAGGCCGATCCGATCCGGGCTCGCACTCGACGGCTGGTTATCTTCGAGGTTGGCCTTTTCGGTGCTCGTTTCCATCGGCCAGTAGAGATATCCTTGATAGTTGGAGTATGGAAATCGATAAGTGGATATGACGTATATGGATGGTGACTATCTATCGGCCTGCCGCTTCGGCTCCGCATCGGAGGGACCTGGCTTTCAGACTGAGAAGATGAATGTGGGTTAATAACAAGATGAAAGTATGGAAAGGAATAGCATTGGAATCGGCTAGGAGAAAGGACATACCGCTGCATTTGGATCGATATTTTCTGGATCCAGAATGTTGCAATAAGCTGATGGAGACTTGCAGAAAAGGTATTGCTTCCATTCTGCCCACCATAATTTAAATTGCTGGGTGGCAAAAGAGGCAACTGACCAATTATTCAGGTCAATAGTGCTAGAATCTGGCACTAGATCGCACAGCCGATTGTAGTCAAGATTTGAGGTCAGCACATCTCTGAATTTCTCTTGACCAGCGAAGTAGACCCGAATCGGCAGTTGGCCAAAACCCAGTTGCCTTGCTGCGGCCGATGGATTGTAGAACTCATAGGTGGGAGAGTCCTTTCCTGAGAAGAAATTGGCTGGCAGAACCCCTGGCTTGATCAAGACATCCATAAGCTCCCTGTCAAAAGTATGGGTGGAGCAGTCGTAGCTTATGGGTAATTCAAAAATCGGCTCCACTGCTTGATACGGATGCCAGCTGACGGTCTCTTCACTAAGGCCATTATAAAGGCATCTGAAGTACTCAGCTGTGCGGGTAGCAGTAAACTAGCAGCCGAGGAAGATCGATGCCGCTTCTCCAAAGGATCTGCAGCGTCGTCGGACGGATGGATTCTCCTCTGACTCAATGTTAGGGAAAGTTTTGGTCTCTATCCATTGCTGAGAGACCTTGCTCATGTATAAATTGAGCAAGAGGGTGATGAACTACCAGGGACCGCCAGGGTTCCCAATCGGCTCCCCCTTCGACAGCATCGTGCCGATTTGGTGCATCAGGTGATAGGCCGATCCCAGCAAATGTTTTCCAAGGAGGATGGCCGATCCTTGTGACAAATCCTCCGCTAAAGCTTGGGTGTTTGAAGAGGGTCCAACTGCTCTGCCACAGAAAAAGTGCTTTTCTAGCCACATCATCAGAAAAGTAGTGATCAGAAAAGCAGTGTGCTCCCTCTCTGAAACTGTCCCGGTCTTCATATTTTTGCTAATATACCCCTTCCACCCACCGATTCCTTTGGTCTCTAGCCGATGTGATGGCTTAAAAAGATAGTTAAAAGGGATATCAGCGGAGGAGACATCGAGGCCGGTTAACAACAGAACATCGGCCAAAGTCGGGGTCATGGGTCCATGTCCAAAAAGGAACGCATTGAGTGCATCGGACCAAAAATAAGAAGCTGCCATGACCAGAGGTTCATTTCTTTCCATCTGAGACAGAGATAGGTCTATGCACTGGCCGATTTTTTGTTCCTCCCACTGAACCTTCCTACATCTGGCTATTCTCTGGTACCATTCTCTCCAGCCGGGGGTTTCATTTGGCCAGGATCTAAAGGTACCTACCCACTGATCTAGGTTCATGGGCGATTGCTTGAAAGAGACTCTGTGAGTCTCTAGACTGATCAGGTCAGTTGGATCGGGGTTCCCCATAGGGCCTAAGCAGATAAGGTCAGGGGATTCTGAGAGGGGGATGGTGATTCGGTGCCTAAGTGCCTAAAAAGGGAGAAAAGGGGAAGAAACTGAGAAAAGGTCCGAAGCAATAGAGAAACGAAAGGGGAAAATTTCAAACATTTACCTCTGGGATGGAGATCATCGTCGCCGATGGGGTTGCCAGAGGAGCCGCCGCCGCTGAAGGGATCGCCGATGGAGCATCCGTGGATGGAATGGTCGCCGATGGTGACGCCATTGGAGGGTTGGAGCAGGTCGCGGATGAGATCGCCGGAAGGGGGGAAGCGTTTGGAGATCGAGAGAGCTTGGAGGAAGACGAACAGTGGTTCGCTAGAAGAGAATGCTAGATTTGTGGGGGAGAGTAGGCGGAGAAGGCCAGTACTTCAGAAAAATCGGGAGAGCAAGGGAAAAGATGGTATTCCTACCGCGCCGTCTACACGAATTCCAGGGGAGCAGTCGTTTCGCGCGCTCGGTCCGAGGAAATTGCAATCATTGTGCCGCGGAACGGAAGGAGGTTTTTACTGCGCCCGTTTCGGGGGAAAAGGATTAAAGAAAGAGTTTCAAAGAAAAAGTTATGTTTTACTCCGAAACTGGGGGGCATGTGTTGACGCCAGATTTTGACACGTGTTAAATCGGCGTCGGGAAGAGAAGGTTGGCCGATGCGGCAGATCTAAAGGCTACAGTAAGGAATCAGCCGATTGAGGTAACAGTTGGAAATCGGCCGATTGGTGATACAGCTTGCGCCAACAGCATGGGACTATTTTGGAGAGTCCTGGTCAAAAGTTGGTCAACAGGCCAACGCTAAGTCGGTCAAGGAGCAATTGAAAAGAGTCCTGATTGGATTAGGGGATGGCGGTGGAAGATTCTGCGGGAGTCCGTTTCCTTTAAAAGTTATTATAGATATAGTAGTTTTCCCGTTTTTTAAATAAGGTTGTAACAAGTCGTGATGGACCAGGAGTCCTAGTCTTAGGGTATAAATAGGAGTCGTCAGGGTCTTGCAAGACATCAACACATCAATCAACAACAATACTTCTACTTTTTCAGCAATTTACTTTCAAGTCGGCGACTTCGCCAATACTTTCCTTCTTTCACGAATTCGTACGGATTGGCAGGGCTGCATCAACTTGATCTCCGGCCAATTGGTAGGTTCCGCTTATCGAGTAATATTCGAGCTTTAACTACGGGCGCATCGCTGTGGTTTCGTTTGGATTTATTCACCAGTTATCGATATTTACTAGAATTGCAAGTTTTACCTGTTATTCTAGTATTATCACCAGTTATCCAGCTTGAGATCAGAGTAATTGGCTTCGTCATCGTTCTTCTTCGATTTATCATCTCACAGTCGATTAGATCTATTTCAAGTGTTGCCTCTGTAGTAATTGTTTAGATCGCTCCAGCAGTTTTCTTTACAATTACTACACGATTATCGGCTGATCCATAGCCGACCATCTCTATAGCAAATCGGCCGATTCGCCGCCGACGCGCTCCTCAGGACAGATCGGAACTCCAGCCGATCGGAGCGCCTGGAATTTAATACTTTATTTCCTTGTCAATCAACAGGTCAGATTGACTGGCACGCCGCGCGAACCGTACCAGAGCGATAACCCGAACTGGAGCTAAGCAGATTCTCCCGGGTCTTGTGTGCGACGCTGAAGACCAACGGCCGATTCCTGTCTGGCCGATTTTAGCGCCAACACCGGCAAAGCCGATGAAGATAGATCAGCGTCCTTTCCCGGCCAACATGGTTGACACGGGAAGAAACTCACTTCAAACCAAGGTGCTGACGTCGGAATCGGCAAGAGGAAGCGACGCCGTAGATCCCAGGAAGCAGGTCACGGTGGATGAAGTCAAAGGGAAAAGGCAGGCTGAAGACAAGGGCAAAGGATCAGAACAATCGCGCAGACCCGTCACTTCCCAATTCTTGCTTAGCAAATATCGGCGGCAGCAGGAACGGTCAAGATACCACGATGAGATGATACGCCGGCATGAGGATCACTGGCAATGTCCGTTCTTCATCCATTGCTGGGAAAATGATCTCCGATTGCCATCAGCCGATAATTGTCCTCAGTGCAATGGATTAAGCCGCAGCGATCGCCCGTTCAAAAGATCACGCTCCAGAAATAGAAAATTAGAGCCGATCAGCAGAAATCGGCGCGAACAAGAAGGACGGCGCCTTTCAGTGCATGATCGGCTGGGGGGCAGAGTTGACCGGTATCACCGGTCGAAAAGCAAGATTAACCAACAGGATCGGCTGGGGGGCAGAATCAGCGTACATGATCGGCTGGAAAAGATGGCTGATGATATGGTGTCGGATGAAAACTCCCTAGGAAGGGAACCAGATTGGTAGCACGCCAAATCATCGGCCAAACCAGTAAACCCCAGGTGGTGCCCCGATGGATTATCCAAATCCCAGAAATGGAGGATCCAACGCCTGCGCCAATGGGAGCAACAAGAAGAAGAGCAGAGGCAGGTGCTGGGAAAGAGAAACGTCAAGTCTCGGGTCTGGCGCCCCAAGAAAAACAACAGCAAGGAAACAGACAATCAAGAATCGGCAGCTGATGTCAACATGGTGTTCATATTGCCGATGGAGTTCATGGCGCCGGCCGATCGAGACAAGGCGACAAGGATGGAAGAGCAGATGGCGCAGTTGGTATTAGAGCCGATGACAGCCACCTTTGAGAAACCAGAAGACGAAAAACGGCAACATCGCAAAGCATTATTTCTCAAAGGGCACGTTAACGGACGACCCGTTACCAGGCTACTAGTGGATGGAGGCACTGCGGTCACCATCATGCCATATGCCATGTTCTGAAAGTTAGGAAAAAGTGATGAAGACCTGACCAAGACGGACATGTGCTCAAGGATTTCAAAGGAAACGTGTCTCCCGCCCGTGGAGCGCTCTGCGTCGACCTCACCATCGGCAGTAAGACCCTTCCTACCACCTTTTTTATTATTAATGGTAAAGGGTCCAACAACATGTTGCTCGGTCGCGACTGGATACATGCGAACTGCTGTGTCCCATCTACAATGCACCAATGCGTCGTGCAATGGGTCGACGACAGAGATAGTCACCGCCGATTCCACCCACAGCGTCACAGCGGCCGACACACAACAATGGACCTGTGAACACGTCAGGTGTATATCCGGCAGGACTTGGGACACTGATTTCCTGAAAGTGTCCGATTTTGGCCTACAGCCGATCCAAGCAGTCGGCTCTGAAGATTCAGAATAGATTGATCAATTCGTCCGAGAAGACGGAAAGCTTGGGCATGGATTTACGTCAGCCGATTCATTAGAGATGGTGGATTTGGGAGATGGTAGCAAGCCAAGGCCGACGTATATTAGTGCTGGCTTGGATCCTGGATATAAGTGTAAATTGATAAGTTTATTAAAAGAATTCAAGGATTGCTTCGCTTGGGAATATCATGAGATGCCTGGTCTAGACCGGTCCATTGTTGAACACCGGTTACCTATAAAATCAGGATATCGGCCATATCAGCAACCAGCGCGATGATGCAACCCTAAAATTCTACCTGATATAAAGGCTGAGATCACAAGATTGATTGAAGCAGGATTTATTCGGTAGTGCCGCTACGCCGAATGGATTTCTAATATTGTACCCATGTATAAAAAGAACGAAAAGTTGCGCGTATGCATTGATTTCAGGAACCTAAATCAGGCCACACCAATGGATGGATATCCGATGCCAACGGCCGATGTCTTGATAGATGCTGCCGCAGGATACAAAGTCATCAGTTTCATGGATGGTAATGCTGGGTACAATCAAATATTAATGGCCGAAGAAGATATCTCGAAAACGGCTTTCAGGTGTCCGGGTCACCTTGGTCTATTCGAGTGGGTTGTAATGACCTTTGGGTTAAAGAACGCCGGTGCTACATATCAGCGGGCCATGAACTATATCTTTCACAAGCTCATTGGTGCATCGGTGGAAATTTACATCGACGATGTTGTGGTTAAGTCAAAAAGTCATCAGGAACATCTGGCCGATTTACAAGAAGTACTGGAGCGCACAAGGAAGCATGGATTAAAAATGAACCCGAACAAGTGTGCATTCGGTGTATCAGCCGGGCAATTCTTAGGATTCATGGTCCATGAGCGCGGGATAGAGGTCAACCGGAAGACCATAGACGCCATCAACAAAGTTGTAGCCCCACAGAATAAAACTGAGCTGCAGTCCCTCATCGGCAAGGTCAATTTTATCAGAAGATTCATATCCAACCTGTCTGGGCGTATTCGAGCTTTCACCACGTTGTTGAAATTGAAGCCCGACCAGGAATTCGTCTGGGGAGAAGAACAACGCAAAGCGTTAGAAGATATCAAGCAATACCTGATTTCACCTCCGGTGTTAGTCCCGCCACAGCCTGGTAAGCCATTCAAATTATACTTATCGGCTGATGAACAGGCTATTGGGTCGGCGTTGGTACAGGAGTTCGAAGGGAAAGAACGGGTGGTATATTAAGTCAGCAGAAGACTCCTGGACGCCGAAACAAGATATTCCCCGGTGGAGTGGCTGTGCTTGTGTTTGTACTTCTCGTGTACCAAGCTCAGGCACTATTTGTTATCGGCAGAGTGCATAGTGGTATGCAAAGATGATGTGGTAAAGTATATGCTATCACTGCCGATTTTGAAAGGACGGATTGGAAAATGGATCTTGGCTCTGTCAGAGTTTGACTTAAGGTACGAATGGGCCAAAGCTGTCAAAGGTCAAGTCATGGCTGATTTCGTAGCCCAACATTGTGGACCGGAAATTGCTATCATTGAACCGGTTCCATGGACTCTGTATTTCGATGGTTCTTCGTGTGGGGCCGGATCGGGAATCGGCTTCGTTCTTGTATCACCTCGGGGGGCAAGTTATGATTTCTCTCTGCCGATAGAAGCGTCCGCAACTAATAATCAGGCGGAATACCGAGCTGTCCTAAAAGGTATCCAATTATTAAGGGAAGTCAAGGCTGATGCAGTCGAAATTTTTGGGGATTCCATGCTCATCGTAGATCAGTTAACGGGGAAATCTGAATGCAAAGATGATATCTTAAGGATTTACTATGAAGATTGCCTCCAGCTGTTAAAGGAATTCAAATCTGCAATAATTGAGCATATCCCTAGAAGTTATAATGAAGAGGCCAACAGGCTGGCCCAACACGCGTCCGGATATCGGCCGATTCAAGGAGCTTTGATTTTAGAGCTCGCGGCCGATGACTGGCGAAAGGAGATTGCCTATTACTTGAGGGATCCGTCCCAGAAAGTGGATCGGCGAGTGCGCTTCCAGGCCACAAAATATATGTTACTTGAAGACGATTTGTTTTATCGGACGATTGATGGGGTTCTTCTCAAATGCCTGGGAACAGAAGAAGCAAAAGTCCTGATGGGGGAAATCCATGAAGGCGTATGTGGAGCCCATCAATCGGCTCACAAGATGAAATGGATGATCAGAAACAATGGGTATTACTGGCCAACGATTCTTGAGGATTGCTTCAAATATTATAAAGGATGCCAAGGCTGTCAGAAGTTTGGCAATGTGCAGCGCGAGCTAGCTTCAGCTATGAATCCAATAATCAAGCCGTGGCCATTCAGAAGTTGGGGAATAGATCTCATCGGACAGATTCACCCTCCATCGAGCAAAGGGCTAAGTTTATATTGGTAGCCACCGATTATTTCACTAAGGGCTAAGTTTATATGATCGAATTTGTTAAGAACCATATTGTTTATCGATTCGGTATTCCTTAGACTATCACAACTGATCAAGGAACGATGTTCACCTCTGGAGAATTTGGAGAATTCGTCGCCGATATGGGGATTAAATTATTAAATTCTTCTCCATACTATGCTCAAGCCAATGGCCAGGCCGAATCGTCCAATAAGGGGATAATCAAGTTGATCAAGAGGAAGATAGAGGAACAACCCAAAAACTGGCACATGTCTCTGGCTGAATCTCTTTAGGCTTATAGGATGGTTTGCCACGGAGCTACTAAGATATCTCCTTATCAGCTGGTATATGGTCACGAGGCAGTCTTGCCTTGGGAATTAAGGACGGGGTCAAGGCGTATATCGCTTCAAGATCAGTTGATGGCCGATGACTATTCCTTCCTCATGAAGGATGAGCTCGATGAATCGGCGGGTCAGCGGTTGAGAGCCCTGATTAGCATAGAAGAAAACAAGAAAAGGGTGGCCAGATGGTATGACAAAAAGGTCAAAGTTAAACAATTCTCCCAGTGAGATTTGGTATGGAAGTTGGTGCTGCCGATAGGGTCTAAGGATCCAAAATTCGGTAAATGGTCGCCCACTTGGGAAGGGCCGTACAGAATCGGCCGGTGTGCTCCGGGAAATGCATATATTCTAGAAACTATTGAAGAGGAAGAATTCCCGAGAGCTTTAAATGGAAGATATCTGAAGAGGTACTATCCAAGCATTTGGGTAGATGCATAACTTGCAGTAAGATACATCAAGATAACATGGCCGACTCCTATCGGCTTTTGTCTACATAGCCGATGTAAGAATGGCATCGCCTTAAGGAGGAAACATTTTGGTTTGGTCTGACCAATTCATTATTCGACGAAAACAACAGAGTACATTGCCGACATGGTACAAGTCGCCCTTAGGATAAAAAGTACCAATATATCTATTGATTACACTTTCTGTTGATTTCTCTCTCGATCCGGCCCAGTTTTATCAGAAGGCAGGTGGTCTTCTCCTTCAGATTCTCCATGGTGGCTTCAGTCTCGACTTGGTGAGGGAGTGGAGGACTCTTTTCAGCTGGCAGTCGCTTGGGGCAGTGAGTGTTTATACGGTCCCAATACTTCTGGACAACAGCAGGAACATGACCTTTAAGTTCTTCAGAATGAGATGTTATCAGATCTATGTCTGCCTGCGACAGTGGTTCGTCTGAATGCATAACTTCGATCGCTCATTCCAGACTGGAACTGAGATGTTTTGGCTAAAGAGAGATAAAAAGCTACTCAGCATCAGAGCGATTGAGATGTCAAGGAGAGAAATAGAGGAGGGTTCGTACCTGATTAACAGAGGAGGAAGAAGATGAAGAAGACATCTTGATGCCCAGTTTGGAGGGATAAAGATCCAGTTGTTGGAAGGAGAGAAGATGGGTAAGGCATATGCCTCTGGAGACAGTGTGGGATCTCGTACTTATAGAGAGAAGGAGGTAAAGAGATAGTGGGACACGTCCTATCGGAGTAAAAGCGTCCATAAATGCAAATCTGCCAAAGGAAGTGGTCCAAGATCAACTCAGCGCATCAACATTAAGGGAGCATTAAATGTTTACAAGATTCTTTACAATCCAAGAAGTGCATCTATAGTAGCAATAGCTCGTTGCCTAATCTGATCGGCTGAGTCTAATACTCTTTGGTCGTCGTCGGCTGATTCAGGTATTTCCGGCATACGGCGATGAAGTCTTATCGCTTCACAAGCCAAGTTCTGTCTTTCTTGTTTCAGCCCGGCGATGACAGATGGGAGCTCTTGAAGTTTCTTTTCTTCAGTAGCTATATCTTTGGTTACTTGCTCCATCTCTTTGGCTAGCTCTGCTCTCCTCCGTTTGAGGCGATCTATTGTGCCGATGATATCCGGGCGGGAACTCTCGAGGAAGTTGATCCGTTGGTGTACTTCTTGAGCTCGGTGCTTGTAAGAATCGGCTTCCTCCCGGGTCTTTGCTAGCTGGGCACGATCGGCCATATGACGCAGGGCCTTGGACACCGCAATCTGCATCCACTCTATGAATGCAGCAGGGTGCAGAGTTTCTGTCGCTTCCTCCGGAATTTGGCCCCTGATGTCATTAAAAAGCCGCCGAATTGGCGAGGCATCTTCTACTAATCGGCCGATATCATCCTGGAGGAGGACCCGCATGCTCTCGAGCTTGGCGCGGACATCGTCAGAAATTGAGCTCGATGGAACTTGGCGCGAAGCAACTTCTTCATCATCAGGGAAAGAAACCGCGAAGGAGAAAAGGCTGTTATTTGGATTGTCTTGTTCCTCCGGAAGAATAAAGACAAAGATCAGCAAGCAGTAAAGGGGGATCGGCCGATTCCGGTGATAAGTTTGTTACCTCCTTGAAGCGAATCTCTCTTGCTTGCGCCGATGGGAGTGCTTCCCTCGTCTCAGGAACCGGTATGATCGGCTAATCAGAGGAAGAGGACTCAACCACTATCAACGCTCTGCTTGGGCCAGCTTCCTGAAAAGGTATGGGAAATAGATTCTATGAGTATACTATGGATAATTGAATAGGATGATATGATATATTTGCCATACCTCTGTTGGTCTTCCGGCCGATGTTTGTTGAGGAAGTTCGACCGACGCAACCAAATCGGTCTGCATCAGAGTCAGTTAGTTTTCTGAATGATGAAAAGTTGAGTTAAGAGATTATCTATCTCGATGAGGAGGGTCGTTGGTGTTTCGGCTTCCGCTTGGGATGTGGCCGATTGCTGTGGGGATTGCACTGGGGCGGCTTGTGCAGCCTGGCAGAAGGGGGAAGTTAATATTGATAGAGCACTTAAAGATATGTGAGGTATGCAAGGTTACCTGAACAGCTTCCACCAGCAGCGATGCCGCGGCCGATCCGACTTCTGCGGCAGTTTCTGGATCGGCTATCTTGGTAGTCAGCAAGACTGGAGGAATTGGGGTTTCAGCCGATACTACCGCCGATTGGTCAGTCGGTCCGATGCGGGCACGCACTCGACGGCTTGTCGTCTTCAAGGTTGGCCTTTTCGGCGTTCGTTTCCATCGGCCGCTAGTGATGTCCTTGATGGTTGGAGCGTGATAGCCGATGAGTGGATATGGCGTATATGGACGATCGCTCTCTATCGGCCTGCCGCTTCGACTCCGCATCGGAGGGACTTGGCTTTCAGACTGAAGAGATAAATACAAGTTAACGGTAAGATGGTAGTATGGAAAGAGACAGTATTGAAATCGGCTGGGAGAAAGGACGTACCGCTGCACTTGAATTGATGTTTTCTGGATCCAAACTGTTGCAATATGTCGATGGAGATAGACAGAAGAGGTATTGCTTCCATTCTGCCCACCACAGTTTGAATTGTTGAAGGGCAAAAGGGCCAACTGTCCAGTTGTTCAGATTGATAGTACTGGAATCTTGCACTAAGTTGCACAGCCGATTGTAGTCAAGGCTCTTGGTCAGTTCATCTCGAAATTTTGCTTGACCGGCAAAGTAGACCTGAATCGGCAGTTGACCAAAGCCCAGTTGCCTTGCTGCGGCCGATGGATTATAAAATTCGTAAGTGGGGGAATCCTTTCCAAAGAAGAAATTGGCCGGTAAAATCCCTGGCTTGATCAAGATATCCATAAGATCACTGTCAAAGGTATGGGAAGATGAATCGTAGCAAACAGGAAGCTCGAAAATCGGCCCTACTGTCTGATATGGATACCAATTGATCGTCTCTTCACTGAAGCCGTTGTAGAAGCATCTGAAGTATTCGGCCGTTCGAGCAACAGTGAATTGACAGCCAGGGAAGGCCGATGCCGCTTCTCCAAAAGATGTGCAGCATCGTCGAATGGTGGGGTTTTCCTCTGACTCAATATTGGGAAAAGTCTTGGTTTCTATTTGTTGCTGGGAAACCTTGCTCATATATAAGTTGAGCCAGAGGGTGATAAACCACCAGGGACCGCCAGGATTCCCAATCGGCTCCCCTTTTGACAGTCTGACGCCGATTTGGTGCATCATATGATAGGCCGATCCTAACAGATGCTTCCCAAGGGGGACGGCCGATCCTAGTGACAGAGCTTCTGCCAAGGCTTGGGTATTAGATGAAGGACCGACTGCTCTGCCACAGAAAAAATGTTTTTCTAGCCACATCATCAGAAACGCAGTATGTTCTCTCTCTAAAACTGTCCCAGTCCTCATATTCTTGTTGATGTACCCTTTCCATCCGCCGATTCCTTTGGTTTCTAGCCGATGAGACGGTTTAATCAGATAGTCAAAGGGGGTATCAGAAGAGGAGATATCAAGGCCGGTCAACAACAGGACATCGGCCAGGGTTGGAGTCATGGGTCCATGTCCAAAAAGGAACGCGTTGAGTGCGTCGGACCAGAAGTAAGAGGAGGAGATATCAAGGCCGGTCAACAACAGGACATCGGCCAGGGTTGGAGTCATGGGTCCATGTCCAAAAAGGAACGCGTTGAGTGCGTCGGACCAGAAGTAAGAGGCCGCTATTACTAAGGGCTCGTTTTTCTCCCTCTGGGACAGAGAGAGATCAATGCATTGGCCGATTTTCAGTTCATCCCACTGAACTCTTCTAGACTTGGCTACTCTATGGTACCATTCTCTCCAGCCAGGGTCTCATTCGGCCAAGATCTAAAGGCACCTGTCCACTGACCTAAATCTATGGGCGACTGCTTGAACGGAATTCTGTGAGTTTCTAGGTTGATCAAGTCGGTGGGATCTGAATTCCCCATGGGGCCTAAGCAGATAAGTTCGGAGGATTCGGAAAGAGGAATAGTAATCTGGTGTCTAAATGCCTAAAAAGAAGGAAAAAGGGGAAAACTGAGAATGGGTCCAGGAAATACTTGAACAGTAAAAGAGCAAAAGAGGAAAGTTTCGGATGATTACCTCCGGGATGAAGCTCATCGTCGCCGATGGAGCCGCCAGTGGAGCCGCCGATGGGGCCGCTGTCACTGAGGGGGTTGCCGATGGGACCTCCGTGGTTGGAGAAGTTGCTGATGGCACCGCCATTAGAAGGGTGGAGCAGGTCGCAGGCGAGATCGCCGGAAGGAGCGGTTGGAGATCGAGAGGGCTCAGGAAGAAGATGAACAGTGGTTCGCTGGAGGAAAATACTAGGCTCGTGGAGAGAAGTAGGCAGAGAATGCCAGTACTTAAGGATAATCTGAGAGAGAAAGGGTAAAGGCGGGATTTTTGTCGCGCCGTCTACACGAATTCTAGGGGAGCAGTTGTCTCGAGCGCCCGGTTCGAGGAAATAGCAATCATTATGCAGAAGACCGCGAAATGGAAGGAGATTTTTACTGCGCCCGTTTCGGAGAGAGAGATTAAAGAAAAGAGTTTCGAAGTAAAAATTATGTTTTACTCCGAAGCTGGGGGGCATGTGTTGACGCAAGATTTTGACACGTGTTGAATTGGCGTCAGGAGAAGAGATTGGCCGATGCGGCAGATCTAAAGGCTACAGTAAAGAATCGGCCGATTGAGGTTACAGTTGGGAATCGGCCGATTGGCGATGCAACTTGCGCCAATAGATTAGGATCACAACAGAGGATCTCGGATAAAAGTGGCCTAATGTTGGTCAACGGAGTAATGCTGATTCGGTCAAGAGGCAAAAGAAAAGAGTCCTGATTGGATTAGGAGACGGCAGCAGAAGATTCTGCGGGAGTCCGTTTCCTTTATAAGAATATTATAGATATAGCAGTTTTTCTATTTAAAATAAGGTTGTAACAAGTCATAATCGACTAGGAGTCCTGGTTTTAGGGTATAAATAGGAGTCGTCAGGGCTTTGTAAAGACATGAACACAATCAATCAACAAAACACATCTACTTTTTCCTAGTACTTTACTTTCAAGTCGGCGACTTCGCCAATACTTTTTCTTCTTTCACGAGTTCGTACGGATTGGCAGGGCTGCATCGACTCGATCTCCGGTCAATTGGTAGGTTCTGGTTATCGAATAACATCTGAGCTTTAACCTCGGGCGCATCGCTGTGGTTTCGTTTGGATTTATTCACCAGTTATCGATATTTACTAGAATTATAGGTTTTACCTGTTGTTCTAGTATTATCACCAGTTATCCAGCTTGAGATTGGAACTATTGGCTTTATCATCGCTCTTCCTCGTTCGTCGTCATATAGCCGATTAGATCTATTTCAAGTGTTGCATCTGTAATAATTGTTTAAGTTGCTCCAGCAGTTTTCTTTGCAATTATTACATGATTATCGGCTGATCCATAGCCGGTCATCTTCATAGCAAATCGGCCGATTCGCCGACGCGCTCTTCGGGACAGATCGGAACACCAGCCGATCGGGACGCCCGGAATTTAATACTTTTATTTCCTTGTCAATCAACAGGTCAGATTGACTGGCACGGCGCGCGAACCGCACCAGGGCAATAACCCGAACAGGAGCTAAGCAGATTCTCCCGGGTCGTGTGTCTGACGCTGAAGAGCATCGGCCGATTCCTGGCCGATTTTTAGCGCCAACACCACCCTGCCCAAACGCCCATGGAGGAAAGGCCGCCCCTGAGC
This sequence comes from Panicum miliaceum, assembly GCA_032594955.1. Taxonomy (NCBI): domain Eukaryota; kingdom Viridiplantae; phylum Streptophyta; class Magnoliopsida; order Poales; family Poaceae; genus Panicum; species Panicum miliaceum. The sequence continues at coordinate 17,363,759 of CM064059.1, read as the reverse complement.
CGCGACAGCACCGCTCCGGAAGTCGACTCCACCGAGTACCAGCGACTAGTCGGAAGCCTCTGGTATCTCCTCCACACGCGACCAGATCTGGCCTTTGCGGTTGGATTTGCGAGTCGTTTTATGGAGAGGCCGACTGAAGAGCATATGAAGGCGGTGAAGCGCATTCTCCGCTACATCAAAGGCACGCTCGACTATGGCCTGCGCTACGAGAAGTCGACCGAAACAACTCGGTTGGCTGGCTACAGCAACAGCGACCACGCCGGCGACATCGACAACTGCAAGAGCACCAACAGCAACCTCTTCTACCTTGGGAAGTGCCCGGTGAGTTGGCAATCACTCAAGCAACGAGTGGTGGCTCTGTTATCATGTGAGGCAGAGTACATTGCGGCTACCGCGGCAGCAACTCAAGCAGTCTGGCTCGCGCGACTACTCGGTGAACTCATGGGAAGAAAGGCTGAATGCATGGAGCTCATGATGGACAACAAGTCGGCACTGGCGCTGAGCAAGAATCCCATCTTCCAGGAGCGAAGCAAGCATATCGAGTTGAGGTACCACTTCATTCGCAACTGCATTGAGAAAGGATTCGTCGACGCCGACTACATCAACACCAAGGATCAGCTCGCTGACATCCTGACGAAGGCACTCGGGCGAGTAAAGTTTCAGGAGCTGCGATCCAGGATCGGGATGATCCAAGTACCGTCGAGAAAGGCACACAAGGCTTAGGGGGAGAATTGTTGGGGTTTTAACCCTTGTGTAGGCAGTATCTAGGCTAAATCAAACTAGTCGTAGGTAGCAGCACGCTGCATTTACTGCTTGCATGCTGCCTGTGCACCACGGCTCTTTTGCTTGTTACTTGCGCCTGGTCTTGTACCCAGCGCTGCTTTATTGTAACTTGTCCCCTTGGGACATCTACTTAAATCAAAGCTCACAGCAGCAACCGGGATCCAGTCGGAGCCCTGGTGCAAACAATCTCAAAGGTGTGAGTGTGTTCATCCCCTCCAAGTCTAGGCAAACTACTCAGTTGTGCCTGAGAAACCACTCGGTGGGATATGGATTTCCAACAAGCCAGACCAAGAAGTTGCGGCTGTCGAGCGCAATCCGCGTGGCAAGAAGTCGGGAACCAATGAAGCACAGTTTGAAAAAGTCCTGCACAAACAATGCCCGATGCACCCGAAGTCACGACATACGCTCTTCGAGAGCGTCAACCTCCGCAAGTCACTCAATGCTCCACCACAAACCCAAGCCGGAAAGTGAAAGGACCAGGAGGACGACGACGAGGGTGACAAGTCAGGGGCTCAAGATTTCCAGGACCCAAAGAATGTCGTCAACGTCATCTTCGGTGGAGACGGTGGCTTCCCCTCTAAGCGCGCGCAGAAGTTGACCCTGCACGAAATCCTCTTTGTAAAGTCTGCCACGCAAAAGCCTCTAAGATACAGCAAGGTCCCAATTTCCTTTTTCAGGGATGATCAATGGACCAGCTTCTCTGAGCCGGGAAAATTCCCGCTCGTCCTTGATCCTGTCGTGGCGGGCTCACAGCTGACCCGAGTACTCATTGACGGTCGGAGCGGCCTTATCCTGCTCTTCGCGATTACTCCGAAGAAGATGGGGTTGGAAATCTCCAAGATGCTCACCCCTAGCAGAGCTCCGTTCTATGGCATCATCCCCGGAAACGCGGCTACACCACTCGGTTTAGTGGTCCTACTGGTTACCTTTGAGACGAAGGACAACTACCGCATGGAGTACATCAAGTTTGAGGTGGCTGACTTCGAGTCGTCATACCACACCATCCTCGGCAGACCAGCACTAGCCAAGTTCATGGCTGTGCCCCACTACGTCAACCTGCTACTCAAGATGCCAGGCAAGACAGGCGTCCTCACGTTTTGTGGCAACTTAAAGAGCTCATACGACTGCGACCAGGAGGCGATTGAGTACGCCGTGACATCACGCGTGCTAGAGCCCTCTGCGGAAGTACTCGCGGCCACGCAAAAGCTTACTGACTCAGAGATGGAGATCTCTAGCCAGAGGTCTAGCCAGTCGAGGGTTAAATCGAACCCCAGCGACGTCGGCATCAAGGCCATCCAGCTGCAAGAAGGCGACTCGTCCAAGACTGCTTTGATCGGAGGCGGCTTGAGCGACAAATAGGAAAGTGCGCTCGTCAGCTTTCTTAGGGCTAACCAACAAATACTCGCGTGGAAACCAGCGGATATGCCAGGGGTGCCCAAGGAGTTGATCGAGCATTGCCTGAAAGTCAACCCAAAAGCCACTCCGAAGAAGCAACGACTACGACGCTTCGCTCCCGGCAGGAGGGAGGCCATCAAGAAGGAGCTAGCAAAACTCCTCGTGGCTAGTTTTTATTAAAGAAGTATATCACCCCGAATAGTTAGCCAACCCTGTACTAGTCTTGAAAAAGAATAATAATGAATGAAGGATGTGTGTGGATAACACTGATCTCAACAAACATTGCCCGAGGATCCCTTCGCGCTCCCACGCATCGACCAAGTCATCAACTCTATGGCTGGCTGTGTCCTGCTCTCCTTCCTCGACTGCTACTCGGGTTATCACCAGATCGCTCTCAAGGAAGAAGATCAGATCAAGACAACGTTCATCACCCCCTTTGGAGCATATGCATATGCAACTATGTCCTTCGGGTTGAATAATGAAGGAGCCACCTATCAGCGAGCCATCCAACTATGCCTTGCTGATCAGCTACATCGCAACATTGAAGCCTACGTGGACGACGTGGTCATCAAGACCAGATCCCACGACGAGTTCATCCTTGATCTCGAGGAAACCTTCAACAGCTTACGCAAGTTTTGATTGAAGCTTAATCCAACCAAGTGCGTCTTCGGCGTGCCACAAGGAAAACTACTCAGTTTCATCGTTATTCACCGAGGAATTGAAGCAAACCCAGAGAAGATCACCGCCATCACAGCCATGGACGCTCCACAAACGATCAAGGATGTCCAGAAGCTCACAGGCTGTATGGCGGCCTTAAACAGATTTATCTCGCGACTTGAGGAACGGGGGCTACCCTTCTTCAAATTGCTCAAACGCCACGATAAGTTCCAGTGGACAGAGAAGGCGAAGCAGGTGCTGCAAGATCTCAAGCATCATTTGCAGTCGGCCCCCATCCTAACGGCTCCACAACCAGGCGAGAACCTGCTACACTACATCGCCGTAACTACTCACATCGTCAGCATGATAATCGTGGTGGAGCGCCAAGAGGAAGGCCATGCCTTCGGTGTGCAGTGACCCGTCTACTTCATCAGTGAAGTCCTTTCTAAGTCCAAGGTTCGTTACCCGACAATTTAGAAACTACTCTACGGTATACTCATCACTTCCAGGAAGCTTCGCCATTATTTCGATGCATACAACATCTCGGTGGTCAATGACTTCAAATTGGTGGATATCTTCCACAATTGGGACGCCACCAGGTGCATCTCCAAGTGGGCAGTGGAACTGCGGGCTCTCACCCTCGACTTCAAGCCCCGGACGGCCATCAAGTCGCAGGCACTAGTCGATTTCATGGCGGAGTGGCGAGAAAACCAAGTGGAAGCCCCGGCCAACCAGCCAGAGCATTGGGTTATGTACTTCGATGGCTCACTCAAGCTCGGAGGCGGTGGCGCGGGAGTACTCTTCATCAGTCTGAAAGGAGAACAACTCAAGTATGTGTTCCAAATACTATTTAAGGTCTCCAACAACGAAGCCGAGTACGAGGCACTATTGCACGGGCTACGCCTGGTAGTCTCTCTGGGCATCAAGCGATTGCTTGTCTACGGCGACTCCTTGTTGGTGGTCCAACAAGTCAACAAAGAGTGGAATGTCAACAAGGATACCATGGACGCGTACGTCACGGAAATATGCAAGCTTGAGAACAAGTTCTCGGGGCTGGAAATCCATCATGTGATTCGCGGCAACAATGTGGGAGCGGATGTGCTCTCGAAACTGGATTCTGATCGAGCTCACATCCCACCGGGAGTTTTCGTTCACGAGTTGCATCACCCATCCATCAAGACACCAGATTCAAGTACCATCGCTCAGGGTCCAAAAGAACCCGACCGAGAGGTCTTGATGATCGAGGTCAACTGACGGGAGACATTAATTGACTACATCCAGGAGCACAAACTACCCCCCACCGTCGACCCAAAAAGCGCAGAAGATACACGCATTTTAAGGCGCAACAAAGGGTACATTCTAGTCGGGGATAACTTGTACAAGCGTGGATCAGCGTCAGGCATACTCATGAAGTGTGTCCGCACGGAGGAAGGCAGAGAAATACTCCAGGAGATTCACGAAGGCGTGTGCGGGAGCCATGCTGCTTCTTGCACACTAGTCGACAAGGCTTTTAGATCTTGTTTCTACTGGCCGACTGCTATGGCAGACGCCGAAGCACTCGTTCGCCGATGCACAAACTGCCAGTTCTTCAGCAAACAACCCCATGTCCCGGCTCACAATGTTATCACCATACCACCATCATGGTCGTTTGCATGCTGGGGCCTGGACATGATAGGGCCTTTGACAACTGCGCCAGGTGGTTTTACTCACGTGTTGGTGGCCAACGACAAGTTTACCAAGTGGATCGAGTATAAGCCAATCGGAACACTCTCTACAGATCGAGTGGTCAGCTTCATCTGCGACATCTTGCACCGTTTTGGCTTCCCCAACACCATCATCACGAACCTGGGATCAAATTCCCACTCGCATCAGTTCTAGGATTTCTGTGAACGCAGTTCCATTGAGGTCAAGTACGTTTTAGTGGCTCACCCGCGGGGCAACGGTCAGGTTGAGCGTGCCAATGGCTTGATTCTTGATGGTTTTAAAGAAAAGACTCTACGACAAGAACAACAAAAAGGGCGGCAAGTGGATCGACGAGATCTTGTCAGTAATCTAGGGCTTTGCACACAACCAAGCAAAGCCACAGGATAGTCACCTTTCTTCCTCATATACGGGTTTGAAGCTATATTACCGGCTGACATCATGTGGAAGTCTCCTCGACTGGAGATGTATGAAGAAGGAGAGGCTGACAACACAAGATCTCTCAAACTTGACTCAGTTGAGGAAGTCAGATGCAACGTCTTGCTCTAGTCAGCCCGCTACTTACAAGGAGTCCGTCGTTACCACGACCGGAACGTTCGACGATGCTCTTTTAACATTGGAGATAAGGCTCTTCGACGTCTCCAGGATGAAACCGGGCTGCACAAGCTTAATTCGCGATGGGAGGGGCCTTTCATCGTGCACAAGGTTACAAGACCTGGGTCGTATCGCTTACAATACTCTGATGGCTAGAAGGTTCCAAACTCCTGGAATATTGAGCATCTACGCCGTTTTCATCCTTAGCCAACAAGGACATCTTTCGTCGGCGCCTGGAGATCGAAACTTCCAGTACAACTCCATTTTACTGGTTTACAACTGGTATTACGCGCAAGTTTGCTGAAGGGGCCTCGCTCCCTTACTTCCAGTAACAGATTACAAGTTTTCGACTAGTATCCTATGTTACTAAAGGGGCCTTGCTCCCATACTCCTAGTACAACTCCATTTTATTGGTTTACGGCTGGTATTACATGCAAGTTTGCTGAAGGAGCCAGGAATAGATTATTAGTTTCCGTCTAGTATCCTATGTTACGGAAGGGGCCTCACTCCCATACTCCTAGTACAACTCTGTTTTATTAGTTTACGGCTGGTATTACGTGCAAGTTTGTTGAAGGGGCCTCGCTCCCATACTTCCAGTAACAGATTACTAGTTTCTGACTAGTATCCTATGTTACTGAAGGGGCCTCGGTCCCATACTTCCAGTACAACTCCGTTTACTGATTTACGACTGGTATTACGCGCAAGTTTGCTGAAAGGGCCTTGCTCCCATACTTTCAGTACAACTCCGTTTACTGGTTTACGTCTGGTATTACGCGCAATTTTGTTGAAGGGGCCTTGCTCCCATACTTCCAGTACAACTCCGTTTACTGGTTTACAACTGGTATTATGCGCAGGTTTGCTGAAGGGGCCTTGCTCCCATACTTTCAGTACAACTCCATTACTGGTTTAAGACTGGTATTACGCACAAGTTTGCTGAAGGAGCCTCGCTCACATAATTCCAGTAACAAATTACTAGTTTTCGACTAGTCTCCTATGTTACTGAAGGTGCCTCGCTCCCAGGACAAGGCGTTTACAAATTCCCGACTAGTTTTACGCGTGTTCGACTACTTCGACTACTCGTCTCGCCTACAAAACTAGTCAGAATCGCCTCCGACTAGTCGGCTTCATCGACAGTTCAAGATTCAGCAGCAACTTGGCCGATGCCTAGGCTCGAGGGCTGGTGCCACCGACTACTAGGCATATACTATGCGACTCATCTAGCTCCCAGGCTCGGGGGCTGGATGCGACATGGCTCTCAGCAAACAAGGTTTGATTTGAGCGGTAATTTAGGGCACTATTTGGTGAAGTTATTTGTTTAACCATTTTTTCAAGGAAGTTATCCCGAAAAAAGCGGTTTTCAGATTTCTGAACCAATTTGCCCATCTTAACCATCAAATCTTTACCGTCATATATTGCATGCCACGATTCTTTGGATCCTTTATTCAAAACATTGAGGATTTGGATTCAAGGCTTGGGGGTTGCAGGGATACGTGTCATCAGCGACTTATTTTCCAAATCTCTTGGAAGATAAGGATAGAAGACTCAAGATTAAATTGACCCTCAGCCTGATTCTATGAGTCAACCTAAGGAGTGCTAGTTCAATCTCACCCCATATAAAAGAAGAATATTTTGTTGTAAGTTTGGTACAAAGAAGAGATGAGATATTGAAGCAACTCATGATCAACAATTTAAGCCCAACTTTGCTTGGGATGAGCAAAGGGCAGCTTGGGGGATCTCGTTGACGCTCGTTACGGACCAAAAATGAACGCTAATTTGACTAGAAATAAGGAGGAATTTGCATTTCTTATACACATGCTACTAATAAAAACCCCTATATTCCACATGTCCTTGGAGAAAATTATCTATGCAGGAATTTAGCTGAAAAGGAAGAAAAAAACACACCCTTTGATCCAAGGAGAAAAGCCTCAACCAATCACGCGTCGCCACGCAAGCACCACATGGATTGGAGGGCCCACAACCGAAGCAAACCGACTCAACTCCAGTCCTGTCATCAACCAAAGGCACAAGGACCCACCTGGAAGTCACTCAACCGAAGGGGAAGTCGGTTGGTGCTAAGACCAGTTCAGCCGAATTGGTGGATCGGCCGAACCAGTTTAGTAGCTGACTGACTTAATCTTCCACTTGGTGCCTCCTCAACTCTTCCCAAGGTCAATTCCAGGGAGCTTCAGCTATTTTCCCGGCTGTGAGGTGCTGTGCCACACCTATAAATACAGGGGGGTCCTCCTAAATGAACACACCAAGATGTAGTCCTCCTCTCCTTTGTAAAGCTTCCTAGGCTAGTGGAGTGTAGGTGGAGTGTTGTACTTCAAGTTCTTCTAGTCTTCATGATGAGTTTATGGTCCTGTATCTTCTCTTTTATGCAATGACTTTGAGTTTAGTAATAAAGTTTATTTCCTTATCTTAGCTTGTCTTTAGTTCATATGCTTCTGGTTAGTATGTGATCCTTTTATAATTCATACTTGAATCATATGCCTTGCATGTTTAGACGTGGTAAGACATCTATGCCACGGCAACAGTTTCATCCCCCTTAATTGGGCGCTCTAGAATTACGGCTCCTGATAGAGACGAATGTCCTTGCGCGAGGCAAGAGTGGTAATCATTAATGCAGACATGGTGTCTGGATTAAAGGTTACATTTGAATGCAGTCCTATCCCATGGTTAGATGAGGTAGGCGGCAGGTGGTGACAGCCCTATCCCGTAACCCTCCCCCTTTGGATAGTGGCAGTAGGAGGTCCATAAAGTAGCCGATTTGGCTGGCGGCTCCTCTGCCAGTCATGTGCGATTCTCCCGGTAGTGCCTGGGAGCATAGAGACCAATCCTAAACATGTTTATGTGTATGTGTATACAAGTTTGAGCTATGCTTGCTTACATAGGAATAAATCTTTATATTCCCTTGAATGCTCTCTCTCATCTCTCTCTAATCCTAGTTATCTCTATCTGAGTGGATATATCTTGTGTCACACTACCTCTCAACTATATTATCATTTGCCCCTGCTCAGATTTTGGATATTTAATTATGATATTCTCCTAAACTTAATAATTCTTTAAACCACCGCCTTCCTTGCGGCAATATAAAAATTCTTTAAACCACCGCCTTCCCCGCGGCAATATAAATACGACACCCAAGATTACTCACGGGTAAGATGCTACAACGGTATTCCGTGCGCTTGCGGATTTATCTGTAACGTAAGAAATACCAATAGACGTTTCTGGCGCCGTTGCCTGGGATTGACAATCCTGGTGATGACGCTAACAAATGCCAATACAGATCTCTTGATGAAAATAGGGAATTTGATTTGTGTTTTTTGAACAATCTTTAGTTCTTTACTCCCCCTAGTTTGAATAAATTTCTTCTAAAAATGGTGAAAAGTCTTGCACCAGAGACTGTAGAAAGCAAACAAAAGTTCATACACGGAATGAGTCTACTTTACCCCCTGACCTATTGAGGTTGGTCTATAGTTAACCCTCTTAACTATAAAACTGGATATTCTACACCCCGAACTATATATATGAAACCATCTAAATAACCCCTTAGGCGGTTTAAGAGATGGTTTTCACCCACATGGCATTACATGTGGACAATGATGTGGCAATAGTGCCAAGTTTAAAATCTACTTCACCCCCAAACTATTAATTTTCGTCTACATAATACCCTCAACTATATACTTCACCCCTCTGTATTTTTTCAATGCTACTTTCGCTAATGTAGATCACAACACGAAAGTTGACATGGCACTGGCCCTCGCTCTTTCCCAAACACAAGTTAGGTCTGCATGATTATGGTTATGTGGTAGATAATAATTAATGAGGTATAATGGTGCAAAGGTGAATAGCAGGACATGCTTGTGTGAGAGATAGGGATGAGGTCAACACCACGTCATCATTCTCGTAGACGTAGTGCCTCCACTTTATGCATAAAACTATCACACTAGATGATTTAATATCTTAGGGCTTAGGTATCCGGTTATATAGTTTGGGGATTATGTAGATGAAAATTAATAATTTGTGCGGCGAAGTAGATTTATAAACTTGTCATTGCTACGTCATGGTCCACATGTAATGCCACGTAGACGAAAAAATACCTCTAAAACCATCTAGTGGATTATTTAGATGGTTTTTGATACTTCAGGGCGTAGAATATCCGGTTTTATAGAATATCCGATTTTATAGTTAAGGAGGTTAACTAGACCAACCTCAATAGATTAGGCGGTAAAGTAGACTTATTCCGTGAGAAAAACTAAACTACATGCTGTTGCGCTATATAAACCACCCGAAAAGCTCCGTTCTGCAACCGTGCTAGCTAACACTGAAGCCTAAACAAACACGGCCAACAGCTTTTGATCTGTACAGCTCGGCCTCCCGTAGCCGTGGCGACATAATGAACTTGTCAGGGACGGGCAGCTTGCCACTGACGCGTCACTGCGGCCACTGGACCCCGAAGCCTTCTCCGGTGAGTCACGCGCCGTTGTGAACTTCCTCGCCGAGTACTACTGTGATGTCGAGAAGTACCCGGTCCAAGCAGCTGACCTGGAGCCGAGCGCCGCCGGGTTCGCGGGCGGGACATACTGCCGGGGCTCACCCACTGGTAGATTCCCGGCTTCTTCGCCTACTACCCCTTCAACGCCAGCGCCGCCGGGTTCGCGGGCGAGATGCTGTCCGTTGGGCTCAACGTCGTTCCATTCGTGTGGGCAGCGTCGCCGGCGGCCGCTGAGCTCGAGACAATCGTGGTGGATTGGATGGGTAAGCTGATCGGGCTGCCGCATCTGTTACTCTTCTCCGGCGGTGGCGGCGGCGTCCTGCAGGGAAGCACGTGCGAGGCCGTGGTGTGCACGCTCGCCGCCGCGCGGGACCGTGCTCTGGCCAAGCTGGGGCACGAGAACATCATGAAGCTGGTGGTCTACGCCTCCGACCAGACGCACGTCACCTTCCAGAAGGGCGCGCGACTAGTCGGCATACCTCCATCGAACTTCCGTGTCATCCAGACGTCGGCGTCCTCCGGGTACGGACTGACCGCCGACGCCATCCGCGCCGCGGTCGATCGCGAAGTCGCCAACGGCCTGGTGCCTTTGTACCTCTGCGCCACCGTGGGCACGACGGGGCTCGGCGCGGTCGACCCCGTGCGTGGGCTCGGGGAGGAAGCGCAGCGCCACGGCATGTGGCTGCACGTCGACGCCGCTTACGCCGGCAGCGCGGCTATCTGCCCAGAGTTCGAGGGCTATCTCGATGGCGCTGAGCTCGCCGACTCGGTGAGCATGAACCCGCACAAGTGGTTCCTCACGAACATGGACTGCTGCTGTCTGTGGGTGGCGAGCCCTGCTACCTTTACCGCTGCTCTGTCCACTGACCCGGAGTACCTTAAAAACGTGGGCACAAACGGCACAGGTAAGCCGGCCGCCATAGACTACAAGGACTGGCAGATCTCCCTGACACGCCGGTTCCGCGCCATCAAACTCTGGGTGGTGCTGCGGCGCTACGGTGCCATCGGCCTCCGTGGGTATATTCGTCGACATGTCGCAGCAGCCAAGCGGTTCGAGCGGATGGTGGCGGAGGACGAACGCTTCGAGGTCGTGGTGCCGAGGAAGTTCTTGCTGGTATGCTTCCGCCTCCGGGAGCTCCTGGCGGCGGTGAACTCGAGCGGGCGGGCGTTCATTACGCACTTCGTGGTGGACGGGAAGTTCGTGATCCGGCTCGCAGTCGCTGGTGCCATGACCGAGATGCAGCACGTCATGGACGTGTGGGCGTTGCTGCAGGGCAAGGCCGAGGAGGTTCTACGGCGTCATCAACTTTCGAGGGCTCTCATCGTACAGTTGCGCGGAACAGCCAGATTGCACGTCCATGCAGACATTATTCTTTTCATTATCCTCGTTTTGGGCATAAATTCGACTTTTGTGCCTGTGTAAGTGTGTCGGTACTTGTCACCACGTAATATTAAAAAAAATTGAGGGTTGTTTCAAATGACCAAGAGTTTCCTAGTTTAGTTTGGACATTCTTTGAGCAGGAAAACAAAATAGCATTCAAGAATCTCCAACCAACATTTCCAAACAACAAAAAGAAGCCGCCAGCAACATTTTCTTTTAGTTTTGCAACTAGAAAGCCCGGGGCGCGCCAGCCCCCCTTGAGATGACCAGTGGTGACCAATGTTTACACCAATATTAGTGATATGCTGGGCTCAGGAGCTTTACAATTTGAGCCAGCTTAGATCATGGAATCACATGTACATACATCGACACCAGACAACCTGTTAGCAAGTGTGAAACAGAGATAAAGTCTAACAAAGCAGCAGTAGTATTCATAGTTGCCGTGCAAGTGGATGAATGCAATGCGTCTGCCTGTAAGTAAGCTGACTGTCTTATATATAAGTTAAAAGAACAGTTAGTGATGGGCTAAGTAAGAAAACAGATAGCTGTTTTTCCATTTTACATCAGAGAAATTCAGAATGGAAACATTCATTTCTGCATTTTTTCTGGTGATCTGCTCGCAAGTATCCTTCATCCTCGAGAGATGCTACAGGCAGGAGGGTGTGGAGCACTACCTGCCATGGCTGCGCCGCACCCTGCAATGGAAGTCTGGATCCAAGCCACTATAATATGGAGGAGGCCGAAGGGTGGCATGTCACCGGCTCCAGGAGCTCATATGCTGAGAGAAGAGATGTAAGGAAGGGTGGCATGTCATCGGCTCCAGGAGCTCACATGCTGAGAGAACCGATGTAAGGGTGTTAACACAGGTTGATACTTAAATACCTGTATCTGTAACAAATGATTTCCATCCAAATTGCAGTGCCTTCCCAGCAACTCCAGATTATGAACTGTCCAAAAATAGATTTGATTTTAATAATTCAGCATCAATGTTGTAAAGAAAAGGAAAAGCTATAGCTCGCTTGAGTGATTTGAAGCCCTCTGTCACTCTATTTTGTTGGCCGTCCGTTCATGTGACAGCTTTCATTCTCCACGTTGGATCTGATCTAGTCCTGTTGCAGTTTTTTGTGTACACATTTGGTGGGTTCCATGCGTTAGCAATTTTTTGATCCCCGTTAGTGGGAGAGTGATCATTTTGTTTTCTTTTTCTCCTATTAGGAGGTGCAGGCCAGACGTTCCAGCGTCCAGCACTCCAGGTGAGGCGATTTGGTCATTCCTTCCATTTTCACTCTCGATCTGATGAATAATTTGGGTTTGCTCTTTGAGGTTCGATCTAGGCGGTGGATTCATTTTTCAGGTTTTAATGCATATTATTTATTCTTACACTGAAATTGTGCTATGTTGACAGCATTCATATGACTGTAATTTTAATGCATATTATGTCACTTATAATTAATTATCCTGTCATTGTATTATTATTTGAATATGTTATTTAAATTCTTAATCTCGATTTTAATATTAATGTCACAATAATATTTAGTTATCATGACAACAATCAGATGACTGTCATTTGTGTGTAACTTTTGTGTTATTTTTAGTTGATTATCCTGTCATGTAAAAAAAATCGATCTGAGTATTGTTTACTTACATTTTGAACTTATAGTTCAACTCACAGTTCAAATATGTTGAATTTCAAATCTAGATTGTACTATCAATTATATAGTTTGTAGGTGCAATTTTTGCTTTTGGCCTTTGGCATTTGCATTTGTGGGATTTCAATTGCACAACTAAATTTTTGTTATTTGTAATCCATAATAAAATTTTGTTTTTTGAAACTATGTAAATTTTGCTATTTTGCCTTTGATATTTGCATAATTACACAACCAATTTTCTGTTATTTGTAATCCATAATAAAATTTTATTTTTTTGAAACTTTATTTATTTAGGTATTTTGCCTTTGGTATTTTTGCATTTGCACTGAGGGATTCTCAAAAGTTCCAGCGTCATTTCTTTTTATTTTCGTTTTTTTGCTACTTTTATTTTAAATGCGTTTGTTTTTGATGGGATGGTTTAAAAAATTAGATGTTGGCTGCCTCTGTTTCATTTAATTTTTTGTGATTTGAGTGTCCGAATCACTCGAGTGATGGGAAGCTCCGAATCACTCGAGTGATGGGAAGCTCCAAATCACTCGAGTAAGCAACAGACGGACCGAGAAAAGGATGCAGTACGGAAACATGAGATACTCAAATCAACAGGAGATACTTCAGCAGTATTATAACTGCGATAATTTTATATTTAGGTTTGCATAAAGAATTCTACGGTGAGAACGAGGGCTTAGACACGGGCAGGGGCAGGGTCTCGGCCTCCTAAGCCTCGACGCTTCGCGTTCCCTGACGCTCCCACGTCACGGCCGGGGGACGGAGAAGCTAGCTCGTTGTTCATGGCCGCTCCTCCCTGAAATATCGAGGCTTCTCGCATTGTTCCCCACCAGCAAAGCGTCAGGCATGCCTTCATCCTCAAATCCTTGCCTCTGCCCTTCTCGTCCCAGTCATGCGAGTTGCCGCCCCACAGCAGCAGCCATGGAGGCGCAGGAGGCCAAGACCCTGCCCGTGTGTAAGCCCGCGTTCTCACCGTAGATGGAAAATCTGTCGGTCTATAATTGCGGGCGACGTGGCCCAATAACGTGCTAGAGCTTGGTCCAGATTTCGTATTAGAGAGACTCTTTTTCATGAACTACTCAATGTCGTCCTCTTGTCGCAGCACGTATTTCTAATTAGCTGTTGTAGAAACGTGCTTTGGCCCAATGATTCATTTCAATTTTATTTAATAAACAAATAAACAAATGAAACGAACCTTGGAAATCCAACTTTTTCCTCTTCTTGTTGAGAAAAGTGATTTATGTTAATTTCATATATTATCAGTTACTTGCAGTGTATGTTAGATTAAGAACTGCAAACATAGCCCTGTTTTTTCTCCTTGTGAAGTCGCACAGAGATTCAGGCAATTTGAAATTGTTGACAAATGTGGAATTTCCCCTTTTTCCTGCTCCCCTTGTTCACAGGCCCATCGCCATTTAGCCTATGTTGGCCCAAAAACAAACCTCACCGAACCATCCCTCATTGACCACCGCAGCTGGTGCTGCTGCTACATTTTTTAGAAATCTCAAAATGCAGTGCTGTTTGGTCCATTAGAAAGAAGATTTGATTGGCTTTCCAAATATCAAAGTTTCTTTCACTGTATATCTCTGTATATGATCAGGAAATTGACGACAACAACATATTCAATCTGAAATTTTGAAGATGCCGATGATTCAACTTGCAATTCCTTGGGCATTACGTCTTTCTCCATTGCTTGAATCTCGTATCCTGCATAGTTAGTGAAATATGGGGCTACTTCCCCCAGAATTGCTCTTTTAAGATCATTAGCTTGACCAAGCGCATAGCAAGATCGAGATTTGCAAAACCTGTGATAAACATATGTATCTATAATTTGTACCACAACTGATTTGCAAAAAATATCATGGTACAATCAAATGAAGCAAATGCTTCTTGCATATCACTAAGCACGTATCATAAGGCAAATATTTTGAAGTCATGAAATCAATAGGAACAAATAAGCTAGAGCGATGCCTCTTTATATCATTCTCAAGAAATTCAAGCCTATCAATATAATCAGGAACAAAACACAGAATTTAAGCATTCATACTATTGGTTGGGCATAGGTAATTGAAATGATCAATATCAATACCAATACTAATAGTTACTTGAGAGTTTAATGTGTACCTTAGCCTTGGAGCCTTTTCTCAATAAGAATGATCTTAGGTTCATCCACTGAAGTTGAAATAATAGTTCAATCTCAACAATTGGAGGTAATTATTAGTCATCATCTTTTAGTTCCTCCATCGTCGAGAATGGTTCATGTAGACTCATCTAACTCTTTATCATTCATTATCTGTAGTATCATCTGTATTGATCCCTTTTTCTTTTTTTCTTCTTCAAACATCTGCAACTCTTATTCTCCATTCTGCACTAATTACATCGTGGTTTGCTTTGTGGTATTTTTTTGCGTTGTTTGTCACCTCCTATGTCTTCATGTTCTAATATTCTTGAAATTTTTCTTCTACCCGAAGATTCTGAATTTCATCATGTACACTCAATGGAAGCATTGCCCAAACTTCTCTCCACTGCCGTCATCTTCAAATCCACTTAGTTGTTATCATCTTGTCGGTGCCTCTTCTTCGTGGATTTTCCCCTACGTCTATAACAGAACATATATTAAAATATATATCATAAAAAGTTTATGAAATCATCTTTCCAGTGAGTAGTCATTCATCCAAAATGGAGTTCAAATGGGTGAGTTATGCCCCTTTGATTTCAGTACTGTGTTTTGTCCAGAACTGATTTTAGCATGCGCAGCATCCAAAAATTTATCCATAACCACTCGTAGAAATCTCCGATTGTGATGCTGCTTGATCCATTGGAAAGAAAACTTCGTCAGGATATTGAATATCCAAAAATATTCTGTTGAATGCTTCTGAGATCATGAAAAAATACAATGATAATAATAGCTTCCAATGCATCGCTCCAAAGATGTTGATCTTAATCTTGTGGCCGCTAGGTATCATGTCGCGCGTCCTTCGGCTTCAAGGTCATGACTTTGCTACACCAGAAAATAGTATGGTGGCAATGTTATGTCTTCTCCATTATACCTGACTTCGCCACCTTGATATAATCAGAGAAGTTTTCTGCGTTTCATGTTGATGATCCGGTGGCTTTTCTTCCTTGGTCGTATTATTCAATTGACATAGAAGTTCATGAGCATCTCACTGGAAAAGATTGGTGGCATAATGGTTCTTCAAATTTTTTTGCCTCCAGTTCTGATCACCTTCAAATCGCCATCCTTTGCATAGACAAATTCTCCAATATTCATTCATTTTTGCATAGACAAATTCTCCAACACTTATTGCTTGAGAAGAAAAATCTCCAAGAAGACATTAGTCTTAAAATATTGACACAGCGGCATACCTTGCTCATCACGTTCCTTGCGTCTTGATCAGTGCAGCAGATGCTGGGCCACTAGCAATGTTAACACCTATAACTAAAGAGTTTATATTGATGTAGCTGTTGTCGTATTGGAGTGAATATGGATTTGATGAAGTCCAAGATTAACAGACATGACCATGACCATGGCCAAGTTCACTGTGGCAGATCCACACCTCGGTCGTCTTGTATCTAGAATTTTCCTGCTTCCAAGGACATAAACAAGAAAAAAGGATGTATGTAACAAAAAATATAGGGTTACTTTGAAAGATTAGATAAATCACCCTACAGTTCGAGTTGCTAATCCTCTCCGGCAACAGCACCAGAAAAGTTTGTTAATGTCACTTAAGCACACCAAATGTTGTACCACAAGCGCACGGATAATCATAGCTTTCTCTTGGACTATTCATCCAAGGTTTATCAATCCACGGATTGACAAGAACTGGCTAAGGTTTCCTATCTATTCTAACAAATCAATCCTAACACGAAGCATTGGTTGCATATAAAGATATAAACCTGATATTCAAATGAATTATATGAACATAGGTTGATCGCATCCACATGTACAAATGATAAAGCACAACCAAAGCTATTATGAGCCTATATATCTCCTTCTAGTTGTAGTTCTAGCCAACAAGCAAGCACAACACACTAGTACAGAACGTCTCAATAGTCCCGGTTGGGAAACCCTTATATCCCGGTTTCCCAAAAGCGATCGCCAATCCGGGACTAAAGGTCCCAGCCGTTAGTCCCGGGTCAGGCAACCGGGACCAAAGAGTGTTTTAGTCCCGGGTCAGGGTACCAACCGGGACTGATAAAATTTTCAAAAATAAAAAAAAAGCATGGGACCCCGACCGCTCGCCGGCTTGGACAGCCGGCGGCCGCTGTTGGCTGGTGCCCTCTCCTTCTATCCCGTCCTCGTCCTACACAACGAGCCTCCTTTCCCAAATTCTCAAATCAATCACAACACTAGCAAATTCCCCATTCAATTACAACAATTAAGCCAGCACCAATCCTCAAATTAGCCATGTTCAATCTTCCCCAAATTCCTCCAAACAAAAGTAGTTCAGAACATTCCATCAACTGAAAAATCAAAAAAAAACTATCGATCTCCACCTCCAATCATAAAAAAAATCAAGCGCCGGTCCCATGCGCTCGTGGACGAGCCGCCGCACGACGGTCCCGCCCTAGGCCGCGCGCTCGCCGGGCGAGCTGCCGCGCCCCAGCCTTGGCCTGAGAGAGATGAGATGAGAGAAAGGAGTTGAGGGGAGAGACAAGAGAGAGCTCAGAGAAGAGGATTGGATAAGGCACCGTTGGTGAGTGCTGACCAGAGGATATAAGAGAGAGGGAGGGCCTCTCAAGAATTAGAAAAAATCATCCAGCTAAGGAAATATTTTAGTCCCGGTGCGTGGTTTCCACCCGAACTAAAGCTTCCCTATTAGTTCCGAATGGAGACACCACCCGGGACTAAAAGGGAATCAGCCTTTTAGTCCCGGGTGGTGGCTACACCCGGGATTTATAGTGGACCTTTAGTCTCGGTTTGTGGCTCCAACCGAACAGTTGGATCCGGAACTAATATCTTTATTAGTCCCGGGCCCAAACCGGCCGGGACAAATATAAAAGATGAATGAGGGAATCTGTAGTAGTGACATGTATCTTACCCAAAGCAATTTTTAACTACCACATCAGGTCTACCTCCGGAATACTAACCGCCCTAGTAGGTAATAGACCTTGTCATGATCCCATCATTCTGCGTGAGAGATTCCAATGGCACAAACATGAGAGCACGTGTCTAGCTATCATGAAAGATCGACATGCTACATTTAATCATAGCGATTACCTAGAGCACATGGAAATTTGAATAGTCTAATCTAGATATAGACTAAGGATGCAAACAACCATGATAATAGAGAGCATAAAAGGAGGCATTGAATAGCTAACAGATTGGAAGACATGAAGAACATTGGTCATATAAAAGATGTATTAGATCATCACCTCCAAGTACATACCATCCATGGCTCTTGAACTCCATCATGGCACGACCGCGCAGGGAGGCCATGGCAGCTAGGGTCTAGCCTAAGACATCTCCTGGACAACCGTAAAGACTTGTTTTGACCCACAGCCATGTATGGTGTTTGTCCCTCTATTTCGTCGAGTTATGATGGATGGATGCCGATGCCTGATCGAGGAACGGGTATTTACAGCCTGAGGGTGCCATGGGATCAAAGGCACTTCGATTGGGGCAAGAAAAGGCCCATACTGGTCAACCTAGGAGAATGCAGATCTTTTCGAGCTGATCGGTTTTGACACCAAATTCGCCCCAATCAGAATTCGGATGTGGGAGATATGACCAATACAAGATTTGCTGCTCTTGCGGGATTTTGACCTTCCAATCTTGAGTTTCTTTGGCTGGACCACAAGATTGACTTGCCAAATCATCAAATGTGTCACTGCTAATAAGTCATCTGGAATCAAGGTTCATGAAATCTGGACTCATTTGGATGACAAAATGGACCAGGCCGATAGGCCTATGGGCTATGGGCCGATTGATCCACCCTCTTTTGGCTGCTGCAGGTTCTTACCTTTCTCTGTAGGTTCCTTGTATTGTTTGAAATCCCGATCCAAATCAAGCTCGTACAAAAATGGTCTATTTATATCATATTTATTGTTATTTTGTAACACGGTCCAAAATACAATACATATGCAAACATAAGATTATTTCATGCGTCATGTGGCAAGTTAGTATATTAATCAATAAAAAAGTCACTAAAATAGTATCAAAAGGATGACATAATCGAGCGCCAACAAGCCTCTCCGTTGGGTAAATTGCAAAATTTCCAGCTTGATCCACCTTCTGGTGATGAGGTGGAGTGGGCGCCAACAAGCCTCTCCATGTGGCACTTTACATACTTCTTTAGCGAGATTTGGATGGTGAAATGCAGCAAAGCAGGGATTGGATCACTGTACAGCAAAGACCACCAAGGCCACCACCTATACAGCATTACAGCTAGTAATGCAAAATGATGGTGTTTGGTTCAGGCCAACACCTTGGCCATCCTTCTGTGGTCATACAGCTGTGGTGCATCAAGCTACTGTGTACTTGTAGGAATATATGTCAATGTAATTACTGACTCAGTGAACATGTGAATGATGAGGTCTCTCAATTGTGAGTCCAGTAATGCAGTTCATATGGTCGAGCATGTGGTTCAATTGTCAAATTCTGCATATGAGAGTTCTTCCACATATATGCATGTGATAAGAATCAGAATTCTTCCATCAGATCATGGTTTCCTCTCTAGTGGCTATTCCAATTCAAATACAATTGTTACTGAAGGATGATTAACACACAAGGTGCGGGCATTTTGCCAGCATTTTTTGAGGAGTTAAATGAATCAGTCGCCATGGGAGTACATTCTGAACTCTGCATTGCACATGGTTATCATATCTTCTGCGCGGTGCTCACAAATTCTTATTGTATTATGTCGTATCCATGATTGTGATGGTTTGGATACAACCAAACAATTGATATCAGAGAGTCACGAGGTAACATCTCATAGGGAATTTTTTTTGCGAAACATAATACAGACGCAGACGCTCATAAACGTACGCATACTCACCCCTATGAATACACGCACGCAACCGTACCCCTATCTCATAGGAAATATATGACAACAATTATTGGGGACAGTGTTCAAGACCAGCTGAAGCATGGTGATATAGTGTTGATCAACTTCTGGTCAGTCCAGAAGCAGCTTCATATACCCAGTGGTGATACATGGTTTACTGCTAATCTGAGTAATCTACAAGGCACAATTCAAAGTCAAGCAAGAATTCTTTGCAATGTCCTGCAGCTGCTCAATTGTAGTTACTGGGATCAATGCCTTCAGTTCAGCAGGCAAATAATTATCAAAGTATATAGATGGGGAGTAACTCAAATGGTAGAGCTGATGTTGCCGTCTTTCCAAGGTGCAAGTGTAAGTTTGCCGTAGCTGCTGAGCCAGCCTATGTATTACTGTTAGCATTGTTTGATGTGCTTATTACTGTATTCTATGATGGGGTATACAAATCCAAAGTGTTTCAGTTCGGTTGCCTGGTGTGATGCTTGCCAGATCAAATCATACATTTATAACTACAAGTTGCTTGCCAGTTTCAGTCAGTATGGTGTGCAGATGACATATATGCCATTCAAATGTTGTTGGATGCAGCGCGGGAAATTCCTTGTCCATCTCCTATACTGGTGTGTTTCAGGGCAGTTCTTGTTATGGTGACAGAGGTTACTATGGAGCTATTACATGAGCACTTGCTGATTTCAGCTGATAGATGGTTGGGGTGTCATGTATATGTGCAGTTGACGAGAAGCGCCATTGGGCTATTCCTGATGCTAGGATATACATTTGCAAGCCAGCTCAAGTGTGGAAATAGCCTGCTTCTCTCAAATTATTTGGTCCTGCTGCAATCATGGTCAATGCTTATATGGTTGCTCAATTTTCCACGCATATTGGTCAAGCAGTTCTGATTCCACCAATTTCTTCAGATTTGCTAGTCTATTACCAGCTAACTCGACAAAATTCTGCTGGTTCATGGTGCCATACGCCTTGTACTGTACTCCTTTTGTCCTCTATCCGCTCTCACTGGACGCAGTTGCAAATGTCTGAAAGGCTCTATCCATGGCTGATTGCAGAATTTTTGTTCAGATCACAAGAATTTCTTCTTCTAGCTGCTTCCTTCGTGGAGATCAAGATCAAGCATGTGACAAGCATCAAGTACTTGCAAGTTCCATGGGATCCCGGTGGAATTGATCTCACCATCGTCTTAAAGGCAAGCCAAATCTTAAGAAGGGGGGAATGTCGTGTGTGTGTGTGTGTGCACGCACGCGCGCACACACACACACATATATGTCTATGGATAGTCTGCCAGGTGGGGTCAGATTGCCAGCCATTAGAGACCGGCTTTCAAAAACAGAAACAAGAGTCTATAGTTGTATTTGGGCCGAGCAAGAGGCCACAGCAGGTGCCTACCTGCACATACTTGGGCTCAGTCCATGCAATAGTCTGTGTTCCGATCGAGAGGAGAGGGATATCAGATATTGTATGAACCATCATCTTCTTCTTCTTCAAGTAAACCTTCTCTGCTCTGCTGCTCCGTTCTTCTAGATCTCCAATTTCTTGCTCCTGATCCTAATTCTTCTCTTTGATCCCTGTGTTTGGTGATTATTTTACTAAAACAAAACGTACCATAAGATATGGTAAAAGGAAATATATGTGATGTTGGTGACATAAACATTTATTTAATAAGCCATGGTTACAAATACGGGCATGGATATAGATACGAATACGGATTACCTTGGTTACAAATACGAATGTATATATATCGAATACGGATAATATCAATCACGAATATTTCCTCGTATATGGAGTAAAAGCAATAACTATATATATCACACTTGTAATTATTTATCCACTCGACTAGCATAAATTCTAACTAGTTTGTGGTGAAAGAATAAAATTATATGATACTTGAACGAAAAGCCAAGATACATGTACCAAATAAAATCAACCATATTAATAGATGTTTAATTGAAAATGTTGAATTTAGATTAGATAGAAACAATACTTTAGAAAAACTTGCACTCACTTCACTTACTAGTCTAAAAACCTTTTCGGATTTTATTCATATGGAACAAGTCTATTTTTAACTATCAAACTAATGCTAGAGTCTGAATTTAGTCCTCGAACTAAAAGACTAGGAACAA
The DNA here is from genome assembly GCA_032594955.1 of Panicum miliaceum. Classification (NCBI taxonomy): domain Eukaryota; kingdom Viridiplantae; phylum Streptophyta; class Magnoliopsida; order Poales; family Poaceae; genus Panicum; species Panicum miliaceum. Next base: position 17,341,962 of record CM064059.1, on the reverse strand, counting down.
ATAAGATCCAACTCCAAATACAGCGTCAATTGATAGATTATATTTTTAGAAAAAATTTGGTGGTAGTTTTGTAATTTTTTTGATTTGAAATGAATTAGTTACAAATTTTTAGAGATTAAACTATATTTTTATTAATGTATATATTTAACATAATACAACTATCCGAACATATTATCCAACTTCACTATCCGGATATCCGATATCCGACGGATACCACTCCTCTTGTATCCGAATCCAATATCCGAAAAAAAATATCCGGATTCGATCCAATATTTGAGAAAATATTTGAATATCCAAAAATAATAACCGAATCACTATCCGACCCCTCTCGGTCGGTCGATTGGTCGGAAAATATCTGTACCATTTACATCCCTAGATTGCTATTGAGAAGGTTGGCTTCTCGGAACTGAATATGGCGTTAAAGATAAGCTCCAAATTGATTTTAGTAAAATTCGTGATGCTCTATCTCAACAAACCATCACTACTACACTACTATAGAACAGTGTATCCTAAACGTCCCATCACCACCGGGTCGTATTACGAACAGGCGGTGATAGGTTTGACGGGCATCACTGCCGGTTCGTAATACGACCCGACGGTGATGCGCACTATCACCGGCAATTCGTAATATGACCCGGTGGTGATGCGCACTGTCACCGCCAATTCGTAATATGAAATTTGAACCAGCGGTGATAGGAATGCAACCTTATATTTTATTTTCCTCTCCCTCTCGTTCCTCTTCCAAGTCCCATCTCCTCTCTTTTCCCTACACCACCCCCTAGCCCCCTCCCTTCCCCCACCATCCTACCATGCCGCACGACAGGGCCACGGTGCAGTGACGCGACCAGCGCGGCTCCCTCGCCGCCCTCCCTGCCGCGTGGCGGTGGCGCGGGTAAGTAGCAATGCGGGCGGCGCGGTGCTCAGCGCTGCCAGTGGGGCAGGGCAGGGTGGCGCTCACTGCAGACAGCCTGGCAAGCTGCATAGTTATGCATGCTGTCCGTTCATGAAGAGGAGCAATGGCTCCGTTATTACCTTATTATTTTGGCTAAGCCTACCAAAGTCAAGCTGAAATAAATAAAAGAAAAGAAGCTTCAAGATGCCGGAAGACTACCAAATCAGTTTATCTTGCGAGCATCGTCCAAACATGGTCCTAACACCTCAATTGCGGTAGATTTCTACATGTCTAGTACCGATGAGGTGGGGTCACGACTCCATCGATGCGTCCCAAATAACGGGACGGACGATACTATTTTTTCTGGGTACCGACAAGGGGAAGGTGACATACATGTCCATGTTAATCCATGTTAATGAAGTTGGGCCAAATGAGTGGGCACGGACGAGGCGAAAGTCACCCTTCATCAATATTCTTTCCATTTACTACCGACGTGGCGATGGCACCATCGTGACCGGGTCTCAACGAAACAAAGCCACCCGTATTTTGCGCGTGTTTCACACACTTTATTTCTACGCCATATATTGTATATGGACGACGAGCGGATGATTTGACGATGACCATAAAAACGTAGCTTAATCGGTGGTTTTCCGTAGGCTCACGCTACGGATGTAATTAACCGGATAAGCCTAATAGGCCCCCGGAATCAGTGGACTACGCAATCTCTACAAGTTAGACCTCTCCTTAAGCATCAACGCAGAAGACGGAACAAGACGAGTGTTGTCACAAGTCATGTATTTATGAGTTTTATAAAAATATCAAAATTAATGAAATATATGTTCTCGCGAATGTGTGCATATGTTCCCTGTGTACATAATTTTATTATTTCCTCACCTTCGTTTGGTTTTCATCAACACCCTGCTGCTAACAGATTGTGGGAGCAAGCGCGTGGAATTGGCCGCACGTCAACACATACGGTACACAGGGCAGATGCGGGCGCGGGTACACCCAAACAAATCGGCGGCCCATGACACAAGCATAGTGAAACAGCCAAGTAGCTCGAGCATCTAATGAAGATGGAAAGAAAAGAATCCATCTTTTGGACCGGGGTTTTGATGAACCCCACGTGAATCGAACACATAGCGCAACAGGCTCTAACAATTATCAATCACACAAGCGGTGGTAACCTGCTATGGTTGTAACTGTCCTCTTGGAGAGTGAAACAGTAAGCATACCGTGTGGAGGCGATACTAGAGTTGAAGAAATGAGTAAAGAGAGGAGCTGGATGCGGCTACATGTAATGTACGTCCATTTAGTTTGAAGAATGAAATAGTTCATTGTTTTACTTCTTTGTTTCTTTTGTAGTTCGAGGAACGAAATAGGTTAGTCCATCAGCACCTCGTTCCTCATACGTACACATAATAAATATAAACATAAAGAATGAGCTAATTTCGTTCCTCGAACTACAAAAGACGGATATGTGTATCCTGTTGCCCGCATAATATGAACATATATATGCCAAACGCATAAGACGACGATATAACTAATGAGGCAAAGTGGTCACACATGCAGGGGCTCGCATCGATTTAGTGTCCAGAGATGGCCTTACCTTATTGTCTCTTGTTTGAAAGAACAATGCAGCCCATGTGCTCTAACGTACGTGCGATATCAAAAGTGAGCTGTGTCATTGTCATTGCTGGCGGCACTTTGCTATATCTCTGTCAATTATAAAAATATAGATGTTTCCATACTCAAAATTGATCTTTATCAACACTCGATTTGACATGCTAAATGAATGGCAAATCATTTTGGCCAAATCATAATGATAAAACGGTATTTATAAGACTACAGTTTGATACTTCATATATTTGTCAAACCTAATGAGCCAATCGACCATCTCACAAGCCAGCTCGTTAATTAAATGAGATAACAAGGAGCCAATCCGCCGAGAAATGTATATCATATGGAGTCTGTAATATCAAGAAAATAATTAGTGTTACTGATCGCTGATACGATGTGCATGGATTAAGTCCTAAATCCTTCTATGGTTAGTGGATCTTGTAAATACCTATCTCACATTTGACATATTTTCATGAGTCCATCTATGTTCATATCAAACATATAGATCAAACACATGCCAAACACACATGGAGGTGCAATACAAATGGAAAGACTACGAATAGGGATATGGACCATCATATAGAATATATAATTGGTAACTAAAGTATATCACAAGTGAACAAAAATATGGCTATATTTACTTGAGTATATATATTTAGTTAGACCAGGGGGAGAGCGAGCAAAAGTAAGCAATTTTGATTAGTAATAATGGGCCAATATTTTTGAAGAGAGGATTTTGCAGCAATTTTAAATTGAAGAGAGGAATTGCACGTGTTTCATGCGTAATGATATATACGTACAGTACTACATCGGCATCGTTAGCTTTATGCTTGCATGCAATTCTTCTTTGGATCCTTGGACCATACGAGCCCCTAAAATATGGACATATATGTTGAGGACCATGCGTTGATGTAGTGTGTAAGGCCTTAGCTTATTCTCTTCCTTATCAACTGCAGCGCATGTGCATCATGCGCTCCATCTCGACGAGCAAGTGGGATAGCACCAATAGGGGGGATGGCGGGTTGCTATATATGTTGCTGTCTTGTTCATAGTAGAAGAGGGCCAAACATATTCAACGATAATATTTTGTGATACAAGTTTATTAAGTTGCATGCACCCAAATCTCCGTCAAACATCTGAGATTGAATAAGAATGGGGAATATTTCTTTCTATTGTGCCACTCAAGCAGGATTCACACAGCTCGAGACATTTGGTAATGATACCTTGAGCTGCAAGGTTCTTAAGGTCATGTCTTCTTGAGGACACACTACTAAAACTACAATTTTTTCCACGCGCGTGTTTTTTACTGCAGAGGCGCTTCATAGAAGCGTCATTTCTAGAACGGTAAACAACCATATTTTAAGAAAAAAATAATAACTTTTCGAATGAAGTCAGATGGGACAAATTTTATATATATGAGAATTATAGCTCTCGAGAGAATTACATCTTTGTTGTTAAATCTTTTTTCATTGAGATTGTTTAGGGGTCAAAGTATTCGTGACATGTTTTAGAGATGAAGTCTCAAAAGAATAACATCAGTCCTTTGGTCAAGAAGAGCTTCATAGCCGAGATAATAAGGAGGCGACACGTCGTGAGGGAGGTCGCGGATTCAACTCATATATAATTCATGCACGTGTATTTCACGTGAAAAATCATGATCCTCCTGTAAAAATCGATTTTCACGGAAGAAACCATCTACAGAAATGCATTTCCTCCGGCAATTGTGTTAATCCAAACACCTGTACACCAACTTCTAGAGGCAATCATTTACCCGCCGGCAGAAATGCACAATCATTCGTCCATTTTAGCCGCATCCAAAAATAATTTTTCTAGTAGTGACGCACACTCATGAAATAGCTTGAAAGTAAAATCATCCTCAAGCACAAAATGGGACGCAGGCACAATCTTTACTGCTATCACTCCATCTTTTAAGTTTTGACAAAAGATGAACTTTATAATTACTCCAATGTTTAGAGTTTAGGGTTCGCATAGATTCTAACTTCATAAGTTCAAAACAACCGCTATAAGGCTTCAATTATTTTACTTGTAGGTTCAGCGATACGTAGGCGGTACTACTAATATCACTTGATTAAAACATCTAGCTAGCAGAAGAAACCTCTAGTATTTTTTTTCATATAAAACTTTAACAAGTGAAAAAGAAGCTTACTTTTTATAGAAAAAAGAGATTTTTATAATTCCTCAAGCAGCAAATTTATATCATCATGCAATCAAACTATTTTGCAACATGATGAAAGCAATTTGTTTTGGCCAATAAATATGTAAGAGTCTCTCTCTCCCTCTGTCTCTCCCTATTATATATATAGGACGAGTTTTATCTACACTCGCGTGTAGCTGCTCTCACCATCAGTATACCACCGTGCGTATATCTACATACCCATTTATCACTTCGAGTATGTTCATATACTAATTCTAAGATATTTCAAAGTGATATATATGAAAAATTTCAAAAGCATAGATATTTTTTAAATATATTATGATTATATCTTAGTACTAGCATATAAAGATGAGTATGTACATATACTCTATGTATGGTCACATAGTCAATGTATATACCATTATAGATGGTCTAGTATGACACATACTCCGCGTATATACTCTTCGCTGGGTCAGATACGTCCTACGTTATGAGATACACACGTGGGAGTAGCTACACATGCGTGTAGAATGTGTTTTTCCATATATATATACATATATATATGTGTGTGTGTGTGTGTGTGTGTGTATGTATGTATGTATGTATGTATGTATGTATGTATGTATGTATGTATGTATGTATGTATGTATGTATGTATGTATGTATGTATGTATGTATGTATGTATGTATGTATGTATGTATGTATGTATGTATGTATGCAAACACACTAATCCCACGATGAAAATATGGCAATTTATTTGTTTTTAAATAAAAATTTGTAGCATATCTTTATAGTCTTAGCTTGAATAACACTATTTTAAAAAATGGTGAAAAAGTCATGCACGGAATACCTACCGTATGACGCCAGCAATGTCCTATTTTATTTATTTTAGCTTTTACTATACATAAGCTAATTCTACAAAAGATGCTGATACTAGAGGTTTAAAGAATTTTAAGAATTGATTTCTAGAATCCGGCTGTAAGTTTCATGCATATTGGGTTTTTTAGTGGGGCTAGGCTAGAAGTTTCAGTCAAGGGAGTTATTTCCTTTCCCATTTTCTTTTTTTAGAATAAGGAATGTCTCTGGCCTCTACGACTTCCAATTTGCTCATGAAAAAGCTCCTTTGGTTTTGGAAAAAAACATATGTGAATAGATTAGGTACATTAGATTGTTTGGAAAGAGTATGTTTTTTATATAGAAAGATTGTGATGGTCGTAGAACACACCTTTTGGGGTAGAGAGTTGTTGAATGGATAGCTGCGATACGAGACCCAACTAGGTCCGAAGAGAATATAGCTACCGTTCCTCGGCAACGGTGCCAGAAAGCTGGTTGGGTATTTTAACAATCACAAATAAATCTCCAAGCGTACAGATATTGTTGTAGCTTTCACCCAAGAGTATCTCAGGGTATTGTATCCACTAAGGAACGTGTGTATATTCTTCAAGGTTCAGGTTCGTCCAAGGACACCGCACTGGCTAGAGGAAAGAGGTAGAGAGGATTCCTAAGGCTTAGAATCAAAGGTAGGATAGAACTGTTCTAGTTGTCTACTCCGGGCTACTGGCTTTCTCTGGATAAAATCAGGCTGGTTCCAGTAATGCGGCAATGGGATATACCCGAACGGGGAGGGTTACGTTGAATAGATAGGGTTGTCACCACCTGCTACCTACCTCATCTAATCATGGGATATACCACAACTAACAGGTAAAGTCTGGTCTAGACACCACGTCTACACTATCTTTTACTAACTCCAGCCTTTGGCCTTAGACTAGAGCACCCACTAACTAGTGAACTATTGATACAGTAAACGGCTAAGGAACTAGAACTATTACTTAACTAAAGCCTAGAGCACAAAGGAAGTCACGAACACTTACTTTGATTGATAAGCATCAGTCGAGGAACGAGCTGGAGAACAGTGCTGACAAACCCGGCATTTCCCCAACTTCATCTTACTCTCTCCCTATTTTCTAAGCACTACCTGGGCAGCACTAAGCCTTTAGAATGAGCCTAAAACTTAGCTATGGAAGTGAGAGCACAAGAGAGGAGTGTGATTTGTGTCTTCATTTGGAGCCCCTCCCCTCATATTTATAGATGTGGCCAAGAGTGTTCCTGCCGTGCAAATAGGTGGAGCCTTGGAGAACCGACATTGGGGACCAATGGGGAGGCGCCACGTGCAAGAGGTAAGTTGGTGGCGCGAAAGCTGGTTCGGCCGAGTATAACCGCCTTTGGCCACCCCCTTTGGCAGGTTCACTGGTAGGTGGGCCCTCTGGTCCATGGTCGATGAGTTAGAGCTGTTCTAAGTCGGTTGCATGCTCTGGGGGACCCTTTGATCTATGGGAGGCTGAACGACACGTTTATTGGTAGGAGAGGTGTTGCCTTGGATTGAGAGTGTGTTTCATTGCTCTTGAGGTGTGTTTAGGCTGCCATGTGGGTCGTTCAATCCTTGTGCTTGCTCATGATTGGTTGGTGTTTTGTGCCTTGGATTCAAAGGTGCGATTTCCTCCATTGTAGCCCAAATTCACCTACATACATATTTTGACCAGCACCTGTGGAATTCTTTAGATAATATATCTAAGCTAATGTTATCCCACTAATTTTATATGTGATGCAGGAATTGATGCTCTAAGAGTGGTCCGTAACGAGCGTTGATATTTAATGCTTTGGCAGCGCTTCCTGTGATTGATGGCGTGGATGAATTGTATGTCAGGAACTCCAGTGAACCTCTTCATGATACCTGGGCAAACAATATGGATCAAAGGCAACCCAGGAGCAGGCTCAAGTCATTGAGTGATGAGGATTTGATGTCTAAACCAATGCGTCCAGCAGCCAAACGTAACTTAAAAAATGGGAAACATAGTATGCCTCTCCTCAGTTTACCTTCTCATTTCTTCTAATATTAGGAACTTAGGTGTTTCTCTGGGCAAAGATAATACAATGATTAAACAATCAGTTTTGACAATAAAAAACATAGCCATCGATAGTATATTTCTGGTAGCAAAAACACCTAATTCTTAATACAAAACAACAGAAACTAGCTCCTTGCTGAATCCTTATGATGACGGGGATGAGGAGGACATAGAAGAAATAGACACAACACCAAGACATATTTGTCGTAATCTGACTGAGATGCCCGATGATGAGACTCTGCAGCATGCATGTTATGATTTAAATGCGGCACCCAGGAAGAAAAAAACAAACTCAGCAAATAACAATGGAAAGATTTCAAGCCTTCCCAAGAAGCCAAATACTCCATCTAAACTACTTCTCTGATGAAAGGGATATTTTGGAATAGCGGAGGTATAGGAGACTTGGCTAAACATAATTATATTTCCGACACTTGGAAGGAACAACATATTGATTTCCTTGCTCTTATGGAGATATGTAGAAGTACTTTTCTGCTTCAACTTTAAGCCATTTATGTGCTTGTTTGGAATACCTATGGCATATTATGCCTCCACGAGGTAGATCAGGTGGAATAGTTATTGGGGTCAATGCAAATATTTTGAACATTGGTTTCATTGTTGACGGGGATTTTTATACTAAATTCCTTTTAAAAAATAAGGAGGATGGGTTTACTTGGGCATTATATGCAGTCTATGGACAAGCCCAAGACGATATAAAAACAGATTGCCTCACTTAAATGGCACATGTTTGTAGTACTGAAACAAATCCTTTCATCATTGGAGGGGACTTCAACATAATGAGACGTCCTGAGGAGAAAAACAATAACAATTTTGATCCTCGGTGGTCAGGTACATTCAATGCAATAATTGATACTTTAGACCTTCGAGAAATAGAAATGACCGGTAGACAATATACTTGGTCAAATGATAATGACCCACAAACTTTTGAGAAACTTGATAGGGTTCTCATGAGAGTACTGAGTGGGAAGCCAAATACCCTAAGGTCACAGTAGAGACCCCTGATAGATCCATATCATCATACACCACTTTTACTCAATACAGGGTCCTTGCACCAGGGACAGCAATCATTATTATTTAAATTTGAACTAGGATGCTGGTTAATACGAGTTGGCTTTGTTGACATATATGGCAACAAGAGCAACGTGGTGGGAGTGCTAGAGCGCTGGCAAAATAAGATCCTGTCTCTTAGAAAAATATACGTTAGGTATCCTAAAAAAAGAAGAGAAAAAGCGACTTATAATCAAACTTGATAAGTTGGGTAAAAGGCAGAACATCAACATCACCTTTGGATGAAATATGAGAAAAAATGAAATTCTAACATCACCTTTGGATGAAATAGAGCTGAGAGATGCTATCTTCCAGATGGAGCATAATAAGGCTCCTGGGCCAGATGCCTTCCCGGCTCAATTTTATCAAGCGTTCTGGGAGGTCATTAAGGATGATCTTATGGCTCTTTTAAGAGATTTCCATAATGGAAGCTTACCGCTATTTTGATGTGAACCCGCTAGGGTTTGTTCCCGATCTTTCGATGAGAGGCAGGGGATAACTCGATTTGAGATGGAGGCGACGTTCACGGCCCGACTACAGCCTTCCAAGGATGCTGCGCCTTAGCAACCGATACACCACCTCCAATGGCTGCCGCGATCTTGTGGAGCGCGACACCCGGCCACTAGGGCACCTGTCCTGCAAGCAATCGAAGAACCAGCAAGAACAAGTAGAACAAGCAACTCAATTGCAAATATGGAGATAATAACCAATCTGGAATCAACAAGGTGGGGTTCCGAATCGAGTAGAACGGATGGTCTAGTCGACACACGCGTCTACAAGGAAGTAGCAATGGCTAAACTTTCAACAAAACAAAAACCCCCCCAATCTGTTCATGGCGGCTCTAACCCTTATTAATACCTAGGAGGACGACCAAGAGGGTGTTTGAGTCGCACTCCAACCCTAGGACGCGTCCCTAATGGACCCGACTTGATACAAAGCCCATCGGGCCAAATTAAGATGTCGCAGCACCTTTAGACAGAAAACCAGTCGGTAGTATTTTGGTCATTGCGGACGAATCAGGAGAGATATGGACTTGAGTCCGGATCCATATGAATCTAGACTTCATAAGCTTTCCACGAAGTACTTGAACGTCCCTATCCGAGTCCGTATGCGACCGTGGTGTCCGTCACAAGTTGGTGCTGTTCTGCAGTCCGAATCCAGCCTCCAAAACGTGTTGGACATGGACTCTTTCTTTCCTTGCACCAAAAGTGACGTGGTGGCCTGATGGAGAACATTGGGAAGACTTAGGCTTGGTCCCCAATCAACTTCTTTGGTCCTCCATACCTTCCATGTGTGTTTATTACATGTGGGTGTATCCATTCTGGTGATGTCCACATCATTCTCCCCTTCTTGGCTGCAAGTCGTCCTCGACTTGCTCCAACGGCATTCAAAGGTGCTTGCTTTGTTGTTGGAACATGGAGCGACGACTATGCTGCATGGGCACAACAAACAATGCTCCCGTTCTTCAGGCTGATCCTGTTGCATAAGAGAAAAACTAGAAAAACTTTGCAAGATATTATTAGTGTTAATGCAGCCCCCTATTTGCTCATGGTATTGTAGCCCAAAAGGATATTTCAGATTAGAACAGATATACACTTTATGCACCAAATATTCTCCTTTGATGTCATTTTTTCCAATTGCATGAAGCGAACAATGATTTAAACTTGGCAAATTAGAATCTAATTGAACCTTCTCTTTTAGACAATTTAGATTACACAGAATATTAAATTCAATATAACCCAAAGTATTTAAAGAAGACAACAATTTCAGTTCATCTTGTACACAAGTAATAGGATGAGAAGGATTATCTACAGCACATTCGTATGGTTCCAAACCAAAAATATCACACTTATTCATTAATTCTGGTATATGAGTAAAAGAAGTATTAGCACACAAGTCCTCTTTATCATAAGAAACAACAAGTAATTCATCTTGTGAAAAAGTTGAATCAGCAGCAGGTTCCACTATTCGTTGCTCTTTGTTAGCATGTAGAGTGGACAAAGTTTGGACACTATGAGTCACATCATTCTTGCAAGTATTCACAAATGAAAGAATTTCTTTTTCAGCATGGAGAGCAAGACAAAACAATTGACCGATACAGCAATAGGACTTGCCAATTAACAAGTTTCGAATTTCAATTGAGCCCTCTCATGAACCTATTCATAACATCTTCCATGCATTCATCCAATCCACCAAACATGATACAAATTTTAAAATCATGGTAGTATTGTTTCACAGTCCTACTACCCTGTTTTAATTTCTCTAGTTTGGTAAGCAAATGATCAACATAATATGCAGGAATATAGGCATCTCTAAAATGTATTTTGAATTCTTTCCAAGTTTGCGGAATAATGTTATGCCTACAAATATATTTCCATTCTAGCAAAGCATTTTCTGTTAAAATATTAGAGGCAATATAAATCATTTGTTGCTCCGACAGGTCATGCTCATCAAATTCATTATCTACTTTTAGCTCCCAATCAATGTAAGCTTTAGGATCAAACTCACCAGGATATAAAGGCAAGCATTGAATAATGTCCAGAATATTTTGTTGTTGTCTGCTCCGCTCAAAAATCACTGTATCACCTGCCATGATCAGTAGAAAACAAGAACACAAAAATAATATGTATCCTCCTGTCAACTACTGGAATGTGTCGGTTGTAATTCTCTCAAACTCAACTTGTTTAATACGAGCTCTTACCAGTTCTTACCAAGCAAAACAGGATGAGTCGGCAACCAACAAGTCAAGCACCTTGAAAGAAGTGTATCGGTGCCTTAGCAACAGAAAACTGTCAAGCTATAGTCGAGTATGTGGAGCTGTAGGTGGGCTGATCAAGGGAAAATACTAGCACCACGTTAGTCAGAAAAGCAAGCTGAATAATTGTTCAACGGTGGTACTGTGCTGGTCCTAGCATAGACCGTACTAGAGGCGCGAGCCTGGACACAAATGAAGTCACAAAGCACCAACCGAAACAGCAGGAACACAAAAGATGGATCAGCCCCTTTCTTCTTTTTCGTTTCTTTTCTTTTCTTTTCTGTTTTTTTCACTTTGTTTTCTTTTTTTCTTCTTCTTTTTTTTTGTAGAGGACTAAAATCCTTTGTTTGACAAACAACGCAACAGGATTACTGCATATAGCTGCTACCAACTCAGATTGACGAAACTTGTTTCACGCAGCCAGACGCACAAATCTCCAAGTCGATTCTGGAGCACTTAGATGGAGTTTGTGACCCAGGTCAGATCCGTTGGAAAGATCACGAGTTACGCTTTCCAGATTGTACAAAAACTCGCAAATCGGAGACCGGACACAGAAACAATGAAAGTTTTCTTCCACTGATGAATTGAAACTCCGAGACAAAAAGAGGTGACAAGAACTCAAAACTCTAAAGGACTAAACTAAGACCAGCAACACGACGCAACCGATGCAACCGAAAACTCAACAAGCCCTAACTAAGTAGTACCAGCAAAGGCTCAAAGGGTTTATAGGATTGCCGGCAAACTAATCTACCTTTTTTTTGGTTTTTCTGGACTATAGGAAAAAACATAGCAAAGATAAGTCTCTCACCGATAAACCTTGCTCTGATTACCAACTGATGTGAACCCGCTAGGGTTTGTTCCCGATCTTTCGATGAGAGGCAGGGGATAACTCGATTTGAGATGGAGGCGACGTTCACGGCCCGACTACAGCCTTCCAAGGATGCTGCGCCTTAGCAACCGATACACCACCTCCAATGGCTGCCGCGATCTTGTGGAGCGCGACACCCGGCCAGTAGGGCACCTGTCCTGCAAGCAATCGAAGAACCAGCAAGAACAAGTAGAACAAGCAACTCAATTGCAAATATGGAGATAATAACCAATCTGGAATCAACAAGGTGGGGTTCCGAATCGAGTAGAACGGATGGTCTAGTCGACACACGCGTCTACAAGGAAGTAGCAATGGCTAAACTTTCAACAAAACAAAACCCCCCCCAATCTGTTCATGGCGGCTCTAACCCTTATTAATACCTAGGAGGACGACCAAGAGGGTGTTTGAGTCGCACTCCAACCCTAGGACGCGTCCCTAATGGACCCGACTTGATACAAAGCCCATCGGGCCAAATTAAGATGTCGCAGCACCTTTAGACAGAAAACCAGTCGGTAGTATTTTGGTCATTGCGGACGAATCAGGAGAGATATGGACTTGAGTCCGGATCCATATGAATCTAGACTTCATAAGCTTTCCACGAAGTACTTGAACGTCCCTATCCGAGTCCGTATGCGACCGTGGTGTCCGTCACAAGTTGGTGCTGTTCTGCAGTCCGAATCCAGCCTCCAAAACGTGTTGGACATGGACTCTTTCTTTCCTTGCACCAAAAGTGACGTGGTGGCCTGATGGAGAACATTGGGAAGACTTAGGATTGGTTCCCAATCAACTTCTTTGGTCCTCCATACCTTCCATGTGTGTTTATTACATGTGGGTGTATCCATTCTGGTGATGTCCACATCATATTTAGTCTCAAATTTGGTGTCATCACACTTCTCCTTAAAAGACTGATGCACTTAAAAAAGAATACCTTCCAATCTGTCTATTAAATATTAGCTTTAAATTTTTTACTAAAGTTGCCACTAATAGGATTGGCATGGTAGCTGATAGAGTGATGAGACCCACACAAACTGCATTCATGCCACGTGGCAATATAATGGAAGGAGTCACAATTCTCCATGAGACCATACAAGAATTGCTTAGAAAGAAACAAAGTGGAATAATTTTGAAAATAGACTTTGAGAAAGCATATGATAATATCAAATGGTCGTCCTTTCTCCAACAAAGTCTAAGAATGAAAGGTTTCTCACTACAATGGTGCAAATGGATCGTATGTCAGAACGGGAGCCACGGGACTGCGCACATAGCATAGAATATTTTAGAATAAGGGATAGGGCATGTCCCCTACCTTATGTGTTGTAAAGTACTCGGATACGAGTAAGACTAATCAGAACAGAAGGAAACTACCTGAGTAGTACTCGGGTAGGACCCCGAAGCTTATATTCAGCTAGGATATCTGTAACCCTGCCCCCCGGAGTATATAAGGGCTGGTAGAACCCTCTCCAAAGCATAACCAAACCCTAAGCAATACAAACCATCATATAGGACGTAGGGTATTACGCAACTCGCGGCACGAACCTGTCTAAACCTTGTGTTGCTTGCACCTTCGAGTTCTGATCTCGGCGACACCCTATCTAAAAGTCTACTACCTTAGGATATCCGTAGGTAGGCTTGCCGGTAAAACACCGACAGCTAGCGCGCCAGGTAGGAGAGTTCATCGAAGATCCACTAGCGAACTCGATGGCATCGTTCAGCTTCACCAGCTCGGAGAAGATGGAGAGAAACTTACATTGACTTCATCAAAGACTAGAAACTACCTGCAGGCGTCTCCGAAAAAAGTGCAGCGGCTGCTCGCATCATGAGATGGAGCAAGGGATTCGTTCTGGTTGGTGATAAGCTATACATGCATGGTGCACGCTCAGGCATCCTCATGAAGTGCATCACAGGAGGGGATGGCTATGACATTCTTCGTGAAATCCATGACGGATCCTGTGGCAACCACGCTGCTTCAAAGGCATTAGTCGGGAAGGCATACAGAGCAGGCTTCTGGTGGCCCACAGCAGTGGTAGATGCTGAAGACCTCGTCCACAGATATCCCAACTGCCAGTTCTTCAGCAAGCAATCACATGACCCGCCTCATAACCTAATCACCATCCCACCATCCTGGTTGTTCGCATGCTGGAGCCTTGATATGATCGGGCCTTTGACGATAGCGCCAGGGGGTTTTACTTATGTGTTGGTAGCCATCGACAAGTTCATAAAGTGGATTGAGTACAAGCCGATCACCAGGCTCACCCCTGATAGAGCAGTCGAATTCATCAGTGACATCTTGCATCGGTTCGGCTTCGCCAACACCATCATCACCGATCTGAGCTCCAATTTCACAGCACATCAGTTCTGGGAATTCTGCGAGAATGTAGCCATCGAAGTCAAGTATGTGTCAGTTGCACATCCGAGAGCAAACGGCCAAGTCAAGAGGGCGAACGGCATGATTCTTGATGGGTTGAAAAAGAGACTCTACGACGAGAACAGTAAGAAAGGTGGCAAGTGGATCACAGAGCTTCCACATGTCGTCTGGGGGCTACAGACTCAACCTTCCAAAGCCACAGGGCATGCACCTTTCTTTATCATCTATGGATCAGAAGCAATCCTCCCTATGGACATCATGTTGAAATCTCCAAGAGTAGAGATGTACGAAGAAGGCGAAGCTGATGAAGCAAGACAGCTAGAACTGGACTCGGTTGAAGAAGCCAGGTGCAAAGGCCCTTGTCCAGTCGGCTCATTACCTACAAGGAATCAAACGCTACCACAACTGCAATGTCCAGGAGAGGTCATTCAGCATCGGTGACTTGGTCCTCCGTCGCATCCAAGACGAGACAGGGCTACATAACCTCAACTCGCGATGAGAAGGGCCTTTCATCATTTCAAAGGTTACAAGGCTAGGGTCATATCGACTACAATACCCTAATGGCCAAGAGGTTCCAAACTCATGGAACATAGAGCATCTACGGAAGTTCTATCCTTAGTGTAATCTGTACATAATCTTCAGCTGCATGACAACATATTATTAATAAAGAGTTGTTATTGTTCCCAAAATGACTACTTTTCAAGGCTAAGATTGTAAACTTGGAGGCTTTAGCCACGAGTACTAACAATAAGCTACTTTAAGTCTGAAAAGGGGTTGTTCGGGGTCTGTGCCATGAGTTCTCCCTATACGACTGCTAAACAGCCCATGAGGCTAAGGCATGAGTACTACTTGTGCAGAAAACCTATTCCAGTAACCGCTACGACTACTTGTCTCATGTAGACAGTAGTTACGAAAGAAATCTCTAAAGGGGTTACCAAGCCCATACTACCGGTTAGGCTCTGAATACTTGCCACGAGCAGTGAACGCCAAACAACTGAAGAGGCCATCGAGCCTGTAATTCCAAACAAATCAGAATACCGCACGATCGGACGCAATCTGATTGGTTTGACGAGTTCCTATAAGGAATAGATTGTCAAACAACAAGTTATTGACTAAGACCTACGATCATCAATTACACTCTATATGAGAGTATTTCGAATAGTTCAAAAGGCTATAAGTAAATAGATATATTTACATGGATCAAACTGGATAAATTGTTCATGACATCATGAATGTTCTGGTCTTGTTCTAGGCTTTCAACTATCTTGTGAGCCACAGGCTCCACCTCTTTCACGTACTTTGCGAACTTCTCCACAGAGCAGTCCGCAGCCATACCATCGGCCAATGGCTCCACATTAACCTTGGGCTAGAAGGACTTGACGAGCCCAAGCACATGCGCTACGTAGGTCCTGGTGGTCTCGGAGACGTAGCTGGCAATCTTGTGTGGGGCTTCACGAAGTCACTCCAACAGAGTCATATTGTCGACTACTACTTCTTACAGAGGGTCCACCATGTTGACGACTACTTGCACGGCTTCCTGGAGGTCTTCAAGTTGCTTCTGCCTCAATTCCTTTTCCTAGGCCATGGATTTAATCTGTTGCATACATTGCACAAGCTGGGTGTTTGCATCCTCAAGTTGCTTCGACAGGAGCTCTGCTTCATCTGAACGACGGTATAAAAGGTTTTTCAAGTCAGTCAGCAATTCTTCTTTATACTTTAATATATTTCTGAGTTCTGCGGGCAAAAGACAAGCAGAAGTACTCATACAACTTCAGAGACTATACTCAACTACATTGAACCGGGAAAGAGTAGTACTCGGAAGGAAGTCTTTTTATTAACCATTTTTTAGAGGTAATATCCGGAAAAAAGGGGATTTTTGAATTTCAAACCAATTTTCCTATGTTAACCATCAATTCAAATTCTTAATTTATTCTACAACACATGCCACGTTTATTTGGATTCTTTTTCCAAATTATTGGGATTTGGATTCAAGACTGGGGGCTGCGTGACACGTGTCATCGACGGCTTATTTCTTAAAAATATATGGAAGATAAGAAAAGAAGATTCAAGACTAATTTGACCCTCAGTCTGATTCTTCGATTCAACCTAAGGCTCCGGGGCTACTCCATATGAAGTGCGTTTTTTCATCGCACCCCACATAAAAGAAGACTTAAAACTACTCGGGGTATGAGCACCTCACTGCCTTGAGGCAGCCAAGGAAGTACTTGGAGGATGCCTTCAAGACGGAGTTTCTGAAGAAACCGAAGACGACTCCAGAAGTACTCAGAAGCCTGCAGTACTCGGCTACGAAGAGCTCAGGGGCTTGTCAGACCCGGGGCCACGGGACTGCGTACATGGCATAGAATATTCTAGAATAAGAGATGGGGTATGTCCCATACTTTATATCTGCTGTAAAGCACTCGGATACGAGTAGGACTAGTCAGAACAGAAGGAAACTATCCGAATAGTACTCGGGTAGGACTCCTAAACTTGTATTCGGCTAGGATATCTGTAACCCTATCCCCCGGGGTATATAAGGGCGGGTAGGGACCCCCTCCAAAGTATAACCAAAACCTAAGCAATACAAACAACCATACATGACGTATGGTATTACGCAACTCGCGGTACGAACTTGTCTAAACCTTGTGTTGCTGATCTCGGCGACACCCTGCCTACAAGTCTACTATCTTAGGGTATCCTTAGGTAGGCTTTCCGGTAAAACACCGATAGTAGCAAAAACATCTAATTCTTAAAACAAAACAACAAAAACTAGCTCCTTGCTGAATCCTTATGATGACGGGGATGAGGAGGACATAGAAGAAATAGACACGACACCAAGACATATGTCGTACTCTGACTGAGATGCCCGATAATGAGGCTCTGGAGCATGCATCTAATGATTTAAATGCGGCACCAATGAAGGAAAAGTCAAACTCAGCAAAAAAACATGGGAAAGATTTCTAGCCTTCCCAAGAAGCCAAACACTCCATCTAAAATAGTTCTTCGATGAAAGGGATATTTTGGAATAGCAGATCTCATGGATGATTGGCTTATCAACATAGGAGTTAAACAATGAAGAAAAGCTTTAGTGGGGGTTGGCTGCTATATGTTTAGGGCCATATGTTATTATGTCGCAAGATGTTGCTTTCAATAATAAACCTACAACATCTTCTGTGCAGACAATTTTCAGAGGCACATACTGGTTAATATTCTGGAGATTGTTACAAGAGGAGACAGAGCGAGAGGATATCATCCAAGCATACCATACTATGGAGGTGGTGGCCATGGAGTTATTTGCCAAGAATTTATGGTGGTTTCACGGTAGGTTATGTGTTTGGTGTCATATGTAGTCTGCTATATTCTTTACCCCATCTGCACTTTATGCTCTTGGATAATGTAATAATGTGACGGTGGCTGTATGCATCACAATGCAAAAAAATTAGAGGCCGGAATCTTTTCTTTGTCTAAAAAATTTTTTTGCTCTCCTGCCAATTGCACTTTGTTAAGTTGTATTTTATCAATACTAGCCTCCTTGGTACACATATAAAACTAATCCCTTTGACATTTGGATGTCAAAGGGATTGAAACATCATCAATCTAGCACGTGATGTTACTTAGAGCCTGTTTGGGAGCACTCATTCCACTAAATGCAGTTCTACCCCCCAAATCTTCAAGCCAAATATACTTCCCGCTCCATCAACTCCAGCTCCAGAAAATATTGCACATGCGCAGTTGCCTATATATATAAACCACCCCAAGCTCCATGCTGCAGCCGTGCTAGCTAAAACTGAAGCCCAAACAAACCGGGCCAATATCTTTTGATCTGTGTGTACAGCTCGGCCTTCCAATTTCCCATAGCCACAGTATAGTAGCAACTTGTTGGCGATGGGCAGCTTGCCACTCGACGCGTCGCTGCGGCCACTCGACCCCGTGTCCTTCGCCGGTGAGTCACGCGCCGTCGTGGACTTCCTTGCCGAGTACTACCGTGACGTCGACAAGTACCCGGTCCGGGCAGCTGACCTCGAGCCGGGCCTGCTACGCAAGCTACTCCCAGAGGTGGCGCCAGAGAACGGCGAGCCGATGGAGGATGTACTGGAGGATGTGCGGCGGGACATCCTGCCGGGGCTCACCCACTGGCAGAGTCCCAGCTTCTTCGCCTACTTCCCCATGAACGCCAGCACTGCTGGGTTTGCCGGCGAAATGCTGTCCGTTGGCCTCAACGTTGTCCCATTCGTGTGGGCAGCGTCGCCGGCTGCCGCCGAGCTCGAGTGCGTCGTGGTGGACTGGATGGGTAAGCTGCTCGGTCTGCCGCAGTGCTTACTCTTCTCAAGTGGTGGCGGCGGCGTCCTGCAGGGAAGCACGTGGGAGGCCGTGGTGTGCACGCTCGCCGCCGCGCGGGACTGTGCTCTGGCGAAGCTGGGGCACGAAAGCATCATGAAGCTGGTGGTCTACGCCTCCGACCAGACGCACGTCACCTTCCAGAAGGGCGCGCGGCTCGTCGGCATCCCGCCGTCTAATTTCCGCGTCATCCAGACGTTGGCGCCGTCTGGGTACGGCCTGACCGCCCACGCCGTCCGCGCCGCGGTCGATCGCGACGTCGCAAGAGGCCTTGTGCCTTTGTACCTCTGCGCCACGGTGGGCACGACGGGGCTCGGCGCGGTCGACCCCGTGCGCGAACTCGGGGAGGAAGCACGGCGCCACGGCATGTGGCTGCACGTCGACGCCGCGTACGCCGGCAGCGCGGCTATCTGCCCGGAATTCCAAGGCTATACTGAGGGTGCCGAGCTCGCCGATTCGGTGAGCACGAACCCGCACAAGTGGTTTCTCACCAACACGGACTGCTGCTGCTTTGGATCGCAAGCCCCCGTGCCCTAACCTCCGCGCTGTCTACCGACCCGGAGTACCTAAAGAATGTCGGCACAAATGGCACGGGGAAGCCGGCCGCCGTAGACTACAAGGACTGGCAGATCTCTCTTTCTCGCCGGTTCCGCGCCATCAAGCTCTGGGTGGTGCTG
Source organism: Panicum miliaceum (assembly GCA_032594955.1). Taxonomy (NCBI): domain Eukaryota; kingdom Viridiplantae; phylum Streptophyta; class Magnoliopsida; order Poales; family Poaceae; genus Panicum; species Panicum miliaceum. Next base: position 17,322,323 of record CM064059.1, on the reverse strand, counting down.
CGGCGCTACGGTGCCGTCGGCCTGCGTGCGCACATTCATCGACAAGTCACAGCAGCTAAATGGTTCGAGCGGACGGTGGCGGCAGATGAACGCTTCGAGGTCGTGGTGCCGAGAAAGTTCTCGCTGGTATGCTTCCGCCTCCGGGCGAGGTTCCCGGAGGATGACGCCGTGGACGACTTGAACCGGGAGCTCCTGGCGGCGGTGAATGAGAGCGGACAGGCGTTCATGACGCACTTCGTGGTGGACGGCAAGTTCGTGATACGGCTCGCGGTCGGCGGAGCCATGACAGAGATGAAGCACGTCGTGGACGTGTGGGAGCTGCTGCAGGGCAAGGCCGAGGAGGTTCTACGGCGTTAATAATTTTAGAGGGTTCTCATGGTACAGATGCGCGCAACAGCCAGATTGGCAGACATTATTCTTTTTACTCTCCTCGTTTTGCGCAGATATTCGACGTTTGTGCCCGTGCAAGTGATGTATGTCGGTAAAATTTTACGAGGGTTGTTTTCGAATGACCAAGATGAGCCTCCCAATTTATTTTGAACATTCTTTTGTTAGGATTGATCTCATCAGACACGGTCCAACGACCGTGTCGGACTCCTTAATCACGCGGCCCTGGTCGGTTGGCAGATTCCCGTCGTACAGTGCTATAAAGAGAAAAGGAGGCACACGTCCAAGACAACCCTAGAGGACCCGATCTCCCTGCGTCGGGAAGCCCTGATCGGGAAGCCCGCCGCCACTGCGCCAACCACCTCCACCGCCTTCTAGACCTCTACGTCGAATATGCCGCCGGCCTCAGCACCACGTCGCCGTCTCCTGCGACCTCAACTCCGCTGACGTCACCGCCATGCCCGACACCAACCCCAAGCCCGATGGTCTCTCTCTCCCTCACTTCCCTCCTTCCTCTCCGTGTAACCCCAGATGTAAACCATGCCGTTGTTTATTCAAGTTCATGTTTTAACCCTCTAATCTACTCCTAGATGATCCTAGATTTCTAACAATGGTATCACTAAGCCTCACCTAGTGAGCAGATTAAGATGGGGAAGAAACAGAGAGAAAAAGAAGAAAGAGAGGGGATTCGACAGTTAAAACCTAACCCTAACCAAGAGACAACGCCGGCGGGACCTACTTGTGGGTCTCACCGTCGCCCCCTCCCGGCCGTCGCCGCGATGCCGTGCAGGAAGACAAGATGAGACACTGCTCGTCGTCGCTTCGTCAGCACGGGGCTCGCGCTCGTGCACCACCGTAAGGCCGCACGACGACGGCGCGCTCACCCTCAGGCAAGCGCGCGCGCCTACGAGGGGCCTCGCGACGGCGCCACCACCGGCCGCGGTCGCTGCCGTGCCTACGAGAGGGAAGGTAAGGGGAGGAGAAAATGAGAAGGGCGTGCTCGGCTCGCCGGTGGACGGACCGATGACGCGCCCGCATGCGTCTCGCAGGCGGCACCAGCACCGGCATGGGCCGGGAGAGCAGCGCAGCGGGGTGATGCCGGCGGCGGTCGGGCACCGTCCGGGCAAACCTAGGGTTTGGGTTCCAGAGGCCCGTAGCCAGCCTTAAGTTCCACCGAAGACCACGCCAGGTCGTCCGATCACAGCCAACGGTTGAGATCAAGGCGGGCGGGGAGGTGCGCCACGGTGGGCCGATTCGGCAACCCGGCCATCGATTGCTGGGCCTTAGGCCCATGACGAGACGAGCCGAGCTGGAAGCTGGCCGTTGACCCAGAGCCAGCCGTGGCCAGCGAGCCGAGCCTGCAGGCCGTGCTGCAGGCGCGCCTGGGCCGCGCGCGCGTGATCAGAAGCAAGCCGGGTCCAGCCGCAGGGAGGCTGCTGGGTGGCCGAGGAGAAAGAAGTGGGCCATAGGCCGTTTTGCACTATAGACTCTATGATTTAGTTTTATTCTTTTTCATAAGCCTTTCTTCTATGAGTTTAGTCTATTTTTTTATCTCTATTCAATTTTGAACCAATGGAATAAATTGTTTAGAGAGTAGATGAGTACAAAATGATGCTTCTGAATGAGATTTATTCTCAGAATATTTTTTTATGTTTCCGCTGCTATGATGTTTATCTCCCAATTAAATTGGAACCAACGGAAAAAAATTAATTGCAAGAGTAGATATCATTTTTTCAGTCAATTATGATATTGTTATTTTCCAACAAAGGTTGATGATAGCAATATTTTAAGTTTTATTCATGAGTTTTCTATTTCTGCCCAACGGTGATATAGAATTAATATAGAAGAAAAAGACGCACAACTGTTGATTTAAACCAACGCTTGAGATTACTCGACTGCAAGCCAATGAGCTCCTCTGCTGGGGTACGTAAAGAAAAGGCTTTGAAAAAAAATGAATTAAGTAATTCTCACGCTAGTTTCTGCAATTGTTAGTTTATTAATTTTCTGATTAAATCGGAACCAACGGGAAGATTTAATCTGAAAATAAAGTATAAGTGAATGTTTTTTATCGTTATGACTAAGTTTGTTGCAATGAGTCAGATGCATGTCTAATTTGACCAACGTTAAATTAAACATGTGTGTTGTCCTGAGAGCTAATTTCTGCATTTTATCCTTTATAGGAAATTATCCCACAGGGTGGGAGAAATTTGGCGTAGTACTTAAGCTATTAATATCCTGTATGGCAGGAGAAGTTTGTGATGACTCATGAGCTATTTGTGTATCCTGCACAGCAAGAGAAGTTTGGGGTAGCTCTTATGCTATCCTTGAATTGACTGTACACTTATATTGTGCGATGGTCATCAAGTTATCGAAGGGTTGAGGCCATATTGGGAGCAATTCCAAATAACACCATTGCCAAATCTTAAGAAGGTGGAGAGTCACATATGCATGCGGGACACTCAAATTGAGTAGCTCGCTGCGGAATAATCAAGTAATGGTGGAACGTACATTTCTGAATGTATAATATGGCCACTAAGATGGAGTCATTAGACATGAATCAAAAGGAGAGGGAAATTTAAGGCTTGACAGGTTGAATCTATCAACGGAGCTGAGCAAATCAATAAGAAAATGAATTATTTGAATAATAATCCAAACCCTCCTTGCAGTATCATATTGACATGGAATAAGTTTAGGACAAAAGGAAGTTGTATACATAACATCAGATAAGAAAAATATGCGAGCATAACTTGCAGAAGTATCGCTAATAAAGAACTTTGTTAAGTTCTTGAGGTGGAATGAGGAGAGAGTGTGAATGAAGTGAGTCATAAATGTCTCCTTGTTCATGAGATTTCTGAACAATTTTCAAAATTATGGCAGTAAAGTTTATGCCATATTTTAAGGGGGAGGATTGTGAGATTAGTTAAGGAAGACACTCTCCAATTGTAAGATCAGTTAAGGAGGACACTCTCCATTTCCCTATACCTTAGATTAAATGCAATGTGTATAGTATGCATTGGAGGCAAGAATGATCTATCAACAATGACTATGACCGTCGGGGAAGTACAACTGTCATGAAAATGATACCCCTATGCAAAGAAATAGCTAAATTCCTAGCCCTTTTACGGTCTCAATAGGAAGATAGCGTAGTTGGCCAGTATTCACACTGGTAGAGCCTCAGCATAATGGAGTAGCTGAAAGATGTAACCATACATCAATGGATAAGTCAAAAGGTTATTGTTTCATCGTTCATAGAGACGAGACACACTATCTTCTTGGAGGACAGGAAGATCAGGGGGAACATGGTATCCTGAGAAATTAGCCTTGAGGAGAAGTAGGTGTACACGCCCACTCCGATGATTCAGGAGTTGTTTTTCTCGACACCTGTTGCTGCTGCACCGACAGTGTAGGATACTATGGTAATGGCACCTGTTGTTAGTTCTCCTATGGCAATAACGAATGAAAATAAGGAATCTGTCCTTCAAGAGCCGATAGAAACTGGAAGAGCTGCAATAGCCCCATATGAAAGATGCGCCAAATGTTGAGGCCCCAGAAGGTCTCAAAGAGTTAGAAAATCAACCATCCCTGATGACTACGAAGTCTATGTTAGGGAGGAAATTCAAATAGAAGGTGATCCCACCTCAATTTGAAGAAGCCATGAGAAGCGCTCATTCGCATAAATGGCTTAAAGCCATGTGAGATGAAACGATATCCTTGAGTTAAAAAAAAGTTTGGGACTTAGAAGATATTCCTAAATGAGCCAAGACAGTAGGCTGCAAATGGATCTACAAAACAAAATATGACTCCAAAGGGAATGTGGAAAGATAAAAGCGTAACTTGTGGCGAAAGGCTTCACGTAAAGATAAGGAATAGATGATAATGAGACTTTTTCTCTAGTCTCATGCAAGGATTTTTTTTTAGAATCATAATGGTGTTGGTGACGCATTATGATTCAGAATAGCATCAGATGGATGTAAAGACGGCATTCCTCAACGGGGATTTGTATGAAAAGTTTATATGGTACAACCCAAAGGTTGTCATGGAAGGAAAAGAATGTATGAGATGCCGCCGGAAGAAATTCATTTATAGATTAAAACAAGCCTCCAGACAGTGGAATTCAAAGTTTCATGAAATAATAAGAAAATTGGGTTTAAAGAGAATGAGGAGGACAATTGCGTTTATGCAAAGTTCAAGAATGGGAAATTTAATTTCCGCATCCTGTATGTAGATGATATCTTACTCGCTAGTAGTGATGTTGATCTGCTATTGGAGATGAAAGAAGGTTTTGTCCTCAAGTTTTGATATGAATGATTTCCATGAAGCGTCAATCGTTCTAGGAATTGAAGTTCACCAAGATAGAAGAAAAAGGGGTATTAGGAATATTGCAAAAGGCATACTCAGTATAGGTTATAAAGAAATATAGTATGCGTGCGAGTAAACCTACGCCTGCTTCTATAGTCAAGGGTGATATTTTGAGAAATTACAAAGTCCCAGGAACCAAGAAAAGATTGATCAAATGAAAGCGGATCCATGTGCTTCAGCTGTCGAAGCTTGAAAGTGTTAAAGTAAGAATTCACCCGACGTAGCTCACGTATCCGGGAATGTTTTGGCAAAATTCCAGTCCAAAAATAGATCACTGGAATGGAGTTAAGAATGTCTTGCAATTTTGCAAAGTATGACTGGCCTCATACTAAGTTAAGAAGAGAAAGGACTCTCAAATAGTCGTGGGTACAAAACTTCTGCGAGATGTGTAGTAAAATCCACAGTAGTTACTAACATTCGTAGTTTTGGAGTTTTATTATGGAAAAGCTCCAAACAAAAACAATCAGACAGTTGTGGTATCATTAGTGATGCATACGTATAGTATAACATGATATGAGGCCACCAAGTAGGCACTTAAAGTTGATAAAATCATCCCCGGAATTGAGAATTTCACTCCTACGACAACAAGTCAAGTGTATTGCCAAACAATTGACATCAGGAGGTACATTGTAAAGGAGAAAATCCAGAATCATACTGAAAGTATTGAACGTATAAGGACCTAGCAAGTGCTTTCGAATCCGCTCGCATAAGGCTTATCACCCAATGTGTTCAGAGAACACTCAAACGACATGGGCCCATGGTGGAGCCTATGATTTCTGGATAACAAAGGGGCCTAGTGTCTATTCCGATATGGAAAGGTGTATTGTAGTCGTTGCATCAGATGGTACGGAAGTAACTGTCATGATGCAGCATGCTCTATATACCGATTCATTGAGAAGTAGACGTGAAGTACAAGTAATAAGTATGAAAGTATAAGATGAGATCAAAGGGGAGAATGTTATGATTGATCTCATTCGACACGGTCCAACGACTGTGTCAGACTCCTCGATCGCGCCCTGATCAGGGGCGCTCAACCCAACACAGTTGGCGGGCTCCCATCGCGCAGTGCTATAAAGGGGAAAGGGGGCACACGGCCTAAGGTCAACCTGAACAGACAACCCTAGAGGACCCCATCTCCTCTGCGCTGAAGCGACGGGAAGCCCACCGCCACTACGCCGACCACCTCCACCGCCTTCTGGACCTCTATGTCGAATACGCCATCGGCCTCAGCACCACGCCGCCAGCGCCGCTGTCTCCTACGACCTCAACTCCGCTGCCATCACCGCCATGGCCGACACCAGCCCCAAGCCCGACGATCTCTCCCTCCCTCACTTCCCTCCTTCCTCTCGGTGTAACCTCAGATGTAAACCATGCCGTTGTTTATTCAAGTTCATGTTTTAACTCTCTGATCTACTCCTAGATGATCCTAAATTTTTAACATCTTTGAGCTGGAAAAAAAATAATTAGCATTCAAGAATCTCCAACCAACATTTCCAAAAAAAAAAAGAAGCCGCCGTAAACATTTTCTTTTAGTTTTGCAATTCGTTTTTCATGAACTACATACTCAATGCCGTTCTCTTGGCGCAGCATACATTTCTAATTAGCTTTCGTAGAAACGTGCTTTGGCCCTGATTCATTTCAATTTTAGTTAAACAAATTAAACGAACCTTGGAAAAGTGATGTATGTTAATTTCATATATAATCAGTTACTTGCAGTGTATGTGTGATTAAGAACTGCAAAAATAGCCTGTTTTTTCCTGTTGTGAAGTCGCACACAGACATTCAGGCAATTTGAAATTGTTGACAAATATGGAATTTTCCCTTTTTCCTGGTCTCCCTATTCATAGGTCCATTGCCATTCATACTATGTTGGCCCAAACGCAAACTGCTGCTGCTGCTGCTGCATTTTTTTAGAAATCTCTAAATGCAGTGCTGTTTGTTCCATTAGAAAGCAGATTTGATTTGCTTTCCAAATATCAAAGTTTCTTTCACTGTATAACTCTGTATATGATCAGGAAATTGATGACAACAACGTATCTGATTCCATTGGGCCACGTCGCCCGTTTTTTCGTCCGTTGGATCTCACAAGCATCTGCTCCGGATGTTGATCTCGGGCTTGGTTTCTCAACTTTTCACGAGAGCGGCGCAGCGGCCGACGCCTCGTGCCGCTTCCACTACTCCTCCCGTCGGTGTCGCCATCCATTGCTCCGGCCGCCACCCCGCACTCCACCTCGTGTGGGCGTGGCCTCTATTCCTCTCCTTCCGGCCGCGTCTGTCTGCTCCGGTCACCAGGCCTCGAAGAGAGCCCGCCAGACTCACTGCCACCTCCTCTTCCCCGCTGTTCGCCCCCTCGATAAAACAATCAACACTGCCGGTGCCCCTTTTCATTCTCCGCCGCATGCTGCGACTGCTCCGACGGGAGCCGCTCATATGCCTTCTTCGCTTTCTCAGCGCTCGACGCGGTCAGCCAGGGGCAGCAGCTGGAAAAGATCAGCGTGCAGCAGCTCTCCCGTCATCGGCAGCCGCAAGCGCCCTGGCCGTACGTGGGCCTAGCAGACCTCGCGTGCCCCTACCCGTTCGAAGCAATGGCGCGCCGAGCCGCCGCGGAACAGCCCGAGCTGAAGTCCAGACGACATCAATGTTCAAGCCACTACTGCTCATAGTACACTCCGGGTGCCCACGACCCGTTCGATAGAATGGCGCGCCAAGCCGCAGCAAACCAGCTCAAGCTGCAGTCCAGACGAAAACAATGCTCCAGCTGCTGCTCGTGGAGGATGGCGTATACCCCAAAGAGCCAGACGAGGTCGAGATGGGCACAGCCATAGGCGAAGAGACAATTATCAGGTGAGCTAGTGGCGCTCCGCGCAACTGAACGGCGTCGCCTCAACATCCTTGCGCTCGAGAAGCTTGACCTCTCCACGTGTGCCTTGCTCGCTACGGCCATCGCCGGTCCGGACAGGAGCCTCACTAGCCTACACGGCGTGTGCCTGGCATGGACCAGCTATGTCAAATCGCATGGGCTCGAGGCGGCCGATATATTATACAGCGTCAGCTCCAGGGACCGTGAGGCCGCAGCTCAGGCGACAATGAACGGGCTCAGGTAGCTGAATCTAGATTGCATCACCGTCATGGACATGCCGGGATGAAGATTGTTGGGGACGCCACCTTTGGATCACCGAGGCCTAGACCGAAGGCCAAGACCGACATTCAGTGAGGCGATCCAAAGGGTGAAGGGCTTTGGAAGGCGCACCGAAGGGTCCACGCCAAGGGGGGCTTCGAAGGGTGAAGAAGGCGAAGCCCTGGCTCGGCGGGTTTGTGGTGGACAAGTCACCGATGACCTAGCGAAGCTCGAAGGCCGAAGGTCAACGACGAAGGGGTCTTCTTAGAGGGGACGAGACCGAAGGACGTGCTGAGCTGTAAAGTAGGGTTAGAGAGAAAATTACCGTATGCCTTTGGAATATTCGAAGAATATATTCATTGAGGGGTAAAAATGTATAATAATAGAATGGGGTAGGTGAACAGTTCCCTATAAATAGGTAGGTGAACAGTTCTCTATAAATAGCCATGTAACTGTAACTGATGAGACGGTTGATTCCTGAGTGAATAAACACTTGTTCCTACTCCATAGGTGTCTTGGTTCTCTACAAGGGTCTCGACGTTCCGCGGAGCTGTTGTGGTGTTTCTTCATTCCGAAGGGTACTCTCCATCAAGAAAGATCTTTGGCATCAGATGGGAATTGATCTGCTTGCCAAGAAGTGTCCGAGTACCTTCGACATCGCCTATCTGAAGGTTAATACTATTTTGGGATTACGAATTACATGCTGTTACTTGTGTCTTGTGGCATATTATCAATCTATCAATCTTGCACGTCCCAGACTATATCAATCCAATTATGAGTCTTACACGCTCGAGGAGGAGAGAAACATGAAGAACTTAAACTTCAATTTTTCTGTATTGACATTTTGATGCACTATGAATGGATCTCTGTGGCCATATATAGCCTACTATGACAACGACGACTCGTGTGAAGCTTGTCTGCAATCAAGATAATCAACAACAGCCTCCTATTCAAAATCTGGTTCTGGAGGTTGTAGCTCGAACATTGTACCTTGATGAAACATAGTAAATCTTTGATAATAATCATTTTTACTGCAAGGAAAATGATTAGAAGAGGACAATAGGAGGACACCAACATCGTGCCATTTAGTTATGTTGGTCCCATTTCACACCAACATATTAGATCTTTGATAATATAATCATTTTTACTGCAAGTAAAATGATTAGAAGAGGACAATAGGAGCACACCAACATCGTGCCACTTAATAGCAACTACATGTCAACTATTTCGCTGTCCTGCCGGCTAGCCACATGAATGAGAGCGCAGCAAAGCAGCGCCTGGTTTCTAGTTCAATCTGAAATTTTGAAGATATCGATGATTCAACTTGCAATCCCTTGGCCATTACGTCTTTCTCCATTATTTGAATCTCATATCCTGCATGGTTTGTGAAATATCGGACTACCTCCCAGAGAATTGCTCTTTTAAGATTATTAGCTTGACCAAGCGCATAGCATGATCGACATTTACAAAACCTGGGATAAAAATATGCATCTATAATTTGTACCACCACTCATTTGCAAAAAAATATCATGGTACAATCAAATGAACCAAATGCTTTATGCATATCACTAAGCATATATCATAAGTAGGGATAAAAATGGGGTATTTAGAGAATAGAGACTAAATGGAATAGATTGTATCTATAACCGGGTATTCAATATCCGTACCATATCCGTATTCATATCCAAATACTCAAGTGCAATATATGATATGCGAATAGGTTAGGTATCAATATCCGGCACATTTGACACTGTTTGTATCAAAATTTGAGTGAAACTAAATATATGTATCTGTATTTGTATATATTTGTTCATATCCAATCCGTTTTCATCCCTAATCATAGGCAAAGGTTTTGAAGGTATGAAATCAATAGGAACAAATGAGAGCAATGCTTATTTATCATTCTCAAGAAATTCGAGCCTTGAGATATGATCAAAACAAGACATAGAATTTAAGCATTCATACTATTGGTTGGACATAGGTAATTGAAATGATCCATATCAACACCAGTAGTTACTTGAGAGTTTAATGTGTACTTTAGCCTTGGAACCTTTCTCAATAAGAATGATCTTAGTTTCATCGACTGGAGTTGAAATAGTTCAATCGCAACAACCGGAGATAATTATTAGTCATCATTTTTCTATTCATTCCTCCATTGTCGAGAATGGTACATGTAGACTCATCCAACTCTTTATCATTCAGTATCTGCAGTATCATCTGTATTGATCTCTTCTTCTTTTTTTTCTTCTACGAACATCTGCAACTCTTATTCTCCATTCTGCTTTACATTGTTGTTTGCTTTATGGTATTTTTGTGCGTTGTATGTCGCCTCCTATGCCTTCATGTTCTAATATTCTTGAAAGTTTTCTTCTATCTGAAGATTCTGAATTTCATCATATACGCTCAATGGAAGTATTGCCCAAACTTCTCTCGGTTGCCTCCATATTCGAATCCACCGTCTTAGTATGTCATCATCTTGCCGGTTCTCTTCTTCATGGATTTTCCCTTGCATCCATAAAAGAACATATACTAAAATATATATATCCAGTAAAAAGTTTATGAAATGATATTTCCAGTGAGTAGTCATTCATCCAAAACGGAGTTCAAATGAGAGAGCTATGCCCATTTTGATTTGAGCACTTTGTCCAGAACTGATTTCAGGATGCGCAGGGTCCAAAATTTTGGCCATAACTGCTCGTAGAAATCTCCGATTGTCTTGCTACTTGATCCATTGAAAAGAAAACTTCATGGGGATACTGAATATCCAAAAATATTCTGTTGAGTGCTTCTGAGATCGTGCAAAAATGTAATCATAACAATAGCTTCCAATGCATTGCTCTATAGATGGCGATGATCTTAATCTTGTGGGCATTAGGGTATCATGTGGCGTGTCGGGGTTTGAATTGAGTCTTTTCCAATTTATAGCAATCCTTAACCTAGAGCACACTAATATGATGATTCTAGGTAGGTAACCACACTAACATGCTCATTTTCCTAGTGAAGAAGTCACAGTAACAATTAATTCAACTAGGCGACAAGTAAGCAGTCAAGCACAAACACAAGAGATGCTGAAAATAAATGCTTTAAAGTAAATGAGAGGGACACGAGAACTCTTGATTTTTTTCCCATGGTGTTGAGAAGTTGACGCTCCCCCAAGTCCATGTTGGAGCTCCCACTAAGGATTTTGCTCCCTTGCATCACAAAGACTCAAGTGCTTTACTAAGAATGCTCCTTCTCCATCTCTGGAACGGCAAGCATCAAACCGTGTACAATTTTATCTTGGGGCTCCCACAATCTCCAAGAGATCTCCAAGGACCTCCGGATCACCAAGACCATCTAGGTGCCGTCAAACACCAAGAGTAACAAGCCCTAAGCATTTGCATGACGTAAGCAAAGCTGCCCTTAAGCTTGAAGCACACTTACTACTCTCACAAGAACTAATTCTTCTTGAGGGATCAACACATGAGCACTACATCTTCTCTTCTTGCCTCAAACTCTATCTCAGCAGTTCTAGGGTGGCCTGAATTCAGGGTGTCAAAAGCAGCTCAAGTACAGGGGGGAGTCGAAAGTGCATTTGGCCCCCTACGTGGGCTACGCACATGGCATAGAATATTCTAGAATAAGGGATGGGGCATGTCTCATATCTTGTATCTGTTGTAAAGTACTCGGATAAGAGTAGGACTAGTCGGTATGGAAGAAAACTACTCGAGTAGGACTTGGGTAGGACTCTTAAGTTAGTATCGGTCTAGGATTCCATGTAACCCTGTCCCCCCAGACTATATAAGGGCGGGCAGGGACCCCCTCCAAAGCATAACCAAACCCTAAGCAATACAAACAACCATACAGGACGTAGGGTATTGCACAACTAGTGGCCTGAACCTGTCTAAACCTTGTGTTGCTTGCACCTTCGAGTTCCTAATCTCGGCAACACCCTACCTACAATCTACCACCTCGGGGGTATCTCTCAGTGGGCTTGGCAGTAAAACACTGACAGCTGGTGCGCCAGGTAGGGGTGCTCATCGAAGATCCAACGACGAATTCGATGGCATCGTTCAACTTCACTGGCGCTGAGCTCAACGAAGGGGCAACAATCGCCTTCGGCTCCTGGATCTTCATCGCCAACGGCTCGAGTGGCTTCAATAGCCACCTTGCCGACACCAGGGGGGCGGAGGAATCTGCGGCAGGTGCAGTGAGACCAAGCACAACGCCGAACACGCGACAGCGCCTGTCAGACCCGGGGCAACGGGACTGCTCACATGGCTTAGAATTTTCTAGAGTAAGGGGTGGGGTATGTCCCATACCTACATCTGTTGTAAAGTACTCGGATACGAGTAGGACTTGTTGGTACAAAAGGAAACTACCCAAGTAGTACTCGGGTAGGACTCCTAAGCTAGTATCGGTCTAGGATTCCATGTAACCCTGTGCCCCCAAAGTATATAAGGGCGGGTATGGACCCCCTCCAAAGCATAACACATCCAAGGAAATACAAACCACCAAACAGGACGTAGGGTGTTACGCACATCATGGCCCGAACCTATCTAAACCTTGTGTTGCTTGCACCTTCGAGTTCCTGATCTCAGCGACACCCTGCCTAAAAGTCTACTACCTTAGGGTATACCTAGGTAGGCTTGCCAGTAAAACATCGACAACTGGCGCACTAGGTAGGTGTGTTCATCGAAGATCCACTGACAAACTCGATGGCATCGTTCAAATTCACTAGCGCCATGCTCGAGGAGGGCACAATCTTCATCTTCGGCTCATGGGTCTGCGTCGCTGACGGCGCAGGCGATTTTCGTTGGCACCCCGTCGACGACACGAAGCCGGAGGCTCCAGCAGCAGACGCAGCGATCTCGACGAGTTCATCGACAATCTCAACGAGATGCTGCTCCCTGACCTAGCCAGGGAGATCGAGGAGCAATCCGTTTTCGACGCGACTTCGACATGTGCTACACCAAGACTCCTCGGACCGGATCCAATCCGACCTGAGGGAGCGCGTATCTGATTCCCCTTTGAATTATGCAACACAGCCATTGTATACCAGGAGGCCATACAATCCAAGTTTCTCTCTACATTAGAAGAGGACTTGGATGATCTACTCAAGATCGGAGTAAAGGAAGCCACCACGTGTCGTAGGCCCCTATCTTCGACGACTACGACTCGGACTCTGATGACAGCGCCGAGCCCTTTATGGGCAGTCACCAGGGTCTGATGATCACTTCGACGCCGCAAGGTCGCTTCATGTATTGGAAGGGCAGGAAACACTCTGAACTACTCGGAGACGACACACAGCTTGTGGCACACCTTGACTTGCTGCCTTTTCAAGAAGGCAGGCCCCTCACCACCACTGGCCCGCAAGGGACCATGTTGGTCAACTACAACTTTGACAAGCACACCTCACACCACCACATCTTCATGGCAGAAGTCGAGGGCGAAGGCAACAGTGCGACCCCAATGAACTACTTGAGCAAATCTCTGGGGACGAGGCAACCGCTCACACTGGAAATGAAAACAACGCCGAACGCGACGACTGAAGGCTGAGGAACCAGAAGCGCGCCACTGGCAGAAGAAGAGCCGCAGAGCGCCAGCAACACGTACGACGCGATCTCGATGCTGAATTCGCGGCAGCAGGAGTACGGGTTTCATGACCCCAATTGCCAACATCGCTGGCATAACAACTTTGCTAGCCTCTATCAAGGACCCAGCCGCACAACAAGCTCTGCAAATGGCCCAGCGGGCTTGGTTGGAGCTTGATCGTCAGAACCCAGCTCCCTCAGTTCCAGCCGCACACCAAGAAGGACCAGGCGAGAGTTGCAGCCAAGTCAGCCGGACTCACGGAGGCCATCCTCGTCCCCGACCCGCTAGCGCTAACGGCAATAACGACACAGCGCACGGGGCAACCAGGCACCACCACCACCCAATCATCCCACCGGCAGTAGAAACCATCGAGAACAACTCGAGACCCTGCCGACGTGCAATCTATGAGAGAAGATCAACGAAGGGCATGTCGCACGATCCATCATCGAGGCTCGACGAGGAGAACGGGCCGCAGTTGACGGATACTGCGTACCCGACGACAACGACCACTTTCCGTTCACACGATGGTTTAGCCTATACAATTACCCGGAGGTCTTCAAGACGATCAGCGTTACCAAGTACGACAGCAAGCAGGCCCCTCAGCAATGGCTTCGATGCTACTCTACGGCCATAGAAGTCGCGGGCGTCTCCAACACCACAAAAGTCATCTAATTCCCGATAGCGCTGGAGACCACAGCACTCACATGGTTAGAGAGCCTGTGAAAAGACTCCATCAATTCTTGGGATGACCTCAAGGCCGTATTCACCAACAACTTCCAAGGGGCGATCACTCGAGCAGGCACTCATCACGATCTATCTCAATGCAAACAGGAACGTAACAAGCTCCTGCGATCCTACACCCGGTGCTTTTTCTACACTCGCGCCACCATCGCCAACATCTCCGAGCAGGACGTGATCAACTGCTTCCACAACGGCATCACCGACCAGAACCTCTTCATAGATTTTGGCCGCAACCGACCCAAGACCATTGCGGGGCTCCGCGACATGATGCAGGCTTGGGCAGACCGAGAGGAGCAGGAGCGCAACCACTTCTCGAAGTGCGGCAACGACTACAACAACAACAATAGGCGGGGCAACGAGCACCGCAATGACAGAAGCCAGCGGGACTACTCGGGACACTCCCGAAAGCGCAAGCCAGATGATACTATCGCAGAAGCTTCTGCAGAAGCAGTGCCCATGGCACCCAGTTGCCAAGCACTCAGCGATCGAGTGCTACAACCTCCGAAGGACATTCTACGCCCCACCTCTCGATAAGAACGACAAGCGGAAGGGCAAGGGAAAGGAGGAGGACGAACCAGAGGACAAGTCGGGAGGAGCCCAATTCCAGGATGCTTTAAAAATCGTCAACGTAATCTTCGGCGGCGAATCCGGCTTTGCTTCAAACGAGCTCAAAAGCTACCGCTCTACGAGATCTTGTCCATCGAGCTGGCGGTACCACGACCTCTCCAATGGTCGGAGGTCCCCATCTCATTTTCAAGAGATGACCTGTGGACTAGCTTCTCAGAGCTGGGAAAGTTCCTGCTCATACTGGACCAAGTTGTGGCCAACGTCAGGTTGACCAGAGTACTCATCGACGGAGGAAGCGGCCTCAACCTTCTCTTCGCGAGTACCCTAAAAAAGATGGGGTTGAACTTCACTGAGATGCTCACCCCCAGCAAGGCTCCCTTCTACGGCATCGTACCAAGGAACTCCGCTACGCCACTCGGAACGGTGACCCTTCCCGTCACTTTCGGCACACGGGAGAATTACCGGACCGAGTACATTAAGTTCGAAGTGGCCAACTTCGAATCCTCATATCATGCAATCCTGGGAAGACCGGCATTGGCCAAATTCATGGTTGTGCTAATAGCTAGAATTCCATATAAGTTTGACCTCTCACTATCCCAAATTCTTAGTAATATTAAATAAATTTGAGGTAAGGATCGTAATGTTAGTGTGAAATGATTTGGAGTTATTGGAATTTAATTGAATCTACCTTGTTCCAATGTTATTTGACTAGTTTGGTTTGAAATTGTGTGGTTGCCATTCAAATTAATTTCAAAAGCTAACTCAAACCTCTCTAACCTGAAGCCAGCCCGGCCTGCTAACCCAGCCGCACGGCCTGCTGGCGCACCCACGTAGCCCAACAGACCGCTGGCCCAGCAAGGGCAGCCCAGCCCACCGCCACCTCATCCTGCACCCCTCCCCTCCCTAACACAAGCAATTAATGGGTGGGCCCCACCCGTCAGCTTTCCCCAACCTCTAGTCGTGCGTCCCTCGTGCCCGCACCGCGCTCACCCGCGACACGCACCGCCCCCGCTCCGCGACAAGGCGTCGCAACGGCCGAGCGTACGACCGCCCGCGTCAGCCGCCGCGATCACCGCGCGCTTTTTCTCCAAGCCTCGCTTCTCCCGCACCCCCAAAACCCTAGCCGCGACCGCGCGGATCCTTGCCACGCATCCGTGGCATGGACGCCGAGGATCCCCGCCGTTCCCCTCACCTCGACCCGCGCCAAACCTAGACGGCGCCTATATGAGCCTAAGCCGTCGGTGTTTTACCGCCATGCCCACCGAGGGATACCCCCGAGGTTGTGAGTTCGTAGGTAGGGTGTCGCCGAGATCAGGAACTCGAAGGTGCAAGGAACATAAGGTTTAGACAGGTTCGGGCCGCCGAGAGCATAATACCCTACGTCCTGTGTGGTTTTTATTTCCTTAGGTGGTGATCGGGTGATCTCCACCCTTATATAGTCTGGGGGGACAGGTTTACATGGAAGTCCTAGTCAGGTACAAGCCCTAATGTCCTACCCGAGTACTTTTCTGCTACTTCCCTACTGTATCCGACTAGTTTTACTACGCTACGAGTAGTTACAACCAGTGTAGAGCGTGGGTCATGTCCCACCCCTTATCCTGTAAAATGTAGGCCATATGCGCAGTCCCGTATGCCCGGGTCTGACAAGCCCCCGAGCTCTTCGTAGTCGAGTACTGCAGGCTTCCGAGTACTACTGAAGGCGTCTTCGAGTCCTCCCGAACTCCATCTTGAAGGTGTCTTCCGAGTACTTCCTTGGCTGCATCAAGATTGTGAGGTGCTCATGCCCCGAGTACTTGACAAGTCTTCTTTTTATATGGGGTGCGATTAAACTCGCACTCCATATGGAGTAGCCCCTGAACCTTAGGTTGACTTGTAGAATTAGGCTGAGGGTCAATTTAGTCTTGAATCTTCTGTCCTTATCTTCCAGTAGATTTGAAAAAGAAGTCGCTGATGACACATGTCCCGCAGCCCCCGAGCCTTGAATCCAAATTCCCAAGGTTTGGAATAAAGGATCCAAAGAATCATGGCTCATTATATGACGGTAAAGATTTGATGGCGAAGATGGGCACATCGGTTCAGTAAATTTGAAAACCTCTTTTTTTGGGATAACTTCCCTGAAAAAATGGTTAAACAAATAACTTCACCAAACAACGCCCTAAATTACCGCTCAAATCAAACTTGCATTGCTGAGAGCCGTGTCGTATCCAGGCCCCGAGCCTGGGAGCTAGATGAGTCGCATAGTATATGCATAGTAGTCGGTGGCGCCAGCCCCCAAGCCTAGATATTGGCCAAGTTGCCGCTGAAACTTGAACTGTCGATGAAGCCGACTAGTCGGAGTCGATTCCAACTAGTTTTGTAGGCGAGGCGAGTAGTCGAAGTAGTCGCCAGCGTATCGCCGAGAAGAGTCGATTCCGACTAGCTTGTAGGCAAAATGAGTAGTCGAAGTAGTCGCCAGCGTGTCACCGAGCATAGTCGATTCCGACTAGCCTGTAGGCGAAATGAGTAGTCGAAGTAGTCGCCAGCGTGTCGCCGTGCATTATTCACGAAGTCCATTATTTGCCGACGGTTGTTGATGAACCCAACTAGTCGAAGTCGAATCCGACGAGTAGTCGTTGTAGTCAGCGATATGTAGTCGATCGTTCTCGCGAAATCGGAGTAGTCCTTGGCGATTGTTGATGAAGCCAACTAATCGGAGTTGAATCCGACTCGCCCAGCAGCACGGTCTAGATCAGGTCCCCTGCAAGGTAAACATAAAAGTAGTTTGTAACTGATATTCATGAAACCGTGTTGGGAGCAATGCCCTTGCAGTAAACTCCATGTATAACTAGTCGAAAACTAGTAAACGGAGAAATACTGAAAGTATGGGAGCGAGGCCCCTTCAGTAACATAGAGTACTATTCGGAGACTAGTAATATGAACGTTACTGGAAATATGGGAACAAAACCCCTTCAATAACATAGAATACTAGTCGGAAACTAGTAATCTGTTACTGGAAGTATGGGAGCAAGGCCCCTTCAATAAACTTACACGTCATACCGGTCGTAAACCAGTAGAACGGAGTTATACGGGAAGTATGGGAGCGAAGTCCCTTCAGTAACATAGAGTACTAGTCAAAAACTAGTAATCAGATCATTACTGGATTTATGGGAGCGAAGCCTCTTCAGCAAACTTGCACATAATACCGGTCATGAACCAGTAGAACGGAGTTATACTGGAAGTATGGGAGCGAAGCCCCTTCAGTAACATAGAATACTAGTCGGAAACTAGTAATCTGAACGTTACTGGAACTATGGGAGTGAGGCCCCTTCAGTAAATTTGCACATAATACCAGTCGTAAACCAGTAGAAAGGAGTTTACTAGTCTGAAACTAGTAATCTGAACATTACTGGAACTATGGGAGCGAGGCCCCTTCAGTAAACTAGCACATAATACCGATCGTAAACCAGTAGAACGGAGTTATATTCGAAGTATGGGAGCGAAGCCCCTTCAGTAACATAGAGTACTAGTCGGAAACTAGTAATCAGAGCGTTACTGGATTTATGGGAGCGAGGCCCCTTCATAAAACTTGCACATAATACCGGTCTTGAACCAGTAGAACGGAGTTATACTGGAAGTATGAGAGCGAAAACCCTTCAATAACATAGAATACTAGTCGAAAACTGGTAATCTGAACGTTACTGGAACTATGGGAGTGAGGCCCCTTCACTCAAATTGCACATAATACCGGTGGTAAACCAGTAGAATGGAGTTATACTAGAAGTATGGGAGCGACGCCTCTTCAGTAACATAAAATACTTAGTCGGAAACTAGTAATCTGAACGTTACTGGAACTATGGGAGCGAGGCCTCTTCAATAAACTTGCACATAATACTAGTCATAAACCAGTAAACGGAGTTGTACTAGAAGTATGTGAAGGTGACTGGAAGTCAATTAGCGATGGAGAAATAAATCTTGCTGGTAGTTTCAGTCGACTCCTTGGGCGGATCATGAGAATTCACATGTTGACTTACAAAAATGTCACGGTTGGCCTGAGGGATTCATGACAAGGTCCTTCACGTGGGGTTATCAGTTCCTTGGACGGGCCAAGACAAGTTGTATAGTGCCATGCAAAGATGTCTCGGTTGGCCCAAAGGAGGTGACGATGTGGTCCTGCATTTGATCTTGATCAGTTCCTTGGGCGGGCAAGACAAGCCGTATGTTGCCATGCGAAGATGTCTCGGTTGGCCCAAAGGAAGTGACAACGCAATCCAGCACATGCGTTGTTACGAAAGTAGTCGTTGTGCAAAGATGACTCAGCTAGCCCAAAGGGACTCCTTGGGCAGGCCAAAACAAGTCGTATGTTGCCATGCGAAGATGTCTCAGTTAGCCAGAAGGAATTCCTTGGGCGGGCCAAGACAGTTCGTACGGCGCCGAAATATGGATGAACCAACAAGTCCTGTTCTGGGTAAACTCCTTGATTCCCTGACCAAGTGGTTGAACGAATTCTTTGGGAAAAAACCCCTTGTGTCGAGAAAAAACTCGAGACAATGGTTAAACAAATTCTTTAAAGATCTCTGTAAAACCTCCTTGAATTAGGTCTCAGTCTTTCGTGGGTAGCCGCCTTGCTGCGCCCAGCCCTAGAGCGTAGAAACCAGACGAGCGTAGATAATTGGCGATCATGATTCGTTGGTGATTGCCGACGAAGTCATGTCGCTTGTTGATGAAGCTGCGCCGGTTTGTTGATGATCCCAACTAGTCAGAATCAATTCCAACTAGTCACTGGTGGTGTGAGTCCCGCTCCCGACTAGTTGTGTAGTCGAAGTAGTCATCGGCGGGTCTCCGAGTGCCCTCGTGATGGCGAAGCAGTCATCGAGGAGTCGAGGGTCCTGCCTTTTTGGAACAGTTCTAAGCCCGACAGGTTGTCCGGGTTGGTGGCGCGGAGAAGTGGGCTGGGGTCGGGTAGCTTGGAGGACTCCGTGCCCATCCGATGCCCGAGCCCGCCCAACCTAGTTGAAAACATAGAGAGGTGGGCTGAGCTGGGTAGCTTGGAGGACTCGTGCGCTTTCAATGCTCGGGCCCGCCCGACCTAGTTAAAAACGCGAAGAGGTGGGCTGAGCCGGGTAGCTTGGAGGACTCGTGCCCTTCCAATGCCCGGGCCCGCCCAACCAAGTTGGAGGCGCAGAAAGGTGGGCTGAGCCGGGTAGCTTGGAGGACTCGTGCCCTTCCATTACCTAGGCTCGCCCGACCAAATTGGAGGCGTAGGAAGGTGGGCTGAGCCGGGTAGCTTGGAGGACTCGTGCCCTTCCAATGCCCGGGCCCACCTGACCAAGTTGTAGGCGCAGACAGGTGGGCTGAGCCGGGTAGCTTGGAGGACTCGTGCCCTTCTAATACCCGGGCTCGCCCGACCAAATTGGAGGCGCGGGAAGGTGGGCTGAGCTGGGTAGCTTGAAGGACTCGTGCCCTTCCAATACCCGGGCCCGCCCGACCAAGTTGGAGGCACAGAAAGGTGGGCTGAGCCGGGTAGCTTGGAGGACTCGTGCCCTTCTAATGCCCGAGCCCAACCAACCAAGATGGAGGCGCCATCGGGCCCCATTGGCCGTTTGATAAGGGTAGTGCGTCATTAATGAAGTCCGAGTAGTCAGCGGGGACAGGAGCCCTTTGATGGATGTTGGCTAGTCCTCCTCCGACTTGTAGTAGACGATCCAAATCCTCCTCCGACTTGTAGTAGATGATCCAAATCCTCCTCCGACTTGTCGTGGATAATCCACATCCTCCTCCGACTTGTAGTAGACGATCCAAATCCTCCTCCGACTTGTCGTGCACGATCCAAATCCTCCTCCGACTTGTGATAGACGATCCAAATCCTCCTCCGACTTGTCATGGACGATCCAAATCCTACTCCGACTTGTGGTAGACGATCCAAATCCTCCTCCGACTTGGCGAAGAACTTGTGGTACAAGACCTCCGACCGAGGCAGATTCGGTTCTAGGGGTTACGGGTTGTGGATCAAGTTGTCGATTGCTCGGTTGACATCCATGCGGGTGGTACGGGTGCTTCAGGCTGCTTCTAGTCGTAAAAAAATTGATTTCCGGCGAGACCATTGGCAAGGTTGTGCGGGAGCAAGGCCCCTTCAGTAAACTACGTGTAATACTAATCGAAGACTAGTAAACGGAGTGTCACTGGAAGTTCGGGAGAAAGGCCCTGTCAGACCCGGGTGCACGGGTCTGCACACGTAGCATACTTCTCCTAGGATACGAGATGGGACATGGCCCACGCCCTACATCTGTTGTAACTACTCGTAATACAGTAGGTTTACTCGTACAGTAGATAGACTAGTCGGACACGGCAGGAGACTACCCGAGAAGTACTCGGATAGGATTCCTTGGCTTGTACCCGACTAGGACTCTCATGTAAACCTATCCCCTGGACTATATAAGGGCGGACAGGGACCCCCAAGGGGACAATATCCATCAAAGGCCATACAAACCACACAGGACGTAGGGTATTACGCTCTCGGCGGTCCGAACCTGTCTAAACCTTGTGTTCCTTGCACCTTCGAGTTCCTGATCTCGGGGACACCCTACCTACAAACTCACCACCTCGGAGGTATACCTCGGTGGGCATGGCGGTAAAACACAAACAGCTGGCGCACCAGGTAGGGGAACTCATCGAAGATCCACTGGAGAACTCGATGGCGACGTTCAACTTCACCAGCGATGTGCTCGACAAAGGCACGACGTTCATCTTCGGCTCTTGGATCTGCATCACTTATGGTTTGGGTGGCTTTAACAACCACCTAGCCAACTCCAAGCAGTCGGAGGCTACTCCACCAACTACAAGCAGCGATCTTGACGACTTCGTCGACAACCTCGACGACACGCTGCTTCCTGATCTGGCCCAGCAGATCGAAAAGGTGTCCATTTTCAACACGACTTCAATTCGAGATGCAACAGATCTACTCGACTCGGATCCAGACATATCTAAAAAGACCCCACGATCCAAATCCCTCTCCGACTTGGAGGAGGATTTGGATCTACTGCTCCGAATCGGGGACGTGAGCGCCACCGCTAGTCGGGAGGCCCCCGTTCCCAACATCTACTCGGATCCTGAAAAAGAATACCCAATGTGCGGAACTACACCTTCAAGCTGGATCCGAAAAGGACTCGGAGGCGAGGGAGCCACCACTTGTCGGGCAGCCCCCGCCCTCGAAAACCACTCGGAACCCGACGGCCACACCGAAACATTTTCAGGTAGCTTTTTGGGTTTAACTATTACATAAACGCCACAAGGATGTTTCATGTATTGGAAGGGCTTCGAGCCCTCCGAACTTCCGATTACGAATCTCGCCTTGTGGCCTTCACGTAAGAACTACCCTTCCAAGAGGGTAGACCTCTTTCTCTTATCGCAGAAGAAAGTGAGAGTAGCACAGAGCTACTCGAGTACAACAACAGGGCCAACCACTCGCCGGATCGACAAGTCTGCATGGCTTCCCTTCGCAATGCGGATGAAGACGAGCTGGGCACTCAGTTCGACAATGAACAACTCGCGGACGTTTCAGCCAATGAGCCCGCAACAAACGCTCCTCAAGATGAAGACGAGAAGGACCGGAGGATCCGGCGGGCAAAGAATGCCAAGCGCGCTCAACGCAGGCGCAACGCGCAGAACCGCGCCCGCGGACCAAGGGATCTCGCCAATCCCTTTGCAGCAGTCGCGGATCACAAGTACCGTACATCGACTGGCACCATTGTAGAGGCAGCACTCTTAGCCCAACAACTCCCATCTAACCCCCAGATTCAAAGGTTGCAGTACGTGACCCAGCGCGCGCTCGTGCAACTCCATGGGCAACATCCAGTGTCGTCCACTGGGAATCGGCTCTCGTGGTTTGAGCAACACGGGGATACCGCGCTGGTCACTCGCACTTTTGGAAGAGGCCAAGGGAGTCGGAGGAACGACAACCGCTAGCGCAATGAGGGCCACCCGTCCGCGCGTGCCAACAATGAACAAGAAGTACAACAACCCCCTCGCAACCAGCGTGGGGCAAGGAACCGCGGCCAAGATCTAGTCGGGGCCAACCTCCAGGACGCTCCCACGGTCGACCTCAGGCAGAAAATCAATGAGGGCCGCGATGCACAACTTGTCATTGAAGCAAGGCGAAGGGACCGTCCCGGCAGGTACCACGACGACGACGACAGCGACCGTTTCCCTGCTTTCACTACTAGCATCACCAAAAATTCCTACCCCAAGGACTTTAAACCAATCGGAATCCCCAAGTACGACGGTAAGCAGGACCCGCGCCAGTGGCTTCGTTGCTACTCCGTCGCTATTGAAGTTTCAGGGGGCTCCAACTCTACAAAAGCACTATATTTCCCGGTGGCTCTAGAGCCCGCACCCCTCACGTGGCTTGAAAGTCACAAGCCAAACTCCATCGACTCGTGGGAGGACCTCAAGCGGGCTTTCATCGACAACTTCCAGGCGTCCATGATCAGGGCAGGCACTCGCCACGACTTGTCCTAGGTGAAGCAGGAGATGAACGAGACCCTAAAGTCTTACACACGGCATTTCTTTCAGATGCGCGCCACCATCGCCAACATCACCGATGAGGACGTCATCCGCTGCTTCCAACATGGCCTCTTCTCGAAGAACACATACCACGACTTCGGGCGCAACCGCCCGACTACTGGCGTGGAGCTGCGTGACATGATGGCAAGATGGGCTGACCAGGAGGACGAGGAAAACGACCGCTTCCCCAAGCGCAACCACAACAAACAAGGCAACGACAACGGCCACTTCGACAAAGGCCAACGTAACCACTCGGGGAACCCCCGAAAGCGCAAGCCAGACCATGAAGTCGCGGCTGAAGAGCGCAACCCGTGTGGCAAGAAGTCGGGGGAACAACTAGTCAGAATACGAGCAAGTCTTGCACAAGCAATGCCCGATCCACCCAAAGTCGCGTCACACTCTCTTCGAGTGCGTCACCATCCGCAAATCACTCAACGCTCCACCCCTCCATCAAGCCGGAAAGCGAAAGGACAAGGAGGACGATGAAGAAGGAAGTGACAAGTCGGGAGCTCAAGACATCCAAGATCCAAAAAACGTCGTCAACATCATCTTCGGCGGAGACGGCGGGTTCCCCTTGAAACGGGCGCAGAAGCTAAGCCTGCGTGAAATTCTCTCTGTGGAGCCAGCCACGACAAGGCCCTTGAGATACAGCGAGGTCCCAATCCCCTTTTCCAGGGATGATCAATGGACCAGCTTCTCCGAGCCGGGAAAATTCCCGCTCGTCCTAGACCCTGTCGTGGCGGGCTCACAGCTCACCCGAGTCCTCATTGACGGCGGAAGCGGACTCAATCTGCTCTTCGCGAGTACTCTTAAGAAGATGGACATCTCAAAGATTCTCACTCCCAGCAAAGCTCCATTCTACGGCATCGTCCCGGGCAACGCGGCTACACCACTCGGGTCAGTGGTCCTGCCAGTCACCTTCGGGACAAAAGACAACTACCGCACCGAGTACATCAAGTTCGAGGTGGCGGATTTCGACTCGTCGTACCACGCCATACTTGGCAGGCCGGCACTAGCCAAATTCATGGTTGTGCCCCACTACGTGTACCTACTACTCAAGATGCCAGGCAAGACAGGCATACTCACACTCTGTGGTGACCTGATAAAGTCGTACGACTGCAACCAGGAGGCGATTGAGTACGCCATGACTTCATGCGTGCCAGAGTCATCTTCAGAAGTACTCGCGGCCGTGCTGAAGCTGACTAACACAGAGATGGAGATCTCCAACCAGCGGCCAAGCCAGTCGAGGGTTAAACCTAACCCCAGCGACGTCGGCATCAAGACCATTCAGCTGCAGGAAGGCGACCCGTCCAAGATTGCTCTGATTGGAGGCGGCTTAGGTGACAAATAGGAAAGCACACTCGTCATCTTCCTCAGTGCCAACTGTGACATATTCGCGTGGAAACCAACGGATATGCAAGGGGTGCCCAAGGAGTTGATCGAGCACTACCTAAAAGTCGACCCTAAAGCCACTCCGAAGAAGCAACGACTGCGCCGTTTTGCCCCCGACAAGAGGGAGGCTATCAAGAAAGAGTTAGCAAAACTACTCCCGGCTGGTTTTATTAAAGAAGTTTACCACCTATAGTGGCTAGCTAACCCTGTACTTGTACTCAAAAAGAATAATAATGAATGGAGGATGTGTGTGGATTATACTGATCTCAATAAACATTGCCCGAAGGACCCCTTCACGCTCCCACGCATCGACCAAGTCATCGACTCCACGGCTGGCTGTGTTTTGCTCTCCTAACTCGACTGCTACTCGGGCTATCATCAGATAGCAATCAAGAAGGAAGACCGGATCAAAACACGTTCATCACCCCCTTTGGAGCATATGCTTATACTACAATATCTTTTGGGTTGAAGAATGCAGTAGCCACCTATCAACGGGCCATCCAATTGTGCCTTGCAGATCAACTTCACCGCAACGTTGAGGCCTACATGGATGATGTGGTCATCAAGACCAGATCCCATGACGAGTTCATCACTAACCTCGAGGAGACTTTCAACAGCTTGCGACGGTTTCGATGGAAGCTCAACCCAACAAAGTGTGTTTTTGGCGTTCCTTAGGGCAAACTACTCGTGTTCATTGTTAGCCACCACGGGATTGAAGCAAATCCAGAGAAGATTAATGCCATCACAGCGATGGATGCTCCAAAGACAATCAAAGACGTCCAGAAGCTCATTGGCTGTATGGCAGCTTTGAACCGCTTCATCTCCTGACTTGGAGAAATGGGACTTTTCAAGTTGCTCAAGCACCACGACAAGTTTAAGTGGACCGAGGAGGCGAACCAGGCGCTACAAGACCTCAAACATCACTTGCAGTCGCCACCCATCCTGACGGCTCCCCAACCAGGCGAGACCTTGCTACTTTACATCGCCGCGACTACTCACGTCGTTAGCACGGCAATTGTGGTGGAATGACAGGAAGAAGGCCACGCTTTTGGGGTGCAGCAACCAGTTTACTTCATCAGCGAAGTCCTCTCCGAATCTAAGGTTCGTTACCCGATGATTCAAAAAATTCTTTACGGTATCCTCATCAATTCCAGGAAGCTTTGCCACTACTTCGATGCCTACAATATCCTAGTGGTCTCTGATTTCCCATTGGCGGATATACTCCACAATCGGGACGCAACCGGGCGCATCTCCAAGTGGGCGATGGAACTGGGAGCCCTTACACTCGACTTCAAGCCCCGGACAGCCATCAAGTCGCAAGCACTAGTCGATTTCATGGCGGGGTGGCGAAAAAACCAAGTGGAAGCCCCAACTAACCAGCCAGAGCATTGGGTCATATACTTCGACGGCTCACTCAAGCTCGGCGGCGGTGGTACGGGAGCACTTTTCATCAGCCCGAGAGGAGAACAGCTCAAGTACGTGTTTCAAATATTATTTGAGGTTTCTAACAACGAAGCCGAGTACGAGGCATTGTTGCACGGCCTACGCTTGGCAATCTCCCTGGGCATCAAGCTATTACTAGTCTATGGCGACTCCTTATTGGTGGTTCAACAAGTCAATAAGCAGTGGGACATCAACAAGGACACCATGGATGCCTATGTCATGGAAATACGCAAGCTCGAGAAAAAGTTCTTAGGGCTGGAAATCCACCATGTGGTCCGCAACAACAATGTGGGCACGGACGTGCTCTCCAAACTGGGTTCCGATCGAGCTAACGTCCCACCGGGAGTATTCGTTCACGAGTTGCATCACCCTTCCATCAGGGCACCAGACTCAAGTTCCATCATTCAGGGTCCCAAGGAACCCGATCGCGAGGTCTTGATGATCGAGGTCGATTGGAGGGTGGCCTTCATCGACTACATCCAGGAGCACAAACTACCCCCCGGCGTCGACCCAAAGAGCGCTGAAGCTACTCGCATCCTACAGCGCAGCAAAGGGTATGTTCTAGTCGGGGGGAAACTTTACAAGCGTGGATCATCATCAGGCATACTCATGAAGTGTGTCAGCAAGGAGGAGGGCAAAGAAATACTCCAAGAAATTCATGAAGGCGTGTCCAGGAACCATGCTGCTTCTGGTACACTAGTCGGCAAGGCCTTTCGATCTGTTTTCTACTGGCCGACTGCTTTGGCAGATGCCGAAGTACTCATTCGCCGGTGTACCAACTGCCAATTCTTTGGCAAACAGCCCCATGTCCCGGCTCATAACCTTATCACCATACCACCTTCACGGCCGTTTTCATGCTGGGGTCTGGACATGATTGGACCGCTTACAGCTGTGCTAGGAGGTTTCACACACATGTTGGTGGCCATCGAGAAGTTTACCAAGTGGATTGAGTACAAGCCAATTGCAACGCTAAGTGCTTATCGAGTGGTTACTTTCATCTGCGACATCTTACACCGCTTTGGCTTCCCCAACACCATTATCACAAATTTGGGATCAAATTTCCACTCGCATGAGCTCTAGGCTTTCTGCGAACGCAGCTCCATTGAAGTCAAATATGTTTCGGTGGCTCATCCGCGGGCCAATGGCCAGGTTGAGCGTGCCAACGGCTTGATTCTTGATGGACTGAAGAAGAGACTTTATGATGAGAACATCAAAAAGGGCGGCAAGTGGATCAACGAGATCTCATCAGTAGTCTGGGGGCTTCGCACACAGCCAAGAAAAGCCACAGGCCAGTCACCTTTCTTTCTCGTATACGGATCTGAAGCCATATTACCAGCTGATGTGATGTGGAAGTCTCCACGACTGGAAATGTTTGACGAAGGCAAAGCTGATGATGCACGACGACTAGAACTTGACTCGACTGAGGAAATTCAATGCAATGTATTGATGCAGTCGGCACGTTACCTACAAGGAGTTCATCATTATCACGACAGGAACATTCAACGACGCTCCTTCAATGTTGGAGATATGGTTCTTTGACGAATCCAGGATGATACTAGTCTACACAAGCTTAATTCACAATGGGACCGAGCGGGTATGTGGGTATGTGGTGGCTCGTGTAGATGTCCCAATCCGACCGGGCAGAGTTTGTGGAGGCTCATGTCGATGACCCAATCCGACCGAGCGGGGTTCTTGTTGAGGTTCGTGTCGATGTCCCAACCCGACCGGGCAGAGTGAGTACAGGCTCGGGCCGATGACCCAATCCGACCGGGCAGAGTAAGTTGAGGCTCGGGTCGATGTCCCAATCCGACCGGGCAAAGGTAACCAGCGCCGAGTGAGGATGAGCCGTGTCTCTGGAAGCTTTGTGTCTGCGCATGCGGTGCAGCTGAGATTCCGGCGGCAGCAAGACGAAGGTGAGGTTAATAGAGTGGCTCGATGGTTCCATGTCACCCCCGACGGCGAAGTAAGTCCAGATCCCTGGCGAGTCCGGTGGAAGGAAAGGCGAGGCCCCACACGGTTGAGTTACCTTGGAGGTCCAAGATTTGGCGCGGTGTTTCGGTTGGTGGTGGCCTTTTCGGTGTTGTGCAGTGGGCTTCTCTTCTGAAGATCAACGATCGTGTGAGTGTGACCTGAAGATTGCGGCGGCATGGTCGAGGAGTCGTGGTAGCTTCAAAACTTGCAGCAGACTGCGACAGCCAGTTCTGCATGGTAGCGGCTAGTTTAGCATGGGACATTGTTAGGGACAACCGCGCTTGCAATGTGGGCCGATAAGGGTCCCTTTAGTTCATCTACGAGGGTGCTTTGGTTTCCAAAATAAGCCAAAAGTTAAACCAAAGGAAATCGCTTCCTTCTAAATGTTCTATAAAAGCGGTTTTTCCGTAGTTTATTTTCCACGGTCTCTGGGTGCTTTTAGTGATAACGATGGCGAACCTCTCAGCGAAATTACCGGCAATGCCACCGCCTATGAGCGTACCGCTTCGTTCTTTCTTCCCCCGACGCCTCTCTCGCTGACTCCCCCGACGCGTCACTGCCCTCCGGCGGCGGCGCCCCTCCCCAACGCCGCCAGCACCCGTCCCCACCTCCACCGGCGCCCCTCTCCAACTCCGCCGGCGCCCCTCCCCCACTCCGCCTTCTCCTCCCCGGCCCCAGCTGCCTCCCCGCCTGGATCTGCAGCTCGGCGAGCTCAAGGAGGACGGCGAGGCGGTGGCCGCTCCGATAGCGGCAGCGCGAGATCTGCGTTTGGGGCCCTGGCGTTGCTCTGCGTGGCCGCGCACTTCCAGGGCGCCTCCTGCCGCGGCGGTGGCGGTGGCGGTGGCGGCGGCAAGGGCGGTCTGCAGCCGCACACAACTGCGCCGCCGCTGGAGCAGACCCTCTGCTCATCCTCGCGCTGCGCCAGGTCCTTCCGCTCCCTCGTCAATCTTTGATTTGGGAAAATGGATTCGTGCTCTGGAGGCAGGGGGCAGAGACGGCACTCGGCAGGCTCTTCATGAGCCCAGCGGAGATGATAGAGGGGAAAGAGAAGGACTTTCTTAATTTTGTTTGTTATTTTTTGTGGGACCCACTTTATACCCATCTAAACTAAGGAACAACCAAAAGAAAAGGAAATAATTCACATATCCTTATCCCTAACCCAACCCAACTTATCCTTCTTCATAACCCAAACCCATTCCCTATGGCTATCCAAACGTCACCTAAGTTCGCGCAAATCAGTAAACAACATAGTGTTTCACAATCGATTTTCATATCAACATTATCTCAAGCCTAAAATGATGAATGCAAAAGTTAAAAAATAATAAGATTCTCTTTTTAAAATGGTAATTTGCATGCAAATTAGTGAGCAAAATAATAATTTATAATCAATTTGAATATCAACAATCTCTCAGCACTTCAGGGGCATTACAGACATTTTTCAGCAAATCTACAGGTTTACAGCTGTTTTAGGCAAACAGCTTTTAAGTCTCACAGCTCACAGCAGCTTTTTTCCACGGCTCACAGTCCACAACAGGTTTTTTTCCGGCTACAGTCCAACCAAACACACCCTAAATCTCTCAGGTTGTGGTGTTGCGGCATGATGATCTGTGATGGTCAGGAGTTGGTGTTTGTGCGGGTTGTGTTGATGACCGGCGATAGTGTTGTTTGAGTTGAGTTGAGTTTGACTCGTGTTGAGGTCCCAATTCAACCTGCCGGTTTTTTTTGTCGGTGGTTTTCTTTTTCTTTGGTTGCCTGGCTATGGCTTTTCAGGGTGTTAACCTTGTATTTTTCAGATACATCAATAGAAACGCACTCATCGAGGTTGTTTGTTGAAAAAACAAATAGCCCCGTTTATTTATAAATAAATCTAAGAAAATATGATCGGACTTGATCTCGTAGACAAAGTCCTAGTTATTTGTCTTGAAAGAAGAATTAGCATAGATAATGATAAGCTTGCACCAGATTTTTTTTTTCTGAGTTCATCTAGTAAGATTGGAACGGTACCTAATGCAAGGCTCGAGCTCACATAATTTCAGTTATACTCGCTCGTTGACACTAGGACCAAAACAAGCCTAGTCTACCCAACAAACTGCACGCCAAAGAGCTCATCCTCTGAAACTGTTCAATCCAACAAACTCATACATGAGTAGTACCCTTAAAAACACACTCAATGTTATAGTTCCACAATTCCCAATCCACAGAAATAACGAGGAAATTTACACTTCAAATTTACGCACAGATATAGTTGATTGTTTTGTTCCTTGTGCTCCTGACAAGCGCTTGGAGAACGAACCCCACTGCGTGCACACATGAAAAGGTAAAGATACTAATCAAGTCCAGTAACAGAGCCGAAGCGGGACAAAAGAAGAGTGCACTAACAGAGAGTGCGCCACTGATGTCCTCCACCCATTGTTAGGAGTAAGCTATCCATGGCTTGACTCACTGTAATTGGCCGATGGTGCCAACGGCGGATGTATTGGTGTCGTCTATCATCTGGCCACTGACAAGACTCAACCACGGCGTGCTTGTTGGTCCACCACGCGTCCTAGTAGGATATCACTTGACGCGTGATTTCAGGTGACAAATAAGAAAAAAGAAAAGAACCTCCAAGTGGTACTCTAAATACATCGGCAACATCTAGGTCTGAATAAGTACGGGTACACAAAGGAAATTACCAAAAAAGTTGTTTAAGTAATTTGTTTACAGAAAGTTATTCAAAAAAATTTCGAAAATAGTTATACAAATAACTTATTTGAAAAACTCATACAAGTAATCTGTTTGGAAAATTTTCAAAAAAAGGAAATGGAAAAACTTATTTGCATATTTTATAAAAATTTATTTAATTTGAAAATGAATAGAAAAACGAACAAAAAATACAAATAAAAAAATTAGGATTTCCTTAGGGCATCCAGAGTGTTGCAGAATAAAGGATCATAAGGGCTTTAAAGCCGACCTCATACATATCACGCCCGGTTTTAAGCGGGGGTTCTAACTGAAAAAGGTAAAAATCCGACCTCAAGCTAAAGATCGGATCGTAAGGAATAAAAAAATCGATCAAACGACGACGGCGGGGCCACGGCTCGTTCGGACGGCAGCCTGGCGTCGCGGACATCGACGGGGCGTTGCTCGCGCGGGCAGTCTGAGGAGCGGTGGAGAGAGTGGTGCGCAACAATGGACGGTGGTGCGGTAGGAGAACATGCGCCGGCGGAGCCGTAGCACGACCGGATGCCGCCGGGGGCAGGAAATCACGCCGGCGAACGACAGCGACCCTCGCAGTAGACCTAAGTTCATCGAATTGCAACAAGACCAGCATCTGCAATGCAACATGAAAACGGTTAGTGAGGTACGTTGCGACGGTGGCAGCGCTGGCAAGGGATAGGACCATGGGCCGGCAGCGCGGCAACTGTGTGTTCCAGCGAGGAGGATGGCTTGCCTCACCATTTGCTCATCGTCCACCCACTGTTGTGCCAATTGATTTGTCATGGAGATTTCATTCCGATTTTCATTTGTTTTGTCCATCACCTTTTCGATTGTCGTCCCATATATTGTCAATGGATTTTTATGTTTCTTGTTGCATGGAAAAGCCATTGTTTTTCTTTCGTGTTGTCACCCAACTTTCATGTCTTATCCTTGCTATGTGGTATTTTTCTATTGGTAAAAAATTCGACTTACACAAAAACGAAATTTACTCGATTGTTGGCTAGTGACTCCCCTTTCTATTTGGCTGTATAGTATCCAAAACCATCCGGATAGGCCCATATTTGATGACAAGGACCAGCCTTAAGAGCAGTGGGGCTATGTGAACATAGGATCAATGTAGCAACTGATAAAAGCCCGAGTAAGCAACTTCGGCCTTCTCATTTTTTGCTTGTCTCTGTCTGGCTGTTTGGTCTGGTACACTATGTCCTGCTTTGAATGGGGGGATTTGGCCAGTTACGATATGACCCATCTCCAAAATACGTATTTATATATGACAGGGCGGCCTGGCATTTTTTAGTCTTCCAGTTGTTCAATGTTTAGGATATACCCCCTATATCCATTTCCATAAGCCGCAATTCCGCTTAGGATACTCTTATAAACTGAACTGTAGCCTTAAATGCGTAATGAAGATTGAAGTTAACCTAACAGTGACATATTGCTTTTTTCCACCACTAAAACACATATCTATGGATAACATAATCATCGGTAAAAGGTTATAGAAGTTCTGCTACGTTTGTGCCATATATCTTTGGACGGATGGAGTACTTTTGAGAAACACTATAACTGTAGATCAGTGTAACAGTCACTTCAATTAGTTTGAAATAATTTGAAAAAGGTGCTCACATATATAATAGTTTGGACTGATGGTCAATTTTTGTTTTAGGGATTTTTTGCATTGACTAGAAAATATGCCCATGTGATGCTACGGCGGAAGCCCAATAATTGAGTGCTTTTATTTTAATTCTTTTCAATATTCTAAAAATTATCCAACTACAAAAGTATATGTATATCTAGCTTTTTTGCCGTACATAGCGTATTGGGGTGACAGCATAAAATACTACTATCATGATTAGACATGTAAGGTACCCGATCTTCCGTTAGGAGGGATAGCTATCGATTATCGGCGATTACGTGAGGTGCACCACGTCGTCTATTGGTTATCAATCATGCGCTACCCAGTTGAGCTCGCCACGAAGACTAATCCTTGCATGTGAATCAAAGAATACAAGCAAGAATAAGAAAAAAAGAATAAGAAAGATATACAACATAACTGCAGATGAATAATTCAGAACTTGAGTTAGGGTTTCACAAACCAATAGATGACGGCAACATTGTTCAATACAAAATTAATCTAAGCAAAAGCCAATCCTAACTTGGACGATAGCTACTAAACCTAAAGGTTTAGGTTGGGCCAAGGATCTAACATAATCATATCTATACGTAACATAATCATCGGTAAAAGGTTATAGAAGTTCTCTTACGTTTGTGCCATATATCTTTGTACGGATGGATAGAGTACTGATCTTGAGAAAGATTATAAGTGTAGATTAGTGTAACAGTCACTTTAATTAGTTTGAAATAATTCGAAAAAGGTGCTCACATATATAATAGTTAGAACTGATGGGGAATTTTTGTTTTATGGATTTTTTTCTTTAACTAGCAAATATGCCCATGTGATGCTACTGCTGAAGACCCGATAATTGAGTGCTTTTATTTTATTTTTTTTAATATTTTAAAAATAATCCAACTAGAAAAGTATATGCATATCTAGCTTTTTTTGCCAAACCTAGCGTAGCGGGGTGACAAGATAAAATACTACCATCATGATTAGACCACGTGATAGGAACGTGAGTTCCCCCAATCTTCCATCATGAGCCAACTATCAATTGTCAACAATCCGATACAAGCGATCCGACTTTCGATCAATAAGATCCGAGTCTACAATCAAAGCATCACATCGTCTGTTGGTTATCAAATGTGCGATACCCAGTTGATTTCGCCACGAAGGTTAATCCTTGCATGCGAATCGAAGAACACAATCAAGAACAAGAAAGATATACAACATAATTGTAGATGAATAATTAAGTACTTGAGTTGGGGGTTCACAAACCGATAGATGATGGCAGCACTCTTCAAGATAGAACTAATCTATGCAAAAAATAATCCTAACTTGGGCAATGGCTACTGAATATAAAGGTTAACGGTCGGTCAAGAACCCTAGATGCATTCCTAATGGACTCCAACATGATACACAACCAGCGGCTGAAAAGACGGTGGCGCAACACCATGATAGATTCTAGATGTTCATTTATTTTGATGATTTCCGTTAACTCGGACCTGATAGTGATGTGGGACCGGTGGTATTCTGTTTCTGTGCATATGTGGAACATTGAAAATGGAGTCTGTATGTAGCCTGGGTGACGATTTTAGTATGGGTTGCCCCTGAACTCCATGATGTACACGAATTCAGGATTTTGTGGGCTTCTATATTGGCTTGAACGCTCTTACTGATCTTTTTTTTCCTGCACATCTCTCTCCAAACACTTCTTGATCCTCTCCATTATATTTTATATTCTTTTTAAATATTCGTATACATACTTGTCATGCCAACATCACCATGTCCCTGAGATTTGATAAAAAAAAAAGATGCATTAGCGGTTAATACATTTTATTAGATAAATTATTTAGATTTTACGGAATGAAAGGCCAAGAAAAGAAAGAAGAATGCACCAAAATGCAGGTGCTGCACCAAAACACTGGTGGTTGTTTGTTGTTGTAAGTGAATGCGACGAAATGACCTGGAAATAATAAATAATGAGAAAGTTCATTTATAGACATTTCGTGCTCTGCTATAGTGAAACAGTAATTGTGTTATTCTCTTTTGAAACTCAATGGATCTCTATATACTCCCTCCATACAAAATGTATGTCATTTTAGATTTTTTTTAGATTCACAGTATTTGCTATGTACCTAGATATAATGTATATCTAAGTGCATAGCAAAATTTGTTAACCTAGAAAAATCAAAACGATCTACGTTTTAGCTAAGAAACCATAGAATTTAAACTTGATATATATTTTTCTTCTACATAAATACTCAGGACATACTTTTTGTTTATTTTAACAAGAGGGTTTGACTTTGTTCCTAATTCTAATTTCTAATCCGATTGGATGAGATCTTCGTTTCATGGTCGCGCGGTCTAGCGAGCACTGCTATATGAGAACGTGCATGCGTGTATCCGTTCCTCAGCTGAAGTATCAGATAGCGCGTGTTAGCCCGTAATTACGCTGCTTAGTCTGTGTCGATGGCACTGAGGCAACAATATACAGGCGACGGCAGAAGAACCGATCATTTGCATTAATAGTGTCACTCATGTTAGAAGTAGATGATGACTCGCTTTGAAATGCCTCTGTGATCCATCGGTCTCTCCCATATGATCGCCATACTGTCTTGTGCAGTTGTTTAATTTCTCCGTTTGTGTAATCTTGAAGCAGTTCTCATCCATCTGAAGAATTTCCTCGTTTGATGACATCATGCTGACCTCGCCCGCATATGCCGCACGTGGGCTGGTGGGCTGCTGGTGCGGTCACACAAGCTGGCCAAGCTGCCCATCGGGCCACGTAGCAGGCCGGTTTTTCACTGCCTGTCGCTTCTGCTGGGCTGCGCGCCTGTGCAGCCCAAGGGCATCAATGCGCAAAGCAATGCATACGGGCCATACGGGCTCAGCTATCAGGACGTGTAATTTTTATAAGACGGACACCAAACAGTACCTGCTTCTCTACTATTATTACTAACTATATAAATATACCCGTGTACAGACAAAGTTGATATAAATATTAGATACGTATAGTTTGTTCGTACGTTAATTTGTAGGAATCTATGTGATTGAGTCGTGGACAGAGGGCTGGTCCGATTCGTATACTGGATGGACTAATAACACAAGGCGGACCAACCAAAAATTTAAATAAAAACCTTACATGCTTTAGAAATAAGTATAGAGGTATAAGTAATGAACTCTTAAGCTGTCAAACAGAGTCCTAGTCAAGACCGAAGTAATCATCATACATTTCAGTTCTAATCCTAATCGGAGTCTGTCTATAGCTACACTTCGTCTAATCAAGTTCCATCCACACGCGCGAGTTCTAATCAGAGTCTGTCTAATAGCTGCACTTCGCCTAATTGAGCTTCACCCACGCACGCATCTCGCACACGCCAACTCTGTATAAGTGAACCCCAGCTACTCGATGTCCTACCAACCAAGTCTCGTGTGCCTACTTACGTATGTACGGAACTGGTGAGATGTGAGTGCTTCAAAGCTAGCATGCGAGCAGTGGATGGTAACCGGTGCTTCGTGATGCACGATAACTTCGAGAAGCGGTATCTCATGCTTACGAGGGGACGTCGCGTCTCGTGCGATAATGTATACTCCCTCCATCCTATAATACAAGGCATCCTAGCATTTTCACGATAGATTATGGAGAGAAGAAAAATGACGCATGTACCCCTATTTAATAGCTTATTTGGTTGTCATTTTGCTGATTTTATGGCAGGCTAGGAATAATTAATTTCCAAAACACTCTAGGATACTTTATATTTGGATATAAATTTGAACCCTCCAATATCTTATATTTCAGAACGGAGAGAGTATATTGTTCTTCGGCCATATCATCATTCATACATATTTGCTAGTTATTATTAAGTAGAGAAAATTGCATACGTACAGGAACAGGATCTCAACGTGCTCCAAGTTTAAAATTTGATGCTTGTTGGTCCAAAGCCTTTGAGGTCGCACGAGGCATTGCTGAAGTAGAATGAGCAAATCCAATAGAAATACCATAAAACAAATGATCGGTGGATAACAAACACCATACAATTTTATTCGTGTAATATTACACAAATCTGAATCAGGGAATTTCACAAAGACTTCTAATTGCTATTCTTTCGAACGGAAAGTTTAGCTGTCACCTCAGTAGTGAAAAAAATTACTGCGTCCTTTAATTCAGTACTATACTGCAAACGTCCTTTTAGCAGCTACAGGTAGCTGCTAGTACCGTAGTATCCCAATTCGCAAAAAAAAAGTTACCCCGCTGCTTCTATCTGCGGTACTTAGTAAACACAGAGAATGCGACGGAAGTAGCTGGGCATTTTCAAGAGATTTTTTATATTTTTAATAATAAAGATTTTAGTTAAAAATTATCATTCAATAGTCTCTTTAATTGAATATTTAAATATAGAGCTACTCTGTTCCGGATTTCTCGCTTGCCAAAAATGGAGAGTGAGAATTCCTCTCTAAACTACCCACAAGGTATATAAAAGCGGTTGGAGAGTATAAAGATATAGAAAATAATTTTTACTTAAATAATTTTCTAAATAATAATTTGGAGAGTAGATTTTAGAAAGATTTGGGTTGCTCGTCGTGGGGGAGATGTGAAAGTTACTGTAGCACAAGAATGCCATAGAAATAGTAGAACAGAAAAGGCATAGATGAAACGAAAAAATAACCGTGCACGCACCTGCGGACAAGGTGTGTCCGACCAAGATCCGCTGGGTAAAGCCGTACGATCACTGACGAGACGGCAACCTGACAGGCCATGCCGGCGACTCCGCCCCGGTACGGACAGCGGATGCCGACGTGACCAGTCGGCGACGCGCCTGCGTAGCGTGAGAGACTGAGAGGCGCAAAACGTTTGCGTGCGAGCGAGGACGACCGCGCCGGGCGAAAGTACTGGTCTACTGTGCTGCCTGCGGGCCATGGACACTACCTAGCATAGTCGCAGGCGGCCGGCCGGCCGCCAGTCAATCGCGCGTCCCATCGGCCCGTCGACTCCGGCCGTGGATTTGTTTTCTCATGTGGTCTCGTGTGCGTACGAACGCCCACCCCGTGCCGTGATCGTGCCCGAGTGCAGCCCGGCCGCGGCCGGGCAAGGAAGGGGAGGGACCGGAGGGTCGTGCACTCGTTGTACGCCGGCCGGCCCTGGCGCTGCTAAGCATGATTTGTACGCAACGTACGTGCCGGTATAATAGAAAATTTTCACTTAAAGGTAAATATAAAAACGGATCGGATTCGCATAGAATCGGATTCAGATAGCAATATTTACTATATTTTAATTCGAATACGGATACAGATTCGGATATTATCGGATACGAATGCAAAACGGATACCCTAAATACGGATTCGCATTCGGATATTTACTCACCATATAAGATAACGTTTATCTATTTTCTTTATTGGTAGTTCTAGAATATAAAATCGTTATACATGTAGAAACTAAAGTTTGATAACATAACAAAGATAACTAGTTAAAAATAATACATTTATCAATAATATTTAATAAATAAATATATAAAAAAATAAAACTAGAACTAAAAATATATTTAAATAAATGTATAGACAATTTTTATTAGTATATAAATAAAAATTATAAAATTAGTTTCACATATAAATAGATAAAACAATAAAAATTTTAAAAGTAAATTTAATCTTTTTATATTTTTATTATAAAAGTTAATATAACATTGGTTATAGGAAATGAAGATGACTTTTAAATAGTTTCAGTCAATACGGATACGGATAATGCCGGATATTGTCGAACACGGATGTGGAATCGGATAGAGAAAATCAATGAAAATCGGATTCGGATGTATCGACTTTGCTACCGCATTAAATTTGAATACGAATACAATATCCATATTGATATTTAAACGGATAAGAATATCGGATAATTCGGATATTTGCTATCCGTTTTCCATCATTAGCGGGTGGAGCAGTGGTACTACGTGCGTACATGGTACATCCAACTCTTGTTCAGTGCGTCTGCGTGCACGTACGCACGTACCCGTTTTGGTTGTGTGGGTGGCCTAAAAACGTGCATCTCTGATCGATGCGACGCACGAACAGGGCTACCTCCTGCGTGCACGGAGGCCCAGTCACATCCTAGTGTACGTAGTAGTGTTGCAACGTAACTAGTAGGCAGTACCGCATTATGTACCTATTATATTGTGCGTAACTAGGTTTTTTGCAGTGCATGTACCAGTGTTAGTAGTACTCCTCCAGCTTGTTTCGTTTTATTTGTTTTACTTGTGTCATTGTGCGGACGAAACTGTTATTTTAGCCGGCCGGCTTACCCTCGAGCAAAGATTATTGGAGCATTCTTTCGCTTGCTTTCAGATAACTACTACTAATATATTTAAGGCACTTATTCTTTCCCGGGGTTATATAAGGGAATAGGTACCAGGTTCCACGTACAATATTCTAGCCGTAATGAATTGTTACTCAAAAGTTATTATAGCCTGATTCCTTTGGTTGATCTAATGATACAATTTTGCTTTTCATTAAGGTCGTAATATTCTAATGTTTTTAATCACTTGCAAATCGATAAATTTGGAAAAGGATAACAATGTTCTAGACTTCTAGAGAAGGAAAAACACCCTTTTTTTATGTGTGTGGTGGTGGTGGGGGGGGGGGGGGGGTGTTAGTTGGGATATTCACTCCTTCAAATCCATGTTTGAGAACAACTCTGTCAAGCAATTAGGGTTTAGGGTCTGGAGGCTTTAGGCTTCACCGATATTCCCCCAAAGCCCAGGTCCAGGAGCAAAGGTACTCGTTACCGAGAGGGAGGGGGGCGGTAATCAGCGGTGATACGGTAAACCGCGGGAGGTGGAAACCCCCGTTAAGCAGGGGCGTCAATGAGCCCTCATTGTATCTTTTTCCTTTCCAGTGTGAGCGCACATGATATGATCGTGAAAACCGTCCCGGCATGAATTTAGGGCACTAGTTGGCGACCGTACCATATATCTTAGTATCTGAAAAAGAAACTTATGATTTTGACCTACCTTTCAAACATCACAAGCATGTAGCAGTTTCAAGGCAACCATATATATCAAAGGAACAAAAAGATATGACAAGAGATTTGGTATTGCAAACAGCATGCTGCTAGAAATACGTCGGGTCAGGACTCGGCCCTTTAGCACAAGCTATGCTACGTATGACATAGACTAAAGACATGTTAAAGATAGACAAAAGCTATCAACCCGGTCCGGATGGTGGAGGATGACAAATGGGTAGGGTGAGTGAGCACCACACAAGCATGGACGAGTCTCCTCTGACTCTGATCACTTAAGCGTGGATCTGAATGCAATCGGATCCACGCGTTAGTTTGTGCTAGTCCCTTTGCAGTAAGGCAAAGGAACCGCCCACAACCATAGGGCTGTGGTCGAGGATGCAATGGGAAGTGATGGTGAGAAGGTTGTTGCCTGAGCGCCACGACAACAACCGTTAACATGGCGTTAATTTCTGAGGGTCGACCTTGTCCATTTAGGTTGAGTTATCGATTTAGTAGATTCCTCATCTTTATTGATTTATTTAAAAATTAATTCGAATGATGTTGTTTTTTGAGTCGTTAGTGATGTGTTTAGTGATAGCTAGGAGCTGCCGCTGAATTTCTCAATCTCAACATCCTTGAAAACACATTTGTCTTTCATAATTAGTAGAGGCTATTAAAGGACTCAACTCTCAAATCCTATAAATTACCATTCTACTCACAGAAACAGTTGTAATATATATCACGCTCACACAGTATAACAGTAATATGCCAATTTGAGCCGATGACAGCGAAGCTTTGACCGGGCAGGCAGCAGGAAAACATCTGCCATTGTTCACCCACATGACCACATGGTATTGGTAGTGTTGTGCAATGCGCAAGACACAGCAAGGTGTCAAATGTGAGCTCCACCCCATTACCCCAAGTGCAAACTCCTGAAAGCAGCTAGCTGCTAACGTACCTGACCTTCACTGTCTCACAGGCTCACGCATGCATGTTTCCAGCGGCTGGCTGCCTGCACGCACGTTAGTTGCAGCCTTTTTCAACTGTAGACGACGGATCGGCCGGACATGGAGTGGTGGATAGAAGTGACCTGACCGACCGTGCCCCGGCCCCCCACGGACAGTGAGTGACCTGCGCCAGTACGGCCACATGCCCGTGTCCGGGGCTCAATCGCCTGTGCGTGGCTAACGGTGCTACCAAAGGGAGGGCACTGTGCGCGTGCCGGGCTCGCCTCGGCTCTCGCCGGGTCACTCTTTTTGTGCTCCACTCGGCCGCGGATGCATGCGATGGGGATAGGATGTGTATTCGAGGGGTCGCGCGCGGCCGCTGCAACAGTGCCGGCGATCCCTTCCCCGGTGGGGCTTCGGTTATCTGGACGCGGGCGCCGCCGTACGCACGCGCCTGCCCTGCCCTGGCCTTGTGCACGGTCGTCGACAGGAATTCGTGTCAGGTCATGTCCTTGGAGCCTTGCCTGTTGGAGAAACACTAGCGTTGCCCTTGCTCGCCCGGGCGCCTGGCTGTAGCGTCGCGTGCAGGGGCGCTGCTTCAGGGCGTACGGACGCAGTGGCTGTGTCCTCTCGGACCGTCGCAAGTTTTTTTTAGATAACGGTTGAAAGTTGAAACTGGTCTTTTATATTCACTCGTAGATATTTACGGCCAAGAAATACAAAAGCTTTTTGGGCTCCGAACCTCAAAACGAGGGGTTAAAAAAACACAAGAAAGAAAGCTCTAAATAAAAAGAAAGAAAACTAAAAGGCTACGCTTTTCTTCGTTCACGTTTCAACCTTTTAATAACTATACGCAGCACCAATCAAACACATCTCTCGTCTATTTAAAAATTTGACGTTTAAATTGTCGGTTGCTTGTCAAATCTTCTCACGTAGAAACCATATAAATAAACTCCACCTAGGCAACGAACTTAGGTACATAGAACTCCAAGACGACGTCTCCAATGAGAACACGATATTGAAGACGCCATCATCATCCATCCGACGAGCCGGAGTTACGTTTTATCAGAGGAACTGCTAACCTTTGCAGAAAGCACCACAACACCACTTCAAAGGAGAAAAACAGACGCTCAGAGAGCGTAGCCGGTGTTGGTACGATGCAAGAGTCGGATAAAGCTTTCATCCGAAGCTTCTGTATCAAAACATCAACTCCACCGCGAGCAACCTAGCCATCTTGATAACCACCGCAGTCCGCAGTTGTACCGGCCAACTCAGGTCGAAGAGTGGAGCAGCTGGCCTCTCCCTACGGCTCATGGGAGGCATTGGCGGCCACCGTCTCCGGGCGATCTGAGTCGGACCGTCGCAAGTGGCAACGTTTCAGTTGGTTTGAGCTCGGGGAAAAAAATGTCTTAGTTGAGCTAATAAATATCATGACTCGTAAATTAGGTTCTATTTCAACAGCTTAAACTTATAGAAAAGCCCACTTCTGGCCAGCTGCTTACAGAAACTACTGATAATCATTAGAAAGTTGCTGATAAATATCAAATACTAGATGACTGGTCATAGTTAAAAAAACACTTACCAGTGGAATTGAGTGGTACTTAGCTGCTTAATCCAATTATTAAACCTTTTCGCTAGGATTAGACGGCTAAAAGATCTTAGTTTACTTTTGGAATATCACCTTGAAAGGTAGAGCTGTGACAACTGCAATGATGCGGTCGAGTAATTTGTGTACGTCACCTTAATAGTTATATCTATATCTTCCTTTTGTTACAAGGCCTCCGTCATAGATCAATATTCTCTATCTCTAACTAAGTTTATATAAAAATGCATCAAAGTTAACAGCATTAAATTAGAATTCATCGGCGACTGAGCGTAGCTCAGATGGTAAAATTCCTTGTGGTGGAATCTGCCCATCTGTGTTCGAGTCCTTATCTCGCGCGGGTGCTCGTATTTTTCTAGATTTAATCTAAGATTTAATTGATATTTTTTCAGTAGTAGACAACGTGCCCGTCGATAGAGAGGCTCGCAAAAAGAAATTAGAATCCATTATAAAAAGTACTCCCTAGTCCCAAATGAGTGTTTAGCACTTAAATTTTGTCCCACAAAGAGTGTTCGATTAGATTGCAGTGAGTTTCATTTAATGAAAGCAATATCAAGTATCAAGAAAAAATT
The DNA here is from genome assembly GCA_032594955.1 of Panicum miliaceum. Lineage (NCBI taxonomy): Eukaryota > Viridiplantae > Streptophyta > Magnoliopsida > Poales > Poaceae > Panicum > Panicum miliaceum. Next base: position 17,279,808 of record CM064059.1, on the reverse strand, counting down.
ATATAGAGAAAGGTATAGAGCCAATCAAATGCTAAAGTAGATGCTATTTTTCTACTTCCAATGCATTTGCATTTATTAAGGATCTAGTGAACCAAATAAACAACGTGGTTTTTACTCACTACCAGTAATGTGTCTGAAATTTTCTAAATAAACACTTATTTTGGGATGGAGTGAGTATGTCCTAGTAGTGTATTAATATAAATTTAATAAAATTCGACATTAGCTAAAAGTGTTAAACATAAGATAACGTAACAATGTGTTACATTCTAAAATAGGACCAGAATATACCTGAGCATCCTCTCCGCGTCTTGACACAGTAAAAAACACAGGAGGTGCCAAAGTGACTCGAAATAGTGGTTAGCAGTCGGCGCAAATGTCGATGACCCAGCTGCTGGACGCGGCGCGGCGCCCGAGACAATTTAACCGAAGAGCAAGGCTGGCAAGGCCCGCAAAGGCAGGCGCCCCACCTGTGCAAGTGGAGGCCCACGGGCCACGGGTAGGATCTGATGATGGATCAAGCCTGCTGTCAAAAAGCCTCTAGGGAGTAAACGCCAACATTCGCGTGAGCGTGTCCACGACCCGACTCCCGGAGATTGATAGCTTCGTCGTGAAGACATGAACAAATATCATCGACGTAGTTTAAACTGAAAGTAAAATGCACACTACAGATACACACACACACACACACATTTCCTTTAATAAACACTGCAAGAACGTACTGTTTTTCTGATAAGAAACTTCAAAAGACCAAGCCAACAAATCTAGCTAGCTGCGATACAAGCACATAAATGTACACACGTGAATCGCCGTGCAATATCTTCAAAAAAAAAATGGAATCGTCGTGCAACAAGAAGGTTCGGTACATGATGACCATAGCTAGAGACGTCGTTGTCGTGCGCTCGCATGTACACCGTACACGTCCAGATCATATATTCTCGCATCGTCTCGATCAGAGATTGACTCGGAGGTTGGTATCCGTATCCATGCATGCGTATGCGTCCACTCGTCACGTGCACGGTCCCTGGATCGCTAGCTGGGTGCGACGTCTTTGGACGGAGAAGAACGAACGGCTGGCATGCAGCGCATGGATGTTGGATAGATCAGATTGCATTGGTGCATTGAAACGGTGCAACTAGCTAAGGAGCTGTATGATGATGTACGTACATGCATCCGCACATTTCCGAGCTAGTAGCTTGCATTGGCCGACCGTCCTTCCACAGAAAAAAAAATTAACATTTCTTAGGTTTGTGCTAGTGGTACGTTCCATGACCACTAAACTAGCTAGCTAGGTGTGTTCCTTCGATCCTAAAATAAGTGCTCTTTTGAGTTCAAATTTATCACATAAAAGATGTATTTCTATGTTTCAGACCATCTAATTGGGTCCACAAGTACCCCCGTATGCGACGTTTACGAGGTCATTCATTCGTTTCCATAGGCCTTCTAAGGTACCATGCACCAAACTGTTGATGCCAATTTTTTGCAAGCATATTTATGGAAGGTCAGCACAATGAAAAGAAGCCGATGAAGAGTCCTAAGAGAACCGATGGAGCATTTTGGTCAAAAGCAGTCAAAGAGATCCAGTCAAAGCCGATTGAACTTGGTCGAGGATGATGGGTTACAGGATGATAACGTTAGCAGAAGATTCTACAAGAGTCCGATTTTTTATTTTTTTAAGAATCTCGAAAATATAGTAGTGATTTTTTTCTTCTTTATCAAGTTTTAGTTTCAAATATTAGGTCGTTTTGGCAAATCTAGATACATAGTTTTTGCTACGTATCTATGTATCTAGATATACACCTATATCTAGATACGTAGCAAAATTTATGCATCCTAGATTTGCTAAAACGATCTACAATTTGAAACGGTGAGAGTACTTATTAATGGTTCATGGGAAATGCAAAGGTTCACGTATGAAACAACTTTAACTAGGGTTATTTTTCAAATGTGCTAGTATGTCCGAGAAATGTTTGAGAGCACTTATATTAGGATGGAGGGAGTATGCACATGCACAGCTTGAAGTTAGGTCTTGCACGAGAGTAAAGGATAAATTTATCCCTAAGGCAATGCGGATGTAAGTTCGTGGAAGATAGGAAGCATGTAGGTGGGGTGTTCGCGAACGTGCAAGGTAGGACAATAAGAATTTTGGCTCGAGGAAGAACTCACAATCTCATAAATCTGTTTGGCAATCGTTGGTTGGGAATCGTCCCTTGAGGTGATCTTTTAGAATGCAGGCGCCTGCTATATAGAATCTCCCATTTTTACTGTCTCGCATGTGTAATATACGAAACGATAAAAATGAAATAACACATTACAATCATCAAGCAAATACATATATGCTTGTGCCTTTTTTTTAAAGACACTAGGAATGGGCTGAAAGGAAGAACCAATTTGATAGTGATGGATGGAGAGCCGAGCCAGAGAGGTTAGTGGCCGGGAGGTCGTTATTATCTTGAGCATCATCTGCATCACTGCATGGAGCGGTGGCTGCCTGCAACCCTTCAACTGCATGCCCAGGCCAATTGAAAGCCCGAACAGGGCGGCACGCAGAGGCACCGCCGTAATTTGAGGCCGCCCGCTGCATCGATCGTGTTGGCTAGCCACCGACTTTGTTGAGGCCGGCCGCCGATCGACGCGCGTATATTTATGTAGACGCGTACGTAGAGAGCTGCAAGCCCCGATGCAGCCGTAAAGTGAGCCCCGCGCATGCATGCATACTCCTATCCACTAGCCCTGCACGCCTACCGAGCTAGCAAGGGCGGCAAAAGCTGCAGCTGCAGGGACGGACATGGACATGTTCCGCGTCACGTCGTGGCTGCCTGCAGTAGCACACTGATATATAGGCTGCTAGGGCAGCTAGCTAGGGTGCTACAGTTGTCGTCGCATGCAAGTGGTGGCGCATGAGGGAACCCGGTAGTACTGTTGCAACATAAAGCTGTGCGGGGGTCGTGCAATATATGCGGCTGCCCGGACCCCGGTTGGCTAGCTATATGTTGGTGGTGTGGTGTGAACTGATTCATCAGTTAGTTAGTTGATGAGCTAGCTTAGCTGTTACGTGCACACGTAGATGCAGAACGACGTGGGTTTGCACGCACGCAGAATCATCCTTTGGAACGAGGCGTGACAGGACGAGCCCATTGGTTGCATTGGATTGCAGCAGTACAACTTGCAAGATACAGCGGTACAGCACTCGGCCTGCCGAGAAAGGGGCCGGCGGGCCGGGGTCCCCGCCGCGCATGCGTGCTTGTATTGCCAACTAGGAAAAGTTTACATAGCAGCCGATATACTCAATCCGTTCTGAAATGCAGGTCGTTTTAAAAAAAATCTAGATATATAATTTTTGTTATGCACATAGATAATCATTGTGTCTAGATATATAGAAAAAATTATACATCTATATTTATCAAAATGATTTACAATTTGGAACGGAAGAAGTACTATGCAATAGAGAACGATGCAGCTTCATCCGCCAACAAAATACACTATTAGATTTGCAAAAATTGCTGAGAGTTAGTTAACATGTGGCAGAGAGGGATCTTTTAATCTTTACCTCGCTGCCGCGCCGTGCTCTGCCCTTCTACCGTCGCCGCCGCCCCACAATCGTTGCCCCAACCAAAACCCCGGATTCTTTACCCTAGCCTTCTTCTTCTTTAGTTATGACGACAATCTCATCCGTAATAGTAGCGCGCCACGCGCGTGATTATATAAGGATTTGGGTGAGGTAGCGGCATACCCGTCAATAGCTGCACTATAAAAAATGATTTGTAGGAACGCCCTATTTTTTCTAAGGGCGGATCAAAATGTAACCTGCGCCTACTAAAGGAGCACGGTTACTGTAGCATCCGACCCGCCTCTAGAAATGTATTTTTAGGGGCAGATAGCGCCATCACCTGCCCCTTGAAATGAGCCTCATTTGTAAGGGCGGGTGATGGCGTCACCCGCCCCAACCAACCCCTAGAAATCGATTTGTAGGGGTAGGTAGGGGCCCCACCACCCCTACAAATAGTTTCCTATATACACACATGTGAGGCCGGGACTTAGCATGTTTTTGTGAAATCGCGCGGCACGCGGTTAGGCTGCCAAAATTTGGACCTCCTCCCCGTCGGCGCCTTCTTCCTCCCCGCGTTGCCGCGCCACATATCCTCCGTGCGCCGCTGCCTCCTCGCGCTGCGCCCCTCCCCTCCTCGCGCCGTGCTCCTCCTCCCCTCCACACGGATCTGCGCCGTGGGCCCCAGCGCCGCCTCCTCCCTTCGTGGCCTCCTCCGCGGGCGCCTCCTCGCGCCACGCGCGCACCGCCGCCTCCCAGCATCATGGGTCCCCCGCACCTCCTCCACGGCCGCGCCGCCGGCCTTCTCGCTGGCCGCCTCCACGCACGCGGCACCTCCTCATCCTCCTGGCGCCTCCCACTGCTCGGTTAGGTCTTGATTTTGTCTGTTATTCTTTTTTCCATTTGAATGTGAATGTGTGAATGTGAAATGCCAAATTGAATAATTATGTGAAATGAAAAATATCAAATAATATTTCCAGGGGCGGGTCATGAGCTCATCTGCCCCTGAAAATGGATTTTCAGGGGCGGGTGAGGACACGACCCGCTCTTGGAAATGGGTTTGTAGGGGCGGACGCATTACCCGCCCCTGCAAATAGCATTTCTGGTTGCGAGAAGTAGGGACGGGTACCGCATCCACCTCTGAAAATAGAATTTCAACCGTCTCTAAAAACCCTTTTTCTAGTAGTGCTGGAGATCTAGAGTAGTACCGGCGTGCCCAGCACCCCGTTGGGTTGCCCTCACTATACCCGTCGAAAGGCTGGAGTAGTATTTGACTGGCACCACAATGCAGTACGTACAGGTACAGCGTATGTAAGTACGCTAGGTGCTAGGTAACTACAGTAGCCGCAAGTCGGCTCGGCTGTAAGCCTGTAGCCAAGGCAGACTAGCTCTTCGTACGCAGTACTAGTAGCTAGATTCTCACGTCAAGCTAGCTCCCTACGCATCCATGATTAGTGAGCTCGATGCAGCCTACCCGGGCTACCTGTAGCTGGTGACTTGCTTGTCATTACCATAGTAGAGTAGGACTATGCATGCATGCTTCGTGCACCCGTGCATTAGTCAAATCCACATGCATGCATGGCCGCCATGGGCCATGGCTTCGTGCGTTACAAAAAGCTGCGGCCATCAGCCACCAGAGATATAGAAGAGTTGGAATCACTGGATGATGATGGCCTAGATCATATACCATTGTGTCATTTCCGTGATAAGATTTGTGGTTGATAGCTTGACCGAAGATAATAGTCATCAAAGTGATATTTATCAATTCCAGTCTAGGCAAAAAACCAACAGCTTAAAGGTTAAAAACTTCCGAGTTAGCAAAAGGAAAAAAACACAAAACAAGAATAAAAAAACTGTCTCAACAACTTTTGGGCTAGCAAAAGGAAAAAAGGTCTTGGAGACTTAGCTAAATTTTGGTTTTTTGTCGGATATAACAAAAGAACACAACTCGACTTTATTGCGCTTTCAGAAACTCGTAGATCTGAATATACAGACATAGAATTGAACAATATTTGTGGAGGAAAACAATTCCTATGGAGTTGGACGGGACCCAAGGGACACTTTGGTGGAATCCTTTTGGGAATCAATCCAACAGTTTTTGACACAGGTTTCATCTCCAAGGGAATTTCTAGATTAAATTTCATTTAAGGAATAAAGTTGATGGCTTTCAGTGGAACCTAATTGCAGTTTATGGAGCTGCTCAACCTGAGCGAAAAGAGAGATTTTTAACTGAACTGGTCCAATGTTGCCAAAATAATTCCTTGCCCCTTCTGGTTGGAGGGGATTTTAACATTATCAGAAGTCCTAGTGAAAAAATAATGATCATTATAACGATAAATGACCTTTTCTCTTCAACGCTGATATAAACAATCTGGATTTAAAAGAGATAGAGCTAACAGGCCGTCGGCAATTCACGTGGGCTACTTCACTACCTGAACCTACTTTCGAAAGGTTGGATACGGTCTTGGTTTCTACGGATTGGGAATTAAAATTTCCTCATGCTATAGTCCAAGCTCTAACAAGAGAAATCTCATCGAACCATATGCCACTACTGCTATCCTTTGGAGATCATTCTCTAAGTACAGTACAACCTATATTCAGATTTGAATTGGGTTGGTTGACTAGGGATGATTTTTATGAGGAGGTGGCTAAGGCCCAGATGGAACAAAGAAAAGGCAAAACCTCAATGGAAATATGGCAAAATAAGATCAGGAGATTGTGTCAATGTTTAAGAGGTTGGGCTAAAAATAAAAGTGGTCATTATAAAAATGAAAAAAGCTGCTACTACAAAGTTAGATTTGTTAGACCAAAAAGCATAAAAAGAAATTCTACAACCTTGGGAGATAGATCTCAAAGAAATGCTCAAAGTTGATCCAACGCCTTAGAGAAGAGGAGATAAAATGGTACCAAAGACCAAAAACCACAAATCTCTTGCAAAGAGATATCAATAGAAAATACTTTCAACTAATAGCCAATGGAAAACATAGAAAAACAAGGATTTTCCGGTTGGAAGAAGAGGGAAGGATTATTAAAGGAGATGAGGAGTTGAAGAAATATATCACTGATTATTATCATGGGTTGTTTGGACCTTCTGAGACTAATCTTTTAACTCTAGACGAAATTCGAAGAGATGATATATCACAAGTATCACAAAATGAAAATAAAATTTTAACCACCGAGTTCTCCTATAATGAGGTTAAAGAGGCTATTTTCCAAATGGAACACAACAAAGCGGCTGGCCCGGATGGCTTTCCAGCTTAATTTTACCAAGCATTTTGGGAGGTCATCAAGGATGATCTATTGGCATTATTTCTTGACTTCCATAAAGGCATTTTGCCCCTCCACTGCCTCAATTTTGGAATCATAACACTCCTACCCAAAAAAGTAGATGCAACTCAAATTCAAAATTTTAGACCAATATGCCTTCTTAATGCTAGTTTCAAAATCTTCACAAAGGTAACAACTAATAGATTGACTGGCATGGTGGACAAGATAGTCCGACCTAATCAATCTGCTTTTATGCCTGGAAGATACACTTTGGAAGGTGTGGTCATTTTGCATGAGACCTTACATGAACTTCATAAGAAGAAAATGAATGGGGTTATTCTAAATCTTGATTTTGAGAAGGCATATGACAAGTTTAATTGGTCTTTCCGTCAACAAACCTTAAGAATGAAAGGTTTTACAGAAAAACGGTGTAAGTGGATTGAGCGTTCGTTTTAAAAAGGTAGTGTGGGCGTTAAGGTAAATGACGATGTTGGAAGATTCTTCCAAAAAAAGAAAGGTATGAGACAAGGAGACCCACTATCCCCATTACTCTTTAATCTAGTTGCTGATATGTTGGCAACTTTGATAGAAAGAGCAAAATAGGATGGGTAAATTTCAGGCTTAATTCCACAACTTGTTGATGACGGTCTTTCCATACTCTAATATGCAGATGATACAATTCTATTTATGGAACATACCTTTGAAGAGGCTAAGAATATGAAACTCGTGCTTAGAGCTTTTGAGCATCTTTCCGGTCTCAAGATAAATTTCCATAAGAGTGAATTATTCTGCTATGGAGAGGCGAAGGAGGCCCAACAAGACTACATGAATATCTTTGGGTGTCCTTTTGGGGAGGTCCCTTTTCATTACCTTGGTATCCCAATGCACCATACTAGACTCCTCAACAAAGATTGGAAACTAATAGACGAAAGATTTGAAAGGAAAATAAGTACATGGAAAAGCAAGATGCTCTCCTATCGAGGCAGGCTAACCCTAATCAACTCAGTTCTAAGAAAACTTTCTATGGACATGATCACATTTTTTGTAATCCCCAAAGAAGTTCTTAAGAAACTAGATTACTTCAGGTCTAGATTCTTTTGATAATGCAATGGACACAAAAGAAAATACAAATTAACAAAATGGAATATTGTGTGTAGACCGAGAAATCAAGGAGGTCTAGGAATTTTGGATTTATAAGTGCAGAATAAAAGTCTCTTAAGTAAATGGAATTTCAAGCTTATTAATGAAGACGTAATCTGGCAACAAATCCTTAAAAGGAAATACCTAGGCTCCAAAACATTTGCACACGTACAGAAAAAACTACGGATTGACATTTCTGGTTTGGGTTAATGGAGGTCAAAAATGATTTCCTTAGCTGCGGAACATTCAAACTTCAAAATGGGGAACAAATCAGATTCTAGGAAGACAATTGGCTAGGAAACACTAGTCTTAAAAACTAATACCCAACACTTTACAATCCGGTAATTAGGAAGCATGATACAGTAAAAAAGCGACTCCTCTTAATGTTCTTTTCGGAGGGCTCTAAGGGGAAACAATCTTTTGAATTGATATGAGTTGGTAACAAAGGTAGCAAGTGTTTTACTTGTGGATCAGCCAGACATGTTCCTATGGTCCCTGAAAAAAAAATGGAATCTTCTCTGTTCAATCAGGGGAGTCATTCCAATTAACAAACCTTTGTGGAAACTAAAACTCCCCTTAAAAGTAAAAGTCTTTCTGTGGTTCTTTCACCGAGGGGTTATTCTAACTAAAGATAATCTAGCTAAACAAAATTGGCACGAGAATGAGAAATATTGCTATTGTAGTAATAATGAAACTATACAACATCTCTTTTTTGTGTGTCATATGGCTAGATTAATTTGGAGAATAATTCATACGACCTCTGGTTTACAAAAACCTAACAATGTCATTCATATGTTTGGGATTTGGTTACAAGGGATTAGGTGGAAGGAAAATAATTTAATACTTACAGGCGTAAGTGTTAGACCCGGGGCAGCGGGACTGCGCATAAGGCATAAATTATCTAGAATAAGGGATGGAGCATGTCTCATACCTTATATCTGTTGTAAATTACTCAGATACGAGTAGGACTAGTCGGTACAGAAGGAAACTACCTAAGTACTACTCGTGTAGGACTCCTAAGCTAGTATCAGTCTAGGATTCCATGTAACCCTATCTCCCCAAAGTATAAAAGGGTGGGCAGGAACCCCCTCCAAAGCATAACCAATCTAAGGCAATACAAACCACCACACAGGACGTAGGGTATTACGCACATCGCGGCCTGAATCTGTCTAAGTTTCGTGTTCCTTGCACCTTCGAGTTTCTGATCTCGGCGACACCCTACCTACAACCTACCACCTCAGGGGTATCCCTCTGTGGGCTTGGCGGTAAAACACTGACAGCTGGTGCGCTAGGTAGGGGTCCTACTAGGATTACAGGGTAGAGTCCTAGTAGGATTACAGAGGAATCTTAGTAGGAGTCTGTCTTCTTCCTTCCTTGCGGGTAGCTTCCTTGTGGTTACCAAGAGTTCTATCTCCGACAAGCTCCCGAGCACTTCGTAGCCATGTGCGGCCTTCTGAGTACTTTTCAGATCCCCACCGAATAGTTTTACCTCTCTTTGAGTACTTATTTTGGCTGAATCTTCAAAGTGCTTCAAGGTTGCTATGAGGCTGTGATGAACTCAAACTTTGATCATCTTGAATTTGTAATCTTCGTCCTTTGATGTGATATGGAGGGCAACAAAAGTCACACTCCATATAAAAGAACAAAATTACACGAATGCATATGAGGCCCTTAGCCTAATTCTTCGATTCAACCTAACGCTCTGGGCTACTCCATATGGAGTGCGATTTTCATCGCACCCCATACAGAAGATTATTTCTGAAGACTTAAAGTTATTTGGGACATTCATAGCCTCGGAGCGGCCAAGGAAATACTCGGAAGACACCCTCAAGATGAAGTTTCATAAGAACTCGAAGATGACTTCAGAAGTACTTGGAAGCCTGTAGGACTCGACTACGAAGAGCTGGGGGGGGGGGGGGCTTGTGAGACCCAGGGCAGCGGGACTGCACATAAGGCATATATTATCTAGAATTAGGGATGGGGCATGTCACATACCTTATATCTGATGTAAAGTACTCGGATACTTGTAGGACTCGTCGGTACAGAAGGAAACTACCTGAGTACTACTCGGATAAAAACTCTTAAGTTAGTATCGGTCTAGGATTCCATGTCACCTTGTCTCCTTAGAGTATATAAGGGCGGGCAGGACCCCCTCCAAAGCATAACCAATCCAAGGCAATACAAACCACCACACAGAACGTAGGGTATTACGCATATCGCAGCCCGAACATATCTAAGATTCATGTTCCTTGCACCTTCGAGTTCCTGATCTCAGCGACACCCTACCTACAGCCTACTACCTTGGGGGTATCCCTCTGTGGGCTTGGCAGTAAAACACCGACAGTAAGTGCTGTTTGTTGGGTCATGCGGCTAAGTAGAAATGATATTGTCTTTGATAAGGTGAACCCACAACCTTGTTTGTAGATCCTTTTCAGGGAGACACACTGGATAAGATTTTTGGCTTTGCTTCAGAAGGAGGAGGACAGGAATACTATATCAGAGGCTTGTCGAGCTTGGGAGTCCATGGCTATGGAGATCTTCGCAAAAAATGGGTGGCGGTTTAGTAATAGGTTTTGTTTCTAATAATTTTTTACTAAATTTATCATTTTTTTCTTTCATACATAGTTCTCTTTTTGTAATAATGGCGGGGTATTTCATACTGTGATGTAATGCCGGAATATTAAAATTAAATATTCTTTTATCTAAAAAATCAGCCAACTAGGAGGTACCTAGGCAGGTCTACACAGACATTACAGAGATGACGAGACGTTGAGAGAGTGAGAGAGAAAGAGGGGGCCCCAACAGCCATGTTGTATTTGTGCATGGCATGCAAGTACTGTGGCTGGGACCTGCCTTTATATGAAAGCTTATGCAGCCTTAGAACCCTCAGCCAGAGAAGTGAACATTCGTCTTTGGCGTTAGTACCAGCTCAGCCGGTGCTAACGCCTGCATTTATTACCGGGCCGAGAGAATAGTGCCCCGGGGAGCCATTTAGTATCGGCTGGAGCCTCCAGCCGGTACTATAGTGCGCCTCCGACGCTGGGGGTAACGGCTAGTGCCACTTTAGTACCGGCTGGAGTGCTGAGGATATTTAGTACCGGCTGGAGGCTCGAGCCGTTACTAAATGGAGAGATCTAGTGCCGGCTTGAGCCACCAGCCGGTACTAATGTGCCTTCATCTATATATCAGCACCTTTCTTCCTTCCCGAGCCCGAGCCATTCATTTGGAGCTCGGACTTCTTCGTCCCCATGGCGTTTTAGAGAGGAGGTGCTGCCCATTTTTCTCAAGATTGGTGGGGATTTCACGCATCCAAGTGCTCAAAAGGTTAGCAACTTTATCCTCTCTTCTTTGATGGTCTTTATGCTTCGTTTCAAGCTTTATACTTAGACAAATTTGTGATTATTATAAAGAGTGAGAATGAGAATGATTTTTTTTATATTTACACATTCATTTGAGATATATAGCTAGAAGCGATGACTAGAATTTGAGTGTGGTTAGTTTGCATCTGGGAAATGTAGAGTGATTTTTTTTCAATTAATTTCAAGTGATATTTGTGTATATATCATTATGCTAATATTTGTTTTCAGTTAATTTCAAGTGACATGTGTATTTCCAAGGGCGGCCATTATTGTTATGCTTTGCAGCTAGTGAAATGTATAATTAGTGAATGTGAAATATCTAATTTTTCAAAGTGAAAAAATGTATATACTTTGTATTTATTTTGTATTATGAAGGAATTATTTTGACACTCTAATGACGTATTTATTCAGGCTCCCATCGAAACCATCGAGATGTAAAAAAAATCTTTATTTCGGAACATGTATCTGTCGTTAACCTTTACCATGCGGTAATGACACTGTCATTCGGGGCCAGCATGATATTCGCGACACGGTGCTGTATAAGGACGTGATGATGGAGTACGGTCTTGGTCCCAATGAAGAAATCCTCACCTTTGAGCGAGGTAAGGATGCCACCATTCGGACTAAGGCCGTACTACTTGATCATGTCCTTGTACCGCACCGTGTCACGGATATCAATGTTGCCCCCAAATGACAGTGTCATCACCGCAGGGTAAAGATTAACGATAGTTACATGTTTCTAAACAAAGATTTATTTTCTTCTCGATGGTTTTTGCATATAGAGACTGAATAAATGTTTTGAACCTTGATTGCATCCCATATGCTGTGGGACGATGAATGTTCGCCTCAAACTGAAGAGTGTCAAAATAATTACGGTTTAGAAATAGTGAATGTGAAATGTCAAGTTGAATGTGAATGCAAAGATGTAATTTGAATATAGCCAGTGAGTATGAGTATATTTTCATTGTAATTCTAAGAATTTATTCTGTTATTTACATTTATTTGATAAGTGTAGTGAAATTAGTTTTTGAGAATACTGTAGTTTAGCGCTTCACCCAACATGATAAGTAATTAATTGATGAGTAATTAATATTTAATCTATAGAAATGGCTTTGCAACATGATGCATTGGAGCGCCGCGCTTTTGCTCGGGCGTCGGTACGCAATCATTTGAGGCGCACCAACCATTCCCTTGAGTTCCGCCCTGAAGAGCGTCTTGGACTTGTTAGTGGTCGTATTCATCGTTAGATTAAGAAAGCATTTGATTGCCTCGCCCTATGTAATGCAAGGAGCAAAGTTGAGCGTGAATTAGATGCCGAGTTGCATGGTACGGATGATGATTGTGTGTTGATGGCTCGACATAATGCAAGGCGCGAAGCGTCGGGGATAGCACAAATTGACCGTTCGGTGTCGAGAGTTCGCAAGGCGGTTCACGAGGCATCGATCAATAGGTTTCATGAGTAGTTTGCATTAGCATATAGCTTATTCGGAATTTTGGATCTTTTAATTAATCGTGTTGTGTGATTGATAATGTGTAATGATAATGTAGACCTTTTAATTAGTCATGGTGTGTGACGGTTATTTGGACCTTTTAATACTAGACCTCTTAATTTATTATTCATGTGGAGATTTCAGACCTTTTAATTATTCATGTTATTGTAATAGTTAAAAATGTGCATCTTTGACTATAGTTCCTTATTAAAATTAGTGTGACCGGTGCACCATGGCGTGGATAATATGATTGCAGATGGACCGGTAATGGATGTACGGCGACCGGTGCACCATGGCGTGGATTAATGGCTTGGCATTTTTTCTCGATGCGGCGGAGGCCCACAGGTCATCGAAAGGTTTCATGTGCTGTCCATGCCGCATTTGCAGAAATAACAAGGAATTCTCTAGAAGAAGCACTCTACACGTCCACCTTATTGGAAGGGGTTTCATGGATAAATATACTCTTTGGACCAAGCACGGTGAACCTAAAGTTCTGATGGAAGACGATGAAGATGCTGCTGATGATAGCAACACTCCAGACTTGGCTCACTTGTATGAAGCGGGAGCCTTAGATGATGAACCAATAGACGAGGCTGAAGAAAATGCCGTAGAAGAGCAACCACATGACGAACTAGGTCAGGTGTTGCTAGATGCACAGAAAGATAGTGAAACTGTGAAGGAGTCAAAGAAGTTTGAGAACATGTTGGAGAATCACAAAAAGTTGTTGTATCCAGATTGCAAATAGGGTCACACAAAGTTGGGTATCACACTAGAATTGCTGCAGTGGAAGGCAGCAAATGGTATTACCGATAGGGGATTTGAGGAGCTACTGGGAATCGCAAAAGAACATGCTTCCCAAGGGTAATGAACGGCCCTCGACAACATACGAAGCAAACAAGGTTGTTTGCCCTCTTGGATTGGATGTACAGAAGATTCACGCTTGTCCTAATGACTGTATCCTCTATCGCAACAACGAATATGAGAAACTGGATGTTTGTCCTGTTTGTGGCGCAAAGCAATATAAGATCAGTCAAAATGATACTGGTGATGTCGATAGGGAGCCTGCCAAGAAAAAAATACCCGCTATGGTTATGTGGTATTTCCCTATAATACCATGCTTGAAGCGCTTATTTAGAAATAGGGCACGCGCTAAGTTGATGCGGTGGCACAAAGAAGAGCGTAAGCAGGATCAGATGCTGAGACACCCCGCAGATGGGTCACAGTGGAGAAAGGTGGATAGAGAATTCCCAGATTTTGATAACGCAAGGAACATAAGGTATGGTTTAAGTACAGACGGAATGAATCCATTCGGCGAGTGGGGCAGCAGTCATAGTACATGGCCTGAGACTCTATGTATGTTCAACCTTCCTTCCTGGCTATTTGAAAAATTGTCGGAAGATCGTGTATATGGGCCATCGTTGATTTCTTGCCCTCAATCACCCCATAAGAGGGAAAGGGAAACATTTTAAAGGTGAACCAGAAACTCGTGCTAAGCCTATGTTCCGTGATGGAAAGTGTGTTTTCTCGATGATAAAGGATGTGCATGTAGTGTTTGGAAAGGGCCGTGGCAGCCAACAAGTTCCGAATGACAAAAACGGACATGCACCAATGTGGAAGAAGTCTATATTGTGGGAGCTACCTTATTGGGAAGTATTAGAGGTCCGCAACAATTGATGTGATGCAGCTGATGAAGAATCTTTGCATGAACATGCTCGATTTCCTGGGTACGTATGGGAAGGCGAAAGATACAATCGAAGCAAGGCGTGACCTGAAAGAAATGAAACAACAAGAAGACCTACGTCCTAAAAAGAGAGACAATGGACAACACTACTTGCGTCCTGCTAGCTACACTATCAGCAAAGAGGAGAAGGAAAGCATGTTTGATTGCTTGAACAGTATGAAGGTACCGTCCGGATACTCCTCGAATATACAAGGAAGAATAAATATGAAAGAGAAGAAGTTCACAAACTTAAAGTCTCATGACTGTCACGTCCTGATGACACAATTGCTTCCGGTTGCACTTAGGGGTATTCTACCGGAGAATGTAAGATTGGCGATCGTGAAGCTATGTGCCTTCCTGTCGGTGTTTTACCGCCACGCCCACCGAGGAATACCCCGAGGTGGTGAGTTTGTAGGTAGGGTGTTGCCAAGATCAGGAACACGGAGGTGCAACGAACACAAAGTTTAGACAGGTTCGGGCCGCCGAGAGTGTAATACCTTACGTCCTGTGTAGTTTGTATTACCTTAGGTGGTGATCGGATGATCTCCTATTTGGAGGGGGTCCCTATCCGCCCTTATATAGTTGGGGGTATAGGGTTGCATGGAAGTCCTAGTCGGATACGAGCCTAGGAGTCCTACCCGAGTACTTTTCGGGTAGTTTCCTATCGTCTTCGACTAATTTTGCTACGGTATGAGTAGTCCGACTACGCTACGAGTAGTTACAACAGATGTAGGGCTGGGCCGTGTCCCATCCCTTATCCTAAAGAATGTACGCTATGTGCACAGTCACGTGGGCCCGGGTCTGACACCTTCCTCAATGAAATTTCGCAGAAGTCAATCGATCCAAATAAGCTCATAAAGCTACAGAATGATGTGGTCCAATGTCTTGTCAGCTTTGAGATGGTGTTTCCACCTTCGTTCTTTAATATTATGACACATCTCCTTGTTCACATTGTGAAAGAGATAAAAATTCTAGGCCTTGTATTCCTACACAATATGTTCCCTTTCGAGAGGTATATGGCAGTCCTAAAGAAGTATGTTTGCAATCGTTCTCATCTAGAAGGATGTATCGCCAAGGGCTACAGAACAGAGGAGGTCATTGAGTTTTGTGTTGACTTTGTTAATGATCTCAGTCCAATCGGGGTCCCCATGTCACGCCATGAAGGGAGAATGAAGGGAAAGGGCACACTAGGGAAGAAATATAATACGCATATCCCTAACAATGAAATCCGCAAAGCAAACTTCACGGTTCTACAGAATTCATCCCTGGTGGCTACATATATGGAGGAGCACATGAATATTGTACGATTTGAAAACCCGGGAAAGTCTAAGACCTGGATCACACATCCTCACATAGATACCTTTGCTGTTTGGCTCAGACAAAAATTCATGGGTGGCGGCACGATTGATGAACAACTTCAATGGTTGGCTAGGGGACCATCAATCACAATCATGCAATACCAAGGGTACGAGATAAATGTGTATACATTTTACACCAGAGCTCAAGATGAAAAGGGCATGAACCAAAATAGTGGTGTGCGTATAGATGCAATAGGCAATGATGGAAAAAAGGACAGCTACTATGGTGTCATAGAGGAGATATGAGAACTAGACTATGGACCTTTGAAGATTCCTTTGTTTTGCTGCCAATGGGTGAATCGAGCTGGAGGAGGCATGACGACAGATTGGTATAGATGGCAATAGTGGACTTCAAAAAGATTGGATATAAAGAAGAACCATTCGTCCTAACCAAGGATGTGACATAGGTGTTCTATGTGAAGGACATGTCAAGCAAACCTAAGAAGGACATGTCAAGCAAATCCAAGAACGATGAGCTAAAACGCCACATAGTTCTTCTAGGAAAAAGAAAAATCATTGGAGTTAAGGATATTTCGGACTAAGAAGGACATGTCAAGCAAATCCAAGAATGATGAGTCAAAACACCACATAGTTATTCCAGAAAAAAGAAAAATCATTGGAGTTGAGGATATTTCGGACAAGTCAGAAGATTTTGATCAGTTTGATGACCTTCCTCTATTCTCAGCCAATGTTGACCCCAGCATCCTGTTATCCAAAGAGGACGCTCCTTACTTACGCCGCGCCGCGATCGCAACCAAGGGACCTTCGTCGAATGGAAGATTATCAATGTTACATTAAATAATGATGAGTAGTTTTGTGTAACCGTTATGTTCTATTTTGTTATTTATGTAATGTATGTTGTGGTATCTTTCAAATAACGATACTATTCGGAAAATGTAGTCAAAATGTTATATATTTGCATTTTTTGCACCTATATTTAATTTATTACACACAAAAAATATTTAAAACACTTATAGTGCAAGATATAAAAGAAATCGGAATTTGGCTCTTTGGTACCGGGCCCTGCCTCCACCAAAATTTCTCACCAGTGGAGGCAATTTAGTACCGGGTCAAGGCATCGCCCGATACTAAACTGCGAAGTTTAGTACCTGGCCATGGCTGTGCTAAGTACTAAACATCGACTGCGCCAATTTAGTACCGGGCACAGCCACGGCCCGCTACTAAATGGGCTGCCCTATATAGCGCACAGGACTTGGCGTCGATCACAATCGACGCCAAGTTCCCTCTCGTCTACGTCTCCGGCCGCCGCTACGCCTCGGTCCACCTCCCGACCCACCGCGCCTCCACGTTGTCGCACCGCCACTGCAAGGCCTCCACGCCACGCGCCGCTATCCCCGCGTCGTCTACCAGCCCGGTGGCGCGCGCGCGCGCCGCGCCTCGTCCTGTCTTCGTCGTCCCGGTCGGCCTCCGATCCGCGCGCGCCGCCATTCTGTCTTGTCCCCATCCCGGCCGGCCGCTGCCGCGGCCCAACCTCCCCGCCGCGCGCCGCTCTGCCATAGGCCCAGCCTTCGCGCAGCCGTGCCCCGCCTCACCGCTGCGCCGCACCCGTCCCTTACCGCCGGCCTCCGCACGCGTCGAGCCGCGCTGGCGGCCTCCATGCGCGCATGCCGCCGCCACGCCCTCGGCCAGCCGCCACACCCGCGCGCGCCGTCACATCCCCGCGCCCCCCTATGTAAGCACCACGCTGACGCAAGCAGTACAATGTGCTGACGCCAACTTTTTTTTAGTTTTTTTAAATTGTTTAAGTGTGGTAGAAAATTGTAGAAAATTATAGAAATTTGTAGAAAATTGTAGAATAGTGTAGAAAATTGTAGAAAAATGTATTTATTGTAGAATATTGTAGAATAGTGTGGAATATTGTAGAAAAATGTGGAAAATTTGTAGGGAATAGTAGAAAATTATAGAAATTTATAGAATATTGTAGAAAATGGTAGAAAATTTTAGAAAATTGTAGAATAGTGTAGATATTGTAGAAGAAGGTGAAAAATTGTAGGGAATAGTAGAAAATTATAGAAAATTATATGTGGTGTAAATTTGTTGCGGTACAACTTCATGTATTTGTTGTAGAAAATTATTGAATATTGTAGAATATTATAGGTATTGCATATTTTGTTCGCACATGAATCGAAATAAGTCCTAGTGATGATGACGATGAGTTCCTTCACAATATAATTCGTGATGGTAGCAATCACCCACCGTCCCTCGAAGATGATGCACCCGAGGATGACGGCAACCAATATCTCAACGATACTAGCGATGGCGATGATGAGCAGATGGAAATTGCTTAGGAAGAGGTTCAAGTCGAGGTATATGAAATTCATGTATATATAAACTAACATGATATATATATATATATATATAGACACATACATACATATATTGATTGACCAATGTCCAGTCAACACCCTTGGGAGCCATTGGTTCACCGTCCTCTTTCAATAAGGTGATGTTGGTACGCCCCTCATTTCCGTGACAACGAGGCTCGAAGAAAAAGATGGAATGGCGTACCAACATCACCTTATTGAAAGAGGACGGTGAACCAATGGCTCCCATGTGTGTTGATTGGACATTGGTCAATCAATGTAGATATTTTTTTTGGGAAAACATCCCCACTAGATACAAACTATGGATGAAAAATAAAGTCACTGATAATAATGCAGACATCATCCCCGACACGGAGATGGAAATGTTATGGAGAGAGGTGAAACTGCACTTCAATTTTCCAGAGGACAAAGAGCAAGTCTTCAAGGATTGGGTCATGAAGAAGATGGTTATTGCTTTCCAGACGTTCAAGAAAAACTTGAACAAAGACTACGTCAAAAAGAGCCTCACACCAGACTCTGAGAATAACTACAAGAAGCAACATCCTTTTTGGGATGAATTCGTGCAATACAAGTTGTCCGAGGAAGGGTGATGCAACTCGTGAACGAAAACTCCCGGTGGGACGTCAACTCGATCAGAACCCACTTTGGAGAGCATGTCCGCGCCCACATTGTTGTCGCGAACCACATGGTGAATTTCCAGCCCCGAGAAATTTTTCTCGAGCTTGCGTATTTCCATAACGTAGGCGTCCATGGTGTCCTTGTTGATGTCCCACTCCTTATTGACTTGTTGAACCACCACCAAGGAGTCGCCAGAGACGAGTAGTCGCTTGATGCCTAGGGAGATTTGCCAGGCGTAGCCCATGCAATAATGCCTCATACTCGGCCTTGTTGTTAGAGACCTCGAATAGTATTTGAAACACGTACTTGAGTTGTTCTCCTCTCCGGCTGATGAAAAGTACTCCCGCACCACCGCCACCGAGCTTGAGTGAACCGTCAAAATACATGACCCAATGCTCCGGCTGGTTGGTTGGGGCTTCCACTTGGTTTTCTCGCCACTCCACCATGAAATCGACTAGTGCTTGCAATTTGATGGCTGTCTGGGGCTTGAAGTCGAGGTAAGGGCTCCCAGCTCCACTGCCCACTTGGAGATGCGCCCGGTAGCATCCTGATTGTGGAGGATATCTGCCAATGGGAAGTCGGAGACCACCAGGATATTATATGCATCGAAGTAGTGGTGAAGCTTCCTGGAGGTGATGAGTATACCGTAAAGTATTTTCTGAATCGTTGGGTAACAGACCTTAGATTCAGAGAGGACTTCGCTGATAAGTAAACTGTCACTGCACGCCGAAAGTGTGGCCTTCTTCCTGTCATTCCACCACGATTCTCGTACTGACGACGTGAGTAGTCGCAGTGATGTAGAGTAGCAGGTTCTCGCCTGGTTGGGAAGCCGTCAGGGGTACCCAAGGAGTTGATCGAGCACTGCCTAAAAGTCGACCCTAAAGAGAGTATTTCGCGCAGGGTTAGCTTCTGCGCGCGCTTGGAGGGGAATCCTCCGTCTCCGCCGAAGATGACGTTGACGACGTTCTTCAAATCTTGGAAGTCTTGAGCCCCCGAATTGTCACCTCCTTCATCATCCTCCTTGTCCTTTCGCTTTCCTACTTGAGGAAGGGGTGGTGCATTGAGGGATTTGCGGATGGTGACGCACTCGAAGAGTGTATGCCGCGAATTCGGGTGTATCGGGCATTGTTTATGCATGACTTGCTCATAGTCCGAGTGGTTGTTCCTCGACTTCTTGCCACGTGGATTGCGCTCGACAGCCGCGACTTCATGGTTTGGCTTGCACTTTCGGGTGTTCACCGAGTGGTTCCGTTGGCTTTTGTCGAAGTGGCCGTTGCCATTGCCTGGCTTGTCGTGGTTGCGCTTGGGGAAGCGGGCGTTTTCCTCATCCTCCTGGCCAGCCCACCGTGCCATCATGTCACGCAGCTCGACGGTAGTAGTCGGGCGGTTGCGCCCGAAGTCGTGGTACGTGTTCTTCGAGAAGAGGCCATTTTGGAAGCAACAGATGACGTCCTCATCGGTGATGTTGGTGATGGTGGCGCGCATCTCGAAGAAATGCCATTTGTAGGACCTCAGGGTCTCGTTCATCTCCTGCTTCACCTAGGACAAGTCATGGTGAGTGCCCGTCCTGATCATGGATATCTGGAAGTTGTCGATGAAGACCCGCTTGAGGTCCTCCCACGAGTCGATGGAGTTTGGCTTGAGGCTTTCAAGCCACGTGAGGGGCGCGGACTCCAGGGCCACCGAGAAGTAGAGGGCTTTTGTAGAGTTGGATCCCACAGAAACTTCAACGGCGACGGAGTAGCAACGAATCCACTAGCACGAGTCCTGCTTACCATCATACTTGGGGATCCCGACTAGTTTGAAGTCCTTTGGATAGGACTTGTCGGTGATGCTGGTGGTGAAAGTGGGGAAACGGTCGCTGTCGCCGTCGTCGTGGTGCCTGCCGGTACGGTCCTTCCTCCTCGCTTCAATGAAAAGCCGCGTGCCGCGGCCTTCATTGATCTTCTGCCTGAGGTTGATCGTGGGAAACGAGGCTCGAAGATAAAGATGAAGGGGCGTACCAACATCACCTTATTGAAAGAGGACGGTAAACCAATGGCTCCCAAGGGTGTTGATTGGACATTGGTCACTCAATGTAGATATTTTTTCGGGAAAACATCCCCACTAGATACAAACTATGGAAGAAAAATAAAGTCACTGATAATGATGCAGACATCATCCCCGACACGGTGAAGTAAATGTTATGGAGAGAGGTGAAACTGCACTTCAATTTTCCAGAGGACGAAGAGCAAGTCTTCAAGGATTGGGTCATGAAGAAGATGGTTATTGCTTTCCAGACGTTCAAGAAAAACTTAAACAAAGACTAAGTCAAAAAGAGCCTCACACCAGACTCTGAGAATAACTACAAGAAGCAACTTCCTTTTTGGGATGAATTCGTGCAATACAAGTTGTCCGAGGACAGCGAGGAGGGAACAAGACGGAACAAAGACAATGCGAGCAAGAAGAAGCGCTTCCATCGTCATGGTCAAGGAGGTTATTCTTTGGCGATTCCGAAATGGCAAAAGATGGAAGAAGACCTAATGGCAAGAGGAATCATACCAGCGAATTTCAATTGGCCATTGCGAGCAAAGTATTTCTTCTATGCTCATGGAGGCACACTAAACATGGAAGATGGATAGTTTGTGACTACCGATCGAATAAGAGAAGCGGCCGACAGGCTCGATACGGCACTAAAGGACGTTGCTGAAGGCACTTTGAAGCCTGATAGAGAGAAAGACAAGCTAACATACGATCTTGGGACACCAGAACACATAGGACATGTTTGAGGCATGGGCGTAGTTCCATGGAAGCATGGCTTCAGTACAGATATCGACACTTATCGAAGCCGATGTAGAAGGAAGGCTGAACAGGAAGAGAAGATGTGTGCCCTAGAAGAACGAGTAGCTTTGATTGAAGGTGCAATGGCAGCTAGCCAACTACTACAAGAACCTCCTTCAGCTCCTAATATGGAGAGCAGCCCCGGCTCTCAACGTTGTAGCAGCGTCGCTTCCACGGAGCATCCGGCCGGTGGAGACCAAACTGAAATGGTTGCGGACAACCAACAATGTTACCCCGTGGACGACATCACCGTGAGGACCCCCTGCGAGCTTCTTTATCAGCAGAGGAAAAAGGTCAAATTAGTGGCTCACGGTATTGCCGAAGTACCTGTCCAAGGCGGGACAATTCATGGCGTGCTGATTCCTAAAGGATATGCTAGAGTCATGGTTGACCGGGTCGTGAAAGGATGGGAAGACCTCCACCTCGAGATCCCTGGAGGCGATGGAGAAGGGGAGCTATCGCTGTTTTACCGCCACGCCCACCGAGGTATACCCCCGAGGTGGTGAGTTTGTAGGTAGGGTGTCGCCGAGTATCAGGAACTCGAAGGTGCAAAGGAACACAAGGTTTAGACAGGTTCGGGCCGCCAAGAGCGTAATACCCTACATCCTGTGTGGTTTGTATTGCCTTTGATGATGATTGTCCCCAAGGGGGTGCCTGTCCGCCCTTATACAGTCTGGGGGGGACAGGTTTACATGGAAATCCTAGTCGGGTACAAGCCCAGGAGTCCTACCCGAGTACTTCTCGGGTAGTTTCCTACCGTGTCCGACTAGTCTAACTACTGTACGAGTAATCCTACTGCATTACGAGTAGTTACAACAATGTAGGGCGTGGGCCATGTCTCATCCCGTATCCTAGGAGAAGTGTGCCACGTGGACAATCCCGTGTGCCCGGGTTTGGCAGGAGCTACAACATGCGCTCCGCACTTGGATCTGTTGGAACAAGCGCTACATAAGATTTTCGCAAGGAGCCACAGATCCCGCACCATCGGCTCAGAGCCCAAGGCCAAGATCGCCAATGCCAACACCCAGCATGGGTCCGCCATCACTACACGGACAAAGGGACCCCAGCATGGTTCCGCCGTCACCATCCGCACAAACGGACCCCAGCATGGATCCGCAGTCACCACCCACTCCAAGGGACCCCAGCATGAGTCCGCCGCCACCTCCTAAGGCGAAGAAGAACCCAGCTAAGAAGAAAGAGAAGCCTCAACCTCCGAAGTTAGCATACGAAATGACTCAAGAGGAATTGAATGAGCATGTGAGAAAGGAGGTTCAAGAACAATTTGCGCCAAGCAAGCCTGAGCCGAAGCAACTATTGGATCCAGCTGGGCAGAAGTTCTTCGTAACCATGTGCCAACCAAGGGAGAAAGAAACACTGTCGGACTATGACCACTCAATCACAAAGTCTTATCAAAAGAAGAGTAATTGTCAGGGCAAAAACATTCCCCAGCTCGGAGAACAACCCCAACAATCAATACCTCCCCTCCAAGTGCTTTCAAAAGAGGATGAAGCTACGGCCGAGTTTATGGCGGAAATGAAACTCACAAAAGCTCAACTCCGAGGGGAGGTTCCAATCCCGATTCACCCAGGGGCAGGAAGAAAACCATTTGTAATGGGGAACCTCTTATGTGGCCTGAGTTGCTGAACATGCTACCAACGAGAATGCGTGAGTTGCATGAATGGTACATGAGGGCCACTGTAGATGGAGATGTAATGTTCGCAGCTCGGGTTAAAGAGCGATTTACATCGGGGGCTAGCTGACGTATGGATCAAGTTTGTGAGTCTTTGGTTTCTAAACCATCAAGACGCCCTGGACAAGTCCCTCGTCAGTGTATTTCTTTTGTAAGTGTTTCCTCTTATTTCTATATTATAGCTCAACTACTTATGTGCTTTTCCATCCTCTCTTTTTTTTATTGTGTAGGATGAAGGTGAAAGAATGCCGAAGAAAGGGGTATCACATCGGCTTCATGGATCCGGATGTTGTAAACGAGAATAGTGTAAACAGATGGCCAAATCGGACCGAGAATAATGTATTCAGGGCCATGGATAGGCAGCATACTCGTACATTCATTCTGTTGCCGTACAACTTTGAGTGAGTACTTCGACTCTATTTTCATCCCTTCAATTTGATAATAAGTATATCCAACATTTAATCTGTATATGTGTATCAGCAACTATCACTGGATCTTGCTCAGTATCGAGATTGATCGAGCCCGAGTTGTGGTGTTCGACGGAAAGAGGACGTCAATAACGCAAATCAAAATTTCATAGATATCCTCCAGAAGGCATGGGCTCGCTTCATCAAAAAGCACATAGGAGTCGACATGCCGTGTGATCTTTATATCAAGACAGACTTTCCGGTATGAATACAATTCGCACACCTAGTGTCATTTCTTTAAACACCATGAATATTTCATAACCCATCTAAATATAGTGTATGAGATAGGCGGAAGGAAACAACTTATGTGGCTATTACGTATGTGAGTGGATCCACGACTTTACCGGCCCAAAGAAAATGACGCAAAAAATTTCGATGTACGTATCAAAGTAAGAACAATTTCTTGCATTTAGTTAGGTATATGTATGAATTTAAAATAATGATATTTGTATGTGACAGGTTTGGAAAATGAAAGAAGACCTCATCGAACCGGAGAGAGTCGGGGCAATTTAAGAATCACTCTGGGATTCCTGATAGATGAGGTGATAAATCTCGTCGGTGAATTTTATGCCGATCATAGGATAAGCGTGGGTCAATTGGACGAAAACAAGGAAAACGATGAACATGAGTAATATTTAAAGTACTTGTGATGAAACAACTTATTTGGCTACTTGTAATATTTGATCCCAAGTGTAATATTTGAAGTGTATATAAACTATATATATATAATTAATATATATGTAGTCTTTGCTATGCGAGATATGAATATAAATATGAATGCTAGCTATACGCAGACGGATACGGATAGAATATAAATACAAATACGAATTAAAACTAAGAAAGAAAAAGGAAAGAAAAAATAAGCAAACAATAAAAAAATGAACTTAATACCGGCTGGTAACACCAGCCGGTACTAAACTGCCGTCCAACCGCCCTGCGTGGCGAGCAGTTTAGTACAGGCTGGTGTTACCATCTGGTACTAAATGCGGTATTTAGTATTGGGCACTGGGCCTGGTACTAAATGCATACCACTTTAGTACCGCCCAGGCTGTACCGGGCAAGAAACCGGTGCTAACTCGAGATTCTATCCTCGGATCCGTAGCTGTGGACCTTTCGTGTATCTGCACAAGGTGTCGTGTATAATTCCGGTTCTCGGTTCCATGCATGTGTGTGGGCTCACCAGGCGGGTACAGTGCACCTCGAGAACGAACCGCACGTAAGTACGCGTCTACGGAAACATCTCACACAGTTACACCGTGAGCTAGTGCCCGGGGAACAACCATACAACCGGGACTACATAAATTATACAAGGTTTTAGTCTCATGAATGCAAAGTAGTCCCTCCGTTTCAAATTGCAGGTTATTTTGGCAAATCAAGATACATAGCTTTTACTATACACCTAGATAAACATTATGTCTAGATACATAATAAAAATTACGTATCTAAATTTGCCAAAATGATCTACAATTTAGAACGGAGGGAATAATTGATTTAGAAAATCAAACATAAAAAATAAGTAAACTGGAAAATATGAGAGCTTAATGAAAGTATAAGGATCGGCATTATAACTGATCAAAATAGGCTCGGCATTATAACTGATCAAAATAGGCTCGGCCCTAACCCGATAGACAGCCGATATGGCTTGAGCCTGCTTGAAACAATTAAATCATTTTTTTTACTTTGAAAATTGATGGACGGTCCAATGCCGGTCCGATTCAGCCCTGATTTTGCAGGTCTGAATTA
Source organism: Panicum miliaceum (assembly GCA_032594955.1). Taxonomy (NCBI): domain Eukaryota; kingdom Viridiplantae; phylum Streptophyta; class Magnoliopsida; order Poales; family Poaceae; genus Panicum; species Panicum miliaceum. Next base: position 17,254,247 of record CM064059.1, on the reverse strand, counting down.
GACATGATCACATGATTTTGTAGGTCTGATAGAGTTACTAGACGAGCTTGGGAACTGATTTTAGGCTCGAAAATAAATTGGGCTTTTCCTCATACCTAATTGGCATGTTTTGAGAAGTCATCATGGAAAATAGGTAGCTATGTACCTGGGTTTCACTTTGGTTGGAAGGGTTTAGGTTTAGTAGATTGACTAAGTGTCTTTTATGCACATAGCACGAATGGTATCCGACGGTACCGCGCGGTAGAGATGACACGGGTAGACGGCAAGCGGGAGGTCGGGAGCTTGCATGGAGTACTGGAGTCACTAGGCAACCATGTAACTGAAACTTAATGGGCCAAATTGTGAGTCATATACCTAAAATCTAGTGGGCCGAATTGCCAGTTGAAAACCGTCCAAATCAATGTGCTGTCGCTAACTGTGGCGTAGTTATCCCCTGCCTAATTGGACGACTAATCATGAGAAATCGAGGATTAGTGGACATCATGTCTCACTGTTGTTATCGAAGTTTCTTATGAGAGCCAGGAACCAGTGTCGATTAAATTAAGAAGTTTTGTAGCTTATTTTGGTGTGCCATAAAGTTCAATCGAATATTACATGTAGCAGAGGTAGTTTGAGGTATTAGTTAGAGTCAACTTTCGTTGGTGTCACAGAAAGGATTAAATTCAGAAATCAGAGATGGGCATGCACACCATTGGAGATGAGGGTTCAGAATTGGATGGCATTTCAGCTGACTTCATCTCGGTGAAACTTAATTAACAAAACCATATAACGCCTCAAGATGAACTGCATGTTCTCATTATTATGCCAACATTTACCCCGTAGACCAGCACCACCGGATGCAAATCTCCTGGGACTCAAAAGAACCCCCATTTAGTCTCGAAACAATCTCAAACATTTCCCCTTTTGTTGAACGCAAGCATGGTTTGACATATATTTGAGCAACAACTCAAAACTGTTGAACTGAATTTCTTTGATTTTAAATCCTTCAGGCGACTTCAAAAGATGTAGCCGAAAGTCGTTGAATTCAGAACTTGGATGTAATTCACACATAAACAACCACAATTCAGTATATATAATAATTAAACAGCAACATATATAACACGGTTCTTGATCATTACATTACAATACAAGATTATACAAACACACACTAGAAGAGAACTAGCCAAACCAAAACAATATAGCAGATCTGAGCACACGACTTCCGTGACTGATCATCGATGACACTGATTAGGCCCTGATAGTGATGAGACACGAACATATCTAGGGGTTAACTCCTAACACGCACCTTACCAAAATTGGAGCCCCGGTGATGGTGAGACTAAGACGCACACTACTTGCAAGCAACCAAACCCTAGGCACGAACCAACCAACAACGAAACAATTATGCTTAGCGCGAGGACCACACAGAGACACAAGAGACCATGATCCATGCGAACCACGCGCGACACGTGACGTGGCAAAGCATCGGTCCTTGTCGCGCGCGTCGTCGGCGCGATCAGGCGGCGCGCGGGAACGCCGCGGCGGCGAGCGGCGTCTTCATCTCCAGCGAGAGCTTGAGCACCTCGTCGAGGCAGACGGGCGGCGCGCCGTCCGGCAGGGCCCACTCGAAAGCGTGCACGAGGCGGGCGACCCAGAGGCCTACGGTGGTGAGGCCCAGGTTCTTGCCCGGGCAGACGCGGCGCCCGGCGCCGAACGGGGCCAGGCGGAGGTCGCCGCCGCGGACGTCCACGTCGGCGCCGCCCTCTGAGGGGAGGAACCGCTCGGGCGCGAACGCGTCCGGGTCGGCCCACACGGCGGCGTCGTGGGTGATGGCCCACATGTTCACCATCGCCGTGGTGCCGGCCGGGACCACCATGCCGTTGGACAGCGGCACGTCGGCGGTGGCGAGGCGCGCCCAGCTCAGGAGCGGGCCAGGCGGGTGGGCGCGCAGCGTCTCGTTCACAACCGCCTGCAGGTACGGCATGCGCGCCACGTCGGCGTCGGTGGGGCAACCGCCGGCCCCCACAGTCGCGTCCACCTCGGCGCGCAGCCTCGCCTGCACCGCCGGGTGGCGCACCAGCTCCGCCATGCACCACTCGGTCAGCAGCGCCGTTGTGTCCGTCCCGCGGAAGATCATCTCCTGCCAAAGCCAAACAAATTATTTTCAGCAAGCTGACGCAGAGCCTTTTTTCCCCCCAAACAACTGACACAAAACTGTTTGACCCGAGAAGTATGCGTGGTGCTGTTGAAGAATGAAAGTGATTTGAACTTACCCAGAGGACAGCGACCATGTCGTCCTCGCCGAGCTTCTCGTCGCCCTCGAGGGAGAGGAGCACGTCAACAAAGTCAGCATTGTCGTCGGGGGCGGCGGAGTTCTGGCGGCGGCGGCGGCGGTGCTCATCGATGACGCCGCGGACGAAGGCCTGGACGCGCGGCACGAGCGCGGAGCACCGGCGGGCGACGTTGCTGGGGTCGTAGAACTGGGCCAGCCATGGGAGGTGGTCGGACCAGTTGAACGCGCCGAGGAGCTCGAACCCCTCGCGCACCATGTTCTTCAGCTGCTCGGCCTCAGCGGCGCCGGCGCCAGAGGAGACGTCGTAGCGCCTGCCGAAGACGCTGCCCATGATGTTGTTGAGCGCGGCGGTCTGGAGGTGCGGGCGGAGGACGACGGCGCCGGAGGCGGACTGCTCGGCGGCGATGGCCCGGAGCATGGCGCCGGCGTCGGCCTGGCGCCCGGGCTCGTGCGCGGCGACACGGCGCGGGGAGAAGAGGTGCGTGGAGGCGATGCGGCGGAGGCGGCGCCAGTACTCGCCGCTGGGCGCGAATCCAATGGCCCGCGCGAACATGAGCTCCCGCGCCGACCGCTTGACGGGGCGGTCGGCGAAGGACGGGTGCGCGAGCACCTCGCGCGCCGTGGCCGGGCAGGACGAGACCACGGCGGGCGTGTCCCCGACGGAGAACGCCATGAGCTCCCTGGCCCGGGGCCCCGCGGCGCGCGCCATGGCGGCGAGCGCGCGGTGCGGCAGCCCGCGGGACAGCGCGAAGATGCTGCCGAACACGGGCAGGCCGCGCGGGCCCACGATGGGCGTGGCGCCGAGGCGGCCGCGGCCGTGCGCCCACGCCGGCCCGCCCGACGACGCGGCCCAGGCGAGCAGCGCCGCCGAGACGGTGGCCAGGAGGAGCGCGGCGGCCAGGAGGGCCGGGTGCGCGCACAGGGTGTCCGCACCGAGAAGCGCTGGGAACGCGTACGCCCACCACGCGGCGTCCGTGCACGAGAAGGCGGCCATCGCCATGGGCGAGGTGTTCTTGCTGGCTGCTGCTAGTAGCTGCTAGACAGTGAGATGATGAGGCTATGGAGTGAATGGGTGAGGAACTTGGGCAACGGGAGTGCCGGTATTTATAGAGGAGCGGGGCCGGCGAGGGGTCTGGGAGTTTTGGTTCACTACTGCTTCTCTTGGGCTTGCTAACATGTGAGCGTAACTCCATGTCTCCATGGGCAACTGATGGGATGGAGCATAATAATTCTAGCATTTGATGGTGAAATACATGTAAACCTTGGTTCTAACATGAATGTTCTAGTAGATGATGAATTTGACATCCTTTTGGTATTCGTATTAGTGGGTAGGAGAATCCAATTTGATGTGGTCTCGTAGAGTCCAAAAGCATGTAGTGGGTAGGAGAATCCAATTAGTGGGTATAGTAGATTATGATAAATTTGTAAAAACAAAATTCACGAAGTTTTAATACCACTGTTATTGTTGCTAGCGTTATGCTTCATTTTTCTTTTCTTCACCAATACTTAGTAAATACCATGATTTTAAATCGCTGACTAAGACGTTTAGCAGTAGGGCTGCCGTTACGATGTTTAGCGGGTTATAGCCGGCTTTATCGGACTAAATGTCGCAGCGGCTGCCCTTCGTAGCAACTATAGCCATCTATAGCTGCAGTATATATGGTCGTCTTGACCTGCCCGTGTATTACAGGCTAACACATAAAGGGCCATGAGCCCACGAGAGCAGCCCCAGCGTACGTGTTTAAGGGCCAAGACCTCAATAGGTTTTCGTGACAGAGCCGGGGACATGATGTGAACTGAGTTTTGGGCTTTGGCGACAGTATAGCTCAACGTCCTGCCTAGTAGTACAATTTAGTGTCACACAACACAGGAGCATTAAGCTATTTTAGTACAGGAAAGCGTGCCCAAAAGTGGAACCGGCCAATTGATGTAAACACACCGGAAAAGCATTAAAACACACGTACATTAAACTACTTTGCTACGAACTAAGTAATAGTAGTTTGTCACACACACGTGCCAAAGCACGTTCTCTAAACAAAATTTGTTACACACAAAAAAGCTCGCTCTCGACACAAAAAAGCATTAAAAATTCGGACTAATTGTTGGTGCATGCGCGCACCCTGCTTTGGTGCTCAGGTTTGCTCAGGAGATTTGCTTCACCGACCTCATAATAATTATTTTTGTATTTTAGTCCCTTTTTCTCTACCCAAGAAAACATGTTAGTAGGCATCGTATCGTATCATGTGGCGCCGTATCTATTTTGATTTTGATTTGACAATGTCAGCGTATGGCCGTATGGGGATGTATGTCGAAAAGACGTGCGAGGATCTCCAATTTTAACGTCATCTCCAAACGAAAATCATGTGATGTATGCACGCACGAATTATTTGGAGGGAACGACCGGTGGTGCATTTTATATCCACGACTATATGCGATTTTAGGTGTGGAGCAAATCGCGTAATTTCGGGAGCTGCCGACGACGGTGCGGCACTGTGCGCGCCGTCACCAGTCACCACCAGCGCTCACCCAACCAAACTAGGACGACGACCGAATAACAACGAGCAGTGGTATTTTCTTTTTCTTCTTTCTCCAAAACACGCGACATGGCCTATCAGCACCGGTTGAAAAGATCCATCAGTAAACGGATACTAAGCAACTGAGACTAAAAGTCTTGATCTTTACTACTGGATCTTTATTACTGGCTGCATGCCCGGCACTAAAAGGAATATGTGCTTATATGCTGGTACATTCACCCACAAATACTTTCATTTGCACTTTGCAACACTCTTACAAAAATGATTCGTAGAAGCATCCCTTTTAGGGGCAGACGAGAAGTTTTCCTACTCCAGATATTCATGATGCGCATTGTATCAACCGATACACCCCTAAAATTGATTTTCAAGGGCGGAACGCGGGTGAACCACCCATGCAAATACCCTGATTTATAGAGCTGCACGGAAACATGGACCACATCTAAAAATCAACATTTTCAAGAGCGTGTCACGTTCCCATCTACCCCTAGAAATCATGGTGATATTTATGGCGACTCATCCAACGGTCCGCCCCAACTTATCCCACGCACGGTCCGCCCCTGGATCGAAAACCCATTTTCAGGTGCGGTTTGAAGTGTCAACCGCCCCTAAAAAAGATGCACAAAACAATACTTCACCTTCTTCATCCTCAAGCTCATCAGCACAATGACGAACCAAAAAAGATAGAGGTGCCACCAAAATTTTTAAAAAGGGGAAACGGAAGGTTTTTCTCTTCATTTCCTTAGAATTGGAGGTATAGAGATAAGCCTATGCTAATTCTTTGTATATTTTTAAGTTTGTTTCATAGAACAAAACTCATTTAGGGTTTGGTGAGAATATCTAGATCATGGTGTGGTTAGGTCATTTGGACCTCATTTTGGCTCATACTTTTGGCTGAACATTGTTTAGTTGAGTAGGAGCTTAAGAGTTTTTTTTATCATTTTAGCTCAATTTTAAATCTTTTAGGCAATAGTTGCTTATTAATGAATGGGGCATTTTCTAGGATCATAGATGAAGAGAGAAGATTTTTTCTACATCCAAATGACTAATTTAATGTTTTATTTGTCTAGATGTACCAATAGGTTTTTTTGACTCTTTTCTACACAGGCCAACATTAATTTCTTCCCCAACTTATTTAAAAGTTTTTAATCTACAATAATTCAAAATACATTTGTCCCATCATTGAAATGGAAGTGAAGGTTGTGATTCCTTTCTCTTTTTGTTAAAAAAATGGATAAGACTTGTATGTACACTGCATTAAGGACATGAGACTTTTTCTGTTGGGGATTGAACAAATTTATTGCAGCCGCGGAGAAGTATGCAATGATTGAGAAGATAAAAGACATACGTTGTCCATGCAAAAAAATGCAAGAATATGAGGGTATTCAAGGAAACAACTATTATCGGATCGCAACATCTAAATGATTTGGATATTCCATGGTGATATACTACCATCATCCGGGTCTAACACCCACAACACTGCTGCAAATCAGATGGGTGATAATGAGCGGTTTGAAAAGATGATAGAAGACCCCAATTTTGTTATGGTTGAGAACTTTGAAAAGGTTGGTGGTTGCGATGATGATGGTGTTGGTGATGGCATGGTGATAGTTGTGGTGATGATGATGGTGGTGGCGGCGGCGGTGTTAGTCGTGGAGATGAATTTGATGAAAGAGATTTTTTTTGGATAATTTGTTGCACCACACCAAAGCTAATATGTTATTTGATAGTGCAAGAGACTTAGCAAAATTTGAGATAGTAAAAAAAGGCAGCGAATGAAGGTGTATATGAGCATACCGGAGGTGTTGATTCTAAAAGCTAAATATGATTGGACTTACAGTAGATTCAATAATCTTATACGTATCTTAGCTTGGCTGTTTCCAAAGCCTAATAAAATCCCCACCAACACGTATTGTGCGAAGAAGCTTATCAGTCCATCGATTATGGGTGTGGAAAGAATTCATGTGTCCTCAAACCATTGTAACTTGTACCGTGAGGAAGCATTCAAAGACAGCAAATGCCCGGTATGTAACACAAGTCATTTCAAAAAGAATTCTATTATGGGGATGACGAGCTCACACTATTGGGAATAAAAGGAAGAAGAATGGTGGAAAAATGTGATGTTCCTCATATCAAAGACGACACTTCTTTAGGCATTGATGATAAGCAAAGAAAAACTCTTGCCTTGGTTATGTGCATAACCGATGCACTGGTGGAAATATGGTAAACGGAACAACTCAAAAGAGTCGTTGCTCTAGACTCCAACAACTCCAAATGGGAGAATACAGGGATTATAAATAACCCAATAACTCAAAAGAGTCATTGCTCCAAGGGCTAGTAAAAGTACAGTAGCGCCGGGATAATTCGGTGGTCACATGGGGCAGGCGTCGGATAATCCGTTGCCCTCTTTTGACCATATAGACATTGGACCTCTTGCCCAAATTTCCTCTAATGCAGCATTGAATCATCCGGTGCTTCTTCCACTACTTGTTGATGCAGCATGAAATTATCCGGTGCAACAATTTTTTTTTCAAAAACCTTTTCGATATTACTAAGTAGATCGATGGATGAAACAACTTGGTCCGCTGCCTTTATCCGCTACCTTCAAGAAAGTAGAAGATTGCTGCCTTCTGCAGATCCCATTAATCCGCTGCTCACAAAAATGGTACCAGTGGATCATCTGGTGCTTGGGACTTCTTCCACTGCCATTTGTACTTCTTCTTCTTCTTCTTCTTCTTCTTCTTCTTCTTCATTATCAGTAATTTGGACTTCTTTTTTGGTTTTTCCTATGATTTTCACTTGCTATGATTTGGATGGTCTTGCCATGATCTGGAATTCATCCATGGGACCTAAAATGCTTACCAATATACACTGAACAAATTTCTATGTCCGAACGACTACATCATCACTCAATCACCAAAATCACAATTAATGACCTAATAATGGGGGCATTTTTCTTACACAGACGTTCCCAAAGTATCCCACTATTAGAACAGTATCGACATATGGCGGAGGAACTGCAACAGGCTCTGGAGGGACCGTCGGAGCAAATGCAAGCTGATCAGCATCTGGTATATGAACTACAACAAGCACTGGAGGAACTGTTGGAGAAAATGCAAACTGATCTTCCCACACCACATTCACAACCTAATGCACTAGAAGCCCTGCCCAGCATGAACAAGAAACGACAGTTGATGTGGGACAATCAGGCTCAATCTATCCAACACCAAAACGAACCGAAAGGTGGTGGTCCCGCAGATCATACGGGCTTACGAGAAGACGGACAATGACATTGTGCACAACTGGTTGACCAAAAACCCAAGCAAGAAGATAGTGCAGAGTAATGTCAAGACAACAAAATCAGCTGATGTACTTAGATAGGGCCTTGGTGCTGATAATATTTTAGATTTGCCTGATTGCCCGAGGAAATATGACCCATGGAAAACAATTCCTACATGATTGGGCACTTAGTGAAATTCCAAGCACTTAGTTAAATTCGAAGTGAAATGCAAAGGTTAAATAAATGGTACCATGTTAGGCTCGCTGCAATTTGGGCATGGTTCTCGTTGGAGGTTTTCGTCCTAAAGATCAATGAAGATGCCGACCACGTATTCAATTTTAGTGATATGCATGCAATTTTCCGGATTGACCAAATAGATATAAACCTCATCAGAGTGTGATGCATGTTAGTGCCTCGTCTCATACATCCGATAGCTAGCTACTTGTTCTTATGCTATATTGCTTGTAGATATTAAGTATATATATACTGACTTGGATACATAATGCAGGATGTAATACATTAATACAAAAGCGCTGAGGAAAAGGTTGGGTTCCTAGACCCATATACTATTTCCCAAGAAAGAATACCTTAGGAAAAGATTGGAAGTTAAACAACCATCATTTAGCAGAGTTTAAGATGAAAAAGGAAAAATAAACTCATCGAGCAGAGGTTTCTGAAAAAACAAGGAAGACACAACAACAGCTTACATAACTTATATGATATTTGAATGGAAAGACAAGAATTATATATGACCTCCCTACAACTTTAAGTATGACTCACTTATTCCCCTGTGCCTCTCCTTTCCAAAAATTTTTATCTACATTGCTCAGCATGAATCCTACCTGTATAGCCATCACTAGATTGCTATTTTGCTCATTCTGAAGGATGACAAACTTTGCGTATTTGACTTGATGGACTACCCACGAGAAAGTTACAATGAATTCATATCCATCATACAAAAGTAAGATAATCAAATAATCATATATCATGAACACAATGGTTAGATACTAACTCCTTGTTCTTGACTTTTATACAGTGCATATAAGTTCTACATCTCAAAAGAAGGACATCATGATCCAAAAAAGCATAAGAGATGACTGAACACACAAACTTCCTATGCCACAAGTAAGTGCCTGGCTCCATGCACTGTGGCTATTACGTGCACGACTTCCATAGGGTACAAGGAAGGTACACCACAAACCTTGATAAAGTAAACCGAAGTTCGATCATAGCTCAACATATATATTGTCGGTGGAGAGTACCCTTCGGAGCGAAGAAACACCACAACAGCCCCGGGAAAACTCAGAAGAAACAAATAGGAACACGTGACACCTTCCGAGTAGAAATCAATTTTCTATTCACTATAGAACAACCGTCCCATCAGTTACAGTTACAGGGGTATTTATAGGGGGCGGTTCACCTACCCCTCCATAATTACACATTTTTACCCCTCAACAACTATATTCTCCGAATATTCCAGGGGTATACAGTAATTTCCTCTCTAGCCCTACTTTACACTCAGCAGGTCCTTCAGTCTATTGTCTACTTGCCAAAACCCCTTCGTCGGTTACCCTTTGGCCTCCAACCTTCGAAGAGTCAGGGGCGACCGGTTTGATACCGAGTTATCCCATCTGGGCTTCATCGATTAAACCCTTCGGGTCACCTTCGGCCACAACCCCTTCGGCGAACTTACAAAGCTCCTCACCTCTTGGGTGGCCTGGCTGATCGTTGACCTTGGCCTTAACCTTCGTCTCCGCGCCTTCGGGGGGATCCGAAGGTGGCGTACCCAACATACATGTATATGTATCTGTGCATTTTGCACACCTCACTAACATTTGCTTTCCATGTTTTCATTGCAGTTCCGTCCGATCCCAATGTGTAACCGCCAAATCCAAGAGAAGGAACTTTCACGCGATTGTTGCTGACTTGTGCCGGTTCATAATGCATAAGATTGTCAACCATTTGGGCACCTTCTACGATGCATCACGTGAATTAGCAATGGAAGACAAATATGTTTTTCTTCATGCGTAACATGATCAAAGGTGGAGATTTTGATCAATTAGTGTGAAGCCATCCATCTATTGTATTAAAATGTTTCATGAGTGACATGGTTGTTCGAATCAAAACACTTTTCTTATGGTAGTGTATTAAAACTTGTTGATTTATGAATAATTTATGTACTATATGCTAATGAATTATTATAAAATTTGACGAGATAATAACTAAAAACATGAAACATTGAATTTGACAGGAACCAAAATTTTAAAATTTGCTAGAAAATATCTTAAATATTTGGCAAGAAACACATATTTAAAATGTCAGCGAAAGTATTTCCAGGGCAGGCCATTCCATCATTTGCCTTTGGAAATAATTTTTGAGAGTGCTAATGACTTCATCTATATTGTCAGACCTGGGGCCACGGGACTGCGCACATGGCATAGAATATTATAGAATCAGAGATGGGGCATGTCCCGTACCTTATATCTGTTGTAAAGTAGTCGGATACGAGTTGGACTAGTCAGTACAGAAGGAAACTACCCGAGTAGTACTTGGGTAGGACTCCTAAGCTAGTATTGGGCTAGGATTCCATGTAATCCTGTCCACCCGGAGTATATAAGGGCGGGTAGGGACCTCCTCCAAAGTATAACCAATCCAAGGCAATACAAACCACCGTACAGAAAGTAGGGTATTACACATATCGCGGTCCGAACCTGTCTAAACCTTGTGTTGCCTGAACCCTCGAGTTCCTGATCTCGGCAAGACCCTACCTACAATCTACCACCTCGGGGGTATCCCTCGGTGGGCTTGGCGGTAAAACACCGACAGCTGGCGTGCCAGGTAGGGATGCTCATTGAAGATTCACCGGCGAACTCGATGGAATCGTTCAAATTCACCAGCGCCGTGCTCGACGAGGACACAACGTTTGTCTTCGGCTCCTGGGTCTGCATCGCCAACGGTTCAGGCAGCTTCAACAGCCACCTCTCCAACACCAGGAAGCCGGAGGCATCTGCAGCAACCCGACGCAGCGATCTTGATGAGTTTGTCAACAACCTCGATGAGATGCTGCTACCTGACCTAGCCAGGGAGATCGAGGAATAGTCTGTTTTCGACGCGACTTCTACTTGTGCTGAACAAGGACTCCTCGGATGGGACCCGATCTGGTCAGAGGGGAAGTGTACCTTATTCCCCTTCGGGCCACGTAACACAACCACTATCTACCAGGACAGAATGCGATTCAAGTCCCCCTCCGCATTGGAGGAGGACTTAGATCGCCTACTCAAGATCGGAGAAGGAGAAGCCACTGCATGCCGGGAGGCTCCTATCTTCGACGACTACGACTCATACTTGATGATGGCGCCCGGACCTTTATGGGTGGTCATCATTGCCTAATGATCACATCAACGCCACAGGACCGATTCGTGTACCGGAAGGGCATGAAACCCTCTGAGCTACTCGAAGACAACTCCCGCTTTGTGGCCCACCTCGACTTGCTGCCTTACCAGGAAGGCAAACCCCTCTTGCCCATCTACGAGGAGGGCACGGTGCTGGTCGACTACAGCTTCGACGAGCACACCTCACACTGCCATGTGTTCATGGCAGAAGAAGGCGAAGGCAATGGGGACCCCAATGAACTACTTGAGCAAATCTCTGAGGACGAGACTACGGTCAATGCCGACGACGAAACCGAAGCCCAACGCGATGCCCGTAGATTGAAGAACCAGAGACGTGTTGAGCGCAGGTGGAACGCCGCGGAGCGACAACAGTGTGCGCAGCGCAATCTGGCTGCCAAATTCATGGCTGCTGGAGAGGAGGCTTTCCGCACACTAATCGCCAACACGGTGGTGTTGCGGCCCTACTACAAAACTGCCAGGACCCCAATGCACAAAAAGCTCTCCTACTCTCCCAGAAGGCTTGGCTGCAACTCGATCGCCAGAACCCAGCTCCGTCAGTACACACGGAGCACATGGGTGATAGCCAAGCTGAAGGTAGTCAGACTGCTGGACGATGACCACAACAAACGGCTGGAGGCAACAACGGAGGAAACGACACCGCACAGGGCAGCCGCACTATTGGCGGAAGACCACGACAACCTACCAAGGGTAATCTAATTTCAGAACCAGCACGAGCTATGATTAGTCGCAACCGTCGGCTTGAGGAAGCCCTGACAGGAGACCTCCGCCAGTACATCAACAAGGGCCATGACGCTCGCAGAATCATCAATGCTAGGCACGAAGAGCGCGCTACAGCTGTAGGATACCGCACCCCAGACGACAGCGACCGATTCCTGGCGTTCACCTGTCACTTCAGCCTGGCATCATACCTAGACGGTTTCAAACCAGTCGGCATCACCATGTACGACGGCAAGCAAGCTCCTCAGCAGTAGCTCAGGTGCTACTCCACAGTCGTTGGGGCCGTGGGCGTCTCCAACACCACCAAGGTCGTCTACTTCCCGATGGCGTTAGAGCCTGCCCCACTCACATGGATGGAGAGCCTCAGGCCCGACTCCATCGACTCCTAGGAGGACCTGAAGCGGGTTTTCATCGACAACTTTCAAGGGTCGATCACCCGAGCAGGTACTCATCACGACTTGTCCTAGTGCAAACAGGAATGTGGCGAGGCCCTGCTTAAGTACACTCACCGTTTCTTCAAGACGTGCGCCACCATCCCTAACATCTCCGAAGAGGACGTCATTGACTGCTACCACTGGCATCAGCGACCAAACCCTATACAGGGATTTTGGCCGCAATCGCCCCAAGACCATCGCGGTACTCTGCGTCATGATGCAGTAATGGGCGGACCAAGAGGACCAGGAACGTGACTGCTTCCTGAGACGCGGCGGTGGCTACTACAACAACAACAACGACAAGCGGGGCAACGACCACCGCAACGACATGGGTCAGCAGGACTACTCGGCATCCTCCCGAAAGCGCAAGCCAGATGATCTCATCGTGGCCGTCGACCGACCTCCGCATGGCAAGAAGTTAGGAAACATGTAGGAGCAGTTTGAACAACTCCTGCACAAGCAGTGCCCATGGCATCTGAAGGGCAAGCACTCGGTGTGGGAGTGCTTCAACCTTTGCAAGTCCCTCAACACCCAGATGAAGAAGGGCAAGGACAAGATGGATGATGACCAAGAGGACAAGTCAGGAGGCGGCAACTTCCAGGACATCTTGAAGACCGAGTCAGGAGTCCGACTTCCCCTCCAAGCAAGCCCAAAAGCTCACTCTGCGAGGTCATGTCCATAGAGCCGGCAGTACCATGACTCCTCCAGTGGTCGGAGGTCCCCATATCGTTCTCTAGGTGTGATCAGTGGACCAACTTCTCTAAGTCGGGAAAGTTCCCACTCGTGCTGGATCTAGTGGTGGCCAGCGTCAGGCTCACCAGGTTGCTCATCGATGGAGGCAGCGGGCTCAACCTACTATTCGTGTGAGTACCTTGAAGAAGATGGGGCTCGACATCACCGACATGCTCACCCCAAGCAAGGCACCCTTCTACGGCAACGTACCAGGGAACTCGGCTACACCACTCGAGATGGTGAGTCTTCCATTCACCTCCGGCATGCGGGAAAACTACTGGACCGAGTACATCAAGTTCGAGGTGGCAAACTTCGAGTCATCATACCACGCCATCCTCGGACGACCAGCTCTGGCCAAATTCGTGGTCGTACCACACTATGTCTACTTGCTTCTCAAGATGCTAGGAAGGCATGGTGTGCTTACCTTCCGAGGCGACTACGACCAGGAGGCAATTGAGTATGCCTCGACTACACACGTGCTAGATTCTTCAGGAGAAGTACCTGCGGCCACGCAGCAACTCTCCTAGTCTGGCTTGGAGATCCCAACCAAGAAGTTGAGTTAGTCCAAGGTGTAGACCACCGGGGACATTGGCGTGAAATCCATCCAGCTCCAGGAGTGCGACATGACCAAGACAGCCCTAATCGGCACAGGGCTAGGTGACAAATAGGAAAACACGCTTGCCAGCTTCCTTAGGGCTAACCGTGACATCTTCGGAAACCAGCGGACATGCCAGGTGTACCCAAGGAGCTGATCGAGCACTCCCTAAATGTCAACACCAAAGCTACACCCAAGAAGCAGCGGCTACGGGGATTCACTCCGAAAAAGAGGGACGCAATCAATAAGGAGATAGCAAAACTACTCATGGCTGATTTCATCAAAGAGGTGTTCCACCCAGAGTGGCTAGCTAATCCTGTACTTGTAAAGATAAAGAATAATTATAATGAATGGAGGATGTGTGTTGATTATACCGATCTCAACAAGCATTGCCTGAAGGATCCCTTTAGGCTACCACGCATCGACCAGGTCATTGACTCTACAGCCAGCTGCGTACTACTCTACTTCCTTGATTGCTACTCGGGCTACCATCAGATTGCCCTCAAGGAAGAAGATCAGATAAAGACTGCGTTCATCACCCTATATGGTGTGTATGCTTATACAACCATGTTCTTTAGGTTGAAGAATGCGGACGCTACATATCAGCGCGCGATCCAGCTCCACTTCGCGGCCCAATTACACCGCAATGTCGAGGCGTACGTGGATGACGTGGTTATCAAGACCAAAACCACGACCACTTCATTGCAGATCTTGAGGAAACCTTCAATAGCCTACGCAAGTTCCGATGGAAGCTCAACCCGACCAAGTGCGTGTTTGGTGTACCGTCTGGGAAACTACTCGGGTTCATCATCAGTCACCGAGAAATCAAAGCTAACCGGAGAAGATCTTATCCATCACTGACATGGAGGCATCAGCCTCAGTCAAGGATGTCCAAACGCTTACAGGGTGCATGGCGGCCCTGAACAGATGCATCTCGAAGCTTGGCGAACGGGACTACCCTTTTTCAAGCTCCTTGAGTGGTAAGATAAGTTCTAGTGGACAGAAGAAGCTGAACAAGCACTACAGGACCTCAAACTCCACCTACAGTCACATCCAATCCTCACAGCTCTGTTGCTAGGAGAAAATCTGCTACTCTACATTGCCGCGACTACTCACGTGATCAGTACAACCATAGTGGTGGAGCGACAGGAGGAAGGCCATGTATTCCCAGTACAGAGGCCTGTGTATTTCGTCAGCGTAGTACTCTCTGAATCCAAGGTTTGTTACCCATCAATTCAGAAACTCCTCTGCATCGTACTCATCACATCCAGGAAGCTTTGCTACTACTTTGAAGAATACCACATCTCCATTGTCACCGACTTCCCATTGGCGTATATACCCCATAACCGGGACGCCACTAAATGCATCTCCAAATGGGCAGCGGAGTTGGGGGCTCTCTCCATCGACTTCAAGCCACACACAACCATCAAGTCGCAAGCACTAGTCGATTTCATGGTAGAGTGGCGGGAAAATCAGATTTCAACACCAGTCAACAAGCCAGAGCATTGGGTGATGTACATTGACGGTTCTCTCAAGCTCGACGGAGGCGGGGTGGGAGTTCTCTTCACATCTCAAAAGGGCGAGCAACTCAAGTACGTTCACCAGATCCTTTGGAAGGTATCCAACAATGAAGCTGAGTACGAGGCACTACTGCACGGGCTCCGCCTGGCAATCCCCCTCGGCATCAAGCGACTACTTGTCTATGGTGACTCCTTGCTGGTTGTTCATCAAGTCAACAAGGAGTGTGACAGCAACAAAGAAATCGTGGACAACTACGTGATGGAAGTACGAAAACTAGAAAACAAGTTCTCGGGCTTGGAGATTCATCATGTGATCCGAGATAACAATGTCGGAGCAGACGTACTCTCCAAGCCGGGATCTACTCAAGCTAAAGTCCCTGCAGGCGTGTTCGTGCAAGAGCTGCATCACCCATCAATTAAAAAACTAGATCCAATGATCATCGATCAGGGTTCCCAATAACCAGACCGAGAGATCATGATGATCAAGGTTGACTGGCGGGAACCCTTCATCAACTTCCTCAGAGAACAAAAGCTACCCCAACATTTAACCAGAAAGCACGGAGGTAGCACACATCATGAGACGTAGCAAGGGATACGTTCTGGTTGCCGACAAGTCGTATAAGCGAGGAACAGCCATAGGAGTACTCATGAAGTGCGTCCGAACGGAGGAAGGCAGAGGCAAACTCTGTGAAATTCATGACAGAGCCTGTGGCAATCATGCAGCATCACGCACACTAGTCGGAAAAGCTTTCAGATTAGGGTTCTACTAGCCAAAAGCCCTGGCAGATGCTGAAAATCTTGTTTGCCGGTGCACTAATGGTCAATTCTTCAGCAAGCAAGCTCACGTCCCGACGCACAAGCTCAGTACTATACCACCTTCTTGCTCGTAAGCCTGCTGGGGTCTCGACATGATTGGGCCATTGACAACGGCGCCAGGAGGTTTTACTCATGTGTTGGTGGCAATCGACAAGTTTACAAAGTGCATCGAGTACAAGCTGATTACAAAGCTCACAACAGACAGAGTGGTTGACTTCATCTACGACATCTTATATCGGTTTAGCTTCCCCAACACCATCATAACAGACTTGGACTCAAACTTCACAGCTCATGCGTTCTGGGGGCTCACCGACGGGCCAATGACCAGGTTGAATGCGCCAACGGCATGGTACTTGACGGCTTGAAGAAATGACTCTACGACGCAAGCAGTAAAAATGGTGGCAAGTGGATTCATGAACTCCCACATGTTGTCTGGGGGCTACGCACTCAACCTAGCAAAGCCACAAGACAGTCACTTTTCCTTCTAGTCTACAGATCAGAAGCTATCCTCCCTGCGGACATCATGTGGACATCCTCAAGGCTAGACATGTATGAAGAAGGCGAAACTGATGAGGCTAGACAACTTGAGATCGATTCAGTTGAGGAGGCACAATGCAATGCTCTAGTACAATCATCTCGCTACCTACAAGGAGTTCGGAGTTACCACGACTGAAACATTTAGGAGAGGTCCTTCAACATCGGCGACTTAGTCCTTCGTCGCATCCAGGACGAGAGCGGGTTGCACAAGCTCAATTCACGATGGGATGGGCCCTTCATTGTTTCCAAGGTTACAAGACCAGGGTCCTACCGGCTACAAGACTCTAATAGCCAGGAAGTTCCAAACTCTTGGAACATCGAGCATCTACGACGGTTCCACCCTTAGAGTATTTTGTACACAATCTTTCAGCTGCAAGATAGCATGTTATATCAATAAAGACTTGTTATGGTTCCCAAATGACTACTTCTCACGTGTGCTAAATTGTATGGCTTGGGGGCTTATGCCACGTGTACTGAACAATAAACCATCTTAGATCATAAAGGATTACTCGGGGGCCATTGTGGCAGAACCACCTAAATTAATCCAGCTTAAGTGCACTAACCATCACCATAGAGTTCAACAATGCAGCGGAAAATAAGCGAAAGTTCTAACGATGATACAAGATATCATGATGAAGCCCGTACATGACATTATTCAGCGTTATCATCATTGGTCGGGGACGCATCCCATTCCACCGACCAACTAGGAGGAAGAGTACACGGCCAAGTCAAACTAGCAACCATGTCCTCAAAGGTCTCACCTAAAATAAAGCCACAAGCAAGGCTGAATATACTGATACTCAGCAAGACTTACCCGACTAGTGGTATATTCTTAGCCGACTCCTAAACATGCAAGGCTTTTGGCTGAGGGTCGTTTTTGCCAAAAAGCATCAAAGATTGAGTCCTTGCTTTCAAATTTTAGCATCAAGTTCAAGTTGATTAACCATTCTATGTAAGCATTTATCCAAATCACGCACGTGGAAATAATTAATTGAGCATCCAACCAGATTAATCATCATCATTATTCCTCTTCTTACTCCATGTGGTAAAAGGGTCAAACAGTCTTAATGGCCACCAGAAACGGACGATTCGAATCAAATTTCTTAACCTTGCAAGGCAAACCTAAACACAAGTCACGTGGTTACTCCCAGAGTCACACGTGCGACTTTTTCCCTTTATTCCCATTTTGCGGAACAGGGCCACTGCTCTCAAGTACAGAGCCGCGCTCTGCACTCACCATGTGGCCGCATGGGAACAAAGTCAAAACGGTGGGGTGGTATGTTCCACGCCCCGGTTCAATCAGGTACTTAATGTTATCGATTACCATATTCTCGGCATGTGGTTAGTACGTTCGAAAACGTAACAACCACTACCACACACCGCGACCTTAGCATTTTCACTAAAAAGACGGGGCCTCAATCATCAATAGGAATATCATAACATAGCCCTGTCCGTCGACCTTATGATTCCAACATAATTAAAACAAGCAACTCCCATATCTCGCGAGTGACAGGAAATCACTCGACTTTTACCGGAGTCCTATTAGAATGGCAATCTAGTGACCGACACAAACTAGCGTTCATATCATAGGTACCTAGGATCATGCATCTATGTATTCAATCCACTCCTACAAACTTAATGCACAATACCATATATAAGTAAAAGTTGCATAAGGTTAAAAATAGGGGTTATGCACCGGGGCTTGCCTTCCTGAGCAGTGCTAGCCTTGGGCTCTTCCGAACTTCGGTTCGGGTCCTCGATGACTTCAGTTAGATTGATCTGAGCTTCACGCTGCTCACTCTCGGGCTCTGGCACCAGCTCGTAGGTTCCGTCGATGAGAGTCGTCGATTCTATATGAATGCATAGGTTCGCGTTATTTTGAGGATAGGATTTATCGATTATTTCACTATAAAGTTGTAATCCAACAAAACTTAAGTTAAGTTGTAAAATATTTTATTTATATTTTCTTGGGCAATCGTTTACCAAGTATAACTGAAACTAACTTACTTCATTAAGTAAGTGGGGGGTTTGTCATTTTATAAAATGCTATTTTTCAAAAGCAAAAAGAATTATTTATAACAGCTACTAGGGATAGTTTCCAGAGGTGATATTTTTATACGGAGCACATTACGTAAGGGCAAACCCACTGTAAAATTTTCAGTCATTTTCATGCAGCAGATTAATCATTAAAAATAGAGTAAATAGCTGCTGCTAGAATCTAGATCCATTTGTGCAGCTCAAACCAAGTAAGTAATGTAGCTCAAACTTTTACAGGGTGCTCACAAGACTATAGAGATCCTACTATGAAGTTTTCAGATTTCATTGTGCAACTGTCAGAGGATACAAAATAGAACAAAATAGATCTACATATTTTAAGATTTATTTTTATTGGCAGTTCTAGTAAGCATTTGAACTTCAAATTCTTCTAAAATGGTTTCCTACCCAAACATGTTCTCTGGTGAAAATTTCATATTTTCCCAAGCACAGGAACTATTTATACTTATTTAATGAATTTATTCTTAACTAAACTCATATAAGCAAGATAGGTAGAAGAAAAATGTCCCAAAATTTTTCCATAGCATATATGTGACAAGGAAACACTACTCTAAAAGTTTCACATGTAGATCTACAGTACAACATCATGAACAAGCACATCTAGCAATTTATTACCCAAAACAAGATTTATCAAGAACGTTTTCTAGGGAACATTAATAGCCTTGAAATTTTTACACAAACACCAGCATCACATGTATAGGCTACCATAAATATTTTGTGTCATTTGAGAGCTTTAAACTGCAGTTAGGAAAAAGACAAGTTCAACTAGCATTTAAACATGATTAAGCATATATCCATTGCTACAGTAAAAACTTTAAACTAAAGCATGTCCTATTATGGTTCCAGGGTGTAGATCCATTCACAAGGATTCCAAAATTTCTTCATTTACTATTTTATGATTTTTCTGTAATTTTAGATTGATTTTAAAAGTGGCAGCCAATTTTAAAACAAAGATTAACTTGGTTCTCGCAGATAGGTCCCTGAAACTAGCAGAAAAGACCCTAAAAAGAACATGGCAATTGCAATGTAGTACCTAGGCGGGGCTGCCATGGTTGAGGTGAAATTCCCG
The DNA here is from genome assembly GCA_032594955.1 of Panicum miliaceum. NCBI lineage: Eukaryota > Viridiplantae > Streptophyta > Magnoliopsida > Poales > Poaceae > Panicum > Panicum miliaceum. The sequence goes on along the minus strand of CM064059.1, from coordinate 17,234,276 downwards.
GCGAGGGAGGGCTCGCCGGTGGTGGGAAAGTGGTGGGGGAGCACGAGGAGCTCACCCGGGTTCAGTTTTCTATAGGAATCGAGACCGGAGGAGGCTGGTAAGGGGGTCGTCGGCGTGCAGGGACTCGGGGCGACCATGGAGAGGTCTGCTCCGGCGAGGTAGGGGTCCGGGGCTGTGGTCTAGCAGCTTAAGGAGGTGCAGTGGGAGGAGGGGGAGCTCGCTGGGGGTCAATTTGGGCGGAGGGAGGCCAGAGGTAGGGGCTCTACGGCGAGCTCGAGCGGCGGCGGCAATGACGGCCGGCAGTGGAGCTCGTGCGCGAGGAGGGACGGCCCGGGGTGGCTTTTATAGGCCAGCAGGAGAGGAAAAGGAAGTGGGGAGACCGGCGGAGGGTGAGCGCGGCCATTGGGCGCCGGCGTGGCGTGCGACCGGAGCAGCAGCTGTGTTGAGCGAGAGGGATTCGGCGTGGGGGAGAGGTGATGGCGCGCAGTGCGATTGGGCGCCCAGTTGCGGCAGCGAGCTAGCCGGGAGGCTTGGCCGGCGACTGGCTTGGCGCATAGTGGCCGGCGGCCGCTGCCCCTCGATGGGACAGAACAGGGGAGGGAGAGGAGGGAGAGAAGAGAGAGAAAACAGTTGGGTTAAATTCAAATTATTCTCAAAAAAAATTCAATTGAAGCTTGAAAAAACTTTGAATACGAAAGTTATGTAAAATTTCAAAACTTACAACTTTTGTTTCAGGCAAAAGTTTGTTTGAGTAATGGTTTAAAAGTTATTTTAAATTTACTACTACTAGGATTTGAATTCCTATTCCTGAATTCTAAAATTCGAATTTGCAATTGGCCTTTTAAGTGAACTTGCTAGGCACTTAAAATATGCATGTGTTTATATGCTACATTTGTTGTGTCAAGTTGAGCAAGAAAGATTTCAAACATAAAATGGAAAAGTCCCATATACACACATACATATACATGCATACGTACATATATGACATGTATTATTTTAATTATTCTTGGTCATTATGCATGATGTTGTGTTTCTTATCCTTGTTTTAGCAATTTCAAACACCTAAGGTGTTACAGCTGTGCCACGACTACTACCTATATGACTACTATTACGCCCATGAGGCTAAGACATAAGTTATACTTGTGCAAGATCGTTCTAGTAACACCTACAAGTACTAGTCTTATCTTAGACAGTAACTACGTAAAGAGACTTCTGAAGGGGTTATTAAACCCATATTCCCAGTTAGGCTCTGAATAAACGCCAAAGGCAGTAACATCGAACCTATACTTCCAAACAAACTGGAGTACCATCACGCATGGACAAAATCTAGGTTGTTTGAAGGGCCCATCATTTAGTCGCAAGAGCGCACGCCAAGTTAATGACTATATCCAGAGTCACTACACACGGAGTAGCTTGACCCAAGCATATCACAACATCTAAGTCCTATGATCGTTGGTGCTACTCAATGAAGCAGTGTACAGAATGCATCGAAAGGCATCAAACAAAAGACATATCTACTTATATTTACAGCCAAGCAGATTGTTCATGACATGATCATAGTTCCAATCCTGATCCAGGCTCTCGACTATCTTCTGAGCCATTGGACTTACTTCTTAACGTACTCTGCAAACTTCTCTTCAGAGCAGTCCGCGGCCATACCATCGGCCAGTGGACTCAAATTGGCTTTGGGCCAAGACGACTTGACAAGCCCGAGGATGTGCGCCACGTAAGTTCTGGTGGTCTCCGAGACCTAGCTAGATATGCTCTACAGGACTTCACGAAGACGCTCCAGCAAAGTTCTGCTGTCTACTACTCCTACCTCTAGAGGATCCACCATGTCAACGATTACCTTTGCAGCGCCCTCAAGGTCTTTAAGTTGTTTCTGCCTCAGCTCCTTCTCCTCGGCTAAAGACTTGATCTATTGTATGCACTGCACGAGCTGCTTATCAGCATCTTCAAGCTGCTTCGCTAGGAGCCCCACGTCATCTGAACAATGGTACACAAGGTTCTTCATATCAGTCAGCAGTTCTTCTTTAGACTTTAACATATTTTTGAGTTCTACGGACAAACAACAAGGAGGAGTACTCGCACAAATTTAGAGACTACTACTCGACTGCAACAAACTGGACAAAGTACTCGGGAGAAAGTTACCTCGATGTGCCTTGGCCTGAGACTTGTTCTTTTCAGCAAGGTTTTCAATTTTCTTCTTGAGGAGCCAGACCTCCCTAGTGCGTTCCAACTTGATGGTGTCCAGCTGACGCTGCAACTCAATATTCTTGTAAATTTGGGCATTGATCTGAGCATCCTTGGACTGCAACTAGCGAAGGCCATCTTCAACAACTCTCAATTTGTCTGATTTTAGCCTGGATCGATTGGCCATCTTCTGTTTGACAAGAGAAGTATGCAGATTAGCAGATGACAAAACTAGTCAACATATATCCAGTTCCAGGTGGAGCAGAATACATACCATGGAGAATTTATACAAGTTCTTGAATGTGTCCTGGAATTGCTTCAGGGTTTCCGCAGCCAACATCAGATCATTGATGAGGTCCGTCGGGACAGCGTGTTGCCACCCAGATGGTGTTATCAGGATATTACATTATGAAGCGCTTGCATCTCCAGCACTTGGTCGCTGCTGCGGGGTACCTGTCACCTCACTCGCGGAAATTAGTCTAGCCTTTGGGAGAATGGTACTCGCGGGCGGGGGCGGCAAAATTGGGTTACCTAAAAGGATCTCGGGGGCTGGCTCAGCTGTCCCGGACTCATCTCCCTCGACTGATGTGGCACCCGCATCACATCCTTCGACCTCAGTGGTGACGGACGCTGGAGTCTTCTCTGTTACCGGCAACACAACATCAGTTGTGATTCCCAGTCCGGTCTCCAACGCTGCAACATCAGATTCTCTTTCTAACTTGGGGGCTGGACCAGTCGAGGCATCGCCAGGCTGATCCAAGCCCAGAGCTGAGGATTTCCTACACATAGCAGAGCAGCAGTCAGATTTGTTATCAATTACAAAGCTACAAAACAAAATTGGGAAGTACTCGAGTACTTACAACAAAGACCTTTTAACACTTAGTTTCTTCACCTTGAGTACCTTGGGCACCGGAGCAGCACCCAAAGTACTCGCTAATGTCAGCTTGCCAGCCGAGGCTGGAGATTGTCTTGGTGGGGCACCTGATGCAGCTGCGGACAATTGAAGGCTAGCCAAGGGCGGTGTTTGCCTTGGCATAGCTCCGGCATCGCTTACCGACAGGTCCACTGTAACAGAGGACACATCCTGTTTCGTTGCAACATCATCCCCGATTGTTTCCTCCTCAACCCTTCGCTTTGAGTGCTTGGGGTTAGAAGCGGCAGCACTGAAAAAATGAGAAAGGGAGAGCATTTGGAAAAATCAGCAAAAGGAAAAACCAGCAAAAGTACTCACGTGTTTCAGAAATATACTCACCTTGGTTGTTCATCATCATCATCGCCATCTGTAGGGATGATCGCCTAGCGCTTCCGGGCGGTGACCCTTGGCTTCTTGGGGTGGCTAGGCAAGAGTTCACCACTAGGACAGCTTGCACCTTCCTAGGTGGTACTCATGCCCCTCTTTCTCTTGAGGTCTACCAAAGTACGCTCATCATCAGTACCATCATCATCTTCATCAGTCACTAGATCGATGGCAGGACAGTTAATTCTGGGCGGCTGATGCGCCCTTGGCTTCAAGTGGCTGGGGCGCTCTATCTCGGGAACTGGCAGTGAACTCCTATACAAGTCCGTGTGACCTTGCAAGATTATCAACGCACATTAGATGCAGTACACATGGATAATAGAAAGTACTCAAATGAATGGGTAGCGTATTGGGTTTGGCTAGTTTTTGGCACAAAATAGCAGCGGAACATATAGTACAGTGTATGCATCCATCAGCACACGCCCTACTCGCCACAGCACTTCCCCCGACGGCAACTCCTCTGCAGACATGTGTGAGGGATCTTCAATCTCAAGGTAGTCGAAACCGAAGCGATTCCTCGTCTGCATTCCTCTTCTGCAGGGGTTGATCTCCGACGCTCAAAGAATGAGTACATCACAAATGCACAAGTGACACCCATCAACTTCGGCGTTTGGATCAATTTGATCAACTCTTCGACTTGTTCCATCTCAGATGCAGGGGGTTCTGATTCCACTCTGGCTGTGATTTTGGTACTCCACCAGTCCTTAATGGCAATCATGGTTTATGATTTCCATCATAAAACCACAAGTCCTTCCAACCTAACAGACTAGTTGGGAACCTGTACTTGATTTATTTTTCATCCATCTTCTGCTTCAACTGAAAACTGGCCCCTCCGACTACATTCTAGTTCTCTGCGCTCGGCTAAGGTTTCACTCGGAAGAGGTTGCGGAAAAGGGCAAAATGAGGCTTGATATGCCCAAGAAAGCCTCACAAAGGTGAACGAAAATAGCTACATGAGCTATGGAATTCGGGTCGAGGTTATGGAGTTGGAGACCATACAAATTAAAGAGGCCACGAAGGAAGTCGGAGGCAGGGAGGGCCAATCTCCTCTTAACAAAATGCAGGAAAAGAAAGATCTAATCTACATTATCCTGAGGATAAGGCTGACGAAAAGAAGGATGGCACTGAACAACATCTTTCTCTTGAAGAAGACCCTCGGCAACAAGACTTAAGAGGTCGTTTCTAGAGCACTTACTGTAGTTCTAGTCGCTACTTGCGGACTTGGCTTCCTCCTCCTTGTGCTTGTCTCCCTTGGTGGCGGCTTTCTTGTTCCCCATCCTTGTAGTCACGAGCGTCTTCACTCGCATACGCTCAGGGGCTCGAGGAGAGGAGATTAGATCTGCGCAAGGGTGTGCAAAGGCGGCAGCGACTACAGTGCAGGAGGGAAGAAGAGGCGGAAGTGTAGCAGTTCTAGATCTTGATCTAGGAAATTGCGGCGGCTAGGAGACAGAGGAAGATGAAGGGCTTACACAATAGAAAGGCAAGTGAAAGGGTAAGATTAACCCTAATAACCAGCGGCGGGCCTAGAATTTACTGTGCGGAAGCTGAAGAGTTTTTCTCGGGATAAAGATTTGTTTTGAGTGGTAATTTAGGATAATTTTAGGGAAGTTATTTGATTCACCATTTTTTCATGATCACTATCCCCAAAAAAGGAATTTTTTTGAATTCCAAACCAATTTTCCTATTTTAACCATTAATTCAAGTTCACAAGATACTTTACAATGCATGCCACGTTCATTTGGATCCTTTTTCCAAATCCTATGGGATTTGAATTCAACGTCCGAGGGCTGCGAGACACGTGTCATTGACAGTTTATTTTTCAAAAATATTTGGAAGATAAATAAAGAAGATTCAAGATCAATTTGACCCTTAGCCGGATTTTTTTATTCAACCTAAGACTCGGGGGGTTACTCCATATGGAGCGATGTTTCATCGCACCCCATATAAAAGATTATTTCTGAAGACTTGAAGACTAGTCAAGGCATGAGCACCTCACAGTCTCGAAGCAGCCAAAGAAGTACTCGGAAGACACCCTGAAGATGGAGGTTCAAAAGAACTCGAGGATGACTTCAGAAGTACTCAGAAGCCTGCAGTACTCGGCTCCGAAGAGCTCGGGGGCTTGTCAGACCCAGGGCCACGGGACTGCGCACATGGCATAGAATATTTTAGAATAAGGGATAGGGCATGTCCCATACCTTATATTGTTGTAAAGTACTCGGATACGAGTAGAACTAGTCGGTACAGAAGGAAGCTACCCGAGTAGTACTCGGGTAGGACTCCTAAGCTAGTATTAGGCTAGGATTCCATGTAACCTTGTGCCCCCAAAGTATATAAGGGCGGGCAGGGACCCCCTCAAAAGCATAACCGATCCAAGGCAATACAAATCACCATACAGGACGTAGGGTATTACGCATATCGTGGTCCGAACCTGTCTAAATCTTGTGTTGCCTGCACCTTCAAGTTTCTAATCTCAGCGACACTACAATCTGCCACCTCAGAGGTATCCCTCGGTGGGCTTGACGGTAAAACACCGATATATATTGTAGAAGTCATTTCCAGGGGTGGACGAAGCCACGGGCCACCTCTTAAAAAGTATTACTAAGGGAGATTATAGCATGGCCCGCCCTTGCAAATGCTCTATTTTTAGCTGTGAAAATATGGGCGGGTCGGCAAATGTCGCTTCTTTTTGTTAGGTCAATAATTGTTATGTACGAGGTTTATGAGCCAGCAGCACTAGTGCCGTGCTCTCATTAGTGAAGAAATACGAGCATACTCTTAGTTTAGTTTGGAAGGGCGGGCCTGGTGCAAGCGGTAGAGTCTTACCGCCTGTGACCGGAAAGTCCCGGGTTCAAGTCGCAGTCTCCTCGCATTGCACAGGCGAGGGTAAGGCTTGCCACCGACACCCCTTCCCCAGACCCCGCACAGAGCGGGAGCTCTCTGCACTGGATACGCCCTTTTACTATTAGTTTAGTTTGGTCATGCTCTTCTAGTTTACAGCACTAGTTAAATGCATAATTTTACTAGTAAAATTCCTTATAATTTTCCTGTCATTATCATGATGATAATTGATTCATTTTAGTTGATCAATTACGCATGTTTAGATCTGATCTGTTGCAAGACAATAAGCATGTCTAGCTTTAATTTGTTGATCGTGCTATATAATAGTTGATCATTTCAGTTGAGCAATTAAGCATGGTAAGTTCTAATTTGATGCCGGTGTATAAATAAATGTCCTACGAAGTTACAAAGTAATCTCATCGATCACCCTCTTGATACCGATTGTTACGTGCTCAATCAAGCTATCTGAAGAAATTGCAGCCACTTAAGAACGACTGCGTAAACCGTTCTCTGATGCAACATCATTACGTGGCGAGCTATAGAGGCTGTAAGTGATATCCTTGCCCAATTTTTTCAAAAATTATTTCCCTCAGACTTTGTATACTGGTAGCAACTAGTACTACACTTACCTCACACAATCACCTTCGTCACGTCGCAATTAAACAAACCATGAGCTGACTTTGCATTGGGCTGCATAGTAACTGCTCCGTGTATTCTAAGCTTCATAGACGACCTTTGTTTAATCCTCCATGAGAGTTTGGTGATCAGTTCTTTAGATCCATCATGAGGGGAGCATAATTGATTTTGCTGACGTGCCATGCGCGGTTGAGCGCCAGGTGTCCGTTCTAGGGATAAGAACTTGCGATTATGATATGTGTCTTTCCTGATAGATATACCTTGGTATCAGCATGGAATGTTCGAGCGCTGTGAGATGTTAACAATCTACTCGATCTAAATTTTTGTGTCACCATGCATGTTTAATTGGAAGACTGCATGGTGATAACAAGGTGCACGTATGCTGCATTGCTGCTGGCATGCTGCTGGAGTATATCCAGCAAGAGCTTGCTGACAGAACGGGGTGATGCCCCCATGTTTTCTGGAGGACTCGTATAGGAGCTGACCCTAGACCACGAGGCTGGAATTGACTAATTGTTGTGTTTTACTTCTTCTTGGTACAATCTTATCGAATACGTTCACATTTTTTCCCAATCAATATCATATATATACAATTTTTTAATTAACAAAACAAGTCACTTGATGATTTATTTTGGAGAACTAAAAGGCAAAATTATTTTATTGCATAATTAATATTGTATCTGGTATGAGAATGCTAAAGGCGTACACAGTATGTATACGGGAGTACGGGACGAATGAGTACATGCTTTGGGTCTCCACATGGTCCAGGAGCTAAAAATCAACCCGGCCGTAGTAGTAATACGTACTAGTCCAGTAGCTGGATCAAGTTAGGTCGGCAGTAGGGCGGCTCCAATCTTCAAGTTGTAGCCGCTTGTGACCTGGGTTTGCGCGCGCGCAGCAGACTTTGTGAGCTAGGGCTCGCGGCGGGCACGCAGATTAAGCTCGAGGACACTTGTTGGCGGCTCATGGAGCCGACCTGAAATTGAGATCTACACCCAACTCCGATCCGGAGAGAATTTCAGGCTCCAGTTCTGCCCTACCCAGCTGTTAGTTGTTTACTCCCATGGTTGGGAATTGAAGCTCGCAGCAGACTACTACTAATTTGCAAAGACACATGCTAACTGCTAACACCAGCCACCACCGCAGTACCGCGTTGCGGCTGACACAAGCCTTTCTGCGGGATGTGAAACCGACTCAACCAGTTAACGACCTTGGTTAGCGAAACAAAGTGAAGGACAGGTCATTAGCTGGCATGTGCCGTATTAGGTTTAGAATTAGTTTCCCCATACTAGCAGTGTTTAAAATAGCGGCTAAGGCATTTAGCGGTTGGTTGGTGTTTGTACAGGCTAAGAAAGGCTATAGTGGGCTATAGTCTAGCTAACCCATTTAGCGGTTCTGTAAATACCATGTATAAATCTATGAGTAATTTTGCATATAAACATGAAATCAAGAAAATTCCGTGCACTAAAGGACGTCTAGGGCTTCATTCCCTCGTTACATCATTGACGAAATACTACGTTTTGAAAATGATGAAGTTCAATATTAAACTAACAATAAATAAAGACCAATTATATGGTTTAGCTAGCTAAATAACCTTTAATTTAGCGGCGTATAGCCGGCTATTAGCGGATATAGCCTTTTAGAGCTAAAAGATGGATATTCTAGCCTTCTCCTCTCCCGAAAGCTATAGGGGGCTACGACGGTGGCTATAGCCGGCTATTTAGAACCTCGCATACTGGTCCTGGTTCATCAGTGAAGCAAAGGACGACAGATCGGCACTACCAAAAGGGGCCGGCAAGCAGTGCAATGCAACGGCGAGGCTGCAGCTTGGGAATTATATTACTATCTAGCAGATTAAGCTACTGGCACCGTTCAAAGAAAGCGTGCTTGCTTTACAAAGCAGGATCGATATGATCGTCTTCAGTGCTGCGCGTTGATTCTCCGACAGACAGACACGCAGACGGCCGCCCAAACATGAGAGAGAGAGAGACTAGTTTACCAGATACAGCCTGCCGGTTGCTTCACACAAGGTGGCATGAATCAGAGAATTGCTAGAGTATACTCCTACGGTGGTACTGGCAACTGTACACGTTTTGACTGGCGATCAAGCTAGTATCTGGCCTCTTTCACCTAACAACAACTAGTACCTTACTTGCTCGATCCCAATGCCGCGCGCCGGCCCTGGTTCCTGACACCAAAATACCGCTCCCGATTCATGCAATACCTTCCGCCGCCTCGTCGTCAACATCCCTGCTGGCGTGTCGTGCCAGCAAGCACACAAGCCAACGATCCTCCCGCTGCCGTGACCATGGCACAACACTCCTTTTATCTTTATCTCCAAGCCTAGAAGAAGCCTCCGACATAAATGTGTTGACCCTCGACCTAAAACCTAACCTCACCGAATAGGATGAAAGATGACCGTTATTTACAAATCTCCATGCTAAATCTTTGACTGATTCCCTCTCTTCTAACAAAACACAACAAACAAATTAAATAGCATGTTTCTGTATATGTTTACTGACGCAAGGAGTATATACAAGATACCAGACAATAATTATAGTAAAAAAACGGAGGGAGTAATCACTGACATAAAAAAATATCACTAACTGCGAGGATGGAAAAGGACATATATATGCACCGTCCATACTGAAGCAACTTAAGTAAGAGGAAGTAGCTAGCCGCCAATGGGACAAGTGCAATTTCCCACGCACAGCACATGATACCGAATCTTCTACAAACTCCAAAAGGCAGCAAACATCCTCCTCTCCGTAAGGATCTTCCACGCACTACTAACTGGTCAAAGGGTCTCACCTTTTGTACACAGTGCTTCTTCAAAACAAAAAGCTGCAAAAAGGAAGCGTCTGCTTTGCAGTACTACTCCGACACGCTGCCAAACAAGGAGGATTAGTTAACAAGACGCATGCTTAGCTAGTTAATTAAGCACCTAATTGATCATGCACACTTGTCACTAAATTAGTGTGCCATGTCACACACATGATGCTTACTCCAAACCGACACCGACTCGCACTCAGGTCGCTACTAGTATGCTCCTCCTTGGGTCAACGGTCACCGTCCGCCACCGCACGCTCTCTGCACACACGGTGTGGAGTATGTAATAATAATAATAATAATATTTTTATATACTATGATCTTGTATTGTGATACACATGATAAAATAATTTTATTTTCTTATCTTCAAAATATGTGGCGTCGTTTTGCATGTTTGTTGTACCTGTACTCAACTGTTACCCTATTTAACTAGCTAGCCAATGTTCCAAAAAAAAATTGATTGTGGTAGCTAAAATTAAACATCCTCAAATACGTATGAGAGCTGCGCATCTTTGTATTAAGTAGAAGAAACAAGTTTTACAAGAGATTACAAATCGACGCGGAGCAGCCAAGTGCTCACGCTGACCATTAACCGAGCCGTGGCCCAGAATGATCATACAACCGCTAGGCTAGCCGCTTAACCTATTACTCGCGATACAATACGACCGAGATGCGATGCCCCGGCGGACACCCAAAGGAGAGCTTCCTGCAGGATTGTGCCTTGCAACTCCAGGCAGGTGCAAGAAGAACGCTGGAATAGACGTGCGTTCCTCTCCTTCCACAGATGCCAAAGTGTGAGCATGAACAGCGAGTCGAGCCCCTTCCTGTATTCCTTGGGCTGAAGCCGACGCAGGTGCGCCCACCATTCCTGCAGAGACATGTGTGGGCAAGAGCAGCTGCAGTGACAATTGCTAAGAACTCTCCACCAGACTTCGCGAGCGAAGCTGCAGTTGGTCAGAATGTGGTCTGCAGACTCCAGCTCCTGATCGCAGAACCAACAGACTGAACGCGCCTCCAAGCCGTGCCGCAGCCGCCTATCAGCCGTCCAAAGTCGTCGACGGGAGGCTAGCCAGGTGAAGAATTTAATCTTTGGTGGTGCCCAAGACCGCCAGATGCGCTTGGCCCCCTCAAAACCAGTGTTGCCTTGCTGGAGCAGGTTGTATGCTGATTTTGCCGAGTAACAACCATCTCTGGTCCAGCGCCAGGTGAAAGAATCCTCTCCATCAGTGAGCTGCACCTCTGAAAGAAGGTTCCAAAGATGCAGGTACTCCTCAATTGCTTGCACAGACAGAGTTCCAGTAATTGATCTTACCCAGCGCCTATTGCAAAGCGCCTCAGCTACTGTCTGCCTTTTCTTGGCTCTCGCAGAGACCAAAGAGCACAGCGTTGGCGCCAAATCAGAAATGGCCGACCCATGCAACCATTTGTCAGCCCAGAATTTCAACCGTCTGCCGTTCCCGACTTGGATGTCGATTGAAGCATTTACCAGAGCCAGCACCTCGGGTTCAAACTGCATGTCAAGTTCTGACCATACTCTCCCATCATCAGTGAGTTGAAACCAGAGCCAACGTGCTCTCAAGGCGAACCCAGCTAGCTTCAGATCGATCACCCCCAGACCACCATGCAGCAAAGGACGGGCAACAGCTTCCCAAGCCACAGCACATTTACCTCGAATGGAAACATCCTTCCCGGCCGAAAGGAATTTCCTCTGCAAGGCTGTGATTTCTTTGATTCCCCAATCAGGTAGCTTGTTGGCCGTGAGAGTGTAGGTGGTCATCGGACCCATGACAGACTTGACTAACTGAAGACGGCCAGCTTTGTTCATCAATGGCCCCTTCCATAACGGCAGTTTTGCTGCAACCTTTTCGATCAGCGGCCTGATTTGGGCCTTTGTTGGGGCCCTTGTCGACAGTGAAAGACCAAGATACCGGATCGGGAGGTATTCTACCGGGCAAGGTAGCTGCTCCTGAATATCCCCAAGGGCGCCGTCACAACCAAAAATCGGTGTGATGGAGCACTTGCCATGTTGGTATGCAGACCTGAAGCTGCCCCAAAGACCTGCAGAATTGCCGCCACGCTCCGGGCCTCTTGAACAGTAGGCGATGCCATCAAGATAACATCATCAGCATACATGCTGCATCTGAATTTGATCGCCCCATGCCCCAGCGGTTGCAACAACCCTTCCTCCCCAGCCTTGGTGAAAAGCCGGTTCAAAACAGCCATTGCTAGGATGAACATCGGTGACAGCGGATCACCTTGCCGCAAACCCCTGAGATGGTGAATTGGTGCACCTGGCTGACCATTCAAAAGAATTCTGGTAGAGGCGGTCGAGAGCAAGAGCGCAATCCAATCTCTCCACCTCTGACCAAAACCCCATGCCTCCAGCACTTCCAAGACAAAAGGCCATGCCACCGTGTCAAAGGCCTTAGAGATGTCAAGTTTCAAGAGGAACTTTGGTATTTTCCTCTTTCTCAACAAGACTGCAGCCCTCTGCACATACTTGAAGCTGTCTAAAATGGAACTCCCTTTCACAAAAGCAGTTTGGTTACAGCACCAAAGTATGCAGGTGTGGGGACAGGCGCCTGGACAACAATTTAGCCACGAGCTCCGCGAAACTATGGATGAGGCTGATGGGCCTGTAATCTTTTGGTGATTTGGGCACCAAGATCTTTGGGAGCAAGGTCAGGAGGGCACCATTGACACAGCGGAATTGTCTTCTATCCACCGTATAAAAAGCATTGAATGCAGCCAAAATGTCCCCTTTGATGATTTGCCACGCTGTCTGATAGAATGCTGCAGTGAACCCGTCAGGCCCAGGTGCTTTATCGAGTTTGAGTTCCTTAATTACCGACCAAATTTCCTCTTCGGTGAAAGGAAGGTCGAGAGCAGACATGTCCCGCTGCTCAATTCCCAGGGCCTGCAAATCAAGCAAGGTCGAGAGCAGACATCAATTTCAGATCAAAGCATTGTACTGAACTGCGTGAAGTATCTAAGCTTCCTTCCAATCAACATTAACATTATATATAGCGGGTCAACTAAATTAGCTGCGGTGATGAAGTAGTGATAGATTTAGTGATTGGGTCTGGGGTTGCTGTCGGGCAAAAGATTTGCAAGTCCTGCGCAAGTTGGTGCAACGAAATCGCGTTAAAATTTTTCGTAATGAACGCACCTTATCCACTCCATTAAACCCAAACTCATTACTGCACGAATTTCGATGCAAAACGCGCCGAACTGGTGCGATTAATGCACAAATTCGTACCACGAAGTCGCGTCGGAATTTTTCGCAACGACCACAACCGATCCACTTCATTGGACCCCAAACTCGTATTTTGAGAAGTTTCACACTGTTTCATTACTGCACGAACTTCGGTAAAAACGGACCGAACTGGTGTAATTAAAACACAAGTTCGTGCCATGAAGTCGCGACGGAATTTTTCGCAACGAACGCACCCGATCCACCCCATTGGACCCAAAACTCAAGTTTTAGGGCGTTTCGGACTGTTTCGTGACGAACTGATGCGATTAATGCACAAGTTCATGCCACGAAGTCGCGTCGGAAGTTTTCACAACGAACACACCCAATCCACTCTATTGGACCCCAAACTCGTGTTTTAGGGAGTTTCAGACTGTTTCGTTAGTGCACGAACTTTGATACAAAATGGGCCGAATTGGTGCAATTAATGCACAAGTTCTTGCCATGAAGTCGCGTCGGAATTTTTCGCAACGAACGCACCCGATCCACCCATTGGACCCCAAACTCATGTTTTGGGGCGTTCCGAATGTTTCGTTACTGCACGAACTTCGATGCAAAACGGGCCGAACTGGTGCAATTAATGCACAATTTCGTGCAATGAAGTCGCGTCGGATTTTTTGCATCGAACGCACCCGATCCACCCCATTGGACCCCAAACTCATGTTTTGCGGCGTTTCGGACCGTTTTGTACTGCACGAACTTCGGGGCAAATCGGGCCGAACATGTGCCTTTAATGCACAAGGTCGTGCAACGAAGTCGCGTCGGAATTTTTTGCAACAAATACAACGAATTAGCGTCGGAATTTTTCCGAAACAAACGCACCCGATCCATCCCATTGGACCCCAAACTCATGTTTTGGGATGTTTCGGAACGTTACGTTACGGCACGAACTTCAGTGCAAAACGGGCCGAACTAGTAAAATTAATGCACAAGTTCGTGCAACGAAGTCGTGATGGAATTTTTCGCAACGAACACACCCGATCCATTCCATTGGACCCCAAACTCATATTTTGGGGTATTTCGAACCGTTTCGTTACTGCACGAACTTGGGTGCAAAATGGGCTGAACTGGAGCACTTAATCCACAAGTTCGTGCAACGAAGTCGCGTCAGAATTTTTCGCAACGAACGCACCCGATCCACCCATTGGACCCCAAACTCATGTTTTGTGGTGTTTCGGACCGTTTCGTTATTGCACGAACTTCAGTGCAAAACGCGCCGAATTGGTGCGATTAATGCACAGGTTCGTGCCACGAAGTTGCATCGGAATTTTTCGCAAGGAACACACCCGATCCACTCCATTGGACCTCAAACTCGTGTTTTGGGGAGTTTCAGACTTCTTCTTTATTGCACGAACTTTGGTACAAAACAGTACGAACTAGTGCAATTAATGCACACGTTCGTGCCATGAAGTCGCGTTAGAATTTTTCGCAACGAACGCACTCGATCCACCTCATTGGATCTCAAACTCATATTTTGGGGCGTTTCGGACCGTTCCGTACTGCACGAACTTTGGGGCAAAATGCGCCGAACTGGAGCATTAATTCCCAAGTTCGTGCAATGAAGTCTTGTCGGAATTTTTTGCAACGAACGCACCCGATCCACCCCATTGGACCCCAAACTCATGTTTTGGAACGTTTCGGAACGTTACATTACCGCACGAACTTCAGTGCAAAACGGGCCAAACTGGTGCAATTAGTGCATAAGTTCGTGCAACAAAGTCGCGTTGCAATTTTTCGCAAAAAATGCACCGGATCCACCCCATTGGACCCCAAACTCATGTTCTGCGGTGTCTCGAACCGTTTCGTTACTGCGGGAACTTGGGTGCAAAATAAGCCGAACTGAAGCAATTAATGCACAAGTTCGTGCAACGAAGTTGCGTTGGATTTTTTTCGCAACAAACGCACCCAAACAACCCCATTGGACCCCAAACTCATATTTTTTGGTGTTTCAAAACGTTACGTTACTACACGAACTTCGGTGCAAAACAAGCCGAAATGGTGCAATAAATGCACAAGTTCATGCAAAGAAGTTGCGTCGGAATTTTTCGCAACGAACGCACCCTATCCACCCCATTGGACCCCAAACTCATGTTTTGGGGCGTTTCGGACCGTTTCATTACTGCACGAACTTCGGTGCAAAATGGGCCAAACTGGAGCACTTAATGCACAAGTTCGTGCAACAAAGTCTCGTCGGAATTTTTCGCAACGAACGCACCCGATCCACCCCATTGGACCCCAAACTCATGTTTGGGGCGTTTCGGACCGTTTCGTTACTGCACGAACTTTGGTGCAAAATGAGCCGAACTGGAGCACTTAATGCACAAGTTCGCACAACGAAGTAGCGTCGGAATTTTTCGCAACAAAGGCACCCGATCACCCCATTGAACCCCAAACTCATGTTTTGGGTCGTTTCGGACTGTTTCGTTGCTGCATTAACTTTGGTGCAAAATGGGCCGAACAGGAGCAATTAATGTAGAAGTTCGTGCAACGAAGTTGTGTCGGAATTGTTATGAAATAACGTACCCGATCCACCGTATTAGATGCCAAACTCATATTTTGGGGCGTTTCGGAACGTTTTGTTACTGCACGAACTTCGGTGCAAAACGGGCCGAACTGGAGAAATTAATTGACAAGTGCGTGCAACGAAGTCGCGTCGGAATTTTTTGCAACAAACGCATACGATCCACCCCCATTGGACCCCAAATCATATTTTGAGGCATTTCGGAACGTTTCGTTACTGCACGAACTTCGGTGCAAAACAGGCCGAACTGGTGCAATTAATGCACAAGTTCGTGCAACGAAGTTGAGTCGGATTTTTTAACAACGAACGCACTCGATCCATCCTATTGGACCCCAAACTCATGTTTTGGGGCGTTTTGGATTGTTTCGTTACTGTAGAAACTTTGGTGCAAAATGGGCCAAACAGAAGAATTAAAGCACAAGTTCGTGCAACGAAGTCGTTTCGGAATTGTTCGGGATGAACGTACCAGATCCGCCCCATTGGACGCCAAACTCATGTTTTAGGGCGCTGCGCAACGTTTCATCATTGCACGAACTTCAGTGCAAAACGGGCCGAACTGGTGCAATTCATGCACAAGTTCGTGCAAAGAAGTTGCGTCAGAATTTTTCGCAACGAACGCATCCGACCCACCCAATTGAACCCCAAACTCATGTTTTCGGGTGTTTTGGAACGTTACGTTACTACACGAACTTCGGTGCAATACGGGCCGAACTGGTGCAATTAATGCACAAGTTCGTGCAACGAAGTCGCGTCGGAACTTTTTGCAACGAACGCACCCTATCCACCCCATTGGACCCCAAACTCATGTTTTGGGGCGTTTCGGACCGTTTCGTTACTGCACGAACTTCGGTGCAAAATGGGCCGAACTGGAGCACTTAATGCACAAGTTTGTGCAACGAACTCCCGTCGGAACTGTTCGCAACTTACATACCCGATCCACCCCATTGGACGCCAAACTTATGTTTTCGGGCGTTTTAGAACATTTCGTTACTTCACGAACTTCAGTGCAAAACGGGCCGAACTGGGGCAATTAATGCACAAGTTCGTGCAACGAAGTTGCATTGGAACTTTACGCAACGAACGCACCCAATCCACCCTATTGGACCCCAAACTCATATTTTGGGACGTTTCGAAACGTTACGTTACCGCACGAACTTCAGTGCAAAACGGGCCGAACTGGAGCACTTAATGGACAAGTTCGTGCAACGAACTCACATTAGAATTTTTTGCAACGGACGCACCCAGTCCACCCCATTGGACCCCAAACTCATGATTTGGGGCGTTTCGGACCGTTTCGTTACTGCACAAACTTTAGTGCAAAACGGGCCTAACTGGTGCCTTTAATGCACAAGTTAGTGCAACGAAGTCGCGTCGGAATTTTTCGCAACGAACGCACCCGATCCACCGTATTTGACCCCAAACTCATGTTTTTGGACGTTTTGGAACGTTACTTTACCGCACGAACTTCGGTGCAAAATGGACCAAACTGGTGCAATTAGTGCATAAGTTCGTGCAACGAAGTCGCTTTGGAACTTTTCACAACGAACGCACCTGAGCCACCCTATTGGACCCCAAACTCATCTTTTGGGGCGTTTCGAACCGTTTCGTTACTACACGAACTTGGGTGCAAAACGGGCGGAACTGGAGCACTTGATGGACAAGTTCGTGCAATGAACTGACGTTGGATTTTTTTGCAACGAACGCACCCGATCCACCCCATTGGACCCAAAACTCATGTTGTGGGGCGTTTCGGACCGTTTCGTTACTGCACGAATTTTGGTGCAAAACGGCCGAACTGGAGCACTTAATTCACAAGTTCGTGCAACGAAGTCGCATCAGAATTTTTCGCAACGAACGCACACGATCCATCCCATTGGACCCCAAACTTATGTTTTGGAGCGTTTCGGAACGTTACGTTACCGCATGAACTTTAGTGCAAAACGGGCCAAACTGGTGCAATTAGTGCATAAGTACGTGCAACGAAGTCACTTCGGAACTTTTCGCAACGACCGCACCTGAGCCACCCTATTGGACCCCAAACTAATGTTTTGGGGCGTTTCGAAACGTTTCGTTACGGCACGAACTTGGGTGCAAAACGGGCCGAACTGGAGCACTTAATGCACAAGTTCGTGCAACGAACTCACCTTGAAATTTTTCGCAACGAACACATCCGATCCACCCCATTGGACCCAAAACTCTTTCTTTGGGGCGTTTCGGACCGTTTCGTTACTGCACGAACTTCGGTGCAAAACGGTTAACTAGAGCATTTAATGCACAAGTTCATGCAACGAAGTCGCGTCAGAATTTCTCGCAACGAACGTACCCGATCCACCCCATTGGACCCCAAACTCATATTTTGGGGCGTTTCGGACCGTTTCGTTACTGCACGAACTTCAGTGCAAAACGGTCCGAACTGGTGCAATTAGTGCATAAGTTCGTGCAACGAAGTCGCTTCGGAACTTTTCGAAATGAACGCGCCTGAGCCACCCTATTGGACCCCAAACTCATGTTTTGGGACGTTTCGAACCGTTTCGTTACTGCACGAACTTGGGTGCAAAACGGGCCGAACTGGAGCACTTAATGCACAAGTTCGTGCAACAAACTCGCGTCGGAATTTTTCGCAACGAACGCACCCGATCCACCCCATTGGACCCCAAATTCATGTTTTGGGGCATTTCGGACCGATACGTTACTGCACGAACTTCGGTGCAAAACGGACCGAACTAGTGCCTTCAATGCACAAGTTCGTGCAACGAGGTCGCGTCGGAATTTTTCGCAACGAACGCACCCGATCCACCCCATTGGACCCCAAACTCATGTTTTGAGACGTTTCGAACTGTTTCCTTACTGCACGAACTTGGGTGCAAAACACGCCGAACTGGAGCACTTAATGAACAAGTTCGTGCAACGAACTCACGTTGGAATTATTCGCAACCAACGCACCCGATCCACCCCATTAAACCCCAAACTCATGCTTTGGGGCGTTTCGGACCGTTTCGTTACTGCACGAACTTCGGTGCAAAACGGACGAACTGGTGCATTTAATGCACAAGTTCGTGCAACGAAGTCGCGTCAGAATTTCTCGCAACGAACGTACCCTACCACCCCATTGGACTCCAAACTCATGTTTTGGGGCGTTTCGGACCGTTTCGTTACTGCACAAACTTCGCTGCAAAACGGGCCGAACTAGTACCTTCAATGCACAAGTTTGTGCAATGAAGTCACGTCGGAATTTTTCACAACGAACGCACCCGATCCACCCAATTGGACCCCAAACTCATGTTTTGGGACGTTTTGGGACGTTACATTACCGCATGAACTTCGATGCAAAATGGGCCGAACTTGTGGAATTAGTGCACAAGTTCGTGCAACGAAGTCGCTTCGGAAGTTTTCGCAACGAACGCACTCGATCCACCCTATTGCACCCAAACTCATATTTTGGGGCATTTCGAACCGTTTCGTTACTGCACGAACTTGGTGCAAAACGAGCCGAACTGGAGCACTTAATGCACAAGTTTGTGCAACGAACTCGCGTCGGAATTTTTTGCAACGAACGTACCCGATCCACCCCATGGGACTCCAAAATTATGGTTTGGGGTGTTTCAGACCGTTTCATTATTGCACGAACGTTGGTGCAAAATGGCCGAACCAGTGCCTGTAATGCACAAGTTCGTGCAACGAAGTCGCGTCGGAATTTTTTGCAACGAACGCACCCGATCCACCCCAATGGACCCAAAACTCATATTTTGGGGCGTTTCGGACCGTTTTGTTACTACACGAATTCGGTGCAAAATGGGCCGAACTGGTGCCTTTAAGGTACAAGTTTGTGCAACGAAGTCGCGTTGGAATTTTTCGCAACAAATGCACCCGATCCACTCCATTGGACCCCAAACTCATGTTTTGGGACGTTTCGGAACGTTACATTACCGCACAAACTTTGGTGCAAAACGGGCCGAACTGGTGCAATTAGTGCACAAGTTCGTGCAATGAAGTCGCTTCGGAATTTTCTGCAACGAACGCACCCGATCCACCCTATTGGACCCCAAACTCATGTTTTAGGGCGTTTCGGACCGTTTCGTTACTGCACAAACTTCGGTGCAAAACGGACCGAACTGGTGCCTTTAATGCACAAGTTCGTGGAACGATGTCGCGTCGGAATTTTTCGCAACCAACACAATGAACTCACGTTGAAATTTTTCTGCAACGAACGCACCCGATCCACCCCATTGAACCCCAAACTCATGTTTTGGGGAGTTTCGGACCATTTCGTTAGGGCACGAACTTCAATGCAAAACGGGCTGAACTGGTGCCTTTAATGCACAAGTTCGTGCAACGAAGTCGCGTTAGAATTTTTCGCAAACCAACACAACGAACTCACGTCAGAATTTTTCGCAACGAACACAACCGTGTACTAGGTCTAGTAGTGTGTTGTTCGTATGTAACATGTAGCACTGTAAGTAGCAGAATCACATTTGTCAATGAAAGATGCCTCTGACCCCACTTTGCTTTGTGGATACATAGGCATAGGATTGTACTTGTACCCTGTCTCAACCTGGAAATAATAGCGTTGTCAGCTTTTTGGATTTGCTTCATCAGTCAAAAGTAAGTCTTAAATACTTCTTCTGTCCCAAATTATTAGTCATTTTGGCATTTCTAGAATAGGAAAACTTGCACGTGCGGTTCTGGCCGGGCTTTCCTTCGGTATCTAATAACCTTGCTTCTGCTCGCCGCTGGTGCACCTCTCCTAACTATTGCCCATTTATTCTGGATTAGTTCTTTTAGGAGGGACAATTTTACATATTTCTGTCAAATCCATCTATTATTAAGTACGGCTGGTACAATTTGGACGTGTTTCGATTCTTTCGAAAAAGAGAGATTTGATGCTTTTGAATTCATTGTATTAATTCCACTTCCTACTCGCAGTATGCTCTTAAGCTCGGTCAAAGTAATTTGTTTTCCATCGATCTCAAATATATAGTCTTTGCTACGTATTAAGATATACATTATATTTTGGATGTATAGCAAAATTTATGTACAGAAACCAAAACGACTAATAATTTATTTGGGACAGAGGGAGTAGTAGGTGCTGGGCAGGGAACTTGCGTGGAAAAACTGTCTCCTATCTCCGTCTGTTTGTGTTTGTTATGTTAGTCCAAGCTCCAGCAACGCATACGGCAATGCAAATACCTAGAACATGCCATCTGGATTCCCCTTTTGTTACAAATTGCTGGACATATGTAGCCTAAGTTACATGATATACCTTGGCACCGTCGATCAGCAAGTGTTACACTCATTCTCTGAAGCCCAGCACTGAAACCTGCATACGCCTAAAGCACGTCGTACACCAGTACGGTATAGCTCCGATCACACTCGGTAGCTACAACTTTGAACCGACATGGTACCATCTCCGGAGCAGCGTCATGGAATAATCGCCCATTCATCCATGCAAAGAGGTCAGTGTCCAGTTGAAATGCTCCTGATCGCGTCCGACAGGCAGATATGTGGGCTACTGGCCCACCCATGTGATACGTGCGTATGTGGATTTTACCAATTCAAGGAATTCTTGGACTGTTGGAGCTTTGCATTGTATGCACTTTCCAGTTCCTCCTGCAAAATTTCAGGTCGAAAATGTCATGGGACACCGAAATAGCAAAGCATTATTTTCTTACAATGAAAATGTTTAAGCGCAAGATCAAATGTTTTCTGAGCATAGAATCACATGATATCAAGAAGTTATCTCATGTTTGCTTAAGATCTACAGCCAAAGATCTTTTACAGGGTTTCAATTATTCACATACAGACATATGGATGAACTGCCACTCGTACCTTGCATGCTTTCAGCAGTGGTTGCAGAAACGAAGTTCTGAAAAACCTGATGGATTTCTCCAGGGACGTTCTTTCCCAATCTGTAACTCAAAAGGATTGTGCAAAGAGGGTGTATTAGGCAAGGTTGCATGGTACTAAAACGTTATATTTTTTTTTTGGCAATTACAAATCACGGAAGGTGGATGCTTATAATCACTTACTATTTTCAGAATCTGTCTGAAAACCAACAGCATTGAGCTCTCCTAAAAGCTGTATAAAGTATTATTTTCACAAATCAGCATTGTACCATGATGCTTGGAAGAAGAATATGAAATGTTAGCGTATAATCTTAATTCATGCTAGTGTATATGGACCATACCTGTGATAGAATCGGAACAGCTGTAGGATCAAAATCATCGCAATTATTGGGATCAATTGGAACACAAACACAACCTAGAAAAAGAAACAACAATCAATTATCAGCAATAGGGTGCATTGTGTGACAAAAAAATCCAGCAGTTCTTAGAATAGTTCAGTTCACTCATAAATAAACTAAATGAAAAGGTTAAGTATTTAAGTGCCCAAATTTGTTCTGCAGTCTAGAGGCTTCAAATGGACATGCCAAGCATATGTATAACCACCTTCTCTTGAGATAAGAGATGCCACCTAATTATCACATTACAAACTAAAACAGAAGTTGAATGCATTATGTCTTTTAAGTTTTACCTGTCTTTGGGTGTATACAAAACGGAGCTTTTAGTAAATGATTCATGTGCTTTGATACCTGGCATGCGTATAAAGTTGATTAGGAGTGAGAAGAACCTTGGATAATTTTACTACTGCAAACACATACAACTGATGAAATTCCTTTTACCTCCATGTCAAGTCTAGGATATGTGTATGAGAAGACGATCTCTTCCACACATCTCCGAAGGCCCTGAACCTGAAACATATAAGATAAATTGGGATATTATACAATCTGGTGAAACCAAAAGAAATAAATAGTGATCGATAAACAGACAAATGTCCAAATAAAAATGAATAGGACTGCAGGGGATTGAACGCAGAAAAAAAGCAATTAGGATTGCAGAAGATTAAATAGAACCTTGTGCTTTCCTGACTGTAAGGTCGTCTTCAATTGTTTCCATCTGGCTGCATTGACATCTTCCTTTGAAATAGATGATCGTCTATTTCCCTGCCACTTGTCATGGAGCTCACTAGCAACATCTAGAAATGAAATCCACTTCAGAATGATGGTGAACATATTTATGCCATGCTAAACAAGGGATGGTAGGTTTAATCTATATCAGATGTTCATTTCTTATGGCGCCTTTTCTTACTTTCATCAGGGATGAGATCAAGTATCTTCTGACATCTCTCCTCTGATGCAAAGAGTTGTTGGCTAAGTAGCAACTTATCTTCAAAGAAGCTTTCAAGAACATCCGTGTATGACCGTCTGCAGGCGCATAAATTACATAATAATCAATTTAGCTCTTCCATTTTCTGTTGGTATAACAAACAAATTGACAAGGCAATTAAGACATACGCAAGGAAAGGATGGAGGACAGGTCCAGCCAAGGACACTTTCTTTAGTGTGTTTTCACCACCCTGAGATAGATCCATAGAGTTAAATAGACTTCTGGTGTGGGCGACAAACAGCATGTAGAGTCATGAAGGATGAAGTGTCACCTTGTAGACTCAAAAATAGTCAGCAACTGCAGCCCTTTGTTCATTGCTGAGCCTAACAGGAGAACACAAATGTATTTTAGGATCAGCAAACATAAGAAACAGATAGAAGCTAATTCGAACATACTTTCTTGCTTTGCTGTCACAGACCCAGCAATGGACACCACGACGGCCACTGTATACCCACAGTATGTGATTGAAACCAAAATCATCTGCAAACAATAATTATAGTTAGTAAACAAATGCACACTACAGTAGAAGTAACCAACTGCAAATCTCCACTTCGTGCAGATAAATCTGCAAAAGTGGATAGCTCATGTTATGATTCATTGCATAATAAAATAACATGCCTCTAAGAGAAGTATCCAGAATTTTGATAGCAATGGTCATTAAGGGCCAGCAGTCCGAGCAGACATCAGCTCCAGAGCAGCAGTAGCGCACATCATCATAATCAGATATATCCTGCGTAAATAAAAGACGTTGGCAACTTGCAACGGTTGTGCAAGAATACAGCGTACACAGATAAAGTGAACAGGGAAAGAAAAGAAATGCAAATTTCTTACAATGTCAAAAATTAGTTCCCTTTCCACTGGTACAAAGACATTATTGCCAGATTGGGCGTAAGCATGACGCTTTGCAGGCTGCACAAAAAACACGATTCTTCAGGTAGTAGCAAACAGAGGGTAATGCAGGAAACTAGAATCAAGCAAAAATAAAAAAAATTGATATGTTTACTGATGCTGCATCATACATCTACACTGTAGACAGGTCCAATATCAATCTTGAAAGGGCACTTTTCCTTGATAGAACTCTCCAATTCAGCAGCACTATCAAAGGATTGGAAGCGCAGGTAGATGTCATTCTCTAGTGTAAATGAAACTCTCGACGTCCAACATATGACTGATCACATCCGGGGTGCTTTCAATCTATATAAAAACAAATTTTGGTTAATCAAGAAACAGCAAGAGCGCAAGCCTAACCCTAACCAAAGAACCAGATGAGCACGAACCATTTCCATAGCAAAGCCATTTGAAGAAATCACCATATGGGAAGAGCTTTCCTGCAGTAGTATCACTAGTCGTTAGCAGAAGCAGTAGCGAAAAATCAAAGAAACTAGCATCCTTACATAGTGTAGTAGATTTTTAAATGCAAAACCTCAATCAGGTAAAGAGCATGCCTAGTTACACGAGAAGAATAACAAAATCTGCTAGGTCTTAAAAAAAGAGTATGGAAATAATCGCAAGAAATTGGATGGAGTTAAAGAAAAATTCTTGCAGCAAGCAAATATTAGCCATGCTACGTCTCACTCACATACAGCAGGAAAAAAAAACCCACGAATTCAACAAAAGAAAAACACTGAGCCTCTACAATGAGATGCAAGATCACAACTTTGTCCAGAATTAATGCAATTAAAGAGGACTGATAGCTATGGACTTATCGGACGCATGGGTCACTTTTCAGTTTATCTAGTCAGTTCCACGCGTTAGAAGGGAACGAATCGCTTTACCGTAGTAGACTCGGAGGTAGTCAGCGTTGAAACCCTCCGGCACCGCAGCAGGGTCTTCTACCTTTAGCTGCTGCTGGCCGTCAATCTCCATAGAGTCAACCGGCTCCTCGTCCCTGCCCATCCTCAGATCAAGAACAGACTGAGCCAAAAGAAACAAAATAATTAAAATTACACACAAAAAAGCACGGACTGAATTTGCAGCGTAGAAGGTGATAGGAATCGAAGGACTTGTGCTGACTTGGTTGGAGACGGGGGATGTAGTCCGCGCCCTTGGCTCCCGGCGCCGGTGGCTTCGGATCCAGCGGCGGCGCAAGCAACGGGCGGCGCAGTAGGGGTGGGGAGCGGTGCTGCTGAGGGGCGGCAGAGAGCGGAGCGGGGAAAGAGGCAACGGAATTGCGGATAGAAGGGCGCCGCTCCCGCCAAAAAGCCACACCGCCGCTGGCGCTCTGGTTCTTATCTGGGCCTTGGTTCCTAACGAGGGCCTGTCCTGCCTTCGGATCTTGGGCCTTGTCTGCTTGTTGTAGCCGGCAGGGAAGGGGAGAGCAGGAGGCCCAATTCCTCAAGGCGAGGCCCAGTGCAAAGCACACATCCAATCTTTCCCTCGGGTGTGTGCTTCTACGAATGGTCCACGCACCGTACGACTGGACCTATCATATACACGTGTATCATCGTACATATACATTAGAGATAATAATATTCTAAAATAAAATAAAATATTTCAAAATAATATAAAAAGAAATTTTATTTATCTTATTTTAGAATATTTTTATTTATCTGGAAGTTTTGAAATTATTTATTTTATTATGGAATATTATCATCTCCAGCGTATATGTGCGATGATATGATAGCTAATCGCACATGCTATGAATAGACATTCATCGTGTGACCGTGTCGATCTCAACATGTTCTACAAATGGTCACTGGATGGTAGAAATGTGTTCTGAACGCGTGATTTGATAACAATATTTCGACGAACCATCAATTGATCCGAATACGCATGTTTGTTTGCTGAATTTCGACACAATCTCAGGTTGCTACTCTAATGTTGTCAACGAGTACTCCTCTCTTCGAGGAATTAAGAATCGGAGCTACTAGCGTCCGGACGTCCGACGGAAAATTTCCATCGGATGTTCGGTCGCAATATTGAAAATAAACTACTACAACATTCAAAGTTACTACTTGCAACATTAAATATATATATATATATATGACTATTATCCGATCCTATGATAGAAAATTCCCGCCACAACATAACACAATGTTTCATGCAATATTCAATAAGAATGACAATATGCAGAAATAGAATTTTGTAACATCGAAACTTACCTTTTGCAACATTTAAAGATTATAATTGCGATATTTTTGAACTACAATTGCAACATTCGAAAAAATATTTTTTTTAAAATTAATAGAACAAAAAGAATTAGTCGATTATATTTAAAAGGTGCAACATGACAAATCAACTATTGAAACATCTAGAATAAATTTACGCAACATCCTAAAACAGCATCTCAAACATATTGAAAATGACCACTGCAACATCACATATCGACCCCGTGGAACAATCTTAAAATAACTATTGCAATTAATAATTAACTAAAATGATCGCTGCAACATTAGTAATCAACTTAAACTCTTGTTGCAACATCATAGTATGTCTATCGTAACAAAAACTCACGTGAGAAGTCCACTGCAACATCCGTTATTGAGGTTAAAGTCTTACCCACTGCAACATCAGCTCATACCTATCGTATACCTATTGTAACAAATTACATGTAAAAAATTCTCACCGCAATATTGGTGCGCTAGGTGATAGCGTCTGATTTTGGCATCGGATGTCCTAATACTAGCATTACCGATGAAGAATCAGTTAACTTACTGAACCATTTATTCCGGTAGAGAATCAGCTGTGCACCTCTACCAAAACCATTCGGAGCGGGGGATTTTTGGTCCTTTTGGTCCACTTGAACAAACATGATTCACTAGAGAATCATGCTGTTGCTTCTTTTGGTCCTTGCGCCATCGGAAGAATCAGATCCTCGCCTCAACCGGATCAATAATGCGCGCCCTCGCGCATCCTCGCCTGAGGCCACCCGCAGCCGTCCGATCACCATCCAACGTCCCACAGCGCCCCGCCCTCCTCCCACCTGCTCTCCCATTCCCCGCTGCCCGCCTCCGCCTCCGCCGCTTGCCGGACCTCTCGCCGCCGGCCACCCGCCATCGCCGCCCCATGCATCCCCCCACCGCGACGGCTGCGTCCCTTGGCTCAGCAGGAGGCTCCTTCCCCGAGCTCACATGCCCAGCGGACTTCGCCGTCGTCGCCGCCCCCGGCGGCCGAATCTCCGTCGTCGGCTTCGGCTCCCTCCTCTCTGGTGAGCGGAGCGCCGCCCGCAGCCACAAGTAGTGGGTTTCTTCGATCCCTGAACCTGGTAGGCCTGACGCTGATTGGTGGCAGAGCGGAGCGCGAGGAGCACGTTCCCGGACCTGGAGGGCTTCCGCGTGGCGGCGCTGCGGGGGTTCCGGCGGGTGTTCGCCCACGCTGCCCCCATCTTCTTCGAGCGCGGCATCGCCGTCGAGGCCACAAAGGTGCTCACCATAATTGACAGTAGTGTGTGACTGAACTCTACAAGGTGGATAGAATAATTTCGATTAGATCATATGTACGGCTTGGGATTTTGATGTGTAATCCCCTAAGGCGGCATTTGTTCACGAAGTGCGACCGTTGGAACTTTTGTACGGCTATGTGCTACGGTCTAACTCGTCTTGTCATGCACAAATGCTACTTCCTGTTGGGGAATTTGGGTAATACCTGTTTAGTGTAGGAATACGTTGAACTGGAGACACATGAACTTTTGCAAGTTCAATCTGTCGTTTTACTTTTGTCTGTGACATTGTCGTGCATACAGCATACCTCTTTTGCAGTAACTGTGTAAACCTGAAACTACGTGTAATAAAGGAAAATATAAAGTAGTTCTAAAGCTAGTTTGTTTTTAACACCCTCTCTGTCCTATACGAAGTAATAGCAAATTGTAGTACTGGTGCAGTGGCACACAAAAGAATTGGGATTTCAAACAACATGCTTCAGGAACAAATAGGCATGGAGTTAAACTTAGATATTTTGTTGAGATCCAATGCTTTGACCTTAGATTATGTTTGTGAATATAGAGTGCAGTACGTACTCAGAAAGTTGCATTTTTGGTTTTCTTTTGTTTCTGTAATCTTCTCTTTTTCACTCTTGCATTGGGTGCTTTGTAGGAATTCTCAAGCCTAAGCGTGGAGCCATGCGAGGGGGAACTGATAGTAGTCACTCTGTTTGAAATCAAGGAGGAGGAGGTCTCGTAGTTTTCTATGAAACATATCATATCTTTTGAAGGGCAAACTAGGCAATCTAATGGACCGTTCCTGAGCTCCCCTTTGGTGAAGACTGAAAATCCATAATATTTGCAGGTGCCAGCATTTCTCGAGAGGGAACATGAATTTAGATTTCTTGTGGTGGGTGACCAATCGATTAGTTTCATGATTGCAGATGTAGCCTATTTTGTTTAATGAATAAATCTTGCACCATTCGATATGATGTTCAGTTGCTTAATTTGGAGTCTGAAATGCTTGTAGTATAGATTTTCATTGTTCAGTCCTGAACCATAATCTGGACTGCTTTTTGGCAATTGTTTGTTGCCACTTATGTTTGTGTTTTAATGTGTTGTCAGGTTGTTCCTGAAGGACTGGATGGAGTGCCGTTTACAAATCAAGCAGTATGTAGTCTGCATCTGAAACCATACCTGTAATTTTCTTTTTGCTCTTTGCTGCTGCGTCTTGCAATCAGAGCTATTCTTTGTCTTGGTGGAATTTGTCGGTCAGGTTGTCTGTGCACGCTACAGCGATGAAGAATATTTCAAAGGGAGATGCCAAGGTAGAATTTGTGTCTTCATATGATTCCAACTTTTTTTAACTGGTTCTGTAATTATTGTCAATGTCTGTGTGCTTTCAGTCTCTCACTTCAGTTGTTGATCAGATTATGTAGTAGTAGTTGTTTATGCTTTGAAGGAAATGATAATCTGTTTTTAAGTTCATCCAATTGCTTTTATCTATATTCCCTTCGTTATAAAATATATGACATTTAAAAGAACTAATTAGCTTGCCTAAACGTCATATTAAGCTAGACATGTTTGATTCCTGTTCAAATAAGTTTATGATAACTAACAAAAGCTTTATGCTGAACATTATTCTCACTTTTTTTCTGACAAATCAAAAAAATTGCACATTTAAGTTGTTTTTATGGTAATGTAGTTTTAGTTGCTTACTTCTAGAGAATTGTTTCATGCTTGAGACCATACCAAATCATATTTTATTCCGAGGTCAATTACATCTTGAAACTTTGAACCATCCCTTCTGCAGGGAGCAAGGAAATATATAACCAGCGCTACGGACGGTTCAACATTGACAAAATCTGGAGAGATGATATTTTACCATGTCGCTTGTATCTTAGACATTGGTGAGTATTTCCTGTTGAAAGATATAGTGTTAAATGCTCTGTGGAGTTGTTTCTTTCATCTCTTGGATAAATTCGAAATTAACATCACAGAGTATGCGCGCTACCAATACTTTAGGGTACATTCTCCTTGTACATTCTTTCATCTATGAGACTGACATCTCAAAGCAAGATGCATCTCTGAAGGAAAAATGATATGATTGCTTTCTAACATCTGAAAGCAAGCTACATTTCTGAAGCAAAGGGAAATCATTGCTTTGAACACTTTAGTTATCCAAGAGCAACACATTTTTCTTCATAACGACCATTCATTACTGTATGAGGTGTGGTATAGAAGAATGGTGTTACTGATATTCTTATTAGCAATACGATGTTATCTACATTCTTATGATTTTTATTGCTTTTCAGTGTTCTTGCTGCAAAAAATCTTGGTGAACCAGCATACAGCAACTTCTTAGACCACACCTATCTTGGTGACCGGAAAACCACGATAAGGGAATACTTGGACACTACTGGAGCCGGCATTATGGAAGAGGAGCCTCCTGAATCGCTAAAAAGCCGATACGGTGGCTGATCCGACGATCGTAGCTACCACAGATTGAACTTTCATGCGCTTGCAGTGTATCAAACCAGATAGTTGGTGAATTGGTGTGTTCCGGGATGTGCGAAATAATGCATGGTGCTCAATTGCAGAAGATCTAAGATTCCGATTTGGTGATTTTTGGGCGGATGGCGCCAAATGTGCGAGTTGTGACCAATTTGTGATTGATGTACACGTATAATTGCGACTATTTGCCACCATGACAGAAATTTCGGAGCCATACTCTGGAAATGAGGACAAAATGCATCTTTTTTCCCTTTTCTGGTGGCTGGTGTTCGTTCTTGTACATTTTGACAAGCCCGGTGTGAAAGCCGAGATTTTTTTTTTGGTTTGGTCATCCACCAGCTGCAGTGTCGCAATCATGCGACAAGCTGCACGTTCTGAATCGCGGACGGCGACAATTGCGCTCCCAACCACGAATGCGACGGGCACGATGATCGTAGTCTTGAGATGTGCATTTCGTTGTCTCCCTGACGTCGATTGAGGCACGCTTACGTGTCGCGCGCGCCCCTACGACGGCGGCGAGTGGAAGAAGAGGCAGATCGCCGAGCAGTCGTCGACGGCGATGCCCCGCCGCCTGCGCCTCCACGCGCGGACGGCGCACTCCACCAGCCGCTTCGCCACCTTCTCCCTGTCCGGCGTCCCGGCCACGATCTGCACGGTCTCCTCGTTCGACAGCACGTCCCAGACCTGCCGGAAAAGTTCACGTTTGTCACCGTCAGTCATCAGGCGAGCGCCACCGTACTGAAATGAAAAGGGCATGTCTTGTTACCCCGTCGGTGGCGAGGATGACGAACTGGTCCCTGCTGCTGATCTTCCTCTGCGTCACCTCCGGCGCCGAGATGACGCCGTAGTCCTTGACGGAGTAGTCGCCGAACGCGCGCGACATGGCGAGCCCCGGCGAGTCCCGGCTGGGCTGCCAGACACGGTAAACGCCGGGCTCGTCGGCGAGGCAGTACACTTGGCCGTTGCACCGCCGGATGCGCTCCTTCTCCTCTGCACATCGCGTTCCAGAACACGGCGTTAGCAAAGGCCGGCGTCGTCGCAATTCACAAGGATGGGCAGCCAGAGAGACAGCAGTTAGCGACTTACGAGGCAGGTTGGGCTTGAAGTCGATGGTGAGCTGGACGGCGGCGAGGGCGCCGTCTTCGGACGTGGTGCCCAGGACGGCCCGGGAGTCGCCGACGTTGGCGACGACCATGAGGTCGCCCTGCTTGACGATGGACTGCGCGGTGGAGCCGCTGTAGACGGCGTCGAGGCGGCGGCTGCGGCGGAGCTCGTCATCGACGGCGGCGCAGGCGGCCACGTAGGACTGCTTCCAGAGGTCGAACCGGCAGTCGCTGAGCTTCTTCTCGCCGTCGATGAGCGACGCCAGCGTGAGGGCCTCCTGCCAGTGGCACAGCAGCGACGGCGGCAGCGAGTCGCGCACGGCCTTGGCGACGTAGTGGCCCCACGGGCCGTGCCCGTCGAAGATGCGCAGAAGATGGTGTCCTCCTGGCACCCGAACCCCTGAACGGACACGATAGAAAAGCCATAAGAACAAATTGTCCAGAACACAAGAATCTTGCACAAAGTTTTACTCTTTCATAAAAAATTTGTGTTCTTTGAATTTTCTCCAATTCCAAACATTTGCATATCTGGACAAACAAAAGAGGCAAAAAAAAAACCCAAATTGTTGTAGTTTTTTCTTTAGATGGTGTTTGCCAGCTGCTGGTGTGAAAGTTCGATGATTCTATATGGTGGGTAATGTTCTGCCGGTTTGGCATTACATGTGTGGCTCAGCTTTAAGGGAATTGTTAATCTTATGCTGTACAATCATTACATGATAATTGACAATCATTATATGATAATTGACAATTTAAGATTCCAGTGTGACGTCACACCCAACCAACTGAACAACCCAGCCATAGAGCTACCTAGCAGTAGGTCATGGCTGTCCTCACTCTATTGGATGGCTTGGGTTGCAGAATTAATAAAAACAAAATTAATTCAAGAATATCATCTTGGAAAAAAAAGAAGAAGCAGTGATACAATTCAAGGCCCTAGCATGACAACAAGGATGTAGTCCACGAAAATCTCTCAAGAATACGCGTGTGGTAATCTACTATGTGATGTGGCTAACTTTCCATCTTAGGCTGTGAGCTTAACAACCCAAAGATGTAGCGCTGTAGCTTTGGGTTCAGATACCAAAAGCTGAAAAGTGCCATCATCAGAAACAAATATCTTGCCCCTTAAGCTGGGTAATGAGGACACGTATGATCCCTTTCTCTTGTCAGAGACAGAGAAAGCACTAGAAAGAAAGCCAAAAGAAAACACCACCACTGCTAGGAATTCTAGCATCAGTACCAGATGGGAAGAACCCCCGGCTAGTACCGGTTCCCCGTCCGGCACAGACTGGTCGGTACTAAATAGGTGTCCATTTAGTACCGGTCGCGGTGCCCGGTACTAAATAATTTCACGCCTAAAAAATAAAGAAAAAAATTACAAACCTCCGGAAGGCCATGAATGCGCGTGCACGGTCGTGAGGATTCGAACCCACAACCTCCGACCTCGCGTGTAGATATCTTACCATCCCACCTATACATCACATGTGATTGGGTGGGAGATGCATTTCTTTTGAAGTAACCTGTGGAAGACCATTTAGTACCGTGCCAAGACACTGGCCGGTACTAAATGGCCGTGCCATTTTAGTACCGGGCCAAAACACTAGCCGGTACTAAAATGCGATATTTAGTACCGATCGGTGCCTTGGTATGGTACTAAAATAGCTTCGGGGGTTTTCAAATTTGGATCCGGTACTAAAAATGGTTCCGGGGCAAGTTTAGTACCGGACCAAAAGTTAATCGGTACTTCTGTGCTCCAATACCTATGCCTCCATGAATATTTTGATCTTATCACTAGAACACTCTGTGGCCAATATATACCATACAATTCATTTAGTTGCTCACTGAAATTAAGAAAAAATATTACTTTTGGATTTTTAGGAGCAGCTCCGAAAATAAGATGATTGATTAGGTGAGCAACGGAAAGACAAGTCAAGGTTCAGTTCAGTGCACAAGCACATCTGGCTCTTCGCTTTCTTCCATAGAACGGTGGCCAGCCCCACGAGAATTTTCCAGATTTTGTGTAAAACCCAAAAAAATCCGTATAATTCATAGGAAATTTGTGCTTTTGAAACTAAGCGTTTTGTCCTATCACGTGCAAACACAAATTTATTTCACCAATGATTTTAATTAAAAAAATAAGAGCGAAATTAAGCAAGCATGAAGCAAGGAGCAGAGCAGCGGTAGTTGCAGAGAGAGCTGACCTCCCAGACGATGGAGCAGTCCTGGTTGGTGCCCTTCTCGCCGCGCCGCGAGCACACGGCGGCGAACGTCTCCGAGCCCTCGCCCCACACCGTACCGGACGTCCGCAGCACCGCCGGTGCGGCGGCTTTCCCGTCGCCGCCGTGCTCTCTCCTGTCCCTCCCCACCGAGAGCGACCGGGCCAGGCCCTGCAGCAGCGACGAGATCTGCCGCATTTCTCCGGGACCAGTTCTCCGCAGCTGCAGAGAGCTTCAGTTACCAGCTCTCTCTATCTTGTTGTGACGGCGATTGGTCGAGGCCCGAGTTCAGCTGGTACCAAGCACGGACGGAGACGATGATTGGTCAGTCAAGCGGATGGTACGGCGGCGCTCATGGAAAAGAGCAGAGCACCAACCATGGCCACGGCCGCCCTCGCCCCGGATTTTTGTGCCGTCGTCGTTTCTCCTCGATCTTTCTCTTCTCTTTGGGACCAAGCAAGGAGCTTCGACTGGATTGGCAAAGACCGGATCAAACGGAAGCGAAAAGGACACGCTTCTGAGCTCTCACGCGCAAAAACCAAGCGCAGGGCGATCGAGCAGAGCAAGCAAGTTCCTGAACAGCAAGGGAGAGACGGGGGAAGGAAAAAAAGGAGAGCATGGGGATTGGACGGGGGAAGGACGGAGATTTTAAGGCAAAATTAGGGGCTTGACACCATGAAAAGGTGGCATTTGCCACGACACACTAAAAAATATGTCTTTGCCCAAACATATTAAAACTCAACTCTATGGTAATTGGGTGCTGGACACTATAGCACATATTATAACGTATCCTCATCAAACATGTATCAATGTATTTATAAAAGACAAGTATACCCCTACCTCTTCAAATGAAGATTTTAGATAGATAAAAGGACACGATAACAGCATGTTCTTCACCATATTCTTTACTATTCAGCAAGCAGTACACAAATACAAATAGCAGGTTCAGCCATATTTGGCTACAGTATAGACCCTAATGACATGATTTAGTAAAGGGGAATGATTCAACAAGTTTAGCAAAAGAAAATCACAGATTCAAGCCACATTTGGCTATCTTGATGCTACCAAAACGATATATGCTACTGATCCAGCACTCCCTACTCTTTCTTAGACCTGACAACCTTCAACTTCTTTGCCTTTCCCTTCTCCGGGTGAATAGTCGAAACTGAAAAATTTCAACACTTAAAACAATTCTGTCAGTAACTTTCGGAGTCTCCGGATATTTATCCGGAATCTCCGGAACGAAGAAATGTCCGGATACTCCGGCCAAAGGTGCTGAAACTGAACTCGACCAATCAAACCTCAACCAAAATTAGATCGAAGAAATTTCTAAGGTTTATAGACGAATTTCTTTGCTCCAACTAGCTACAGACAAAACCTCTCCAACAAGTAGATCGAGAGCAAACCCTAAAATTCTAGTAAGAAACAAGAACTTCAACAAATCTTAAAGTAAATGCATAAAGACACAATGATTTGTTTTCCGAAGTTCAGCTCCTTGCAAGCAGTCTACGTCTCCGTTGAGACACCCAAGAAGAAACTAAACTTACTTCTTGAGCTATGTAGCCTCCCCTTTGCAGCCCCAAGGCTACGAAGATCACTTACTAGAACGTGGAGAGTGTACAAACTTCCCGAGGCACACCACAGGCTTGGGTGCTCAACAGGCAAAGCCGGGCTGGCTAGGAGTTTGAAGCTCCAAGAGTAACAAACACGAAATCCACCGACTTGATGAAGAATGAAGTGCTCAAGAGATGGGATTTCAGCTCACTAGCACTCTCACTTGCTCTCCCTTCGATTTCCCTTCAATCCTCTCACCAAATCTCACTTGAAGTCAAGGAGGAATCAAAGAAGGCTCTTGAATGCTCAGGAATGGAGGCAGGTGGTGAACAGACCAAGAGAGTTAATGTGGAGGGGGTGAGGGATATTTATACTCTAGCCCCCAAAACTAGCCGTTGGTTGTTCAAGTTCCGGAGACTCCGAAGAATTCTTCGGACTTCGACAATAACTCCGGAGACTCCAGAGATGTGCGGAGACTCCGCATATATCTGGACTCCGAACATTCCGCAGAAAGCCCATGTCCAGAGACTCCGGAGAAATTTTCGGAAATTCCGGACATTCCTGCAAGAACACAACACTTCAAAATGTATATCCCAAATGTTATGTAAATGCAAAGGTGTCTCTTATATGTTTGTTAGGTCATCTTGAGCACCTTATTCTATGCAAAGCGAATGTATTTCATATCCCTCTTGATAGTGCAACATTTCTATACAAATTTTAAAATATAAACAAATTTAATCCTCATGATTTTCCGCTTTGCAACTTTTATTTCCTTTTCGGTATACATCTTCACCAACTTGTTCATCTATCACCTGTGATTCCTGCTCATCATGCTTGCAAATGGCATTAGTTCCACAAGCGTATATCATTAATCAACCAAAACCCACTAAACAAACCTAGATGTTCTTTCAACTGGAGATAGTGCTTTACATGCAACAGGCTCTATGGAGCCTTCAAATTCCAGAGACCTTTTTCGGCTGAAATGGATATAGAAGCATGTCAACAATTATTTTAAAGAAAGATAACAACCAGGAAAACATAACTGGAGGACTTATACCTCCTTGTCATAGGGCTAGGTGTTTGCATAGGAGTGATCGCTCTAGTTGGTGTAGATCGATTTTGCTGCAGCAACCTTCTTGACATACTAAATGGAGAAAAAAAGTAAAATTTAGTAAGAAGTAATACAATATGGCAAAATTTTGGAAGTTGCATTTGTACCTTCTTGTCATAGGGCTTGGTGTAGAAACAGAAGTGATAGTTCTTGTTGGTGCAGCACTGTAAATTGTTTAGATATGCATGTTAGTGGTCTGCTATGTAAGATATGTTTCAAATTTGAGTCGAAAGTTTACAATGGTTCATCAAGTGATGGTCCACCTCTGCCTTGAAACTGAAAATACACTCAAAACTATCATCCCACTTCCCTTTGAGTTACTCCAAAGCCTTATTTCTTCCATCCCAAACTACCCAGTACATGTCAATTGCATGAAGAAATTTCTGGTTAGAATCAATCTCTTCATAGTTACGACTCATATTATCCCAACAGGTGACACACAGTTTTTGCTTTGAGCCTAGCTTAATTTCTGTAGCAATTTCAAGAAGCAAAATATTCCAGTTTGTGCTATCGCTGTCTAAAATCTTTGGAATGTTACATGCCTTGCAATATTCGCGACCATCATCATCAGTTAATTTGACATAAGCGCCTACTCGAACAGCAAGCCTGTAGAACGAGTTGGGATCCATCCTACACATGCAAAGGCACAAAGATGAACGGGATGTGCAAGGGTACGATTTCCTTTGCAAAATCGAGCCTACAGTTAGCCTAACCTTAGGGGAAAATGGCAAGAATCTTACCGGTCGGGAACCCATGACAGATCGGCGTGGTTCTCTGGGAAAATGTCCCTGAAGAATCGTGGAGGAGGTTCCTCCATCTCCTGCCACGAGCGGCCGCCGCCGCCGTGACAGGCCGCCGCCCAGGAGGGAAAGGCCCGGCCTCGGGGCGCTGGCGAAGGGCGCGGCCGTGTGCCTGGAGCAAAGCGGGGCAGCAGCAGGAGACGCCAGACGGAGGGAGCGGCGAGCGCAACAAGAGCGGCGCAGGGAGGAAGAGTCACGATCCGTTTTGCTCCCATTCGGCAGCAGGGGAAAGAAGAGAATTGGCAGGGATAATTTCGTCTTTCGCGTACCTTTCTAATTATAATAAGAGGTGTAGTGTCCAGGACCTAATTACCAAAGAGTTTTAATGTGTTTGGGCAAACACAAATTTTTTTGAGTGTCCAGAACCTAATTTTGCCTAAGAACAAATGGGTTTGGTCTTGAACTGTAGGTAGCTTCTTGAGGGGCTTCCATTTGGTCGGTTCGATTGGGAAGAAGACAGGCTGAAAATGCACTTCAATCTTTGTTGAGGGGGCTGCATACATAATAGCCATCGCTTGTTTTTCCACCGCCATCTTGTCCATCTGTTGCCCATCCATCGGCTCCAGACGTGAGGGAGCAAGGGAGCATGTGAGGTGCTAGGAGCACCGGATACGTTCTCCTACATCTAGATCTCATCACCTCTTCCCCGAGCGGTGAGCCGTGATTCTTCTCCCTTTGCTCCGTGAAATCCGCCGGCGTGCGAGCTCCGCCGCGGGCGCGCGGGAGCCCCCTCGGGTGTGCTCCGCCGCGGGCGGACAGGGTGAGCTTGCCACGGCGAGGAGTGGTGAGATCTCCCGTGCAAGCCTCACAGGGTACGTGGCTCGCTCTCCTCTCCCGCCGCCGTTGGTCAGCTTGCCATGGCGTGATCTTCTACCTCGAGCAGCAAGCATGTGGTGACGTGTCTGTGTTCGTGGTTCAGGGCCCCAACCGATCTCATCCGAGGCCGGGCCGGTTGGTGGAGCCCGGTCGACAGCGTCGTCGCCACCGCCCGTCCAGGCTGTGCCCAGCACGGCAGCACCTGACTCGGGCAGGCTCCGCCGTCTCTCCTCTGTCGTCTCTCTCTTCCCTTTCCCCGTTCAGTTCAGCTTCTGTTGGCTCGCCGTTCGGGTTAGGCAAAATTTGCCCTGGGACACCGTTAGGTGGTGGACTTTGCTGAAAACCACTAAAAAAGTATGTCTTTGCTAGAAGCCATTACAAATATATACCCATTTGCTGAAAGACACTATGGCTCTAACATTTCCACCTCAAACAGGTCACAGGATATATAAATTTGGATAAGAATACCCTTGCCCTTCAAATAGATCATTTAACAGCAACGAGAGCATATCCAACAATAGAAAAATACATGGTTGATCCATATTTAACTATCAAATTCAGCAATACAAAATGATATGGTTTCAGCCACATTTGGCATCAAGTACACTACATGTTTCAGCCACATTTCCCTAGCAAGTACAGCACTAGAAAATAACATATTTTGAACTATAATGCTCCAAAATGACGTCTTCATGTGTTTTCAGCATACTCTAATTTTTTCTGGACCTAACAACCTTCAACTTCTTTGCCTTTCCCTTCTCAATAGCAACTGGAGATGTGGTTGGAGAAGCAACGGGCTCTATAATGCCTTCAAGTTCCAGCATCCTTTTGCGGCTGCAAGTGGATATAAAAGCATATCAACACAGTAGACATAAGAAATAGAAATACATAAAGGGTGGAAGAGTTATACCCCCTTGTCATAGGGCTCGGTGTAGAAACAGAAGCGATAGCTCTAGTTGGTGTGGACGGCTCTAGTTCCAACAACCTCCTTGACATGCTGCAATCAGTAGAAAGATGTGAAATTGCAGATTTGAGAAAAAAGACGAGTATTTTGAATTCAAATTACAGGTCTACCTCCTTGTAACAGGGCTTGGTGTAGAAGCAAGTGATGGCTCTAGTTGGTGTAGCACCGTGAGTTGTTTAGATATGTACGATGCATATAAGACTTGTAAAAATTCACAAAGATTGAGTTAAAAAAGCTCACAATAGATCACATGATGGTTGTTCTTGCGGCGGGGCAACAGCACTAGATGGTACTACGGTGACACTTTTCTTGCCTCGCTTTTCCTTTAGCTTTGGAGGAGCAGGTGGTGGGGCATCAGAATCATATACATATTCATTGCATGTTTTTGCCACATGTCCAAGCTGTCTGCATCTTGTGCATCATGTGGTTCTTCTTTCAGATTCTCCTTCTGCGGCTGATTTGTACCTTCTCTCCCTTGGCCTTCCTGCGGCTGTGCACTAATTTTAACATAAGCACCTACACGAAACAGCAAGCCTGTAGGACGAATTGGGATCCATCCTACACAAACAATGACACAAATCATAGTAGAATCAACACATAATATGATTTACTTAGAAAAAATGAGTATAACTGTGCGATAACATGTTCAATTGCTTAAAATTAGCACTAACCCTAGGAGAAAAAGGAAGAAGTCTGTACGCGTCAGGAACCCATGAAAGATCGGCCGCCTCCTGCGGGAAAATGTCGATGAGGTATCGTGGAGCCTCCGTATTGCGCAACGGCCGCCGGGATTGGCCGTTGGGAAGGGGTGCCGCCGGAGTGACGTGCCTGCACTCCGCGGGGCTGCGCGCGGGGAAGGCTTTGCGTGCGGGAGGGCTGCGCGCTTAGGATGCCTGCCGCCGGCATGGCCGCTACCGAGAGGGGCCTGCCGCCGGGGAGAATCGACGCGCCGCCGGCCGTCGCCAGTTCGCGTGGCCGCGAGGAGTAGCGAGCGATACTTCTGCGGGAGAAGAAAGACCCGTGGGAGGATAAGGCACCAAGGGCAAAACTGTCAATCAACTAAAATAGTGCTAACAGTGTCTTTGAGCAAATGCACCCAGTTTAACCGTGTCCTTCAGTATAGATCTAATTTTTTAGTGGTCTCCAGCAATGTTCCCCTTCCAACGGTGTCCCACGGCAAATTTTGCCTTCGGGTTATTCTTCACCTCGCCTCGCTTCCTTCCGCCGCGAACCTCGTCTCGAATTCGCTCGCGGTGGGAGAAATAGGGGCACGAGGATGACCGTGATCGACATCCTCACCCGGGTGGACGCGATCTGCCAGAAGTACGACAAGTACGATGTCGACAAGCTCAACGGCGCCAACGTCGCCGGCGACGACCCCTTCGCCCGCCTCTACGCCTCCGTAGACGCCGACGTCAACCAATGCGTCGAGGTGAGATCTCGTCCCCTTCCTCCTCCTCCTCCTCCTCCTCCTCCTCCTCTCTCTCTCTCTCTCTCTCTCTCTCTCTCTCTCTCTCTCTCTCTCTCTCTCTCTCCGCGTAGGCGAACCGGCGCACTCGATCTGAATCTGATGGTTTGTTTTGGAGCAGAAAGCGGAGGCGGCGAAGCAAGAGAAGAACCGGGCCGCGGTTGTGGCGCTCAACGCTGAGATCCGGCGCACCAAGGCCAAGCTTCTCGAGGAGGACCTGCCAAAGCTGCAGCGCCTCGCCGTGAAGAAGGTTGCTGCCCTAGAACCCACATTGCCTCACTTGAGTGTTTGTGCTAGATCTGCGAACTTTATGACTTTTGGGCTTGATTCTGTGCTTGCCAGTAGCTAAACTTGCTTGGACTGTAGCTGCCTAAAATTAGGATGTCTGGCTGCAAGGGTCAGGGAGTCTATTGGAAAATGGTCCATTTCTCGAATTTTAGAATTTTAGGATTGATGCACTACCACAAGGCAGAATTTGGGGGAAAAGCTGTGGTTTGGATTAGTATCTCTTCAAATTCTCCTCGAATTCGGATCCGTGTTTCCACTTTACACTTTACACCGCTCCATTGCCGTCCAGATGAAGCCCAGCTCTGGGCCTCCGGCCATGGGTGATGAGGCCACGACACCCAAGAGGCGGTGGCCGGTGGAGGAGGACGAGGACACGGGGCCCGACCTTATCAGCCGCCTCCCGGACGACGTCCTTGGCGACGTTGTCACGCTGCTCCCCACCGCGGACGGCGCCCGCACGCAGGCCCTCTCCCGGCGGTGGCGCCTGCTGTGGCGCTCGGCGCTGCTCAACCTGGAGGCCCGAGTCGCCGCCTCCCCGGACGAGGGCGCGCGGCCGCGACCCTCGCTGCCCACCGCGGCCACGCCCGCCGCCTCGCGCTCAACTGGGACGCATGCTCCGACGGCTTCCCCGCCATCGATGGCTGGCTCCAGTCTCCTACCCTCGACGGCCTCTAGGAGCTCGAGCTCCACTACAACGCCTGTCGATGAGGAGCGGACGGCGGCGACGCGATTTTTTTTTGCCCAAACTGCCCGAGACAATGACATGTGGGTTCCAGCGACACGTTGTCGGGCCGCGGGACACGTCGGCATGGTGACATGGCGCCACGTAGGATAAAACCGGGGTGGAATGGCCTCGGGGAGGTCACATGCCTGGTTTTCGCAGTCCAAGGAGTCCAAATAACCGGTTTTCGAGTCCAGGGTGCAAACGTGAACTCGGTCCATAGTCCAGGGAGGTAGAAGGGACTTTTTCCATTGGTAAATGATGGTTATGCGCTGATTTGACACGCATGGGTAAAATCTAATATCTTGTGTTTTGTCATCTGAATGGAATCCATACATATGCAAACTGGTTGATTGCTGCCTTCATCTGGTTCCTCTGTGGGTGGTGCATGCTCTAGCTTGTATTGCAGATTAGACCGTCCTAGGATGAAGTTCGTTGGCTGCCTGATCACCTGTGTA
Source organism: Panicum miliaceum (assembly GCA_032594955.1). Classification (NCBI taxonomy): domain Eukaryota; kingdom Viridiplantae; phylum Streptophyta; class Magnoliopsida; order Poales; family Poaceae; genus Panicum; species Panicum miliaceum. The sequence goes on along the minus strand of CM064059.1, from coordinate 17,193,119 downwards.
TTTGAGTTTAGACTAGCTGACATCCTTATCCATACATCTCTCTTCGTAAAGATACAAAGTTTTACTTGTTTGCAAATGCGCCTCTTACAGTTTAACTCAGCATACCATTTTATATAGCTAGATTTGACAGCATTGATACATTCAGGCAACCTAGTTCTGAAGACTCCTTTTAACAGGTGAAAGGGCTCACAAAAGAAGAAATTGCGACCCGTAGTGATCTGGTTGCCGCCTTACCTGACAGAATACAATCAATCCCAGATGGAAGTTCTACTGCCACAAAGAAAAATGGAACTTGGGGAGCCTCAGGATCTCGCACTGGAGGAGCCATAAAGTTTGACACTACTGCTGGTTAGTGAGCATCTGAACATCTTCTGTTGCTCCACCTTTGTCTTTCCTGTAATGCTTTCTGTTATTCATTAGCTTTTTAGTAGGAAAGTTTGGCATATTTCCTTTTGATGAAACTGGGATCCAAATAATCATTTTTTATGTCCAATACTCCAAATCGAAAATGATTAACGAGATTCATAAATTACGCTAGTGCACATAACTTCATTGCTCCATAGTTATTCGAAAGCCACCTAATCAAGCTTAACCTCTTGTGTAATCTTGAGACTTTTAGATCCTCTTGCTTTTGAATGTTGTATCTTTTGGATCACTGGCTGACCTCCTTTGCCCGTAACACCACTTAAACATACAGATGGGAACTTTGATGATGAGTACTTTAAGGGGACAGAAGAATCAAACCAGTTCCGCCGGGAATATGAGATGCGCAGAATGAAACAGGTAAATTTACTGAATCACTTTTCTTCTTTCCGTTTCATTTTCTTTTGCTACAGGATGTGGGATTCTCGGTTTCTCATCTGGTGTAACCAGTCTTTGGCAATGAAATTCTGCAGGATGAAGGTTTGGACGTTATTGGTGAAGGGCTGGAAACTCTGAAAAACATGGCATCTGACATGAATGAGGTTGCTTGCTGTGCTTTATTTCTTGTTATATGATAATTATAATAAGTTATGGACGGTTAACTAAATAGCTGTGATTATCAGGAATTGGACAGACAAGTTCCTTTGATGGATGAAATGGATGACAAGGTCTGTTATCTGGCAGCCATTAGTTTCTGTAGGCTCCATCTAGAAATTGTCCAGCAACACTTATTTTGCTAATGATGACTGTAGGTGGATAGAGCCAATGCAGATTTGAAGAATACCAACGTTAGACTGAAGGAGACTGTTCTTCAGGTAAAACCTAGCACTTACCTCTGTGCACTTCCTAACAAATGCTTGGTTAGCTGTGTGACCTCATAGCTCATACCGGTTGTTTTCCACATTGACTTGTTACCAGCTGAGATCGAGTCGCAACTTTTGCATTGATATCATCCTTCTCTGTGTCATTCTTGGTATTGCGGCCTACCTTTACAAGTAAGTAATTTTCATTGTCAACAAAATTCAGTCCCATTTCCAAAAATATGGTTGGTATGAGTATCAAATGAATCTAGATATACCATTGTTACTATGAGTATGCTGAGATTTTCTTTAGTTTGTGTTTGTTGTAGTGCAAGAGTTCTTTATGACATGCTGGTCTTCAATATATACAGCTCATTATCTTGCTTTCTGCTTTGTTGTGCAGCGTTCTAAAAAAGTGAGGCGGAATCCAGTCGTGGCCCCTTTGTTATTACGGCTCTACCTATCAGTTCTTGGAGTGACGATTACGACATGTGCACGAGCGATTTGTGTTGTCATATCTCTGTATTATTTGTGGTGTCCCGCTTGAACCTTAACTAGGGTTTGTTGAAGTGAGCACTGCGTGTGCGTAAAACTGGAGTCAGGAGATATATCTTCTGTACATTTGGGAGTAAATTTCTTAGTGAGTACACGGCATCATTCTGTGTTGGACCATGTAAACGTGCTCATGTATATTCCGTCAGGTCTTCCATCGATATCTCCATCTTTATGTTGAATCTGTCTGGGTATAGTTGGTACCAAGAGCAGTGCTACCGGAATACATGTTTCACATAATTTGCTGCTCCAACTCGACCGTATTCCAGGTCCAGCTCGCATCTGGGCGATTCACTTGTTTGCAGTCTCAATGTCAGCCACGCAAGTACTGGCCCTGTTGAGAAGTTCCTGCGTGGATGTTGGACTGATTCATGCGTCCAAAGGAAGAAGCCTTTTGCTTGGTCAAAACCTGCATGGGAGCTGAATTGATTCCTGCGATACAAAAAGGAGTCAAATATGAGCCGAAATCAGTCGGTTTTCCACCAATTTTTCGAAATTCGACCGTCTAATAAATGAGGTCCCCCACCTTCCGAATAGGGGAAGTGTAGTTCGCACTCGGTAGTTCTTCAGTTTCAGAAGCGGTTGAGCCTCGCCAGGTCGCCCCCCCCCCCCCCCCCCCCCCCCCCCCCCCCCCCCCCCCGCGCGCCGTGAACTCTCTCGGTCTCGGGCTCCCGGCTCCCCCAGCTGGTCGGCTCTGGCCCTCTCCAAACCTCGGGCTCGGGGCTCCTGGGCGTCTCCCGCCAACCCAATCTCCTACGGCCTCGTGCCCCTCGACGACGGTACGGGTCGCCTCACCCTCCCTCTCTTCCTCCTTTCTCGGTTCCCGCGATGCGTGGCGGCGAGCTAGGGTTTCGCGCGTCTCGACATCGGCGGCTTCGGTTTTGCGTGACCAGCTGACGGCGTTGGATTTTGCTGCCTAGAGAGGCCGGGATATCAGGAGGGGCGTGGGAGTCGAGCGCTGCTGCATCGATTTCCTTCCACTAATCCGCATCCGCAAAGACTTTTTTTTTCCCTGCAAATGGTAGCGTTCTAAATTGTTGTCGCTGCTTTTTTGTTCAGTGAACATTGTAGTTACGTAATGGAGGACACGTTTCCCCTCATTAGTATGTTTCGGATGCAGAAGCTGATCTAGGGATCACGATTGGTAGGAATTGCTTAACTTGTAACTCATTATTGATTCATGAACAGTAGGAAGAGTTAGAGAATTCGGTTGAGGAAAACCTAACATTTACTCCCGTTGTCTCACCTAGCCTGTTTATATTTGTTAGTTAACATCTCTTAATAATATTTAACATGTTGCACATAATTTCTTCCAGCCTACTCTGAATTATGTAGGGGTCATACTGTATTTTTTATCCTTGATCCCTGGTATCAGTATATCAGTATGCCTGTGACTGATCCTATTTGCATAGCAGTTTATTGAGTTATCTTGTCAGCATTTGATGTTATGCGTGATGTAATTATGTAAATAAATTTATGCCTCACATTCTTGGAAATTTGCCAATAATCTAGCATTTGTGGATCATACATTGAAGTTAGAAACTATTGAGATGATGTTATTGTTCTTTTGTAACCTCTGCTTTTAGGTGGTCATTATTGAATCCACAGTGCATAACTACCATATTACTTGTATGTATACCTATAATAATTAGCACTTGTTAATGACAAGATAGCTGATTGTAGAAATCGAACTTTGTGCTATTGGATTTGACACAGGTGAAGTTTTCTTTTGAGTCGTTAGTTGTCTTCATTCTATTTTGATTTTGGTGATTATCCTCTGGACTATGCGGTGGTTAATTTGCTTACCTCTTTGAGAAGCTACATGATGTCTTGAGATCCTGCTATCTTGAAAAGTCATTTGACTGGTGTGTGTCATTATCAAGAGAAATTTCAGTTCAGGGATGTTGGCTATTCATGCAAATGTGGTGCTTTGCTTTCTCCCCTTCTTTTGGCTCCAGTTTGTTGATAGTGGCCATAAAGCAGTACATCGTAAATGATATTGGTTAGAAATTTTACAGATATGCTCCGATCAAGACTAAGGTTCTAATAATACAATTTATGGCTTTATGCCATTAAAAATGTCTAGTCTGAACTCTGAACCTAGTTTCAATTGTCACACAATATTTATGTTTCCTTCAGTACCATAGTTGTATACATACATGATCATCAGTACAAGGAAAGTATGCAAAATACTTCAATCAGATCTCCTCAATTATTCTATTAATATTTTTTGGTTTCTCATTGTCTTTTATTTTGGGTATTACATTTTTTAAATACATGTAAAGAATATGCCTGTTTTCATTTCAGATCTGGAATGGAAGCTTATATATGTTGGATCAGCAGAAGATGAAAACTATGATCAACAACTTGAGAGCGTGTTGTTGGTCCTGTCAATGTTGGGACCTACCGTTTCGTGCTCCAGGTAATTTTTATTGTGTTGCTCTATTCTATTTCAAAACATTCACCAGACACAATAGATCCTGAAATACTGGTATTCTGGTGAAATAAAGCACGAGCACTGCATGTGATTTCTCCTTTTTGTTAACCTTGTAATATATCTAAATTTGCATCTGCCATCTGGAAAATGATATGCCATTTCCATTGCAGGCTGACCCACCAGATCCCTCAAAGATCCGTGAGGAAGACATAATTGGTGTGACCGTGCTGCTATTGACATGCTCTTACATGGGCCAGGAGTTCATGAGAGTAGGTTACTACGTGAACAATGATTAGGACGACGAGCAATTGAGAGAAGAGCCTCCAGCAAAGGTGCTGATTGACAGGGTGCAGAGAAATATCTTGGCTGACAAGCCCCGGGTCACCAAGTTTCCTATCAACTTCCATCCTGAACCCAGTACAAGCGCGGGACAGCAGCAGCAGGAACCCCAGACTGCCTCACCAGAAAACCACACTGGCAATGGTGATGGTAGCAAGCCCGAAGCTGACCAATGAGCACAGTTTGGTGTGCTGGCATTTTGGTGCGCGTGCCTTTCAGGATGGGCTGTAATATTGCAAAGGGGATCACTGGTCCACATTTCACTGGGGTCCTTGGTTCTAGCACTTGGCTGTTTAGAACTGTTTGTTCTGTAACTTGAGTTGCCAATGCCGGGTGCCTGGATGTTTCCTTAGACCAGAGCAGTACTTTCAGCATGTTCTCTTGCAATTGCTGTATTGCTTTCCTTAAAGTATTAGAGTAGTATTTCAACCTAAACTATTGGCTGGCTATTCATCAGCTTTGTGGTATAGATTCTAACTGGGGAATCCATTTGCTAATTTGCAAGTGTGGTGTAATGACTTGTAACTGTGAGCACGCGCATATTTGGTCCCGGTTTTCATGGATCGGTTACGATTTCCGTGAGAACTGAGGAGTGGCCATTCGCTGGATTAGACCAGAGTATGATGCTGGCAGCGTTCCTCCGCCGTTGGAGTAACACGTCCTTGCAGCACAGTACTTGTCTTCATGCCGAATGCTCAAATCTGAATTGGTGGCCGATCTGACGAAGTGCGGAGATGCACGCCGGATAAACATGCTATGAAGAGAACAGTAATTAACCCAGTGCAACCTGCCAAACTCATCTTATGCTGCTACCGCTGCTTCAGAGTGTTGTACGCTGCTGCTGGGCTGCTCCTCCACATCAATGCGAAACCTGATCGAATACATAGAAAAACAGGCGCTCCTGGAACTGCAGATGTAAGCAAACACAGGCAAAAAAACAGCAGAGGAACTGTACCCTCTCATGCTGTACCACGCTCCGCCTTCCTAAATTATTTGAGGTTTAAACTTCGCAGGATGATCTACGTATATTTTAGGCTTTTTGGTGGCCCCGGGCCGTAGCTTTTATGATGAACACGCCTTGTTTATCCTTCTTAAAAATTCGTTTCAGTGTGCAATTTGCATTTTTACGGAATATTTCGTGGTGATTTGTAAGCATTTTTTTCATGGTGGTTTTCAGTGTAGGCAACCGCAAGTTATCCCCAGGTGTCCGGTTTCTAAGGACGATCTCAGTGGGGATAACACTCCTTTCTCATTACATGAAACTCCCTCTTCTGTTTCCTCGTAAATGATTCTGCCGTGTCAGCAAATTTGCTGATGTGGTTTGATATTTAATACCCATCACACTTCTATAGCACTTCGATTGAGATTGGCCTAACGACGACGATCCTCAAGAACATTTCGCTATTGATTTTCCCTCTTGCGTATCGGTGCGAGGATGAAACATTGCAGGATTAGACCTGGATGAACACCCAGCCTCCACCAATTTTCGCAAAATTACACGCAGATTCATCATGGAAGAGGACGTACTAGTTTGAAATGTTGAGCTGCTGCTGTTGATTATGCTAATGAACGTAATTAGCAACTAAACAGGATCCTTAGCCTAAACATGATATCAATCATATAATATGGAATTTGGTGGGTAGATCTTATACCAACATTAGCAGTAGCAGCTATAAGACCTCCCTGAGTTCATGACGCCCGAACCGTAGAAGAAGTAGGTGTTCTTGTCGGTGTAGATGTACGAGTAGGATAGCAACGACCTTCTGGACGCCAGCGACACTGCCCTCGAGAACTTGATCTTCCAAACCCCTCCAGTGCCCTTAGCGATCAGACTTAGGATGGTTAGGGCTTAGAAAACGTGTGTTTAATGATAGCCACGACCTTAAGTATATATAGGTACTGTGGGGCTAGGGGCCAGCCTATGTTTGGAATAGATTAATAGCCTGCTGATCATAGCCCATTAGATTTTCCCTTAATCTCGGTTTGGGTGGTTAAATACCTTAACAGTGAAGATCACAATCTTAACATAAATATATTTCCAATATTCTCCCACTTGATTGAACGGTTAGTGGCTAATGTTCGCATCACACTAATGTTCACCCTTAATATAACAGTAAGTACCGGACCAATGCGTCGTCAGTAGCTTGATACACTACTGGAACCCTATAACCCAGTCTCATTGAAACACCTCGTTAGAACGCTTATTCATTATTTGTGAGTTAGTAATGGCCCTAAACCAGGACCTAAAGACTATCCACCAAACCCATATCTGTAACGTGCTGCTTAAACACATTCGGTGGGGCCTTTAGTGAGCGGATCCGCTAGTTCTTATATGCTCAATCTTAATGGTTCGATCCTGGCATCTTTCTTTCACAACATGATATTTGAGGTCAATGTGTTTGGAAGCACCGCTTGACTTGTTGTTACTCCAAAAGAACACTGCAGACTGATTATCGCTGTATAAAGTTATTGGTTCCGTAATGCTATCAATTACCTTAAGGCCTGGAATAAAATTCTTAAGCCACACAGCCTGTCCAGTTGCTTCATAGCATGCCACAAACTCTGCTTGCATCGTCGACGCTGCAACTAAACTTCGTTTGGAGCTTTTCCATAATATTGCTCCTCCAGGTAACGTGTAGATATATCATAATGTAGATTTCCTACTATCCACACACCCAGCAAAGTCAGCATCAGTATAACCCACAACTTCGAGTTTATCTGACCTTCTATATGTGAGCATGAAGTCTTTGGTACCTTGGCAGTAACGTAATGCCTTCTTGATACCTACCCAATGGACCTTTCCGGAATTTTTCTGATATCTTCCAAACATTCCGGTAGCAAATGCCAAGTCTGGATGCGTACAGACTTGTGCATACATCAAGCTTCCGACAGCTTAAGCATAAGGTATGTCCTTCATTTCATCTAATTCCAATTGGTTCTTAGGACATTGAGCTTCACTGAACTTATCGCCCTTTGCTAATGGAACAGGTGTGGCCTTACTCTTATCCATATTAAATCTCTTAAGCATTTTCTCAATATATGCCCTTTGAGACAATCCTAGCACTCCTTTGGTCTTGTCTCGATGTATCGCAATGCCCATAACATAAGAGGCCTCACCAAGATCTTTCATATCAAAGTTGGATAAAAGAAAACCCTTTGTCTCATGCAGCATTCGCTTATCGCTACTCGCTAATAGGATATCATCCACATAAAGCACTAGAATTATAAATTTACCACCCTTTATGTTAGTTTAAATACAGTTATCTACATCATTCTTCTTAAATCTGAATTTCTTAATCATTTGATCGAATTTAAGGTTCCATTGTTTTGACGCTTGCTTAAGTCCGTAGATAGACTTCTTTAGTCTGCATCCCATTTGTTCTTTACCCTTCACAACAAAACTTTTCGGCTGTGCCATGAAGATAGTCTCATCCATGTCACCGTTAAGGAACGCAATTTTGACATCCATCTGATGCAGCTCTAAGTCATAATGAGCCACTAGCGCCATGACGATTCTAAAGAAATCTTTCTTAGACACAGGGGAGAAAGTCTCATTATAATCAACCCCTTCCTTTTGTGTAAAACCCTTGGCTACAAGCCTCGCTTTGAATCGATCGACGTTCCCTTTGGAATCACATTTAGTCTTGTAGACCCATTTACAGCCTACTGGTTTGAATCCATCAGGAATATCTACTAAATCCCATACATCATTAGAACTTATGGACTAGTTCTTCCTCCGTACCCTCAACACATTTAGCAGAGTTCTCACATGATACTGCTTCCCTGAATGAGTTAGGATCATCAACCTTCCGAACATCATAGACGTCTTCACTTAAGTATGTCTCATAATCTGGGAAAGTTGCTGGTTTCCTAGCCCGCTGTGATCTTCTCAACGGTACAACAGGCTGGGGTACCTGAACTAAGTTTTCAGCTTCAACATTAGGCGCAACTTCAACATTAGGCGCCACTTGCTCAACTTGTGGTTCGCTCGTAGGCTCAAGAGCTACTTCCACAGGTGGAGCAGCGCTAGTACTCTGAACAGAAGGCATAACCTGAACAGAAGGTGTACTCTGAACAGAGGGCATGAACAGCGGCACTAACTGAGGTGTTACTGTCTCCTGAATCACCAGGATGGGAAGCTCAGCCCGAATTTCTTCAAGATTTATTTCCCTCCTTGGAAAGCTCTCACTGATTCCTGCATTCTCTAGGAACACAGCCTGTCTGGTCTCAACAAACATAGTGAAGCGATCAGGACAGTAGAAATGGTATCACTTAGACTTATCAGGGTATCCGATAAAATGGCAGCTCACCATCTTATAATTTAATTTCTTTTGTTGTAGGTTAAATAACTTAGCTTTAGCAGGACAATCCCACACACGTAAATAATTAAGCGTTGATTTCTTCCCAAACCATAATTCATAAGGTGTCTTTGGAACTGATTTGGTATGGACCCGATTAAGTATATGCGCAACTGTCTTTACGCTTCCATCCACAGTTCCACAGGCAAGGTAGAATAGCTAAGCATACTACATACCATGTCCATAAGTATACGATTATGACGCTTAGCGACTCCATTTTGTTGTGGTTTGCCCGGCATGCTGTACTTGGCCTTTATACCATTTTCTTCAAGGTACTTAGCGAATGCTCTAGGTATCTAGCCGAATGGAGCATGTCTCCCATAATATTCACCACCTCGGTCTGATCTCACAATTTTAATAGTGATATTATGCTGATTTTCCACTTCAGCCTTGAATATTCTAAATTTATCTAATGATTCAGACCGATCACGAGTGGGGTAAATATAACCATAACAGGAGAAGTCATCAGTGAAAGTAATGAACAAGTCAAAATCATCTACTGACTTTACTGGAAACGGGCCACAAATATCAGCATGAATTATTTCTAATAAGCCCGAACTCTGAGTAGCTCCTTTCTTATAGTCTTAGCGAATTTCCCCTTAATCTAAGTCTGAAAGATCTAATGAATGGAGTATCTCTTCTCTTATGAGACGCTCAATTCTCCCCCTCGAAATGTGGCCTAAACGACAATGCCACAATTTTGAAGAAGTCTCATCATCACGCTTACGCTTATTTGTTGCATCAAACACATTCATCACAGAATAATCATTATCAAAAGAGAGCAAATAATGATCGCCTTGCAAATGACCAAGGCCAACACGAATATTATGAAACTTAATGTTGCACTTTGAGTTGCCAAACTCACAAATATATCCTGACTTATCTAATCTTGAAACAGAAATAAGGTTTCTCTTTAAACTAGGAACATAAAGAACATCTTGCAAATGAAGGTGGAAGCCGCCCGGTAACTCCAAGTCGAAGCTCCCAATGCCTTCAACCTTGACTTCATTGCCATCAGCCACTCTTAGACTTCGCTCCCCTTCTCTTATTGTTCGGATCGAACTGAATACCTGCAATGAATTGGAAATGTGTAGTGGCACCTGAGTCAATCCACCAAGTATCAGGAGAAAAGGTCACTAAGAACGATTCATCAACAAATGAAACATAATCAATAATTGTACCTTTGTTCTCCAGCCACTCCTTAAATCCTGCGCAGTCCTTCTACACATGCTTAGGTGACTTGTAGAACCTGCACAACTTCTCATCAGAAGTCTTCTTGTGTGCCACAGACTTGCTCACTTTATGGCTCTTGAACTTCTTCTTATGCTGCTTGCTGCTGCCTGATTAGGCCTGATGCTTAGGAGCATTGATGATACTGACACGCTCAAAGCGCTGACTGACCATGTTGATAGCATCCTTCATCCTCTCAGCTTTCTGCCTTTCCTCTTCCTCAACACAGTAACTAATGAGCTCAGCCATGCTCCAAGTCACCTTCTGAGTGTTATAGCTTATCTTGAAGGGACCATACTGTGAAGGCAGTGAAGTCATAATGAAATGCACGATAAAACCATCAGAGATGGCCATATCCAGTGTCTTGAGCTTGTTTGCCATGTCACATATATTCATGATGTGCTCCCTGATTTCACTTTGCCCATTATACTGTGAAGTAAGCATCTTCATGATGAGGGTGCTAGCATAAGTCTTGGAGGAGCTCTTGAAGTTCTCTTCCACCTTGGCAAGATAAGCCTTGGCGGTCAGCTCCTTACCATCCTGGTCCTTATCAGGAATAGCACCAAGGAAGGCCGATGAGATCGTCTGCTTAATTATCATATTGCACTTTTCAGTGGAGGTACGATCAACATTTGCTCAAGTGGGCTCTGCTAGCTTATTTTCACCTTCACGTAACGAGAGGTCGTACTCGCACACAACAATGGCCACCTGCACCTGGTTCAACCACTTTGGTAGTTGGTGCCATTCAGGGGCTCAATGGAACTTAGGTAGTTCGTCACAACGTTCACTGAAAATCATAAAAAATAATAACTCAATTAAATTCACATTTAAGATACTCATAAAAAGTATGAAATTAACCCTACGATGGTCTGATTAAAATCACATTTAAAAATTTCAATTTGCATCACCGATGGGGAAAACAAACAAAATTTATCATAAAACTCATAATTAAAACAACAATGGTCAGAATTAGTTACAAGTGAACTCTAAATAAACTTCCCGATGGTTCCATTTAAATAGAGCGCATTGTATACGGGGGATAAACATAATTTTCAGTGAATAAATGCAATTAAAAAAAAGCATTTAAATAACTCATGGAAAAATTATAAACATAATAATGAAATTTATAAGTGCAACAGAAAATTAATAAGGCTGAAAATATTAGACAGTAAATAAAGAAAACATAAAACAGTAAAGGAAAGGGCTTTAAATATTAAATGGGCTAAAACTTCGTAAACAGGCCTAAAACAAAAACAGTCCAAAACCTCCCCTTGGCCCGCGCAACAGCAATGCTTGTCCTAGCTCGGCGTGCAGCAGGCCGGCTCAGCTCGGCCCAATCATGCGCTCGCCTGCTCAGCCCAGTAGCACGCGGCTCGGCTCAACAGCGCCCGGCTTGCAGGCTGCCTCGTAGCCCAGCCTGCCACTCGGCTCGGCTCATCATGCGACCCAACAGAAGCTCAACCGCTCGGCCCGTTAGCGCGCGAGGCCCGTTATGGCGCAACGCTAATCCGGGTGGGTCCCGGCCGTCCGTCTCATCCGACGGCATGGAACTCACTCGGCGCCGTATACGAGGGAGGAGTCCGGTCGGGAAACCCTAACCGGTCCTCACTCTTCTCCCTTTCTTCTTCACAGCCCTAGCCGCCGCCAGCCCGATGCCTCTTTTCACGCGCCGCCGCTTGGGGCCCGGCCGCCGTGCCTGCCACGAGGAGCCCGGCCGTGGTGCCTGCCACGAGCAGCTGCGCCTACTGATGGCGCGTGTCTGCGCGGTGGGTGCTGCGGCCCAGCTGTAGCCGTGGGTACCATGCACCGGCTTAGCCGCCAGCCGCTTGTGCTGCTGCGCTGCTGCACGCCGCTGGCCGCTGCGTGCGCCTGGGCGCGCGGCGTGCGCCGCGGGCCGCAGGCCGCTGCGCGTGCGCCGTCCGTCTGATGGCCGTGCGCCGCTAGCGTGGCTTGGGCCCGGCTGCTGCCTCCTCTTGCGCCACGGTGGGTCATCCCGTCGGCGCCACGTGCGACCAAGTCGCGCACGGCACCGTCGGGGTGTCGTGCTGTGGTGCTCTTTTATGGCAGCAGGCCTTACTCATGACCTAGGTGAGGGTTTCTTCAATCTTAGGGTTATGGTTCATGAAGGATTTGGGGTTTCTTGATTGGATCTGAAATTTGTTTTTCCCCTCCTTCTATTTTGCTTGCTGATGCGACTAATTTCATAAATTTGGGCCTAATTTGCGGTAGTTGTAATGAACAGGGGCTAATTTTGGGTTACAACATGAGCATCCGAAACCCTAGAACCCTAGTTGCATAATTTCGTGAATCATGAACATTTAACTTAAACTGCCTCGGTTTACTTAAGCATGGCATTACTTAGGCATGATTGCATCTAATCCGGCACTTAAAACTTAAACATATCAAGATTTCAATTAAAACTTGACCTAATCCGAACCAATTAGATCTAATACGAGGTACTTAGCCTAACCAGATTAAAACTTTGCACATGAAAACATTACTGCATACATAACACTTATCCTTTTTGTTGTGCAATAGGATCTAGATCTGCACAACTTCATAAAACCAATTTAATCCGACAAAACAGGAAACTTAAGGTTTTGTTTAACAGATTGAATCATGTTAGGCATAAGAGTGGCTCTGGTAACAATTTTTGATTCTGCTAATGAATGTAATTAGCAACTAAACAGGATTCTTAGCCTGAACATGATATCAATCACATAATGCGGAATTTAGTGGGTAGATCTTATACCAGCGTTAGCAGTAGCAGCCATAGGAGCTCCCTGAGTTGATGATGCCCGAACCGTAGAGGAAGTAGGTGTTCTTGTCGGTGTAGATGTACGAGCAGGATAGCGACGACCTTCTGGACGCCAGCGATATTGCCCTCGAGAACTTGGTCTTCCAAACCCCTCCAGTGCCCTTAACGATCGGACTTGGGATGGCTAGAATTTAGAAAACATGTGTTTAATAATAGCCACGACCTTAACTATATATAGGAACTGTGGGGCGGGGGGCAGACTCTGAATAGATTAATGGGCCTGCTGATCACAGCCCATTAGATTTTCCCTTAATCTCGGTTTGGGTGGTTAAATGCCTCGGCAGTGAAGATCACGTAGAAATATATTTGCAACAGCTGCCTGGCCTGGCTTTCCATATTTCTCGAGACGGATAGCACACAGGAACAGAGAAACCGATTCTGGTTTCTTCAGAAACTATGATTGGTCCCTTGCAATACAAAAGGAAAAAAGAAAAGAAATTATGCACGTAGCTTTGCCTTGTGTTCCTGACCACCAGCACTTCTCTGAAGCTTCAGGAAACCAACGGCGCCTTTTTGGAGCGACATGCTTAACTGGCTTCTTCGATAATTGAGGGCAGCGATCATAGGCATACCGCTTTTCCATCGTGATGCCACCACTTCTCCTTTTTCGGATCAAACCAATTGCCTCGTTCGTTCCATGCATTCAGAAAAGAAATTTTCATCCAACTTTTACCACAACGAAGCCCATTTCGTGTGAGATCTTATTCCAAACATGCTCTGAACATCTCATAGTGCTCTCTGCTCTCGGCGATGCTTCAATATCGTTTCCAAAGTGCAATAACATGGGGCGCACCTGTAGGTTCTGTGCCACGCACCCACACTGCCAACCTAGGATCTGCATGCCCACCACCATCCACCTGTCCAACCCGTATGAGTACAATGGCAGGCGTCTCGGTCCGGACTCCAGAGCCCCATGCCGCCGCGCCGCCGGCTGTTCCCTCCTCCTCGACCAAGCGATCAGCCACCTGCTGCGCAAGGATCAGCAAGTGATTTGACGCCGTGGAGCATGAGGGTGTCCAGACATCGCCTTTCTTGTGAGGAATGGCTCCGGCGACGGGTTGCTGACGAGGTGCCAAACTGGAAGTGGATCGGCGCGCGATTGGATGCAGACATACAGTCGAGTTCTCTAGGCAACTGCGGCGGCGGATGCGGCCATGAACTGAAACATGCAGCGGGTGTAGTGTATAAAAATGTTTACTTGAGCCTTTTGTAGAAAACGAACGGAACTCCGATGAACTGTGTTCAGTGTTTTTTTTCTTTTCTTTGGAGTTCTTACCTTGAGCAATTAATTGATTAATTAATCAAGGCGGCTGATGCCTGGATAAACGATCGATTCGTTTTTGTGTTTATCGGAGTAGTAGTAGCAGGCTAGCACTTGTCTGAATCTCTTCAGAACACCAAAAACCGATCAGCATCGATCTGTTTGTAGCAACATGCTTAACCTGTGGCTGGCTTCTTTGGCAACTCAGGATAGCGACCTAGCATGGCCACAGCCCGTTTTGGGGGAACACTGGTGGCACTGCCGGCAGTTGCTACTCTTCCTGTGGTGCACCGTGAGGGATAAGCATAAGAAACTACAGTCCTGCTCGCCGAGTCACGGAGGGGGATAAGCATAAGAAACTCCACTGGTTGTGCACTTGTGCATACGCGTCGATCGGCCGCCACTTATCGGACCAGCACTCCTTTCTCTGAATCGAAGCTTAAGAAATTCGATCGGCTTCTGTGTTCTATCTGGATCGACATGCTTAGATGGCTTATCTTTATAGCAAACCGTGGATGGATAGCGGCTGCAGACAGTCTGTTCGCCGGAATCCTGACGCCACCGCACCGCCGCGCCGATGGTTGCAGACTTGCAGTGACCTTCCCTATCCGTGGTGCACAAGGGAAGGGACGAGCACATGCACGGTTTCCTTTGCTGCTGCTTCGTAGAAATTGGGCTCCTTGTCGTGACAATTCTCCATTCATAAACTATAATAAGAGGATCATGTATAATTATCATGTCTGACATCATTGGGGCTAAAATATGGAGAGCATATGTGTTTTGTCACTGCGTGCAGCACTAATGAGTGGCTAACCATGCATGAGCGCCATGCCAACACAAGTTGGTGCTGCTGCTGCCGGCGCCGCCACCTGTTTCCCTTCTGACTCCTGCACGGAGCAAACCCGTCGTCTGCACACGGATCGACAGGCGAGTGACGTGCGAACGGACGGGGAAGGGGGAACCTTGTCCGGGAATAAACGAAGGAATAATTCCAACCAGCGAGCAGGCCCGGCTATGAGCGGGGGCGAGAGGGGCGGCCGCCCCGGGTCCCAAAAATCATGGGGCCCCTTCCCAAGTATGTATACAGTAGGCAGCAGCAGGTATAGAATATTTGGTACAGATAGGGTCGGCAGAGCGAACAAATCAATGCATCACCGCGCGTCGATCTCCTCAACTGCTTATATGCTCGTTTTCTCTTCTTTTCGGCGCGCAGGGGAGCTGGCGAGCCCAGCAGGAGCGGCGCAGGGAGGAAGAGTCCCGATCCGTTTTGCTCCCGTTCGGCAGCAGGGGAAAGAAGAGAATAGGCAGGGGTAATTTCATCTTTTTGCGTACCTTTCTATTAAAACTGATTACAATAAGAGATGCATTCAGGACCCAATTACCAAAGAGTTTTAGTGTGTTTGGGCAAAGACAAGTTTTTTTTATGTGTAGTGGCAAAAGCCATCTTTTTTGAGTGTCCAAGACCTAATTTTGCTAGCTTTTAAAGGATGAGGAGGAGGAAGAGGTGGGAGGGAGAGCCATGGGCGCAGGGGAAGCCGAGCGGGGCGAGTCAGCGAGCCGTGCGTGCTGTGCTATGCTGCGCGCCGGGCCGTCGCTTGCACATCAACATTCCTTGGCTTGGGGCAAGGTCGCAAGGACGCGGGTTCGCGTGGCTGCTCTTCTTAATGATGGATAAGCCCTCGGGGGCTCTGCGTGCGATCCATCCCTCTCCTCAAGTGTTAATTTATTGAAGGGCTATTCTTAGGATAAATTTTAGCCTCAAAATAACTCTTGGTTATTTCTCCAAACAGGACCAATAATCAGGTCAAGCCCAGAAAACTTATATTTTACAACAAAGTTCCTTTTTTTATTTCCAAACAAGTCCACGACGCATGAGTTTTTTGCCCAGTTGATGCTGGATTTAATTATCCCAACGAGTCTCATGTAATTCGAGTGTACTAGAAGGTCCAGATTGGAAAACCGGTAGTCTCTGCTCTTCGTGGGCAGTGGCCGTTACTACTGCCACCCCCTGCCCCTCTCTCATGCAGAGGAGAGAGAGGGGCTCCCCCTCGCCGCCCTCGCGCCTCCGCCCACAGCTCACGCCGAGCATCACCTCGTCGATACTACCTTCCATTCTCGCCGCACTTCCCCCACACGGCACCTAAACCCCCGCGGCGGTACAAATACCCCCCCTCTACTCGCCGCTCCCCAAACCCACCAAACCCTAGCCCAATCAGAGGCGGCGGCGCTAGGGGTGGAGGGAGTGCTTGGCGGAGGCAGAGAGGGAGTGGCGCTGCTAGCTCACTCCCTATTACACGACCATCAGTGGACAAAAGCTTTTTTGCATTTGTCTTTTATTCTGATTGCTTTTTATTGTTGTGGTAAACCGTAAACCGTTATTTCTTTTAGAAATAGCTGGTATAACTTTAGGGTATCAGTACTAGGGTTTCAAAAAATAATTCTGGTTACTGGCCTGGAAACTAGAACCAGCTTAGGCATTTATTTCAGGACTAGTATTAGTGATGTAGGTTGGGCCCGGGGCGAAGGGTTGTGTGGGTGCGAAGGTTGCTGGATGAGCGAAGGTTAGGTGGGGGGTGAAGGTTGGGTTGGGAATAAAGTTTTGGTTTGTTGGTTGAGCTGCCTAGAAGGTGTGGTTTACAAGATTTTGGGCATTTTCTCTGCCTCCATCAGCACGGCATGGTGCCAGTGGCAGTGGGCGGTCGCGTTGCGGGTCCGGCGTGTCGCGCGTGCTGTGGCGAGCGCGAGCTAGAGCGAGCACGGTAAGTGGGGCCCGGCTTGGCAAGGTTGCACGCGGCAGCGCTGCAGCTAGCTAGGAGGCACCAGCAGCAACATGGTTTGCAGGAAGGCGCCTTTTCGGTGATGTGGATAAGTCCTACGTGTTAGGATACTCCCGTTCTGAAATGTGCTTCTTTTTTTTCCTTTTTTCTTTTTTCTATTTTTTTGGATGTAGGGCCTCCCATGGGATGGGAGATGACGAGGCCAATAAAATTGGTCTCAAATTCATGTCTGGACTTTGAAGGAGGAAGAGATTTGGAGAACTCTAAATTTCAGCAAACATGAGATAAGACAAAAGACTGCTATCTCTTGAATTTCGGCAGCCATGCTAAGGCAATGCATAAAGGCGTTGGGAGTTTAGAACGCCCTAGAAAATAAAAACCCTCCCAATTCTAAGGTACCTAGCAAAAAGAAAAAAGACGGAATATGTACCCAGCAAAAAAGAAAAGAAAGATAGAATATGAACCACCTCTACACAGTTTTGATTCTTTGTATGCGATTGCTATGTTTTGGTGTTTAAATAATTTGCTTTCATTATTCAGTTGTACGTTACATGCTTAATTAATTTATTTTACATGAATTCCTTATTAAATTCATGTCTTCTTTTTTAGGATGGAGCCGCCGGACCTTCTGGATCCGTACTATAAGCAGAGAACTACTGAGGATGACGCACCACGGAGGGGGAGGTAATGACTTTATTTATTTGTCCAAATCATTTATCTTTATGTTCAAGCAGTAATAAAAAAAATTATTTGCAGGAACGACTGCAAGATGCAATGAAGGACAACACAATGAATAATCGACTACATGAGAGCACATTGAAACAACATGAAGTCCATTACATGAAGTCCATAACATGACAACATGAGAAATAAATCGAGTACATGAGAACACAATTAAAAAAACAAGACCATTAGATAACAACTCATGGAATACTGCAATATTTGACAGCTTCGGGCATCACTAAGCCATAGGACTAGCTCATGTTGCATACTACTGGGTGCAACGAGATTCTCCTCCATTGCTGCTTTCGCACGGTGAACACGCTCAAGCTTCTGCTCCCTCTCCTTTCTGCGCTGGGCAGCATGCCTCCTTTCCATCTGTTCTTTGCGCTCCTTTTCCGCTGCCTCTCTTGGCATCTCTTCTCCAACAACTCCTTCCGCTCTGCATCCCACTCCTTCATGCTACGCAGATACTTCTTATCCTCCTCCTTGATCTCAGTGTCGATCCACTGCTCAAAATCACATAGGGGGAGGGGTCTGCAAAACATCAATTGTTACGGACATAATATTACACATAATGTATACATGTTTCCATATGGCAAAAAAATAAAAAATAAAAAACATAACTCTTACCATCAACCCAATGTGGATCTGACGGGGTGTAGGGTCAAACACATAATTGGCACACATCCAACACCTGTGGTTATATGTTTCCTACTCATCGGACTTGGCTACCTTGCAAGGATCAACGTAGAAACACATCGGCACAGGAACACCACTAGGCAGTGGCAAAGGGGTGAAGGCAGTTCCCGTGATCACTCTTGGTTTACTAGACTTACCACGCCTTGGCAACCTACGGTTGAATAATACACATATTAACTAAACCCTAAACCCTAAGCAATGAAGAACCTAAGGTTGAATAATACACATAATATAGACCAAATCAATGCGTAAAAATTGAGGAGGGGAGAGACGATACCTTGCTCTCGAAGATCTATGGATCGAATCGAAGTTTTTGAAGTTGAATATGTCGATTTCTAAGGATTGGTGGGTAGGGGAGAGAGAAAAACTGAGACAAAGTTAGAACAAATGAAAGATGGCTCGGGCAGGAGGAAGGGGGCTGGTGTATTGAAAGCAGAGTCGGTGTCGTGGCTTGTGGCGCCGAGGCGGCGCCAAGATCTGTGGCACCGAGCTTCTAGCCACGTCGGCGCTACGTCGGTGCGAGGGTTAGCAACCTTGGCGCCATGGCCCACGACGCCGAGACGTCTTACCTCGGCGCCATGGGTCATGGCGCCGACCCCTGCGGTCCAAAGACGCATTTAGTTCCCCCAAGCGTCCAAAGTGAATATTTTTCAAGAAAAGGGCTATAATGCAAAAATTACGGCGTGAACAAGCGCCCACGAGCTGCGGTGGCGGTGGCGGCGCTGGGACCTGCCATCGATGGGCTTGGACCGCTGCTCGTGCGCGCACAGAGGAGGTGGTTCTTGGCGCGAGGCCGCGGTGGTACTGATGCCGGTGGCCGCCGCGGCATTGGCGCTACTAGCGACGCTGAGGAAGGCGGTGGCTAAGGTGGTGGAGCAGAACGAGTGGAGGAGGATCTGCGCGAGCCGCTGCCTCAGCCGGCCGCCGACGCCCATGCCGTGGCCGCCTGTCTTGTCGTGGCGGCTCTTTTCCATGAAGGGCTTGATCGACACTATAGGTGTGCGTGCGTGTGCTTGTGGTTTCAGCCTCCTCATGCTGCCGCCGCGAGGGTCTTAAAATAGCTCCCTCTGTCAAAAAAACAAGTCATCCTAGGAATTATAGGACAAATTAACAAGAAGGTAAAATAATCATATTACCCTATTTATTACCCATATTTGGTACTAATTGATTCTTGCATGCACACGTACTTTCTAAATAGGGTAAGATAATTTTTTTTTGGATAATTTTTGAATCCTAGAATGACTTTCTTTTTGGGACGGTGGGAGTAGTTGGGACGGGATCCGGATAGCCTGGCCAGATAGATGGGCAGGACCAGCCGCATTTGTCGTGTAGTCACGCAGGGAATTCTCCACAAACAATCTTTTCATTTGCGGTCCCAAATTTGTTTTGCACAAACTTAAGCAACTCAATTCCTGCAGGGTATCAAAATTCTACGAGTTTTATACATTAAATTTGTAGGTTCATTAGAAAACATCCAATCAGACAAGCATGTGCCACTTCGAAAAGATTATAAAAGAAAGAAGTAGAGGAGACACTGTTGCAAGTTTGTTCAGTTCTAGAGCCAGTTGGTTGGTGCGGGTGCTGCGTGCAACTATTATATTGTCCAGGAAACTGATAACATTTGATGGAATGGAAGAATCATTCAGAGCTCCCATGCTGCGTTTAGATACTATCCAGCGTCTGCTGAACTGAATCCTGATCCCCGAACGTTCCAGACCGTTTCGTTACTGCATTTTGATGCAAAACAGGTCGAACCGGGGCAATTAATGCACAAGTTCATAAAATAAAGTCGCGTTGGAATTTTTCACAACAAACACACCCGATCCACCTCATTGGACCCCAAACTCAAGTTTTGGGGCGTTTCGGACTATTTTATCACTGCACGAACTTCGATGCAAAACAGGACGAACTGGTGCCATTAATGCACAAGTTCTTGAAACGAAGCCGTGTCGGAATTTTTCACAATAAACGCACCTGATCCACCCCATTCAATCCCAAAATCATGTTTTGGAGCATTTCATCACTGCACAAACTTCGGTGCAAAACGGGCCGAACTGGTGCCATTAATGCACAAGTTCGTGGAACAAAGTCGCGTCGGAATATTTCACAATGAAAGCACCAGATCAACCCCCATTGGATCCCAAACTCATGTTTAATTATGTTTTAGCCCATGGTTTCTTCAAATCTAGCCCCTGGAAGTTCAAAACTCTCACAAATAGGACCCTGTACTACTGTTTTAGCCATATCTTCATCGTTTCAACTCCGATTTCAACGATTCTTGTGCTCACGCGATCCTTGCATCATGAACTACAACTTTATCATCTTTATATTCTCTGTTTGTACTGTTTCTAATTTGTTTGTGTATGCTTGTTTGTGTGATCGTGTAGACGATGTGACGTTCGAACAAAACCAAGAGCAAGGTTACGCGGAAGAGAACCAGCAGCTATTTGAAGAAGGCAAGTGGACTTCCCTCCCCTGCATATTCTATTTTATCCCAACAATTGCATGATAATTCACTTTATCTTAATGTTGCTTTGCATAAACTTGATGGGTCACCTACGCTAAGGACATACCTAGTCTTTCACCCAAAGCCTTGAAACACTAGGGTTTACTATTCATGTTGGGTAGTCACGCTTAGTTGCAAACTTTGAGAATGGTGTTGGTTTACTCTTATGATAATGTTGATCATGTTTCATAATGTTGTTATACCTCGTTAATTCAAGATCAACTTTGTTTAATGGGAACATGGAGAACCACCCAAGTAAACAGTGCAACCACAAAGTCACATGGCTCTGACCTTAGCCAATTAATTAGATGTGTAGTTAGCTGGTGGCCTTACCGAAAGGGCAAGGAGGGGGTCAGTGATAGGGGTCATAGCCCGGTCCTCTTGGGGTAGCTGCCTTTGCTAAGGAGCTGACCATTAGGGAGGTTTATGGACCACATGGCTACTGAAACTCTAGCGGGCTGCCTAGCTCTCGACATGTCTTTGTAAAGGCTTCGTAGTGTACCCTCGCCACTCACCTCGAAAGTGTTTAAGGGCCTTGCAAACCCAGGTGACTCAGGGGAACACGATTTGTGGGGAAAGTGTACAACCTCTACAGAGTGTAAAACTGTTATAACAGCCGTGCTCACGGTTAAGAGTGGCTTGGACCCTCACATAATAATGAAACTTGAAGATTAATTAAATTATGGTTCTTGGTTTATGTTTATGTTGTTGGTACCTTGATGTTTGTGTTTGAGGGATGGTATAAACTTAAATCTAGTTAATAGGTGCTTGCTAATAAAAACTTGACCAACTAAAAGTGCTCGCTGCTGTAAACCTTAGCCTATCCTTGATGGCCTTGCATATTCTCCCCACTTGCTGAGTACCAACCATAAGAGTACTCATCCTTGCCCAACTGCTGTTCAGAAGAGAACTTTGAAGAGGAGGACTTCGACGACTTCGAGGAGTTCTAGGCTTGCGTTCACCAGTCATCGCCTGTGGAAGACGGAGTTGTTGCAGACTTCGTTTAGGGTATATCGGTGTAACGTTTAAAGACCTTTGTGTCTCTTTTATTTGGAGTGTAATATTGTTAAATACTTTATTTAGTTACTTTTCGAGCATTGTCCTTGATATATTACACTTGTCCGTCTATCATGTGTGTGTGAACATGATCCTGGCGCACACATGAGATGCATCTGGTTCTTTCTAGAATCGGGTGTGACAGAAGTGGTATCAAAGCTATGTGACTGTAGGACGCTAGCCTAGTTAGAAATGGTCGAAATTAAGGATTTATCTTCTAGCAAGCCATGTCAGCGTCAAAATTTCTTTGTGTTTATTTTATATTTCCGCATGAAACCTATGTTTACATGTACTTTTTATTGTTTTATTTCTTTTAAAAAAACTATTCTGAGTTTTATTCTTGCTCTGTCAGATGGCCAGGACTTACTAGACTGCTCGCAAGCGCACCGGAGGTCGCTAGGTTCGCATTGCCCC
Source organism: Panicum miliaceum (assembly GCA_032594955.1). NCBI lineage: Eukaryota > Viridiplantae > Streptophyta > Magnoliopsida > Poales > Poaceae > Panicum > Panicum miliaceum. The sequence continues at coordinate 17,170,726 of CM064059.1, read as the reverse complement.
AGCTGAGCTAGCTCCTCTTGCCCCAGTTCCAGCCCCTGTTGAGGAGGTGGAAGCTGTGGAGGAGCAACCCGTGGAGGCCTACTACTTTGTGGATGGTGATGATGGCCGCATCATGGCGGTTGATGAAGAAGGGAATCAGTTCACACCGCCGGGATCACCAGTTGTTGAGGCACCACCACCACCCCCAGTTGTCCCTACTCCAGCTCCCGCTCCGGCACCGGTCGCCGCCGGAGGAAGCCCGGGTAACTCCAGGGGTATTGATGATGGAGGTGATGATGACGAGGACAACGACAACAATGATAACAACGACGATCAGGGCAATGATCCTCCAGGGATGAGGCAACTCTGTTGTGTTCGCACTTCGGATAGAGAGCCCGGTCACTTGTCTCTGGTGGTACAGGATGTTCTGCAGGAGTTGGGCAACCATGTGAACCCCCACTACCACACGCACCACTACATCGACCCTGCGCTCGGCGACTACTACCTCACTCGCGTCCACGTCAAGGTGAAAATGGAGGGAATCAGAGGCCGAAGGACCCTCACTGCGCACGACTCCGCTACGCCCCACGCTACTTACGACGCCTCCATCAGCAGCGCCGCCAGGAGAGCTCTGTGGTCCATCTGCCACACCCACCGCGAGGAGCTACAGAACACGGAGTACTGCCACCTTCCTCGCCGCCTTAGTGGAACTGAGGAGACTGTGGTTACTCTGGGTGGAGATGATGAAGACCGCCTCAACACCCTTGCTCGAGTCACCGCCGCCCTCAACACTGAGCTGGTGAGCGTCGTCACTGAGCTGGACGATACTCAGGACAGGCTACTGGAGGCCCATGACAGGATCCGCGCACTGGAGGCCCGACTTGAGGGAAGGGCGCTGCCACCTCCACAGATGAATGAACCCCGCTTCCCCGCCCTGTCACCACCCCGCAAGAAGCTTCGCCGCAGTGAACCCGGCTCCATAACTCGCCATGAGGACTAGGCATCTAGGCTCCTAGGCTGGTTATTATTTAAAGTTTTCTTCGATAGAACTATTATTTTTTTTCTTTGCTTGAAAGGACGACGGTGTAATAATGTTTGCTTGAGAACAAGTGTTTGCTCTCTCTTGTTTTGTGTTGGTTGTGCTTGGTTGGAAACAATTGGAGTGTTGCCTGCTACAAATTATAAATTAATATAAATTGGAGTCCTTATCAATCCATATTTTGTTAAATTCTTATCTTTTATCTATCTATATCAAGTACACCTATCTTATCCTAGGCTTATTCCCCTAACGGTCAGATGGTAAACACCAGGACAGGTGGAGGACAGGATATTCCTAGCACGAGGCATGCTCACGTAGTCAACCGACAGAGTCAGTTGCCACCACCACCCAACCCAACAATGGAGCAATTCTTGGCAGCCCAGATGCAGGTGTTGTAGAACCTCACTGCCACCATCCAGAACATGCAAGCCCAGTAGAATCAGCAAGCACCGCAGCAAAACCAGCCACCAAGAGACAAACATAGAGAATTCATGAGCCACCACCCCCGTACCTTTTCTCATTCGGTGGATCCCTTGGATGCTAATGACTGGTTGAAGGTCATCACTAAGAAGCTGGACATCACGCAATGCAGTGACCGTGAAAGGGTCCTGTATGCTGCAGGACGTCTGGAAGGTGCAGCCGCTGATTGGTGGGATGCTTTCACTGCAGCCCACGCCAATGCCAACACTATCACCTGGGAGGAGTTCAGAACCAACTTTCGCAGCCACCATATCCCAGCAGGACTGATGAAGCTCAAGCAGAAGGAGTTCCTGACCCTGAAGCAAGGTAGCATGACTGTCAGCGAGTACCGGGACAAATTCACTCAGTTGTCTCGTTACGCGCCCCATGAGGTGGATAGTGACGCGAAGAGGCAGGAGCGGTTCTTAGAGGGTCTGATAGGGCCGCTCAACTATCAGCTGCACAGTCACACCTTCCCAAACTTCCAGTCTCTGCTAGACAAAGCCATTGGTCTGGAGAGCAAGCGCAAGGAGCTTGGGGAACACAAGTGAAAACTTCAGTCCCAGGGACAATCCAGCAACAACACTCGTCCCCGCTTTAGCACACCCCAGGGATTTCAGTCGAGCTTTGGAGGACAAGGCGGAGGATATCCGTAGAGTCAACAGAATCAACAAACTCCACAGCAGCCTCAACGCTTCAACCAGCAGACTCAGCGCAACTCCTACCCGCAACCGTACCGTTCAGGCTATGACACGGGTGCACCAGTGCGGACCAACAACCCAGTCACACCGGTCCAACCCAACGACTGTTTCAAATGTGGAGAACTGGGGCATTATGCTAACAACTGCCTGAAGCGTAACATGCAGACTCCTCAGAATCAGTGGAACAGTGGGCAGAGGTAGACTCCTCAGCAGCAGCAGCCGCGCAACAGCAATCAGGCACCGTTGGGCAACAGAGGTCAGCAGAACTACGTCCGCGGAAGGGTGAATCATGTTGCTGCAGAAATAGCTGAAAAAGCTCCCGATGTTGTGCTCGGTACGTTCCCTGTTAATTCTGAACCTGCATCAGTTTTATTTGACTCTGGAGCATCACATTCATTCATCACTGAGAAATTCGCCTCAAAGCATAATTTACCAATGAGCCCTATGAAACAAATTCTTCTAGTAAGTTCCCCGGGCAAATAGTTGAAAGCTAGTCACTTATGCCCGAGGGTCAACATGAATATTATGGGGGTAGAATTCTTAGCCAATCTAATAATCCTAAAGACTAGCGACATTGATGTGATCCTCGGAATGGATTGGTTAGCTAGATGTGACGGGGTGATTTAGTGTCGCAAGAGATCAGTGCTCCTAACCAACCCTTAGGGAGAGAAGGTCGAATTTGTGGCAACAGATTCACCCAGTGGAGTCGGGATAGTGAATCAGATGAAGGGAATGCCTCTAGAAGATATTAGAGTTGTCTGTGAGTACCGCGACATTTTCCCGGAAGATTCACCAGGTATGCCACCCGTCCGTGACATTGAGTTCAGTATTGATCTTTTACCTGGTACTGCACCTATCTCTAAAAGACCCTATAGAATGGATGTTAAGGATCTGAGTGAACTAAAGAAACAAATAGAAGAAATGTTAGCTAAGGGATTTATCCGTCCTAGCTCGTCCCCGTGGGGAGCACCAGTGATCTTTGTCGATAAGAAGGATGGCAGCAGAAGGATGTGTGTAGACTACAGGTCACTGAATGATGTGACGATCAAGAATAAATATCCACTGCCTAGAATTGAAGATTTGTTTGATCAGATGAGAGGTGCCAAGGTTTTCTCCAAGATTGATCTGAGATCAGGCTATCATCAGTTAAGGATCCGACCAGAAGATATACTCATGAAAGCATTCACAACCAGATATGGTCTGTACGAGTTCATTGTGATGTCATTTGGATTGACCAACGCTCCAGCATACTTCATGTACCTGATGAACAAGGTTTTCATGGAATATCTTGACAAGTTTCTGGTTGTCATCATTGATGACATCTTTGTGTATTCACAGAACGAGGAAGAACATGAAGAGCACTTGAGGATAGTTATACAGAAACTCCGAGAGAATCAGTTATATGCCAAGCTGAGCAAATGTGACTTTTGGTTGAGAAAAGTTTCTTTCCTTGGACATGTTATCACAGATGGAGGAATTGTAGTAGACCCAAGTAAAGTTCAGGATGTTCTGAATTGGAATCCACCGAAGACTGTGCCTGAAATCAGAAGTTTCCTCGGACTTGCAGGTTACTACAGCAGATTTATTGAGGGATTCTCAAGGATTGTGGAACCCATGACTTCTTTGTTGGAAAAAGGGAAAGAATTTAAGTGGGATACTGCATGCCAGAAGTGTTTTGAAGAGATGAAAACAAGATTGACCACTGCTCCTGTGTTGATAATGCCGGATATCCACAAAGGGTTTGATGTGTATTGTGATGCTTCACGGATGGGTCTTGGATGTGTGTTAATGAAAGAAGGCAAAGTTGTGGCCTATGCTTCAAGACAGTTGGGAAAGCATGAGCAGAACTATCCTACCCATGACTTGGAATTGGCTGTCGTCATGCACGCATTGAAGATTTGGAGGCACTACATGATCAGAAACAAGTGTCAGATCTTCACTGACCATAAGAGTCTGAAGTACATCTTCACGCAACAGGATCTTAACCTAAGACAGCGCAGATGGCTAGAATTAATCAAAGACTATGATTTGGATATTCAGTATCATCCTGGCAAGGCAAATGTTGTGGCAGATGCCCTAAGCCGTAAAGGACAAGCTAATATGATGATTGCTCGATTAATGCCTCAGGAATTATGTTGGGAGATGGCACGTTTGAACCTGGGAATTGTCACACAGGCGGAAGCCATGACTATGGAGATGGAACCTACATTAGAATAAGAGATCAGAAATGGGCAGTTGACAGATGCTAAGATCAAAGAGATCAAGATTCAAATTGGTTTAGGCAAGACTCCGGATTTCACCAAAGATGAGCAAGGAACTGTTTGGTTCAGAAAGAGGATCTGTGTGCCTGAAATTGATCACCTTCGTGAACTCATTCTGAAGGAGGCACATGATTCCGCTTATTCCATTCATCCTGGAAGTACCAAGATGTATCAAGACTTGAAAGAGAAGTACTAGTGGTATGGTTTGAAAAGAGACGTAGCAACTCACGTGGCTTTGTGTGATGTGTGCCAGAGAGTGAAAGCAGAACACCAGAGACCAGCAGGTTTACGCCAGCCATTGATGGTACCTGAATGGAAATGGGAAGAGATTGGTATGGATTTCATTGTAGGGTTACCCCGTACTCATGATGGTTACGACTCGATATGGGTCATTGTGGACAGACTGACAAAAGTCGCACATTTCTTCTCGGTCAAAACAACATACATTGGAGCCAAGTTAGCAGAACTGTACATGTCACAAATTGTGTGTCTGCAGGGTGTTCCAAAGAAGATAGTGTCTAATCGAGGTACTCAGTTCACGTCACATTTCTGGCAGAAATTACATGAATCCATGGATACAAAGCTCAATTTCAGTTCCGCATATCATCCACAAATAGACGGTCAGACTGAGCGAACGAATCATTAGAGAATATGTTGAGAGCATGTGCCCTAAAGCATGGAGGCAGTTGGGATAGAAGCTTGCCATATGCAGAATTCTCCTACAATAACAATTATCAGGCAAGTCTCAAGATGGCCCCATTTGAAGCATTATATGGATGAAAATGCAGAACACCATTGTATTGGAGTCAGACAGGAGAAAGTTAGGTCTTTGGGCCAGAGATTCTTCAAGAAGCGGAAAGATAAGTCCAGATAATCCGGGATAATCTCAAGACTGCTCAGTCACGACAGAATAGTTATGCTAACACATGGAGAAGGGAATTGACATTTGAGGTTGGAGACTTTGTGTATCTGAATGTATCACCCATCAGAGGTCTACGTAGATTCAAAGTGAAAGGAAAGTTGTCACCGCGTTATATTGGTCCTTTTCGGATCCTGGAAAGGAAAGGTGAAGTGGCATATCAACTGGAATTACCGACACGAATGTCAGATGTGCATGATGTGTTTCATGTATCACAGTTAAAGAAGTGTTTGAGAGTGCCTGAGGAGCAGTTACCGCTGGAGGAACTCAATGTACAAGAAGATTTGACTTATTCGGAGCATCCGATTAGAATCTTCGAAACATCTCAGAGGGTTACTCGGAGCAAGGTGATCAAAATGTGCAAAGTACAGTGGAGTCACCACTCAGAGGATGAGTCTACTTGGGAAAGAGAAGATGAACTGATTGCAGAATTCCCTCAGCTGTTCCCTAATCCTTCCAAATCTCGAGGACGAGATTCTCTTTAAGGGGGGTAGATTTTGTAACACCCAAAAATATAGGAAATAAAATTTTAAAAACATTTTATAAAAGCCAGAAAATAAAATTTTGCATGCATCTCTCCCTCTTTCTCTTCTCCCACTCTCTTTCAGCCCAGCCCAGAATCCCTTCTCTTTTCTTTCAGCCCGGCCCAAAGCTCTCTCTCTTCTCCTTTTTCTTTTATTTCTCTCCCCGCGGCCCAAAACCGCACAGCCGGCCCAGCCCGCAGTGCTCTCCCTCTCTCACTGCCAGCTGGGTCCCACTTGTTAGTCTCTCCCCCCCACCTTCCTTTCTTCCTCCTCCCGATCTTCTCTTTCCTTTCCTGCCGCGACGCCAATCCCGCCCGCGCCATCGCCCGTCGCCCGTCGCCCGCGTCTCCACCCCGTTCCTTTCCGCGACGCCCGCCTGCCATAATGCCGTGGCACGCGCTTCCCCGGGCGCCCAGCCCCCATTTCGCCGCCGAAATCACGGCCGCCATCCCTGGCCGCCGCGAGAGCCGCCGCCTCCCGTCCCCCATTCGCTCCGCCCCGCTCCCTCGCCCTATAAAACTCGAGCCCGAGCGCCAGCGCTCCCCTTCCACTCCGGTTTCACTACAAGCCCGACTACCCCGCTCCTCTGCGCCGCAATTTTCCTGAGCCCGAGCCCGTCGTCGCCACCGCGTCGTCGAGCCGCCGTCTTGCCGCCTCTCCGTTTACTGCGACCGTCGCCGGAGCCCCACCTTGGACCCAGCGCCGTCATCGTCCACTCCTTCCCCTCCGTGCCGTCGCTCCACGCCAGCATTTCCTCGCCAGAGCGAACATCTCCGCCCGTGCCGCACCTCGTCGTCGACCCGCCGTTTTGCCTCGACTCCGCCGTCTTCAACCCTCGCAAGACTCTCGCGAGGAAGTAAGCACTACGGCGCTCCCGTTTCCTCCTCCCTCTCACTCTCTTGCCCCGGCAATTTCTCGCCGGAGCTCTGTCTCCGCCTGCCACCATGGTCCGCCGGTCTACGGCCGCCGCACGGCCATCCCGTGACCCCCACTACCTTCACCGTGCCTCCCTCTCCCTCCCCGGTCTAATCGTGGCCTGAACCGAGCCCCAGAGCACCGGATTCAGTGAGCTCCGGCAATCCTCCGCCGCCCCCGCTCATCGATTTGTGGGGAAAGTGTACAACCTCTGCAGAGTGTAAAACTGTTATAACAGCCGTGCTCACGGTTAGGATTGGCTTGGACCCTCACATGATAATGAAACTTGAAGATTAATTAAATTGTGGTTCTTGGTTTATGTTTATGTTGTTGGTACCTTGATGTTTGTGTTTGAGGGATGGTATAAACTTAAATCTAGTTAATAGGTGCTTGCTAATAAGTCGCGTCAAAATTTTTCGCAACGAACACAACCGATCTACCCCATTGGACCCCAAACTCATGTTTTGAGGTCTTTCGAACCATTTCGTTACTCCATGAACTTTTGTGCAGAACGGGCTGAACTGGTGCCATTAGTGCACAAGTTCATAGAACGAACTCGCGTCGGAATTTTTTGCAACGAACACACCCGATCCACCCCATTAGACCCCAAACTCATGTTTTGCTGCGTTTCGGACCGTTTCATTACTGCATGAACTTTGGTGGAAAACAGGACGAACTTGTGCCATTAATGCACAAGTTCGTAGAACGAAGTCGCGTCGGAATCTTTCGCAACGAACGCACCCGGTCCACCCCATTGGACCCCAAACTCATGTTTCGGGGCTTTTTGGACCATTTCGTTACTGCACGAAGTTGGATGCAAAATAGGTCGAATAGGGGCAATTAATGCACAAGTTTGTGAAATGAAGTCGCGTTGGAATTTTTCGCAACGACCGCACCTGGTCCACTCCATTGGACCCCAAACTCATGTTTTGGGGGCATTTCGGACCGTTTCGTTAGTACACGAATTTCGGTGGAAAACAGCCGAACTTGTGCCGTTAATTCATTAGTTCGTGAAACGAAATCGCGTCAGAATTTTTCGCAACGAACGCACCTGATCCACCCCATTCGACCCAAAACTCATGTTTTGGTGCGTTTCGGACCATTTCGTCACTGCACGAACTTCGGAGCAAAACGGCCTGAACTTGTGCCATTAATGCACAAGTTTGTGGAACGAAGTCGCATCGGAATTTTTTTGCAACGAACACACCCGATCCACCCCCATCGGATCCCAAACTAATGTTTTGGGGTGTTTCGGACCGTTTCGTTACTGCACGGATTTTGATGCAAAACGTGCCGAACTGGTGCCATTAGTGCACAAGTTCGTGTAACGAAGTCGCGTCGGAATTTTTCTCAACGAACGCACCGATCCACCCCATTGGACCCCAAACTCATGTTTTAGGGCGTTTCGGAATGTTTGGTTACTGCACGAACTTCAGTGCAAAATGGGTCGAACTCGGGCAATTAATGCACAAGTTCGTGAAATGAAGTCGCGTCGGAATTTTTCGCAACGAACGCACCTAATCCATCCCATTGGACTCAAAATTCATGTTTTGGGGCGTTTGGATTGTTTTGTTATTGAACGAGCATCGGTGCAAATGGGCCCAACTGGTGCCATTAATGCAGAAGTTCGTTAAACGAAGCGCATCGGAATTTTTCGCAACGAACGCACCCGATCCACCCTATTTGACCACAAACTCATGTTTTGGGCCGTTTCGGACCGTTTTGATACTGCACGAACTTTGGGATAAAACGAGCTGAACTCGGGCAATTAATGGCCATGTTCGTGAAAAGAAGTCGCTTCGGAATTTTTCGCAACGAACGCATCCGATCGACCCAATTTGACCCCATACTCATGTTTTGTGGCGTTTTAGACTGTTTTGTTACTACAAGAACTTTGGTGCAAATGGGCCGAACTGGTGTCATTAATGCATAAGTTCATGGAACGAAGTTGCGTTAGAATTTTTCGAAACGAACGCACCCGATCCACCCCATTTGACCCCAAACTCATGTTTTCGGGAGTTTCGAAATGTTTCATTTCCGCACAAACTTCGGTGCAAAACGTGCCGAACTGGTGCCATTGGTGCACAAGTTCGTGTAACGAAGTCGAGTCGGAATTTTTAGCAACGAACGCACCCGATCCACCCCATGGGACCCGAAACTCATGTTTTGGTGCGTTTCGGACCATTTCATTATTGCAATAACTTCGATGCAAAACGGGCTGAACTGGTGCCATTAATGCACAAGTTTGTGGAACGAAGTCGCCTCAAAATTTTTTGCAACGAACGCACCCGATCCACTCCATTTGACTCCAAACTCATGTTTTGGAGCGTTTCGGACCGTTTCGTTACTGCACGAACTTCGATGAAAAATGGATCGAACTGGGCAATTAATGCACAAGTTCGTGAATCGAAGTCGCTTCAGCATTTTCACAACGAACGCACCCGATCCACCCCATTGGACCCCAAACTCATGTTTTGGGGTGTTTCGGATTGTTTTGTTATAGCACGAACTTCGGTGCAAAATGGGCCGAACTGGTGCCAGTAATGCACAAGTTCGTGGAACGAAGTCACGTCGAAATTTTTTGCAACGAATGCACCCGATCCACCCAATTGGACCCCAAACTAATGTTTTGGGTCATTTCGGACCATTTCGTTACTGCACGAACTTTGGTGCAAAATGGGTCGAACTGGCCAATTAATGCACAAGTTCGTGAAATGAAGTCGCTTTGGAATTTTTCGCAACGAACGCACCCGACCCACGCTATTGGACCCCAAACTCATGTTTTGGGGCATTTCGGACTGTTTTGTTACGACACGAACTTTGGTGCAAAATGGGTCGAACCATTAATGCACAAGTTCGTGGAACGAAGTCGCATCAGAATTTTTCGCAACTAACGCACCCGACCCACCCCATTGGACTCCAAACTCATGTTTTGGTGCGTTTCGGACAGTTTTGTTACTGAACGAGCATCGGTGCGAATGGGCCGAACTAGTGCCATTAATACACAAGTTCGTGAAACGAAGTCGCATCGGAATTTTTCGCAACAAACGCACCCGATCCACCCCATTGGACCCCAAAGTCATGTTGTGGAGCGTTTCGGACCGTTTCGTTACTTCACAAACTTTGGTGCAAAATGGGTCGAACTGGGCAATCAATGCACAAGTTCGTGAAACAAAGTTGTGTCGGAATTTTTCGCAACGAACGCACTCGATCCGCCCCATTGGACCCCAAACTCATGTTTTGGGCGTTTTGGACCGTTTCATTACTCCAAGAACTTCGGTGCAAAACAGGTCGAAGTGGTGCCACTAGTGCACAAGTTCGTGTAACGAAGTCGTGTCAGAATTTTCGCAATGAACGCACCCGATCCACCCCATTGGACCCCAAACTCATGTTTTGAGGCCTTTCGGACCGTTTCATTACTCCATGAACTTCTGTGCAAAACGGGCCGAACTGGTGCCACTAGTGCACAAGTTCGTAGAACGAAGTTGCTTCTGAATTTTTCGCAACGAACACACCCGATCGACCCCATTGGACCCCAAACTCATGTTTTGCGACGTTTCAGACCGTTTTGTTACTGCACTACTTTAGTGCCAAATGGGCCGAACTAGTGCCATTAATGCACAAGTTCGTGGAATGAAGTCGCGTCGGAATTTTTCGCAACGAACGCACCCGATCCACCCCATTGGACCCCAAACTCATCTTTTGGGGCGTTTCGGACTGTTTCGTTCCTACACAAACTTCGGTGCAAAACGGGTTGAACTGGGGCAATTAATGCTCAAGTTCGTGAAATGTACTCAAGTTGGAATTTTTTGCAACGAACGCACCCGAACCACCCTATTGTACCCCAAACTCATACTTTGGGGCATTTCGGACTGTCTTTTTACTGCTCGAACTTCGGTGCAAAATGGGCCGAACTAGTGCCACTAGTGCACATGTTCGTAGAACGAAGTCACGTTGGAATTTTTCGCAACGAACACACCCGATCCACCCCATTGAACCCCAAACTCATGTTTTGCAGCGTTTCAGACCGTTTTGTTAATGAATTCGGTGCAAAATGGGCCGAACTAGAGCCATTAATGCACAAGTTCGTGAATTGAAGTCGCGTCCGAATATTTCGCAACGAACACAACCAATCCACCCCATTGAAACCCAAACACATGTTTTGCGGCGTGTCAGACCATTTCGTTGCTGCACGAACTTCGGTGCAAAATGGGCCGAACTAGTCCCATTAATGCACAAGTTCGTGGATTGAAGTCGCGTTGGAATTTTTCGCAATGAACGCACCTGATCCACCCCTTTGGAACCCAAACTAATATTTTGGGGCATTTCGGATTGTTTGGTTACTGCAAGAACTTCAGTGCAAAACGTGTCGAACTGGTGTCATTTATGCACAAGTTCGTGTAACGAAGTCGCGTCGGAATTTTTGCAACGAACGCACTCGATCCACCCCATTGGACCCCAAACTCATATTTTGAGGCCTTTCGGACCATTTCGTTAGTCCGCGAACTTCGGTGCAAAAAAGGCCGAACTGGTTTTACTAGTGCACAAGTTCGTAGAACGAAGTCGTGTCGAAATTTTTTGCAATGAACGCACTCGATCCACCCCATTGGACCCCAAACTCATATTTTGAGGCCTTTCGGACCATTTCGTTAGTCCGCGAACTTCGGTGCAAAAACGGCGGAACTGGTTTTACTAGTGCACAAGTTCGTAGAACGAAGTCGCGTCGAAATTTTTCGCAACGAACGCACCCGATCCACTCCATTGGATCCCAAACTCATGTTTTGCGGCATTTCGGACCGTTTCATTCCTGCACAAACTTCGGTACAAAACGGGTTGAACTGGGGCAATTAAAGCACAAGTTCGTGAAACGAAGTCACGTCGGAATTTTTCGCAACTAACGCACCCGAACCACCCCATTGTACCCCAAACTCATATTTTGGGGCATTTCGGACTGTTCTTTTACTGCTCGAACTTCTGTGCAAAACGGGCCGAACTAGTGCTATTAATGCACTAGTTCGTGGAATGAAGTCGCGTTGGAATTTTTCACAACGAACGCACCTCATCCACCCCCATTGGACCCAAACTCATGTTTTGGAGCGTTTCTGCCCGTTTCGTTCTTACGTGAACTTCGGTGCAAAACGGGCCGAACTGGTCATTAATGCACAAGTTCGTGGAACGAAGTCGCGTCGGAATTTTTCGCATCGAACGCACTCGATCCACCCCATTGGACCCTAAACTCATGTTTTGAGGCCTTTCGGACCGTTTCGTTACTCCACGAACTTCGGAGCAGAACGGGCCGAACTGGTGCCACTAGTGCACAAGTTCGTAGAACGAAGTCACGTTGGAATTTTTCGCAACGAACGCACCCGATCCACCCCATTGGACCCCAAACTCATCTTTTGGGGCGTTTCGGACTGTTTCGTTCCTACACAAACTTCGGTGCAAAACGGGTTGAACTGGGGCAATTAATGCTCAAGTTCGTGAAATGTACTCAAGTTGGAATTTTTTGCAACGAACGCACCCGAACCACCCTATTGTACCCCAAACTCATACTGTGGGGCATTTCGGACTGTCTTTTTACTGCTCGAACTTCGGTGCAAAATGGGCCGAACTAGTGCCACTAGTGCACATCTTCGTAGAACGAAGTCACGTTGGAATTTTTCGCAACGAACACACCCGATCCACCCCATTGAACCCCAAACTCATGTTTTGCAGCGTTTCAGACCGTTTTGTTAATGAATTCGGTGCAAAATGGGCCGAACTAGAGCCATTAATGCACAAGTTCGTGAATTGAAGTCGCGTCCGAATATTTCGCAACGAACACAACCAATCCACCCCATTGAAACCCAAACACATGTTTTGCGGCGTGTCAGACCATTTCGTTGCTGCACGAACTTCGGTGCAAAATGGGCCGAACTAGTCCCATTAATGCACAAGTTCGTGGATTGAAGTCGCGTTGGAATTTTTCGCAATGAACGCACCTGATCCACCCCTTTGGAACCCAAACTAATATTTTGGGGCATTTCGGATTGTTTGGTTACTGCAAGAACTTCAGTGCAAAACGTGTCGAACTGGTGTCATTTATGCACAAGTTCGTGTAACGAAGTCGCGTCGGAATTTTTGCAACGAACGCACTCGATCCACCCCATTGGACCCCAAACTCATATTTTGAGGCCTTTCGGACCATTTCGTTAGTCCGCGAACTTCGGTGCAAAAAAGGCCGAACTGCTTTTACTAGTGCACAAGTTCGTAGAACGAAGTCGTGTCGAAATTTTTCGCAATGAACGCACTCGATCCACCCCATTGGACCCCAAACTCATATTTTGAGGCCTTTCGGACCATTTCGTTAGTCCGCGAACTTCGGTGCAAAAACGGCGGAACTGGTTTTACTAGTGCACAAGTTCGTAGAACGAAGTCGCGTCGAAATTTTTCGCAACGAACGCACCCGATCCACTCCATTGGATCCCAAACTCATGTTTTGCGGCATTTCGGACCGTTTCATTCCTGCACAAACTTCGGTACAAAACGGGTTGAACTGGGGCAATTAAGGCACAAGTTCGTGAAACGAAGTCACGTCGGAATTTTTCGCAACTAACGCACCCGAACCACCCCATTGTACCCCAAACTCATATTTTGGGGCATTTCGGACTGTTCTTTTACTGCTCGAACTTCTGTGCAAAACGGGCCGAACTAGTGCTATTAATGCACTAGTTCGTGGAATGAAGTCGCGTTGGAATTTTTCACAACGAACGCACCTCATCCACCCCCATTGGACCCAAACTCATGTTTTGGAGCGTTTCTGCCCGTTTCGTTCTTACGTGAACTTCGGTGCAAAACGGGCCGAACTGGTCATTAATGCACAAGTTCGTGGAACGAAGTCGCGTCGGAATTTTTCGCATCGAACGCACTCGATCCACCCCATTGGACCCTAAACTCATGTTTTGAGGCCTTTCGGACCGTTTCGTTACTCCACGAACTTCGGAGCAGAACGGGCCGAACTGGTGCCACTAGTGCACAAGTTCGTAGAACGAAGTCACGTTGGAATTTTTCGCAACGAACGCACCCGATCCACCCCATTGGACCCCAAACTCATCTTTTGGGGCGTTTCGGACTGTTTTGTTCCTACACAAACTTCGGTGCAAAACGGGTTGAACTGGGGCAATTAATGCTCAAGTTCGTGAAATGTACTCAAGTTGGAATTTTTTGCAACGAACGCACCCGAACCACCCTATTGTACCCCAAACTCATACTGTGGGGCATTTCGGACTGTCTTTTTACTGCTCGAACTTCGGTGCAAAATGGGCCGAACTAGTGCCACTAGTGCACATCTTCGTAGAACGAAGTCACGTTGGAATTTTTCGCAACGAACACACCCGATCCACCCCATTGAACCCCAAACTCATGTTTTGCAGCGTTTCAGACCGTTTTGTTAATGAATTCGGTGCAAAATGGGCCGAACTAGAGCCATTAATGCACAAGTTCGTGAATTGAAGTCGCGTCCGAATATTTCGCAACGAACACAACCAATCCACCCCATTGAAACCCAAACACATGTTTTGCGGCGTGTCAGACCATTTCGTTGCTGCACGAACTTCGGTGCAAAATGGGCCGAACTAGTCCCATTAATGCACAAGTTCGTGGATTGAAGTCGCGTTGGAATTTTTCGCAATGAACGCACCTGATCCACCCCTTTGGAACCCAAACTAATATTTTGGGGCATTTCGGATTGTTTGGTTACTGCAAGAACTTCAGTGCAAAACGTGTCGAACTGGTGTCATTTATGCACAAGTTCGTGTAACGAAGTCGCGTCGGAATTTTTGCAACGAACGCACTCGATCCACCCCATTGGACCCCAAACTCATATTTTGAGGCCTTTCGGACCATTTCGTTAGTCCGCGAACTTCGGTGCAAAAAAGGCCGAACTGGTTTTACTAGTGCACAAGTTCGTAGAACGAAGTCGTGTCGAAATTTTTCGCAATGAACGCACTCGATCCACCCCATTGGACCCCAAACTCATATTTTGAGGCCTTTCGGACCATTTCGTTAGTCCGCGAACTTCGGTGCAAAAACGGCGGAACTGGTTTTACTAGTGCACAAGTTCGTAGAACGAAGTCGCGTCGAAATTTTTCGCAACGAACGCACCCGATCCACTCCATTGGATCCCAAACTCATGTTTTGCGGCATTTCGGACCGTTTCATTCCTGCACAAACTTCGGTACAAAACGGGTTGAACTGGGGCAATTAAAGCACAAGTTCGTGAAACGAAGTCACGTCGGAATTTTTCGCAACTAACGCACCCGAACCACCCCATTGTACCCCAAACTCATATTTTGGGGCATTTCGGACTGTTCTTTTACTGCTCGAACTTCTGTGCAAAACGGGCCGAACTAGTGCTATTAATGCACTAGTTCGTGGAATGAAGTCGCGTTGGAATTTTTCACAACGAACGCACCTCATCCACCCCCATTGGACCCAAACTCATGTTTTGGAGCGTTTCTGCCCGTTTCGTTCTTACGTGAACTTCGGTGCAAAACGGGCCGAACTGGTCATTAATGCACAAGTTCGTGGAACGAAGTCGCGTCGGAATTTTTCGCATCGAACGCACTCGATCCACCCCATTGGACCCTAAACTCATGTTTTGAGGCCTTTCGGACCGTTTCGTTACTCCACGAACTTCGGAGCAGAACGGGCCGAACTGGTGCCACTAGTGCACAAGTTCGTAGAACGAAGTCACGTTGGAATTTTTCGCAACGAACGCACCCGATCCACCCCATTGGACCCCAAACTCATCTTTTGGGGCGTTTCGGACTGTTTCGTTCCTACACAAACTTCGGTGCAAAACGGGTTGAACTGGGGCAATTAATGCTCAAGTTCGTGAAATGTACTCAAGTTGGAATTTTTTGCAACGAACGCACCCGAACCACCCTATTGTACCCCAAACTCATACTGTGGGGCATTTCGGACTGTCTTTTTACTGCTCGAACTTCGGTGCAAAATGGGCCGAACTAGTGCCACTAGTGCACATCTTCGTAGAACGAAGTCACGTTGGAATTTTTCGCAACGAACACACCCGATCCACCCCATTGAACCCCAAACTCATGTTTTGCAGCGTTTCAGACCGTTTTGTTAATGAATTCGGTGCAAAATGGGCCGAACTAGAGCCATTAATGCACAAGTTCGTGAATTGAAGTCGCGTCCGAATATTTCGCAACGAACACAACCAATCCACCCCATTGAAACCCAAACACATGTTTTGCGGCGTGTCAGACCATTTCGTTGCTGCACGAACTTCGGTGCAAAATGGGCCGAACTAGTCCCATTAATGCACAAGTTCGTGGATTGAAGTCGCGTTGGAATTTTTCGCAATGAACGCACCTGATCCACCCCTTTGGAACCCAAACTAATATTTTGGGGCATTTCGGATTGTTTGGTTACTGCAAGAACTTCAGTGCAAAACGTGTCGAACTGGTGTCATTTATGCACAAGTTCGTGTAACGAAGTCGCGTCGGAATTTTTGCAACGAACGCACTCGATCCACCCCATTGGACCCCAAACTCATATTTTGAGGCCTTTCGGACCATTTCGTTAGTCCGCGAACTTCGGTGCTAAAAAGGCCGAACTGGTTTTACTAGTGCACAAGTTCGTAGAACGAAGTCGTGTCGAAATTTTTCGCAATGAACGCACTCGATCCACCCCATTGGACCCCAAACTCATATTTTGAGGCCTTTCGGACCATTTCGTTAGTCCGCGAACTTCGGTGCAAAAACGGCGGAACTGGTTTTACTAGTGCACAAGTTCGTAGAACGAAGTCGCGTCGAAATTTTTCGCAACGAACGCACCCGATCCACTCCATTGGATCCCAAACTCATGTTTTGCGGCATTTCGGACCGTTTCATTCCTGCACAAACTTCGGTACAAAACGGGTTGAACTGGGGCAATTAAGGCACAAGTTCGTGAAACGAAGTCACGTCGGAATTTTTCGCAACTAACGCACCCGAACCACCCCATTGTACCCCAAACTCATATTTTGGGGCATTTCGGACTGTTCTTTTACTGCTCGAACTTCTGTGCAAAACGGGCCGAACTAGTGCTATTAATGCACTAGTTCGTGGAATGAAGTCGCGTTGGAATTTTTCACAACGAACGCACCTCATCCACCCCCATTGGACCCAAACTCATGTTTTGGAGCGTTTCTGCCCGTTTCGTTCTTACGTGAACTTCGGTGCAAAACGGGCCGAACTGGTCATTAATGCACAAGTTCGTGGAACGAAGTCGCGTCGGAATTTTTCGCATCGAACGCACTCGATCCACCCCATTGGACCCTAAACTCATGTTTTGAGGCCTTTCGGACCGTTTCGTTACTCCACGAACTTCGGAGCAGAACGGGCCGAACTGGTGCCACTAGTGCACAAGTTCGTAGAACGAAGTCACGTTGGAATTTTTCGCAACGAACGCACCCGATCCACCCCATTGGACCCCAAACTCATCTTTTGGGGCGTTTCGGACTGTTTCGTTCCTACACAAACTTCGGTGCAAAACGGGTTGAACTGGGGCAATTAATGCTCAAGTTCGTGAAATGTACTCAAGTTGGAATTTTTTGCAACGAACGCACCCGAACCACCCTATTGTACCCCAAACTCATACTGTGGGGCATTTCGGACTGTCTTTTTACTGCTCGAACTTCGGTGCAAAATGGGCCGAACTAGTGCCACTAGTGCACATCTTCGTAGAACGAAGTCACGTTGGAATTTTTCGCAACGAACACACCCGATCCACCCCATTGAACCCCAAACTCATGTTTTGCAGCGTTTCAGACCGTTTTGTTAATGAATTCGGTGCAAAATGGGCCGAACTAGAGCCATTAATGCACAAGTTCGTGAATTGAAGTCGCGTCCGAATATTTCGCAACGAACACAACCAATCCACCCCATTGAAACCCAAACACATGTTTTGCGGCGTGTCAGACCATTTCGTTGCTGCACGAACTTCGGTGCAAAATGGGCCGAACTAGTCCCATTAATGCACAAGTTCGTGGATTGAAGTCGCGTTGGAATTTTTCGCAATGAACGCACCTGATCCACCCCTTTGGAACCCAAACTAATATTTTGGGGCATTTCGGATTGTTTGGTTACTGCAAGAACTTCAGTGCAAAACGTGTCGAACTGGTGTCATTTATGCACAAGTTCGTGTAACGAAGTCGCGTCGGAATTTTTGCAACGAACGCACTCGATCCACCCCATTGGACCCCAAACTCATATTTTGAGGCCTTTCGGACCATTTCGTTAGTCCGCGAACTTCGGTGCTAAAAAGGCCGAACTGGTTTTACTAGTGCACAAGTTCGTAGAACGAAGTCGTGTCGAAATTTTTCGCAATGAACGCACTCGATCCACCCCATTGGACCCCAAACTCATATTTTGAGGCCTTTCGGACCATTTCGTTAGTCCGCGAACTTCGGTGCAAAAACGGCGGAACTGGTTTTACTAGTGCACAAGTTCGTAGAACGAAGTCGCGTCGAAATTTTTCGCAACGAACGCACCCGATCCACTCCATTGGATCCCAAACTCATGTTTTGCGGCATTTCGGACCGTTTCATTCCTGCACAAACTTCGGTACAAAACGGGTTGAACTGGGGCAATTAAGGCACAAGTTCGTGAAACGAAGTCACGTCGGAATTTTTCGCAACTAACGCACCCGAACCACCCCATTGTACCCCAAACTCATATTTTGGGGCATTTCGGACTGTTCTTTTACTGCTCGAACTTCTGTGCAAAACGGGCCGAACTAGTGCTATTAATGCACTAGTTCGTGGAATGAAGTCGCGTTGGAATTTTTCACAACGAACGCACCTCATCCACCCCCATTGGACCCAAACTCATGTTTTGGAGCGTTTCTGCCCGTTTCGTTCTTACGTGAACTTCGGTGCAAAACGGGCCGAACTGGTCATTAATGCACAAGTTCGTGGAACGAAGTCGCGTCGGAATTTTTCGCATCGAACGCACTCGATCCACCCCATTGGACCCTAAACTCATGTTTTGAGGCCTTTCGGACCGTTTCGTTACTCCACGAACTTCGGAGCAGAACGGGCCGAACTGGTGCCACTAGTGCACAAGTTCGTAGAACGAAGTCACGTTGGAATTTTTCGCAACGAACGCACCCGATCCACCCCATTGGACCCCAAACTCATCTTTTGGGGCGTTTCGGACTGTTTCGTTCCTACACAAACTTCGGTGCAAAACGGGTTGAACTGGGGCAATTAATGCTCAAGTTCGTGAAATGTACTCAAGTTGGAATTTTTTGCAACGAACGCACCCGAACCACCCTATTGTACCCCAAACTCATACTGTGGGGCATTTCGGACTGTCTTTTTACTGCTCGAACTTCGGTGCAAAATGGGCCGAACTAGTGCCACTAGTGCACATCTTCGTAGAACGAAGTCACGTTGGAATTTTTCGCAACGAACACACCCGATCCACCCCATTGAACCCCAAACTCATGTTTTGCAGCGTTTCAGACCGTTTTGTTAATGAATTCGGTGCAAAATGGGCCGAACTAGAGCCATTAATGCACAAGTTCGTGAATTGAAGTCGCGTCCGAATATTTCGCAACGAACACAACCAATCCACCCCATTGAAACCCAAACACATGTTTTGCGGCGTGTCAGACCATTTCGTTGCTGCACGAACTTCGGTGCAAAATGGGCCGAACTAGTCCCATTAATGCACAAGTTCGTGGATTGAAGTCGCGTTGGAATTTTTCGCAATGAACGCACCTGATCCACCCCTTTGGAACCCAAACTAATATTTTGGGGCATTTCGGATTGTTTGGTTACTGCAAGAACTTCAGTGCAAAACGTGTCGAACTGGTGTCATTTATGCACAAGTTCGTGTAACGAAGTCGCGTCGGAATTTTTGCAACGAACGCACTCGATCCACCCCATTGGACCCCAAACTCATATTTTGAGGCCTTTCGGACCATTTCGTTAGTCCGCGAACTTCGGTGCAAAAAAGGCCGAACTGGTTTTACTAGTGCACAAGTTCGTAGAACGAAGTCGTGTCGAAATTTTTCGCAATGAACGCACTCGATCCACCCCATTGGACCCCAAACTCATATTTTGAGGCCTTTCGGACCATTTCGTTAGTCCGCGAACTTCGGTGCAAAAACGGCGGAACTGGTTTTACTAGTGCACAAGTTCGTAGAACGAAGTCGCGTCGAAATTTTTCGCAACGAACGCACCCGATCCACTCCATTGGATCCCAAACTCATGTTTTGCGGCATTTCGGACCGTTTCATTCCTGCACAAACTTCGGTACAAAACGGGTTGAACTGGGGCAATTAAGGCACAAGTTCGTGAAACGAAGTCACGTCGGAATTTTTCGCAACTAACGCACCCGAACCACCCCATTGTACCCCAAACTCATATTTTGGGGCATTTCGGACTGTTCTTTTACTGCTCGAACTTCTGTGCAAAACGGGCCGAACTAGTGCTATTAATGCACTAGTTCGTGGAATGAAGTCGCGTTGGAATTTTTCACAACGAACGCACCTCATCCACCCCCATTGGACCCAAACTCATGTTTTGGAGCGTTTCTGCCCGTTTCGTTCTTACGTGAACTTCGGTGCAAAACGGGCCGAACTGGTCATTAATGCACAAGTTCGTGGAACGAAGTCGCGTCGGAATTTTTCGCATCGAACGCACTCGATCCACCCCATTGGACCCTAAACTCATGTTTTGAGGCCTTTCGGACCGTTTCGTTACTCCACGAACTTCGGAGCAGAACGGGCCGAACTGGTGCCACTAGTGCACAAGTTCGTAGAACGAAGTCACGTTGGAATTTTTCGCAACGAACGCACCCGATCCACCCCATTGGACCCCAAACTCATCTTTTGGGGCGTTTCGGACTGTTTTGTTCCTACACAAACTTCGGTGCAAAACGGGTTGAACTGGGGCAATTAATGCTCAAGTTCGTGAAATGTACTCAAGTTGGAATTTTTTGCAACGAACGCACCCGAACCACCCTATTGTACCCCAAACTCATACTGTGGGGCATTTCGGACTGTCTTTTTACTGCTCGAACTTCGGTGCAAAATGGGCCGAACTAGTGCCACTAGTGCACATCTTCGTAGAACGAAGTCACGTTGGAATTTTTCGCAACGAACACACCCGATCCACCCCATTGAACCCCAAACTCATGTTTTGCAGCGTTTCAGACCGTTTTGTTAATGAATTCGGTGCAAAATGGGCCGAACTAGAGCCATTAATGCACAAGTTCGTGAATTGAAGTCGCGTCCGAATATTTCGCAACGAACACAACCAATCCACCCCATTGAAACCCAAACACATGTTTTGCGGCGTGTCAGACCATTTCGTTGCTGCACGAACTTCGGTGCAAAATGGGCCGAACTAGTCCCATTAATGCACAAGTTCGTGGATTGAAGTCGCGTTGGAATTTTTCGCAATGAACGCACCTGATCCACCCCTTTGGAACCCAAACTAATATTTTGGGGCATTTCGGATTGTTTGGTTACTGCAAGAACTTCAGTGCAAAACGTGTCGAACTGGTGTCATTTATGCACAAGTTCGTGTAACGAAGTCGCGTCGGAATTTTTGCAACGAACGCACTCGATCCACCCCATTGGACCCCAAACTCATATTTTGAGGCCTTTCGGACCATTTCGTTAGTCCGCGAACTTCGGTGCAAAAAAGGCCGAACTGGTTTTACTAGTGCACAAGTTCGTAGAACGAAGTCGTGTCGAAATTTTTCGCAATGAACGCACTCGATCCACCCCATTGGACCCCAAACTCATATTTTGAGGCCTTTCGGACCATTTCGTTAGTCCGCGAACTTCGGTGCAAAAACGGCGGAACTGGTTTTACTAGTGCACAAGTTCGTAGAACGAAGTCGCGTCGAAATTTTTCGCAACGAACGCACCCGATCCACTCCATTGGATCCCAAACTCATGTTTTGCGGCATTTCGGACCGTTTCATTCCTTCACAAACTTCGGTACAAAATGGGTTGAACTGGTGCAATTAAGGCACAAGTTCGTGAAACGAAGTCACGTCGGAATTTTTCGCAACTAACGCACCCGGACCACCCCATTGTACCCCAAACTCATATTTTGGGGCATTTCGGACTGTTCTTTTACTGCTCGAACTTCTGTGCAAAACGGGCCGAACTAGTGCTATTAATGCACTAGTTCGTGGAATGAAGTCACGTTGGAATTTTTCACAACGAACGCACCTCATCCACCCCCATTGGACCCAAACTCATGTTTTGGAGCGTTTCTGCCCGTTTCGTTCTTACGTGAACTTCGGTGCAAAACGGGCCGAACTGGTCATTAATGCACAAGTTCGTGGAACGAAGTCGCGTCGGAATTTTTCGCATCGAACGCACTCGATCCACCCCATTGGACCCTAAACTCATGTTTTGAGGCCTTTCGGACCGTTTCGTTACTCCACGAACTTCGGAGCAGAACGGGCCGAACTGGTGCCACTAGTGCACAAGTTCGTAGAACGAAGTCACGTTGGAATTTTTTCCAACGAACATACCCGATCCACCCCATTGGTCCCCAAACTAATGTTTTGCGATGTTTGAGACTGTTTCGTTAATGCACGAACTTCGGTGCAAAATGGGCTGAAATAGTGCTATTAATGCACAAGTTCGTGGAAGGAAGTCGCGTTGGAATTTTTCACAACGAACGCACCTGATCCACCCCATTGGACCCAAACTCATGTTTTGGGGCGTTTCGGACTGTTTCGTTACTGCACGAACTTCGGTGCAAAATGTGTC
Organism: Panicum miliaceum; assembly: GCA_032594955.1. Classification (NCBI taxonomy): domain Eukaryota; kingdom Viridiplantae; phylum Streptophyta; class Magnoliopsida; order Poales; family Poaceae; genus Panicum; species Panicum miliaceum. Next base: position 17,148,140 of record CM064059.1, on the reverse strand, counting down.
GAACTGGTGCAATTAATGCACAAGTTCGTGTAACGAAGTCGCGTCGAAATTTTTCGCAACGAACGCAACTGACCCACCCCATTGGACCCAAACTCATGTTTTGGAGCGTTTCTACCCGTTTCGTTCTTGCGTGAACTTTGGTGCAAAACGGGCCGAACTGGTCATTAATGCACAAGTTCGTGGAACGAAGTCGCGTCGGAATTTTTCGCATCGAACGCACTCGATCCACCCCATTGGACCCTAAACTCATGTTTTGAGGCCTTTCGGACCGTTTCGTTACTCCACGAACTTCGGTGTAGAACGGGCCGAACTGGTGCCACTAGTGCACAAGTTTGTAGAATAAAGTCACGTTGGAATTTTTTCCATTGAACATACTCGATCCACCCCGTTGGACCCCAAACTAACGGCGTTTCAGACCGTTTCGTTACTACACGAACTTCGGTGCAAAATGGGCCGAACTACTACCACTAATGCACATGTTCGTGGATTGAAGTCGCGTCGGAATTTTTGGCAACCAATGCACCCGATCCACCCCTTTGGACCCCAAACTAATGTTTTGGGGTGTTCCGGATTGTTTGGTTATTGCATGAACTTCGGTGCAAAATGGCAGAACTGGTGCCATTAATGCAGAAGTTCGTGGAACGAAGTCGAGTCAAAAATTTTCGCAAAGAATGCACCCGATCCACCCAATTGGACCCCAAAGTAATGTTTTGGGGTGTTTCAGACTATTTCATTACTGCACAAAGTTCGGTGCAAAACGGGTCGAACTGAGGCTATTAATGCACAAGTTCGTGAAACGAAGTCGCTCAGAATTTTTCAAAACGAATGCACCTGATCCAACCCATTGGACCCCGGCGTTTCGGACCGTTTCGTTACTGCATGAACTTCGGTGCAAAACGAGTTGAACTGGGGCAATTAATGCACAAGTTCGTGAAGCGAAGTCACGTCGGAATTTTTCGTAACGAACGCACCCGAACCACCCCATTGTACCCCAAACTCATATTTTGGGGCATTTCGGACTGTTTTTTTTACTACTTGAACTTCTGTGCAAAACGGGCTGAACTAGTGCTATTAATGCAAAACTTCGTGGAAGGTAGTCGCCTTGGAATTTTTCACAACGAACGCACCTGATCCACCCCATTGGACCCCAAACTAATGTTTTTGGGTGTTTCGGACCATTTCGTTACTGCACGAACTTCGGTGCAAAATGTGTCGAACTCGTGCAATTAATGCACAAGTTCGTGCAACGAAGTCGCTTCGAAATTTTTCGCAACGAACGCACCCGACCCACCCCATTGGACCCCAAACTCATGTTTTGGAGCGTTTCGATCCGCTTCATTACTGCACGAACTTCGGTGCAAAATGGGCCGAACTGGTCATTAATGCACAAGTTCGTGGAACGAAGTCGCGCCGGAATTTTTCGCATCGAACGCACTCGATCCACCCCATTGGACCCCAAACTCATGTTTTGAGGCATTTTTGACCATTTCGTTACTCCACGAACTTCGGTGCAAAACGGGCCGAACTGGTGCCACTAGTGCACAAGTTCGTAGAACGATGCCACGTTGGAATTTTTCGCAACGAACACACCCGATCCACCCCATTGAACCCCAAACTCATGTTTTGCGGTGTTTTAGACCGTTCGTTCCTGCACGAACTTCGATGCAAAATGGGCCGAACTAGTGCCATTAATGCACAAGTTCGTGGAATGAAGTCGCGTCGTATTTTTTCGCGACCAAAGCACCCGATCCACCGCATTGGACCCCAAACTCATGTTTGGGGCATTTCGGATTGTTTGTTTACTGCATTAACTTTGGTGCAAAACGGGCAGAACTGGTGCCATTAATGCAGAAGTTCGTGGAACGAAGTCGTGTTAAAATTTTTTGCAAAAGAATGCACCCGATCCACCCAATTGGACCCCAAACTAATGTTTTGGGGTGTTTCAGACTGTTTCGTTACTACACGAACTTTGGTGCAAAACGGGTGGAACTGAGGCAATTAATGCACAAGTTCGTGAAACGAAGTCGCTTTGGAATTTTTCACAACGAATGCACTTGATCCACCCCATTGGAACCCAAACTCATGTTTTGGGCATTTCGGACCATTTCGTTACTGCACGAACTTCGATGCAAAATGTGTCGAACTGGTGCCATTAATGAACAAGTTCGTGTAACGAAGTCGCATCGGAATTTTTCGCAACGAAAGCTGCCGACCCACCCCATTGGACCCCAAAATCATGTTTTGGAGCATTTCGGACTATTTCATTCTGGCACGAACTTCGGTGCAAAATGGGCCGAACTGGTCATTAATGCACAAGTTCGTGGAACGAAGTCGCATCGGAATTTTTGGCATCGAACGCACCTGATCCACTCCGTTGGACCCTAAACTCATGTTTTGAGGCCTTTCGGACCATTTCGTTACTCTACGAACTTCGGTGCACAACGGGCCGAACTGGTGCCACTAGTGCACAAGTTCGTAGAACGAAGTCACGTTGAAATTTTTTGGAACGAACATATCCGATCCATCCCATTGGACCCCAAACTCATGTTTTCCAGCGTTTCAGACCATTTTGTTATTGCACGAACTTCGGTGCAAAATGGGCCGAACAAGTGCCATTAATGCACAAGTTCATGGAATGAAGTCGAGTCGTAGTTTTTCGCAACGAACGCACCCGATCCACCCCATTGGACCCCAAACTCATATTTTGGAGCGTTTCGGACCGTTTCGTTACTGCACGAACTTCGGTGCAAAATGGGCCGAACTGGTCATTAATGCACAAGTTCGTGGAACGAAGTCGCGTCGGAAATTTTCGTAACGAACGCATCCGATCCACCCCATTGGACCCCAAACTCATGTTTTGTGGCCTTTCGGACCGTTTCGTTACTCCATGAACTTCGGTGCAAAATGGGCCGAACTAGTGCCACTAGTGCACAAGTTCGTAGAACGAAGTCGCGTCGGAATTTTTCGCAACGAACACACCCGATCCGCCCCATTGGACCCCAAACTCATGGTTTGCGGTGTTTCGGACCATTTCGTTACTGCACGAATTTTGGTGCAAAATAGGCCGAACTTGTGCCGTTAATGCACAAGTGCGTGGAACGAAGTCGCGTTGGAATTTTCCGCAATGAACGCAACCGACCCACCCCATTGGACCCCAAACTCATGTTTTGGAGCGTTTCGAACTGTTTCGTTCTTGCACGAACTTCGGAGCAAAATACGCCCAACTTTTGCCGTTAATGCACAAGTACGTGAAACGAAGTCACGTTGGAACTTGTCGCAACGAACACACCCGATCCACCACATTGGAACCCAAACTCATGTTTTGGGGCTTTTCAGACCATTTTGTTACTGCACGAACTTGGATGCTAAACAGTTCGATTTGGTGAAATTAATGCACAAGTTTGTGAAACGAAGCCGCGTTTGAATTTTTCGCAACGAACGCACCCGATCGACCCAATTGGACCGCAAACTCATGTTTTGGGGTGTTTCAGACCGTTTTATTACAACACGAGCTTCGGTGCAAAACGGCCGAACTGGTGCCATTAATGCACAAGTTCGTGAAACGAAGTCGTGTCAGAATTTTTTGCAACGAGCGTACTCGATCCGCCCCATTGGACCCCAAACTCATGTTTTGGGCGTTTCGGACCGTTTCGTTACTGCACGAACTTCGGTGCAAAATAGGCTGAACTTGTGCCATTAATGCACAAGTGTGTGGAACGAAGTCGCATTGGAATTTTTCGCAACGAACGCACCCGATCCACTCCATTGGACCCCAAACTCATGTTTTGGGGCTTTTCTGACCATTTCGTTACTGCACGAACTTCGATGCAAAATAGGTCGAACTGGGGCAGTTAATGCAAAAGTTCTTATAACGATATCGCGTTGGAATTTTTCGTAATGAACGCACCCGATCCGCCCCACTGGACCCCAAACTCATGTTTTGGGGCGTTTCGAACCGTTTCGTTACTGCATGAGCTTCGATGCAAAATGGGTCGAACTAGTCATTAACGCACATGTTCGTGGAACGAAGTCGCGTTGGTATTTTTCGCAACGAACACACCCAATCCACCCCATTGGACCCCACCATCATGTTTTGGGGCGTTTCTGATCGTTTCGTCATTCCACGAAAACCAGTGCAAAACGGGCCGAACTGGTGTGCACAAGTTCGTAGAACAAAGTCGCGTCGGAAATTTTCACAACGAACGCACCCAATCCAACCCATTAGACCCCAAACTCATCTTTTGGAGTGTTTCGGACCATTTCATTACTGCAAGAACTTCGGTGCAAAATGGGTTGAACTGGTGCCATTAATGCACAAGTTCATGGAACGAAGTCGCGTCGGAATATTTCGCAACGAACGAACCCGATCCACTCCGTTCAACCCCAAACTCATATTTTGGGGCGTTTCAGACCGTTTCGTTCCTGCACAAACTTAGGTGCAAAACGGGTTGAACTGGGGCAATTAATGCACAATTTCGTGAAACAAAGTCACGTCGGAATTTTTCGCACGAACGCACCAAAACGACCCCGTTGGACCCCAAACTCATGTTTTGCGGCGTTTCAGACCGTTTCGTTACTGCACGAACTTCGGTGCAAAATGGGCCGAACTGGTGCCATTAATGCACAAGTTCGTCAAACGAAGTCACGTCGGAATTTTCGCAATGAACGCACCCGATCCACCCCATTGGACCCCAAACTCATGTTTTGGACTATTTCGGACCGTTTCGTTACTGCACGAACTTAGGAGCAAAACGGGCCGAACTGGTCATTAATGCACAAGTTCATGGAACGAAGTCGCGTCGGAATTTTTCGCATCAAGTGCACCCGATCCACCAAATTGGAACCCAAACTCATGTTTTAGGGCGTTTCAAACTGTTTCATTACTGCACAAGTTCGTGTAATGAAGTCGTCTCGGAATTTTTCGCAACAAACGCACCCGATCCACCCAATTGGATCCTAAAGTCATATTTTGGGGCGTTTCGGACCGTTTTGCTTCTAAACCAACTTCGGTGCAAAACGGCCGAACTGGTGCCATTAATGCACAAGTTCGTGAAAAGAAGTCATGTCGGAATTATTCGCAACGAACGCACTCGATCCGCCCCATTCGACCCCAAACTCATGTCTTCGGCATTTTGGATCGTTTCGTTGCTGCATGAACTTCGGTGCAAAACGTGTCGAACTGTTGCCATCAATGCACAAGTTCGTGTAACGAAGTCGCGTCGGAATTTTTCACGACGAATGCACCCGATCCAACCAATTGGACCCCAAGCTCATGTTTTGGGGCGTTTCGGACCGTTCCGTTACTGCACGAACTTCGGTGCAACACAGGCCGAACTTGTGCTGTTAATGCACAAGTTCGTGGATTAAAGTCGCGTTGGAATTTTTCGCAACGAACAAACCCGATCCACCCCATTGGACCCCAAACTCATGTATCAAGGCCTTTCGGACTGTTTCGTTACTCGACGAACTTCGGTGCCAAACGGGTTGAACTGGGCTCTTAATGCACAAGTTCGTGGAACGAAGTCGCGTCAGAATTTTACGCAACGAACGCACCCGATCCACCCTATTGTACCCCAAACTCATGTTTTGGGGTGTTTCGGACTATTTCGTTACTTCACAAACTTCGATGCAAAATGGGTCGAACTGGTCATTAATGCAGAAGTTCGTGGAACGAAGTCGCGTTGGAATTTTTCTCAACGAACACACCCAATCCACCCCATTGGACCCCAAACTCATGTTTTGGGGCGTTTCTAACCGTTTCGTTACACCACAACAATCAACGCAAAACGGGCCGAACTTTTGCAATTAATGCACATGGTCGTAGAATAAAGTCGTGTCGGAATTTTTCGCAACAAACGCACCTGATCCACCCCATTGGACCCCGAACTCATCTTTTGGGGAGTTTTGGACCATTTGATTACTACAAGAAGTTCGGTGCAAAACGGGCTGAACTGATGCCATTAATGCACAAGTTTGTGAAACAAAGTCGCTTCGGAATTTTTCATAACGAACGCACCTGATCCACCCCATTGGACTCATAACTCATGTTTTTGGCGTTTTGGACCGTTTCGTTACTGTAGGAACTTCGGTGCAACACAGGCTGAACTTGTGCCGTTAATGCACAAGTTCGTGGATCAAAGTCGCGTTGGAATTTTTTGCAACGAACAAACCCGATCCACCCCATTGGACCCCAAACTCATGTTTTGAGGCCTTTCGGACTGTTTCGTTACTCCACGAACTTCGGTGCCAATTAGGTTGAATTGGGGCACTTAATGCACAAGTTCGTGGAACGAAGTCTCATAAGAATTTTACGCAACGAACGCACCCGATCCACCCCATTGTACCCCAAACTCATGTTTTGGGGCATTTCGGACTGTTTCATTACTGCACGAACTTCGATGCAAAATGGGTCAAACTGGTCGCTAATGCAGAAGTTCGTGGAACGAAGTCACGTTGTAATTTTTCTCAACGAACACACCCAATCCACCCCATTGGCGGTTTGGACCGTTTCGTTACTGCACGAACTTCGGTGCAAAACGTGTCGAACTGGAGCCATTAATGCACAAGTTCGTGCAACGAAGTCGCGTTGTAATTTTTCGCAACGAACGCACCCAATCCACCCCATGGACCCCAAACTCGTGTTTTGGAGCGTTTAAGACCGTTTCATTACTACATGAACTTCGGTTCAAAATGGGCAAAACTTTTCATTAATGCACAAGTTCGTGGAACGAAGTCGCGTCGGAATTTTTCGCATCGAACGCACCCGATCCAGCCCATTGGACCGCAAACTCATGTCTTGTGGCCTTTCGGACTGTTTCGTTACTCCGCAAACTTCGGTGCAAAACGGGCCGAACTGGTGCCACTAGTGCACAAGTTCGTAGATCGGAGTCGCGTCGGAATTTTTCGCAACGAACACACCCGATCCACCCCATTGGACCCCAAACTCATGGTTTGCGGTGGTTCGGACTATTTCGTTACTGCATGAACTTCGGTGCAAAATAGCCGAACTTGTGCCGTTAATGCACAAGTGCGTGGAACGAAGTCGCGTTGGAATTTTTCGCAACGATCGCACCCGATCCACACCATTGGACGCCAAACTCATGTTTTGGGGCTTTTCTGACCATTTCATTACTGCACCAACTTCGATGAGAAATAGGTCGAACTGGTGCCATCAATGCACAAGTTCGTGTAACGAAGTCGCATCGGATTTTTTCACAACGAACGCACCCGATCCGACCAATTGGACCCCAAACTCATGTTTTGGGGCGTTTTGGACCGTTCCGTTGCTGCATGAACTTCGGTGCAACACAGGCCGAACTTGTTCCGTTAATGCACAAGTTTGTGGATCAAAGTCGCATTGGAATTTTTCGCAACAAACAAATCCGATCCACCCCATTGGACCCCAAACTCAGGTTTCGAGGCCTTTCGGACTGTTTCGTTACTTCACGAACTTCGGTGCCAAACGGGGTGAACTGGGGCACTTAATACACAAGTTCATGGAACGAAGTCGCGTCCGAATTTTTCGCAACGAAGGAACCCGATCCACCGCATTGTACCCCAAACTCATGTTTTGGGGCGTTTCGGACTGTTTCGTTACTGCACGAACTTCGATGCAAAATGGGTCGAACTGGTCATTAATGCAGAAGTTCGTGGAACGAAGTCGCGTTGGAATTTTTCTCAACGAACACACCCAATCCAACCCATTAGAAACCAAACTCGATGCAAAATGGGTCGAACTTCGATGCAAAATGGGTCGAACTTTTCATTAATGCACAAGTTCGTGAAACGAAGTTGCGTCAGAATTTTTTGCATCGAACGCACCCGATCCAGCCCATTGGACCGCAAACTCATGTCTTGTGGCCTTTAAGACCGTTTTGTTACTCCGCAAACTTTGGTGCAAAACGGGCCGAACTGTTGCCACTAGTGCTCAAGTTCGTAGAACGAAGTCGCGTCGGAATTTTTCGCAACGAACACACCCGATCCACCCTATTGGACCCCAAACTCATGGTTTGCGGTGTTTCGGACCGTTTTGCTACTACACGAACTTCGGTGAAAAATAGTCGAACTTGTGTCGTTAATGCACAAGTGCGTGGAACGAAGTCGCGTTGGAATTTTTCGCAACGAACGCACCCGATCCACTCCATTGGACCGCAAACTCATGTTTTGAGGCATTTCGAACCGTTTCGTTACTGCACAAACTTCGATGCAAAATGGGTCGAACTAGTCATTAATGCACAAGTTTGTGGAACGAAGTCGCGTTGGTATTTTTCGCAATGAATACACCCAATCCACCCCATTGGACCCCAAACTCATGCTTTGGGGTGTTTCTGACCGTTTCGTCACTCCACGAAAACCAGGGCAAAACGGGTCGAACTGGTGCCATTATTGCACAAGTTCGTAGAACAAAGTCGCGTCGGAAATTTTCACTACGAACGCACCCGATCCATCCCATTGGACCCTAAACTCATCTTTTGAAGCGTTTGGGACCATTTCATTACTGCAAGAATTTCGGTGCAAAACGGGTCGAACTGCCATTAATGCACAAGTTTATGGAACGAAGTCGCGTCGGAATATTTCGCAACGAACGCAACCGATCCACTCCATTCGACCCCAAACTCATGTTTTGAGGCGTTTCAGACCATTTCGTTTCTGCACAAACTTCGGTGCAAAACGTGTTGAACTGGGGCAATTAATGCACAAGTTTGTGAAATAAAGTTACGTCGGAATTTTTCGCAACGAACGCACCCAAACCACCCCATTGTACCCCAAACTTATATTTTGGGGCATTTCGGACTGTTTTTTTACTCGAACTTCGGTGCAAAATGGGCCGAACTAGTGCCATTAATGCACAAGTTCGTGGAATGAAGTCGCGTCGTAATTTTTCGCAACGAACACACCCGATCCACCCCTTTGGACGCTAAACTAATGTTTTGGAGCATTTCGGATTGTTTTGTTACTGCATGAAGTTCATTGCAAAATGGGTCGAACTGGTGCCATTAATGCAGAAGTTCGTTGAACGAAGTCACATTGGAATTTTACGCAACGAACACACCCGATCCACTTCATTGGAACCAAAACTCATGGTTTGCGGTTCTTGGACTGTTTCCTACCTGCATGATCTTCGCTGCAAAATAGGCCGAACTTGTGCCGTTGATGCACAAGTTCGCGTTGAAATTTTTCACAACGAATGCACCCGATCCACCCCATTAGACCCCAAACTCATGTTTTTGGCTTAGTTGGACCATTTCGTTTCTGCACGAACTTCGATGCAATATAGGTCGACCTGGGGCAATTAATGCACAATTTCGTGAAACGAAGTCATGTTTTGCGGTGTTTCAGATCGTTTCGTTTCTGCCCGAACTGGTGCCATTAATGCCGAAGTTCGATGAACGAAGTCGCGTCAAAAGTTTTCGCAAAGAATGCACCTGATCGACCAAATTGGACCCGAAACTAATGCGATTAACGCACAAGTTCGTGGAACAACGTCGTGTCGAAATTTTTCATAATGAACGCAGCTTATCCACCCCATTGGACCACAAACTCATGTTTTGCGGCTTTTCGGACCGTTTTGTTACTGCACAAACTTCGGTGCAAAACGTGCTGAACGGGTGCCATTAATGCACAAGTTCATATAATGAAGTCGCGTCGGAATTTTTCACAACCAATGCACCCGATCCAACCCATTGGACCCCAAACTCATGTTTTGGGGCGTTTCGGACCGTTCCGTTACTACATGAACTTCGGTGCAACACAGGCCGAACGTGTGCCCTTAATGCACAAGTTCGTGGATCAAAGTCGCGTTAGAATTTTTTGCAACGAACAAACCCGATCCACCCCTCGAGGCCTTTCGGACCGTTTTGTTACTCCACGAACTTCGGTGCCAAACGGGTTGAACTTGGGCAATTAATCCACAAGTTCGTGGAACGAAGTCGTATCGGAATTTTTCGCAACGAACGCACCCGATCCACCCCATGGACCCCAAACTCATGTTTTGTTGCATTTTGGACCGTTTCATTACTGAACGAACTTCGGTGCAAAGTGGGCCGAACTTGTCATTAATGCACAAGTTCGTGGAACGAAGTCGCGTCAGAATTTTTCGCATCGAACGCACCTGATCCAGCCCATTGGACCGCAATCTCATGTCTTGTGGCCTTTCAGACCGTTTCGTTACTCCGCAATCTTCGGGGCAAAACGGGCTGAACTGGTGCCACTAGTGCACAAGTTCGTAGAATGAAGATGTGTTAGAATTTTTCACAACGAACGCACCTAATCCACCCTATTGGACCCCAAACTCATGTTTTAGGGCGTTTCAGACTGTTTTGTTACTGCACAAGTTCGTGTAATGAAATCGTGTCGGAATTTTTCTCAACAAACGCACCGACCCACCCAATTGGACCCCAAAGTCATATTTTGGGGTGTTTCGGACCTTTTTGTTACTACACCAACTTCGGTGCAAAATGGCCGAACTGGTGCACATTAATGCACAAGTTCGTGAAAAGAAGTCATGTCGGAATTTTTCGCAACGAACGCACTCGATCCACCCCATTCGACCCCAAACTCATGTTTTGAGCATTTCGGACCGTTTCATTACTGCATGAACTTCGGTGCAAAACGTGTCGAACTGGTGCCATCAATGCACAAGTTCGTGTAACGAAGTTGCGTCGGAATTGTTCGCAACCAAGGCACCCGATCCAACCTATTGGACCCGAAACTCATATTTTGGGGCGTTTCGGACCATTCCGTTATTGCACGGACTTGTGCCGTTAATGCACAAGTTCGTGGATCAAAGTCGCGTTGGAATTTTTCACAACGAACCCACCTAATCCACCTCATTGGACCACAAACTCATGTTTTAGGGCGTTTCAGACTGTTTCGTTACTGCACAAGTTCGTGTAATGAAGTCGTGTAGGAATTTTTCGCAACAAATGCACCCAACCCACCAATTTGGACCCCAAAGTCATATTTTGGGGTGTTTCGGACCGTTTTGTTACTACACCAACTTTGGTGCAAAATGGCTGAACTGGTGCCATTAACGCACAAGTTCGTGAAAAGAAGTAGTGTTAGAATTTTTCTCAACGAACGCACTCGATCCGCACCATTCGACTCCGAACTCATGTTTTGGGCATTTCGGACCGTTTCGTTACTGCATGAACTTCGGTGCAAAACGTGTTGAACTAGCGCCATCAATGCGCAAGTTCGTGTAACGAAGTTGCGTCTGAATTTTTCGCAACCAAGGCACCCGATCCAACCTATTGGACCCCAAACTCATATTTTGGGGCGTTTCGGACCGTTCCGTTACTGCACGAACTTCGATGCAACACAGGCCGAACTTGTGATGTTAATGCACAAGTTCGTGGATCAAAGTCGCGTTGGAATTTTTCGCAACGAACAAACCCGATCCACCCTATTGGACCCCAAACTCATGTTTTGAGGCCTTTCGGACCGTTTCGTTACTCCACGAACTTTGGTGCCAAACGGGTTGAACTGGGGCACTTAATGCACAAGTTCGTGGAACGAAGTCGCGTCGGAATTTTTCGCAACGAAGGCACCCGATCCACCCCATTGTACCCCAAACTTATGTTTTGGGGCGTTTCGGACTGTTTTTTTACTGCACGAACTTCGGTGCTAAATGGCCGAACTGGTGCCATTAATACATAAGTTCGTGGAACAAAGTTGTGTCGGAATTTTTCGTAATGAACGCACCCGATCCACCCCGTGGATCCCAGACTCATGTTTTGTAGTGTTTCGGACCGTTTCATTACTGCACAAACTTCGATGCAAAATGGGCCAAACTTGTCATTAATGCACAAGTTCGTGGAACAAAGTTGCGTCGGAATTTTCGGCATCGAACGCACCCGATCCTGCCCATTGGACCGCAAACTCATGTCTTGAGGGTTTTCGGACCGTTTCGTTATTCCGCAAACTTCGGTGCAAAACGGGCCGAACTGGTGCCACTAGTGCACATGTTCGTAGAACGAAGACGCGTTGGAATTTTTCACAACGAACCCACCTAATCCACCCCATTGGACCGCAAACTCATGTTTTAGGGCGTTACAGACTGTTTCGTTACTGCACAAGTTCGTGTAATGAAGTCGTGTCGAAATTTTTCGCAACAAACACACCCAATCCACCCAATTGGACCCCAAAGTCATATTTTGGGGTGTTTTGGACTGTTTTGTTACCACACAATCTTCGGTGCAAAATGGCCGAACGGGTGCCATTAATGCACAAGTTCGTGGAACGAAGTGGTGTCTGAATTTTTCACAACGAACGCACCCGATCCACCCCATGGACCCCAAACTCATGTTTTGTTGCGTTTCGGACCGTTTCATTACTACACGAACTTCGGTGAAAATGGACCGAACCTGTCATTAAAGCACAAGTTCATGGAACGAAGTCGCGTCGGAATTTTTCGCATCGAAAGCACCCGATCCAGCCCATTGGACCGCAAACTCATATCTTGTGGCCTTTCGGACCGTTTCGTTACTCCGCAATCTTCGGGGCAAAACAGGCTGAACTGGTGCCACTAGTGCACAAGTTCGTAGAACGAAGATGCGTTGGAATTTTTCACAACGAACACACCTAATCCACCCTAATGGACCCCAAACTCATGTTTTCGGGCGTTTCAGACTGTTTCGTTACTGCACAAGTTCGTGTAATGAAGTCGTGTAGGAATTTTTCGCAACAAACGCACCCGACCCACCAATTTGGACCCCAAATTCATATTTTGGGGTGTTTCGGACCGTTTTGTTACTACACCAACTTCGGTGCAAAATGGCCGAACATGTGCCATTAATGCTCAAGTTCGTGAAAAGAAGTAGTGTTAGAATTTTTCTCAACGAACGCACTCGATCCGCACCATTCGACCCCAAACTCATGTTTTGGGCATTTCGGACCGTTTCGTTACTGCATGAACTTTGGTGCAAAACGTGTTGAACTGGCGCCATCAATGCGCAAGTTCGTGTAACGAAGTTGCGTCGGAAATTTTCGCAACCAAGGCACCCGATCCAACCTATTGGACCCCAAACTCATATTTTGGGGCGTTTCGGACCGTTCCGTTACTGCATGAACTTCGGTGCAACAGAGGCCGAACTTGTGTCGTTAATTCACAAGTTCGTGGATCAAAGTCGCGTTGGAATTTTTCGCAACGAACAAACCCGATCCACCCCATCGGACCCCAAACTCATGTTTTGATACCTTTCGGACCTTTTCGTGACTCCACGAACTTCGGTGCCAAACGGGTTGAACTGGGGCACTTAATGCACAAGTTCGTGGAACGAAGTCGCGTCGGAATTTTTCGCAACGAAGGCACCCGATCCACCCCATTGTACCCCAAACTCATGTTTTGGTGCGTTTCGGACTGTTTTGTTACTGCACGATCTTCGGTGCAAAATGGCCGAATTGGTGCCATCAATGCACAAGTTCGTGGAACGAAGTCGTGTCGGAATTTTTCATAACGAACGCACCCAATCCACCCCAAGGACCCCAAACTTAAGTTTTGTAGTGTTTCGGACCGTTTCATTACAGCGCGAACTTCGGTGCAAAATGGCCGAACTTGTCATTAATGCATAAGTTCGTGGAACGAAGTCGCGTCGGAAGTTTTCGCATCGAACGCACCCAATCCAGCCCATTGGACCGCAAACTCATGTCTTGTGGCCTTTCAGACCGTTTTGTTACTCCGCAAACTTCGGTGCCAAACGGGTTGAATTGGTGCCACTAGTGCACAAGTTCGTAGAACGAGGATGCCGTATAATTTTTCACAACGAACACACCTAATCCACCCCATTGGACCACAAACTCATGTTTTAGGGCGTTTCAGACTGTTTCATTACTGCACAAGTTCGTGTAATGAAGTTGTGTCAGAATTTTTCGCAACAAATGCACCCGATCCACCCAATTGGACCCCAATGTCATATTTTGGGGCGTTTCGGACCGTTTTTTACTACACCAACTTCGGTGCAAAATGGCCGAACTGGTGCCATGAATGCACAAGTTCGTGAAAAGAAGTCATGTCGGAATTTTTCTCAACAAATGCACTCGATCCGCCCCATTCAACCCCAAACTCATGTTTTAGGCATTTTGATCGTTTCGTTACTGCATGAACTTCGGTGCAAAACGTGTCGAACCGGTGCCATGAATGCACAAGTTCGTGAAATGAAGTTGCATCAGAATTTTTCGCAACGAACGCACCCGATCCAACCTATTGGACCCGAAACTCATGTTTTGGGGCGTTTCAGACCCTTCCGTTACAGCACGAACTTTGCTGCAACACAGGCCGAACTTGTGCCATTAATGAACAAGGTTGTGGATCAAAGTCGCGTTGGAATTTTTCACAACGAACAAACCCGAGCCACCCCATCGGACCCCAAACTCATGTTTTGATGCCTTCCGGACCGTTTCGTGACTCCACGAACTTCGGTGCCAAACGGGTTGAACTGGGGCACTTAATGCAAAAATTCGTGGAACGAAGTCGCGTCGGAATTTTTCGCAATGAAGGCACCCGATCCACCCCATTGTACCCCAAACTCATGTTTTGGGGAGTTTCGGACCGTTCCATTACTGCATGAACTTTGGTGCAACACAGGCCGAATTTGTGCTGTTAATGCACAAGTTTGTGGAACGAAGTCGCGTCGGAATTTTTCGCATCGAACGCACCCGATCCAGCCCATTGGACCGCAAACTCTTGTCTTGAGGCCTTTCGGACCGTTTCGTTACTCCGCAAACTTCGATGCAAAACGGGCCGAACTGGTGCCACTAGTGCACAAGTTCGTAGAACGAAGACGCGTTGGAATTTTTCACAATGAACCCACCTAATCCACCCCATTGGACCCCAAACTCATGTTTTAGGGCCGAACTGGTGCCACTAGTGCACAAGTTCGTGTAATGAAGTCGTGTCGGAATTTTTCGCAACAAACGCACCCAATCCACCCAATTGGACCCCAAAGTCATATTTTGGGGCGTTTCGGGCCGTTTTGTTACTACACCAACTTCGGTGCAAAATGGCCGAACTGGTGCCATTAATGCACCAGTTCGTGAAAATAAGTCGTGCTAGAATTTTTCGCAACGAATGCACTCGATCCGCCCCATTCGACCCCAAACTCATGTTTTGGGCATTTCGGACCGTTTCGTTACTGCATGAACTTTGGTGCAAAACATGTCGAACTGGCGCCATCAATGCACAAGTTCGTGTAACGAAGTTGCGTCGGAATTTTTCGCAACCAAGGCACCCGATCCAACTTATTGGACCCCAAACTCATATTTTGGGGCGTTTCGGACCGTTCCGTTACTGCACGAACTTCAGTGCAACATAGGCCGATCTTGTGCCGTTAATGCACAAGTTTGAGGATCAAAGTCGCGTTGGAATTTTTCGCATCGAACACACCCGATCCAGCCCATTGCACCGCAAACTCATGTCTTGAGGCCTTTCGGACCGTTT
The DNA here is from genome assembly GCA_032594955.1 of Panicum miliaceum. Classification (NCBI taxonomy): domain Eukaryota; kingdom Viridiplantae; phylum Streptophyta; class Magnoliopsida; order Poales; family Poaceae; genus Panicum; species Panicum miliaceum. Next base: position 17,132,704 of record CM064059.1, on the reverse strand, counting down.
CGTTACTCCGCAAACTTCGATGCAAAACGGGCCGAACTGGTGCCACTAGTGCACAAGTTCGTAGAACGAAGACCCGTTGGAATTTTTCACAATGAACCCACCTAATCCACCCCATTGGACCCCAAACTCATGTTTTAGGGCGTTTCAGACTGTTTCGTTACTGCACAAGTTCGTGTAATGAAGTCGCGTCGGAATTTTTCGCAACAAACGCTCCCAATCCACCCAATTGGACCCCAAAGTCATATTTTGGGGCGTTTCAGGCCATTTTGTTACTACACCAACTTCGGTGCAAAATGGCCGAACTGGTGCCATTAATGCACCAGTTCGTGAAAAGAAGTCATGTTAGAATTTTTCGCAACGAACGCACTCGATCCACCCCATTCGACCCCAAACTTATGTTTTGGGCATTTCGGACCGTTTCATTACTGCATGAACTTCGATGCAAAACATGTCGAACTGGCGCCATCAATGCACAAGTTCGTGCAACGAAGTTGCGTTGGAATTTTTCGCAACCAAGGCACCCGATCCAACCTATTGGACCCGAAACTCATATTTTGGGGCGTTTCGGACCGTTCCGTTACTGCACGGACTTGTGCCGTTAATGCACAAGTTCGTGGATCAAAGTAACGTTGGAATTTTTCGCAACGAACAAACCCGATCCACCCCATTGGACCGCAAACTCATGTTTTGAGGCCTTTCGGTCCGTTTCGTTACTCCGCAATCTTCGGGGCAAAACGGGCTGAACTGGTGCCACTAGTGCGCAAGTTCTTAGAACAAAGATGCGTTGGAATTTTTCACAACGAACACACCTAATCCGCCCTATTGGACCTAAACTCATGTTTTAGGGCGTTTCAGACTGTTTCGTTACTGCACAAGTTCGTGTAATGAAGTCGTGTCGGAATTTTTCGCAACAAACGCACCCGACCCACCCAATTGGTCCCCAAAGTTATATTTTGGGGTGTTTCGGACCGTTTTGTTACTACACCAACTTCGGTGCAAAATGGCCGAACTGGTGCCATTAATGCACAAGTTCGTGAAAAGAAGTCATGTCGGAATTTTTCGCAACGAACGCACTCGATCCACCCCATTCGACCCCATACTCATGTTTTAGGCATTTCGGACCGTTTTGTTACTGCATGAACTTCGGTGCAAAACGTGTCGAACTGGTGCCATCAATGCACAAGTTCGTGTAACGAAGTTGCGTCGGAATTTTTCGCAACCAAGGCACCGGATCCAACCTATTGGACCCCAAACTCATATTTTTGGGCGTTTCGGACCGTTCCGTTACTGCACGGATCAATGTCGCATTGGAATTTTTCGCAACGAACAAACCCGATCCACCCTATTGGACCCCAAACTCATGTTTTGATGCCTTTCAGACCGTTTCGTGACTCCACGAACTTCGGTGCCATACGGGTTGAACTAGGGCACTTAATGCACAAGTTCGTGGAACGAAGTCGCGTTGGAATTTTTCGCAACGAAGGCACCCGATCCACCCCATTGCACCCCAAACTCATGTTTTGGTGCGTTTCGGACTGTTTTGTTACTGCACGATCTTCGGTGCAAAATGGCCGAACTGGTGCCATTAATTGAAAAGTTCGTGGAACGAAGTCATGTCGGAATTTTTCGCAACGAACGCACCCGATCCAACCCAAGGACCCCAAACTTATGTTTTGTAGCGTTTCGGACCGTTTCATTACTGCACGAACTTCCGTGCAAAATGGGCCGAACTTTTTATTAATGCACAAGTTCGTGGAACGAAGTCGTGTCAGAATTTTTCGCATCGAACGCACCCGATCCACCCAATTGGACCGCAATGTTATATTTTGGGGCGTTTCGGACCGTTTTTTACTACACCATCTTTGGTGCAAAATGGCCGAACTGGTGCCATTAATGCACAAGTTCGTGAAAAGAAGTCATGTCGGAATTTTTCTCAACAAACAAATTCGATCCGCCCCATTCAACCCCAAACTCATGTTTTGGGCATTTCGGATCGTTTCGTTACTGCATGAACTTCGGTGCAAAATGTGTCGAACTGGTGCCATCAATGCACAAGTTCGTGAAATGAAGTCGCGTCAGAATTTTTCGCAACGAACGCACCCGATCCAACCTATTGGACCCTAAACTCATGTTTTGTGGCGTTTCGGACCGTTCCGTTACTGCACGAACTTCGGTGCAACACAGGCCCGAACTTGTGCCATTAATGAACAAGGTTGGGGATCAAAGTCGCGTTGGAATTTTGCACAACGAACAAACCCGAGCCACCCCATCGGACCCCAAACTCATGTTTTGATGCCTTCCGGACCGTTTCGTGACTCCACGAACTTCGGTGCCAAACGGGTTGAACTGGGGCACTTAATGCACAAGGTTGTGGATCAAAGTCGCGTTCGAATTTTTCGCAACGAACGCGCCCGATCCACTCAATTGGACCCCAAACTCATGTTTTCCGGCGTTTCGGTCCTTTTTGTTACTAGACGAACTTTGGTGCAAAACGTGATGAACGGGTGCCATTAATGCACAAGTTCGTGAAACGATGTCGTGTCGGATTTTTTCACAACGAACGCACTCGATCCGCCCCATTCGACCCTGAACTCATGTTTTGCGCATTTCAGACCGTTTCGTTATTGCATGAACTTCGGTGCAAAAACCCTTCGAACTGGTGCTATTAATGCACAAGTTCATGTAACGAAGTCGCCTCGGAACTTTTCGCAACGAACGCACCCGATCCAACCCATTGGACCCCAAACTCATGTTTTGCAGCGTTTCGGACCGTTTCATTACTGCACGAACTTTGGTGCAACACAGACCGAACTTGTGCCGTTAATGCAAAAGTTCGTGGATCAAAGTTGCATTGGAATTTTTCACAACGAACACACCCGATCCACCCCATTGGACCCCAAACTCTCATTTTGAGGCCTTTCGGACCATTTCATTACTCCACGAACTTTGGTGCCAAACGGGTTGAACTGGGGCATTTAATGCACAAGTTTGTCGAATGAAGTCGCGATGGAATTTTTCGCAACGAACGCACCTGATCCACCCCATTGTTCCCCAAACTCATGTTTTGGGGCGTTTTCGCACAGTTTTGTTACTGCACGATCTTCGGTGCAAAATTGCCGAACTGGTGGCATTAATGCACAAGTTCGTGGCACGAAGTCATGTCAGAATTTTTCGCAATGAACGCACTTGATCCACCACATTGGACCCCAAACTCATGTTTTGGAGCATTTCGGACCGTTTCATTAGAGCACGAACTTCGGTGCAAAATTGGTCGAACTTGTCCATTAATGCACAAGTTTGTGGAACGAAGTCGCGTTGGAATTTTTTGCAACCGAACGCACCCGACCAAGCCCATTGGACCGCAAACTCATGTCTTGACGCCTGTCGGACCGTTTCGTTACTCCACAACCTTTGGTGCAAAACGGGCCCGAACTGCTGCCACTAGTGCACAAGCTCCTAGAACAAAGTTGCGTCGGAATTTTTCGCAAATGAAAACACGATCCACCCCATTGGACCCCCAAACTCATATTTTGCGGTGTTTCGGACCGTTTCATTACTGCACGAACTTTGGTGCAAAATAGGCGGAATTATTGCCGTTGAAGCACAAGTTCGTGGATCGAAGTTGTGTCGGAATTAATCGCAACGAACACACCTGATCCTCGCTATTGGACCCCCAAACCCCTCATTTTGAGGTCTTTCGGATCGTGTCGTTGCTCCACAAACTTCGGTGCAAAACGGGTTGATCTAGGCACTTAATGCACAAGTTCGTGGAACGAAGTCGCTTCAGAATTTTTCACAAGGAACGCACCCGATCCACCCCATTGGACCCCCAAACACATGTTTTGCGGCGTTTCGGACTGTTTTGTTACTACACGAACTTCGATGCAAAAGAGGTCGCACCCGATCCACCCCATTGGACCCCAAACTCATGTTTTGGAGCGTTTCGGACTGTTTCATTACTGCACGAACTTCGGTGCAAAATGGGCCGAGCTTGTCATTAATACACAAGTTCGTGGAACGAAGTCGCGTCGGAATTTTTCACAACGAACGCACCCGATCCAGCCCATTGCACCGCAAACTCATTTCTTCAGGCCTTTCGGACCGTTTCGTCACTCCCGCAAACTTCGGTGCAAAACGGGCCGAACTGGTGCCCACTAGTGCACAAGTTCGTAGAACAAAGTCACGTTGGAATTTTCGCAAACGAACACACACGATCCACACCATTGGACCCAAAACTCATATTTTGCGGCGTTTCAGACCGTTTCATTACTGCATGAACTTCGGTGCAAAACAGGACGAACTTGTGCCGTTAATGCACAAGTTCGCGGATCGAAGTCGCGTCAGAATTTTTCGCAACGAACACACCGGATCCACCCCCATTGGACCCTAAACTCATGTTTTGAGGCCATTCGGACCGTTTCGTTACTCCACGAACTTCGGTGCAAAACGGGTTGAACTGGGGCACTTAATGCATAAGGTCGTATAACGAAGTTGCGTCGGAATTTTTCATAAGGAACACACCTGATCCACCTAATTGGACCCCAAACACATGTTTTCGGGCGTTTCGAACCGTTTTGTTACTACACGAACTTCGGTGCAAAACATGCTGAACGGGTGCCATTAATGCACAAGTTCGTGTAATGAAGTCACGTCGGAATTTTTCGCAACGAACACACCCGATCCTCCCTATTGGACCCCAAACTCATGTTTTGAGGCCTTTCGGACCGTGTCGTTGCTCCACGAACTTCGGTGCAAAATGGGTTGAACTTGTGTCGTTAATGCACAAGGTCCTGGACCGAAGTCGTGTCGGAATTAATTGCAACGAACACACACCTGATCCACCCCATTGGACCCGAAACTCATGTTTTGGGGGTGTTTGGGGACTGTTTTGTTACTGCACGAACTTCGGTGCAAAACGGTCCAACTAGTGCCATTAATGCACAAGTTCGTGGCACAAAGTCATGTTTGAATTTTTCGCAACGAACGCACCCGATCCACCCTATTGGACCCCAGACTCATGTTTTGGAGCATTTCTGACCGTCTTCGTTGCTGCACAAACTTCGGTGCAAAACGGGCCAAACTTGTCATTAATGCACAAGTTCGTTGAACGAAGTCGCGTCTGAATTTTTTCGCAACGAACACACCCGATCCACCCCATTGGAACCCAAACTCATGTTTTGCGGCATTTCGGACCATTTCATTACTGCACGAACTTCGATGCAAAACGTGCTGAACGGGGCCATTAATACAAAAGTTCATGTAATGAAGTCACGTCGGAATTTTTCACAACGAACGCGCCCGATCCACCAAATTGGAACCCAAACTCATGTTTCGGGGCGTTTCGGTCCGTTTTGTTACTACACGAACTTCGGTGCAAAACGTGCTGAACGGGTGCCATTAATGCACAAGTTCGTGAAACGATGTCGTGCCGGAATTTTTCGCAACCAACACACTCGATCCGCCCCATTCGACCCTAAACTCATGTTTTGGGCCGTTAATTCAAAAGTTCCTGGATCGAACTTGTGTCGGAATTAATCGCAACGAACACACGCGATCCTCCATATTGGACCCCAAACTCATGTTTTTGGGGCCTTTCGGACCGTGTCGTTGCTCCACGAACTTCGGTGCAAAGCGGGTTGAACTGGGCACTTAATGCACAAGTTCGTCGAACAAAGTCACGTTAGAATTTTTCGCAAGGAACGCACCCGATCCACCCCATTGTACCCCAAACACATGTTTTGGGGCGTTTTGGACTGTTTTTTGTTACCGCACGAACTTTGATGCAAAACAGGTCGCACTGGGGCAATTAATGCACCAGGTCGTGAAATGAAGTCGAGTCGGAATTTTTCGCAACGAACGCACCCGATCCACCCCCATTGGACCCCAAACTCATGTTTTGCGGCTTTTCGGACCATTTCGTTACTGCACGAACTTTGGTGCAAAAGAGGCCGAACTTGTGCCGTTAATGCACAAGTTCGTGGTACGTAGTCGTGTCGGAATTTTTCATAATGAACGCACCCGATCCAACCCATTGGATCCCAAACTCATGTTTTGCGGCATTTCGGACCGTTTCGTTACTGCACGACCTTAGGTGCAAAACGTGCTGAACGGGTGCCATTAATACAAAAGTTCGTGTAATGAAGTCACGTCGGAATTTTTCACAACGAACGCGCCCGATCCACCAAATTGGAACCCAAACTCATGTTTTGGGGCGTTTCGGTCCGTTTTGTTACTACAACGAACTTCAGTGCAAAACGTGCTGAACGGGTGCCATTAATGCACAAGTTCGTGAAACGATGTCGTGCCGGAATTTTTTCGCAACCAACACACTCGATCCGCCCCATTCGACCCCTAAACTCATGTTTTGGGCATTTCACACCATTTCGTTACTTCATGAACTTCGGTGCAAAACGCGTCGAACTGGTGCCATCAATGCACAAGTTTGTGTAACGAAGTCGCCTCGGAATTTTTCGCAACGAACACACCCGATCCAACCCATTGGACCCCAAACTCATGTTTTGCGGTGTTTTGGGACTGTTTCGTTACTGCACGAACTTCGATGCAACACATGCCGAACTTGTGCCGTTAATGCACAAGTTCGCGGATCAAAGTCGTGTTGGAATTTTTCGCAACGAACACACCCGATCCACCCCATTGGATGCCAAACTCTCATGTTGAGGCCTTTTCAGACCGTTTTGTTACTCCCACCGAACTTCGGAGCCAAACGGGTTGAGCTGGAGCACTTAATGCACTAGTTTGTCGAATGAAGTCGCAACGGAATTTTTCGCAACGAATGCACCTGATCCACCCCATTGGACCCCAAACTCATATTTTGGGGCGTTTCGCACTGTTTTGTTACTGCACGAACTTAGGTGCAAAACTGGCCGAACTGGTCATTGATGCACATGTTCATGGAACGAAGTCGCGTCGGAATTTTTCACAAACAAACGCACCCGATCCACCCCATTGGACCCCAAACTCATGTTATGGGGCGTTTCGGTCCGTTTTGTTACTGCACGAACTTCGGTGAAAAATGAGCCGAACTGGTGCAATTAATGCACAAGTTTGTGGAACAAAGTCGTGTCGGAATGTTTCACAATGAACCCTCCTGATCAACCCTATTTGAAAACGAAGTCACGTTAGAATTTTTCGCAAGCAACGCACCAAATCCATCGCATTGGAGCCCCAACTCATGTTTTCCGGCTTTTCAGACCGTTTCGTTACTGCACGAACCTTGGTGCAAAAGAGGCCGAACTTGTCCCATTAATGCACAAGTTCGTGGTACGTAGTCGCGTCGGAATTTTTCGTAACGAACGCACCCGATCCAACCCATTGGACCCCAAACTCATGTTTTGCGGCGTTTCGGACCGTTTCGTTACTGCACAAACTTCGGTGCAAAAGAGGTTGAACTGGGGCAATTAATGCACAAGTTCGTGAAACGAAGTCATGTTGGAATTTTTCGCAACGAACGCACCCGAATCATCCCATTGGACCCAAAACTCATATTTTGGGTCATTCCAAACTTTTTTTTACTGCTCAAACTTCGGTGAAAAATGGGCCGAACTGGGGCAATTAATGCACAAGTTCGTGGAACAAAGTCGTGTTGGAATTTTTCACAATGAACGCTCCTGATCAACCCTATTTGACAACAAACTCATGTTTTGGGGCGTTTCGGACCGTTTCGTTACTGCATGAACTTCGGTGCAAAACGTGCTGAACGGGTTCCATTAATGCACAAGTTCGTGTAATGAAGTCGCGTCGGATTTTTTCGGAACGAGCGCACCCGATCCACCCCATTGAATCCTAAACTCTTGTTTTGGAGCGTTTCGGACCGTTTCGTTACTGCACGAACTTTGGTGCAAAACGGGCCGAACTGGTCATTAATGCACAAGTTCATGGAACGAAGTCGCGTTGGAATTTTTCGCAACGAACGCACCCGATCCACCCCATTGGACCCCTAACTCATGTTTTGGGGCGTTTTGGACCATTTCGTTACTGCACGAACTTTGGTGCAAAACGTGCTGAACGGGTGCCGTTAATGCAAAAGTTCGTGTAATGAAGTCGCGTCGGATTTTTTCGGAAGGAACGCACCCAATCCACCCCATTGAACCCTAAACTCTTGTTTTGGAGCGTTTCGGACCGTTTCGTTACTGCACGAACTTTGGTGCAAAACGGGCCGAACTGGTCATTAATGCACAAGTTCATGGAACGAAGTCGCGTTGGAATTTTTCGCAACAAATGCACCCGATCCACCCCATTGGACCCCTAACTCATGTTTTGGGGTGTTTCGGACCATTTCGTTACTGCACGAACTTTGGTACAAAACGTGCTGAACGGGTGCCCTTAATGCAAAAGTTCGTCGAACGAAGTCGCAACGGAATTTTTCGGTGCAACAGATACCGAACTT